>JAIOJX010000026.1:7154641-8519509 GCA_022376925.1 Tragulus kanchil | reverse complement strand
GCCCGCCGGGGGTGAGGAGACGAGGACGGGGACGCGAGAGGACACCCGCAGCGCCGCGGGGCGCAGCCTGTGGACCCGCGAAGGCCCTCGGCGGCGCCCGTCTGGAGGGGACAGCGCCCGGCCCCGGGTGAGGACCGGCCCCCGGCGCGGGGGTAGGGGACAGGTGTCCGGACGGCGCGGCGGCAGGGGCTAGGGCTCGCTCACCTTCTCCTGCGCTCGAGTGAGCTTCTTCTGCACGTTGCAGGCCACCTTGCCCGCCGTCACCCCGTTGCTGCCCCGGCCCGGCTGCCGCTGCCCGCCGCGCACTAGACCGCCGAGCCGACTGACGGGGGCGGAGCGTGCGCCCGGCGAGCGAGCTGGCGACGCAGGGCCCGTGGGAGGGACGGTCGGACGGAGGGAGGGGGAGGGCGGAAGGGGCGGGCCTCGAGCGGCGGTCGGCGCCCCCCACTCGCCCCCTCCGGACAAGACACTGCCTTTTAAAGCGCCACCCGGGAGGGGAGCGGCGCCCACCGTCGCCGCGGCTGCAGTGGCGAGCGGGACTCCGGGGACCCATCGCCGACCCCGCCCCGGGGCGGGGACTGCTACGACTGCCCGGGGCCGGCGCCGCCGCGAGCCGGTCTTTCAGCCGTGAGTCACCTCCCCAGCTCAGGCGGAGAGGCCAGAGGGTGGAGAAGGGTCCTTTCGGAAACCACAGACCCAGTGTGCGGCTCTTGCTGCGCGCCCCTGGAATCCGCGAGCCCCGGCTGGAGCGCGCTCACCTCTGGTCCCCTCCGCCACGCTCGGCCTCTAGGTTCAGCCTTCTCGACCTGGGTTCTCCGGGCGCCACCGGTTCCCCTTGCCTGGTCCCCTGCCTAGCCAGACTCTGGGTCTTCTAATTTGCGGATAATTATTATGATCGCAACAGCTTCACAGTACTGAGCGCTGACGAGTGCTCTGGTAAGTGCCCCCTGGACCGGCTTTATCTCAGTCTCGTCGACAGCCCTATGAAGTAGGTGCCGTTATTTTTCACGTTTGAAAAGCGAGATACGAAGAGGCCTGGAACCAAATCTCCGACTCCACACCCCAGGCTTTCCAGCCTCTGGATGGTCTCCTGTTCGGTGCTGGGACAAAAATGAATGGCCATTATTCAGATAAGATTGCTAACTGACCAATGGCAACTGTGCCAACAGACCTATGACACTTACTTGAAGTTACTAAATATGCATTTGATTTCCTGATCCCACCCACACCCCTCCCCAAAATCACCTCAGGGACTTGGAAGGATGCCACGGGCACCTTGCTGCCCAGGAGATCAGAGCATGTCCCAGGGATGTGGGCTGAGCTGAGTAGAGAGAGGAGTCCTGGACGCCCTGCTGAGAGGGCCTGGATGTCTCCAGCAGCCTCCCAGGAGCCAGGGATACTTGGGAGCCTTCCAGGAAGAGCAGCAAAGGCTCTTGCAGACCATCCATCAAGCCCACCACACATACAGAGAAACTGAGGCCCAGGAATCAAAGGTGCTGCCTGGGCTCCCTGGGAAGGCTCCGTGCTAGAGCCTGGCTACTCCTCCAGTTTTTCCCCAAGACCGGTGAGAACCTCAGTCCTCTGGGCCTATTATTATTCCTACTTTGCAGAAAGATAGACTGAGGATCTGCAGCTGCTGAAGTCAAAGAGAAAAGCAGAGATTCAGACCCAGGCCCTCCCGCACTAAAGCCCTCAGCTAGGACATGGACCACTTTCAAGGGAAAGCACTGAGCACTGCGTGAGCAGAAAGCATTTTGTCAACATTATTGTTATCATAACTTCGTGCCTGGTTCCTGAGTCACAAAATCAAAACCAAAGCAGTGCAGTGTCTAAGGCAGCTTTCTCCTAAACGTTCATCACGCTTTCACTGCATGGCCCTTCCAATTTTCGCGTCCCCGCCCCCCGCCACGCTCGGCCTCTAGGTTCAGCCTTCTCGACCTGGGTTCTCCGGGCGCCACCGGTTCCCCTTGCCTGGTCCCCTGCCTAGCCAGACTCTGGGTCTTCTAATTTGCGGATAATTATTATGATCGCAACAGCTTCACAGTACTGAGCGCTGACGAGTGCTCTGGTAAGTGCCCCCTGGACCGGCTTTATCTCAGTCTCGTCGACAGCCCTATGAAGTAGGTGCCGTTATTTTTCACGTTTGAAAAGCGAGATACGAAGAGGCCTGGAACCAAATCTCCGACTCCACACCCCAGGCTTTCCAGCCTCTGGATGGTCTCCTGTTCGGTGCTGGGACAAAAATGAATGGCCATTATTCAGATAAGATTGCTAACTGACCAATGGCAACTGTGCCAACAGACCTATGACACTTACTTGAAGTTACTAAATATGCATTTGATTTCCTGATCCCACCCACACCCCTCCCCAAAATCACCTCAGGGACTTGGAAGGATGCCACGGGCACCTTGCTGCCCAGGAGATCAGAGCATGTCCCAGGGATGTGGGCTGAGCTGAGTAGAGAGAGGAGTCCTGGACGCCCTGCTGAGAGGGCCTGGATGTCTCCAGCAGCCTCCCAGGAGCCAGGGATACTTGGGAGCCTTCCAGGAAGAGCAGCAAAGGCTCTTGCAGACCATCCATCAAGCCCACCACACATAC
Source organism: Tragulus kanchil (assembly GCA_022376925.1). NCBI lineage: Eukaryota > Metazoa > Chordata > Mammalia > Artiodactyla > Tragulidae > Tragulus > Tragulus kanchil. Next base: position 8,516,911 of record JAIOJX010000026.1, on the reverse strand, counting down.
AGAGAAACTGAGGCCCAGGAATCAAAGGTGCTGCCTGGGCTCCCTGGGAAGGCTCCGTGCTAGAGCCTGGCTACTCCTCCAGTTTTTCCCCAAGACCGGTGAGAACCTCAGTCCTCTGGGCCTATTATTATTCCTACTTTGCAGAAAGATAGACTGAGGATCTGCAGCTGCTGAAGTCAAAGAGAAAAGCAGAGATTCAGACCCAGGCCCTCCCGCACTAAAGCCCTCAGCTAGGACATGGACCACTTTCAAGGGAAAGCACTGAGCACTGCGTGAGCAGAAAGCATTTTGTCAACATTATTGTTATCATAACTTCGCGCCTGGTTCCTGAGTCACAAAATCAAAACCAAAGCAGTGCAGTGTCTAAGGCAGCTTTCTCCTAAACGTTCATCACGCTTTCACTGCATGGTCCCTCTGCTCCTAATTTTACGTTTGGCATTTTTCTAACCATTTTCTAAAGAGCGATTTCTTCCAGCCTTCCTCTGAGGCGGGGAGAACATGTGCAGAAGTCAAATCATATTACAGTCAGTCCTCAGGGAGCTGTGGGAGATTCTGCTTTGCCGGACTTTGGCATTTCAAAATATCACCTGACAGAAAAATCGGAAGCACATGGAGTGTTTATGAGCAGGACAGGGTCAGCTAGACAACGCAGTGACCAGAGAGACCATTAAGGGAATCATTTTAAACAACTACAGAGATTGTGTAGCAACCCTTCAGTTTCTAGACTGAGTACCTACTGAGGTACTGAGTAGGTTTCTGAGTACCTTCTAGGTACCAGTCCTGGGCTCAGTTCTGACAGTGGTGCCTGCAGTGAAGTCCATCGCTCAGGAATTCACTGATGGCGAGGAGGCTAGACGGGGGCTGGGAGGGGTGGAAGGCTCTTCGAGGGAGTGATATGGACCACCCAAAGCACTGACAGGAGAACAAGGAGCTCCCAGCAAAGGCTTCAAATATGGAGGCAGAAGTAAGCGAGCAGACAAGCCAATATCCAATGGGTTATTGGACTACCTTTCCTTCTGTCCTTTCAGCAAGCAGAACTCCCAGTCCCGCATCCCTCCATCTCTCCACAGCCCAACTCCAGGCCTCTGCACACAGTCCTTAAACCAGATGTGATTGAGGCATAGAATAGCCAAACATGAAATGTTTACCAGCACGGTAACACTCTGACATCTTTGTGATGGGGAAATGCTATAAAGTGTTACTAATGTAATAACATGGCATCTCATCTGCACAACAGCACAGTGCCCACTGACATTCAGATGGGGTTGGTGTCTCTGGGTGGAGCAGTTCAGTGTGAGTTTGGTCTTTTTTTCCCTCTTCTTTCTTTTTAACTTTGCAAATTTTGTTCATGTACTATTTTTTGTAATCATAAAGAAATACTCTTAAAAACACAAATTGAAATGAGGAAACGGTTCCCTGGGATGCTGGTTGGGGAATCACAAATGTTGTGGAATGCATTCCGTGCCTGCTGCTCTACACGTCTGAATGGCAAGACCCAGGGAAATGATGTTTGAAACCATGAAGGACTCAGCCTGGGGCAAAGGGCAGTCCCTCTGTCCCTTGGAGAAAAAAAAAAAAGAGCCCCGTGAGATGTTTTCATTCTATCCTTCAAAAATCAAGTCAGAGACTCTTGAGGTGGCACTATATTTCCATCCTCACCAGCATCATTCTGTCTCAAAAAGCAAGACTTGTTTATGCCCCCCTGACTGTCACAGTCATCCTGTGTTCAGTAGTGATAGGGTCTTTGCCCTTCTCTTTCAAGTGGAGACTTGGAGAAGACAGGTTGACCTGAAGGCTCCTGGTTGCTAGGCCCTGTGCTGGAACCACCTGGCACCCGGCCATCTTCAGAATCAGGAGCAAAACATCTTCATACTACCTCGTCCGCTTCCTAAACATTCTGTCATACAATACAGCAGGTTTCATCTTTTAGAGAGACAGGGAGCATGCAGAAGGCCCAGCAGGCAGAACCAGAGGGGCCATGTCTTTCCAGAAGCATTCTTCCTGGACAGCATGTATGTGACACGGTGTCCAAGAAGGGCCCCTTGACTCAGAGTCTCCTCACTCCCTCTCACGTATAAAATATCACCACGATGTTGTGGGAGGTCCAGTCGGACCTGGAGACGGAAGTTCAGCGCGTGTCCACCCAGAGTATGCCATGTAAGCTGTTCAAGCTTCATCTGCATCATGAGGGGATATTGCACTCTGTAGATTATTGTGAAACTAAAGAACAATAGCTAGAAAGCCCCTGGAATGTTAGAAGTGACTCTGTAAATGGGGACTCCGCACAGTGAGTAGCAGATACTATAAGTTCACGCTGCTCCTTATCCTGCTTCCTTTAGGAAGTCCTTCCCTGTTTGGTGTGCTTTGATGCCACCTTGACCTTGGCACCACGATGCATACACACCCCAGGTGAGTCATTCATCCAGGCCATACGATTAGCTCAGGGATGAGCAGGGAGCCGAGCAGAGCCAACAAGAGCCTTCCCTGGCCTTGTGGGAATAAGGCACAGAAGTTCCTCTTTCTGCTGGGTTTGCTAAGACACCAGGTGTGAGTGTGGAGCTTGCAGAGGCCAGCATGCTCACCGTGTGAAAAAGCCTGCCTGGAGAATGAAGTCAAGAGTTGAGAGTTAGAGAGATGGAGACAGAAAGAGAAACCGAGATGGAAAGACAGACTTAACAATATTGTTTGAGAACATGGTTTCAATCCTGCTCACTCCCACCTCCCACTGTTCAACAAAACAAACCCATGCATTTTTTTCCTGCAAAGACAAACTGAGGTCACCTGAATTGTCATGACAGATCGATTGTTATCACAATAACATCCTTTTGAGAGACAATCTTGGTGAATCTCTAATGTTGAAACTATCTTCAAAGCGGGGGTTCACTTGAGCACCTCTGCATGGCCCATCTGAAGATGAAATGTCCCACCTTCGAGAATTTTGAGGCAAAGTGGGAAAAAAGAATGACCCTGGCCAAACTGGGATGTCCAGGTACCTAGTTATAGCATAGAAGTTCAGAATACAGATGGAAAGAGGCTAAGGACATGCCATGTACTGCCTGTGCTCAAGCTGGTCCTCAGTGCTGATGCCCAGCCATTCCTCCCATCTCTACAAACGTCCCCTTCTGGAGGGTGGACAGGCTCAGGAGAATGGATGGATCCTGGAGGGGACCTTTGCAGACACGGGAGGGCAGCCCTCCGGGGGACCTTCTGAAAGGAGAGAGGTCCTCAGGCTCCACCTCCTGGTTTCCAAACCTGCCGACCCAGACGTTCAGCTCCAGTCCTCATCCAGTTTCATCAGACCACTGTTCTCCAGGACGCTGAGTCCCCAGCCAGCCCCAGCATCTTTCCAAGGCTTCCAGCAAAAAAGGCTCACTTCCTTTAGCCACAGGCCGATGACGTCTTCAAGAGAAAAAGATTTTTAAGATCACTGATGTCCTTGTGTTACTCCCCCATGTCTTTAACCTTTGTTGTCCCATGTGTGGCCTTTGGTGTGACTGAAGGTAAGAAGGAGTCCAAGATGACAGCAGCATAGGCTTGAGAGCCAGAAGGTGCCGGCTCTGTTGTGATCAGTGGCGTGACTGACCTGGAGCCTGCTCCTTTCAAGTGAAGCCATAGGACTTCCTTGGTGGTCCAGAGGCTAAGACTGTTTCTAAAGATTCATTTATCTATTAACAAACCAGCAAGCTATGGGAAGGAATACTAAGAGAACTGGCCAGTTCCTTGCATCTGGGCTTCATTTACACTGTATGAGGAACCCTTCAGGAAAGCATTTTCAGAGTGTGTAACAAAAGCCTGACAAATGCTGGCACTAAAAGACGCAGGCGAGACTACCCTTGAAACAGCTGTAAATAAAATGACATTCCTTACAAGAAAAATACTGAGATATTAGAAACAGCCTAAATGCCCAAGCATGGGTTGATGCAATCAGTTAATTTCTAAAATTCTGGCACATTTTGAATAGTAAGCTACCCTTAAAAATTGATAAATAGGACTTCTACAAAATTTAAAATGTCTGCTCTTCTAAAAATACGAATACCATCGTGAAAGTAAAGATAAAAATGAACATGTACTCTCCTCTGATAAAAACTACTCATGATACATATATCTAACAAAGGACTTGGATCCAGAATATAGGAATAATTATTGTAACTCAATAACAGGAAGGCCAAACAACTCACTTTAAAAAGTTTTTTTTACACAGAGGGAAAGGGGCAAATGATTTGAAGAAATCCTTGGCCACAGAAGGTGGCAATGGGCACAGGAGAAGATGCTACATCTCATTTGTCCTTAGGGAAATGGAAATTAAAACCACAATGAGCTAACACTGCACTCTCCCCCAAATGGCTAAAACTAAAAAGACTGGCAACACCAAACCGTTCTGAGGATGTGGAGCAACTGGAACTCTGCCCAAAGTTCCCTTGTATCAGATGCCTCCTCCTTTCCCCATAGCACAGTTTTCTTTCACTTTCTTTCTTTCCTTCCTACCTCTTCTACTCAGGTTCATTGTATGTGCCCAAAGGCCAATTGTGGGCACAGCTGCGTGGTTCACTCTACATGTTCTGGATGCGGACAAACACCTGGGTGGAGAACAGCTCCCCAGCTCATTCCAACCGTTCCTGTACAGGCTCCAACATGCACTGGGTCCAGGTATGCACAGAGCCCATTCTGCTGCCCTTGTTTCCTCACCCGGCTACCTGACAGCCCCTCCTCACCTTTCAGTGCCAGCTCACATGTCGCCTCCTCCAGGGGGCCTTCTTCCACCCATCGAACTCAGGCCAGTGAGGGACCCTCCTCCAAACACCCCGGATCCTGTGCTTGCCTTCCTCACTCACTCGCACCCACCTCCAAAACTGTCTTTCTGTGATACTGAATGAAAGGCTCTCTGGGACCCAATTTTGCCTGACAATATTTTGTTAGCATCCACTGTGTTCCTCCTGTTCACGGCGCTGACCAGAGCTAGGAGAAGAGCTTATGTTCCTTTGGAGGGAAGACTCAGTTCTTACTCAGACTCCGGACAGCTCCTAAATGGATCTGCAGTTGCCTTTGAGTGGAGCTGATGCCCTGTTTGACAACTATGGCCTCCAATCGAGGTTCCTGAAACTCAGTTTGAGAAGTTCTGACCTTGAGTGCCCTCCCTCAGCTGGGTCCAGATCAGTCACTCAGTGTATATAACCGGGATGTGGCCACTGCAGTTGGCCCTGGGCACGATCCCACATCTCCAAGCTCAGGAAAGGTGCTTAGCACCAGAGGGCAGAGGACTACCTGGAACTGATGGCTCACAGGTGGACAGGCAGTGTTCATTCGAAGTCCTCTGCCTTTCCGTCTTCTCGCTGTGTCCCACCCTGTCACCTCCTTTCTCTCTCTCACTGACATATGCTGCATTAAGTAAGTTGCATTTGCTTATGATTAGACATCTTTGACGGTGTGTAATTGACTTACATCCTCCTGACTTGTACTACTTCTGAAGGCAGGGAGCCAGGGGCAGCCCCGGGGATGTGGCCGAGCTCTCACTGGCGGACCTATGGGGGCAGGGGTGTGGCAGCAGACAGGGATGCACATTCACAGGGTCCAGGTGGCCAGCGTCACTCTTGCAATGAAATCATGTTTCTCGCATTTTATATTTTACAGAATAGGACACAGAACATAATAATAGTTTGTGTTCATTCTAAGTAAACATCAGACAATGTCCAATTCAACGGGTTCTGCTCCCCCAACACGACAATGCCTTCTTAAATAAAAAAATGGTTGCAAAGATGTACATTCAGAGGAAGCGGGGACAGATCCCAATCCACAGTCCCGGCTGTGCAAGAAAGAATTGACGTCCTTTGCTTTTCTCTCCCAACCCTTCTCTCCCCAGCAGGTGCCTCTGTCCGCAGCTCCCACGGCTCCAGAGAAACAGAGCTCTGGTCCTTACGCGTGTCTCCTGGCCACTTGCACACACCCTAGCATCATGCTCCTTCCCTTCTCGCCAGTCTGGGGTCCTTGTGTCACCCACCCAGCTCCATCGTGAGTCTCTTCCAGGACGGGGGAGAAGTCCCCTTCTCTTGTGACTGGGTTTCAGGACACCTAGCTTTCCCTCTGCTCCTCCGTCTATGTTGGGGCCACAGAGAACCCTCCGAAGCTTCCCAGGGGTGCACTGCCCAGAGAGGACGGGCAGGTTTCTCCTGCCCTGTGCGTGATGGCCGGGGGACACTGGGCAAGGGGTGCTCTGCTTCCTGATCCTCTCAATCGTGGGTTTCAGTTACTGTCACTATCCCCACAGACTGGTCCTGGCAGTAGGCTCAGGGTCTCTCTCAGAACCTAGGAGCAGCCATGTTTTCTTGTCTGATTCTCCACAATCTCACCTTCAGAAAAGCTTTCTGATCTGACAGGAGGAATGCTGGCTCTAGACTGATTCATCAGGTACTGGCTTATCAACAGGTCCAGACTTTCAAAAGTCAAAAGTAATCAGCCTAAATGTCCATCAACAGATAAATGAGTAAAGAAGATATACAATGGAATACTACCCAGCCATTAAAAACAAGAATGAAATAATGCCATTTGCAGCAATATGAATGGACCTGGAGATTATCAGATTAAGTGAAGAAAGTCAGAGAGAAAAAGAGACAAACACCACATGACATCACTCACACCATATAGTCTAAACTATGACAGAAAAGAACGGATCTGCAAAACAGAAACAGACTCTCAGACATAGAGAATGGCCCTGTGTCTCTCAGGTGGCGAGGGGTGGTTTGGGAGTTTGAAATGAGCAGATAGAAACTATTATATACAGAATGGATAAACAGGACTTCCCCTGGTGGTCCAGTGGGTAAGGACACCGCCTTGCACTGCAAGGGGCGCCGGTTCGAGCCCTGGCCTGGGAAGATCCCACGTGCCGTGGAGCGGCTGGACAGATGTGTCCAATTACTGAGCCAGAGCTCTGGAGCGCATGCGCCCAGAGCCGGCGCTCAGCAACGACAGACGCCACCGCGATGGGAGGCCCACAGGAGCCAAAGAACAAAGACGGATGAAAATAGAGAAATGAAAGACCAATAGAAGTGGCCCGCCTGCTCCCCTCCCTACCCAACCCGACCCCCACCCAAAATAAATAAATAAATCTTTAAAAAAAAAAACCAAAAAGAATGGATAAACAACAAAGTACTGTTGTATTGCACAGGGAACTATATTCCATATCCTGTGATAAATCATAGTGGAAAAGGATCTATTTATGTGTATAACTGAATCACTTTGTGGCATTCATACAATAGAAATTAACATAATATATGTAAATTAGCTATGATTCAATACAAGAAGCTTCTATTAATAAAAGTCAAAAGCGAAGAATTTGATCCATTCCTTTTTTTAAAAAATATATCTTTTATTTTATTTCTTAATTTATTTGGCAGAACCAGGTCTCAGCTGCAGCATGTGAGCTGTTAGTTGCGGCATGTGGCATCTAGTTTCCTGACCAGGGGTTGAACCCAAGCCCCTGCACTGGGAGCCAGAGTCTTAGCCCACTGGACCACCGGGGAAGCCGCTTGAGCCATTCCTTGAGGCAATGAGAACTCAACCATTTGAACAAAGTAGCAGGTTAACAAAAATTGTTGATAAAGGAAGCAGTGGTTAGCATTCCAAAGACTATCCTGTGTGTGTATATACACACACACATACGTACATGATACAGTTTCTGTGAGTCCCACTCTAAATATGAAGCCAGAAAGTGTGTTCTCAACCTAGTGTGGCCCCAGCACAGCCGGCCTCTAAGTGCAGAGACAAAGGCTTCAGCGAGTGAGTTCAGCACCGCAGGCAGGGAGGTCTCCAGCCAGCAGGCCCTGGGTGCTGAGGGGGCACACAGAGGAGAATCCTGTCCCCTGTGGGTCCCTGCCCACAAGGTGTCCACAGTCTGAAAGGAGACAAACAACACCCTGTCACCCATAGTAGGTGATCATCTGTGACCTTATAAAGTGTTGTTGCCAAAATTTCTACAGGTGGGAGAGAAACCCTAACAAGGCTACACACACCCTTGTTAAGTGCTGCAGCTCCTGCGGGGGCGGGGGTCCCGTCTTGCCAGACCCTTTCTAAAAGCCGGACCCCATGCAAGCCATCTGCAGGAACTAAGACACTCCCAAGCAGTGAGCAGATTCCTGGCCCCGCAGCTCAGAGCAGGCTATGAGGTAGCCCCAGGGTCCAGGCGGGGACCATTTGGCAACCCTGAGGAAGCTGAGTTCCAGGCATTCTTGGAGGGGGCCTGGCTTGGGCTCTTGGAAGCATGGTCTCTACACGGCCCCCCAGGTCTCCTCCTGGTGCCCACAGCCTGCCCACCTCCGGGGCCCCACCCCTCTGCCTGCATTGTCCTCCAGGTTGGACCCTGCCCTTTACCCCTACAGCCTGCCATCTCCACTGCTCAGGGAGAGTTTATTCTAAAATATTCACCAGACCATGCCATTCTCCTGCCCTTCACTGCCTCCCCAGAGATTATAGAACAAATTGCAAATACCTAAGATTAACACACAGCACCCTGCAGTCTCCGCCCCCACCTGCTTCTGTACCTTCTCTTCCCGCACGCCCAGCCCTTTCCTACCAACCTCACCTCCTGGGCTTGGGCCCACTGTTCTATCTAACCAGCAACCCCTTCTTTGCCTCACTGGTTGCAGCTCATCTTTCCAGACCCAACTCAACACCCCTGCCATCTAGGGGGCCTCCCCAGGTCCACCAGCTGGGCCAGCACCTGTGCTGTGGGACCCCGTACCTCTTCTCCCACCTTGTTATCTGGCCCTCCAAGGAGACTGCTCTTCCTCATCACCGTGTCCCCAGTGTCCAAGAGCACTGTGCCCTCCGTCCTCGGGGGAAGCAGAGGAGAGTGGAAGGCAGAGAGCTCGGGTGGTGTATTCCCTGGGCTTTTTCTCTAGACGACACCCTTCCCCAGAGTCAGCACAGGTGACGTCATCAGGGCACCTGCCGGGCACCCAGACGGTATCTGCACCTGGTAGGACTCAGACCCAGCACCTCCACTCCTACTCCACGTTTCTCCCTTTGGACTTGTGGGTTCTGGTACGTTCCATCCATCCTGATCACTATTTTCCTGAAGAAGTTATTATTTTGCTATTAAACTTTGCCACCGCCTTTTTGGTCTGATTCACAATGCTGTGTTAATCTCAGGTGTATATAGTAGAGTGAATCAGTCACATGTATGTCAGCTGTCTAAGACACTCCCAAGCAGTGAGCAGATTCCTGGCCCCGCAGCTCAGAGCAGGCTATGAGGTAGCCCCAGGGTCCAGGCGGGGACCATTTGGCAACCCTGAGGAAGCTGAGTTCCAGGCATTCTTGGAGGGGGCCTGGCTTGGGCTCTTGGAAGCATGGTCTCTACACGGCCCCCCAGGTCTCCTCCTGGTGCCCACAGCCTGCCCACCTCCGGGGCCCCACCCCTCTGCCTGCATTGTCCTCCAGGTTGGACCCTGCCCTTTACCCCTACAGCCTGCCATCTCCACTGCTCAGGGAGAGTTTATTCTAAAATATTCACCAGACCATGCCATTCTCCTGCCCTTCACTGCCTCCCCAGAGATTATAGAACAAATTGCAAATACCTAAGATTAACACACAGCACCCTGCAGTCTCCGCCCCCACCTGCTTCTGTACCTTCTCTTCCCGCACGCCCAGCCCTTTCCTCCAACCCTCACCTCCTGGGCTTGGGCCCACTGTTCTATCTAACCAGCAACCCCTTCTTTGCCTCACTGGTTGCAGCTCATCTTTCCAGACCCAACTCAACACCCCTGCCATCTAGGGGGCCTCCCCAGGTCCACCAGCTGGGCCAGCACCTGTGCTGTGGGACCCCGTACCTCTTCTCCCACCTTGTTATCTGGCCCTCCAAGGAGACTGCTCTTCCTCATCACCGTGTCCCCAGTGTCCAAGAGCACTGTGCCCTCCGTCCTCGGGGGAAGCAGAGGAGAGTGGAAGGCAGAGAGCTCGGGTGGTGTATTCCCTGGGCTTTTTCTCTAGACGACACCCTTCCCCAGAGTCAGCACAGGTGACGTCATCAGGGCACCTGCCGGGCACCCAGACGGTATCTGCACCTGGTAGGACTCAGACCCAGCACCTCCACTCCTACTCCACGTTTCTCCCTTTGGACTTGTGGGTTCTGGTACGTTCCATCCATCCTGATCACTATTTTCCTGAAGAAGTTATTATTTTGCTATTAAACTTTGCCACCGCCCCCCTTTTTTTGGTCTGATTCACAATGCTGTGTTAATCTCAGGTGTATATAGTAGAGTGAATCAGTCACATGTATGTCAGCTCTGTCTGACATTCATTTTCTATATAGATCACTACTCTTTTTAAAAAAATTTTGTTTTAATTTTATTTATTTGTTTTTGGCTGTGCTAGGTCTTCACTGCTGCATGGGCTTTTCTCTAGTTGTGGTGAGCAGGGACTACTCTCTAGGTGCGGTACCCGGGGTTCTCTTGTTGCTCTGAGGTGTGCAGGCTTCAGTAGTTGCAGCCCGTGGACTCAGTGGTTGCAGCTCCCAGGCTCGAGAGCACAGGCCCAGTAGTCATGGCCCACGGCTTCAGCTGTTCCATAGCATGTGGGATCTTCCCAGACCAGGGCTCGAACCCCTGTCTCCTGCATTAGGCAGCAGATTCTTTACCACTGAGCCACCAGGGAAGCCCCTACGCCGTTATTCTTTACTTTTAACTTTGAAGTAATAACAACTTCACAGAAAGTGACAAAGATGTTGAGATCCCACGTCCCCTCCATCTTGTTTCAGCCCAGTGGTGATAGCTTAACTATGATCCACTATAAACCCAGGAATGTGCTTTTGGCCCAATATATGTGTTTATCACTCTCCGTCACTTCACACACGTATAGATCCACAGTAACTATCACCACGGTCAAGGTGAGGGACGGTTCCAGCCCCCGAAGTCCTCCCTGGTGCTGTCCCATCATGATCACACCCTCGCACCACCCGCCCCAACCTGGCAACCAGTCCTCCATTCTCCAGTTTCATTGTCCTTTCAGGAATGCGACAGAAACGGAACCAGAGAGGATGTGATGTGTCGAGATGGGTTTGTTTCCTTCATCGTTCTTCAGTGTTACTAAGGAGTAGTCCCTATGTAAATGGACATATTACACCTCACTTAGCCTTTCTCTCACTGAGGGACACTTGGGTTGAATCCAGTTTTTGACAACTACAAATAAAGCTGCTGTGAACAATCGTGTACATGCTTTTGTGTGAACATAATTTTTATTTCTCTGGCATTTATCCCAGAGTGTCTATACCCGGGAGTACAATTGATAGGTCATATGATAAGCATATTTGTGGGTCTTTTTTAAACACCAAATTATTTTCCAGAGGCTGTTCCATTGTCCACCAGCAATGTATGAGAGATCCAGGCTTTCTGCACCCTTGCCAGCATTTGGTGGTGTCATTCATTTTCATTTTTTAAAAATAAGTCATTTATTTATTTTGATTGCACTAGGTCTTCCACGTTGTGCTCAGGGTTTTTCTGGCTGTGGAGAGTGGGGGCTACTCTCCAGCTCCAGTGCATGGGCTTCCATTGCGGTGGCTTCTCTTGCAGCAGAGCCCGGGCCCCAGGTCAGCAGGCGCAGTAGTTGTGGTACATGGACTTAGTTACCCCAGCAGTTACCCCCAGCATATGGGATCTTCTAAGACCAGGGATAAAACCCATGTTCCCTGTTTTGGCAGACAGGTCCTTATCTACTGCACTACCAGAAAAGTTGTATTTTTTTTTTTCTTTTTAGACATTCTGATTGGTGTATAGTAATAGCTCATCATAGTCTTCATTTGCATTTGCCTGATGGCTAATGATGTTAACATCTTTTCAGGGCTTACATGCCATCTGTACATCTTCTTCATTGGCACATCTCTTAATATCTCCTACTTGTTTTCTAATCAGATGGCTTATTTTTTCACTGTTGAATTTTTTTGTTAAATCATTTATTTATTTGGCTACACTGGGTCATAATTGCGGCATGTGGGATCTAGTTCCCTGACCAGAGATCGAACCCAGGCCCCACCAAATTGGGAGCACAGAGTCTTAACCACTGGACTCCCATCATGATCACACCCTCGCACCACCCGCCCCAACCTGGCAACCAGTCCTCCATTCTCCAGTTTCATTGTCCTTTCAGGAATGCGACAGAAACGGAACCAGAGAGGATGTGATGTGTCGAGATGGGTTTGTTTCCTTCATCGTTCTTCAGTGTTACTAAGGAGTAGTCCCTATGTAAATGGACATATTACACCTCACTTAGCCTTTCTCTCACTGAGGGACACTTGGGTTGACTCCAGGTTTTGACAACTACAAATAAAGCTGCTGTGAACAATCATGTACATGCTTTTGTGTGAACATAATTTTTATTTCTCTGGCATTTATCCCAGAGTGTCTATACCCGGGCGTACAATTGATAGGTCATATGATAAGCATATTTGTGGGTCTTTTTTAAACACCAAATTATTTTCCAGAGGCTGTTCCATTGTCCACCAGCAATGTATGAGAGATCCAGGCTTTCTGCACCCTTGCCAGCATTTGGTGGTGTCATTCATTTTCATTTTTTAAAAATAAGTCATTTATTTATTTTGATTGCACTAGGTCTTCCACGTTGTGCTCAGGGTTTTTCTGGCTGTGGAGAGTGGGGGCTACTCTCCAGCTCCAGTGCATGGGCTTCCATTGCGGTGGCTTCTCTTGCAGCAGAGCCCGGGCCCCAGGTCAGCAGGCGCAGTAGTTGTGGTACATGGACTTAGTTACCCCAGCAGTTACCCCCAGCATATGGGATCTTCTAAGACCAGGGATAAAACCCATGTTCCCTGTTTTGGCAGACAGGTCCTTATCTACTGCACTACCAGAAAAGTTGTATTTTTTTTTTTCTTTTTAGACATTCTGATTGGTGTATAGTAATAGCTCATCATAGTCTTCATTTGCATTTGCCTGATGGCTAATGATGTTAACATCTTTTCAGGGCTTACATGCCATCTGTACATCTTCTTCATTGGCACATCTCTTAATATCTCCTACTTGTTTTCTAATCAGATGGCTTATTTTTTCACTGTTGAATTTTTTTGTTAAATCATTTATTTATTTGGCTACACTGGGTCATAATTGCGGCATGTGGGATCTAGTTCCCTGACCAGAGATCGAACCCAGGCCCCACCAAATTGGGAGCACAGAGTCTTAACCACTGGACCACTAGGGAAGTCCCTCACTGTTGAATTTTGAGAACTCTTTATACATTCTAGTCACTGTCCTTGGTTGAATATGTGGTCAGTAACTGTTTCCCCACAGTTTGTGGCTTATCTTTTCATCCATGTGATAGGGTCTTTTTAAAAAGTCTTAATAGGGCTTCCCTAGTGGTCCAGTGGGTAAAGAGTGCACCTTGCAGTGCAAGGGGCACCGGTTCAATCCCTGGCCCAGGAAGATCCCACGTGCCGTGGAGCAGCTGGACTGGTGTGTCCAATTACGAGCCAGTGCTCTGGAACGCATGCACCCAGAGCCAGTGCTCTGCAAGGAGAGAGGCTACTGCGATGGGAGGTCCACACATGCTAAAGAAGAAAGATGGATGAAAGTAATAAATAACTAAGAAAAAGCTCATGGCGTGAAGTTAAAATAAAATAAAAAATCATAATAATTAAAATAGCAGAATATACAGACAAGCTCGATCAATTCAGTTCAGTCATTCAATCGTTTCTGACTCTCTGTGACCTCAGGAACTGCAGCATGCCAGATTTTCACGTCCTTCACCATCTCCTGGAGCCTGTTCAATCTCTTGCTCAAAGAGTAGATATTGTTTGGGAGCTAATGATAAATAAGTGCCTGCCTAGAAAGAAGGGGCAGGAGGGAGGAATGCAGACACCCTGACTCATTTCTCAGGACAGAAAATGAAAAGCTGATTCATGCTACCTTTTCTAACCCACACTCTGGTCCAGCCAGGGAGCTGGAACCATCTCTAAAGCTCAGGTATTACCTGCCTTGGGGTCCTGCCCACGCAGGAGGTACTGCTCACTCGTGGGTACTGCCCACCTGGGGGTACTACTTGCCTTGGGGTACTGCCCACTCAGGAGGCATTGCCCACCCATTAGTACTGCTCACCTTGCGGTATTTCCCATGGAGGAAGTACTGCCCAATTGAGGATGCTGCCTACCTGGAGGTGCCCACCCAGAGGTACTGCTCACCTGAGACTACTGCCCACCCGTGGGTCTTACCCACCTGTGGTGCCGTCCATAAGGAAATACTGCCAGCCTGGGCGGCTGTCAAACCAGGAGCCCACTTTCCTGGTAAAGATTTAGCCACTGGGCCTTGAATTTTGAGAACTCTTTATACATTCTAGTCACTGTCCTTGGTTGAATATGTGGTCAGTAACTGTTTCCCCACAGTTTGTGGCTTATCTTTTCATCCATGTGATAGGGTCTTTTTAAAAAGTCTTAATAGGGCTTCCCTAGTGGTCCAGTGGGTAAAGAGTGCACCTTGCAGTGCAAGGGGCACCGGTTCAATCCCTGGCCCAGGAAGATCCCACGTGCCGTGGAGCAGCTGGACTGGTGTGTCCAATTACGAGCCAGTGCTCTGGAACGCATGCACCCAGAGCCAGTGCTCTGCAAGGAGAGAGGCTACTGCGATGGGAGGTCCACACATGCTAAAGAAGAAAGATGGATGAAAGTAATAAATAACTAAGAAAAAGCTCATGGCGTGAAGTTAAAATAAAATAAAAAATCATAATAATTAAAATAGCAGAATATACAGACAAGCTCGATCAATTCAGTTCAGTCATTCAATCGTTTCTGACTCTCTGTGACCTCAGGAACTGCAGCATGCCAGATTTTCACGTCCTTCACCATCTCCTGGAGCCTGTTCAATCTCTTGCTCAAAGAGTAGATATTGTTTGGGAGCTAATGATAAATAAGTGCCTGCCTAGAAAGAAGGGGCAGGAGGGAGGAATGCAGACACCCTGACTCATTTCTCAGGACAGAAAATGAAAAGCTGATTCATGCTACCTTTTCTAACCCACACTCTGGTCCAGCCAGGGAGCTGGAACCATCTCTAAAGCTCAGGTATTACCTGCCTTGGGGTCCTGCCCACGCAGGAGGTACTGCTCACTCGTGGGTACTGCCCACCTGGGGGTACTACTTGCCTTGGGGTACTGCCCACTCAGGAGGCATTGCCCACCCATTAGTACTGCTCACCTTGCGGTATTTCCCATGGAGGAAGTACTGCCCAATTGAGGATGCTGCCTACCTGGAGGTGCCCACCCAGAGGTACTGCTCACCTGAGACTACTGCCCACCCGTGGGTCTTACCCACCTGTGGTGCCGTCCATAAGGAAATACTGCCAGCCTGGGCGGCTGTCAAACCAGGAGCCCACTTTCTCACTTCTGTCTTGCCTGACCCAGTGCAGGTGAGACTTCCATCCAGCATTTCTGTTCCCATTGCCTACAGACGTGTATACGGCTCTGCACACCTATACACACAGATTTGCTTCTAACGTTGATTTCCCACCCCTTCTTCCTTCCCCTCTGGCCTTCACCCAGTGACCTCACAAAAGCAGATCATGAGGACTGTAAGACCTTGTCCAGCCACCCCACCAAGGAGCCGGGAAGCCCAAGTCCAGAGAGGGCCATGGACTAGCCAGTGGCCACACTTGCAGTCACAGAGGCCTCCTGCCCTCAGGCCTGAATCCTACTGATGACTTTCTCTCTGTTGTGCTCCAGGTACAATCCTCACAAAATGCCCCTATCCCACAATTCTGTCAGAAGGAGGAGAGCAGGAGGAACATGATTGTGGCAGAGTGCAGTTGACTAACCCGTTAGGATTCCTCGCCCTTATTTCTTGCTGCCTCCCATAAAGAGCCAGGGAGAGTTGAATGCTTACTTTATCCCTCCAGCTGAGTAGACATTTGACGTAGAAATGGGATGCAGGTGAACTTTTCTGAGAGTGGGAAGGTTTCTGCTTTTCTTGATTAAAGGAGAATAGGCAGGGCTTCCCTGGTAGTCCAGTGGTTAAGAAGCCACTTTGCAACACAAGGGACACGAGTTCAGTCCTTGGTCCAGGAAGATTCCACATTCCTCGGGGGAGCTTAGCTTGTGCGGTACAGCTACTGAGCTCACTCCACACAACTACAGCAGCCAGAGTGCCCTGGAAACTGCACTCCACAACCAGAGAAGCCACTGCAATAAGCCCTCACACTGCAGCTAGAGAGTAGCCCCCACTCTTTGCCACTAGAGAAAACCAGTGCATGACAGTGAAGATCCAGCACGTTTATTCAAATATTTAATAAATATTTTAAATACTTTTAAAAATCATTATTTTTTTTAAAAGGGAACTATGCAGCGTGTCTTCCTTCATGCTGCCTTGGACACAGAATGTCTGGAGCCACAGCAGCTCTTTAGTAGTCATGAGGCAATAAGTAAGCAACTTGCAGAGTAGCTTGCACTGACATCAGGAGTTGCTAAACCAATATAAGCAGTTATCTGATCTGAAGAATCTTACTATATGACTTGTGCTCTATAAAGATAATTTTCTGGGGCTCCCCTTGTGGCTCAGTGGATAAGAATCCATCTGTGAATGCAGGATACACAGGCTCGATCCCTGATCTGGGAAGATCCCATATACTGTGGAGCAGCTAAACCCACACATCATCAAAGACCCAGCACAGCCAAAAATAAATAAAGAAAGAAAGAGTTAATTTTCTGTTCTTTATAGAACACATTCTTTATTCACACATACATAAACCACTTCCAAACAACTTAATCCAACAGATATTTACTGAGCACTTATCATGAATGTGAATCTAAGGAACTAGACATGAAGAAAACACAGCTTCTGACCTCAAGGAATTCACAGCACTGAGATTATATTTTCGCTCTTCACATGATTCTGAAAGATAAACTTCAATGTCCCCATTTGCCAGGTGAGATAAACAGAGGCTCAGAGAGGCCACAGGACTTTGGTCAAGGTCACAAGCACTTGGAATGGACACCTGGCCCCTTTTGGGCATTTACTTCACCAGCAAATGAAGACGTGATGGATGACAATGGTCAACCCAAGCGACCAGAAGCTTCTCAGACCAGGATTCTTTTTCCTTTGAGTTGGGAAACCCAGAGAAGATCAGCTGGTCAGCAAGGAATGCTGGAATGAGAAGTTGTGAGGTGGAACATCTCCAGGACTGAGACAGACCATGGGAAGCACAGAGAGAGGCTAAGATACTGAGAGACTGAGCAAAAGATTAAAAGAAAGGAGGGGATGGGGAGAGGAAGGCAGAGTGGGAGCAGACCCAAGGACCCAGACTCCCACACCTGCCCACTGGCCACTGCGAGGAGAGCCACAGGAGAGTCAGAAGCTGTAGGGACAGCGTAGGAGGCAAGAGGAGACCCGGGGGCTTAGACCCAGAGCAGAGTCCCTGGGGACCCCCAGTGAACCCCTCCTCAGTCTGCAGGAATGTGAACCAGCTACTCCTCCCTGAAACTCAAACAGCTCCATCTGGGGTTCAAATAACGGAAATGAGCCAAGGACAACTCCAGCAAGCCAGCTTGACCTCTACCGCTGGACATCAAGGGCCCCTCCAGCCCCTGCGCTCACCTCACCACCCCCTGCATCCTCACCACAGCCTCTTGTACCCCAGAACACTCACTGAGCAGGGACTTGGAAAAGGAAAGCTTCTGAGAGGTGGGGCCCCATGGACCCAGGATCCCAGGCTCCGAGCTCCATGAAGACAATATTTACTCCCTGCACTTACCTCATGACCTACACTTACTCTCCCGAAAACTGGGACTTCAAATAGGCTTAAAAACCAGTCAAACATAAAATACAACCAAGACCTCTGTTCTGCTTTTTAAAAATTTCCTTTTTCTCTTTTCGATTTCAGCAGAAAAGGACTCGGGAAGGATACAAGAGGAAGGAGAAAGGAGAAGGGGAAGGGGAAGTCTGGGTCCTGGCTGGCAGGCCCCCTCATCCTCCTCGTGGTCCTCGGGGGCCGCCCTCACAGAGCCGGCAGCAGCGAGCCTTGCAAGGGCTGCTCCTGGGAGGGTCCTCGCCACCACGCTGCTCCCAGGCCGGGCCCAGAGCAGACACTCGGCGCCGTGACAGGCCCACAGCCATCATCTTGAGCATGGGCTCCAAGGAGGCACTGTGTGCAGTGCTTGCCCTGCTCTATCCGTCTAACCCTCACACCATCCCTGCGGGTGGGAGGATCTCACCCCGGTTTACAGAGGAGGAGGCCCAGGCTCAGCGTGGCTGAGTGTCCTGCCCCAGTGGCAGTGGAAGAGCAGGCTCCAAAGTCTGTGTGTTGCATCCCATGTCCAAGGCTGCACATGGGCGGCTCCTTGGCTGATTCCAACCTGTATGGGTTTTGCTCAGCTCACACAACTGGGGCCTGCCCAGGGTTTTACACATGATTAGTTGTCAACATTTAACCATCAAGAGAGTTTATATAAAACTCACCTTTCTGGATTCTCTAGAAAACTTAGGGTATCAGACCTCTCCCCCAGGACCGCCTTTCCTCTTGGAGATAATTGGCTGAGCTGACCTCTCTGTTTCACATCCTGCTACCTGTTTTCTCTCAGTCCTCATCAAAGCCCACTGGTCTGCCTCCTGATCTGCTCCATGGACCTAAATGCTCTGTGGACAGAAACACTAAACTACATGTATTTATGTACATATGAATGGATGGATGGATTGATAGAGGGAAGGAGGGATGGATGGAAGGAGGGACTGATGGATGGGGGAAGGGATGGAAGGATGGATGGATGGATAGAGGGATGGGTGGATGAATGGAGGGAGTGAAGGAGGGAGCGAGAAGGAAGGGCTCAGCGCCTCTCAGCTGCCTTCCTGGGAAGTATCTATGAACAATGGCCCAGCATCCTGTCAAACACTTCCGCCCCCTTTCCCGGATGTCTGTCCTGACAAGGCAGCCTGTTTCCTCATGCCCTGAAACCCAAGGCCTGTACCAATGACCCCCAGGGGAGCCTCACTGTCTGTAGGAGCCTGGGGCAGAAAAGGACTCGGGAAGGATACAAGAGGAAGGAGAAAGGAGAAGGGGAAGGGGAAGTCTGGGTCCTGGCTGGCAGGCCCCCTCGTCCTCCTCGTGGTCCTCGGGGGCCGCCCTCCCGGAGCCGGCAGCAGCGAGCCTCGCAGGGGCTGCTCCTGGGAGGGTCCTCCCCGCCACGCTGCTCCCAAGCCGGGCCCAGAGCAGACACTCGGCGCCGTGGCGGGCCCACAGCCATCATCTTGAGCATGGGCTCCAAGGAGGCACTGTGCGTGGTGCTTGCCCTGCTCTATCCGTCTAACCCTCACACCATCCCTGCGGGTGAGTAGATCTCACCCCGGTTTACAGAGGAGGAGGCCGAGGCTCAGCGTGGCTGAGTGCCCTGCCCCAGTGGCAGCGGAAGAGCAGGCTCCAGAGTCTGTGTGTTGCATCCCATGTCCAAGGCTGCACATGGGCGGCTCCTTGGCTGATTCCAACCTGTATGGGTTTTGCTCAGCTCACACAACTGGGGCCTGCCCAGGGTTTTACACATGATTAGTTGTCAACATTTAACCATCAAGAGAGTTTATATAAAACTCACCTTTCTGGATTCTCTAGAAAACTTAGGGTATCAGACCTCTCCCCCAGGACCGCCTTTCCTCTTGGAGATAATTGGCTGAGCTGACCTCTCTGTTTCACATCCTGCTACCTGTTTTCTCTCAGTCCTCATCAAAGCCCACTGGTCTGCCTCCTGATCTGCTCCATGGACCTAAATGCTCTGTGGACAGAAACACTAAACTACATGTATTTATGTACATATGAATGGATGGATGGATTGATAGAGGGAAGGAGGGATGGATGGAAGGAGGGACTGATGGATGGGGGAAGGGATGGAAGGATGGATGGATGGATAGAGGGATGGGTGGATGAATGGAGGGAGTGAAGGAGGGAGCGAGAAGGGAAGGGCTCAGCGCCTCTCAGCTGCCTTCCTGGGAAGTATCTATGAACAATGGCCCAGCATCCTGTCAAACACTTCCGCCTCCCTTCCAGGATGTCTGTCCTGACAAGGCAGCCTGTTTCCTCATGCCCTGAAACCCAAGGCCTAAGGGTCCCCAGTACCATGGAATGATCTGCCCCTCATTCATCCGTTCCTGTGGCAGCCTCACTGTCTGTAGGAGCCTGGGGCAGAAATCCACATCCATAGGAAGGCAGAAGTTCATTCATTCATCCAACTGTGTGGGCACACAAATAACACCTACTGGTGAGTTTCTTGGGAGCATAAGCTGAGATGAGGCAAGCAGGTGGCCAGCCCTGCCCATTGCCCAGCACAAGTCAGGCCCAGAAGGTGGGGAGTCCAGAAATGGTGAGGTGAGTAGATCCCCAATGTGTCCCGGATGTTGGCACAGGTTTCAGTGGAGGGACCAAGGCATCAGTGAACAGGGAGGGCTTGGGGCTGGGGTGGGGGAGAGGGAGAGAGGATGGGACCCTGGGAGAAGAGGAGCGGTGGAGGAGGAGAGGTGAGGAAGATGAGTGAAGACGGAGGAGCAGGGGCCTGGCGAGGGCCCGATGGACTCTGTGCACAGTGTCACCATCTCCAGATGGAGTGGGGCGGGGAAGGGATGACGTGGGGGGTGGGGTGGAGCCTTGTGGTCTACTGTCCATTCATGTCCCTTGTGGGAAGCAGGGTGCGGAAGTTGACCAGAGGTTAATGGTGTAGGCACATCTTAGCAACAGAACAGGAACTGAGAAGAGGGGGCACATTAGCATCCCCAGAGGAGGGAGAAGGCCTAGGTGGAGAGGATGGACAGAGAGGGGCCCCGCAGGGTTTGGACACTGCTCACTCAGTGTGGAGGGGGAGTGGGAGGCATGAAAGCTCTCACCTGCCAGGGGGTGGGAGTGGCTAATTCCCAGGATAAGCCTGGAAGCCACTCTGGTCTGAAAGCAGGGACAGCGTGGGCAGTGCTGGGAAGCCTCCTACTTGCATCTCCCTAAATGCCTGACTCACACATGAGGCTCAGTTTGGATGGAAGTCGGTTCTGCGGCAGTTTGTCCTTCAGTCTGGGAAGTATCACCTCTCCCTGCAGAATCGGACTGAGGCTGCTCTCCTTCCAGAAAAACAGAAGGCAGTTTGAGAGGCACCTGCCCCTCCATTCAAGGGCCAAAATGAATGATCCTCTTGCAGAGTAGCCTCTGCAGAACAGAAGCCGAAGCCTGGGAAAGCTGGATGAGATGGAGAGGTCCTGAGAGGTGGTGAATACACCACGCGGACGAGGTCTCAGCCAGGCAGTCCCAGGGCCACCCAGTGCCATCCAGCCCCAGGGGTAAGGAGAAAAAATGTTACCAGCTGTTCCAGTTGCACAGGGATCTGGTCATCAGCCACTGCAGTTGCCTACTGGCAGCATGCCCTGAGGGGGATTCAGGATGGAGAAAAAGGGGAACTTTCTCTGCTTTGGTTATACTGACCCCTCGATAGGTAAGATGTGTGCACATGTGCTTAGTCACGTCAATCATGTCTGACTCTGCAGCCTCCCAGGCTCCTCTGTCCGAACCAGGGATCACAACCATGTCTCCTGTATCCCTGCACTGGCAAGCGGATTCTTTCCCACTGAGCCATCTGGAAAGTCCTTTTCATACATAGAAAAGGACTAAAATCATCAGCTTGAGATGTTTGTTCTTGGTGATTAGCAATAACCTTGTGTTGCTTGACTACGTGTGTTTCCAGCAAAAAAAAAACCAAAACAACATTCACCTGTATCCTGGCTCCTCCCTTGCCTCTCCAGAGCAGTTGCTCAGAGCTACTGAGAGCCTATCTCCCCAGCTTTAGTCCGTGGTAAGTTCCCAAAACTCAATCATGGAGCAGGGTGGGAGTTGCATAATGGTCACTCTTAGAAAAAGATAGAGAGGGGCACATTAGCATCCCCAGAGGAGGAGAAGGCCTAGGTGGAGGATGGACAGAGAGGGCCCGAGGGTTTGGACACTGCTCACTCAGTGTGGAGGGGAGTGGAGGCATGAAAGCTCTCACCTGCCAGGGGGTGGGAGTGGCTAATTCCCAGGATAAGCCTGGAAGCCACTCTGGTCTGAAAGCAGGGACAGCGTGGGCAGTGCTGGGAAGCCTCCTACTTGCATCTCCCTAAATGCCTGACTCACACATGAGGCTCAGTTTGGATGGAAGTCGGTTCTGCGGCAGTTTGTCCTTCAGTCTGGGAAGTATCACCTCTCCCTGCAGAATCGGACTGAGGCTGCTCTCCTTCCAGAAAAACAGAAGGCAGTTTGAGAGGCACCTGCCCCTCCATTCAAGGGCCAAAATGAATGATCCTCTTGCAGAGTAGCCTCTGCAGAACAGAAGCCCAAGCCTGGGAAAGCTGGATGAGATGGAGAGGTCCTGAGAGGTGGTGAATACACCACGCGGACGAGGTCTCAGCCAGGCAGTCCCAGGGCCACCCAGTGCCATCCAGCCCCAGGGGTAAGGAGAAAAAATGTTACCAGCTGTTCCAGTTGCACAGGGATCTGGTCATCAGCCACTGCAGTTGCCTACTGGCAGCATGCCCTGAGGGGGATTCAGGATGGAGAAAAAGGGGAACTTTCTCTGCTTTGGTTATACTGACCCCTCGATAGGTAAGATGTGTGCACATGTGCTTAGTCACGTCAATCATGTCTGACTCTGCAGCCTCCCAGGCTCCTCTGTCCGAACCAGGGATCACAACCATGTCTCCTGTATCCCTGCACTGGCAAGCGGATTCTTTCCCACTGAGCCATCTGGAAAGTCCTTTTCATACATAGAAAAGGACTAAAATCATCAGCTTGAGATGTTTGTTCTTGGTGATTAGCAATAACCTTGTGTTGCTTGACTACGTGTGTTTCCAGCAAAAAAAAAACCAAAACAACATTCACCTGTATCCTGGCTCCTCCCTTGCCTCTCCAGAGCAGTTGCTCAGAGCTACTGAGAGCCTATCTCCCCAGCTTTAGTCCGTGGTAAGTTCCCCAAATTAAAACTCGTAACTTTTACATCATGTGGTTTGTTTTTTAAAAACTTTATTGATGTATTTAGTTGTCACCGGACGGGGTCTTCCTTGCTGTGTGGGCTTTTCTCTGGTTGTGGCGAGCAGGGGCTGCCCTCTAGTTGCTGTGCAGGGGCTTCGTGTTGTGGTGACTTCTCTTGCTGCAGAGCACAGGCTCTAGGTGCATGGACTTCAGTAGCTGTGGCTCCCAGACTCTAGAGCACAGGCTCGGTAGCCGTAGTGCACAGATTGAGTTGCTCCATGGCACGTGGGATCTTCCTGGACCAGGGATCTAGCCCATGTCTCCTGCATTGGCAGGCAGATGCTTTA
Source organism: Tragulus kanchil (assembly GCA_022376925.1). NCBI lineage: Eukaryota > Metazoa > Chordata > Mammalia > Artiodactyla > Tragulidae > Tragulus > Tragulus kanchil. The sequence goes on along the minus strand of JAIOJX010000026.1, from coordinate 8,493,636 downwards.
GCACTGAGCTACCCGGGAAGCCCTACATTGTGTGTTTTTTTTTTTTCAGTCGACACTGGGGACAGGCCCAGTGGGCTCATCAGAGACACCAAAGCTTGAACTGACAGTGAAAATTTCAGCTGCCAAGGCCTCAACGCTCCTTCCTTGAGGCTGGAACATCCCTGCCTGGGGGAGCATTGCTGTGGGAAGCCCAAGGTCTTCCCCGAAGTTCTGGGCAGCACTGGCTCAGCACAAAGGGAAATGGCTGGCCAAACTCAGTGGCCCTCATCCCCAAACTCTGTCACCTGGGTGCCCCTCTTAAGTGTGGCCCTGCCATGAGGACTGGGAAGTCAGGCTCGTGGGCCAAGGTCCCCCAACCCCAGGTCACAGCCACCCTCTCACGGGCTGATCCACCCTTTCTAACCATGTCTCGGGTGAAACACACCTCCTCCAGCCTGGTCCCACTGAGCTGCCCACCTGAGGACTGAATCTGAAGTATAGAGACTTCAGGCTACCCATACAATCAACTGCTCATGGGATCAGGCCGCATGCGGGATCAGGCTGCCCATGGGATCAGGCTGTTCACAGGATCAGTCTTGCCAGGGGATCAGGCTGTGCACGGGATCAGGCTACTCACGGGTTCAGACTGCCCAGGATCTGGCTGCCACCGGTTCAGGCTGCTCACAGGATCTTCGGATTCACCTCAACTTCCCCTGACACAGAGAGGTGCCATCTCTCCCGGGGACTCTCTCAGAGAACAGCTGTTTTTTGCATCTTTATGGTAGAAGACATATAAAAGTTACCACCAGTAGCATTTCACACACTCGCCATACTGTGCTCCCGTTCACTGTCATCAGTCCAGACCCCGGAACCGCTAGGCAGTCAGTCCCGCACCCTCTTCCTCTCCTCCTCCTTAGGCAACCATCCATCTGCTTTCTGTTCCTGTAGAGTCACTGCTTCTGTACACTTTGTGTGAGTAGAATAATACAGTGTGCTTTTTTTTGATGGCGTTTTAAACTTCGGGCCATGTTTTTGGGGGTACATTCATGTTGTAGCATGGATCAGTTGCGGCTTACGAATCCTCCCGAACTGACAGAATATCAGAAACCTCACCCCCAAGACTTCTCACACCTCACGCGGCAGAATTGGGTCACGTGCCCATCTCTGAGCCAATCACTAACAAAGTGGACGGGTCCCGTTTAGGTAATGGCTGTCGGGGCTGCACGGGGACCGCCAGGGGAGCTTCAGGGGAAACCCCGAGCCCAGGGCTCTATCCCGGAAATTTGGACTTAATTGGTCTGGCGTGCTGGTGTGAACAATTAAAATGTGGCTGTTACCATCGTTAACCATGGAAATGATAAGAAGATGATGAAAAAAACGAGTCAGAGGATAGGGAGAGGGGGCAGATGATGGGGGCCAGGAGTGGGGAGCTAATGTCACACCTTTCCTAGTTCGCTGCTCAGACGGCTGGACCCTGCTGTGGTCAGGGCAGCTGCCAGTCCTTTCCTGAGGGCCAGCGCAGTGGGAGAAGCCCTGACCCTGCTTGTGTGTGACTCCAGGGTGGCGTTTCCCTGCTTCGTTGCACACAGACCACCCTCCCCCTCACCCCGCCCCCAGTAGCTCCGTGAGGTGGGCTCCAGAAAGCGGGGTGCCCCAGCCTCTGCATTTGCTGTTCCTCTACTTCCGGTGGTTTTGGGGATACCAAAGGTTGAGAGCCACTGGCTTAGGTATTAACCCTGCGGTTCCTCGGACTTTGCCCTACCCTGGGTCGTGACTTTGAGACTGCACCTCAGCTGCCCCTGATTCACCTCAACTTCCCCTGACACAGAGGTGCCATCTCTCCCGGGGACTCTCTCAGAGAACAGCTGTTTTTTGCATCTTTATGGTAGAAGACATATAAAAGTTACCACCAGTAGCATTTCACACACTCGCCATACTGTGCTCCCGTTCACTGTCATCAGTCCAGACCCCGGAACCGCTAGGCAGTCAGTCCCGCACCCTCTTCCTCTCCTCCTCCTTAGGCAACCATCCATCTGCTTTCTGTTCCTGTAGAGTCACTGCTTCTGTACACTTTGTGTGAGTAGAATAATACAGTGTGCTTTTTTTTGATGGCGTTTTAAACTTCGGGCCATGTTTTTGGGGGTACATTCATGTTGTAGCATGGATCAGTTGCGGCTTACGAATCCTCCCGAACTGACAGAATATCAGAAACCTCACCCCCAAGACTTCTCACACCTCACGCGGCAGAATTGGGTCACGTGCCCATCTCTGAGCCAATCACTAACAAAGTGGACGGGTCCCGTTTAGGTAATGGCTGTCGGGGCTGCACGGGGACCGCCAGGGGAGCTTCAGGGAACCCAGAGCCCAGGGCTCTATCCCGGAAATTTGGACTTAATTGGTCTGGCGTGCTGGTGTGAACAATTAAAATGTGGCTGTTACCATCGTTAACCATGGAAATGATAAGAAGATGATGAAAAAAACGAGTCAGAGGATAGGGAGAGGGGGCAGATGATGGGGGCCAGGAGTGGGGAGCTAATGTCACACCTTTCCTAGTTCGCTGCTCAGACGGCTGGACCCTGCTGTGGTCAGGGCAGCTGCCAGTCCTTTCCTGAGGGCCAGCGCAGTGGGAGAAGCCCTGACCCTGCTTGTGTGTGACTCCAGGGTGGCGTTTCCCTGCTTCGTTGCACACAGACCACCCTCCCCCTCACCCCGCCCCCAGTAGCTCCGTGAGGTGGGCTCCAGAAAGCGGGGTGCCCCAGCCTCTGCATTTGCTGTTCCTCTACTTCCGGTGGTTTTGGGGATACCAAAGGTTGAGAGCCACTGGCTTAGGTATTAACCCTGCGGTTCCTCGGACTTTGCCCTACCCTGGGTCGTGACTTCTGAGAACTTGAGCCCAGGAAGCAGAGGCCCAGAGGAGAGGCATTTCCCACCACGGAGAGCCAGTCCGGGGAGGTCTGGCTGTGGCTGCACTCTGCTGGCCATGATTTCACCGCATCCCATTCTCTCTGGCCTCCCAGCTCTCTTGGGGCTGGCCAGGTGCTCTTGTGTGCTGCCAGCTCTAGTCTTGCCTGAAAGAGCAGTTCTTCCAGAAAGAGGGAGATTCCAGGCAGCCTCAAGGTGGCCTCTGTGCTGTCTGCACCCTTTTTCCCATCTGCTGCCTCCACTCTGGAAGAGATATTCAACCTGAGAGGTTAGGGATTGAAGGTGGGATTCCCTGAGGGTCTACTTTAAAAACGGCAACATATTGAAGAAAATAAAGTCACTAGTGATGGTTCGTTGTGGTAGTGGGGAGAGACATTGTCAACTTGGTTATTAATGACATCTAGGAAAGGCTGATGTTACCTTAAAGATATTATAACCTGACCAGCTTAACTACATTAATTTTTAAAAAAGTGAACAGTTGACGATGTGGACACAGCAAAGAGAGGCCTCGTGTATTATTGGTGAAATCAGTTAATAAAGACCCAGATGACTTTGATCTCATAAGATTTTTGCAAAATGGTTTTATAATCTCAGCATTTGGTTTTATAAATTCAGTGCATAGTAGGAGGGATATTGGTCATTCCAAACGGAAATGGAATGTTTTGATTTCTTATATATGGTGTTGACTGAAAAATGCATAACTAGAGTGCTATGAGTTAGGTTTTATTCAGGGATATTATTGCTGGCCATAGCCCAGAAAAAACTTCTCAGAGAGCTCTTTAGGAACTGTTGTAAAGATATAACGGAGGACCCAGGGTAAAAAGGAGTTCTTGCTCGGGAAAAACATCCACAACACATACAGTGGAACATGAAAAGATCACTGCTAATCACAAAACCCAAATATCACAAGCTAATCATTTTAGTACTTTTCTGTGTATGGTAGCAAGCTGGAGTCTGGGCTCACTGAAATTATTCCTTTGATATGCTTCTTAACTCTGTAGGACAGGCATCCTGCTCTTCTCTGCTCTGAATTCTCTGTTGGGGGTGGCTCTAGTGGTTGGTAGCGGGCAGACTTCCTGCTCATTGACATGGCAGGGGCCATTTTATTTTGCCCACAATAGACAGCATTTGAGAAACATCAGAACAATTTCCTTTCATTTAAAACCATTTTCAGTCTTTTTTTTTTTTTTAAAGATTTATTTATTTATTTACTTTGCGCCGGGGTCGGATTGGGGAGGGAGGGGAGTGGGCAGGCCATTTCTATTGGTCTTTCATTTCTCTATTTTAATTCGTCTTCATTCTTTGGCTCCTGTGGGCCTCCCATCGCGGTGGCCTCTGTCGCTGCAGAGCACCGGCTCTGGCGCATGCGCTCCAGAGCTCTGGCTCAGTGATTGGACACATCAGTCCAGTCGCTCCGTGGCACATGGGATCTTCCCCGGCCAGGGATCAAACCGGCACCCCTTGCAGTGCAAGGCGGTGTCCTTACCCACTGGACCACCAGGTGAAGCCCCCCATTTTCAGTCTTTTTAATAATAATATTTCTTCTCCATTTGTAGTCCCAGGGTCTTTAAGTTTCCCATTAAAAATATCTGTTTATTTGTCACTGTTTCTTCCTGTTAAGATAGGAGTAATATCTGTCTCCTAGATTACCCTGAGAATTAAATAAGTTAAGATGAGAATGACTGAATAGTTTCTGCAATATGCAAAGGGTTTACTAAGTGTGAGATATTATTGATCTGACTTTACAGGAAAAAAAGATCAGGTTTTTTGTTGGTCTTCTCCTGTGTATCTGTTACCTATTAATGAAGTTACCAGAGTTCTAACAATGACAACATCCCTCCTCTTGATATTAATCTCTTTCCCAGCGGAATGAGAGATCTCATTCCCTTTAGGTTCAGCACTCTTTTAAGTATCTAAGGATTTTGAAGTAATCATTTTTCTAGTCTCTAGATCTATTTTTGGAAAAATTCTCTGACAAGAATATTAAACAAAATGCAATGCCTAGAATTTATATAAAAATGCAAACAAGGGGATGTTGAGCAGATGGCATGATATCAGAAGGCCTGGTTTCAACTGACAACTCTGCTTTATAAACATGATAATCTCTCTTAAAATAGAATGGTAAAGACTAACATTATAAGGAATGCTAATAATAATTAGTATTATTATTACATTCTATAAACTGTAAATACCTTAATAAATTGCTAACAAAGTCAAACGAACTTATAAGAATAAGTTGGGAACTTGTTATTGTATAGAAATGTCAGTACTCTGCTTGTTCTTTGTAAAGAGTGTAAATACCTTAGGTTAATTCAGCATTAAAACTCAACAACTTCCCTTCCTTCATAGTGGAGAAATACTGTTGTTCTGGTAGGAAGTTATTTGGAAAATTGATGTAAAAAAGATCCTTCCTTCCCGTCTTCATCCAGAACACTGTAGTTCATGTTTTTACAAATTGTGTAGTATTACAGGAGCATATTTCACTGGTACAGAATCTCACACTTTTCAAAGCATCTTCATAATCATCATGACATTTGAGCCTCACACTGTGTGTTTCATGGATAAACCCCCTGTTAGACTTGACAGCACTATTTGCCACAGAGCTTATTCTAAGTTCATCTGCTATTTGAAGTGTTCATCTGTGTCAGTCGTCTTTATCAAAATAATAACACTAATAATAACTAATCATAGATCTATGTGGGACAGGTAGTTACAACTTAGAACAAGGTAACTAGACCACACTCCCATATAGAGACAAGGAAACAGACAAGAAACATCTTTCTTGATGTTTATATTTAGAAGAGATGGTTCCTAGAAAACTTAAGAAAAACACTCTGAGTTATAAAACTGGCAAGAAGCCTATTTAGCTTTTAAAAAATTTGCATACATCTCAAAAAGAAGAGAAGAAAGAACTTATAGTTACAAATTCTCTGAAGAAAATGCTCTAAGATTTGGCACCAGGGAAATTTCAGTTTTTTCATTCCTTCCGATGTCCCTTCATGCTTCTTTTTCTCTTCCTTCTTTCCTCTCTTTCTTTCTTAATGGTTTATTTTGACATATATCAAATGCATGTATCCAAATTTGTATTCTTCTTAATTATATTTGCAAGTATATACATAATACAACTCCTCAAATATGCAAAATACTTTGGAGATTCCTTAATACTATTACTGTTAATAATAGCAAATACTTAAATAGCAAATTGGCCCCAGCACAGCCAGTGGCAGCAGAGAAACCGGGGAGGCCTCCACTCCTGGGAGTCCACCAGCATCAGCTCCAGCCTCCCCTAAATCCCATTCCGAGCCACTCTAACAGGGCCTTGGCCTTGACCCCAGGCTGCATGTTGACCAACATCCAATGGCAAGCGAAGGTTTATGTACTCAACAAGGATCAACAATGGGACAACCAGAGAACCAGACATGTTATTCAGCTACATGTTATTCAGCTTCAGGCAGCTGAAGAGCATGTCCCTGTTGGTTAGGGCTGGACCAAATGTGGTCTACTCAAGAAGGGAATGGCAAATCACTTCAGTATACTTGCCTTGAGAACTGCATGAACAGTACAAAAAGGCAAAAAGATATGACTGTGAAAGATGAGTCCCGAGGTGGGTAGTTGTCCAATATGCTACTGGTTAAAAGCAGAGAAATTGCTCCAGAAAGAATGAAGGCACTGAACCAAAGCAGAAGCGACACCCAGCTGCACTTGTGTCTGGTGGTGAAAGTAAACAATTGTAAAGAACAACACCGCACAGGAACTTGTAATGTTAGGTCCCAGAATCAAGGTAAGCTGGATGTGGTCAAACAGGAAATGGCAAGAGTGAACACTGACATTTTAGGAATCAATGAATTAAAATGGACAGGAATGGGCAATTTTAATTCAGATGACCAATATATCTACTATTGAAATGCAGTGCAATCTTAAAAATCACAAAAGGACATTAGTTCGTTTCCAAGGCAAATCATTCATCATCACAGTAATTCAAGTCTATACCCCAAGTACTAATACTGAAAAAGATGAAGTTGAATGATTCCATGAAGACCTATAAGACCTTAAAATTGACATCAAAAAAAGAAAAAAGATGCCCTTTTCATCACTGGGGACTGGAATATAAAAGTAGGAAGTCAAGTGATACCTGGAGCAACAGGCACATTCGGCCTTGGAATACAAAAGGAAGCAGGACAAAGGCTAAGAAAATGCACTGACTATAGTAAACACCCTTTTCCAACAACACAAGAGATGACTCTACACATGGACATCACCAGATGGTCACTACTGAAATTAGATTGATTACATTCTTTTCAGCCAAAGATGGAGAAGCTCTGTACAGTCAGCAAAAACAAGACCTGGAGATGACTATGGCTCAGATCATCAGCTCTTTATTGCAAAATTCAGGCTCAAATTGAAGAAAGTAGGGAAAACCAGTAGGCCATTCAGGTATGCCCGAAGTCAAACCCCCTATAATTATGCAGTGGAGGTGATGAATAGATTCTGATCTGGTTGGACAGAGTGCCTGAACTATGGACTTAGGTTCACAACATTGTTCAGGAGGCGGTGACCAAAATCAACCCTAAGAAAAAGAAATGCAAGAAGGCAAAGTGGTTGCTTGAAGAGGCCTTTCAAGTAGCTGAGGAAAGAAGAGAAATGAAAGGCAAAGGAGAAAGCGTGAGAGTGCCCCACTGTTCCTGAGATGTGGTTGACAGATCGTCCTGAAGGGAAGGAGAGATGTGACGTGTGCTTACAAAGGAGTGGTGGTATAGTCCCTAACTGGGGATAAGAGATGTTTATAGAGTTTTGTCTGAAAAAAAAGAAAGGAGCCTATTGTAGATGAATATCAGAAGTGGTCTCCTATAGGCAGGTTTTTATGGGCAGAAGTGAGATTTGTAATGAAAGAGGCCAACATCATGTCAGGATTCTGGATCTGATCAGTTGAATATAAGTAATATACATATATATACACACACACACACATATATATGATAAAAAGAGATGTTCTCCTCTATATTTGTGGCAAAGAGAGAGGTCTATGTGAGTCCATCAATCTGTGGAAATGGGGTGTGCTGACCCTCTGGGTGAGAAGAGGAGAAATAGATCCAACAATCATTGGCCAAGGTTGGGTTTGAGGTACTGAGCAAATGATGAGTTAGAGTTTTGAAGAGTAGGCAAGCTCTGGGGAAGAGGGAGATACAGGCAGGGCATTAACATGGTATTTGGGCTTAAAAAGAAAAATGAGCAAGAATAAAGTCATGGTGTGACACAAATGGGTGTGCCTCATGTCTCGGAGGAGGAAACGGTAAGGACAAGAACCCAAGTGTAGACATAAATTTGAATTGGTGTGAAATCTATTAAATCTCCCTAGAACCAAAGATTGGTTATGAAGTCAAGCAGTGAAGGGAGATTAGAGGTGACAGAGTTTTCTGGAAAGGCAAGAGTTTGTGACACTATGTAAAGGCAAGTGTGTAATGAGTTTATCTAGGCTAATCACTGTAAGAGGAGATCCCAAAAGGCAAGAACTATGAAGAAATGGGCAAAACGGAGGGAAAGCTTTGAATGATAGTCCACTCAGGGAGAGGCAGAAAGTGAAGTCCTACTTTAAGTAGGGTAAGTAAAGGGAATCCCAGTCCAATTAGTAACCAATACACCTGTTTTCCCCTTGTTAGTTATAGATATTTGTTTAGTTTGGCTGTTCTGCTTTTTTCAGAATCTGATCCAAAGCCTGTGGGTCCCAGAATAGAGCTGGAGGAGTGAGGAGTGTCCAAGCAAGCAATGTCTCTTGGTAGAGACGGACAGTCTCCTGGAGTGCTAGAGATATGAAACCAAGATGACCTGCCAACTCAGTGGCTGTTGCTATGGTTAGCTTGAGCTCAAAGGGACTAGTCCATTGAAACTGGAGATCCTTAGGGTGTAAGGTCTTAAGTAGAACTCAGTCCCCAGATATGAGTGTTAAGTCAGCTGGATTTGTATGATGAGGCTTTGGGAGAGAGCGATCTGCTCAAACACTGTAACTCCTGAGGTCAAAAGTACCCCCCCATAAAAAAAAAAAAAAAAAAACCAGAGATACTCAAAGACGCCTTAATAGCTTAATCAGGTGGCTGCACGCTAACAATCACAATATACCAAATCGATTACGCTGCAAGCGTGAAAGGAAAGGAATGCAGGGCCTATTTCTGTTATCTGAAAGAGTAGGGGGGTTCAAAAAGGCTTGGGTTTGAGGTACTGAGCAAATGATGAGTTAGAGTTTTGAAGAGTAGGCAAGTTTGGGGAAGAGGAGATACAGGCAGGGCATTAACATGGTATTTGGGCTTAAAAGAAAAATGAGCAAGAATAAAGTCATGGTGTGACACAAATGGGTGTGCCTCATGTCTCGGAGGAGGAAACGGTAAGGACAAGAACCCAAGTGTAGACATAAATTTGAATTGGTGTGAAATCTATTAAATCTCCCTAGAACCAAAGATTGGTTATGAAGTCAAGCAGTGAAGGGAGATTAGAGGTGACAGAGTTTTCTGGAAAGGCAAGAGTTTGTGACACTATGTAAAGGCAAGTGTGTAATGAGTTTATCTAGGCTAATCACTGTAAGAGGAGATCCCAAAAGGCAAGAACTATGAAGAAATGGGCAAAACGGAGGGAAAGCTTTGAATGATAGTCCACTCAGGGAGAGGCAGAAAGTGAAGTCCTACTTTAAGTAGGGTAAGTAAAGGGAATCCCAGTCCAATTAGTAACCAATACACCTGTTTTCCCCTTGTTAGTTATAGATATTTGTTTAGTTTGGCTGTTCTGCTTTTTTCAGAATCTGATCCAAAGCCTGTGGGTCCCAGAATAGAGCTGGAGGAGTGAGGAGTGTCCAAGCAAGCAATGTCTCTTGGTAGAGACGGACAGTCTCCTGGAGTGCTAGAGATATGAAACCAAGATGACCTGCCAACTCAGTGGCTGTTGCTATGGTTAGCTTGAGCTCAAAGGGACTAGTCCATTGAAACTGGAGATCCTTAGGGTGTAAGGTCTTAAGTAGAACTCAGTCCCCAGATATGAGTGTTAAGTCAGCTGGATTTGTATGATGAGGCTTTGGGAGAGAGCGATCTGCTCAAACACTGTAACTCCTGAGGTCAAAAGTACCCCCCCATAAAAAAAAAAAAAAAAAAAAAAACCAGAGATACTCAAAGACGCCTTAATAGCTTAATCAGGTGGCTGCACGCTAACAATCACAATATACCAAATCGATTACGCTGCAAGACGTGAAAGGAAAGGAATGCAGGGCCTATTTCTGTTATCTGCGGCCTGCCTGACTTGGGGTGCTACCCCATCCCTGTGTTATGCAGGCTGCAGCCCCACTGCTGAACTGGGTCTGGAGCGGGGCTGACACAGTTTGGCATGGTGCCCTTCATAAGCACTGTTTACAGGTCGACACTGGGCTCTGGCTGACTGGGACAAGAGACCTGCGTGACATGAGGGTCTCAAGGAATGTCAAGGCAAATCCAGCTAGCCTCAACCTGTCCTGGTGCTCGAGACCCCAGCTCAAGACGCTTACCTCCTATCAACTAAGCCCCCTCAGCAGTTTCCTGAGGACCCTGAAGGCATCATTGTGGACAAGGTGTCTGTGTGATGCTTTAGGGGTAAAAATAGTGATGCTCAAGCCCTTTCGTGTTGGCTCAGGCACATTCCACTCTATTTCACAGCGCAGCAAGTCACCTTGCCCCAAGGCTCTGGATGCTCCAGGAAAAGTGCATGAAGTGGGCATGAAATGTGCTGCCACCTTGTGGATATTTTCTGTAACTACAACTCAATCGCCTTTGCTCAGGGGAACCTCAAATCCCTAGGCCTGGGGTTCTGTTAATGACAGTTGCCCTACCTAACATCCCTGGGTTGGCACCAGAGAAATACATTCCAAACATAGTCGACTTTCAGGAAGCCACTTGCCAAAGGTAAACTGTCCTCACACCCATTAGGAAAAATAAATAACAAAGCCCAAATCTGCCCCACACAACAAAATGCTGAGCATCCCTAATTGTTACAGAAATGCCAAAAACAAAAATAACCCAAAGAGTTATCATGTGGCTTAAACTCAAAGGATGCATCGCCTTAGGGTGTAGGTCTTAAGTAGAACTCAGTCCCCAGATATGAGTGTTAAGTCAGCTGGATTTGTATGATGAGGCTTTGGGAGAGAGCGATCTGCTCAAACACTGTAACTCCTGAGGTCAAAAGTACCCCCCCATAAAAAAAAAAAAAAAAAAAAAAACCAGAGATACTCAAAGACGCCTTAATAGCTTAATCAGGTGGCTGCACGCTAACAATCACAATATACCAAATCGATTACGCTGCAAGACGTGAAAGGAAAGGAATGCAGGGCCTATTTCTGTTATCTGCGGCCTGCCTGACTTGGGGTGCTACCCCATCCCTGTGTTATGCAGGCTGCAGCCCCACTGCTGAACTGGGTCTGGAGCGGGCTGACACAGTTTGGCATGGTGCCCTTCATAAGCACTGTTTACAGGTCGACACTGGGCTCTGGCTGACTGGGACAAGAGACCTGCGTGACATGAGGGTCTCAAGGAATGTCAAGGCAAATCCAGCTAGCCTCAACCTGTCCTGGTGCTCGAGACCCCAGCTCAAGACGCTTACCTCCTATCAACTAAGCCCCCTCAGCAGTTTCCTGAGGACCCTGAAGGCATCATTGTGGACAAGGTGTCTGTGTGATGCTTTAGGGGTAAAAATAGTGATGCTCAAGCCCTTTCGTGTTGGCTCAGGCACATTCCACTCTATTTCACAGCGCAGCAAGTCACCTTGCCCCAAGGCTCTGGATGCTCCAGGAAAAGTGCATGAAGTGGGCATGAAATGTGCTGCCACCTTGTGGATATTTTCTGTAACTACAACTCAATCGCCTTTGCTCAGGGGAACCTCAAATCCCTAGGCCTGGGGTTCTGTTAATGACAGTTGCCCTACCTAACATCCCTGGGTTGGCACCAGAGAAATACATTCCAAACATAGTCGACTTTCAGGAAGCCACTTGCCAAAGGTAAACTGTCCTCACACCCATTAGGAAAAATAAATAACAAAGCCCAAATCTGCCCCACACAACAAAATGCTGAGCATCCCTAATTGTTACAGAAATGCCAATCAAAATAACAATGAGTTATCAAATCCCACCACTCTCAATGCCCGAGGCCACAAATTTCAAACAAAAAATGGGCAAATGGGTTTGGAGGAAAAAAATCCCCTAAGGCTCTTGGCGAGAGTACACATGGTAGCAGCCAGTATAATGGTCAGTCTCCAAGGCTTGAAAAAAATGTATCAGGTCTACCTAAGTCTAGGATCAGAGATTTCCACACTTTGGCCTATATCCTGAGAAAACGATCAATCAGAAAACACCCAAACAAACCGCCAGCACTGCCTCGAAATCCACTACTCCAGTACTACACACAAAAGGCAAATTCTCCAATAAGGGATTAAGGATTGAAAAAATGTAGTACAAAAATATGGTAGATTATCTCTCAACAAGAAAACACTACCACAAATATTAGGAAATCACGACCCTGCTGGTAACAGACGGGAAGCTTGTAGGATCATGCACAAAAGTCATTCCAGAAGAGGAAGTGAAACTTGCCCATTAACTCTAACACAAGCCCTAAACCTAATCCTACAACTAAACAAAACCCTTTAATCTAACCTCAACCCTTACCCTAACAAATTCATAAATTAACCTTAATCAAATCCTAACCCTAAACTTAACACAAACCTTAACCCAACCCTAAACATAACCATAATCGTAACGTACTATAGTCCTAACCCTAAAGCTAACCCTAAACATAAACATAATCCTTTACTTTAACCCTAAATGAAACTTTAAACCTAACCCAATCTGTACCCTAAACCTAACCCTACCAGTAACCCTAACCCTATACCAACTCTAAACATCACCCTTTACTCTAATCCTAACCGTAACTAACCCTTACCTTAAACTCTAAACATACTCCTAAACCTCAAATCCCTAGGCCTGGGGTTCTGTTAATGACAGTTGCCCTACCTAACATCCCTGGGTTGGCACCAGAGAAATACATTCCAAACATAGTCGACTTTCAGGAAGCCACTTGCCAAAGGTAAACTGTCCTCACACCCATTAGGAAAAATAAATAACAAAGCCCAAATCTGCCCCACACAACAAAATGCTGAGCATCCCTAATTGTTACAGAAATGCCAATCAAAATAACAATGAGTTATCAAATCCCACCACTCTCAATGCCCGAGGCCACAAATTTCAAACAAAAAATGGGCAAATGGGTTTGGAGGAAAAAAATCCCCTAAGGCTCTTGGCGAGAGTACACATGGTAGCAGCCAGTATAATGGTCAGTCTCCAAGGCTTGAAAAAAATGTATCAGGTCTACCTAAGTCTAGGATCAGAGATTTCCACACTTTGGCCTATATCCTGAGAAAACGATCAATCAGAAAACACCCAAACAAACCGCCAGCACTGCCTCGAAATCCACTACTCCAGTACTACACACAAAAGGCAAATTCTCCAATAAGGGATTAAGGATTGAAAAAATGTAGTACAAAAATATGGTAGATTATCTCTCAACAAGAAAACACTACCACAAATATTAGGAAATCACGACCCTGCTGGTAACAGACGGGAAGCTTGTAGGATCATGCACAAAAGTCATTCCAGAAGAGGAAGTGAAACTTGCCCATTAACTCTAACACAAGCCCTAAACCTAATCCTACAACTAAACAAAACCCTTTAATCTAACCTCAACCCTTACCCTAACAAATTCATAAATTAACCTTAATCAAATCCTAACCCTAAACTTAACACAAACCTTAACCCAACCCTAAACATAACCATAATCGTAACGTACTATAGTCCTAACCCTAAAGCTAACCCTAAACATAAACATAATCCTTTACTTTAACCCTAAATGAAACTTTAAACCTAACCCAATCTGTACCCTAAACCTAACCCTACCAGTAACCCTAACCCTATACCAACTCTAAACATCACCCTTTACTCTAATCCTAACCGTAACGTAAACCTAACTCAGCCCTTATCCTAACGCTAACTGTAACACTAACCCTAAACAGACTGAATCTTACTGGGTTGTATTCAAAATCGAAAGAACCACCTCTATTTCAATATAAAAGAACACGGAAATGACAGGGGGAGAAATATGTGGTTGCATAATGCTGCCACCTTGTGGCCATTTTCTATAACAGCAACTTGAAAAGCTGTGCTGATGAGCACTTGGAGTATTCTCAAACCCAATGGGGGTCCGTGAGTCAAACACGGTTGATCTCAGCCAGCGTCCTCGGGGTGGTCATTCCAAAAGAATTGAAAGCAGTTCCGAGTTATAAGAAGCTACTGGAGACCTACCATGAACTCACTCTTCAAGTGTAATCACATGAAAAGAAGTCAACTTTGCAAAATAGTGGAACTGCATATCAAAACCACAGGGAAGGAATCACCTAATAAGCAGTTGAAATGACCATTGTCAGAAACTCACCAAAAACTAACTGACGGACAAGGTGTGGAGGAAAGGGACTATTCCTCCCCAGATGCTGGGAATGTAAGTTGCTAACAGACACTATGAAGGATAGTGCCAGGGTTATAAAAACAAAGAAAATGGGAACGATGTTAGAACCCGCTCTAATAACCATACAGAAACCCACTCCAAATAATAAAGATCTAAAGGTCAGAAGGGATTCTATGAAAGTCTTAAGGAACACATAGGAAGGATACATGGTGATAGTAAACTACAAAGTCTTTTGGGGTTTGGATGATATCATTGTAGAGTCCATCTCCTAGAGCAATGAGAAATAAACTGAAAAGAGGAAAACGTGACATCAATTTTAAAGTAGCTGCCCAGCAACGGAAAGCTTAAGAAAAATAAAAGGCAACCAAGAATGTGTAAAAATATTTGCAAATCAAGACAACTACAAAGAATTCAACTTTGAAATCAACAAACAGCAATAATTGGTAATATTTACACGAAGTATATTTCATTAAATACTGAATCGCTCTGCTGTATTCCAAACAAATAGTTATGTTAATCAACTATACTTTAATTTCAAAAAAAAAAAAAAAAAAAGAGAGAATCTGTGTATAGCTACAAACACAAAGGAAAATAAGAGGAAATAGGAGTAAAGTGAAAATGGGAAATTTTTACACAAAGGAAGTACCTATTGAGAAGGGACCCTGGATGACATAATTAAAATCACATAAACTAGATTTTACTTCAAAAGAAACCTAATTAATCAAATGAGGCCAAAGATTTTACCAAGATAAAGTGGCCGAGAAAGTCACGCGGAAGTTACATTTT
Organism: Tragulus kanchil; assembly: GCA_022376925.1. Classification (NCBI taxonomy): domain Eukaryota; kingdom Metazoa; phylum Chordata; class Mammalia; order Artiodactyla; family Tragulidae; genus Tragulus; species Tragulus kanchil. The sequence continues at coordinate 8,478,436 of JAIOJX010000026.1, read as the reverse complement.
ACCAGGCTCACACTGTGATAATTAGTAGCATTATGAGATACATAAGAATTTTCTTTTTTTTACTCCCTGGTTTTTATTTATGTGGTGCAAGCGGCACTAAGATGTTATGGAAGAAAAATGAGGAAGGCTGTTGCATCTGCAATGGTAATGAACTTCTTTTCCTGGGACATCACTTTTTTTTTCTTCTTTTCTTTTACTTTTTACTTTTTACAGTGTTTTGTTGTTTACAGATATGTATAATCCCAGATTAGTCATATGTATATCCCAGGTCCCCATTCCTCCTCCACCCCCCACCCAGTTCCCTGCACGCATCACATCCCTTCTGGCCATTTCACAGCACCCCTGCAGGATCCCCTATTCCCACAGCGCAATGACAATAACTATCTTTTTCACATATGATAGTATCGGTTTCCACGTTACTCCCTCTACACCTCTCACCCACTGTTCATTCCCCACAATGTCCATATGTCTATTGTCCATGTCTGTCTTTCCATTGCTTCACTCTGTATGTTATCATTACTATGCAATTAGATTCCATATATATGTGTTAGCATGTTGTATTTGTCCTTCTCTTTTTGACTTCCTTCACTTTTTATGATAGGTTCTAGATCCAGCCACCTCATTAGGACTGATTCTTCTGCATTTCTTTTTACAGCTAAGTACTCCACTGTATATATGTACTAGAGCTTTTTTATCCATTCATTCATTGATGGACATCTAGGTTGCTTTCATGTTCTAGCTATTGCAGAGAGCCGCAATGAACATTGGGGTCAGGTGCCTCTTTAAATCTTGATTTCTTCAAGGTATAAGCCTAATAGTGGGATTGCTGGGTCATATGGTGCTTCTATTTTTAGTTTTTTAAGGAATCTCCACACTGTCTTCCATAGAGGCTGTATCAATTTACATTCCCACCAGCAATGCAAGAGGGTTCCCTTTTCTCCGCACCCTCTCCAGCATTTACTGTCTGTAGATTTGTGGATGATGGCCATTCTGACTGGTGTGAGGTGATATCTCATTGTAGTTGTGATTTGCATTTCTCTAAGTATAAATGAGGCTGAGCATCCTTTCATGTGTTTTTGGCCATCTGTATGTCCTCTTTGGAGAGATGTCTCTTAAGGTCCTTTTGCCATTTTTTGATTGGGTTGTTCACTTTTCCGGTGCTGAATTGTCTCAGTTGCTTGTAGATTTTGGAGATTAATTCTTTGTCTGTTGTTTCATTTGCTATAATTTTCGCCCATTCTGTGGGTTGTCTCTTCAGTTTTTTTTTTTTGTATTTCCTTTTGCTGTACAAAAGCTTTGAAGTTTCATTAGGTCCCACATGTTAATTTTTGTTTTTAGTTCTGCTATTCTAATAGGCGGGTCAGAGAAGAGCTTGCTTTGATTGATGTCCTTGAGTGTTTTGCCTATATTCTTCTCTAAGAGTTTTAGGGTTTCTGGTCTTACATTTAGGTCTCTAATCCATTTTGAGTTTATCTTTGTGTATGGTGTCAGGGAATGTTCCAATTTCATTTTTTTGCATGCAGCTGTCCAATTTTCTTAGCATCATTTGTTGAAGAGGCTATCTTTGTCCCATTTTAGATTTTCACCTTTTTTGTCAAAAATAAGTTACCCATAGGTGTGTGGGTTTATCTCTGGGTTCTCTATCTTATTCCATTGGTCTATAGTTCTGTTTTTGTGCCAGTACCATACTGTCTTGATGACTGTTGCTTTGTAGCATAGTCTGAAGTTAGGGAGGCTGATCCCTCCAGCTCCATTTTTCTTTCTCAGGATTGCTTTGGCTGTTTGGGGTCTTTTGTGTTTCCATATGAACTGTGTTATTCTTTGGTCTAGTTCTGTAAAGAATGTCAGGTGCCTCTTTAAATCTTGATTTCTTCAAGGTATAAGCCTAATAGTGGGATTGCTGGGTCATATGGTGCTTCTATTTTTAGTTTTTTAAGGAATCTCCACACTGTCTTCCATAGAGGCTGTATCAATTTACATTCCCACCAGCAATGCAAGAGGGTTCCCTTTTCTCCGCACCCTCTCCAGCATTTACTGTCTGTAGATTTGTGGATGATGGCCATTCTGACTGGTGTGAGGTGATATCTCATTGTAGTTGTGATTTGCATTTCTCTAAGTATAAATGAGGCTGAGCATCCTTTCATGTGTTTTTGGCCATCTGTATGTCCTCTTTGGAGAGATGTCTCTTAAGGTCCTTTTGCCATTTTTTGATTGGGTTGTTCACTTTTCCGGTGCTGAATTGTCTCAGTTGCTTGTAGATTTTGGAGATTAATTCTTTGTCTGTTGTTTCATTTGCTATAATTTTCGCCCATTCTGTGGGTTGTCTCTTCAGTTTTTTTTTTTTGTATTTCCTTTTGCTGTACAAAAGCTTTGAAGTTTCATTAGGTCCCACATGTTAATTTTTGTTTTTAGTTCTGCTATTCTAATAGGCGGGTCAGAGAAGAGCTTGCTTTGATTGATGTCCTTGAGTGTTTTGCCTATATTCTTCTCTAAGAGTTTTAGGGTTTCTGGTCTTACATTTAGGTCTCTAATCCATTTTGAGTTTATCTTTGTGTATGGTGTCAGGGAATGTTCCAATTTCATTTTTTTGCATGCAGCTGTCCAATTTTCTTAGCATCATTTGTTGAAGAGGCTATCTTTGTCCCATTTTAGATTTTCACCTTTTTTGTCAAAAATAAGTTACCCATAGGTGTGTGGGTTTATCTCTGGGTTCTCTATCTTATTCCATTGGTCTATAGTTCTGTTTTTGTGCCAGTACCATACTGTCTTGATGACTGTTGCTTTGTAGCATAGTCTGAAGTTAGGGAGGCTGATCCCTCCAGCTCCATTTTTCTTTCTCAGGATTGCTTTGGCTGTTTGGGGTCTTTTGTGTTTCCATATGAACTGTGTTATTCTTTGGTCTAGTTCTGTAAAGAATGTCATTGGTAATTTGATAGGGATCACATTGAATCTGTAGATGATATTTGGTAGTATGGTCATTTTCACAATATTGATTCTTCCAACCGAGCAACATGGAATATCTCTCCATCTGTCTGAGTCTTCTTTAATATCTTTCATGAGTGTCTTGTAATTTTCTGTGTATAGTTCTTTTGTTTCTTTTTCTTAGATATTTGATTCCTTTGGTTGTAATGGTGAATGATATTGCATCTTTGATTTTGTTTTCTGATTTTTCATTGTTTGTGTATAGAAATGTGAGTGATTTCTGTGTATTGATTTTGTATCCCGCGACTTTGCTGAATTTGTTGATTAGCTCTAGTAGTTTTCTAATAGTGTCTTTGGGGTTTTCTATGTATAGTATCATGTCGTCTGCAACTAGAGAGAGATTTATTTCTTCTTTTCCAATCTGGATTCCTTTTATTTCTTTTTCTTCTCTTATTGCTGTTGCTAGAACTTCTAGGACTATGCCGAATAATAGTGGTGAAAGTGGACACCCTTGTCTTGTTCCTGATCTTAGAGCGAATGCTTTCAGTTTTTCACCATTGAGAATAATGTTCACTGTGGGCTTCTCATATATGGCTTTCACTATGTTGAGGTAGATTCCTTCTATGACCATTTTTTGAAGTTTTTTTTTTTTTTTATCATAAATGAGTATTGGATTTTGTCAAACTCTTTTTCTGCATCTATTGAGATGATCATGTGGTTTTTCTCTCTCAATTTGTTGATATGGTGTATCACATTGATTGATTTGCACATATTGAAGACTCCTTGCATGCCTGGGATGAACCTGACTTGATCATGATGTATGAGCTTTTTGATGTGATGTTGAATTCTGTTTGCTAGGATTTTGTTGAGGATTTTGGCGTCTAAATTCACCAGTGAAACTGGTCTATAATTTTCTTTTCTTCGTATTGTCCTTGCCTGGTTTTGGTATCAGGGTGATGGTCACCTCGTAGAATGTGTTTGGAAGTGTTGCTTCCTGTGCAATTTTTTGGAAGAGTTTTAGAAGGCCAGGCATTAGCTCTTCTTTAAATGTTTGGTAGAGTTTGCCTGTGAAGCCATCTGGCCCTGGGTTTTTATTTTTGGGTAGATTTTTAATCACAAATTTGATTTCTGAGCTTGTGATTGGGTTGTTGATATAGTTTCTATTTCTTCCTGGTTCAGTCTTGGAAGATTAACCTTTTCTAAGAAACTGTCCATTTCTTCCAGATAGTCCATTTTATTGCCATATAGTTGTTAATAATAGTCTCTTATACTCCTTTGAATTTCTGCATTATCTGTTGTAATCTCTCCTTTTTCATTTTTGATTTTCTTGATCTGGTTCTTCTCTCTTTTTTTCTTGATAAGTCTGGCCAGCGGTTTGTCAATTTTGTTTACCGTTTTGAAGAACCACCTTCTCGTTTTATTTCCTTTACTATTGGTTCTTTTGTTTCTTTTTAATTTATTTCTGCTCTGAGCTTTGTGATTTCTCTTCTTCTGCTAACTTTGGGTATTTTTTGTTCTTCTTTCTCCAGTTGTTTTAAGCGTAGAATTAATTTGCCTGTTTGATATTTTTCTTCTTTCTTGAGGTAGGATCGTATTGCTATAAACTTCCCTCATAGGACTGCTTTTGCAGTATCCCATAGGTTTTGTACTGTCGTGTGTTCATTGTCATTTTCCTCTATGAATTTTTATTTATCCTTTGATTTGTTTGATAATCAGTTTGTTTTTTAGGTATGTGCTGTTTAATCTCCATGTGCTTGTGTTTTTAGTGTTGTTTTTTTTTCCTTGTAGTTGATCTCTAGTCTCATTGCATTGTGGTCAGAGAAGATAGTTGATATAATTTCAATTTTCTTGAATTGACTGAGGTTTGATTTGTGGCTCAAAGATGTTCCATGAGCACTTGAGAAGAAGGTGTATTCTTCTGTTTTTGGATGGAAGGTCTTAAAGATATCAATGAGGTCCATCTCTTCTAATGTGCCATTTAAAGCTTGTGCTTCTTTATTAATTTTCTGTTTTGATGATCTGTCCATTGGTGTAAGAGGATTGTTAAAGTTTCCTATTATTGCGGTATTGTCAATTTCTTCTTCTTTGTCTGAAAGTGTTTGTCTTATGTATTGGGGTGCTCCTGTGTTGGGTGCATAGATATTTATGATTGTTATGTCTTCCTCTTGAATAGATCCTTTGATCATTACATAGTGTCCTGCCTTGTCTCTTATAATCTTCTTTATTTTAAGGTCTATTATGTCTGATAAGAGGATTGCTACTCTGGCTTTCTTTTGATTTCCATTTGCATGGAATATCTTTTTCCATCCTTTTACTTTCAGTCTATAATTGTCTTTAGATCTGAAGTGCGTTTCTTGTAGGCAGCATATACACTTTTTAAAAAATTTATTTTCATTTTGCTTTTTCATTTTGCTTTTGTTGTTTCCTGCTATACCTAAACTCAAATCAGTCATAAGGATATACTTAACCCCTCACACTGAACTTCCCCCTCATCTCCCTCCCCATTCCACCTTTCCAGGTTGTTGCATAGCCCCTGTGTAAGTTCTATAAGTCTCAGAGCACATTCACATTGGTTGTCTCTTTACACATGGTAATGTGAGTTTCCATGTTACTCTTTCCATATTTCTCACCCATTCCTCCTTTTACAATGTCAACAAATCTGTTCTCTATGTCTGATTCTCCAGTGCTACTCTGCATATTCATTTATCTGTACCATCTTTCTACACTCCATATATGTGCTAACATACTATATCCTTGTTTTTCTGACTTACTTCACTTCGTATAAAGGTTCTAGATTTACCTACCTCGTTAGGACTGATGCAAATGTGTTTCTTTTTATGGCTGAGAAATGCTCCGTTGTATATATGTACCCCAGTTTCTTTATCCATTCATTTGTTGATGGACATCTAGAGTGTTTCCGTGTTCTAGCTATTTTAAAAAGTGCTGCAATGAGCATTGGGGTATAGGCGTCTCTTTCAATTTTGATTTCCTCAGGGTATATGCCTAGTAGTGGGACTGCTGGGGTATGGTGGTTCTATTCCTAGTGTTTTAAGCAGCCTCCATCCTGTTTCCATAGTGACTGGAGATACCTAAGAATTTTGATGATTTTTTTTTTTTCTAGAACAACTTGAAAGGAGATCACTCTGAAGACATATTTCCCGTAATTATATCAGTGCTGATATTTTCTGGTATGAAATATGGATAATTGCATACTTCATGTTGGAAAATCTGCACCCATTATTCCAGTAAGAAATATGGAAAATTGCATTGGAAATTATACTCTTTCCAAACAATCTGACTACATATTCTCATACTAAGGCAACATGGTCTGAAACACACAGAAATCTGCCATATGAAATCACAATTAACTTGAATCCAGAAAAACATAAATGAATTGATCTGTTCTGAAACTGAAAGAGAAATCCAAAAACTAATGGATGCCACTGGGAATATACCTGTGGGTGCTGCCAGATATGAAATTCACTATGCATAATGTAAAAAATGAATAAGATATAGTATATATCATAGCAGCAGTATATATTACAGCATCAAAAATACTCTAACAAAATTCCTAATCCACCCCTTACACTAAAACTAATGTTAAACCTACCCCTAAACCAACTCTAACACTAGCCATACCCCTACTGTAACACTATGATAAAGTCAACACTAAGTCTAAACATAACCCCTTACTCTAAATCAAATACTAACCTAAGCAAACTGCTATACTAAAACTAGCCCTAACCCTAACCATGAATTTAAACTTAAGCAAAATTTTAAACCTAGCTCTAACCCTAACTCATACCCTGACACAACCACAACAATAACCCAACCCTAACCTAACCCTAATCCTAAACCTAAAACAACCCTTATCCTAAACCTAAGCCTAATCCAGACCCAAGCCTAAAAATAACCCAAAATGCAAGTCTAACAATAAACTTAAGAAAGTTCTTACACTAAATCTAACCCTACGTTAACCCTAACCTTAACCTAATGCTTACCCTAAAGCTAGACTGAATTCCAACCCTGACCGAATGCTAATCCTAAACCTAACACAATGCAAAACCTAATTCTAACATTGACCACAGTCCTAACAATAACATTTAATCCTAATTCAAGCCATAAATATAAAACAACAATTATTTTTTAAATGACTGTAACATTAAAACTAACCCAACACTAACTGTAAATCTAATCCTAAAACTACCCCAAATCCTAAAAAAACTAAGCCTCCATCCTGTTTCCATAGTGACTGGAGATACCTAAGAATTTTGATGATTTTTTTTTTTTCTAGAACAACTTGAAAGGAGATCACTCTGAAGACATATTTCCCGTAATTATATCAGTGCTGATATTTTCTGGTATGAAATATGGATAATTGCATACTTCATGTTGGAAAATCTGCACCCATTATTCCAGTAAGAAATATGGAAAATTGCATTGGAAATTATACTCTTTCCAAACAATCTGACTACATATTCTCATACTAAGGCAACATGGTCTGAAACACACAGAAATCTGCCATATGAAATCACAATTAACTTGAATCCAGAAAAACATAAATGAATTGATCTGTTCTGAAACTGAAAGAGAAATCCAAAAACTAATGGATGCCACTGGGAATATACCTGTGGGTGCTGCCAGATATGAAATTCACTATGCATAATGTAAAAAATGAATAAGATATAGTATATATCATAGCAGCAGTATATATTACAGCATCAAAAATACTCTAACAAAATTCCTAATCCACCCCTTACACTAAAACTAATGTTAAACCTACCCCTAAACCAACTCTAACACTAGCCATACCCCTACTGTAACACTATGATAAAGTCAACACTAAGTCTAAACATAACCCCTTACTCTAAATCAAATACTAACCTAAGCAAACTGCTATACTAAAACTAGCCCTAACCCTAACCATGAATTTAAACTTAAGCAAAATTTTAAACCTAGCTCTAACCCTAACTCATACCCTGACACAACCACAACAATAACCCAACCCTAACCTAACCCTAATCCTAAACCTAAAACAACCCTTATCCTAAACCTAAGCCTAATCCAGACCCAAGCCTAAAAATAACCCAAAATGCAAGTCTAACAATAAACTTAAGAAAGTTCTTACACTAAATCTAACCCTACGTTAACCCTAACCTTAACCTAATGCTTACCCTAAAGCTAGACTGAATTCCAACCCTGACCGAATGCTAATCCTAAACCTAACACAATGCAAAACCTAATTCTAACATTGACCACAGTCCTAACAATAACATTTAATCCTAATTCAAGCCATAAATATAAAACAACAATTATTTTTTAAATGACTGTAACATTAAAACTAACCCAACACTAACTGTAAATCTAATCCTAAAACTACCCCAAATCCTAACAAAAACTAACTCAAACCTAACGCTAACCCTAAATATAACACTTTACTGTATTCATAACCCAAATCCTACACCTAACCGAACTCTTACCATAACGTAACCCGAACTGTAACGGTCTTCTACCCTAACCATAAACTCACCCCAATGCTAACCCTAAATGTAAAGCTAATGCTAATCCCAAACCTAACCAAACACTTACCATAACCTAACCCTGACCTAGCCCTAACCCTAAAACTACCCCAACACTAACTCTAAAGCTAACTCTAATCCTAAACATAACCCTTTACTCTAATACTAACCCTAAACTTTACCCAACCCTATTTTTTTTTTGGATTTAGTTATTTATTAATTTAGGGTGGGGGACAGATTGGGGAGGGAGAGGAGCGGGCGGGCCACTTCTTTTGGTCTTTCATTTCTCTATTTTCATCCATCTTTGTTCTTTGGCCCGTGTGGGCCTCTTATCGCAGTGGCCTCTATTGTCGAAGAGCATCAGCTCTGGGCGCATGCGCTCCAGAGCTCCGCTCGGTAGTTGGACACATCAGTCCAGCCGCTCCGCGGCACGTGGGATCTTCCCAGGCCAGGGATCGAATGGCGCCCCTTGCACCACAATCCGGTGTCCTTACCCACTGGACCACCAGGGGAAGCCCTACCTAACCCTATTTTAATCTTAACAGTTACCCTTACCCAACCCTAACCCTAATCCAATGCTAACTAACCCTAATCCTAATCGTAACACTAACCCTAACCCTAACTCTTTACTGTAACTCTAACCTTCACTCTAAATCTAACCCAAACCTTGCCCTAGCCCTAACCCTTACCCAGCCCTAAACCTAACTGTAACTCGACCCTAACCGTAACCCTGAAGTTAACTCTAAGCCTAAACATAAGCCTTTACTCTAACACTAACCCTAAACCTAAGTCAATTATTACCCTAAACCTAGTCCTAAGACTAAACTTAGCTCTGACCCAACAATAACCCTATTGAAATGAAGCACGAGTCTATGGTCCTTGTGCCCCCAGTGCTCATTTTATCTCTTGCTAAATTCCTTCTGTGCTGAGACCTAAAGAACCTGAGCTTTGTTAAGTCCTAGGACTGGGTATGCAAGATCTCAATTAAAACACAGTGGGTTGGGATTTCCCTGGTGGTTGAGTAGTTAAGACTCTGCAGTCCCAATGCAGGGGGCCTGGGTCAGGAAACTAGATCCCACATGCTGCAAATAAAAAGACTGTGCTGCAACTAAGACCCAGCAGAGATAAATAAATATAATGAGGTTTATAATAGCACTCAGCCTAATTTAGTTAAAAAAAAAAAAAGACAATCTGTTGCAGCAGTCCCACTATTAGGCATATACCCTGAGGAAATAAAAATTGAAAGAGACACATGTACCCCATTGTTCATTGCAGCACTATTTACAATAGCTAGAACATGGAAGCAACCTAGATGTCCACTGATATAAGAATGGGTAAAGAAGCTGTGGTACATACATACTTCTTTTGGTCTTTCATTTCTCTATTTTCATCCATCTTTGTTCTTTGGCCCGTGTGGGCCTCTTATCGCAGTGGCCTCTATTGTCGAAGAGCATCAGCTCTGGGCGCATGCGCTCAGAGCTCCGCTCGGTAGTTGGACACATCAGTCCAGCCGCTCCGCGGCACGTGGGATCTTCCCAGGCCAGGGATCGAATGGCGCCCCTTGCACCACAATCCGGTGTCCTTACCCACTGGACCACCAGGGGAAGCCCTACCTAACCCTATTTTAATCTTAACAGTTACCCTTACCCAACCCTAACCCTAATCCAATGCTAACTAACCCTAATCCTAATCGTAACACTAACCCTAACCCTAACTCTTTACTGTAACTCTAACCTTCACTCTAAATCTAACCCAAACCTTGCCCTAGCCCTAACCCTTACCCAGCCCTAAACCTAACTGTAACTCGACCCTAACCGTAACCCTGAAGTTAACTCTAAGCCTAAACATAAGCCTTTACTCTAACACTAACCCTAAACCTAAGTCAATTATTACCCTAAACCTAGTCCTAAGACTAAACTTAGCTCTGACCCAACAATAACCCTATTGAAATGAAGCACGAGTCTATGGTCCTTGTGCCCCCAGTGCTCATTTTATCTCTTGCTAAATTCCTTCTGTGCTGAGACCTAAAGAACCTGAGCTTTGTTAAGTCCTAGGACTGGGTATGCAAGATCTCAATTAAAACACAGTGGGTTGGGATTTCCTGGTGGTTGAGTAGTTAAGACTCTGCAGTCCCAATGCAGGGGGCCTGGGTCAGGAAACTAGATCCCACATGCTGCAAATAAAAAGACTGTGCTGCAACTAAGACCCAGCAGAGATAAATAAATATAATGAGGTTTATAATAGCACTCAGCCTAATTTAGTTAAAAAAAAAAAAAGACAATCTGTTGCAGCAGTCCCACTATTAGGCATATACCCTGAGGAAATAAAAATTGAAAGAGACACATGTACCCCATTGTTCATTGCAGCACTATTTACAATAGCTAGAACATGGAAGCAACCTAGATGTCCACTGATAGATGAATGGGTAAAGAAGCTGTGGTACATACATACAATGGAATATTACTCAGCCATAAAAAGAAATGCATTTGAATCAGTTCTAATAGGGTAGATGAATCTAGAACCTATTACACAGAGTGAGTTATGTCAGAGAGAGAAAGATAAATACTGTATACTGACACATATATATGGAATCTAGAATGATGGTGCTGATAAATGAATATGCAGAGCAGCAATGGAGAGGCAGACATGGAGAACAGTCTTATGAACATTGGGGTGGGGAAGGGGAATATGCTGTGGGACTAGGGGATCTCAAACAGTGTCTCTGTGGTGACTTGGAGGAGTGGGATGGGGAGGGAGAAGGGGGGAAGGTTCGGGAGTGGGAGTACATACGTATACCTATGGCGGATTCAGTTCGATGTATGGCAGTCAACAACAAAACTCTGTAAAAAAATAAAGTCAAAAAAAAAGATGGTTGGTTGGAGTTGCAGTCTATGAGTTCAAGTCCTAATCTGGATTCTGGCTGGGTTCATGTCTCATCTGAGTTGTGCAGGTTTAGAATGAGGAAAACACAGAAAGTAAAGACTGTCTAGAATCTCAAAAGAAAAAGCTTTATATAATTAGTGCTTACATCTAACAACTCAATTTCTCCCATCTTCTGACTGTTCATATTCATTCAATAAATGATTATCAATCGCCTAGTATATCCAGACACTCCTACAAATCTTATATTTTCCCATGGTGTCTACATTTCTTGGGGGATACCGACAATAAAACAAGTATATAAATACATATCAGTTGGCTATAAGTGCTACAAATGAACACCCTCTAGTTTAAGGGAGAAGGACAGGGGTAGAAGGGATGCAGGCACAGGATGGAACTCCCACCCCCAGGTCCCTTCTCCACGACTCTCCCAAGATGCACTTTCCATGCTGCCTTCTATGATGAACTTCTCTCATATTCTGTTTGTTCTGTCTGACAAATACATTTCTACCATAATAGAAGATGCACTAAGCATAACAGATTATTGATAACATCATTTAAAAGTAGTCCGATTGGCTCTAGTCTGCCAATTAGCACTAAAGTAGATGAAATTTTAGCACATTTAAAAACAAGAGCAGATACTTTTCACTCCTATAATGCTGATTCTTATTAATTTATAAGATATACTTTGTGGACTTATTTGAAATACTGATGGGTTTTGTTTCCAGGAGAGCGGGGTCCACTGCTCACCGTTCAAAAGGCAATCAACAGGCCAGGTTGGTGGAGAGGAACGTTATCCAGATGCTGCAACTGGAGGGGGGATCAGATGTCTGTCCAAAGGCCGACTCCCGCCACTGGCAACCAACGGGGCAAGAGCTTACAGCACCGTTACTCTGCCAGTCACCTTCTAATTGGTCATCTTGACGGGAGGGAGGGGCGGGGAGACGCCGGTGCCCAGGGAGGACCTGGGGAGGAGAAGAGAGGCAGGGGCTACCAGTGGTGTGTGAAAGGAGAGCCAGAGTAGAGAGGAGCCTGGAGACTATCATCCGAGCACGCCCAGGGGAATGGGATGGGAGGCGCTAGTAGGTGAGGGCTCTGAAGCCTAGGGTCGAGGGCAGGTCCAGCGGAAGTACCGGATGGAGAAGAAGCCTGGCTGGCTGACGTTCCGAGCCGGCACTGAGGAGGACGAGGTTTGCAAAGAGAATTTCTTGAGCCCCACGCAAGTACGGCTGCCAGGATCAGATTCAGTCTGCAGCCTGGATCTCACGCCAGTTGCAGCAGTCAGCCCCTCGAGCAGTGTCATCGACGGACTGGCGAAGACGGGTGACCCGGGTGTCCTGGAAATGGAGCAGGAGCAAGGTAGGAGCCGCGGGGTGGCGCTGGCGCGGGACGGCTGCGCGTCCGAAGCGTGGGACGCCTGGGGCGCTGGCGGGTTGCCGGGGTGTTCAAGGAGTGGTGTGACCTGCGCGAGGCAGGCTTTTCTGTGTGAGGGACATGGAGCCCGGTTTTGTTTTTGTTTTTGTTTTTGGCGCCGCTCCCTCGAGGCCAGCACCTGTGCAGGGCTTCCCAAGCGGTTCCGCCTGCTTTGCTTCCCCGGAGGCCACGGATTGGGTCGGCAGTGTCTGGAGGAGGCAAGGCACACAGGCTCGGGGGTGAACCCCGGTGCCCTGGCCTCTGAACCGGGGCAGAGGAAAGAGAGAGGCCCCCACTGAGAGAGACCAGCTTAGGGCGCCGGACAGCAGTTCCCAGGGTGGGGACCTGGTTCTTGAGTCATGTTGCCTCTTTCTTCCTGCCCATTAGCTCAGGCTTTGAGACCATTGTTCATTACGGGAGGAGCAGACCAAATCCTAAGGCCCATCAGTTTGGGATTCTTAGGCACTTGGGGAGGCTGCTGTTTCACAAGTTTTCATTGAGTTTTTAGTTCTGTTGGAACGTCTTTGCCCTTGTTTGGTTTGTGGTTTCTATCTCCCTCTACTCATGATACTTGGGCTTTCCTCCTGACTCGTGCCAGAGGCCCCAGGAACCAGCCAGAAGCTAAACAGGTGTGGGTGGGTCCAGGGAACTAACAAGCCTTCTGGGACAGGAGGGAACACCGAAAAGGCCAACCCCTGGAAACTCCCCTTGTGGCTGCTCCGGACCCGTATCTTGTAGGTCCATATATGCACATATGTGCACATACTTCCTGAATATACACGTATTTTCCTGGGTCTGTCTTCAGGGCCCTCAATGATACTCAGTTCTCTCAATGATATTTACCTTCATGTCTTGTTTAGTGTTAGATTTGAACACGGAAACTGTTTTCTTTTTTTTAAAGTGATAAGTGATCTAACAAGTCACACTATTTAGTTTTCAAAGAAACCAAAGACGTAAAATGCTTTATTGATCCTCCTCTTTCTTAACAGGGTTAATTGAGATATAGTTTACATACAATAAGAATCACCCATTTAAAAGGTACAATTCATATTTTAGTATATTTACAATTTTTCCATCATCACCCTAATCTAATTTTAGAACATTTCCCTCACTCCAAATAGAAACCTCTTAGCAGCCACTTTCTCTCCTCTTCTCCCCATGCCTCATCTACCCCTAGCTCTAGGCAGCTTCTAATCTATGCACTGTCTCTAGGCTTACCAATTCTGGACACTTCTTGTAGACAGACTCAATCAGCATGTGGTCTTTTGTAACTGGTTTCTTTCTCTCAGCTTAGTGTTTTGAAGTTCATGCATGTTATAACTTGTATCAGTCCATTTTCCCATTTTATGGCCAAGTTCAAAGTTTTTCCAGTTGGAGGACATTTGGATTGTTTCTACTTTCATAGTAACCACTGAGAGAGACCAGCTTAGGCCCGCCGGACCCAGCAGTTCCCAGGGGTGGGGACCTGGTTCTTGAGTCATGTTGCCTCTTTCTTCCTGCCCATTAGCTCAGGCTTTGAGACCATTGTTCATTACGGGAGGAGCAGACCAAATCCTAAGGCCCATCAGTTTGGGATTCTTAGGCACTTGGGGAGGCTGCTGTTTCACAAGTTTTCATTGAGTTTTTAGTTCTGTTGGAACGTCTTTGCCCTTGTTTGGTTTGTGGTTTCTATCTCCCTCTACTCATGATACTTGGGCTTTCCTCCTGACTCGTGCCAGAGGCCCCAGGAACCAGCCAGAAGCTAAACAGGTGTGGGTGGGTCCAGGGAACTAACAAGCCTTCTGGGACAGGAGGGAACACCGAAAAGGCCAACCCCTGGAAACTCCCCTTGTGGCTGCTCCGGACCCGTATCTTGTAGGTCCATATATGCACATATGTGCACATACTTCCTGAATATACACGTATTTTCCTGGGTCTGTCTTCAGGGCCCTCAATGATACTCAGTTCTCTCAATGATATTTACCTTCATGTCTTGTTTAGTGTTAGATTTGAACACGGAAACTGTTTTCTTTTTTTTAAAGTGATAAGTGATCTAACAAGTCACACTATTTAGTTTTCAAAGAAACCAAAGACGTAAAATGCTTTATTGATCCTCCTCTTTCTTAACAGGGTTAATTGAGATATAGTTTACATACAATAAGAATCACCCATTTAAAAGGTACAATTCATATTTTAGTATATTTACAATTTTTCCATCATCACCCTAATCTAATTTTAGAACATTTCCCTCACTCCAAATAGAAACCTCTTAGCAGCCACTTTCTCTCCTCTTCTCCCCATGCCTCATCTACCCCTAGCTCTAGGCAGCTTCTAATCTATGCACTGTCTCTAGGCTTACCAATTCTGGACACTTCTTGTAGACAGACTCAATCAGCATGTGGTCTTTTGTAACTGGTTTCTTTCTCTCAGCTTAGTGTTTTTGAAGTTCATGCATGTTATAACTTGTATCAGTCCATTTTCCCATTTTATGGCCAAATGTTGCATAGATGTATCCACACTTTATCATCAGTTGGAGGACATTTGGATTGTTTCTACTTTCATAGTAACCACTCATGATTCTTTGTATTTCTGTGATATGAAATATAACTTTTATTCTATAAATTCTGATACTCTTTGGGCTCTCTTTTTCTTAGTTTAACTGAAGATTTGTAAGTTTTATTCATCTTTTCAGATATCAGCTCTTAATTTCATTGATTGTCTCTATTGTCTTTTTAGCCTCTGTATCATTTACTTCTGTTCTGATCTTAATCTTTTTCTTTTTTCTACTAACTTTGAGCTTCTATTTTCCTTCTGTTTCTAGTTCCATTAGGTGTAAAGTTTTTTTAAGATTGTTTCTTGCTTCTTGAGGTAGTCCTATATTGCTTTGAGCTTCTTAGAACTGCTTTTCTGCATCCCATGATAAATGTTGGTATGTTGTATTTTTTTCATTTGTCTCAAGACATTTGTGGGTTTTCCTTTGATTCCTTTGTACTCTGGGCCTCAGGCGTTTGGGTTAAATCTCTACTGCTTCATGCTCAGTCCTCTCACTCCTTGGGTCAGCTTGGTGTAGGTATACCATTTACTCACAGCATCCGGAAACTCTCCCGTGTTCATCCACATGGAGCATGGAGCAGATGGCAGTGTTTCAGGGAGGAAGCCAATTCTGACCCCATGATGAAACTGTTCTTTGATTTCATTTTCTTGTTTTTTCGGTTGGGCTTTTGTTTTTAATAATCATACTTAGTAGCTGCACTCCTCTTTCTTAACAGGGTTAATTGAGATATAGTTTACATACAATAAGAATCACCCATTTAAAAGGTACAATTCATATTTTAGTATATTTACAATTTTTCCATCATCACCCTAATCTAATTTTAGAACATTTCCCTCACTCCAAATAGAAACCTCTTAGCAGCCACTTTCTCTCCTCTTCTCCCCATGCCTCATCTACCCCTAGCTCTAGGCAGCTTCTAATCTATGCACTGTCTCTAGGCTTACCAATTCTGGACACTTCTTGTAGACAGACTCAATCAGCATGTGGTCTTTTGTAACTGGTTTCTTTCTCTCAGCTTAGTGTTTTTGAAGTTCATGCATGTTATAACTTGTATCAGTCCATTTTCCCATTTTATGGCCAAATGTTGCATAGATGTATCCACACTTTATCATCAGTTGGAGGACATTTGGATTGTTTCTACTTTCATAGTAACCACTCATGATTCTTTGTATTTCTGTGATATGAAATATAACTTTTATTCTATAAATTCTGATACTCTTTGGGCTCTCTTTTTCTTAGTTTAACTGAAGATTTGTAAGTTTTATTCATCTTTTCAGATATCAGCTCTTAATTTCATTGATTGTCTCTATTGTCTTTTTAGCCTCTGTATCATTTACTTCTGTTCTGATCTTAATCTTTTTCTTTTTTCTACTAACTTTGAGCTTCTATTTTCCTTCTGTTTCTAGTTCCATTAGGTGTAAAGTTTTTTTAAGATTGTTTCTTGCTTCTTGAGGTAGTCCTATATTGCTTTGAGCTTCTTAGAACTGCTTTTCTGCATCCCATGATAAATGTTGGTATGTTGTATTTTTTTCATTTGTCTCAAGACATTTGTGGGTTTTCCTTTGATTCCTTTGTACTCTGGGCCTCAGGCGTTTGGGTTAAATCTCTACTGCTTCATGCTCAGTCCTCTCACTCCTTGGGTCAGCTTGGTGTAGGTATACCATTTACTCACAGCATCCGGAAACTCTCCCGTGTTCATCCACATGGAGCATGGAGCAGATGGCAGTGTTTCAGGGAGGAAGCCAATTCTGACCCCATGATGAAACTGTTCTTTGATTTGCTTTTCGTTGCTTTTGTTTTTATAATCATACTTAGTAGCTTGCTTGGAAGACCTTGCCCCTCTGCTTGACTGTAAACTAAAGTGCCTTTGTTTAGAACTCTGTCCACTCATAGATGGCAGGAAGGGAGAAATTAACACATCCTCTGTCTGAGGCTTGCCATTCTAGGAGATGTTTGCAAGATTAATGGACTTTTTAATTTGTTTCCTCACCTGTCCTGTCTCTAATCGATAAAAGAACCTGGGATCCAGACTCCAATCAGATGGTCATTTTGAGGCGCTAGCCTGCCATCTTCTCAATCAGCTGCTTTCCAAATAAACTCATTTTCCTTGCCTCAACACCTCGTCTCTGGGATTCATTGGCCTGTCAAGCAGTGAACAAAGGGAGCTTGGACTCAGCAACAGCAGTACTGTTCCATTACACCAAGGTGTGAGTCGCCTAGTGTTCTGCAACCTTTGTCTCAATGAGAGGTGAGTGGTTATAGATGCACATCATTCTACCTCATCCCCAGAACACAGGATACTGTCCACCCACCATGTCCCAAAGTTGCAAGAGCCATGCTGCCAAGGGTTTCCCTTGTTTTTGCTGAAAGTGCATACCTAAGTTGACCAAATCCATCAGAGTATATGGTCGCTATGTCATGAAGTCAGTCACATGAGGGCTCCCTGGGAAATAGTCTCTCACACTTCACATTCTGTTGCACAATGGGCCTCCCTGCCAAGTGGGGAACCTCAGTCCCATAACTTGTCATCAATGTCACTTACCACCTTGTGTCAGAGATGCTGGGTTCTTCAAGCTCATGGGGTTCTTGCTCCAACACCAGTATACATGGCTCAAGTTCTTCTAAGCTTCTCTGCACATTGTCCACTGGCGAAGATCATGTATGGCACTATCCGTATTTGCCTTCAGGGAAGTTGGGAAAATCCACCCCATGGTGCCAGCGGCCATCCATGCCACCTTGTTTGGCAAACGGGAACTCACTGCCTGTCACACCTTTTCAGTGCCATCCAGTGACCCACTCGCTGCCTCCCAGTCTTCCACCGGAGCCCACACTGAGAGAATTGCAGCCTCATGGTTTCCCATGCTATGTGATGGCCACTGACTTCCTCCATCTAGTGGAGCCTCAGGTTCCCTTACCTGCTGGGGATCCTGCTGACTGTGCCAGTTGTATTGCTGATCCTATGTATGATGCCAGTTGCCTTGCAGTTCATACTGTTCACACTGTTTGCTGAACCCAGGGTAGGCAAGGCACGAGCTAAGAGGCTAGAAGATTACAGAAGCTGTAGGAACTGCAGGCATGTTTCCTCTCTCTTGGCTGGCATGGCAGGCAGCCATAACACAGCTTCTCTCCTCGCTGATGCAGCAGCTATAACAACAACCATCGTATAACCTCATATAACCTCACCATGATGTAGTTCCAGTGTAGTCCCAATGCAGCGGCAACCAGGGTCTTTCGTGGCTTAAGGCACACAAAACAGCCCGTGACTAAACCACGGTAGTACCTTGTGATGTGCATGCACAGAGCTATAAGTGATCTCAGCTGTTGCACACTGTGCAAAAATCACCATTTACAGGACACAGGCTGAGATGACATGAGAGTGTGGGGCGAGGGAGCCTGACTAGCACCATCTTGTTTATTTCCCTACATGTCTGTTTTCTGATCAAGCTGATAAGTGTTCTCTCTCTCTGTTTTAATTCAAACAGTTTAACCTTTTAAGTAAAGAGTCAACAGTGGATTTGATTGAGTTACCTGATTGTGAAATACTGAAGTGAGTAGTCATTCTCTTCTCCAGGAAATCTCCTGACCCAGGGATTCAGCCCATGTCCCCTGCATTGCAGGTAGATTCTTTACTGTCTGAGCCACCAGGAAGCCATCAGCACCTAAATGGCATGATAAATCACTAGGATACAAGGATGCTAAAACCATTAAATGAAGTACAGAAACGTGGAGAAAATTATACCCTAAAAAACCTGTCTAAGAGTGAGTGTCATTTGTGTTTACAGGAACCAATTTGAAAAGCTCTTAGTGTTTTAAAGGAGGAGGAATGGGTACTGGAAAGGCACACTAGAGGCATGCCTTAATAACACCCAGTGTGCTGTCAACGGTTTTGAAGAGGTGTGGATCTTACTCAGGGGTGGTATTCCAAACATTTAATGACACAGACAGCACAGGTACAAGCCATACAGAATGTACATTTGAAAAAATGAAGCAGAAATAATTGCCATGAGTATAGATTAGTGAGTATAATTGCTGTATGTCTCTATTTAGGTATTGCTGACATTGAGCAAGTCCATGTTTGCTGAACCCAGGGTAGGCAAGGCACGAGCTAAGAGGCTAGAAGATTACAGAAGCTGTAGGAACTGCAGGCATGTTTCCTCTCTCTTGGCTGGCATGGCAGGCAGCCATAACACAGCTTCTCCTCGCTGATGCAGCAGCTATAACAACAACCATCGTATAACCTCATATAACCTCACCATGATGTAGTTCCAGTGTAGTCCCAATGCAGCGGCAACCAGGGTCTTTCGTGGCTTAAGGCACACAAAACAGCCCGTGACTAAACCACGGTAGTACCTTGTGATGTGCATGCACAGAGCTATAAGTGATCTCAGCTGTTGCACACTGTGCAAAAATCACCATTTACAGGACACAGGCTGAGATGACATGAGAGTGTGGGGCGAGGGAGCCTGACTAGCACCATCTTGTTTATTTCCCTACATGTCTGTTTTCTGATCAAGCTGATAAGTGTTCTCTCTCTCTGTTTTAATTCAAACAGTTTAACCTTTTAAGTAAAGAGTCAACAGTGGATTTGATTGAGTTACCTGATTGTGAAATACTGAAGTGAGTAGTCATTCTCTTCTCCAGGAAATCTCCTGACCCAGGGATTCAGCCCATGTCCCCTGCATTGCAGGTAGATTCTTTACTGTCTGAGCCACCAGGAAGCCATCAGCACCTAAATGGCATGATAAATCACTAGGATACAAGGATGCTAAAACCATTAAATGAAGTACAGAAACGTGGAGAAAATTATACCCTAAAAAACCTGTCTAAGAGTGAGTGTCATTTGTGTTTACAGGAACCAATTTGAAAAGCTCTTAGTGTTTTAAAGGAGGAGGAATGGGTACTGGAAAGGCACACTAGAGGCATGCCTTAATAACACCCAGTGTGCTGTCAACGGTTTTGAAGAGGTGTGGATCTTACTCAGGGGTGGTATTCCAAACATTTAATGACACAGACAGCACAGGTACAAGCCATACAGAATGTACATTTGAAAAAATGAAGCAGAAATAATTGCCATGAGTATAGATTAGTGAGTATAATTGCTGTATGTCTCTATTTAGGTATGATTGCTCTAGGACTCAGACATTTAATTCAGTCTCCTGGGGATCTTATTCAGTTTCATGGCTTTGAAACATACTTATGCCCCAAATAAAACTTAACCCACAACTCTGAAGTTGTTCATCTTTTCTTAGTCGACAGTTTTGGCGACCGATGAAGTGACCCAGAGCAGGCTTCTCTCCTTCATCTGAACTCCATGAGGAACCAGAGCTTTGGTACCAGCAGTGGTCCCTAGTGCCCGGCCTTCTCATTGGGAAGTGCAGATGAATTTGGTGAAGTCCTTCCTGGTTCTTGAATCTCCCATATTGGCTGAGATTCTGAGTTTTACTTGGTGATGAGCAGGTTACCTGCCCCCTCCAAGTAGGAAAGATATGGGAGCAGTGGGGTGGGCCCTGGATGAAACATCTGGGGCATACCCACTCATGGTCTAGACACTGAGTGGGGCTTGGTTGAAAGATACCGAGGAATTCCCACCCAGTTGAAAGATACTGGGTGGGAGGTTGGCTGAAAGATGCCAGGGGAATTACCCACTTGGTGAATAGGTACTGCAGAGGGGACTTGCTTGGAAAAACCAAGGAATTCCCAGGGATCAGCTGAAAGATTCTGAGGTCACTTCGTTGTAAGGGGCTGAATCATCTTAACTGAGTGGTTACATAAGAGACTGATCTTATGCTTTTCCTCAACTTGGGATAAAATTGAACAAAATATATGAGAACTTTATTAACACAGTATAGGAAAATGGACTGGAAGGAAGGACTGGACATAAGGAAGTTCCCTTATGTCCAGGAGTTTCTCTTATGATTAACAGCCTGGGGCTGATCAGACTGAGCCCTGCTTCCCCAGGGAGTCCATCCTTGCTGAGACCAGTCTTCCCTTATTATTAGGGCCAATTTGAGCACTTTCTGGTCTGGCTTTTGGTTATAAAATGATAACCATGGAAAATACAATTGTCTCTTTAAGAATCCTTGCTCTGAGGAAATAATGCCTGCTGAACCTTGAGACCAGAGCTCTCAGGATCACTTCCCTTATCTAGACCATCTCTAATTCCTGAGGGGGGGAAAGAAAAGAAAAAGGGAATGAAGTCTTTTTAAAATTTTCTTTTTCCAACTGTTACTTACAATTAGTGAGTTTTATATTGTGATCTCTGATTCATAACTAATTTTGGAAAACAAAGCCATGGGATTCCTTGTTGTATCCATTTGGTTATATGTATGTCTCAGTGTGTGTCTTTGTTTTCAGATAATATTGTTGATTGTTGAGATCAGCTTGCAGATGAGCTCTAATTTAATTGACCTAAAGAAAAGTAAGTGCTTACAGATCAAACAGTTCTAAACACAAGAAAATTAAACCTAAATGAATTTCAGGCTCACGTGAAGTAGGAAATATTCAATATTAAATACCTAGTATTAATGTTTGTTTGTTGATCTAATATTGACATGTCTAAGAGTTATTAACATTATGCAGAATATTTTCATTGTGCCTAGGCTTAATATAAGTTAAATATTATTATGCCCATTACAAATTTGTCAGCAAGGAAAGTAACTTGAGTGAAGAAACTTATAAAAAATGTAAATGATGTATGAGCTTTTAGGTAAACTCTATTAAAAATGATTACACTTTAGGAATGTCTGTCTAAAATAGCCTCTCCAGATTGGGGTAACTTGGATTTCTAAGGGCTGTGCTAAACTAAGTGATGGAAGTCTACTGAATATCTGGGTTTTTCCAAAATAAAGTTTTGAAACATTACTAAACACTAATTTCCTGTTACAGAAAAACTAATGATTTTTCTTGTAATATATAGATTTATTTAGTTAGTTGCATCAGGTCTTAGTATCGACATGCAGGATGTGCATTGTATCCCACAGGATCTTTCATTGTGGCACACCAATTCTTTAGCTGTTGCTCCGAACCATCTGGGATCTTAGTCCCCAGACTAGGAATCGAACCCACATCCTCTGCATTGCAGGGTGAATTCTTAACCACTGGATCACCAGGGAAGTCCTGAAAGTAAAGATTTTTGGGAGCATTCATAAATAATGTTTGGTGCCATCCAGAGATATACTCTATAAGAAAGCAAATGTTTTTAGAAAATATCATTGGGATTGATGCTGAGCAATTTATAGAATGCTAATGTAAAGGTCAGTTCTTGGTTGCTTAAAGAAAGTAGGATGTGTGTTTTCAGTACAGAAGGTATGAGGAATGGACTTACATTTTACGAAGGGAAAAAGAAAGTAGGTTTGATTTACAGGTTGTTGTTTCAGGATGGGAGAACGAGGTAATGCGTACAGAGCGTTAAGAAGTTTTGTGGAAAGTGGACCCTGAGGAAAGAGTTTGTGCATGGTTAGGACTGACTACGTTTAAAATTAGTTTAATTAAGTTTACATTTAAATAAATATAAAAGTAATCTGGTGCAAACATTTGAATTTGACTTTTCTCCCTGTTAAGAGGACATATACTTTCTTCAGATGTTGAACTGACTTTGGTAATAGATTAAAGTTTATTTACCTCTTAAAAGATCTATTCTATATTTGACTTTGGCTATGTAAATAGCTGTTGTTTCAGTGATCTATAATCCTACGTGACTAAGTGTTCTAAACCTTTTTTGTATTTGTTGACAAAACTTCCTAAATCATTCTAATAAAACACTTTTGACTTCTAGCTAACTTTGCGATGCTTCAGAGGACCCTTGAAACATCCCAAAGAGAAATATTGCACTAATTAAGTTCATTTTGTATAATAAATTGCACAGGAAGTATTGTCATATGAGTAATAAGTCTCTGGTTATATTTTGTGGTAATGTTACTGATATGGATATCCTAGAAACTATATGGAGTTCCTAAAATTCTGATATGCTCAGGTAAAATGTTGTCAGTCATAATTCTAGTTACTATCTTAAACTACTGTGATAAAGCTAACCAAGTTTCTCAAAAATGCTTCCTTTTCAAGAAGATCTATAAAAAGGACTCTTGGATAATTGCCAGTTTCTGATCTAGGCAAGAAATTAAAGGATTCTAGTGGAAAACCTAATGACTTCACAAAGGTTAACAAAAGGACTGAATGAACTGTCAGATATGCTTATAACTTTTATAGATTTTATCTGAAAAATTACCAGTTTGAATGTGTGTTTTCCAGATGTAAGAAAATCCCTTCCTCTCAAATTATTTGTGACTTTATAGTAATTTGGTAAATTATACTTTATAAAAAAATTGAAACATTTATCTTTTCTCTCTATCTGACTCCTCCTAAGAGTTTCCAGTAACTTTATTGGGTAAGGTAGGAAGGTTCTCTCGCTAACAGGTCCAGAAGTATTAAGGAATTTTGGAGAACTTAAGAAGGGAAGAATTCATTTATATCTATTAGGTGAAATCTGTGATAAGCCTTTGGCCTGACTTTCCTAGCCTTGAAAGGCTTTATTTCAAAAGTTCATTCTGAGACTCTATCAAAGTTTCAGCAATGCAAAAAATATAGTCAATTATAGTTATATAAATAATCAGGCTAAGCTTATTGAGACCAGACCTATTTTTTTTTATATTTATTTATTTGGGGGGGGGGCAGACTGGGGAGGGAGGGGGCGGGTGGGCCACTTCTATTGGGCATCCATCTTTGTTCCTTGGCCCTTGTGGACTTCCCATCTCAGTGGCCTCTGTTGTCGCAGAGCACCGGCTCTGGGCACATGCGCTCCAGAGCTCTGGCTCGATAATTGGACACATGGGTCCAGCCGCTCCACAGCACATGGGCTCTTTCCAGGCCAGGGATCGAACTGGCGCCCCTTGCACTGCAAGGCAGTGTCCTTACCCACTGGACCACCAGGGAAGCCCCAGACCTATTTTTAAAACAGGTGTTAATTTGGTTGTATTTGATAGAAATGAGGGTAATTTTAGGGAGAAAAAGATGTTTCAAAGAATGTTAAATCCCAGGATGTTAATGGAGGTTTGTATTTACTAAGAGTCATTTCCTGGATAGTTCTTTGCTGTTAGGTTATATTATTAATGTAAAATTTAATTGAATTATTAAAGGACCTTCTAGATTTTTCTGAAGCTTGTCTCAGTAGCCTATCTTTGGGTGAAGATCAGATGGCTCACAAGCTGCAAACAGGACTGGAAAGATATATTTGAAGGGACTGTCTGACTGTCTCCAACCTGGATGGAAGGATGTTTTTATTTGAGGAAATTACACTACACTAGGATGAGAAGAAGGTGACATGAGAAGTAGACAGTTTGCCCAAGATGCTGGACCTGATTTAGATGATCTTTTATAATGTTTTATTGATTAATTCTCAGACTTTTGCATATCAATTATAGGTTTTTTGTCATGGAAATAGACCCATGCTAATTTAAAACTCAATCCAATTATTGAGTTGTGGGTAATTACCTGTGTCTAGTACTTTTGGGTTACCTTGGTGGATTTCTCCTTTCCAGGGCTCTTATTGGATGCCCCCAAGAAAATTTATTTTAGAAGAGTTCAGTCCTGTTCTGTCTATTCATGATATTATTAGATGGGATTCTTTCACCTGACCAATTAATACTACCTGCTCTGACCCTGTTCTTTTAGGGTTATTCAAACTCAGAGTAATGAACTAAGTCTTAATCAAAAAAAAATACAAAAACCCAAATCCCTGTAACTCTCATCTCTTAAAGGGAAAACTCCCACAATTATGAGATGGGTCTATATGGTTACCACAGGCTATGGCCATTTAAATTTTTTAAAAAAGTTCCTCTTTTGGTAACAATTAAATAATGCTAAAAATGAGCAGACTAGTAATATTAGGAAACTAGGCTGGGTACTTTATGAACTATAACTTTTTTTACCCTTAGAGAGTGATTGGTATGGGATTCAATGGATTTGTGGCACTAATTTATGACCTTCATATTTACAGAAATAGATACAAAGGTGTAGTCTGGGAGTCATATGAATTTAAAGTCATAGGTCTTAACAAATTAGGGGTAATCCCAACCAGACTACCATTAGCATGAGCCCAATGGGTCAAAAGATCTGTATTTTACTGGTATGGCATCTTAACAGCTAACTGTGCTATTTAGTCTATTAAATTCTGAGATGTCCATGATGAGAAAGGCAGTGTTACACAACTGCAAGGCCCTTGATGATGCCATATAGCATCTCAGGGAGGTTATCTGTGCTATAATTCAAAGTGAATATTGTATTTTCATACCTGATGAATATTTTAATGTTAGATGTTTGATAAACTATAGGAGAAATCAGATTTCTGCCTTAAGCGACCTATTCCCTAGTTCTGACTATCTTTTCAAAACTGGTTTGGTGTGAGAAATTCATGGCTAGAGTATTAACTTATAATTCCCTAATGTTATTAGCTATGTTATTTGTATTTTGCCTGTTTTACAAGATTATTGTTTCTTGTATTACCAAGTGCTATGACTGAGCCGCCAACAAAAATATTGATGAATAGACTTGAAGCAGTTGAACAAATGTATAACTCGATATGTGATTAATGATTGTAATAGTGTAACTCTAGATATGGGAAGGTACGAGAGGAAATACTTTCCTGGACCTTAACTAGAAGATAGGTGTCCAGAGACCTTTGACTAATAAGACCTAGTTCAAAATAGCACACTGAGTGGCAATCAGCAAAAAACTCTCTACAGAACTGGGAATGAGCCTTCCCAGCAACATGAAACAAAATGACCATGAAATGCCTCCAAAAGTAGAGTTGGGTTTATGACCACCAGGGGGGTATGTCAACTACAAATGGACATTTAGCAATTACATTGCCAATAACTGAACAAGGGCATTTGCCATCTGCCATTGCAGAGATTGAACCCTGTGCTGTTGGGAGTGGTTGACCTTCAACATGCACTGAGGTGGTTCAGGGTGGAGTGAGGCACTCTGTGCTCCAGGGAATCTGGTGGGGGAGGTCTTTAAATAGGTGGATGTTTCGAGGAACAGATTTGCATAGTATTTTAAATTTTAAAAAGGAAACTAGGCTGGGTACTTTATGAACTATAACTTTTTTTACCCTTAGAGAGTGATTGGTATGGGATTCAATGGATTTGTGGCACTAATTTATGACCTTCATATTTACAGAAATAGATACAAAGGTGTAGTCTGGGAGTCATATGAATTTAAAGTCATAGGTCTTAACAAATTAGGGGTAATCCCAACCAGACTACCATTAGCATGAGCCCAATGGGTCAAAAGATCTGTATTTTACTGGTATGGCATCTTAACAGCTAACTGTGCTATTTAGTCTATTAAATTCTGAGATGTCCATGATGAGAAAGGCAGTGTTACACAACTGCAAGGCCCTTGATGATGCCATATAGCATCTCAGGGAGGTTATCTGTGCTATAATTCAAAGTGAATATTGTATTTTCATACCTGATGAATATTTTAATGTTAGATGTTTGATAAACTATAGGAGAAATCAGATTTCTGCCTTAAGCGACCTATTCCCTAGTTCTGACTATCTTTTCAAAACTGGTTTGGTGTGAGAAATTCATGGCTAGAGTATTAACTTATAATTCCCTAATGTTATTAGCTATGTTATTTGTATTTTGCCTGTTTTACAAGATTATTGTTTCTTGTATTACCAAGTGCTATGACTGAGCCGCCAACAAAAATATTGATGAATAGACTTGAAGCAGTTGAACAAATGTATAACTCGATATGTGATTAATGATTGTAATAGTGTAACTCTAGATATGGGAAGGTACGAGAGGAAATACTTTCCTGGACCTTAACTAGAAGATAGGTGTCCAGAGACCTTTGACTAATAAGACCTAGTTCAAAATAGCACACTGAGTGGCAATCAGCAAAAAACTCTCTACAGAACTGGGAATGAGCCTTCCCAGCAACATGAAACAAAATGACCATGAAATGCCTCCAAAAGTAGAGTTGGGTTTATGACCACCAGGGGGGTATGTCAACTACAAATGGACATTTAGCAATTACATTGCCAATAACTGAACAAGGGCATTTGCCATCTGCCATTGCAGAGATTGAACCCTGTGCTGTTGGGAGTGGTTGACCTTCAACATGCACTGAGGTGGTTCAGGGTGGAGTGAGGCACTCTGTGCTCCAGGGAATCTGGTGGGGGAGGTCTTTAAATAGGTGGATGTTTCGAGGAACAGATCTTATTATCTCAATCCTTGCATCTCCTCATATTTAGAAAAGCACTAAATCCCTTTATGGTGATGTCAGACGCTCGTGACCAACCAAAGACCCTTTGTAAAATGACTGTTTATTGATATTGGATTCCCCCTTCCACAAAACCTTATATATTGATTTTCCTCCTGCTGCCTCTTTGGAGCAGCCTGTCAGAACTATCTGAGGTGCTACCTCCCAGGCTGTAGTCCTGATTATGCCCCAAATAAAACTTAACCCACAACTCTCAAGTTGCTCATCTTTTTTTAGTTAACATATGTTTAAAATGTAATTGTTTCCACCAGACAAAAAGCTGCTCAGTTGAAATCTTTCATATCTCAGCTACACAAAATGTATTCTTCTACTTGTTCGAGTTAAAAATTATCATTATTGTTTCTACACTACATACAATAAAATGCACCCATTTTAGGTGTACAGTTTGACCAATTTTGACAAATCACAACAATCAAGATAAAGATTTCCATTATCTCAGCAAAACTTCCTTTTTTCTGTTTCATTCCTGTCTTAGGCAACCACTGATTTGTTTTTTAATTTTTTTCTAAAGTAGTGTGTGAGTGGAATTATACTGTATATACTGTTTTATGTTTGGCTCTTGGATTTTTTTTGTTCAGCACAGTGTTGTTGAGACTAATCCAAAACTCCACAAGATACCTGTAAATTAAATCTTGTTGAATATATCTAGTCTTTTGGTTTCTTTTTTTTTAATTGCTAAGTAGTATTCCATTGTATGAATATATCATAATTTGTTTATCCATTCACTTATTGGTGAGTATTTGGATTGTTTTCAGCTTTATAAATAAGACTGTGAGGAGTATTCATTAAGAGATATTTGTGTGAACATATATTTTCATTTCTTTTCATTAATTTCCTAGGAGTAAAATTTCTGGGTCATATAGAAAGTATATGTATAACACTATATGAAATTGCAAAACTGTTTTTAAAAGTGATTCCATATTTTTCATTCCCACTAGTAATGCATGAGATGAGAGTTGTAGTTGCTCTCCAGGCTCCCCAGCACTTGATATTGTCAACTTTTTAATTTTAGTGATTGAATGGATGATATGTCATAGTTTCAGTTCTTATTTCCCTGATGAATGATAATGTTACACACCTTTTCATGGGCTTATTGACCATTTGTACATCTTCCTCCATTAACTATATGTTCTACTCTTTTCTGTATTTTAGAAATTGGATTATCTTTTACTTTTAAAACATTTTGAGCAACAGTTAGTACCTGGCATGGAACAATGGACTGGTTCCAAATTGGGAAAGCATGCGTCAAGGCTGTGTATTGTCACTCTGCTTATTTAACTTATATGCAGAATACATAATCAAAATGCAGGGTTGTATGAAGAATCAAGCTGGAATCAAGATTCTCAGGAGAAATATCAATAACCTTAGATATGCAAATGACACCACCCTTATGGCAGAAAGTGAAGAGGAACTAAAGAGCCTCTTGATGAAGTTGAAAGAGGAGACTGAAAAAGCTGACTTAAAAAACATTAAAAAAACTTGATAATGGTATCCGGTCCCATCAATTCATAGCAAATAGATGGGCAAACAATGGAAAGAGTGACAGACTTTATTTTATTGGGCTCCAAAATCACTGTGGATCGTGACTGGGGCCATGGAATTAAAAGACTCTTCCTCCTTCGAAGAAAAGCTAAGACAAACCTTGACAACATATTAAAAAACAGAGACATTACTTGATCAACAGAGTTCTGTACAGTCAAAGCCATGGTTTTTCCAGTAGTCATGAGTGGATGTGAGAATTGGACCATAAGGAATGCTAAGTACAGAAGAATCAATACTTTCAAAGTGAGGTACTAAAGAAGACTTGAGTGTCCCTTGGACAGCAAAGAGATCAAAGAGTCAATTCTAAAGGAAATCACCTCTGAATATTCATTGAAAGGACTGATGCTGAAGTTGATGTTCCAGTACTTTGGCCACCTGATGTGAAGAACTGACTCATTGGAAAAGACCCTGATGCTGAGAAAGATTAAAGGCAGAGGAGAAGGGGTTGACAGAGGATGAGATGCTTGAATGGCATCTTAGTGGACATGAGTTTGAGCAAGCTCCTGGAGATGGTGAAGGACAGGGAGGCCTGGCATGCTGTATTCCGTAGGACACGACTGAGTGACTGAACAACAACCACAACAACAAGTTTGAAACATTAGTCCATATGACATATTATTTTTTGTTTTAAACACACCTTTTAATGGGCTTATTGACCATTTGTACATCTTCCTCCATTAACTATATGTTCTACTCTTTTCTGTATTTTAGAAATTGGATTATCTTTTACTTTTAAAACATTTTGAGCAACAGTTAGTACCTGGCATGGAACAATGGACTGGTTCCAAATTGGGAAAGCATGCGTCAAGGCTGTGTATTGTCACTCTGCTTATTTAACTTATATGCAGAATACATAATCAAAATGCAGGGTTGTATGAAGAATCAAGCTGGAATCAAGATTCTCAGGAGAAATATCAATAACCTTAGATATGCAAATGACACCACCCTTATGGCAGAAAGTGAAGAGGAACTAAAGAGCCTCTTGATGAAGTTGAAAGAGGAGACTGAAAAAGCTGACTTAAAAAACATTAAAAAAACTTGATAATGGTATCCGGTCCCATCAATTCATAGCAAATAGATGGGCAAACAATGGAAAGAGTGACAGACTTTATTTTATTGGGCTCCAAAATCACTGTGGATCGTGACTGGGGCCATGGAATTAAAAGACTCTTCCTCCTTCGAAGAAAAGCTAAGACAAACCTTGACAACATATTAAAAAGCAGAGACATTACTTGATCAACAGAGTTCTGTACAGTCAAAGCCATGGTTTTTCCAGTAGTCATGAGTGGATGTGAGAATTGGACCATAAGGAATGCTAAGTACAGAAGAATCAATACTTTCAAAGTGAGGTACTAAAGAAGACTTGAGTGTCCCTTGGACAGCAAAGAGATCAAAGAGTCAATTCTAAAGGAAATCACCTCTGAATATTCATTGAAAGGACTGATGCTGAAGTTGATGTTCCAGTACTTTGGCCACCTGATGTGAAGAACTGACTCATTGGAAAAGACCCTGATGCTGAGAAAGATTAAAGGCAGAGGAGAAGGGGTTGACAGAGGATGAGATGCTTGAATGGCATCTTAGTGGACATGAGTTTGAGCAAGCTCCTGGAGATGGTGAAGGACAGGGAGGCCTGGCATGCTGTATTCCGTAGGACACGACTGAGTGACTGAACAACAACCACAACAACAAGTTTGAATACAAGACCTTTGTCAGTTTTATGTATTACAAACATCTCCCAGTCTGTGACTTTCATTTTTGTTTTAACTTAACATTATTAAAAAAATTGTTTTTCAAAGGTCATATTGTCATTCTAGATTTCTTTTCTGATCCATGGTTTTTGTGCTTTATCTAAGAAGTATTTGTCTGTACAAAAGTAGGGAATGTTTTCTCTGATTTTCTTCAGTTTTATAGTTTTAACTCTTAACTTTGGTCTAGGATTCATCTTAACTTTTGTAGATGATTTGTGGTGAGAATCAAATTTATTTACTTTTTACTGTGCATATGTAGCACATGCTATAGTTTCCTCATAGAACCTTTGTGAAAACTGGCTATGTATGTGTGAGCTTGTTTCTAACCTCTCTTTTGTCACATCATAATCTATTCTTATGTGAATATTATACTGTCTTGATTACTCTCACTTTATAGTACATTTTAAAATCAGGTAGATTAATTATGTCTAATTTGTTCCTCTTTACCAAAATATTTTGGCCACTCTGGAGTCTTTATATTTCTGTATTATATTTAGAATCAGCTAGACAATTCTAAAAAATATCTTATTGGTATTTTGGTTGGTACTGCATAGAATCTATAGGTTAATTTCAGGAGAATGTGCATCTTAACTTAGTGATCTTTCAGTATATGAATATAAAATATATCTCTATTTTGATCTCATTTAGTGTATACCAGCAATAGTTTCATTTTCAATATGCAATATTGTACATATATGTTAAAGCTGCCCATAGAAACTTCATAGGTTAATTTTACAGCAAAGAGGTCAAAGAGTTATTTTTAAAGGAAATCACCTCTGAATATTCATTGAAAGGACTGATGCTGAAGTTGATGTTCCAGTACTTTGGCCACCTGATGTGAAGAACTGACTCATTGGAAAAGACCCTGATGCTGAGAAAGATTAAAGGCAGAGGAGAAGGGGTTGACAGAGGATGAGATGCTTGAATGGCATCTTAGTGGACATGAGTTTGAGCAAGCTCCTGGAGATGGTGAAGGACAGGGAGGCCTGGCATGCTGTATTCCGTAGGACACGACTGAGTGACTGAACAACAACCACAACAACAAGTTTGAATACAAGACCTTTGTCAGTTTTATGTATTACAAACATCTCCCAGTCTGTGACTTTCATTTTTGTTTTAACTTAACATTATTAAAAAAATTGTTTTTCAAAGGTCATATTGTCATTCTAGATTTCTTTTCTGATCCATGGTTTTTGTGCTTTATCTAAGAAGTATTTGTCTGTACAAAAGTAGGGAATGTTTTCTCTGATTTTCTTCAGTTTTATAGTTTTAACTCTTAACTTTGGTCTAGGATTCATCTTAACTTTTGTAGATGATTTGTGGTGAGAATCAAATTTATTTACTTTTTACTGTGCATATGTAGCACATGCTATAGTTTCCTCATAGAACCTTTGTGAAAACTGGCTATGTATGTGTGAGCTTGTTTCTAACCTCTCTTTTGTCACATCATAATCTATTCTTATGTGAATATTATACTGTCTTGATTACTCTCACTTTATAGTACATTTTAAAATCAGGTAGATTAATTATGTCTAATTTGTTCCTCTTTACCAAAATATTTTGGCCACTCTGGAGTCTTTATATTTCTGTATTATATTTAGAATCAGCTAGACAATTCTAAAAAATATCTTATTGGTATTTTGGTTGGTACTGCATAGAATCTATAGGTTAATTTCAGGAGAATGTGCATCTTAACTTAGTGATCTTTCAGTATATGAATATAAAATATATCTCTATTTTGATCTCATTTAGTGTATACCAGCAATAGTTTCATTTTCAATATGCAATATTGTACATATATGTTAAAGCTGCCCATAGAAACTTCATATTTTTGATACTCATGTAAATATTGGTTTGTTCCATTTCAAATTGGACATGGCTTTCTCTCTCGCAGATCTCTGCCTTGGATTTTTAAAATATACAGATTTCAAATACCTGGCATAATAATTCAAAATTTAGAACTTAAGGTGTTCAAATGATATGTAATAAAAAATGTTATTGACAACTTCTATGTAGCACCGATAATAAAGGTTTTCAACTCTATTTCTAGGGAGACTCTAAAGTATCTTTTTACAAATAGATTGCATATAATGAATTGAAAAGATATAGGCATGTTTATGGTAAGTTTATAATATATGAAAATTAATTTTAATGTCATGGTTATATTATTAAAAAGGCAAGAATATGTGCATTAAATACAATCACTTATTACATTAAAAATTTTGGTGCTCAGACAAAACTAGAAGTTAATACACTGAATAGTTACTAAAGTAACAAGGAAATAGGAATGATTTTTAAAATACTTCTTCATTAAGTCTAATGCTGCTCCAGTCTCTATTCACTCCCTCACTAGACAGTACCTTGGACAATTTATTTTACTTGTGTTTTTCCATCTCTCCGTTTCCTCACTCATAAAATGGGACTAATAATAGTAGCAGCAGACTTCTGATCATTAAATGGGGTTATGTGCAAATATTAGAATAGTGTCTGGTTTGGGGAAGCCTGAGTGCTAACTTCTATTATGATTATTATCATCATTACTATTATTATTGTTCATGTTATGTAACTATGTGGTAGGAAATAAACTAGTCTTTAAAAGTAAGGTTTTCTGTGATTTTTGAGGATGGTATAATTTAAGAGAGGATGATTTAGTTTAGGAAAAATTGAAAAACTTGAGAAACAAAGCCAGTGTGGGCTAAAAAAGGAATTCTGGGAATAAAAATGGTACTTGCTGTTTCTTTAAAGAGCTTAGTAAGAGCTTGTTTCTACTGCTAAATAATAAACTGCCCAATTCAGCAACTGGCTGCTTGCTCTGATCAAGGATTTGGGAAAGTGGGGGAAGGAAAGCTGGTTGTTAAATAAAGCTATTTACAAATGGTTTATTTTTCTCTTGCATACACATATATGTGTTTGTTACCTGACAGAAGCTCCGAGGTGATCCCCTTTCTTTTGCTTCAGTATAGAAATCAAACCAAAATATTGGTATAATGGAGAGGGAAATGATGTCTGCTCAGCAGTGGTGCTAAAATGGAAGTGGTAAGAAAGTCACAGAATTCAAAGAATCTGAAGCATTTAGCCGACTTAAGAGGACCTGGAGAGAGGCAGACTCAAGATTTCCTTGCAGGGGAACCTTATGTAACGGGAGTTATTTCATTGGCAAGATTCATGTTCATCTGAAGCCTATTGACAAGCAGTTTGGGAACGTGGACAGCTGGGCTGAAAAGAAGTTTTCAGGACATGGAAGGGACTCCCATTGCTCAGCGTGCTCTTAGAAAGGTTTGTGATTTCCAGACTCTTGGCTGAGTTAGACAGCTTGTCCATAGACCCACTGACAGTCAAGCTCATACTCCATTCTCTTCTGAAAGCCAAAAAAGCTCTGAAAACAGGAAGGTTTCTCATAAATGATTTGAGAGTAGAGCCTGACCATAACTGATGTGAGATTATCGACCATCCTTACTTAGTGACTACATTAGTATGCCAGGACTGCCATAATAAGGTACCATAGGCTTCGACAGCAGAAATTTTTTTTCCTCACAATTTTGGAGGCAAAAATATGAAGGTGTTGGAAGGATTGGTTTCTTCTGAGGCTTCTCTTTTAGGCTAGCAGGTGGTTATTTTTCCTGTCTTCATATGATCTTCCCTGCATGCCTGTCTGTGTCCTCATTTTCTCTTCTTAAACAGACACCCGTCATTCTGGATTAGGAACCCCGCCAATGACCATATATGAACTTAATTACCTCTCTAAAGACTCTTGTCTCCAAACACAGTCATATTCTGGGGAACTGGGAGTTGGGACTTCAACATATGAATTTTGAGGGGACACACACAACCCCCAAGAGTAGAATATCAATGTCTCTTGAAGAGATATTACTATATTTGATTAAGGAGTGCTGACTCTACTGATGGTGTGATGTTTTATGGTATATATACTCACCTTCTAATACTACCTGAATTCAAAACTTAAAAACACATTTTACCACAAGGGTTTTAGAAAGAGAGTTTTGGACCTCTAACAGTTGCAGCTGAGATTCCAACTGAGGTCAGACTTCCTCTCTTTGTCACAGTGCTAGGCTATAAAATGAGGGGGTGAAGTCACAGGTCCCCAGGGTCCTGCCAACCTTTATCATTCCATTGAGTTTATGACAATGAGATGGGGTGGTTTTTAAATAAATCTTCTCTCTGAAAAATTACTAGCATGTTTTTAAGACCTTTTCTAATTCTCAAGGCGGGGCTGTATCTTATGGCCATAGAAACAGGCTCAGGCTGGTTAGACAAGGACTGTTCTCGAGTCCTGGGACATCTTCCAGAAGTATGGGGCTGGCATGCGGAGGCCTTTCTTGCTTTCTGAGCAGGGAAGTGACTGGAGGAGGGTCAGATGTGGTCTCTCTGAACACAGAACAAACACAGCCAGTTGGGCTTTATTTTAGGCCTTGAACAAGGAAGACAAAAGCTAAAAATATCCCACAGGACAAGAAATAGATACATCTGATTAGGAATAGGCTTCGAAGGTTTCTCATAAATGATTTGAGAGTAGAGCCTGACCATAACTGATGTGAGATTATCGACCATCCTTACTTAGTGACTACATTAGTATGCCAGGACTGCCATAATAAGGTACCATAGGCTTCGACAGCAGAAATTTTTTTTCCTCACAATTTTGGAGGCAAAAATATGAAGGTGTTGGAAGGATTGGTTTCTTCTGAGGCTTCTCTTTTAGGCTAGCAGGTGGTTATTTTTCCTGTCTTCATATGATCTTCCCTGCATGCCTGTCTGTGTCCTCATTTTCTCTTCTTAAACAGACACCCGTCATTCTGGATTAGGAACCCCGCCAATGACCATATATGAACTTAATTACCTCTCTAAAGACTCTTGTCTCCAAACACAGTCATATTCTGGGGAACTGGGAGTTGGGACTTCAACATATGAATTTTGAGGGGACACACACAACCCCCAAGAGTAGAATATCAATGTCTCTTGAAGAGATATTACTATATTTGATTAAGGAGTGCTGACTCTACTGATGGTGTGATGTTTTATGGTATATATACTCACCTTCTAATACTACCTGAATTCAAAACTTAAAAACACATTTTACCACAAGGGTTTTAGAAAGAGAGTTTTGGACCTCTAACAGTTGCAGCTGAGATTCCAACTGAGGTCAGACTTCCTCTCTTTGTCACAGTGCTAGGCTATAAAATGAGGGGGTGAAGTCACAGGTCCCCAGGGTCCTGCCAACCTTTATCATTCCATTGAGTTTATGACAATGAGATGGGGTGGTTTTTAAATAAATCTTCTCTCTGAAAAATTACTAGCATGTTTTTAAGACCTTTTCTAATTCTCAAGGCGGGGCTGTATCTTATGGCCATAGAAACAGGCTCAGGCTGGTTAGACAAGGACTGTTCTCGAGTCCTGGGACATCTTCCAGAAGTATGGGGCTGGCATGCGGAGGCCTTTCTTGCTTTCTGAGCAGGGAAGTGACTGGAGGAGGGTCAGATGTGGTCTCTCTGAACACAGAACAAACACAGCCAGTTGGGCTTTATTTTAGGCCTTGAACAAGGAAGACAAAAGCTAAAAATATCCCACAGGACAAGAAATAGATACATTTGTAAAGCTCATGGTGTGTGGAGTGATGGTTTCCACTTTTCATTCTTGCTGTCGAAGAGCTCCTTGCTCTCGAGCAGCAGTCCCCATGAGATATGAGAGGCAAAAAGTCTCTGCTCTTTTCAAGTCAATAGAGGATTCAAAATAATGCATAAGAAGCTCTTAGCATTCATTTTACAAACTTTGAAGAGTGGGCTATGCCATGTTTAGATTTTTGAGTGAAATAGCTTTCATTCAAAACAGTAATTGTGAATATGGATATGTCTATGAATATAGACTTTTAAAGTATGTTTTGATGCCAAATATCTCATTAAAAATAAAATCCAAAAAAGAATACCTTAGAGAATGGTTCTGACTTGTGTTTGATGTCTTATAGCAAACTGAGATGAAAGACATGTTTCCCCCAGTTTTGAAAGGATTTCTGTTTTGCAAGAGTTCTAGTGGCTATGTTTTATTAGAAATTTTTAGATACTACCCAAACACATTGTCAGATAGCTTACAGAAAGGTCACATGGGAAGGACTTGGAGTCTTGGAGTCAAATTTGATGCTGTTTAGACTCTTTTCATGTCTTCTCTGGGTTTAAGTTTCCCTGGTCATTGGCAGCACCTAGCGGTTGAAAGCAAGATGACCAGGTCTCCAGAATTAAGGCTGAAGGTCATGGAGGGTCAGAAGAAGTATGCTTATCTGGTCTCAAGAGTGGGCATGTCCCCTTGAGCTGGATGAAAACCAGGAATACAGCTTCAAAGTTTGTTGTGAATAATGAGCAGAACTTGATTGAGGTCACTCTGCTTGGAACCAGCTCACAAGCAAGGTAGAGGATGTGTGTGTGAATGAGAACTGAATGAGTTGACAGTCCCCTTTAATTGTCCCTGAGAATACAGTCAGGAAATGGTCAACACAGAGGAACCTGCCATGTGCGTACAGTCCACGACCAAGCTCTAGCTGCAGTGTATACCTCAGCTTTCAAGAATCTGCCCTGTTTCTAGTAAGGAAACTCTTGTTGGACCACACCTCTCTATGCTCTATTTCTCTGAGTCATCAATACAGCAACAGGCCTGGTCACGACACCTTTTTGGTCAGGTCAGTTCTGTGTGCTTCTTCGTTATGGGAGCACCATAACAGTAAGGCTGAGATGAAGCAAACCTTTGGCAAGTATGTATCATGTTCAAAGATGACCTCTGATATTCTCAGGCCTCTATGTCTGACCTCATGGATACCTCCAGCAAATGCCTGTCCTTCCAAATTCTTCTCTGTTCACTTCTGAGCTTGATTCATTCCTCTAAGAGTAACCAAATTCAAACATGTTCAGAAGGGCAGTGGCACGTGGAGCTTCTCGCCTGCTTTTCTGCTGTCCCTTTGCACACCACACTATCTGAGATTGGCTCGATTCACCCATGTACCAAGGAGGGCACTTACTGGAATGTGGGTGTTTACACCAGTCTGCTCTTTCTTAACCCAGGGGAATTTCAATTTTATACTCAGTAACTCCAGAGGTAGTATTCATTGGTGGAGCCAAAGTCTGATACTGACCAGCCACAGTGCAACTAAGCAATCAAGACATACATATGAAAGCCAACATGAGAGTGCCTTGTGGGATAAATAAGAGTGGCAGACAATAGACGATAGGGGCTTCAGAGAGCTGGAGTTGCCAAACGAGGCACTTTGGAAGTGCCAAGTTCTGAGTTGAGTATTGAAAGTGAGTGGGAAGGAAGCCCAGTTTAGGGAAGGGGCTACTTCTGGTGGACAGAACAGCATGGGGCAAAGTGGGAAGATAGACTAAAAAGGGCTTATTGGAGACCTGTGATTGATCAGTCAGACAGTGAAAGTCTGGTATGTAGTCACACTCCTTCAGACCCAGGGAGTTGCTAGTGAAAGGGTTCTACCTTCATTTGAAACTTAAACCCAGGGACCAGACCTGATCAAACCCTGTTTGGGACTTGAACCCACGTGTCTGGGGCTTGAATTCCAGCCAAAACCCTGTTTGGGACTCGGACCCACACGGCTGGGACTTAATCCAGCACTTACCCAATGTCTGGACGCACTGAGGCTCAGGTTCTTCATGCCTCAATGCAGAAGGAATTCAGCGAGAGGCAGAGTGATAGGCAAGAAGAGGACTTACTAGGATAGGGCACTTGTAAGAGGCGCAAGCGGGCAGGCAGGAAAGCTCTGCTCCTCCTCTTTGGGTGGACAGCAACACATATATAGGAGGGTAGAAGACCGCCTTCCTCAAGTAGACGCAGATACAGACACAAGGCATACATCATTAACTCCTCCTTCCCCAGCTCTTCCTGCTTTATTGAATAAGGAGTGGCATTGTTGAGTTGTTAACTTACTGTCCTCCCAACTTTTTCTAGGTTTTACCTTTCCACCTACAGTCCCCTACTAGGACTCCACAACTACCTAACTATTCTACTCTGTGCCTATCACTAGTGGTTTATCTTTTGAAGTATTTTCAAGCAATTTTCCTTCTCCAGAATTCTTATAATCAGAAACATACCATTAGCAGGTCTGGGCCATAACTACCCTCTCTGGCCTCTGGGTCAGACAAAATTCATGCCTGCAGAGTAGGATGGAGCCCACTGACTCTTGCGTTGTTTGCAGTTTCTGCTATAGCCTCTGATCCATGCCATGGCCTGAGAGCTGCCTTTGCAAAGCAGCCGTTTTTGTGAGTGAGAGGCCCACCTCCCACCTCTGAGAGCCCCAAGAGAAAGAGCGGGGGAGAGGCAAATTTGTTCTAATTTCATTCTTTCATACAGCATTCTTTATAAACAGTCATTTTTTTAAAAAAATTATTTATTTATTTGGCTGTGCTGGGTCATAGTTGCGGCATGAGGGATCTAGTTCCTTGACCAGGGATCGAACCCAGGCCCCACTGAATTAGGAACACAGTCTTAACCACTGGACCACCAGGGAAGTCCCTGAAGTCAATTTTTTGATGACAGGTTATTTGCCCTAAAAATCACATTTTTGGGGCTTCCTTGGTGGTCCAGTGGGTAAAGAATCCACCTTGCACGGGAAGGGTTTGATCCTTCTGGAGCTCATGCACCCAGAGCTGGTGCTCTGCTACAGGAGAGACCACTGCAATGGGAGACCCACACAGGCCAAAGAACAAAGATGAATGAAAATAAATAAATGAAAGACCAATAAAAAAAAGTGGCCAAAAAAAAAAAAAAATCACATTTTTGTAGTTATCTTGGTAATTGGATTTATTTGAGGAATTCATAGATTAATGTGATAAATACAGTAAAACTTTATCTGATCCTCAATGTCTCTAATTGTGTCAGGGCAGTGATGTCTGCCTGTGAAGAATAGTCTTGTAGTTTCCCTTGGGAAGAAATGTACCCCCAGATGGTCTAATTAAAGTCAGCTATATTATCTTTTTAATGTTAGAGTAAACACTTTTGGCTCTGTGTCCTAATAAACTTCTTTCAAGTGCACCATACAACCAAATAGCATCTTGAATTTATTGTTTATTCAGCTGAAAATCAAAATGTTATTGGCAACTGAACGCCTCCAGACTAATGACACAAGATATTTCTCTTTTGGTGGAAGCTTCTCTAGCTGGGGTGTGCCTTCACGCTTAAGGAATATTATACAAATGCTCTGGATCACATGTACAGAGAGAACAGCGGACATTTCCTGTAAGGTCAGAAATCCTGGTCACACTGTTTCTAAACACTTTAAAAGAGTTTCTACTGTTTTCCACTTTTACTCACTGTCCTCTGGAGCTTTGTGAAGTGAGTACACATTTAGTGTTCGTGCCTGAGCTGTCTTGGGGAAGCAAGGTCAGTGTTTTGTGTGGAAGCTTCTGCTGGGACAATTCAGCAGCCAACTAGCTGTTCCTTCTGAGCTATGTTAGAGGATAGATAAAGCAGTGAATTAGTTGGGATGCCAAGGGCTGGTCTACCGCAAAAGGAATGAGGAATTGTCCCATGCCTGTAACCCATATTTCTAAGGAGGTTGAAGTATAGACTTGACCCTATGTGCTCTTCAGTTCAATTCAGTGGCTCAGTCATGTCTGACTCTTTGTGACCCCAGGGACTGCGACATACCAAGCTTCCCTGTCCTTCACTATCTCCCAGAGCCTGCTCAAACTCATGTCCTTTTACTCAGTGATACCATCCAACCATCTTGTCTTCTGTCATCTCCTTCTCCTTCTGCCTTCTGTTTTTCCCAACATCAGGGTCTTTTCCATTGAGTTGGCTCTTTGTTTCAGGTGGTTAAAGTATTGGAGCTCCAGCTTCAACATCAGTGCTTCCAATGAATATTCAGAGTTGGTTTCCTTGAGGATAGATTGGTTTGAGTTTACAGTCCAAGGGCTTCTGAAGCATCTTCTCCAACACCATAGTTCAAAAGCATCAGTTCTTTAGTCAAGGTCTTCTTTATGGTCCATACAGGACGACCAGGATATATCCATCCATACATGACTACTGGAATAACCATAACCTTGATTATATGGACTTTTGTTGGCAAAGTGATGTGCCTTTTTTTAATACACTATCTAGGTTTGTCATAGCTTTTCTTCCAAGGAACAAGCGTCTTTTAATTTCATGGTTCCAGTCATCATTTG
Source organism: Tragulus kanchil (assembly GCA_022376925.1). Taxonomy (NCBI): domain Eukaryota; kingdom Metazoa; phylum Chordata; class Mammalia; order Artiodactyla; family Tragulidae; genus Tragulus; species Tragulus kanchil. The sequence goes on along the minus strand of JAIOJX010000026.1, from coordinate 8,437,419 downwards.
CAGTGATTTTGGAGTCCAATAAAATAAAGTCTGTCACTCTTTCCATTGTTTGCCCATCTATTTGTCATGAAGTGATGGGACTAGATGCCAAGATCTTCATTTTTTGACTGTTGAGTTTTAGGCCAGCTTTTTAATCTCCTCTTTCACCTTCATCAAGAGGCTCTTTAGTTCCTCTTTGCTTTCTGCTATAAGGGTGGTGTCATCTGAGGTTATTGATGTTTTTCCTGGCAAGCTTGATTTCAGCTTGTGCTTCACCCAGACTGGCATTTCGCATGATGTACTCTGCATATAAATCACTTGCCTCCCCAATATCATTTGTTCAGAGATAGCATCTGTTCACCAGCTTTTGTGTTTTGGGCCTTAGAGGCCTCCCTATCCAGAGTGAACCTCAGTGCTAAGAGTTCCAGTAACACTCCAGCAACTGTGAAAAAGAAATGTTTGTTGTTTAAGTCACCCACTCTATAGTACTTAATTACAGCAGTGCAAATAGATTAAGACACATACTGCAAAACTTCAGTTGAATTTTGTCATGGTTAGTGCTTTTATGCATCTCTGATTCTTTATTACCACTTTTAAGACTTTCCCTTTGGTCCTCTTCCTGTTTTCTAACTGAAGATCTCCTTCATCTTAGTTCTTATTTCTCTCCCGAACAATAATCTTTCTCTAAGTGATTGCATCTGCTTACTCGAATTAAAATGGCACTTCTCGGAAAATAGTTCCACACCCTAAATCGTAGCAATGACCTGTCTCATACCTGCACTTTCAGTTGTTTGCTGTATGTTTTACATAAAAGATGATTCACTGATTCAAACTAAAGGTGATCAAGACTGAACTCACCTTTTTTTTCTTTATTGTTATTTTAGTTCATTCTATCATTATCAATGATGAAGAATACAGTACCTTCCTAACTGGTTGCTCTAATTTTCAATTTTGCTTTTCATAATTTAATATGTATGTGGATAAATTTAGTAATGAAATTATTTTTCAAACTTTGGCTTAAACTTTTGAGTCAGCTGTTGCCTGTTGAATTAAACCTAGCCAGAACCTTGCCTCGAAGACGCTCTACAGTGTGGATACACCACCACTTTCAGACTTATTCTTCTAAAACACTTTATAGATCTCCATGCTACAGAAGAAAATAACAACTCATGGGTCTATGACTATGCTTTGTGCATTCTTGTCTTCATTTCAATAAACCAACATGCAAAAATGGTAAATAATAGACTACTTTTAAAATGGATACTTGTGGATTCACCCTAATGAGTTGAATTCATGAACCAAGAGATGACATCTATTCCTAAACTGTCTCTGAATACAGCTAAGAAAAAGTTGAGTAGGGAGGTATATATCTGTTATTAAAAGTTATTTGTCTTTGATTATTACCATTTTTTAATATATGCCTTCTCTCCCCCAAAGAAGATTGTTAAGTTCTTTATGGACATCACATGACTTACTCTTCTTTACATCTTATAAAGTAATGAACACAATAAATATTTCATGCATATTTGTTGAAGGGATATATGGATGGTTAGAAAATGGATATCATTATGCTTACCATCTTTTGAGATAAAATATCTGGGAAAAATCCTGATGCTGGGAAAAATAGAAGGCAGATGGAGAAGGGGATGACAGAGGATGAGGTGGCTGGATGGCATTACTGAGTCAATAGACATGAGTTTGAGCAAATTCTGGGAGATGGGAAAGGACAGGGAAGCCTGGCGTGCTGCAGTCCATGGGGTCACCAAGAGTCAGACATGACTAAGTGATTGAAATGATTGAGTATATATCATGCAAGCCTGGTTTCCCATTCCCAAGAGAAAGCTTTATGGTAAGTGTCTCAAATCCTAGACAAATGGAACTTAAGCTGCTCTCAAATATATCTGGAGATTACAAGGCACTTTGTGATGCTTTTCCCATTTTATCTTCTAGCTTAATTTTCATCTGGAAAACAATACTCCATGAATGACTCTAGCAAGTTGCAAATGCCAGCTGGGGAAATTTCACCATTTATAGCATGAGTCATTAAGCTTTTTCACAAAATTTCCAGGGATTTTGAGGCTGGTGATAACTACAAGTGTAATGCACCTTCTCTGTGCCAAAATAGGCTTAAACTTTTGAGTCAGCTGTTGCCTGTTGAATTAAACCTAGCCAGAACCTTGCCTCAAGACGCTCTACAGTGTGGATACACCACCACTTTCAGACTTATTCTTCTAAAACACTTTATAGATCTCCATGCTACAGAAGAAAATAACAACTCATGGGTCTATGACTATGCTTTGTGCATTCTTGTCTTCATTTCAATAAACCAACATGCAAAAATGGTAAATAATAGACTACTTTTAAAATGGATACTTGTGGATTCACCCTAATGAGTTGAATTCATGAACCAAGAGATGACATCTATTCCTAAACTGTCTCTGAATACAGCTAAGAAAAGTTGAGTAGGGAGGTATATATCTGTTATTAAAAGTTATTTGTCTTTGATTATTACCATTTTTTAATATATGCCTTCTCTCCCCCAAAGAAGATTGTTAAGTTCTTTATGGACATCACATGACTTACTCTTCTTTACATCTTATAAAGTAATGAACACAATAAATATTTCATGCATATTTGTTGAAGGGATATATGGATGGTTAGAAAATGGATATCATTATGCTTACCATCTTTTGAGATAAAATATCTGGGAAAAATCCTGATGCTGGGAAAAATAGAAGGCAGATGGAAAAGGGGGATGACAGAGGATGAGGTGGCTGGATGGCATTACTGAGTCAATAGACATGAGTTTGAGCAAATTCTGGGAGATGGGAAAGGACAGGGAAGCCTGGCGTGCTGCAGTCCATGGGGTCACCAAGAGTCAGACATGACTAAGTGATTGAAATGATTGAGTATATATCATGCAAGCCTGGTTTCCCATTCCCAAGAGAAAGCTTTATGGTAAGTGTCTCAAATCCTAGACAAATGGAACTTAAGCTGCTCTCAAATATATCTGGAGATTACAAGGCACTTTGTGATGCTTTTCCCATTTTATCTTCTAGCTTAATTTTCATCTGGAAAACAATACTCCATGAATGACTCTAGCAAGTTGCAAATGCCAGCTGGGGAAATTTCACCATTTATAGCATGAGTCATTAAGCTTTTTCACAAAATTTCCAGGGATTTTGAGGCTGGTGATAACTACAAGTGTAATGCACCTTCTCTGTGCCAAAATATGTGGATTAATGAGGTAAAGGAAACATTTATCTCTTGTAAATGACAAGGGAAGTTTTGCCAAATCTCTTCAAGTTGTTTATTTTATCTTGTCATTTTCTTGGAAAGAGTAAATCCTGGTAATCAAAATTGCATTTGATTAGAGAGACCTTTGGGCCAGTCCTCTTGCCTGGAGAATTCCATGGACAGAAGGGCATGGCAGGCTATGGTCCATTGGGTTGCACAGTCAGACACGACTGAAGTGACTAACCAGCGACAGCAGCAGAGAGACCTTTATGAACTGATGCAGACCGTACATGGCCATAATTAGGAGTTTGGGGGATACTGAAAATTGACATAGTCTCTGAAACACATCCAGAATATATAGAAAAATGTGAGCAATGAAAAAATGTGCAGCTTCTAAACTAGGTCTACATATCCAATGAAAAGTCATATGATATGTATGTGTAGTTATCTATATGTAAAATGGTAATTAAAATGCTGAAAATAAGAAAGAATTCTAAAGGTAACCTTATCCTAGTAAAAATGGACAAAGGCTGATGTCTTTCAAGGAAATTTTCTGGATAGCTAAGGATGATGACTTCACTCTGGGTCATTTTTTTAAATTCTCGTGAGTAAGAAAAAGAGAATTCCAGGGATTTGTGGACTCTATTATAGGTAGTTTGTGTCCACATAAGTAGATAATAGAGTCTACTTGGTGTCCATATAAAGATTTCCTTGTGTTTACCCTGCCTTCAACTTAACACATGTGTGGCAAAGTAGAAATACTTTTAGCTCTTATTTCCTAGTCTCAGAAGTCATTTATTCAGTTCAGCAAATTGAACTCTGGCCTAAAGGGCAAGTGAAACTCTTTCAATAATTTTATTTTGTGGTCTGTATGGTATCATGACTCCCAGATAGCTAAGGCAGCTAGAGCACATCTTTCATCCTCTCTGGGACTTGATTTTGCTTTTATCTGCTTTTCTTACCCTGTGTCAGATCTTCCCTTATCCCACCCTTGATTGTTTCCATTTTTTCTTCTGCTTCCTTTGTTTTCAGCTTTGCAGTTCTAGATGCCTGGGAGTTAATGTAGCTTGTTAAATATTCTCTGCACAGAGCCCAAAGAAAAGTGCTATAAATGTCAGGCAAATAATGATAAGGAATTAATTTCCTCTCTGTGCTTTTGCCTCTTTCTGGTAGTAAGTTATGTAGTAATGTACTAAATGATCAATTGTCAGGCTGCTGGGGTGAACGCACTTCTCTGAGTGCCTCATGAATAGCCTGGGAGTGACTAAGGTATGGGGAAGAATAAAAACCAATAATACATGTCAACTCTTACCCACGTGAGAATTCATGTTCTGAGAAATTTCAGTGGAAAGGTCTAATTTCTTATCCACAATCATGTTTGATTTGCATTCAGGGAGAAGATAACTTTTCTGGTCTGGCTGCGTAGGGTGGGAGTTCAGAGCTCAGAGTTTATGTTTTTTTTTTTTTTTTTTCTTTTCCCATTTGCAATGAATGCTCACTGAGTTCATGGCACTTCCTGAAGGGAGAGCAGAATTAAGAATGAAACCAGTCTAGTTGGTGTCTCTGAGAGCTTCTTCGATAGCTCCAAATCACCAGAAATTTGCCTTACCTGGAACCCAGCTAAGGAGTCCTCTGATATAGCTAATATCCTCATTTCCTCACCTATGTGTATAAGAGAAAAGCTCATTACCTGTCATTAGAAAATGACACCTATAAATGATAACATGGATAATCCAAAATCTCAAAGATATCATAAAGTATACTTTCTTCCCATAAATTGTTTACAATTTCATTGAAAAATATTCAGTTCAGTTGCCTTGTGTTTACCCTGCCTTCAACTTAACACATGTGTGGCAAAGTAGAAATACTTTTAGCTCTTATTTCCTAGTCTCAGAAGTCATTTATTCAGTTCAGCAAATTGAACTCTGGCCTAAAGGGCAAGTGAAACTCTTTCAATAATTTTATTTTGTGGTCTGTATGGTATCATGACTCCCAGATAGCTAAGGCAGCTAGAGCACATCTTTCATCCTCTCTGGGACTTGATTTTGCTTTTATCTGCTTTTCTTACCCTGTGTCAGATCTTCCCTTATCCCACCCTTGATTGTTTCCATTTTTTCTTCTGCTTCCTTTGTTTTCAGCTTTGCAGTTCTAGATGCCTGGGAGTTAATGTAGCTTGTTAAATATTCTCTGCACAGAGCCCAAAGAAAAGTGCTATAAATGTCAGGCAAATAATGATAAGGAATTAATTTCCTCTCTGTGCTTTTGCCTCTTTCTGGTAGTAAGTTATGTAGTAATGTACTAAATGATCAATTGTCAGGCTGCTGGGGTGAACGCACTTCTCTGAGTGCCTCATGAATAGCCTGGGAGTGACTAAGGTATGGGGAAGAATAAAAACCAATAATACATGTCAACTCTTACCCACGTGAGAATTCATGTTCTGAGAAATTTCAGTGGAAAGGTCTAATTTCTTATCCACAATCATGTTTGATTTGCATTCAGGGAGAAGATAACTTTTCTGGTCTGGCTGCGTAGGGTGGGAGTTCAGAGCTCAGAGTTTATGTTTTTTTTTTTTTTTTTTCTTTTCCCATTTGCAATGAATGCTCACTGAGTTCATGGCACTTCCTGAAGGGAGAGCAGAATTAAGAATGAAACCAGTCTAGTTGGTGTCTCTGAGAGCTTCTTCGATAGCTCCAAATCACCAGAAATTTGCCTTACCTGGAACCCAGCTAAGGAGTCCTCTGATATAGCTAATATCCTCATTTCCTCACCTATGTGTATAAGAGAAAAGCTCATTACCTGTCATTAGAAAATGACACCTATAAATGATAACATGGATAATCCAAAATCTCAAAGATATCATAAAGTATACTTTCTTCCCATAAATTGTTTACAATTTCATTGAAAAATATTCAGTTCAGTTGCTCAGTCATGTCCGACTCTTTGTGACCCCAGGGACTGCAGCGCGCCAGGCTTCCCTGTCCTTCACCATCTCCCAGAGCTGGCTAAACCTCATGTCCATTGACTATGTGATGCCATCCAAGCATCTCATCTTCTGTCGTCCCCTTCTCCATTTGCCTTCTGTTTTTCACAACAACAGGATATTTTCCAGTGAGTCATCTTTTCGCATCAGGTGACCAAAGTATTAGAGCTTCAGCTTCGGCATCATTCCTCACAATGAATACTCAGGGTTGATTTCCTTTAGGATTGACTGGTTTGATCTTCTTGTAGTCCAAGGGAGTCTCAAGAGCCTTCTCTGACACCGCAGTTCAAAGTCATCAATTCTTCAGCCCTCAACCTTCTTTATGGTCCAAGTCTCACATCCATAATTGACTATGGGAAAGCCATAGCTTTGACTATACAGACTTTTGTTGGTAAAGTGATGTCTCTGCTTTTTAATACACTGTCTAGGTTTGTCATATCCTTTCTTCCAAAGAGCAAGCGTGTTTTAATTTCATGACCTCAGTCACCATCCGCAGTGATTTTGGAGCCCAAGAAAATAAAGTCTGTCACTCTTTCCATTGTTTGCCCATCTATTTGCCATGAAGTGATGGGACTGGATGCCATGATCACATTTTTTAACTGTTGAGTTTTAGGCCAGCTTTTTTAGTCTCTTCTTTCACCTTCATCAAGAGGCTCTTTAGTTCCTCTTTGCTTTCTGCCATAAGGGTGGTGTCATCTGCATACCTGAGGTTATTGATAATACTCCCAGTAATCTTGATTTCAGCTTGTGCTTCATCCAGGCTGGCATTTTGCATGGTGCACTCTGCATATAAATTAAATAAGCAGGTGACAATATACAGCCTTGACGTACTCCTTTCCCGATTTGGAACCGGTTAGTTGTTTCATGTCTAGTTCTAACTGTTGCTTCTTATCCTGCATATAGGTTTCACAGGAGGCAGGTAAGGTGGTCTGGTAGTTCTACCTCTTTCAGAATTTTCCACAGTTTCTTGTGACCCACACAGTCAAAGGTTTTAGTGTAGTCAATGAAGCAGAAGTAGATGTTTTTCTGAAACTTTCTTGCTCTTTTTGTGATCCAGCGGATGTTGGTAATTTGATCTCTGGTTCTTCTGCCTTTTCTAGATCCAGTTTGTACATCTGTAAGTTCTCAGTTCACGTACTGTTGAAGCCTAGCTTGGAGGATTTTAAGCATTATGGGGTAGGTAGTTTGAACATTGTTTGGCATTGCCCTGCTATTTTTGTAATATTTTCCAGTATTATGCTCATTTAAAAACAGTGTCACAGTCTGTAACAAATTTCAGGAAGATAGGGAAGACTGTCTAAAGACAGGAAGACTAGGGAAAGTAAGATCTGCAAAAGTTGTAGCTATCAGAGGGAAATCTCTTGGGCATGGTAGACTTGAGTTTGACCTTGAAATAATGATGACCTGTGGCTATACTAGGCCAGTGTGGTGTAGTGGCAAGAGGAGGGATTTGGGGAAGAGTTTGACCTGGTTTGACTATACAGACTTTTGTTGGTAAAGTGATGTCTCTGCTTTTAATACACTGTCTAGGTTTGTCATATCCTTTCTTCCAAAGAGCAAGCGTGTTTTAATTTCATGACCTCAGTCACCATCCGCAGTGATTTTGGAGCCCAAGAAAATAAAGTCTGTCACTCTTTCCATTGTTTGCCCATCTATTTGCCATGAAGTGATGGGACTGGATGCCATGATCACATTTTTTAACTGTTGAGTTTTAGGCCAGCTTTTTTAGTCTCTTCTTTCACCTTCATCAAGAGGCTCTTTAGTTCCTCTTTGCTTTCTGCCATAAGGGTGGTGTCATCTGCATACCTGAGGTTATTGATAATACTCCCAGTAATCTTGATTTCAGCTTGTGCTTCATCCAGGCTGGCATTTTGCATGGTGCACTCTGCATATAAATTAAATAAGCAGGTGACAATATACAGCCTTGACGTACTCCTTTCCCGATTTGGAACCGGTTAGTTGTTTCATGTCTAGTTCTAACTGTTGCTTCTTATCCTGCATATAGGTTTCACAGGAGGCAGGTAAGGTGGTCTGGTAGTTCTACCTCTTTCAGAATTTTCCACAGTTTCTTGTGACCCACACAGTCAAAGGTTTTAGTGTAGTCAATGAAGCAGAAGTAGATGTTTTTCTGAAACTTTCTTGCTCTTTTTGTGATCCAGCGGATGTTGGTAATTTGATCTCTGGTTCTTCTGCCTTTTCTAGATCCAGTTTGTACATCTGTAAGTTCTCAGTTCACGTACTGTTGAAGCCTAGCTTGGAGGATTTTAAGCATTATGGGGTAGGTAGTTTGAACATTGTTTGGCATTGCCCTGCTATTTTTGTAATATTTTCCAGTATTATGCTCATTTAAAAACAGTGTCACAGTCTGTAACAAATTTCAGGAAGATAGGGAAGACTGTCTAAAGACAGGAAGACTAGGGAAAGTAAGATCTGCAAAAGTTGTAGCTATCAGAGGGAAATCTCTTGGGCATGGTAGACTTGAGTTTGACCTTGAAATAATGATGACCTGTGGCTATACTAGGCCAGTGTGGTGTAGTGGCAAGAGGAGGGATTTGGGGAAGAGTTTGACCTGGTTTGAACTCTGTTTGATTACTTTCCAGTTGAAGTACCTCATTCTAGTTGCTAAACCTGTCTGCATCTCAGTTTTTCTCCTGAGAAAGGTGTGCAGAGTTGTCTAATAGGCACTGTGTAAGTCATACATGTAATTGTGTGGAAGAGTGTGGAAGAGAGCCCATTAGATAACAGAAAGAGTAGAGTGAAGGTGGGGGGCACAGGGAGATGAGAGTACTGATTGGCTAGTGCAGAAGGTAAACTGGAGAGAAGGACGAGGAGAAAGCAGAGGACGTAGGTCACATATTCTTAAATTATTCTAGTTAACCAGAATTCAGTTAGCTGGCACATGCAGTTCTCTGGTGTGAGAGAGTAAATCATATCAGCTGGCATGCCCTTTATCATGTTCAGGTCTCAGCCCGGATGTCAGTCTTCTATGTCCTACATGTGCTTCTGTTACACTGCATTGCAATTGCTTTTCCCATGCCTGTTTCCAGATGTGTTTCTTTCTTTTTTTTTTTAAAGATTTATTTATTTATTTTATTTTGGGTGGGGGTCAGGTTGGGGAAGGAGGGGAGCGGGTGGGCCACTTCCATTGGTCCTTCATTTCTCTATTTTCATCCGTCTTTGTTCTTTGGCTCCTGCGGGCCTCCCATCGCGGTGGCGTCTGTTGTCGCAGAGCACCAGCTCTGGGCGCGTGCGCTCCAGAGCTCTGGCTCGGCGATTGGACACATCAGTCCAGCCGCTCCGCGGCACGTGGGATCTTCCCAGGCCAGGGATCGAACCGGCGCCCCTTGCACTGCAAGGCGGTGTCCTTATCCACTGGACCACCAGGGGAAGCCCCAGATGTGTTTCTTGAAGAGGGCTCAGACAGTGCCTGTCTCATTCATTGTTGTATTTGAGCACTTAGCATAGGGCAGAGTAGGTGCTTAATGAATATGGTTGGAATAAGGGAAGAAAGAAAAAGGAAAAAGAAATGGAGGGAGACAGGGAGAAAAAGAACAGATACCTAATCAAGAAGTTGGAAGTGAGCAGAGTCTCGTAGATGAGGATGATGACTTTGAAAGCTGGCTGGTAAACAGGGAGTGAGAGCTGACCTCTCACAGAATCCTGACTTTGGGGTGTATTTCAAACAGGCCAGGAATTTAACTTCCAAATGCCTGAGAGTCACTCTACAACTACAGACAAGTGCATTTTCCTTAAAAGCCCCGCTCCTCTCTTTTCTACAGATATTTTCAATTGCTTCAGAGCAACTGCAGAAAGAAGGGACATCAACTATTCTGATAATAATTTCTTAAAAAAAGCAGGCAACTTGGGAGGACCTCTTTCAGAAATATCTGTTTTATGACACCCCTACCCATCAATTATACTGTTTATTATTGCTTCTAAAATGTATTTTTCATATTTTAGCATCTCTGCAATCAGGATGCATTTTATAATTCATGGTTTATTATTGTTATACATGGCTGTGATTTTCTTTTCATGGTCATAAATAACTCTGCATCTTTTAATCTATATCTTAGATAAATGAAGAAACAGAGGTCTCAGCTAGTATAGCAGTTTTCTGAAGGTTGCCTTGTAATCTGGTCACAGGAGGGACGCTGATCATCTTCCTCCTAACGAGTGGTGGTTTTGTGTTACTGTTTATATTCCTTCTCTCTTCATCTCATATGTCAAAATTGCATATACATCATGGTAAAATTGTTTTGGTCACTTCATGTCCTTCATCCGTCTTTGTTCTTTGGCTCCTGCGGGCCTCCCATCGCGGTGGCGTCTGTTGTCGCAGAGCACCAGCTCTGGGCGCATGCGCTCCAGAGCTCTGGCTCGGCGATTGGACACATCAGTTCAGCCGCTCCGCGGCACGTGGGATCTTCCCAGGCCAGGGATGGAACCGGCGCCCCTTGCACTGCAAGGCGGTGTCCTTATCCACTGGACCACCAGGGGAAGCCCCAGATGTGTTTCTTGAAGAGGGCTCAGACAGTGCCTGTCTCATTCATTGTTGTATTTGAGCACTTAGCATAGGGCAGAGTAGGTGCTTAATGAATATGGTTGGAATAAGGGAAGAAAGAAAAAGGAAAAAGAAATGGAGGGAGACAGGGAGAAAAAGAACAGATACCTAATCAAGAAGTTGGAAGTGAGCAGAGTCTCGTAGATGAGGATGATGACTTTGAAAGCTGGCTGGTAAACAGGGAGTGAGAGCTGACCTCTCACAGAATCCTGACTTTGGGGTGTATTTCAAACAGGCCAGGAATTTAACTTCCAAATGCCTGAGAGTCACTCTACAACTACAGACAAGTGCATTTTCCTTAAAAGCCCCGCTCCTCTCTTTTCTACAGATATTTTCAATTGCTTCAGAGCAACTGCAGAAAGAAGGGACATCAACTATTCTGATAATAATTTCTTAAAAAAAGCAGGCAACTTGGGAGGACCTCTTTCAGAAATATCTGTTTTATGACACCCCTACCCATCAATTATACTGTTTATTATTGCTTCTAAAATGTATTTTTCATATTTTAGCATCTCTGCAATCAGGATGCATTTTATAATTCATGGTTTATTATTGTTATACATGGCTGTGATTTTCTTTTCATGGTCATAAATAACTCTGCATCTTTTAATCTATATCTTAGATAAATGAAGAAACAGAGGTCTCAGCTAGTATAGCAGTTTTCTGAAGGTTGCCTTGTAATCTGGTAACAGGAGGGGACGCTGATCATCTTCCTCCTAACGAGTGGTGGTTTTGTGTTACTGTTTATATTCCCTTCTCTCTCTTCATCTCATATGTCAAAATTGCATATACATCATGGTAAAATTGTTTTGGTCCTCTGTTACAATAAACCAACTCCATTCCAGGACTGGGAAACGATCACTTAAGATACCTGAAGAGCAAGAGTTTATAATGATCACTGTGGGATGCAGGCACATTGACAGTTGATCTGAGATCTGTGAAAGGTAAGCAGAAGATGTTTGCCACCAAATTGATTCAAAGAGACTCAGTCCCGCCCCTGTGAATGGAGGGAAGCAACAGGGACACCATGGCAACTGCATTTCCATCATTGTTCTCCAGCCTCTTCTCAGCCCCGGGGCCTGTATAATGAGACCTTGACTCCCCTGGACTGGATCCGATTGTAACCTATTTTATTGTTCAGTGACTGTTTGGATTTTAAAGCCAACGTGCCCTGGATGGCCTTTCGTGACAATCTGAAAGCCTGAGGGAAGTCAGTCTCTTTCTATTAAGCATGATTTGAGGGTCCTACAGTCAGTCATCCCTGCTCCAGATAATGAATGGGCAGACAGATACATGTCTTTGTCAGGAAGAAAGATTTGGAGCCCTAAGGTTTTGGTCACGCTGTTTACCATGAATAGCTTACTGCAGAATACTCACTGAGTTATATTTAGTTGTTTCCTGCATGTATATTTTTGTTTTGATTTCACAAAGAATCGTTTGTTATTCTAGAATTTTTTCAAACAGCATTGGTTCTTATATACTTGTCCTTTTCTGTTTGTGATACTTTGTGGAATTTATTGTGTTAAATATTTTGGATGAGGTAAAAAAAAATCCTAGAATTTGCCTGGAATTGGTCATTAGGTTGTTGGGATATTCCCATAGTGTTCTTATACAAGTCTTGGCTCATGGGGCCTTGAAAATATCACAGTAGTTGTTTCTGTATGTTATACCATGAACACAATCTATACATCTTTCTCTCTGACTGTATTCTTACCACTGGAATTCTCTAATTCTCTGGAGAATTTAGTAATTCTCCAGGATTAGACTTTAGGGTTATATAAGAATTAAATTATCTATTAGGCAATCAACTGGTTTCAAAAGAAAAAAGAGACATATTAGAAGGAGGAATTGGAGACATTTAAATAAATAAAGAAAATGTTGAGATACAAAATAAATGAATAGAATATTGGGGCTTAAGTTAAAAAAAAAGACTTCTGATCATTCATTATGGCTTGCACGACTGAAAACTTTTCAGTGAAGAGCAAGAGTTTATAATGATCACTGTGGGATGCAGGCACATTGACAGTTGATCTGAGATCTGTGAAAGGTAAGCAGAAGATGTTTGCCACCAAATTGATTCAAAGAGACTCAGTCCCGCCCCTGTGAATGGAGGGAAGCAACAGGGACACCATGGCAACTGCATTTCCATCATTGTTCTCCAGCCTCTTCTCAGCCCCGGGGCCTGTATAATGAGACCTTGACTCCCCTGGACTGGATCCGATTGTAACCTATTTTATTGTTCAGTGACTGTTTGGATTTTAAAGCCAACGTGCCCTGGATGGCCTTTCGTGACAATCTGAAAGCCTGAGGGAAGTCAGTCTCTTTCTATTAAGCATGATTTGAGGGTCCTACAGTCAGTCATCCCTGCTCCAGATAATGAATGGGCAGACAGATACATGTCTTTGTCAGGAAGAAAGATTTGGAGCCCTAAGGTTTTGGTCACGCTGTTTACCATGAATAGCTTACTGCAGAATACTCACTGAGTTATATTTAGTTGTTTCCTGCATGTATATTTTTGTTTTGATTTCACAAAGAATCGTTTGTTATTCTAGAATTTTTTCAAACAGCATTGGTTCTTATATACTTGTCCTTTTCTGTTTGTGATACTTTGTGGAATTTATTGTGTTAAATATTTTGGATGAGGTAAAAAAAAATCCTAGAATTTGCCTGGAATTGGTCATTAGGTTGTTGGGATATTCCCATAGTGTTCTTATACAAGTCTTGGCTCATGGGGCCTTGAAAATATCACAGTAGTTGTTTCTGTATGTTATACCATGAACACAATCTATACATCTTTCTCTCTGACTGTATTCTTACCACTGGAATTCTCTAATTCTCTGGAGAATTTAGTAATTCTCCAGGATTAGACTTTAGGGTTATATAAGAATTAAATTATCTATTAGGCAATCAACTGGTTTCAAAAGAAAAAAGAGACATATTAGAAGGAGGAATTGGAGACATTTAAATAAATAAAGAAAATGTTGAGATACAAAATAAATGAATAGAATATTGGGGCTTAAGTTAAAAAAAAAGACTTCTGATCATTCATTATGGCTTGCACATGTTTACTGAATAGCTTTTCAGTTGATAAGTCATGTCCAACTCTTTGAAACTCCCTGGACAGCAGCATGTCAAGCTTCCCTATCCTTCACTATCTTCCAGATTTGCTCAAACTCATGTCCATTGTGTTGATGATGCCACCCAACCCTCTCATCCTCTGTCACCTCCCTCTTCTGTCTTCAATCTTTCCCAGCATCAGAGTCTTTTCCAATGAGTTGGTTCTTCCCTCAGGTAGCCAGTGTATTGAAGCTTCAGCTTCAGCATCGGCCCTTGCAATGAATATTCAGGGTTAATTTCTCTTAGGATTGACTGGGGCTTGATCTCCTTGCTGTCCAAGGGACTTACTTCTCCTAAGTAATTATAATAGTGAATATTTAAGCACTTCTGTGTGCAAGAGATTAATTTTGATAGAAGACTCAGGTCTGTCAGAGTCCCTTTCTTAGGAAATTCGGAATTGGGATTTAAAAATTCAGTCTTTTTTTTGGATAATTGTACTTGCAACATGTACGTAAGTGTTTGCTTGGCACCTTGTTTTACCCTTGTGGATATCTGAAAGAGAGAGAGATTGGGCTGGTGATGAATTAAGAATGTTGTATAAAGGGGAGCAGAGATGAGGGGTGGAAGGGCTTTGTGAAGGTGTCAGAGGCCTGTCCTGAAGCATAGCTTACTTCCTGTGTGGGTAGTCTCATGGTGATTTTCATCTTGTTTTTTAATATGGAATTGTGAGTGGGTTTGTTTTATCAGTAACCAAAAAGTCTGGAGTATCCTAAGGGTAGATGTCTAATGTGAACTGATATCATAAGACTGTTTGATACAATAACCAGGGTCCAAATTCACTTTTGAATTTTTCTCTATGTAGTTTAGAAAAGTTTTAAGGAGTAGGCATGCTGCTTCGTTAAATGAAGGGAAAAGACTTATGAATGTACTTTCTGTGTTTATCCTATTTTTAATATTCTGGATTCTTCACTTAAAAAACTCCTCCTGAGCACTCATCGCTTGAAAACCACTGGAGGGAGCAGTGAAACCAAAGATCTTTTGTGCTCATCTACCCCTCTGGCCTTGAGGACTGTGTAGTCTATTTGAGAGAGAAAATGCATAGAGAAAAACTTCTTAAGTATACTACCAAAGCATCAACTGTATAAATACAAATTAAACAGAGCAAACTAATTGCATAAATGTCGGGGGGTGACAGAGTAATGAACGAGTTCAAGGAAGTGATCTCTAAGGTCTGTTTCAGCTACAGAATGCTTCGAGGTTGCATATGACTGATAATTAGATAAGGCAGCGCTTAGCAGTAACCCTCAGCCTTGGGGAGCTTGAAGAAATCAGGCCAAAGACATGCCAAGATTTGAATAAACCTTGAGTATTGGAATAAACCTTGAGTATTGGAAGTGCACGCTGTTTTGGGCTGCAGCATATGAGGGGACTCTGGATGGGGATTTGGAATCTGCCCGAGACAGAGGAAAGCAAGAGAGGAAAGACAGCCTGTCCTCTTCAGGAGGCTTTGACTACGGAGGCAGTTTACACCACACCATCTTTATGACTTTATGATTGCTTCCCAACTTTGTCAAGATAGGGTGCATCTGCTGGCCTTCTAGATTCTTTCAATTTGAGTGTCAAGTCAGCATATGTATATGTTTTAATTATCTTATTTCCTGTCATTATTTGTAATATTTCTTCTGAAGATCCTTGTTTTAAACAAATACCATATATAGAGTCCTTGAAATTGTGTATTAAAGAAATTTTGATGTAAGCTATAGCAGCATAGGACTTCCCAGGTCTCAGTGTTAGAGAATCTGTCTGCAAATGCAAGAGACACAGGAGACGTGGGTTCAGTTCCTGGGTCTGGAAGATCCACTAGAGGAGGAAATAGCAACCCACTCCAGTATTGCCTGAAGAATTCTATGGACAGAGAAGCCTGGTGGACTACAGTCCATGGGGTTGCAAAGAGTTGGACCCTACTGAGCATTTAGAAAAGTTTTAAAAGGAAATTTTGTTTTTCTATGTAGTTTAGAAAAGTTTTAAGGAGTAGGCATGCTGCTTCGTTAAATGAAGGGAAAAGACTTATGAATGTACTTTCTGTGTTTATCCTATTTTTAATATTCTGGATTCTTCACTTAAAAAACTCCTCCTGAGCACTCATCGCTTGAAAACCACTGGAGGGAGCAGTGAAACCAAAGATCTTTTGTGCTCATCTACCCCTCTGGCCTTGAGGACTGTGTAGTCTATTTGAGAGAGAAAATGCATAGAGAAAAACTTCTTAAGTATACTACCAAAGCATCAACTGTATAAATACAAATTAAACAGAGCAAACTAATTGCATAAATGTCGGGGGGTGACAGAGTAATGAACGAGTTCAAGGAAGTGATCTCTAAGGTCTGTTTCAGCTACAGAATGCTTCGAGGTTGCATATGACTGATAATTAGATAAGGCAGCGCTTAGCAGTAACCCTCAGCCTTGGGGAGCTTGAAGAAATCAGGCCAAAGACATGCCAAGATTTGAATAAACCTTGAGTATTGGAATAAACCTTGAGTATTGGAAGTGCACGCTGTTTTGGGCTGCAGCATATGGGGGGACTCTGGATGGGGATTTGGAATCTGCCCGAGACAGAGGAAAGCAAGAGAGGAAAGACAGCCTGTCCTCTTCAGGAGGCTTTGACTACGGAGGCAGTTTACACCACACCATCTTTATGACTTTATGATTGCTTCCCAACTTTGTCAAGATAGGGTGCATCTGCTGGCCTTCTAGATTCTTTCAATTTGAGTGTCAAGTCAGCATATGTATATGTTTTAATTATCTTATTTCCTGTCATTATTTGTAATATTTCTTCTGAAGATCCTTGTTTTAAACAAATACCATATATAGAGTCCTTGAAATTGTGTATTAAAGAAATTTTGATGTAAGCTATAGCAGCATAGGACTTCCCAGGTCTCAGTGTTAGAGAATCTGTCTGCAAATGCAAGAGACACAGGAGACGTGGGTTCAGTTCCTGGGTCTGGAAGATCCACTAGAGGAGGAAATAGCAACCCACTCCAGTATTGCCTGAAGAATTCTATGGACAGAGAAGCCTGGTGGACTACAGTCCATGGGGTTGCAAAGAGTTGGACCCTACTGAGCATGCACATACACATAGCAGCATAAACTGCATCTTGGGCACTGTGAGACTTAGTAATTTTGAGATGCTTATGTATCATTTTTGTACCTTGAACTTTTAGCTCCTTGGCCACAAGGAATATACCTATTAAAATAAATCTGTTTTCCCTGTTTTTAGCGAAATTGTTTTTGTTTCATTGCTAGGTCATATCTGACTCTTTATGACTCCATAGACTGTAGCCCACCAAACTCCTCTGTCCATGGGATTTCTCAGGCAAGAATACTGGAGTGGGTTGTCATTTTCTTCTCCAGGGGATCTTCCCAACCCAGGGATGGAACCTGGGTCTCCTGCATTGGCAGGAGGATTCTTTACCCCTGAGCCACCAGGGAAGCCCTTTTAGCACAGTAGATATCACCTGAGGAGCACTCAATAGAGGCAGAAAAACTGAGTAGTTAGGTGCACAGACTTTGAAGTCTGAAATTTGGTTCTAGGTATTGGCTCTCTGGGAATAATAGAAGGTAATAGGAGAAGGGACAACAGAGGATGAGATGGTTGGATGGCAACACTGAGTCAATGGACATGAGTTTGAGCAAACTCCAGAAGGTATAGGACAGGGAAGCCTGGGGTGCTGCAGTCACGAGTCACAAAGAGTCGGCCATGACTGAGCAACTGAACTGATTGACCCTATGCCTTGGTTATGGATTGTTGAGCAGGTGAATGTCATTGTCTGTTAAATGGGGTAATAATAGTGTGTACTGTATATGGTGTTTAGGTCTAAAAATGATGAAGACAAACACTTAACACAGTGTCTGGCACACAGTAAGCTCTCAATAAATGGTTGCTGTTTATGCTATAATAAATAATGAATGAAGGGATGAATACAGAATAATTTGATAAGCTTTCCATGAGAGAGGTCTTGTAATTATTTTGACCCGGAAGAAGATATTGAAGTAATCAGAAAAAATTTTAAAACCTCGCTATAATTAAAAGGTGTAAGATTGGTTTCATCCTCTGTCTCACAGAGAATTTCACCTTTGTATCGGTGTTCTTAGAAAGCATGGGAAGAGAGCTCCACAGCATGAATTCAGTTTGGTTTGTATGCAGTTGGGAACACGGCATGCCTATGGCCATATGGCTTACAATGTGGAGTTGGACCTTATTGCTGCTGGAAACATCCCTGACGTCTAGAGATATCCCCAGCTCTCCTCTGGATATGTATCATTTTTGTACCTTGAACTTTTAGCTCCTTGGCCACAAGGAATATACCTATTAAAATAAATCTGTTTTCCCTGTTTTTAGCGAAATTGTTTTTGTTTCATTGCTAGGTCATATCTGACTCTTTATGACTCCATAGACTGTAGCCCACCAAACTCCTCTGTCCATGGGATTTCTCAGGCAAGAATACTGGAGTGGGTTGTCATTTTCTTCTCCAGGGGATCTTCCCAACCCAGGGATGGAACCTGGGTCTCCTGCATTGGCAGGAGGATTCTTTACCCCTGAGCCACCAGGGAAGCCCTTTTAGCACAGTAGATATCACCTGAGGAGCACTCAATAGAGGCAGAAAAACTGAGTAGTTAGGTGCACAGACTTTGAAGTCTGAAATTTGGTTCTAGGTATTGGCTCTCTGGGAATAATAGAAGGTAATAGGAGAAGGGACAACAGAGGATGAGATGGTTGGATGGCAACACTGAGTCAATGGACATGAGTTTGAGCAAACTCCAGAAGGTATAGGACAGGGAAGCCTGGGGTGCTGCAGTCACGAGTCACAAAGAGTCGGCCATGACTGAGCAACTGAACTGATTGACCCTATGCCTTGGTTATGGATTGTTGAGCAGGTGAATGTCATTGTCTGTTAAATGGGGTAATAATAGTGTGTACTGTATATGGTGTTTAGGTCTAAAAATGATGAAGACAAACACTTAACACAGTGTCTGGCACACAGTAAGCTCTCAATAAATGGTTGCTGTTTATGCTATAATAAATAATGAATGAAGGGATGAATACAGAATAATTTGATAAGCTTTCCATGAGAGAGGTCTTGTAATTATTTTGACCCGGAAGAAGATATTGAAGTAATCAGAAAAAATTTTAAAACCTCGCTATAATTAAAAGGTGTAAGATTGGTTTCATCCTCTGTCTCACAGAGAATTTCACCTTTGTATCGGTGTTCTTAGAAAGCATGGGAAGAGAGCTCCACAGCATGAATTCAGTTTGGTTTGTATGCAGTTGGGAACACGGCATGCCTATGGCCATATGGCTTACAATGTGGAGTTGGACCTTATTGCTGCTGGAAACATCCCTGACGTCTAGAGATATCCCCAGCTCTCCTCTGGATATAGTGACAAGCACATCTGCAGATGCAAGATGGTACTGGCGGAGGCATGGCTGTCAAGCAGATAATGATAAGTCTTTTGTCATTTAAACTCTCATTCATTTGGAGGGTGGGGGAGGGAGAACTGCCTTTTGTGCTAAAGCTGCAGTGTCAAGGCAGTGTATGAGCCAGCTTATGGATCTTATCACTAAACTTCCTTAGCTCTTGCAACAGAAAGTGAAGACCTCCTTTGATAGTGAAACTCTTTTTCTTTTTTTTTTTAATAGCTTCATTTGCAGCAGCAATGAGACTAAGATTAGATTCCATCTCTGAAATGGCCAAGAAAAGATAATTTTATAAAAGAGAAAAATCAGAACAGCCATTTAGCTGCAGCTACTCCAACTTACCCTAATAATGGGAGGAAGAAAGGAAACCAGAAAGAGGTTTGGCTAGTCCTTTGGTTTGCTAGGGCTGCCTTAAAAAGTAACACAAAGCAGACGACTTAAAGGAACAGAAACGTTGTTTTGTACTTCTGGAAACTAGAAGCCTGAAATCCAGGTGTCTGAGGGCAAGGAGAAACAAGGTGGCTTATGCTCAAAAGACCCAGATTCCCTGAGGGTTTCAGGACAACATTTTTAAAGACAAGGTGAGGGAAGGGTGTGTGATCAGTTCTCTGACGGGTTAATGGGGAGGTAACAGGGTGATGTCACAGGTGTTAGCATTATCAATCGTCAGGCTCCAGTAGGTCTGGGGGCTGCTCGCTTATGGTCATTCAATAGTTAATTCCTTCCATTTGGTGGGAATTTTAGCATCTGTAATATAACGGGTTAATGGGGAGGTTTTCATGCTATAATAAATAATGAATGAAGGGATGAATACAGAATAATTTGATAAGCTTTCCATGAGAGAGGTCTTGTAATTATTTTGACCCGGAAGAAGATATTGAAGTAATCAGAAAAAATTTTAAAACCTCGCTATAATTAAAAGGTGTAAGATTGGTTTCATCCTCTGTCTCACAGAGAATTTCACCTTTGTATCGGTGTTCTTAGAAAGCATGGGAAGAGAGCTCCACAGCATGAATTCAGTTTGGTTTGTATGCAGTTGGGAACACGGCATGCCTATGGCCATATGGCTTACAATGTGGAGTTGGACCTTATTGCTGCTGGAAACATCCCTGACGTCTAGAGATATCCCCAGCTCTCCTCTGGATATAGTGACAAGCACATCTGCAGATGCAAGATGGTACTGGCGGAGGCATGGCTGTCAAGCAGATAATGATAAGTCTTTTGTCATTTAAACTCTCATTCATTTGGAGGGTGGGGGAGGGAGAACTGCCTTTTGTGCTAAAGCTGCAGTGTCAAGGCAGTGTATGAGCCAGCTTATGGATCTTATCACTAAACTTCCTTAGCTCTTGCAACAGAAAGTGAAGACCTCCTTTGATAGTGAAACTCTTTTTCTTTTTTCTTTTTTTAATAGCTTCATTTGCAGCAGCAATGAGACTAAGATTAGATTCCATCTCTGAAATGGCCAAGAAAAGATAATTTTATAAAAGAGAAAAATCAGAACAGCCATTTAGCTGCAGCTACTCCAACTTACCCTAATAATGGGAGGAAGAAAGGAAACCAGAAAGAGGTTTGGCTAGTCCTTTGGTTTGCTAGGGCTGCCTTAAAAAGTAACACAAAGCAGACGACTTAAAGGAACAGAAACGTTGTTTTGTACTTCTGGAAACTAGAAGCCTGAAATCCAGGTGTCTGAGGGCAAGGAGAAACAAGGTGGCTTATGCTCAAAAGACCCAGATTCCCTGAGGGTTTCAGGACAACATTTTTAAAGACAAGGTGAGGGGAAGGGTGTGTGATCAGTTCTCTGACGGGTTAATGGGGAGGTAACAGGGTGATGTCACAGGTGTTAGCATTATCAATCGTCAGGCTCCAGTAGGTCTGGGGGCTGCTCGCTTATGGTCATTCAATAGTTAATTCCTTCCATTTGGTGGGAATTTTAGCATCTGTAATATAACTCAGGAGGTGTGCATCAGATCCTGTTATCTAGGTACTTCAGGGAGAAACCAAAGCTTCCATGACTGCCAAATGACTGATTCTGTTTAAATTTTTACCGATTCTTCTGGCCTAACTGCAATTTTTGTCATTGCATTTTCACATCTTTTTACTCCTGAATTCTTGAGCCAGGCTTTTGTGATTCAGTGGAAGTTGGGAGACTACAGCTTTTCTACAAAGAGGAAAGGCAGAAGAGGAAGGTCCTATGGGGTCCTGCTTGGTTGTACTATCTGTGTCCAAATGTCTCCTTTTTGTAAGGATGTCAACCATATTGGATCTGGATTCACCCTCATGCACTGATATTAAATTGGTTACCACTATGAAGATGTATTTTCTAAATAAAGTCATGTTCTGAGGTAATAGGGATTAGAACTTTAACATATCTTTTCAGGGTGAACATAATTCAACCCATAACAGTTAATAAAACAAAGCTTAAGTCCTCACATATTTTGAGGGGGTCATGCTTACTGTATTAAGTACACATTATTTAAGCTCAGGAATTTTTCTAAGTGTTGCAGAATGACCAACTGTAAAAGAATTCAGCCTGAACTCTGGAATACTAGGAGGTGAGGGAAGGAAAAGATCTCAGCAAAGAAACCCAAGTGTTTGTCTTAACAGCAGGGAGGACCGGAAGGATAGTGCTAACACTTTCTTCCGGGCCTTGGTGCCAGCACAAAGGGACCATCTGGGTGCTTCACAGCTGTTCTGACCACACAGACTGCTATCCCAGACCAGGCTGCTGGGAGCTGCTGGGCTTCTCTGTGGGGGCAGCTGGGCCCGGCTGGACTCCGCCCAGGACCTCCCACCCTTCCCATTTCAGTCTTTTCCATGGTGCTGGGTGGGATGGTGGATGCTGACGGTCTTCTGTCCCTGTTCAAGGATCACCCTATATGCAGATATACCACTCTTAACAGACTGGTTGTGAGAATTCAAGAGCTATTGCATGTAAAGCCATTACTGCAGCCTCTCCCAAATAGAAATTCTCAGAACAATTTGAGGTGAATTTTTAAATATGATCAACTCTGAGAATAATCAAACTAGACTGAATTTTTTAAAAATCAAAGAATTAAGTCAATACTTAGGAGAAATGATCAAAAATGGCTGTTTAGAGTATGCTAAAGGGTCTTCTGTCCCAAGTAGGTTGTGATCTTTTGAAAAACTAGAAATAATTGAATAATTAGGACTCATTCTTTGTGTTGCAAATATGAAAACTGGAAAAATGAATGTAGGGAAGTGATTTAAGGAAACAGGTATTAATTGATATTCATTGAATTTTTAAACTGAAAATGACCATTATTGATTTCATTAAGTGAAGTGAATTTAATGAGGAGGAAAAGAGTATTTCCCATTTTATAAGTGTGGAATGTGGAAGATATATATATATATATATATATATTTGGCCACTTCTATTGATCTTTCATTTATTTATCTTTGTTCTTTGGCCTGTGTGGGCCTCCCAGCACAGTGGCCTCTCTTGTCACAGAGGGCTGGTTTTGGGCACGTGCACTCCAGAGCTCTGGCTTGGTTGTTGGACACACTGGTCCAGCTGCTCTGGGGACATGTGGGATCTTTCCAGGCCAGGGATCGAACTGGCGCCCTTTACACTACAAGGTGGTGTCCTTACCCACTGGACCACCAGGGAAGCCCGAAAATGGAAGTTTTTCAGAAACAAAAGTTAAAATCAGAATGATTTGTTCTTAGCCACTATGTTAAAGGATTTGTCATACCATGTTCTCTGTGTTTTGGTTTATTAAAGCTTTATGGATTAAGAGTTTTTCATTTGTTGTGTTTTTAGAAAGAAAGTGTTGAATCTTTAGCGCTATTTAGAGACAAATACAATTTTGTAATATTTTAACTAATATATATATTTAATTTATTTAAAATGCTGACTTACCTCCATATAGACTGATTATTAAAAAATGTCACTAAGATACAGGAAATGAGGAATGAAGACAGAAAAATGAGAACAAGAAAGATAAATACAAGGAGTGGGCTCAGGGAAATTCTCTTATTTTAAGCTTCCTGGATAAATGCTCTACAATTTCCTGGCCCCAGGGAATAAATGTGCTTTTATCTCTGTAGTTCTGTGTTTTCTGTAATTTGACTTATCATTTGTCCAGCAGATTATAAAGCACTGTTTCCCTGGTCTACAGCGCTGAGGCTCTTGCATTCCCCCCACCCTAGGAATTCTGCCTATAAATCACTATGAACAGTGGCTCAGAGATGGAGGCCGACTTCATGTCTATAGTTGCCTGATCTTTTATCAGAGGATGGAAACTTTCCAGTAACATTTTCTCTTGCACTTCAAAGAACCAAGTTGAGATAAAAATTTTAACTTCAGAGACCATAACTAAAGAAAGAGTTCTTTTCTCTAGCTAATTTCAGTGCTGCTTATCTACAAATGTGTGTTTGGCAGTGGCAAGACAGAGGTTTGGAAAAGGTACTGAGGTCTGTTGGAAGGCAGTTTAAATGTGTGGCCTCTTGGTAGTTTAAATCTTTAAAGTCAATTGTAATAGCCTTTGTCTTTGCCCCTTGCCCGGGAAGCCCTTTCTTAATCTCACTTTCAATTCTTCAACCTGTTACACTTTAAATTCCCATCAACATACCAGACCACATTCTTCTGCCACGCCTTGGCCTGCAGTGTTGACTCTAAGAATGGGCTCCTCAAGCCTGGGGCTTTGCTGTGTCAGCTTTGTATTTA
The DNA here is from genome assembly GCA_022376925.1 of Tragulus kanchil. Taxonomy (NCBI): domain Eukaryota; kingdom Metazoa; phylum Chordata; class Mammalia; order Artiodactyla; family Tragulidae; genus Tragulus; species Tragulus kanchil. Next base: position 8,413,448 of record JAIOJX010000026.1, on the reverse strand, counting down.
AGGTGTGTACCTGCAGCTTGGCAGGGGTGGGGTGCAGCCCAGGACCAGTGAGAGGAGTGACTGAATTTGCTAAACCAGTTGTACAATATTATTTTTTGCCTCTTGTTGAGTTTAACTTTTTTTTTTTTTTTTTCCCTGAGGCGGTCCTGCTTCTGAGTGAAAACTTAAGCAATCATTTTGATTTTTCTGGTCACTCTTGTTGGCCAGACATAAAACACAACACTCAAAGAAAGTGTTGAATTTAATTTAAAATTTTAAAACTAATGTATATCTTTAATTTATTTAAAATGCTGACTTACCTCCATATAGACTGATTATTAAAAAATGTCACTAAGATACAGGAAATGAGGAATGAAGACAGAAAAATGAGAACAAGAAAGATAAATACAAGGAGTGGGCTCAGGGAAATTCTCTTATTTTAAGCTTCCTGGATAAATGCTCTAAAATTTCCTGGCCCCGGGGAATAAATGTGCTTTTATCTCTGTAGTTCTGTGTTTTCTGTAATTTGACTTATCATTTGTCCAGCAGATTATAAAGCACTGTTTCCCTGGTCTACAGCGCTGAGGCTCTTGCATTCCCCCCACCCTAGGAATTCTGCCTATAAATCACTATGAACAGTGGCTCAGAGATGGAGGCCGACTTCATGTCTATAGTTGCCTGATCTTTTATCAGAGGATGGAAACTTTCCAGTAACATTTTCTCTTGCACTTCAAAGAACCAAGTTGAGATAAAAATTTTAACTTCAGAGACCATAACTAAAGAAAGAGTTCTTTTCTCTAGCTAATTTCAGTGCTGCTTATCTACAAATGTGTGTTTGGCAGTGGCAAGACAGAGGTTTGGAAAAGGTACTGAGGTCTGTTGGAAGGCAGTTTAAATGTGTGGCCTCTTGGTAGTTTAAATCTTTAAAGTCAATTGTAATAGCCTTTGTCTTTGCCCCTTGCCCGGGAAGCCCTTTCTTAATCTCACTTTCAATTCTTCAACCTGTTACACTTTAAATTCCCATCAACATACCAGACCACATTCTTCTGCCACGCCTTGGCCTGCAGTGTTGACTCTAAGAATGGGCTCCTCAAGCCTGGGGCTTTGCTGTGTCAGCTTTGTATTTAAGGTGTGTACCTGCAGCTTGGCAGGGGTGGGGTGCAGCCCAGGACCAGTGAGAGGAGTGACTGAATTTGCTAAACCAGTTGTACAATATTATTTTTTGCCTCTTGTTGAGTTTAACTTTTTTTTTTTTTTTTCCCTGAGGCGGTCCTGCTTCTGAGTGAAAACTTAAGCAATCATTTTGATTTTTCTGGTCACTCTTGTTGGCCAGACATAAAACACAACACTCAGATAAGCATAATGTCTAGTCCCAAATAGTTGTCAAAACTCCGAACTTGATTTTCAGTTGAGGTGACTTTTCTTTTTCCAGATTGCAGGTGGAAAGTCTATGACTGAGAAACGGCGGTGTGTTCAGCTGCTTTTCTAAAGCTTCTACTCTTCCTTCTCCGTATTTTTATGGAGGCTGGGTTGTGCGGGAGATGAGAAGGGAGAGGAAGGATTGTTTACCAGTAAGCACTTCTATGTGGGGTGTCCGGGTGCCATCAGCTTGGGGCAGATGTTCAAGAACTCTGATTCCCATAGATCCCCTGAGGGATCTTCAGAACCCCTCCCCACCAGTCACTGAACATCTCTTGCCTGCAGCTCTGCAGGAGGGTCAGTGTCTCTCTTCTCAGGCTGGACTGTAGCTCCTTCATCAGATGGTTAGTGGTATTTCCAGATCTTTTCTGTTACTCTCATCCATTACATTCTTTGATACCTTTCTTCCTTTTGTTTACATATTTTATAAATGGAATTATAAAAAAAATGTTCAGCATAAACTATAGGAAAATAAGTCAGAGTTTAAGCACTACCCAGAAAGTTTCTCAGTGTATGTATTTGAGCTCTCTTAGGAACAGGTGGTGTCATTTCCCTAAAGACTCTAGACTTGAATATGTGTTGATACCACACATTGGGTCAGCAGTGACTCTTGCATGCTTTGTATTTTGTTAATGTTAATTAAAGCACAGCTAGCTCAGTGGATTGTGCTGTTTAAGGCAGTTGAAAACCCTAATGACAAAAAACAGACAAAGAAACAAACATGAGCCAGTGTCCATGAGAACATAGCCTTTAATGAGGTTTAGTGATTGGGCTTCTCAGGTGACTGAGTGGTAAAGAATTTGCCTGCTAATGCAGGCAATACAGGTTCGATCCCCTGGAGTAGGAAATGGCAACTCATTCCAGTGTTCTTGCCTGGAAAATTCCATGGACAGAGGAGCCTGGCAGGCTACAGTCCATGGGGTTGCAAAGAGTTGGACACAACTGAGTGACTGAACACAGCTCTTAGTGACAGTCAGCCTGCGACTGAGGTATCATCAGTTCCAAATGGACAATAAAATAGACAATGAAATCAACTTAAGAGAGGCTAATGACTAGCGTGAGGTCATGGAGCCACCATGGACAGTAACAGAGTTCACAGTCATTTGCTTAACTTCAAGTTCCATAGCGTTTATACTGTACCATGTAGTGTCCCAAAATATACTAAAATAATAGAAACTTTTAAGACTGAAAATCTGGTCATTATTTCCAAATATTCAGATATACAGAGGATACAGGGGAGGGAGGCTAAGAAAATGCCTTTGATGGGAGGCTGATGTGGTTGTGGCCATGAGAAGGTTACCAGTTCATTGCAATTGGCTGAGTAGGTAAAGGAGGACCATTCTTTGGTTAAAGGGATGAGATCCCTGCTCAAACCTCTAATGAAGCTCTCATTAACTTTTTGTAGGTGAGAGTAGGGAATAGGATATGAAGTGGCATTGTCATTGGGAAGATGTAAGAAAGCAATGATTGTAGTGTGTTGGGTGTAGAAGGAAATAGATGTGGCAGGTAAGAACTTCCTCTTAGGAAATTTTCAAAACAGAATAGGAAGAAAAAAAAATGTGCAAAGAGAGGTTTGTCTCTCTCTCTCTCTCTTTATTTTATATTTTAACAAGATTAAATACGTTAATAGGCAGGGGAAGAAGCATCTAAGATGTATTTTGGGGTTGGGGGGTGGGTAGATGCACACTGCATGGCTTGTAGGATCTTGGTTCTCTGACTAGAATTGAACCTGTGCCCACCATGTAGTGGTGAAAGTGCTGAGTCTTAACCAGTGGTCTGCCAGGGAACTTCCACTGAAGATGTATTTAACCAGAAAGGAAAGTCATGACATAAACTTGTCATAGCCAGGAGGCCATTGGATACAGATGATAGGACTGGCCAGGAAAATAAGAAAAAATTTTTTTTACTTGAGTCAAGGGTGTAAAGGTGAGCAAGTGAGAGAAATAAGGTGAGATGAAGAAGTTGAAAATTTTAGAAGTTTCTCTAGGCCAAATGGCAACTCATTCCAGTGTTCTTGCCTGGAAAATTCCATGGACAGAGGAGCCTGGCAGGCTACAGTCCATGGGGTTGCAAAGAGTTGGACACAACTGAGTGACTGAACACAGCTCTTAGTGACAGTCAGCCTGCGACTGAGGTATCATCAGTTCCAAATGGACAATAAAATAGACAATGAAATCAACTTAAGAGAGGCTAATGACTAGCGTGAGGTCATGGAGCCACCATGGACAGTAACAGAGTTCACAGTCATTTGCTTAACTTCAAGTTCCATAGCGTTTATACTGTACCATGTAGTGTCCCAAAATATACTAAAATAATAGAAACTTTTAAGACTGAAAATCTGGTCATTATTTCCAAATATTCAGATATACAGAGGATACAGGGGAGGGAGGCTAAGAAAATGCCTTTGATGGGAGGCTGATGTGGTTGTGGCCATGAGAAGGTTACCAGTTCATTGCAATTGGCTGAGTAGGTAAAGGAGGACCATTCTTTGGTTAAAGGGATGAGATCCCTGCTCAAACCTCTAATGAAGCTCTCATTAACTTTTTGTAGGTGAGAGTAGGGAATAGGATATGAAGTGGCATTGTCATTGGGAAGATGTAAGAAAGCAATGATTGTAGTGTGTTGGGTGTAGAAGGAAATAGATGTGGCAGGTAAGAACTTCCTCTTAGGAAATTTTCAAAACAGAATAGGAAGAAAAAAAAATGTGCAAAGAGAGGTTTGTCTCTCTCTCTCTCTCTTTATTTTATATTTTAACAAGATTAAATACGTTAATAGGCAGGGGAAGAAGCATCTAAGATGTTTTTGGGGGTGGGGGGGTGGGTAGATGCACACTGCATGGCTTGTAGGATCTTGGTTCTCTGACTAGAATTGAACCTGTGCCCACCATGTAGTGGTGAAAGTGCTGAGTCTTAACCAGTGGTCTGCCAGGGAACTTCCACTGAAGATGTATTTAACCAGAAAGGAAAGTCATGACATAAACTTGTCATAGCCAGGAGGCCATTGGATACAGATGATAGGACTGGCCAGGAAAATAAGAAAAAATTTTTTTTACTTGAGTCAAGGGTGTAAAGGTGAGCAAGTGAGAGAAATAAGGTGAGATGAAGAAGTTGAAAATTTTAGAAGTTTTCTCTATAACTAAGGTGACCAGAAAATTTATCATCTAAACCAGATCATATTGAGAGTAAAGGAGGTGCCCAACTTTTGGAAGAGATGCTGGGGTAATAAGCATAAGCCAAGGCTAAATGAGATATATGGTCATCCTCTGAGGGCTTCAATCTTCTTAAAAAATTAAGGCATCTCACTTTCTTTTTGTTCCCCAAACATCTCTTATTCTATGGCATTTGCCTCATACTTGTTTGGTATTTCTTGTTCTATTTATTCTTGAAAATATTTTTCAGAAACTTCCTATATACCACATAATATTCATAGCACCCAACAAAAACTTTTTTGATAATTTAGCCTACTAGACTTTTTGAATGTGTATCCTAAATGAAAAAATTATTTGTTCATAAATTATATGTACAGATTAATGAATTAATTTATCATGTCCATTTGCTCCAAAAGAGAAAAGTTTAAAAGTGAGATAATGATATAACATAATATTTTAAAACTGTATATTCATTAATGACAAAATCATTTTGTTTCACATGAAGTACTAAACTTATGAGTTAAGTTCAGCTCAGTTGTGTACAACTCTTTGTGATCCCATGGACTGAAGCACACCAGGCTTCTCTGTCCTTTACCATCTCCTTGAGTTTGTTCAAACTCATGTCCATTGACTCAGTGAAGCCATCCAACCATCTTGTCCTCCATCGCCCCCTTCTCCTGCCTTCTATGTTTCCCAACATCAGTGTCTTTTCCAATGAGTCATCTCTTCACATCAGGTGGCCAAGGTATTGGAGCTTCATGTTCAGCCTCAGTCCTTCCAATGAATATTCAGGGTTGATTTCCATTAAGATTGACTAGTTTGATCTCCTTGCAGAGCAAGGGACTCACAAGAGCCTTCTCCAATACCGTAGTTCAGAAGTGAAATTTCTGATTTGGGCCAGAACTTCCACTGAAGATGTATTTAACCAGAAAGGAAAGTCATGACATAAACTTGTCATAGCCAGGAGGCCATTGGATACAGATGATAGGACTGGCCAGGAAAATAAGAAAAAATTTTTTTTACTTGAGTCAAGGGTGTAAAGGTGAGCAAGTGAGAGAAATAAGGTGAGATGAAGAAGTTGAAAATTTTAGAAGTTTTCTCTATAACTAAGGTGACCAGAAAATTTATCATCTAAACCAGATCATATTGAGAGTAAAGGAGGTGCCCAACTTTTGGAAGAGATGCTGGGGTAATAAGCATAAGCCAAGGCTAAATGAGATATATGGTCATCCTCTGAGGGCTTCAATCTTCTTAAAAAATTAAGGCATCTCACTTTCTTTTTGTTCCCCAAACATCTCTTATTCTATGGCATTTGCCTCATACTTGTTTGGTATTTCTTGTTCTATTTATTCTTGAAAATATTTTTCAGAAACTTCCTATATACCACATAATATTCATAGCACCCAACAAAAACTTTTTTGATAATTTAGCCTACTAGACTTTTTGAATGTGTATCCTAAATGAAAAAATTATTTGTTCATAAATTATATGTACAGATTAATGAATTAATTTATCATGTCCATTTGCTCCAAAAGAGAAAAGTTTAAAAGTGAGATAATGATATAACATAATATTTTAAAACTGTATATTCATTAATGACAAAATCATTTTGTTTCACATGAAGTACTAAACTTATGAGTTAAGTTCAGCTCAGTTGTGTACAACTCTTTGTGATCCCATGGACTGAAGCACACCAGGCTTCTCTGTCCTTTACCATCTCCTTGAGTTTGTTCAAACTCATGTCCATTGACTCAGTGAAGCCATCCAACCATCTTGTCCTCCATCGCCCCCTTCTCCTGCCTTCTATGTTTCCCAACATCAGTGTCTTTTCCAATGAGTCATCTCTTCACATCAGGTGGCCAAGGTATTGGAGCTTCATGTTCAGCCTCAGTCCTTCCAATGAATATTCAGGGTTGATTTCCATTAAGATTGACTAGTTTGATCTCCTTGCAGAGCAAGGGACTCACAAGAGCCTTCTCCAATACCGTAGTTCAAAGGCATCAATTCTTCAGTCAAGGCCTTCTTTATTGCCCACCTCTCACATCCATCAATACATGACTACTGGGGAAATCATAGCTTTGATTATGTGAACTTTTGTTGGCAAAGTTATGTCTCTGCTTTTTTTTTTTTTTTTAATTTGGCCTCTTTTATTTATTTATTTCATCCATCTTTATTCTTGGCCTGTGTGGGCCTCCCATTGCAGTGACTTCTCTCGTTGCAGAGCACTGGCTCTGGGCGTGTGTGCTCCATCATAATTGGGCACACCAGTACAGCCACTCCATGGCATGCGGGATCTTCCTGGCCCAGGGATTGAACCGGCACCCCTTGCACTGCAAGGTAGACTCTTTACCAACTGAACCACCAGGGAAGCCCCAATGTTGCTGCTTTTGATGTATTACAAATATTTTGTTGTTTTGAAAATAGTTATTTAAAATTTGACACAGTGATTCAGAAACTAGTTTCTAAGTAGGCATAGTAGACATACCTGGTCTTAATAATATACATAACGAGAGAAAAAAACCCTCTAAGTATGTAAATATGTAACATACATTAAGGCAATATTTACAATGTTAGATATCAATCCATACCTAGAATAGGCTTGTTAAGTTTTTTGTTGGCCTGACTTTGAGTCAGAACCTATCTGGGCCCCATAAACAGCAGCACCTTATAGAACAGTAAAAGCCGATGAATGAGTGGAGGGGGAATGGACAGCCCCAATGCCATTCTCCTCAGCCACTCTTCCTCAGACATTTGTGAACCGTGTGTGGTGTGTCACTACTTGCTGTGGACAAACATGGTCCTACTGACGAGCATAGGTCCAAAAGAAATAGGAATTTTACTGTCTTTGTTCTTGACATCATGGTGAGAAACTTTGGTGAGTACTGTCCCTCTAGTTCTCCAGAAAGAAACAACATCAGCTCCATTTTCATTTTTATCTTCATCCTTGTCATACCTATAACCACCGTCAGCCTAATAGCTACCATATAAGTGCTCCTGACTAGCCAGATGCTGTACACAGCACTGTTTAACTCAATGGAGCATGATTTACTTTCTTGCGTAAGACTTGCTTGGGTAGGCCTGAAATTCAGCAGTGGAGCAGAGACTAAGTCCCGAATGAGTTTCTACTGTGTCAGGTTCACTTAGCAGCCTCAGACTTTAATAAAACCTACTGTACGAGTAAGAGGAGGTATACAGTGAAGAACTAGAGGCATGGACTATAGAAGTATAGCCTGGAGAGGCCATGACATAACTTGTATAGATCTGAGCCACCTAAAGCACTCGAGAGGAGACTGAAAATATACTTTTGGTTTCAAATGATGAAGCCTTCAGTTTCACTATTATTATCACAAATTTGTTCTACATAATACATTGAAAGGGCAAAAGCAATTTGTTTTTGCTGCATTGTGCTTTTTAATGAAGTGCCCTGGAAGCATCAGCATCTCCTTATCTTTCCCTCCCTTGGAAAAAGCAATATATAATGAATACTCTGACACTGAAATGAGTAATTAATATGCAGTTCATTTAGTCAAGTATGAATCAGCATTTTGATGATGTCTTTGGAGGAAAGGATTATAATTGGTAGGATTTCTGCCTTAAAGTTGATAATTGTAAATTCCAAACGGAACAAATGCATTAAATAGTACTGTGAATTTGTCTTATAAGCCATACAGCCCTTCCAAGGGACAGGTAAAATGTACAGAAGATACAAATAAATAAAAACTAATTAAATATATACTAGCTTTGAAATATGTAGGTCATTATAAATTTGTGGGTACTCTTAAATTATTCAAAACTATGATTAAAAAGCCAATTTAGGAATTCTCTTCTGTGATATGCTATCTGTAAGATTAGTAGATTCTTTAGCATGCATACACCATTGACCTCTAAATATAAGTGAAAGTGCTGGTTGACTTTACCAGTTACTTGATTTGTTGGGATTTATGCAAAGCAGGAGACACTGTTCAGTCCCTGGATTGTGAAGATCCCCTGGAGAAGGAAATGGTAACCTTCTCCAGTATTCTTGCCTGAGGAATCCCATGGACAGAGGAGCCTGACTGACTACAGTCCATGAGGTCACAAAGAGACAGACACAGCTTGTTGTTGTTCAGTTGCTAAGTTGTGTCTCACTCTTTGTGACCGCATGGACTGCAGCATACCAGACTTCCCTGTACTTCACTATCTCCCAGAGTTTGCTCAAACTCGTGTCCTTTGAATCAGAGACTAAGTCCCGAATGAGTTTCTACTGTGTCAGGTTCACTTAGCAGCCTCAGACTTTAATAAAACCTACTGTACGAGTAAGAGGAGGTATACAGTGAAGAACTAGAGGCATGGACTATAGAAGTATAGCCTGGAGAGGCCATGACATAACTTGTATAGATCTGAGCCACCTAAAGCACTCGAGAGGAGACTGAAAATATACTTTTGGTTTCAAATGATGAAGCCTTCAGTTTCACTATTATTATCACAAATTTGTTCTACATAATACATTGAAAGGGCAAAAGCAATTTGTTTTTGCTGCATTGTGCTTTTTAATGAAGTGCCCTGGAAGCATCAGCATCTCCTTATCTTTCCCTCCCTTGGAAAAAGCAATATATAATGAATACTCTGACACTGAAATGAGTAATTAATATGCAGTTCATTTAGTCAAGTATGAATCAGCATTTTGATGATGTCTTTGGAGGAAAGGATTATAATTGGTAGGATTTCTGCCTTAAAGTTGATAATTGTAAATTCCAAACGGAACAAATGCATTAAATAGTACTGTGAATTTGTCTTATAAGCCATACAGCCCTTCCAAGGGACAGGTAAAATGTACAGAAGATACAAATAAATAAAAACTAATTAAATATATACTAGCTTTGAAATATGTAGGTCATTATAAATTTGTGGGTACTCTTAAATTATTCAAAACTATGATTAAAAAAAGCCAATTTAGGAATTCTCTTCTGTGATATGCTATCTGTAAGATTAGTAGATTCTTTAGCATGCATACACCATTGACCTCTAAATATAAGTGAAAGTGCTGGTTGACTTTACCAGTTACTTGATTTGTTGGGATTTATGCAAAGCAGGAGACACTGTTCAGTCCCTGGATTGTGAAGATCCCCTGGAGAAGGAAATGGTAACCTTCTCCAGTATTCTTGCCTGAGGAATCCCATGGACAGAGGAGCCTGACTGACTACAGTCCATGAGGTCACAAAGAGACAGACACAGCTTGTTGTTGTTCAGTTGCTAAGTTGTGTCTCACTCTTTGTGACCGCATGGACTGCAGCATACCAGACTTCCCTGTACTTCACTATCTCCCAGAGTTTGCTCAAACTCGTGTCCTTTGAATCAGTGATGCCATCCAACCATTTCATCCTCCGTTGCCCCCTTCCCCTCTTGCCTTTAATGTTTCTCAGCATCAGTCTTTTCCAATGAGTTGGCTCTTCTCATCAGGTGGCCAAGGTATTAGAACTTCAGCTTCAGCACCAGTCCTTCCAACGAATATTCAGAGTTGATTTCCTTTAGGATTGACTGTTTTGATCTCCTTGCTGTCCAAGGGACTGTCAAGAGTCTTCTCTAGTACCACAGTTCAAAAGCATCAATTCTTCAGTGTTCAGCATTTTTTATGGTCCAACTGTCCTATCTACACATGACTACTGGAAAAACCATGGTTTTGACTATACAGACCTTTGTGGGCCTTTCAATACATTGTCTAGGTTTGCTACAGGTTTTCTTCCAAGGAGCAAGTGTCTTTTAATTTTGTGACTGCAATCACCATCTGCATTGATTTTGGAGTCGAAGAAAATGAAATCTGACATTGTTTCCATTTTCCTCCATCTATTTGCCCTGAAGTGATAGGACTGAAAGACATGATCTTAGTTTTCTGAATGTTGAGTTTTAAGTCAGTTTTTTCACTCTTCTTTTTCACCTTCATCAAGAGGCTCTTTTAGCTCCTCTTCACTTTCTGCCATTAAAGTGGCTATCATCTGCATTTCTGAGGTTGTTGATATTTCTCACACTAATCTTGATTCCAGTTTGTGATTAATCCGGCCCAGCATTTCCTAGGATGTACTCTGCATGTAAGTTAATTAAGCAATGACAATATACAACCTTGATGTACTCCTTTCCCAATTTTGAACAGTCTATTTTTCCATGTCCAGTTCTCACTGTTGCTTTCTGTCCTGCATACAGGTTTCTCACAACTTAGTGAGTAAACAGCAACAGTACTGTTCTTAGAGAAAGCTTACTCAACCACACCTATTTTTGCTTCCATGTCTCTTTTATAAACATTGCTTGTTCTCATTCTCAGAAACAAGTTTTATTTTTGAACCATTGTATGGTCCTTCAGTCTACGTTTCCTTCTTCTCATTTCGCCATCAAATTATTTACTGCTCTGTTTAGAAACTTTGCTCCAGCTCCCACAAAGCTCTTCCTAATTAATCCTTTATGACCCTAATGTCTACTCAGAAGGATTTATCAAGTGTGTTTTTTGGAACATAACTCTTTTGTGATGCTCTGGGTAAGAGATTTCATAAATAGAGAACTGAGGGAACTATCACTTCTGTTATACCCATCTGAGAGAGAGACTTGCAGCATGTTTAAAAAGTTCTGCTGTGAGAAGCCTATCTTGATTAACTTATTTGATCACACATTTACATCCCTTGGAGTTATTATTCTGTGGGCTGAGCTCCAGGATATAGGAGTGATAAATTGGTATTAGGCTTAAGTTTGCTGATGTCATTTTCAGAGTATTTAGTTATTTCTCCCTATCTTGGTATAAAATGCTTGGGTTTTGCTGTGCCATCACCCCTCATGTACACTGCTCCAAGTGGGCTTTTAATTTACATCTACCAAATGAAAAAAAGAAAGTTCTTGTGACATATCTGAACATTGCCAGTCCTATTTGGATTTGAAAAGACTCCTCTTACCTTTATTAACAGGATCTAGTGACTTGGTATTATGCTGACCCTTTCTGCTCCTTCTTTAATTCTCTAGTCACCACCTTAGTTACAAATGCTGCTAAACACATTCAGCTTCAAAGCCCTTTTATTTTAGCTTCTCTTGCTGTAGTCTTGCCTTCCCGGGTGTGTGAGTCACAGTTGGTAATGATGGGGTCCAGATGATGCCCTTGTGGCACATGAAGGGATTTTACCAGGATGTGGTTTGATGGTTCTGCTTGGGTATTTTGTTGTTATTTTTCCTTTGGAATGTGAGTTGTGGCCAAGAATTATTTCCCTGATTACATTTTTGCTATCCCTTTGCATTTGGAGAGTTGGAAAACGTACAGAGAAATGTTAAAGAACACACTTGTGAACTCCTTAAGCTAATAGGCTCATATAGGGTGACTTTTAACTGTGACCTGTTGTCTAGTCAATAAATATGCTTTTATTATGTCCAAAGTATCATGCTGACATCTTGGTCTTACCACTTTAGCCAAGGCATCATTATTCTAGATCATTAAAAACGTGAATGTTTATATACATGATTCATTGAGAATTACAGGAGAAATGCCTGCCCTCACACTGGTGTTCTCCTCATGTATGCTGGAGTATGCATGACCTTATGATCACTGGCTACAGGGCACTGTGTACCACATATAAGTCATCATTATTTAAAATGACAACTTTACATCCCTCTGGAGTTATTACTCTCATCTTTTGAGAGAGAGACTTGCAGCATGTTTAAAGTTCTGCTGTGAGAAGCCTATCTTGATTAACTTATTTGATCACACATTTACATCCCTTGGAGTTATTATTCTGTGGGCTGAGCTCCAGGATATAGGAGTGATAAATTGGTATTAGGCTTAAGTTTGCTGATGTCATTTTCAGAGTATTTAGTTATTTCTCCCTATCTTGGTATAAAATGCTTGGGTTTTGCTGTGCCATCACCCCTCATGTACACTGCTCCAAGTGGGCTTTTAATTTACATCTACCAAATGAAAAATAGAAAGTTCTTGTGACATATCTGAACATTGCCAGTCCTATTTGGATTTGAAAAGACTCCTCTTACCTTTATTAACAGGATCTAGTGACTTGGTATTATGCTGACCCTTTCTGCTCCTTCTTTAATTCTCTAGTCACCACCTTAGTTACAAATGCTGCTAAACACATTCAGCTTCAAAGCCCTTTTATTTTAGCTTCTCTTGCTGTAGTCTTGCCTTCCCGGGTGTGTGAGTCACAGTTGGTAATGATGGGGTCCAGATGATGCCCTTGTGGCACATGAAGGGATTTTACCAGGATGTGGTTTGATGGTTCTGCTTGGGTATTTTGTTGTTATTTTTCCTTTGGAATGTGAGTTGTGGCCAAGAATTATTTCCCTGATTACATTTTTGCTATCCCTTTGCATTTGGAGAGTTGGAAAACGTACAGAGAAATGTTAAAGAACACACTTGTGAACTCCTTAAGCTAATAGGCTCATATAGGGTGACTTTTAACTGTGACCTGTTGTCTAGTCAATAAATATGCTTTTATTATGTCCAAAGTATCATGCTGACATCTTGGTCTTACCACTTTAGCCAAGGCATCATTATTCTAGATCATTAAAAACGTGAATGTTTATATACATGATTCATTGAGAATTACAGGAGAAATGCCTGCCCTCACACTGGTGTTCTCCTCATGTATGCTGGAGTATGCATGACCTTATGATCACTGGCTACAGGGCACTGTGTACCACATATAAGTCATCATTATTTAAAATATTTATTGTGTTTTTCTCATTGTAGAATTGTTGTGTGTTCATGTAGGGAATTTGAACACTACAGAAAAGGACAAGGAAGAAATGGAAAATCATCCATAACCTCAGCATCATATCCATCTCACTCTTTACTTCAAGATTATGGGAAAGCAATGGGATGTATAAAGCTACTCCAGTAGTTATTTTTGTAACTAGAAACAAGACATCATAACTAGACAGTCTGTTAGTAATAATTGCCAGACCCAGAACCTGGTAATGATTTTATACTCAGTGGTTCTAAACCTTGCAGCTAGCTAGTCCTGAGACTGAAATGTCTTTTGGCTTCTTTCTATATTTATACTCTCTTTAGGCTGTCTTCAGTCCCCAGACTTAGAGCTGTGTATCTCTCCCAAATGTGTATCTCCAATCTTGGCCGCTCCCTGGAGTCTAACTCACGGACCAAATTGCCATCTTAACATCTGCATGTAGATAAGTCTAACAGGCCTCTCAAGCTTAACAAGGCCAAAGCTGAACTTCAGATATTCCTCTCTCCAGACTTTTTTCCCCAGGAAGTCTTCCATATCTTAATAAGGAGCATCACATCCACACAGAGGCTCTAGTAAGAGTCTGAGAAGTTGTTCCTCATTGCTCTCCTTGCTTCCCCCTTCCTCTCATCTAGCGTATGGGAGACTGGAAAGAGAGATTTAGGGCAATGCCAAATTTCTCTGGACCAGGCTATTATTGAAGAATGCAATTTATAGGGTCAGTTCTCCCCATGGTAGAAGGAAATGGAATCCTGTCAACTCCCATGCTGGGGGTCGGCATGACTTTGGCAGAACAAATGTTTTCCAAGAGAGTTGGAAAACGTACAAAAAAACCTTGTGAACTCCTTAAGCTAATAGGCTCATATAGGGTGACTTTTAACTGTGACCTGTTGTCTAGTCAATAAATATGCTTTTATTATGTCCAAAGTATCATGCTGACATCTTGGTCTTACCACTTTAGCCAAGGCATCATTATTCTAGATCATTAAAAACGTGAATGTTTATATACATGATTCATTGAGAATTACAGGAGAAATGCCTGCCCTCACACTGGTGTTCTCCTCATGTATGCTGGAGTATGCATGACCTTATGATCACTGGCTACAGGGCACTGTGTACCACATATAAGTCATCATTATTTAAAATATTTATTGTGTTTTTCTCATTGTAGAATTGTTGTGTGTTCATGTAGGGAATTTGAACACTACAGAAAAGGACAAGGAAGAAATGGAAAATCATCCATAACCTCAGCATCATATCCATCTCACTCTTTACTTCAAGATTATGGGAAAGCAATGGGATGTATAAAGCTACTCCAGTAGTTATTTTTGTAACTAGAAACAAGACATCATAACTAGACAGTCTGTTAGTAATAATTGCCAGACCCAGAACCTGGTAATGATTTTATACTCAGTGGTTCTAAACCTTGCAGCTAGCTAGTCCTGAGACTGAAATGTCTTTTGGCTTCTTTCTATATTTATACTCTCTTTAGGCTGTCTTCAGTCCCCAGACTTAGAGCTGTGTATCTCTCCCAAATGTGTATCTCCAATCTTGGCCGCTCCCTGGAGTCTAACTCACGGACCAAATTGCCATCTTAACATCTGCATGTAGATAAGTCTAACAGGCCTCTCAAGCTTAACAAGGCCAAAGCTGAACTTCAGATATTCCTCTCTCCAGACTTTTTTCCCCAGGAAGTCTTCCATATCTTAATAAGGAGCATCACATCCACACAGAGGCTCTAGTAAGAGTCTGAGAAGTTGTTCCTCATTGCTCTCCTTGCTTCCCCCTTCCTCTCATCTAGCGTATGGGAGACTGGAAAGAGAGATTTAGGGCAATGCCAAATTTCTCTGGACCAGGCTATTATTGAAGAATGCAATTTATAGGGGTCAGTTCTCCCCATGGTAGAAGGAAATGGAATCCTGTCAACTCCCATGCTGGGGGTCGGCATGACTTTGGCAGAACAAATGTTTTCCAGATTGGAAAAAAAGGCAAAACCCTTATGGATGACCCAGCAATATGTAGCAGACTTCAGCAACTGCTGGTTTTGGCACCAAAAATCAACCCCACAGGGTGAGATTTTTCAGATGGGGGCCTTCTGAGTAGTTGCCAATAAAGAGTATCAGCAAGCTGAGCAAAAATCAGTTCCCCATGAGCCAAGAAATTAGAGAACCTCGTCGGAAGAGATCAAACCCAGAACAGTAGGTTATCTTCTTGGGGTGATAGGGTCATCCATTTCCCCTCTTTGGTAAGGCACTTGCTGGAATGAGCTTTTGGGTGGGGGTGGGGCATTGAAGAAAAAAGAGGGAAGAAGGGAAGGTGGGGGGAAGTGGGTGCAGAGCTCCTGCAGGGGGACTGTTGCTCAGGGAGGGCAGTTTGTGTTTGTGCACCAGGGGGCATTTAGCATCTCTGATCTTCACACCAGAAGTAAATGAGAGTAAAGGCCAGAATTGCCCATGACTCATTGTGAGCATCAAAAATGTCTTTACATAGTCCCATCCACCTGGAATAGCCCAGCTTCCTTGGAATGAGAGAATGTATTGGGAAGGAGAGAAATCTTAAGAAAGATTTGAAGGAAAGGCATTGTTTTGTGCATGTGTGTGTGTGTATGAGATTGATTGATTGGTGAGAGAGTGCTTTTTACCATCTAGGGTGGTCAGACGTAGGATGTGTAGACTCATGGAATCAAGAGCGATCTCTGTTTCAGGATTCTCAGGGATCCTAGGACAGGGCAGAGCTCTCTGCAGCCTGGGCTTGGGACCAGGAGTTTCTTTGCTGATTACACTCATGTAGAAAGATGGGTAGAAAGGATAATCTTAGACGGCTTAGACTCAAATTTGTCTTGAATATTTACTTTTATAAATATACCAACATGCAGTGTCCTCTTTGGCTGGTTATTTCACTTCTTTGAACCCAAGTTTTCTGTTCTATAAAACAAGGCTATTGATATTTACTTTATAATACAGTAGTAATGGATAAATCATTGCTAATGGATAATACATAAAATGATTATGTAAGTTATTTGATACAGACTCTATGACTGTCTAAACCTTAATTCCCAAAGTAACCAGATAGTCCTGGAGCAAGGAAGCTATTTCTGACTCAATGGACTTTTATAGTTTTATAGAGCTTTCTCTTCTTCACATACTTTCCACCCTTCTTGACCATCTCGTGATTCTGCATAGCCAGCATTAGGTTGCTCAGAAAAATGTCTCTTAACCCTCATTCAAGGGAAATCCTTCTGAGTAGTTGCCAATAAAGAGTATCAGCAAGCTGAGCAAAATCAGTTCCCCATGAGCCAAGAAATTAGAGAACCTCGCGAAGAGATCAAACCCAGAACAGTAGGTTATCTTCTTGGGGTGATAGGGTCATCCATTTCCCTCTTTGGTAAGGCACTTGCTGGAATGAGCTTTTGGGTGGGGGTGGGGCATTGAAGAAAAAAGAGGGAAGAAGGGAAGGTGGGGGGAAGTGGGTGCAGAGCTCCTGCAGGGGGACTGTTGCTCAGGGAGGGCAGTTTGTGTTTGTGCACCAGGGGGCATTTAGCATCTCTGATCTTCACACCAGAAGTAAATGAGAGTAAAGGCCAGAATTGCCCATGACTCATTGTGAGCATCAAAAATGTCTTTACATAGTCCCATCCACCTGGAATAGCCCAGCTTCCTTGGAATGAGAGAATGTATTGGGAAGGAGAGAAATCTTAAGAAAGATTTGAAGGAAAGGCATTGTTTTGTGCATGTGTGTGTTTTATGAGATTGATTGATTGGTGAGAGAGTGCTTTTTACCATCTAGGGTGGTCAGACGTAGGATGTGTAGACTCATGGAATCAAGAGCGATCTCTGTTTCAGGATTCTCAGGGATCCTAGGACAGGGCAGAGCTCTCTGCAGCCTGGGCTTGGGACCAGGAGTTTCTTTGCTGATTACACTCATGTAGAAAGATGGGTAGAAAGGATAATCTTAGACGGCTTAGACTCAAATTTGTCTTGAATATTTACTTTTATAAATATACCAACATGCAGTGTCCTCTTTGGCTGGTTATTTCACTTCTTTGAACCCAAGTTTTCTGTTCTATAAAACAAGGCTATTGATATTTACTTTATAATACAGTAGTAATGGATAAATCATTGCTAATGGATAATACATAAAATGATTATGTAAGTTATTTGATACAGACTCTATGACTGTCTAAACCTTAATTCCCAAAGTAACCAGATAGTCCTGGAGCAAGGAAGCTATTTCTGACTCAATGGACTTTTATAGTTTTATAGAGCTTTCTCTTCTTCACATACTTTCCACCCTTCTTGACCATCTCGTGATTCTGCATAGCCAGCATTAGGTTGCTCAGAAAAATGTCTCTTAACCCTCATTCAGGCAGATTGCATATCACACTTCAATTTAGCTTGGAGAATCATATAATACAGGGAGGTGATCAGAAAAAGGGATTCTCTAATTTTTTTTTTTACAGTCAATGAAAGGAGGCAGTGTATGTGTTAATCTGGGCATCAGATGCCAATTTTATTCTCACAAATTGGTTGAAACAAACAGAAAGGGAAGAGATTGTACTCTGCGCTGATTTAGGCAGTACCAGTATCTGTGCACTTTACTGCATGACTAAGCATTTGTTTGCTGTCATGTATCATAACCTTGTGGCCAGATATTTTTAAATATATGTGAAAAACTCAAATAATAGGAGAGATTCCTTAAGAGGCATGCAGAAGTTACAGAAGTCAAGGATGTTCATAACAATATAAACAAAATGATTAAAATGAGGTTGGGATATAGTCGGTCAGACATCAAAATGGAACAGGGTCTTTTTTTTTTTGTACTGCATTATTTCTCTTTTTATTTTTATATTTTTAAACTTCGGCCACTTGTATTGGTCTTTCATTTATTTATTTTCATCCATCTTTGTTCTTTGGCCCAGGTGGGCCTTCCATTGCAGTGGCCTCTCTTGTTGTTGACCACTGGCTCTGGGCACATGCACTCCAGAGCGCCAGCTCACAATTGGACATGCCAGTCCAGCCGTTCTGCAACATGCGGGATCTTCTCAGGCCAGGAATCGAACCAGGGCCCCTTGCACTGCAAGGCGGACTTTTTACCCACTGGACCACCAGTGAAGCTCTGGAATAGGCTCTTAAAGGTGCTTCATTTTGCTACTGTTTTCTCTTCCCTGTGTCCTTTATGTTTAGACAGCCTCATCTCTTTCCTTCATCCCCTTTCTCTTTGATTTCTTTCTCTTCTTCAAGCAACATAGCCCCTATACTGCCCTTGCACCCCCAATGTATCTTGAAAACTACTAATATCCCTGTATCACAAAATGGATATTAAAAGTGTCTTTATAATACAGTTTATATATAACAAGAACCTAAAATAATTGCAGGAATTGCTGAAGCAAAAAATGTACTAAAGTCCCAATGTTCTCGTTTACTGATTAACCTGGGCAAAGGCACATTTTCCAACATTGTTTTCACTTCATGCATGAGTGCCAAAATGAATGAACTATTCAAGTAATTTACCTCAGCTGGAGTCTCCCAAATATGGTACCTAATTCTTAGAAGAAGTACTGTTATTATCATTATTTTTTAATAAAGCAGAAAAGCTGGGAAAAGAGCCTGTGGCTTCTGCCTCTTCTCCAGTATCTTCTGTCTTGGCCCCGAGGTTAAATATACTCATCGTAGACACAGGCACAGACATAGATGACCTCATAAGGGCTGAAAAAGAAATTAGAAACATCAAGAGAGGCAACCCCCTCCCCCTGCAAAAGAAACTAGTGGATCATTGTTCAGATTTCTGTCATATTTGAGCAAAATAATAATAGCTGAGCATTAATTGGATACTCACTTTATATGTGTCAATCGCTATGCTGAATGCTTTTGGACATCATTTATCTATTTCTTATGTAACTCTAAAAGGTAGGTAATGATGATAATAGCAAACATCCCAGTGGTATGTATTATGTGTTAGGCAGAGTTCTAAGCACTTCGCAAATGTTTCAACTCCGGTGGTATTCCTGTTTTACATATAAAAAGGAGGCACATTTAAACTTCGGCCACTTTTATTGGTCTTTCATTTATTTATTTTCATCCATCTTTGTTCTTTGGCCCAGGTGGGCCTTCCATTGCAGTGGCCTCTCTTGTTGTTGACCACTGGCTCTGGGCACATGCACTCCAGAGCGCCAGCTCACAATTGGACATGCCAGTCCAGCCGTTCTGCAACATGCGGGATCTTCTCAGGCCAGGAATCGAACCAGGGCCCCTTGCACTGCAAGGCGGACTTTTTACCCACTGGACCACCAGTGAAGCTCTGGAATAGGCTCTTAAAGGTGCTTCATTTTGCTACTGTTTTCTCTTCCCTGTGTCCTTTATGTTTAGACAGCCTCATCTCTTTCCTTCATCCCCTTTCTCTTTGATTTCTTTCTCTTCTTCAAGCAACATAGCCCCTATACTGCCCTTGCACCCCCAATGTATCTTGAAAACTACTAATATCCCTGTATCACAAAATGGATATTAAAAGTGTCTTTATAATACAGTTTATATATAACAAGAACCTAAAATAATTGCAGGAATTGCTGAAGCAAAAAATGTACTAAAGTCCCAATGTTCTCGTTTACTGATTAACCTGGGCAAAGGCACATTTTCCAACATTGTTTTCACTTCATGCATGAGTGCCAAAATGAATGAACTATTCAAGTAATTTACCTCAGCTGGAGTCTCCCAAATATGGTACCTAATTCTTAGAAGAAGTACTGTTATTATCATTATTTTTTAATAAAGCAGAAAAGCTGGGAAAAGAGCCTGTGGCTTCTGCCTCTTCTCCAGTATCTTCTGTCTTGGCCCCGAGGTTAAATATACTCATCGTAGACACAGGCACAGACATAGATGACCTCATAAGGGCTGAAAAAGAAATTAGAAACATCAAGAGAGGCAACCCCCTCCCCCTGCAAAAGAAACTAGTGGATCATTGTTCAGATTTCTGTCATATTTGAGCAAAATAATAATAGCTGAGCATTAATTGGATACTCACTTTATATGTGTCAATCGCTATGCTGAATGCTTTTTGGACATCATTTATCTATTTCTTATGTAACTCTAAAAGGTAGGTAATGATGATAATAGCAAACATCCCAGTGGTATGTATTATGTGTTAGGCAGAGTTCTAAGCACTTCGCAAATGTCAACTCATGTAATCTTTGCAACAATCATGTGAGATACACACTGGTGGTATTCCTGTTTTACATATAAGGAAATGGAGGCACAGAGAATTTCAGCAACTTGTCCAAGATCATAGTCAATAACTAGTGGACCTAGAATTTCAATCTAGGAAGCATAGGTATCAAATAGTGCAGTGACCACTAAGTGATAGTGTTAGCCTAATTTCTCTGAGATTAAAAGTGTAATTGGCATTTTATATCTAAAGTTTTTGCATACTTGATACCCAAAGCTTATGTCTTCTCAATTGCCAAGATTAAAATTGTTGAAGAGAAAAAAAATCTAAGGTGAGCCCAACTAGGCCAGGAGTCAGGGAGAATCTGTGGTGAAGATGCATGTAGATGTGCCCTGTGAAAGCAAAGAAGGTGAGAGAAAACCAGGAAACATGCACTCTACTAAAAGAGGCACTCCATCTGATTTTAGGTGGGAAATATACTCTGTCTGACTTGACAATGTCTTCAGCCTTGACCTCTGGGAAATTCATTCTGAGTTGCCTGGTAACTACACTGTGGCCAAATAGCCACCATCTTTATCTTCCCTGGATTCCTAACTGCCACTCTTGTCCTTCTAGCATTCTTTCTCCACCTAACAGCTTAGAGGGAGTTTTTGATAATGGAAAACAGATTATGAAGGCTTTCCTGTTGGAAATCATCCAAAATGTTCCATCCCACTTGGAACAAAATGGAGACTCCTCACCCTGGGATTCAAGGCTCTATATGACATGCCCTTTGCCTAATTAGATGGGACATCTTACTCTTGAATAGGATATTACAAATGGGTATATATTACTTAGCTAAAAGGATTTTCCTTAATATAATATTCTACACCATTAGGCATGATAGGGAAATTTGCATTCATATGCTTATTAGTACTTTTCAAAGATTTAACTGAAAAAAATTACAGAATATGTCACTTTATTGGCATCTTTATCTATATTTTTTTATGTAACTCTAAAAGGTAGGTAATGATGATAATAGCAAACATCCCAGTGGTATGTATTATGTGTTAGGCAGAGTTCTAAGCACTTCGCAAATGTCAACTCATGTAATCTTTGCAACAATCATGTGAGATACACACTGGTGGTATTCCTGTTTTACATATAAGGAAATGGAGGCACAGAGAATTTCAGCAACTTGTCCAAGATCATAGTCAATAACTAGTGGACCTAGAATTTCAATCTAGGAAGCATAGGTATCAAATAGTGCAGTGACCACTAAGTGATAGTGTTAGCCTAATTTCTCTGAGATTAAAAGTGTAATTGGCATTTTATATCTAAAGTTTTTGCATACTTGATACCCAAAGCTTATGTCTTCTCAATTGCCAAGATTAAAATTGTTGAAGAGAAAAAAAATCTAAGGTGAGCCCAACTAGGCCAGGAGTCAGGGAGAATCTGTGGTGAAGATGCATGTAGATGTGCCCTGTGAAAGCAAAGAAGGTGAGAGAAAACCAGGAAACATGCACTCTACTAAAAGAGGCACTCCATCTGATTTTAGGTGGGAAATATACTCTGTCTGACTTGACAATGTCTTCAGCCTTGACCTCTGGGAAATTCATTCTGAGTTGCCTGGTAACTACACTGTGGCCAAATAGCCACCATCTTTATCTTCCCTGGATTCCTAACTGCCACTCTTGTCCTTCTAGCATTCTTTCTCCACCTAACAGCTTAGAGGGAGTTTTTGATAATGGAAAACAGATTATGAAGGCTTTCCTGTTGGAAATCATCCAAAATGTTCCATCCCACTTGGAACAAAATGGAGACTCCTCACCCTGGGATTCAAGGCTCTATATGACATGCCCTTTGCCTAATTAGATGGGACATCTTACTCTTGAATAGGATATTACAAATGGGTATATATTACTTAGCTAAAAGGATTTTCCTTAATATAATATTCTACACCATTAGGCATGATAGGGAAATTTGCATTCATATGCTTATTAGTACTTTTCAAAGATTTAACTGAAAAAAATTACAGAATATTTCTTTCTCAAATAGGTTTTGCTTCCAATTGTTATCCCATGTACTACCCCATAACTAGAAATCTTACAGTTGTAAAATTATAACTTGGTTTCAATGTACTAAGCCCAAAATACATACCAATTTCTTCCTTGAAAAGCAATGATCCACCCTACATATTGGGACTTCACAGGTGGTACTAGTGGTAAAACATACACCTGCCAGTGCACGAGACACAGGAGACTCTGGCTGGATTCCTGAGTCAGAAGACCCCTTGGAGTAAGGAATGGCAACCCACTGCAGTATTCTGGCTTGGAACATTCTTGTAGCCCAGACAGAGGAGCCTGGACTACAGTCCATGGGGCTGCAAAGAGTTGGACTTGACTGAGCGACTGAGCATGCACACCCTACATATTAAGCATCATTTCGAGTAGTCTATGAAGAAAGTATAAGTTGAATGTGAAAGGAATCAGAATATGTCATCTCAAAATATGCCAGTTTGACATAGAAATTCTTTTGAGTGAAAGGCAATTAAGAATTAACAGATCAGGAACAGTTCTCTATTCTCTTCTTATTTACCTAAAAAAGCAAGGATGAATTTCCCTTTGAGGAGGGAATTTCCCTTCTCTCCCCCACTCTAGTGACTGGGAGAGAAGAGCAGACTCATCCCCAAACATGGGGAGTTAACACCAAAAGAAGTCTGCAGAAACAGACCTTACTAATATAGACCCTGGATTCCTAACTGCCACTCTTGTCCTTCTAGCATTCTTTCTCCACCTAACAGCTTAGAGGGAGTTTTTGATAATGGAAAACAGATTATGAAGGCTTTCCTGTTGGAAATCATCCAAAATGTTCCATCCCACTTGGAACAAAATGGAGACTCCTCACCCTGGGATTCAAGGCTCTATATGACATGCCCTTTGCCTAATTAGATGGGACATCTTACTCTTGAATAGGATATTACAAATGGGTATATATTACTTAGCTAAAAGGATTTTCCTTAATATAATATTCTACACCATTAGGCATGATAGGGAAATTTGCATTCATATGCTTATTAGTACTTTTCAAAGATTTAACTGAAAAAAATTACAGAATATTTCTTTCTCAAATAGGTTTTGCTTCCAATTGTTATCCCATGTACTACCCCATAACTAGAAATCTTACAGTTGTAAAATTATAACTTGGTTTCAATGTACTAAGCCCAAAATACATACCAATTTCTTCCTTGAAAAGCAATGATCCACCCTACATATTGGGACTTCACAGGTGGTACTAGTGGTAAAACATACACCTGCCAGTGCACGAGACACAGGAGACTCTGGCTGGATTCCTGAGTCAGAAGACCCCTTGGAGTAAGGAATGGCAACCCACTGCAGTATTCTGGCTTGGAACATTCTTGTAGCCCAGACAGAGGAGCCTGGACTACAGTCCATGGGGCTGCAAAGAGTTGGACTTGACTGAGCGACTGAGCATGCACACCCTACATATTAAGCATCATTTCGAGTAGTCTATGAAGAAAGTATAAGTTGAATGTGAAAGGAATCAGAATATGTCATCTCAAAATATGCCAGTTTGACATAGAAATTCTTTTGAGTGAAAGGCAATTAAGAATTAACAGATCAGGAACAGTTCTCTATTCTCTTCTTATTTACCTAAAAAAGCAAGGATGAATTTCCCTTTGAGGAGGGAATTTCCCTTCTCTCCCCCACTCTAGTGACTGGGAGAGAAGAGCAGACTCATCCCCAAACATGGGGAGTTAACACCAAAAGAAGTCTGCAGAAACAGACCTTACTAATATAGAGCTTCTCTTCCATTAATTCCCCTCGTGTATTTCCTAGTTACTTTCTCACAATTTATTGTCCCCTGGTGTCCAAACATTCTTTACTTTGTTAAAGAGTCTAAGCCCTGAGTCTGCTACTTTCATTTTCATTTCTTTTCTGTGAGCTCCATGCATATAAATGTTAACAGACGTTGGGTACCCTTTCTCCTATTAATTTGTAGGTCCCCAATCACTATGTAAGAAGATAAAGAAAAAGCTTTTCTTCCCCAGCAAATGCATTTATAATTGTAACATCCAAACATTCATTTTAAAATAGAGCCACGAGACATGTGACTTTGTATTACAAGGGAAGCACTAGACCATACTCAGAGCTAACCAAGGGCTGTCAAACAAATTTAACCTTTCATTCATATCCATGGTATAACTGGAGGATATTTCAGAGTAGTTAGAGCTTTTGATGAAATTTGGATCTTTCCTCTTCCTCTAAAAAGAGGGCAGGAGTGGGAGTATGTAAGTATTTCCTTCTTTATCCCCATTCAGGAGAGATCTAAAGGTGTCAGATAAAAACAAATTCAGACTTCGGTATGGAGAGCTGTATTTGGAAATTTTTTCAGTAGGGGGAGTGTTCGACCTCAGGATGTCCAAGGGTCTCAAAACTCCATAGAAAAAGATTTTTCTTTTATAGGGAGAATAAACAGGACTGTGCTCAAAATCCTTCAAACTAGGGTTTGGCAGTATGTGAACTGAGAAATTCCAGATGTTCTAAACCAGCTGGATTTCCCGAAAATGACCTTATCAATAGCGACTGAGCATGCACACCCTACATATTAAGCATCATTTCGAGTAGTCTATGAAGAAAGTATAAGTTGAATGTGAAAGGAATCAGAATATGTCATCTCAAAATATGCCAGTTTGACATAGAAATTCTTTTGAGTGAAAGGCAATTAAGAATTAACAGATCAGGAACAGTTCTCTATTCTCTTCTTATTTACCTAAAAAAGCAAGGATGAATTTCCCTTTGAGGAGGGAATTTCCCTTCTCTCCCCCACTCTAGTGACTGGGAGAGAAGAGCAGACTCATCCCCAAACATGGGGAGTTAACACCAAAAGAAGTCTGCAGAAACAGACCTTACTAATATAGAGCTTCTCTTCCATTAATTCCCCTCGTGTATTTCCTAGTTACTTTCTCACAATTTATTGCCCCCTGGTGTCCAAACATTCTTTACTTTGTTAAAGAGTCTAAGCCCTGAGTCTGCTACTTTCATTTTCATTTCTTTTCTGTGAGCTCCATGCATATAAATGTTAACAGACGTTGGGTACCCTTTCTCCTATTAATTTGTAGGTCCCCAATCACTATGTAAGAAGATAAAGAAAAAGCTTTTCTTCCCCAGCAAATGCATTTATAATTGTAACATCCAAACATTCATTTTAAAATAGAGCCACGAGACATGTGACTTTGTATTACAAGGGAAGCACTAGACCATACTCAGAGCTAACCAAGGGCTGTCAAACAAATTTAACCTTTCATTCATATCCATGGTATAACTGGAGGATATTTCAGAGTAGTTAGAGCTTTTGATGAAATTTGGATCTTTCCTCTTCCTCTAAAAAGAGGGCAGGAGTGGGAGTATGTAAGTATTTCCTTCTTTATCCCCATTCAGGAGAGATCTAAAGGTGTCAGATAAAAACAAATTCAGACTTCGGTATGGAGAGCTGTATTTGGAAATTTTTTCAGTAGGGGGAGTGTTCGACCTCAGGATGTCCAAGGGTCTCAAAACTCCATAGAAAAAGATTTTTCTTTTATAGGGAGAATAAACAGGACTGTGCTCAAAATCCTTCAAACTAGGGTTTGGCAGTATGTGAACTGAGAAATTCCAGATGTTCTAAACCAGCTGGATTTAGAAAAGACAGAGGAACCAGAGATCAAACTGGCAACAGCTTTTGGATCATAGAGAAACCAAGCTAATTCCAGAAAAACATCTACTTCTGCTTCACTGATTATGCAAAAGCCTCTGACTGTATGGATCACAACAAACTGTGGAAAATTCTTAGAGAGATGGAAATACCAGATCACCTTATCTGTCTCCTGAGAAACTTGTATGCAGGACAAGCAGCAACAGTTAGAACCAGACAGGGAACAACTGACTGGTTCAAAATTGGGAAAGGAGTACATCAAGGCTATGTATTGTCACCCTGCTTGTTTAACTTCTATGAAGAGTACATCATGTGAAATGCCAGGCTGGATGAATCACAAGCTGTGATCAAGATTGCTGGGAGAAATGTCAACAATCTCAGATATGCAGATGATACCACTTTAGTGGCAGAAAGCAGAGAGGTACTAAAGAGCTTCTTGATAAAGGTGAAAGAGGAGAGTGTAAAAGCTGGACTAAAACTCATTAAAAAAACTAAGATCGGGCTTCCCCTGGTGGTCCAGTGGATAAGGACACCGCTTTGCAGTGCAAGGGGCGCCGGTTGGATCCCTGGCCTGGGAAGATCCCATGTGCCGCAGAGTGGCTGGACTGATGTGTCCAATCATCGAGCCGGAGCTCTGGAGCGCATGCGCCCAGAGCTGGCGCTCTGCGACAACAGACGCCATCACAATGGGAGGCCCGCAGGAGCCAAAGAACAAAGACGGATGAAAAATAGAGAAATGAAAGACCAATAGAAGTAGCCCACCTGATCCCCTCCCTAACCCGACCCCTGCCCAAAATAAATAAATAAATAAATCTTTAAACAAACAAACAAAAAACTAAGATCATGGCATCTGGTCCATCACTTTGTGGTAAATAAATGGATAAAAAATGGAAACAGTGACAGACTTTATTTCTTGGGCTCCAAAATTCACTATGGATGGTGACTGCAGCCATGGAATTAAAAGACGCTTGCTTCTTGGAAGGAAAGCTATGACAAACCTAGACAACATTATTAAAAGTAAAGACATCCCTTTGCCCACAAAGTATAGTCAAAGCTATGGTTTTTCCAGTAGCCCTATAGGGATGTGAGAATTGGACCATAAAGAAGGCTCAGTGCTGAAAAATTGATGCTTTTGAACTCCGGTGCTGGAGAAGACTCTTGTGCTTCAGAAAAAAAAACACATCTAGCCTTTCCCTTTGCTTCACTGATTATGCAAAAGCCTCTGACTGTATGGATCACAACAAACTGTGGAAAATTCTTAGAGATGGAAATACCAGATCACCTTATCTGTCTCCTGAGAAACTTGTATGCAGGACAAGCAGCAACAGTTAGAACCAGACAGGGAACAACTGACTGGTTCAAAATTGGGAAAGGAGTACATCAAGGCTATGTATTGTCACCCTGCTTGTTTAACTTCTATGAAGAGTACATCATGTGAAATGCCAGGCTGGATGAATCACAAGCTGTGATCAAGATTGCTGGGAGAAATGTCAACAATCTCAGATATGCAGATGATACCACTTTAGTGGCAGAAAGCAGAGAGGTACTAAAGAGCTTC
The DNA here is from genome assembly GCA_022376925.1 of Tragulus kanchil. Classification (NCBI taxonomy): domain Eukaryota; kingdom Metazoa; phylum Chordata; class Mammalia; order Artiodactyla; family Tragulidae; genus Tragulus; species Tragulus kanchil. The sequence continues at coordinate 8,385,787 of JAIOJX010000026.1, read as the reverse complement.
TTGATAAAGGTGAAAGAGGAGAGTGTAAAAGCTGGACTAAAACTCATTAAAAAAACTAAGATCGGGCTTCCCCTGGTGGTCCAGTGGATAAGGACACCGCTTTGCAGTGCAAGGGGCGCCGGTTGGATCCCTGGCCTGGGAAGATCCCATGTGCCGCAGAGTGGCTGGACTGATGTGTCCAATCATCGAGCCGGAGCTCTGGAGCGCATGCGCCCAGAGCTGGCGCTCTGCGACAACAGACGCCATCACAATGGGAGGCCCGCAGGAGCCAAAGAACAAAGACGGATGAAAAATAGAGAAATGAAAGACCAATAGAAGTAGCCCACCTGATCCCCTCCCTAACCCGACCCCTGCCCAAAATAAATAAATAAATAAATCTTTAAACAAACAAACAAAAAACTAAGATCATGGCATCTGGTCCATCACTTTGTGGTAAATAAATGGATAAAAAATGGAAACAGTGACAGACTTTATTTCTTGGGCTCCAAAATTCACTATGGATGGTGACTGCAGCCATGGAATTAAAAGACGCTTGCTTCTTGGAAGGAAAGCTATGACAAACCTAGACAACATTATTAAAAAGTAAAGACATCACTTTGCCCACAAAGTATAGTCAAAGCTATGGTTTTTCCAGTAGTCCTATAGGGATGTGAGAATTGGACCATAAAGAAGGCTCAGTGCTGAAAAATTGATGCTTTTGAACTCCGGTGCTGGAGAAGACTCTTGAAATCAGTCCCTTGGACAGCAAGAAAATCAAACCAATCAATCCTAAAGGAAATCAGCTCTGAATATTCATTGGGAGAGCTGATGCTGAAGCTGAAGCTCCAATACTTTGGCCTCCTGATGAAAAGAGATGACTCATTGGCAAAGACCCTGATATTGGGAAAAATAGAAGGTAGAAGGAGAAGGGGATGGCAGAGGATGAGATGGTTGGATGGCATCCTGACTCAGTGGACATGAGTTTAAGCAGTCCCCAAGAGATGGTGAAGGGATGGAGATGGGAAGCCTGGCGTGCTGCAGTCCATGGGGTCGCAAAAGTCAGACACAACCTAGCGACTGAACAACAAAAACAAAACAGGACTATCAGGTACTCTGTGGAGAGCAGGACAACTGGTAGGGGAGCAGACAGCATGATCAGGGAAGTTTAACAGGAAATGTTTCTCTAAGTAATCAGCTGATTCTAGAATGATCAGTTAAAAGGGGTGTTTTGTCCCATAGTGCCTAAGTGCTTGCTCAGACTTGGGAGTCAGACAGAATTTAGAGGTATATAAGGAAATGAGAAGCCTAACCAAAGTTTGGTCAACCAACATTGTGGTGGGTAATGGGCAATTGCAATTCCCTTGGACAAAGGGAATCATTAGAAAAGCTTACTACATTTTGGCGGAGACACTGTGGACTGGGCTCTGCTTTCTCTGAGAAATATGTAAAACGAGAGGCTGGCTTCAGCATCTATCCTTGGGAAAATAACTGTACTTACAGACTTAGTTGGGAAAATGTGCGAGTTTTCCTTGGCATTCTTAACAAAAGGAGTCTTAACTCAGAGGCCCATCTGGAAGAGCAAATGCACTTTGGCCAAGAGAAGCTAATGGCATTGCTGTATTCTTAAAGTCTGAAATAGAAGGGTAGAAATGTGTTAGTCTTTAGCAAAAGAATAGCAGTTTGGAGATCCTAAAGACTGGGGTTACAAAGAGCTCAAAAGTACTTCATAGAGGATGAATTAGTTTTCGACACTTACCAAGTTGAGAAAGCTCTATTGCCAGATCAACACAGCGATACCATTTATGTATAAACTTCTCTGTATCCCTTTGCTTTCTTTCTGCTCCCCTGTTTCTTCTCTAGATGTCATAAATCAGTGAGCATAATGTATAAGGAAGAGGAGAAACCTGACTACTGAAAAGTTTTAAATTAAAAGTACAATTGACTCCAAAAGACCAAGCAGGGAAGACAATGGCTTGGAGCCAGTCAGGAAGCCATGTATGCCAAACTTTTGGAATATTCAACCCACAAGGTAGATTACCTAATTATGTGAAGGTTATTTTGTTGTCAAAATAAAGGCTAAAGGTTCAACATGTGTGTAATATTTTTATTTATTAAATGTTGTTGTCGAAAATGTGTCCTTTAATTACTACTAAGGCCTATCACTTGTTTCTTTCCTTATTGTGTAATGGAAACAATGATTTCCCTTTAGTTTGGAGAGTATTTTTTCTTAACAGTTGGTTAATATACAGTTCAAACTGTTTAGAAAACTGTTGAGAAGCACTGAAGCCAAAGCAATCAAATGGCTGAGTCATCTGTTTGGATCCTCAAACCTTTTTGAATGCCTTTGGCTTGAGTCCCAATGAACAGAATCTGATTACTAATCACATCAATTCTCTTTCCACCACACTAAGTACTCTTAGGATTGCATCTCACAGAAGCTTCCTGTAGCTTCTCTCTACAGTATTTTGGTGTCTCAGTATTGATTTCTTCCTGAGGGACTTCCTTGAGATATCGTGCTTCACTCATGCAATGCCAATACCCAGCTCACTTGAGGACGACTGATGATCTGTTCTGGTCCTGATCGAATCACTTGGTGTTTCTATGATTATGCAGCCTTCTGGACTGGAAGCAATCAAGCAGAGAATTATCAGGACATTGACAGATTAGCCTCATCAGTTACCTGCTGTGACCACCAGCATTTTATATATTAATAAGGAAAAAATAGCCTGCTGATTGTCATTTAAATTACATGAGGATATATTTGTCTTTTGGATCTCCAAGGCATTTAAATGTGTTAGTCTTTAGCAAAAGAATAATTGGCCTAAAGACTGGGGTTACAAAGAGCTCAAAAGTACTTCATAGAGGATGAATTAGTTTTCGACACTTACCAAGTTGAGAAAGCTCTATTGCCAGATCAACACAGCGATACCATTTATGTATAAACTTCTCTGTATCCCTTTGCTTTCTTTCTGCTCCCCTGTTTCTTCTCTAGATGTCATAAATCAGTGAGCATAATGTATAAGGAAGAGGAGAAACCTGACTACTGAAAAGTTTTAAATTAAAAGTACAATTGACTCCAAAAGACCAAGCAGGGAAGACAATGGCTTGGAGCCAGTCAGGAAGCCATGTATGCCAAACTTTTGGAATATTCAACCCACAAGGTAGATTACCTAATTATGTGAAGGTTATTTTGTTGTCAAAATAAAGGCTAAAGGTTCAACATGTGTGTAATATTTTTATTTATTAAATGTTGTTGTCGAAAATGTGTCCTTTAATTACTACTAAGGCCTATCACTTGTTTCTTTCCTTATTGTGTAATGGAAACAATGATTTCCCTTTAGTTTGGAGAGTATTTTTTCTTAACAGTTGGTTAATATACAGTTCAAACTGTTTAGAAAACTGTTGAGAAGCACTGAAGCCAAAGCAATCAAATGGCTGAGTCATCTGTTTGGATCCTCAAACCTTTTTGAATGCCTTTGGCTTGAGTCCCAATGAACAGAATCTGATTACTAATCACATCAATTCTCTTTCCACCACACTAAGTACTCTTAGGATTGCATCTCACAGAAGCTTCCTGTAGCTTCTCTCTACAGTATTTTGGTGTCTCAGTATTGATTTCTTCCTGAGGGACTTCCTTGAGATATCGTGCTTCACTCATGCAATGCCAATACCCAGCTCACTTGAGGACGACTGATGATCTGTTCTGGTCCTGATCGAATCACTTGGTGTTTCTATGATTATGCAGCCTTCTGGACTGGAAGCAATCAAGCAGAGAATTATCAGGACATTGACAGATTAGCCTCATCAGTTACCTGCTGTGACCACCAGCATTTTATATATTAATAAGGAAAAAATAGCCTGCTGATTGTCATTTAAATTACATGAGGATATATTTGTCTTTTGGATCTCCAAGGCATTTAAATGTGGTGTAAGATCAGAATTCATTAAAGGAGGAGAAGAGATGTTCCAGCAAAACATATCCCAAGTGGCTGAATAAGACATGTGCACAGTGGAGAACATAAGTACCTTCCCGGTTTAGTCATTTTCAATACACAACACAGTTTAATCCAGGCAGTGTTTATTGAGCACTTACTATGGGCGAAGTACTGTGTTAGGCTCTGCAGAAAAGAAAAATAGAGATGATGAGGCCACAAATCTTGAGCCAATTATTGAAATCAATATGTAGAAAAATATGATCCAAGGCAGGTTGTAACATATGATTACCAAAAAAAAAAAAAAAAAAACAAACAGCCACAGAACTTCAAACCTGGAAAGATCACATTATGTTGGAGTAATTAAGAAATTCCTTGTGGAGAGGCAAAATATCTGGGTAAGCTTTTTAAAAGAGAAAAATTGGAAGAGAGGAATTATATGTAGAAATAGGTGCAGCAGCAAAGGCATGAGAGTGGGTGTGGCAGATGATGAAGATGCACTTCCCAGTTTTGAACAGGAAGATAATTTTCCAGCTCACTTTGGTGGCTTCTTACTTCCAACTCTGCAACGTTCCTGAGTGCTTTCTTTGGTCATGGGGCATGCTTGGTGAGTGTGCCGTGCAGGCCTGTAGGATCTGGCGGTGGGTGGAAATGTCCTAAAGGAAAGGAAGATGCAACTTTGAGCTTGTTGTGTAAGATGGTTGTGATTTAGGTGAGAGCTGCCTATGACAGTCATGAAGCAGAGAGCAACATGACCTAAGGTAGAAGAAAGAATAAGAAAGATCCATGTAGGTGACAGTGCCTGTATTGGGTTGGCAGGAGCAGGAATCATTAAAAGTGAACTTGGAAAAGGGAAGTAACAGACTTGAGCAAGAAAATAACACGTTTAGTCCAGTATGTTTTAGCAACTTCCCCTGTTCCAGGAGACCAGTGGGGATCCTCTGCATCATATAAATGAGAAGATGGTAGGTTGGAGGTAGGAACAATCTTTGGAGGACATTGCTTCCTCCTAATGCTCAAAAAAAAGGGCCTGCTGATTGTCATTTAAATTACATGAGGATATATTTGTCTTTTGGATCTCCAAGGCATTTAAATGTGGTGTAAGATCAGAATTCATTAAAGGAGGAGAAGAGATGTTCCAGCAAAACATATCCCAAGTGGCTGAATAAGACATGTGCACAGTGGAGAACATAAGTACCTTCCCGGTTTAGTCATTTTCAATACACAACACAGTTTAATCCAGGCAGTGTTTATTGAGCACTTACTATGGGCGAAGTACTGTGTTAGGCTCTGCAGAAAAGAAAAATAGAGATGATGAGGCCACAAATCTTGAGCCAATTATTGAAATCAATATGTAGAAAAATATGATCCAAGGCAGGTTGTAACATATGATTACCAAAAAAAAAAAAAAAAAAAACAAACAGCCACAGAACTTCAAACCTGGAAAGATCACATTATGTTGGAGTAATTAAGAAATTCCTTGTGGAGAGGCAAAATATCTGGGTAAGCTTTTTAAAAGAGAAAAATTGGAAGAGAGGAATTATATGTAGAAATAGGTGCAGCAGCAAAGGCATGAGAGTGGGTGTGGCAGATGATGAAGATGCACTTCCCAGTTTTGAACAGGAAGATAATTTTCCAGCTCACTTTGGTGGCTTCTTACTTCCAACTCTGCAACGTTCCTGAGTGCTTTCTTTGGTCATGGGGCATGCTTGGTGAGTGTGCCGTGCAGGCCTGTAGGATCTGGCGGTGGGTGGAAATGTCCTAAAGGAAAGGAAGATGCAACTTTGAGCTTGTTGTGTAAGATGGTTGTGATTTAGGTGAGAGCTGCCTATGACAGTCATGAAGCAGAGAGCAACATGACCTAAGGTAGAAGAAAGAATAAGAAAGATCCATGTAGGTGACAGTGCCTGTATTGGGTTGGCAGGAGCAGGAATCATTAAAAGTGAACTTGGAAAAGGGAAGTAACAGACTTGAGCAAGAAAATAACACGTTTAGTCCAGTATGTTTTAGCAACTTCCCCTGTTCCAGGAGACCAGTGGGGATCCTCTGCATCATATAAATGAGAAGATGGTAGGTTGGAGGTAGGAACAATCTTTGGAGGACATTGCTTCCTCCTAATGCTCTGACTGATCTGAAGGAAGTTAGAGCCCCTCCTGGCTTGGCTTTGCTATTAGGAGAAAGACAAAACCTTTAAGATGGCCTTCGAGGCTCCTGGAATCAGGTTTCTGGCGATCTCCACAGCTCCATCCCATCTTTTTCACTCTCTCTTCAGCTTTTCTCCTTTCATACTCTCCACTTACGCTCTTTGTACAGCCACACTGGCCTTGATTCAGTTCCTCACACCAACCAGAAGCCTTTCTTTGTGTTATTTCTGCTGCCCAGAAGGCACTTTCCCTTCACCTCTCTTTTTGACCTAATTAACCAATCTCTATCTTACAAATGGCAGCTCACATAATATCTTCTAGCTCAAGCTTTCCCTTGTTCCCTACACTAAATCTCCTGCTATATGTTCACAAAACACCCTGTGCCTTGCTCTCATAAGACAGAATCTCAGTCTGTATTTATGTATTTGACTCTTTTAATGCCATTCTCTGCTACTTGAGTATAAGCATCAAGAGGAAAGAAAACTCATCTCTGCTCATCCTTGTATCTCCTACAGTATCACAGTGCCTGCCAGAATTAACAAGTATCTCTTGAATTTATGCATGGTTGAGCAATCGCATTGGTGAATGAATAATAAGAAATCTACTCTTGATGTCTACTTTCTTATTGTTTGAGAAACACTAGTTGCTCTTTTTTATTTAAGAGTTTCCTATGTCTTCAGCCAGTTAGCTTACTTTTGGAAACACACTTCATGAGTTGGAAAACCAATTCTACAAGTATCCTTATCTTTTATTCCTCTGAGGCTTGCTTGTTTTAAAAATGAAGAGATGAAAGTAAACAATTTTGTGGTTCAGTTCACATTTCAATTTTTCTCTTCTTTCTTTTATTCTGAACATTGTAAATGGTTTGAAAAACCAAGCTTTTGCATCTATATTGCTCTTTTCATCTAAAGATTTATAAGAGCTTTAGAAACATGTATTAATACTTACAATAGCATTCCAAACTACAATAATACAGCGACATTAAAGCTCCTTTAAGATATAGACGCCATTAACAGGTTCACAATATGGCAGCAATAATTTCAAATGCAGATTAGGGGTTTTGATTAAACCCTCTAAATCGACTAATGATGAATTCTTCCTAGAGGCATCTACCATTCTAAATCCAAAAACAGCAATGTCTCTTTAAAGAGTACATGGATTTAGAAAGCTCTAGCTTAGAAATTCAAGGATCTGAAACATTTGCAAATAAAAAAAGGGCAGGATAACATTTGCTCTTCTATTTTTAACTTCTTGGAAAATGTTATTGATTTTTAGCCCTACATTTTTTTCCTAAATATATACAAATAAAACTATAAATTTTCCTTCAAGCACAGGTTTTTGCTGCACTCTGTGAATTTTGATATACCATATTTCAGTTATTTTTCACTTCAAAACATTTTCTAGTTTTCATTGGAATTTCTTTCTTTGACCCATGGGTTCTTTACAGATATATTACTTAGTTTCCAAACATTTGGCCATTTTCTAGTTAATTTTTAATGTTACTGATTTTAGTTTTAATCCTACTGTGATAAGAGAACGTTCTCTGTACAATTTCAGCCCTTTGTACTTTAAGACTAGCTGCATGGTTTATATGTGCAATTTTTGGGCTTTAAAATGAATGCTCTTAAATGTGTATATTATTACACATATGCTAATTAGATAAAGTTTATTAATTGTGCTTTTCATATTTTTTATATCCTTCCTGATCTATTTTAGTCTAATTTGACAGCTACTAGGAAATGCTTACTAAAATCTCTAACCATACTTGTAAATTTGCCAAATTTTATTAATCCTGCCCATATTTTTATGCTTTAGTGCCATAAATTGCATTAGGCTTTTTTTTCTTTTAGCGTTAAACACACTTCATGAGTTGGAAAACCAATTCTACAAGTATCCTTATCTTTTATTCCTCTGAGGCTTGCTTGTTTTAAAAATGAAGAGATGAAAGTAAACAATTTTGTGGTTCAGTTCACATTTCAATTTTTCTCTTCTTTCTTTTATTCTGAACATTGTAAATGGTTTGAAAAACCAAGCTTTTGCATCTATATTGCTCTTTTCATCTAAAGATTTATAAGAGCTTTAGAAACATGTATTAATACTTACAATAGCATTCCAAACTACAATAATACAGCGACATTAAAGCTCCTTTAAGATATAGACGCCATTAACAGGTTCACAATATGGCAGCAATAATTTCAAATGCAGATTAGGGGTTTTGATTAAACCCTCTAAATCGACTAATGATGAATTCTTCCTAGAGGCATCTACCATTCTAAATCCAAAAACAGCAATGTCTCTTTAAAGAGTACATGGATTTAGAAAGCTCTAGCTTAGAAATTCAAGGATCTGAAACATTTGCAAATAAAAAAAGGGCAGGATAACATTTGCTCTTCTATTTTTAACTTCTTGGAAAATGTTATTGATTTTTAGCCCTACATTTTTTTCCTAAATATATACAAATAAAACTATAAATTTTCCTTCAAGCACAGGTTTTTGCTGCACTCTGTGAATTTTGATATACCATATTTCAGTTATTTTTCACTTCAAAACATTTTCTAGTTTTCATTGGAATTTCTTTCTTTGACCCATGGGTTCTTTACAGATATATTACTTAGTTTCCAAACATTTGGCCATTTTCTAGTTAATTTTTAATGTTACTGATTTTAGTTTTAATCCTACTGTGATAAGAGAACGTTCTCTGTACAATTTCAGCCCTTTGTACTTTAAGACTAGCTGCATGGTTTATATGTGCAATTTTTGGGCTTTAAAATGAATGCTCTTAAATGTGTATATTATTACACATATGCTAATTAGATAAAGTTTATTAATTGTGCTTTTCATATTTTTTATATCCTTCCTGATCTATTTTAGTCTAATTTGACAGCTACTAGGAAATGCTTACTAAAATCTCTAACCATACTTGTAAATTTGCCAAATTTTATTAATCCTGCCAATTTTTACTTAACATATTTTCTTATGCTATTAGTGCATACACGTTAAGAACCATATATTTTAGGGAGATTGACACTTCAACATTGTAAAATGTCTCTATCACTTTTCTCTAGCCTCTTTTTTTGTGATGTTGATATAGCTATATTAGGGTGTCTTTTTTGTGGGAGAGTAATTGTATGTCTTTTTCCTAAGCAGCATATAGCTTTTCATTATTGGTCCTCACAGTCTTTGCCTCTTAATTAGAACATATGATCTGCTTGCCTTTAATGCATTTGTTGATATTTGAGTTTTCTTTGATCCACCTAGTTTTCATTCCTGTATTCTCCTTTCTAGTTATCTTTTGGGTCAGTGTGATATTTTCTATTATTTTCCCACTTTTTTACCTCTATTAGCTTTTTAACATAATCTTTCATCATTCATTTACTGGTTATACTAGAGATTAAAATATGGGTCCTTAACTTTTGTTAGCATCATCCACAATTTAATCATTTTAAACTTCATGACAGTGTAAATATCTTAAAGCACTTGAACTCCATCTAAGTCCTTTCTATTTTTCACGCTATTCTTGATGTGCATTTCAGTTCTATATATATTTTAAGCCTAACTTGTCATTTTTACTGTATTATAAAGTTAATATTAACTTAGAGTTCCCTCATATATTTACCCTTTTCAGTGTCTTTGTTTCCTACAATTCCATGTCTTCAACTGAGTTTGATATTTTTCATACTTGAAGGACCTTCCTTAGTATTTCTTTTATTGTAAGTCCTCTGGTGGTGGAAATTTTTTTTTTCTTTTTCTTTTAATACATTTCTCCCTACTGCCATAACCAAAAATCAAACCCATGACCCTATGCTTTTGGAAGCTACTCCCTAACTACTACACTACCTAATTTCTTGGTAAATAATTTTTGACAGAAAATATATTTATTTTGGTTTTATTTTTTCTTCTGTGCATTTGAAAGACTTTTTATTTTGAAATAATCATAAATTCACAAGAAGCTGCCAAAATAGGATAGAGAGGTTCCATATAACATTTATGCAATTTCCTCTCCTGGTTATATTTTGTATAATTGTGATAGGCAGAATTTTAGCAATGTATCCTTAAGATTCTCATTCCTGATTATTTGAACACCAACCCAGGCACTGCAGTGAAGGAAATACACAGATGTCATAAAGTTTATTGGTCTTAAAATAGGAATATTTATCCTGGATAGTCCAGTTGGACATTATCTATTCACTTGAGCCTTTGAACGCAGAAAAAAAAAGAATTTCTCTAACTGAAGTCAGAGAGATGTGAAGGAAGAAGAAAACAGAGGATAAATGAAAGCAAAGGGAAAGGTCAGAGAGATTTGGAGAGTGAGAAGCACTAGAACCTGCCACTGTTGGCTTTGAAGATGAAGAAAGGAGTCCTTTCTTCATATGAGGCAAGATATGCAGGGAACCTCTGGAAATTAAGAATGACCCTAGCCAATAGCCAGCAGGGAAGCAAAGGTTTTTATCTCTCATCACAAGGAACTGAATTCTGCCAAAAATGTGAGTAAGTTTGGAAGTGGATTTAACCCAGAATATCTTGAAGGAATGCAACCCTGCCAACACCATGATTTTGCCTCCATGAAACAAAGAACAAAGAATCAACTGAGCCACACTGTGCCCAGACATATGGCCCAGAACTGTGAGGCAATAAATTTGCATTGCTCGAGGCCACTACATATGTGGAATTTTTTACTGAACGAATAAATAAATACAATGTCTATTGTATGATCTTAAATCTAGGAAGTTGATACTGATGTGTGTGTAGTTCTGTGACGTCTTATCACACATGTAGATCCATGGAACCACTAATGCAATCCTATCACTTCGAAGATCCTCATGTTATCCACTTATAGTCACACCCCCTACCCCTTCCATTCCTGATCTCTGGAAACTACTACTGTCTTCCTCACTGCTATGATGTTTTTTTCCTTCTGGCATTTTATTTTATTTTTTAAAATTTATTTATTTTTAATTGAAGGATTATTGCATTACTGTATTCTGTTGGTTTCTACCAAATACTGACATAAATCAGCCATAGGTTTACTTATGTCCCCTCCAACTTGAACATCCCTCCCACATCCCCGCCCATCCCACCCCTCCTATTCACCTCTATAATTCTTAAAGTGTTGAAGAAGTCTTAAAAGTTGTTGTTTCAGTCCATTTCTCTTTGCTGTTCAGATTGAAGAACTTCTGTTGTTTTATTTTTAGGTTCATGGATTCTTTCCTCTGTCATTTCCATTCTGCTATTGAGATCATATAGTGCATTTTTTAGTTTAATTGTTGATTCTTCTTAATGTCTTCTGTTTTTTTGCAGAGCCTTTCTGTTCCTTTGTCAGGGTATTATTATTATTTTTTCATTTGTTTCAAGCATGTTTGTAATTACTTACTGAAGCATTTTTATGATGGTTGCTTTACAGTCCTAGTGAGAATATGCCAGCATCTATGTCATCTTGGTGTTGGTGTCTGTTGTTTGCCATTTCTCATTCAAATTGAGCTTTTCTGGTTCTGGTTCTGCCAAATGATTTTTGAGTATACGTATATGTTTTGAGTATTAGGTTGTGAGACCGTGGGTCTTCTGTATTTTAGCTGACCTATAAATCTTCTGTATATTAGGTGGCCTCCTTTAGATCCTCTGTATTTTAGGTGTCCTTTAATGCTGGGCTGGCAAGGAAAGAAGGATGCCACTCATTACTGTCCAGTGGGAGTGGAAGTCCAGTTCCTTATTTAACTTCTCATGACATTCTGGCAGGGGAAGGGTTCCTCGTTACTCTAGGACAAGATTGGACAGTTCTGACTCTTCACTAGGCCTTCATGATGTCACCCTGGTTGGGAACAGCAGAGATACTTTATTACTGCTTGCGATTGGTTTCCACTGTTGTTGACATGAAAGAGGCGTGGGGGACACCATTAGGAGGGTTGGCCTCATTACAACTTGGTAGTAGTTGAATTCCTGATTCTCTACTGGGCATCCTTTGACACCAGCCCAGTGAGAAGGGTACTTCATTACTGGTTGTTGTCAGGGAAGTACAGGTCTCCCAAACCCCGCCTCCCCACTGCCCCCAATCCCCCTGTGGGTTTCTACCGATACCACAAGTGGAAAGGAACTTGCTACCAGTTGGTGGGAATGAAGGGCTCTGCTTACCCATTGGCCTTCTCAGAATCCAAATGGTAGGAGCTGGAGTCACTCCTAGTTGTAGCCACATGGGGGGAAAAGTATGGGCTCCCCAGTTAGCCTGTGTTGGTGGGTTGGGGCTGGGATTCAGGTTTTATTGTAGACTTTAGTTTGCATAAGGTGATTATTGCATAAATGTTTTCTATATTGCTAGGCATTTCCTACTAGAAAGGGCAGGCATTGAGACTTTGTTTCCTCAGCCCATTGGCGTACTAAGTTGCCTCTTTAGATTGTTCATTTGATTTTTTTTTTCCTATGTGAAATAGCTGTTGTTTCAGAATTTAAATGTTTATATCACAGATTGCCAGAAATGGAAGATAAAAAACTTTATGTCATGTCATTTTGGAAAGCTAGGGCAAAGATTTTCAAAGTTATGAACTATCTTAGTTATCTTAAAACCAAAATTTCATAGGATAAAATGCTTCATATTTTACACTCATATCCATTGATAAAATCTTCTTCTTTTAAATCCACAGGTCGTTAGGATGTGTTCATGTTAAATAGTTGTTCACTTAATATTTTCTATTATTTAAATATGTAATACTATATAAAGTAAAATAGAATTTTTCTGGAAATATATGTATATATATATATATATATATATATGAAGAAAATAAAGCAATCTGGCAACAAAAAACTTCTTGGTCAGTATTTAGAGCCAAATAAAAATTATAGTATTTTTTCATTTAATATGTATGAAAGTATTCTTATATCTTATAACTAATAGTGGAGAGCATATGAAGACAGAAATATATCTTTCTGCATAAAAATTCTTTTGCCTAATATTCTCAAGTGTGGATTGCATGTTTTCCAGGGTTTTTTTGTACTTGCTTTTCAGGTAGGGAAAGTTCTGAAATAGGTACCTAATCCTAGCATTTTCCAAATAACCCACTCGCCTAGGATTTGTTCAAACAAAAGACAGCTCATAATTATTTCAGAGATTTTTTCTCTTTGAAGGAGGAAAGAGGGCAATAGGTGCCAGATTCAGCCAGTAAGTGCTCTTTTCCACCTAAAATTCTCTTGGAGTTACCCCTTCTAGGGTCACAGTTATCTGTAAAGTGAATTACTTTATACTGTAAACAACTTTCCAGATTAGTCATTAGAAGTGTGGGCTTTGGAATCAGAAATTGTTTTAAACCTGACGTCTGTCACTTAGTAGATGCTTCAACTTTTATTGTAGACTTTAGTTTGCATAAGGTGATTATTGCATAAATGTTTTCTATATTGCTAGGCATTTCCTACTAGAAAGGGCAGGCATTGAGACTTTGTTTCCTCAGCCCATTGGCGTACTAAGTTGCCTCTTTAGATTGTTCATTTGATTTTTTTTTTCCTATGTGAAATAGCTGTTGTTTCAGAATTTAAATGTTTATATCACAGATTGCCAGAAATGGAAGATAAAAAACTTTATGTCATGTCATTTTGGAAAGCTAGGGCAAAGATTTTCAAAGTTATGAACTATCTTAGTTATCTTAAAACCAAAATTTCATAGGATAAAATGCTTCATATTTTACACTCATATCCATTGATAAAATCTTCTTCTTTTAAATCCACAGGTCGTTAGGATGTGTTCATGTTAAATAGTTGTTCACTTAATATTTTCTATTATTTAAATATGTAATACTATATAAAGTAAAATAGAATTTTTCTGGAAATATATGTATATATATATATATATATATATAATGAAGAAAATAAAGCAATCTGGCAACAAAAAACTTCTTGGTCAGTATTTAGAGCCAAATAAAAATTATAGTATTTTTTCATTTAATATGTATGAAAGTATTCTTATATCTTATAACTAATAGTGGAGAGCATATGAAGACAGAAATATATCTTTCTGCATAAAAATTCTTTTGCCTAATATTCTCAAGTGTGGATTGCATGTTTTCCAGGGTTTTTTTGTACTTGCTTTTCAGGTAGGGAAAGTTCTGAAATAGGTACCTAATCCTAGCATTTTCCAAATAACCCACTCGCCTAGGATTTGTTCAAACAAAAGACAGCTCATAATTATTTCAGAGATTTTTTCTCTTTGAAGGAGGAAAGAGGGCAATAGGTGCCAGATTCAGCCAGTAAGTGCTCTTTTCCACCTAAAATTCTCTTGGAGTTACCCCTTCTAGGGTCACAGTTATCTGTAAAGTGAATTACTTTATACTGTAAACAACTTTCCAGATTAGTGATTAGAAGTGTGGGCTTTGGAATCAGAAATTGTTTTAAACCTGACGTCTGTCACTTAGTAGATGCTTCAACAACTTCTTTTGCCTTCCAAAACTTAACTTCTTCTTCTAAAACAGGCAATAAATGTTGTAATAATTAGAGTACGGAAGTGTTACTCTTAGCACAGTATGTAATGTGCATACTTTAACTTTTTATTTATGTTTATAAGGGAAGAAAGAGAAACGACTATCACATTTAGAATGTCTTTCTTTGGAACCTCTTAGGTACCAGGTAAAAGAAAAATGGCCGTTTTAGAATTGTGTCTGGGAATTTTTACTGACAATGAGCTTTCTGCCTTGGGAAACTCAAATGTTATCACTATGCGTCTGAGCACCAAGCACTTTGAGCTGGGGTAGCATGTGATTATGCAAAGACAAAAAAGAAGAAGACAGATTGCAAAAATGTAGACACCCTTGAATGACAGATAGGAGCCTTGTCCATTTGATAAATTACAATACAATGTATCATGTGGTGGTTAAAAATGTGGAAACTAGAGACGGACTAAATTTGAATCCCTTTAAACCAGCTGTAAAGCTTCAGGTCATTGTATGCCACTTTGAACTTATACAAAATAGTGACTGTAATAGAATCTCTTATAGTGGTGCATATAAAAGTATTCAGTGGATAAAAGTATGTAGAACACTGGTGTATAGTAAGCATTCAATTAATAATACTAGTTACTCTTTAACTCTAACCACAAGGAATAATGCAGTACAGCAAGGCCTACTCTGTTCTGTTCTTGGCAGGTAATTCATTCAAGTTTTATCCAAAGAAAGTGTGGATTGCATGTTTTCCAGGGTTTTTGTACTTGCTTTTCAGGTAGAGAAACTTCTGAACTACATACCTAATCCTAGCATTTTCCAAATAACCCACTCGCCTAGGATTTGTTCAAACAAAAGACAGCTCATAATTATTTCAGAGATTTTTTCTCTTTGAAGGAGGAAAGAGGGCAATAGGTGCCAGATTCAGCCAGTAAGTGCTCTTTTCCACCTAAAATTCTCTTGGAGTTACCCCTTCTAGGGTCACAGTTATCTGTAAAGTGAATTACTTTATACTGTAAACAACTTTCCAGATTAGTGATTAGAAGTGTGGGCTTTGGAATCAGAAATTGTTTTAAACCTGACGTCTGTCACTTAGTAGATGCTTCAACAACTTCTTTTGCCTTCCAAAACTTAACTTCTTCTTCTAAAACAGGCAATAAATGTTGTAATAATTAGAGTACGGAAGTGTTACTCTTAGCACAGTATGTAATGTGCATACTTTAACTTTTTATTTATGTTTATAAGGGAAGAAAGAGAAACGACTATCACATTTAGAATGTCTTTCTTTGGAACCTCTTAGGTACCAGGTAAAAGAAAAATGGCCGTTTTAGAATTGTGTCTGGGAATTTTTACTGACAATGAGCTTTCTGCCTTGGGAAACTCAAATGTTATCACTATGCGTCTGAGCACCAAGCACTTTGAGCTGGGGTAGCATGTGATTATGCAAAGACAAAAAAGAAGAAGACAGATTGCAAAAATGTAGACACCCTTGAATGACAGATAGGAGCCTTGTCCATTTGATAAATTACAATACAATGTATCATGTGGTGGTTAAAAATGTGGAAACTAGAGACGGACTAAATTTGAATCCCTTTAAACCAGCTGTAAAGCTTCAGGTCATTGTATGCCACTTTGAACTTATACAAAATAGTGACTGTAATAGAATCTCTTATAGTGGTGCATATAAAAAGTATTCAGTGGATAAAAAGTATGTAGAACACTGGTGTATAGTAAGCATTCAATTAATAATACTAGTTACTCTTTAACTCTAACCACAAGGAATAATGCAGTACAGCAAGGCCTACTCTGTTCTGTTCTTGGCAGGTAATTCATTCAAGTTTTATCTAAAGGAGAGACAAAAGAAAGATTTATTGCAGTCTATATATTTTGTGCTAGATGGAGTTAATTTTTTCATACATACCACTTGGTACTATCTTTATTAGAGAACAGGAGAAAGTTGTCTCCCAAGGTCCCAATTGGTGAAGAAAGATTTTATACTTGGATGTCATCCCTGGCAATTATTTTCTGTTAACAGAAGAAGCTATAGCGTTATGGGGAGAATAGGATGAATCTCTGTAGAGCTGACTGTGGGTGCACCTGTTTGGTTCACCCCTTTAAGGTGGGAAGTGGACTGGTGTGCAGTGCTAACCAGTATTCCCAAGAGTTTGAGGACGGGACCTTCCTAGAAGAAGGTTAAGAAACTTACGAGTGAATATCTGATACTTGCTTAATAATATCTCTAGTAGAAAATGAAGAGCAGTCTCTCTAAAAACTGTCTCTTTGAGTTCTGAACCTTTTGGAAGAACTGTCCCTCCATGTAGAATCTGGCAAGGAGAAGGTTATTTCTCCCTTACTTTTTGATTAAAAAGTCCACACAAAACAACATCCCAGTAGTTTTTTTTTCTTTAAGTTACTCTCATGAAACACTCACTTTATTGAAGTCAGAACTTTATTTAAACAATTGTGTTCATTTTCAGTGATTCATGTTTTTCCTTATGAAAATGAAATCATAACCTAGGGCTAGCTGTGCTGCTTCTTCCTGGAACTTATTTATTTATTTATTTTTTCTCTTTTTAAATTTTTTTAATTTTTTTAAACTTTTATTTTACTTTTAACTTTTATAGAGTTTTGTTGTTTACAGATGTGTATGTTCTCAGATTAGCCATATGGATATCCTCCCCATCCCACCCCTCCAGACCATCATACAGCAACCGTGAAGGATCTGCTTTTCTCACAGAGCAGCTATTTTCTATAGCTATTTTCTTCACATATGATAGTACATACAACCAATATTTTCACTATGTCTGTATTTTTACCTATTCTGATTGGTATGGGAATAGACTCTAAAGAGAATACTCAAGTTTTAGAAATGTTTTTCTAAGATGTACTTTATTGAGATATAATTTTCATACATTTTTGAAATGTGAAGTTCAATGAGTTTTAACAAATATATACACTTTTATAGCCACCACCATAATCTATCTATCTGTCTATCTATCTATATATTGCATCTCTGTTAGCCCCTCAAACCTAAATTTTTGCTGTGAATAACCACCCGACTCCCCACCGCTAGTCCCAGGCAGCCATTGATCTCTTTGTCCCAATATAAATCTGTTTTCCTTTCCTAAAATTTTATGTAAATGATAGCTCATTTATACCCTTTTGTGTCTGGCTTATTTCCTCAGTGTACCAGTTTTAAGAGAATAGGATGAATCTCTGTAGAGCTGACTGGGGGAATTAGGTGGGAAGTGGACGGGGATACCAGTATTCCCAAGAGTTTGAGGACGGGACCTTCCTAGAAGAAGGTTAAGAAACTTACGAGTGAATATCTGATACTTGCTTAATAATATCTCTAGTAGAAAATGAAGAGCAGTCTCTCTAAAAACTGTCTCTTTGAGTTCTGAACCTTTTGGAAGAACTGTCCCTCCATGTAGAATCTGGCAAGGAGAAGGTTATTTCTCCCTTACTTTTTGATTAAAAAGTCCACACAAAACAACATCCCAGTAGTTTTTTTTTCTTTAAGTTACTCTCATGAAACACTCACTTTATTGAAGTCAGAACTTTATTTAAACAATTGTGTTCATTTTCAGTGATTCATGTTTTTCCTTATGAAAATGAAATCATAACCTAGGGCTAGCTGTGCTGCTTCTTCCTGGAACTTATTTATTTATTTATTTTTTCTCTTTTTAAATTTTTTTAATTTTTTTAAACTTTTATTTTACTTTTAACTTTTATAGAGTTTTGTTGTTTACAGATGTGTATGTTCTCAGATTAGCCATATGGATATCCTCCCCATCCCACCCCTCCAGACCATCATACAGCAACCGTGAAGGATCTGCTTTTCTCACAGAGCAGCTATTTTCTATAGCTATTTTCTTCACATATGATAGTACATACAACCAATATTTTCACTATGTCTGTATTTTTACCTATTCTGATTGGTATGGGAATAGACTCTAAAGAGAATACTCAAGTTTTAGAAATGTTTTTCTAAGATGTACTTTATTGAGATATAATTTTCATACATTTTTGAAATGTGAAGTTCAATGAGTTTTAACAAATATATACACTTTTATAGCCACCACCATAATCTATCTATCTGTCTATCTATCTATATATTGCATCTCTGTTAGCCCCTCAAACCTAAATTTTTGCTGTGAATAACCACCCCGACTCCCCACCGCTAGTCCCAGGCAGCCATTGATCTCTTTGTCCCAATATAAATCTGTTTTTTTCCTTTCCTAAAATTTTATGTAAATGATAGCTCATTTATACCCTTTTGTGTCTGGCTTATTTCACTCAGTGTACCAGTTTTAAGACCCATACATATCAAGGTATGAACCTATAGTTTATGCTGCCCCCCACCCCTGCTGCTCTTTTTGGGTACATAGTATTCCGTTATGTGAATGTATTATTATGTGTTTATATATTTACCTATTGAAGTATAGAGTATTTTCAGTTTGGATGTATTATGAACAAATGTATAAAACTATGAACATTTGTTTAGGAGTCCTTTTGCTATTGTATTTTTCCCTACTGACAGTTATATAAATTTTATATATGGATGAAACACTTCAAAGAAAAGAAAGAGGAATTATACATGACATAGTTACCACTTCTTTGCTTTCATTATTTAATTTTTTTTTTTTTCTATTTCTAAAGATACTGTGATGTTATCCTTTAGGTGCTGGGAATGCAGCAGCATAACAGTTCGTTTGGTAGTTACTGTATTGTATCAGTTGCCCAGGACGCATGGCTACATATTTTGGGGTGGTTTCGACTTATTTTTTTTTACAGTTCTCTCTCTTCTGGGAGATGGTTGGTTATGTCTTGCCTGAGAGGATGTAGGTATGTGGGAGGGTATTCAGTACTTCCTTGAAGATTTTAATATTTTTCACAGGGAGATTTTCTCCTCTTTTTTTGTACTATATTCAACTTTAGTTCTTTTTACAAGCTCTTATTTACTGCTGCCCAACCCCCTCGCTGTGTTCCTTTAGCCATTAGCCTCAGCACTGAAGTTACTAGGAAAAAGGCCAAGAAGAACCAGCTTTATACAGCAGAGTCATACGTATTAAGCATCACTGGATTTTTACCTTCCTCTGTAAAATAGTGAGCCTGTAGTCCACATAAGAAATCCAAGAATCAGGATAAATGATTTACTTGTTCTCCAGATTATGGTGAAATTCCAACCTTTCTCAGACTTGGGGTTTCCCTGCATCTAGTTCCTTTTATGTTCACTTGAATTCTTTTATTTAGGTTCTGACTATCATGAGTACTACCCTGAAATACCTTCTTACTCAGTAATCCAGACCTCAAATAAATCTGTTTTTTTCCTTTCCTAAAATTTTATGTAAATGATAGCTCATTTATACCCTTTTGTGTCTGGCTTATTTCACTCAGTGTACCAGTTTTAAGACCCATACATATCAAGGTATGAACCTATAGTTTATGCTGCCCCCCACCCCTGCTGCTCTTTTTGGGTACATAGTATTCCGTTATGTGAATGTATTATTATGTGTTTATATATTTACCTATTGAAGTATAGAGTATTTTCAGTTTGGATGTATTATGAACAAATGTATAAAACTATGAACATTTGTTTAGGAGTCCTTTTGCTATTGTATTTTTCCCTACTGACAGTTATATAAATTTTATATATGGATGAAACACTTCAAAGAAAAGAAAGAGGAATTATACATGACATAGTTACCACTTCTTTGCTTTCATTATTTAATTTTTTTTTTTTTCTATTTCTAAAGATACTGTGATGTTATCCTTTAGGTGCTGGGAATGCAGCAGCATAACAGTTCGTTTGGTAGTTACTGTATTGTATCAGTTGCCCAGGACGCATGGCTACATATTTTGGGGTGGTTTCGACTTATTTTTTTTTACAGTTCTCTCTCTTCTGGGAGATGGTTGGTTATGTCTTGCCTGAGAGGATGTAGGTATGTGGGAGGGTATTCAGTACTTCCTTGAAGATTTTAATATTTTTCACAGGGAGATTTTCTCCTCTTTTTTTGTACTATATTCAACTTTAGTTCTTTTTACAAGCTCTTATTTACTGCTGCCCAACCCCCTCGCTGTGTTCCTTTAGCCATTAGCCTCAGCACTGAAGTTACTAGGAAAAAGGCCAAGAAGAACCAGCTTTATACAGCAGAGTCATACGTATTAAGCATCACTGGATTTTTACCTTCCTCTGTAAAATAGTGAGCCTGTAGTCCACATAAGAAATCCAAGAATCAGGATAAATGATTTACTTGTTCTCCAGATTATGGTGAAATTCCAACCTTTCTCAGACTTGGGGTTTCCCTGCATCTAGTTCCTTTTATGTTCACTTGAATTCTTTTATTTAGGTTCTGACTATCATGAGTACTACCCTGAAATACCTTCTTACTCAGTAATCCAGACCTCAAATACAGCAGTGTTCTTGCAAACTACTCAAACCTTCAATAATATGACACCTGAGAATCTAAGACCAGTAGATACAGCAGCATCTAGACTTTCAACCCTGCTTATTGTGAACGAGTTAGAGCACTAGAAGGAGAAGAGTATTCCAGTGAGGTAGTAATTACTGAGCTCAACAGCCTATTGTTAAGATATTAAATTAAGGCCAAATAAGATATCTAACCAAACTGCCTCTTAAAAGTAGTGACTCATGGGCTAAATGATGTGAGAATCAAATAAATATCGTGGAGCTCCTTTAGGGGGAAGAAATTCTTTTGGATTTAAGTTGCATTTAATGGAATTCATTGAACCTCTTCAAAATTTTCCATAAAGTGTCCAATAAAAAGCATGAAGTCTTGAAAGAGTTTAAATCACCTTTTAAAAGGGGATGAAGAAACTCTTTCCCACTCACCACATGAGAGGAAGAATATGGTGCTGTAAATTCCCCTGTAATTTAAGTTATGGGGACCTGAATTTGGAGGGGAATGTCTAGTTAAAAGTGCACAGGCTGGCGCAGAGCTGCCCAAGGCATACAGGAAAGTGGGCTTTCAGGAGGCCTTCCCAGGGAGCAGTTGAACGGAGGGCCACTTCTCTGGTGCATTAAACAAAATGTTCCAGAATAAATGTTCATTCTGTAGCCTATGGTTTTGTTTTCCTCATGACAGTGTATTGGTTTTGTGAGTTCTTTTTCTACTTTACTCTCCACGTTTTATTTTTAAGCAGCTTATAGGTTGCTGTCTGCTGTATATTGGCATCCTGAAAGGGTTTCTACCTGACTGATAGGCAATCCTGATGACTTTCGTCACTCCAACTAGATCCCTCCCAATAAGATTGAGAGAGGCTTAGAGGAGGCCTCACCTCCACCAGATGGCATCCCAAGTTAGTCCACATAAGTCAAAATTAAATGATTTACTTGTTTGTTTTTTCCAGATTATGGTGAAATTCCAACCTTTCTCAGACTTGGGGTTTCCCTGCATCTAGTTCCTTTTATGTTCACTTGAATTCTTTTATTTAGGTTCTGACTATCATGAGTACTACCCTGAAATACCTTCTTACTCAGTAATCCAGACCTCAAATACAGCAGTGTTCTTGCAAACTACTCAAACCTTCAATAATATGACACCTGAGAATCTAAGACCAGTAGATACAGCAGCATCTAGACTTTCAACCCTGCTTATTGTGAACGAGTTAGAGCACTAGAAGGAGAAGAGTATTCCAGTGAGGTAGTAATTACTGAGCTCAACAGCCTATTGTTAAGATATTAAATTAAGGCCAAATAAGATATCTAACCAAACTGCCTCTTAAAAGTAGTGACTCATGGGCTAAATGATGTGAGAATCAAATAAATATCGTGGAGCTCCTTTAGGGGGAAGAAATTCTTTTGGATTTAAGTTGCATTTAATGGAATTCATTGAACCTCTTCAAAATTTTCCATAAAGTGTCCAATAAAAAGCATGAAGTCTTGAAAGAGTTTAAATCACCTTTTAAAAGGGGATGAAGAAACTCTTTCCCACTCACCACATGAGAGGAAGAATATGGTGCTGTAAATTCCCCTGTAATTTAAGTTATGGGGACCTGAATTTGGAGGGGAATGTCTAGTTAAAAGTGCACAGGCTGGCGCAGAGCTGCCCAAGGCATACAGGAAAGTGGGCTTTCAGGAGGCCTTCCCAGGGAGCAGTTGAACGGAGGGCCACTTCTCTGGTGCATTAAACAAAATGTTCCAGAATAAATGTTCATTCTGTAGCCTATGGTTTTGTTTTCCTCATGACAGTGTATTGGTTTTGTGAGTTCTTTTTTTCTACTTTACTCTCCACGTTTTATTTTTAAGCAGCTTATAGGTTGCTGTCTGCTGTATATTGGCATCCTGAAAGGGTTTCTACCTGACTGATAGGCAATCCTGATGACTTTCGTCACTCCAACTAGATCCCTCCCAATAAGATTGAGAGAGGCTTAGAGGAGGCCTCACCTCACCTGAGGTGGAGCTTGCAGAGTCCTGGCATCCCAGAACAGAATCAGAATGTCTTCCCTGCTACAGCTAGAGGTATCATTTTTTAAAAAAACTTTGGCCTCTGTTATTGTTTATTTATTTATTTATTTATTTTCATACATCTTTATTCTTTGGCCTGTGTGGGCCTCCCATTGCAGTGACACTGCTTGTTACAAGCACTTGGCTCTGGGCTAGAGTGCTGGCTCATAATTGGATACACTGGCCCAACTGCTTCTTGACACATGGGATCTTCCCAGGCCAGGGATTGAACTGGTGCCTCTTGCACTACAAGGTGGACTCTCTACCCACTGGACCAGCAGAGAGACCCGTAGAGGTGTATTTTTTATTCCATGGCTAGTGTTTTGATTCTCTGCTTTCTCTCTACTTCAGAAGGATGTTGTGTCATTAAAAGAAATAATATAGCCAGGTCCATAGGAAGGGCTCAAAAAAGTTGACTTCTGCCATTCCAGATTTCAGAAGGAGATTTTCTAGCTTTCTACTCCTTGAAAATTGTTGTGTTCTAGATTGAATGTGTTTCTAGGTAACTGCCAGGGGTAAATTCCTTTTGGAAAAAGATAATTTCATTATAGGTCTAGTATTTTTATAATTCTTGCATGCAGTACACAACCCTTAATTAAAACTACAAGCTATATGAAGTGATAAGGCAATAAGAAGCAAAAATAGGAGAAGCAGACAACAGAAAGAGTCTTTTGGCCTCAATTAATGGAGCAGTCAGACATAGCAATTAAGATAGCTGTCCTTCAATCCAGGAGGCCTTCCCAGCAGTTGAACGGAGGCCACTTCTCTGGTGCATTAAACAAAATGTTCCAGAATAAATGTTCATTCTGTAGCCTATGGTTTTGTTTTCCTCATGACAGTGTATTGGGTTTGTGAGTTCTTTTCCTACTTTACTCTCCACGTTTTATTTTTAAGCAGCTTATAGGTTGCTGTCTGCTGTATATTGGCATCCTGAAAGGGTTTCTACCTGACTGATAGGCAATCCTGATGACTTTCGTCACTCCAACTAGATCCCTCCCAATAAGATTGAGAGAGGCTTAGAGGAGGCCTCACCTCACCTGAGGTGGAGCTTGCAGAGTCCTGGCATCCCAGAACAGAATCAGAATGTCTTCCCTGCTACAGCTAGAGGTATCATTTTTTAAAAAAACTTTGGCCTCTGTTATTGTTTATTTATTTATTTATTTATTTTCATACATCTTTATTCTTTGGCCTGTGTGGGCCTCCCATTGCAGTGACACTGCTTGTTACAAGCACTTGGCTCTGGGCTAGAGTGCTGGCTCATAATTGGATACACTGGCCCAACTGCTTCTTGACACATGGGATCTTCCCAGGCCAGGGATTGAACTGGTGCCTCTTGCACTACAAGGTGGACTCTCTACCCACTGGACCAGCAGAGAGACCCGTAGAGGTGTATTTTTTATTCCATGGCTAGTGTTTTGATTCTCTGCTTTCTCTCTACTTCAGAAGGATGTTGTGTCATTAAAAGAAATAATATAGCCAGGTCCATAGGAAGGGCTCAAAAAAGTTGACTTCTGCCATTCCAGATTTCAGAAGGAGATTTTCTAGCTTTCTACTCCTTGAAAATTGTTGTGTTCTAGATTGAATGTGTTTCTAGGTAACTGCCAGGGGTAAATTCCTTTTGGAAAAAGATAATTTCATTATAGGTCTAGTATTTTTATAATTCTTGCATGCAGTACACAACCCTTAATTAAAACTACAAGCTATATGAAGTGATAAGGCAATAAGAAGCAAAAATAGGAGAAGCAGACAACAGAAAGAGTCTTTTGGCCTCAATTAATGGAGCAGTCAGACATAGCAATTAAGATAGCTGTCCTTCAAGGAGATAGAAAAGCAGGTTGCAGATGTGGGGACAACCTAAAATTCTAAGAATTTTAAGAATTATAAAATTGGAAGAAACAGTACTTAAAACTGAGAACTCAACATGTGAAAGTAAAAGCAGATAAGATATAGCTGAATTAAAAAAAAAATAGTAACTGGACGATAGGCCAGAATAAAATATCTAGAATGAGACCCAGAGAAGCAGAAGAATGTGTGAAATAGAAGAGAGGGGCAAAGGCACAGAGTAGACAGTAAGAAGGTCTCACAGGCATGTAATTGGAATCCTAGAAAAAGAGAATAATGCAGAAGCAGTATTGAAGTAATGCCTGAGAATTTTCTAAAACTAATTAGAGACATCAATCCTTAGCTTCTGGTTCTACATATTATATCCCTGGGCAGTATCTGGTTTCCTGAGTGGCCATCAAAGGGTCAGATGATAAAATTTACTAGTGCTGGAGAATTAGTTGCTTATGAATAAAACTCAGAACAGTAAGAAATGAAAAATATCTGGGAAGGTAAATCCCCCTTCTGTTCTTTCTTCCATTGAGCACTGCTGGATGTGGTTCATTCTTACAACCCTATACAGAAGGCATAATGCAAGGAAGTTCACTCAGCTGTTGAACAGCCCATCATGTTTCTTGGTAGCTTGATGAAATATGGTAACATAGTTCATTTCACTCCTTCTATATTTTCTTGCCTCATTTCCCTTTTTTCACATCCATACTGCCCTGGGGTTACACTTTTCAAAGAATAGCATGACTTTCCCAAGCAGAGTGTTGAAAGAGAAGTTCCAGTTATAGAGGAATATACAATGTGTTGGTGTGTGTTTATTCTCAGTTACATCCTGCTCTTTGCAACCCCCTGTCGTCTGCCTGGCTTCTCTCTCCATAGAATGTTCCAGGCAGAAGTAGGAAATGGCGTGGGTTGCCATTTCCTCTTCCTGGGAATCTTTCTGACCTACTTTTCTTGCATCTCCTGCATTGGCAAGCAGGTTCAAGCTTAGTGAAGCCCATTGCTGTTGGGCAAATACACTAAACTTGAACCTTATTTGACTGTTAGTGAACCATATGATCCATCTAAACTATTACATGAGTCCTGACTCTAGCCATAAAATAAGCAAAATTTATAATCAGTTAGTGAATGCACCGGGCTTTTACATACATTACCTGTTGAAAATCATGACAACCCTATTAGATAGGCAGCATTATCTGCATTTTGTTACCACTGATATTCATACCGAGTCCCCAAATAGATAATAAATACCCCAAATTCAGCAGTTGTTATTTCAGTTCTTGGTGTCTACTTAGTGCTACATGAATAAATTATGAGTAAGCTTTCCCTTACCTTGACTTTTGATATCTAACGATATCAAAATTACCTCAAGGAGAATCTGAGGTAAAAATCATAAGGTGAAATTTTAGTGTGCATTCATGCTATGCTGTTTGGATCCTATTTACATGATTCTCTACTGCTGTCTGGCAGGAAAGCTAGTTCCAGGAAAGAATTAATCTTTCCTTAAGACAGAGTTTATTTTCTCAACCTTTTTTTCCCTCTTTCCACTGCAGAAACAGGCCTATTGATTGTCATTTTGAATTAAGGTTATGCAAGGTAAAGCAGTTCCAACTTGCAAACTGATGAAGTTTGGCAAACTCGGTGCACATTTTCAGGACATTGTTTAAGCACAGCATACCTGCCTGTACCATCACCTGAACTCATACTTTGCCAAGTGCACTTTCTCAAACTTTGCAGGGCTGAGAGCCAGGGCTGGGGTGCCTCAATCCCAAAACAGGCCTCCTTCTCTAAATAAATGAATTAATAATAACAGTAACAAACAAACAGGCCTCCTTGCGTGAGGAATTCCTGGCATTCTGACTTACAGCCATTACAACGCAGACACAGCTTGTCCTTAAGTGGGGCGGATAAACGAGCCCAGATTTCTTATTTTTGTTTCTCTACCCCTGGTTTCAGTTGCTTTCCACCTCCTCCTTCTGCGCCAGTGCTTTTTCCTGCCCTTTGCCCACCACATCAGTTAGTTCAGCTGGGTTATAGCAAGTGGAGGTGGATTCATAATGGAGAAAAACCTAGCATCTGTGTGCTTGTTAGCTAGTTAATAAATCACCTTTACCAAAGGACACATTGGCTGAGCCAAACTAAAGAAGACATTTCTTAAGGAGGCCAAGAGGCAGGATAAAATTTTTCCCACATCCCACTTTACTGAAGTAGTTGCCAACTCTACTCTTCCTACATGGAAGGCCCGTGTTCGTCGTATTTGCAATCTCGAAAGTATGATCTGATATCTCACAGGCATTTCCTTTCTGGACCACATTATAAAATTAATTAGCATTTACTGCAGACTTCTTAAGTGCTTGGGGTTGAGTAAGAAGTTTCATAGGTTTCTTTATATGCCACTAAGCCTCAAAGGCAACTTTATGAAGTAAATATTTTAATCCTCACTTTATAGATAAGAAAACTGACAAAGAGGTTAAGTGACTGTTGAAGTCCTCGCAGTAAGCCGTAGAGCTAAGACTCTAACCTCCATCTAGTTCTTTCCACTACACACAGTTTGGGAGCAAAAGTAATTAATATGGAGATTCATAGGCCATGTGCATTAAGCTGCCCACTTACACTCAGCAGGTCTATTATAAGATCATTATATTTATAAAGAGCAGGATTATACATGCAGCTAGCAATCAGATACCTACAGGGATCAAACTGCTTAGTTCATAGTGCTTTGATCTTAGCCAAGGAAAAGGTCTTTCCTGAATCCATGGAGCAGATTCTGAGGCATGCTCCTCAGAGGTAAATAAGGAGAGAGAAGTGATATCGAGAAGCTTTATAAACTAGATAATTAGAGAAAATGTTTAGTGATGCAGCACAAAGATTTATGACAGTAAAAACGTAGACTTTGGTAAAAATATTAGCAACAGGCTGACTTCATGGTTGTTCATGAATGCATTCAAATTTCTTTTTTGGTTTCATGAAGAAATCTTGGTACGATTTTAACCTTCTCAAGTTCCATTTGCCTTTTTGTATTCATTGTTTTGGGAGTTGATGTCTGATAGAGATAAAGATAAGAAGAAGAGAAGAGGGAAACACTGTATATATTTGCAAGCATTTTATTGGTTTAATCTGTACAGCAGTGCATCACTTAAGGAAATGCCTTCTAGGGATATCTGTAAGTAAAGTGTTTTAGGAAATTGTTAGATTTACTGAGAAGGCTGTGCTATGTTTTTCTTAAGTTGAATTAGGAAGGTAAAAGACCAACAAATATTTCTGCTTCTTTATCTTGTGCAGAAATTTAAATAGTATGCTATAAAACAATTCAAATAAATCAAAGGTATATCTCAGAATGAGGATGTCAATCTCACATTCCTATCCCATCCTTTCTGTCTGTCAACCTTTCCCCAGTGGTCGCCTTTGTTAACAGTGTATAACTTCCCAGCCATCATATTTTCCTAGTCACTCAGTATAAACCGCCCCGTGCGTGTGCGCGCACACACACACACACACACACTCACAAAACACACCTGACACAACGTATGTCATTCAATTAGACCTCATTATTCATTAATAAGATATCAACACAGTGTTGATTCATTCATATCTTTTACTGTAAATTCTAATTAACCATCCCCCTCTCAGAGAAAACTGGTGAGTCCTGATGATAAAAACTCCTGAGAGACTCAGATCATTCAGGCCAGGAAATTTTACTTCCTTCCTCAGAGAAAATGTGTTAAGCTGCCCACTTACACTCAGCAGTCTATAAGCATTTTTCAGGATACCTAAAAGGGATCAAACTGCTTAGTTCATAGTGCTTTGATCTTAGCCAAGGAAAAGGTCTTTCCTGAATCCATGGAGCAGATTCTGAGGCATGCTCCTCAGAGGTAAATAAGGAGAGAAGTGATATCGAGAAGCTTTATAAACTAGATAATTAGAGAAAATGTTTAGTGATGCAGCACAAAGATTTATGACAGTAAAAACGTAGACTTTGGTAAAAATATTAGCAACAGGCTGACTTCATGGTTGTTCATGAATGCATTCAAATTTCTTTTTTGGTTTCATGAAGAAATCTTGGTACGATTTTAACCTTCTCAAGTTCCATTTGCCTTTTTGTATTCATTGTTTTGGGAGTTGATGTCTGATAGAGATAAAGATAAGAAGAAGAGAAGAGGGAAACACTGTATATATTTGCAAGCATTTTATTGGTTTAATCTGTACAGCAGTGCATCACTTAAGGAAATGCCTTCTAGGGATATCTGTAAGTAAAGTGTTTTAGGAAATTGTTAGATTTACTGAGAAGGCTGTGCTATGTTTTTCTTAAGTTGAATTAGGAAGGTAGAGAGACCAACAAATATTTCTGCTTCTTTATCTTGTGCAGAAATTTAAATAGTATGCTATAAAACAATTCAAATAAATCAAAGGTATATCTCAGAATGAGGATGTCAATCTCACATTCCTATCCCATCCTTTCTGTCTGTCAACCTTTCCCCAGTGGTCGCCTTTGTTAACAGTGTATAACTTCCCAGCCATCATATTTTCCTAGTCACTCGTATAAACCGCACGTGCGTGTGCGCGCACACACACACACACACACACTCACAAAACACACCTGACACAACGTATGTCATTCAATTAGACCTCATTATTCATTAATAAGATATCAACACAGTGTTGATTCATTCATATCTTTTACTGTAAATTCTAATTAACCATCCCCCTCTCAGAGAAAACTGGTGAGTCCTGATGATAAAAACTCCTGAGAGACTCAGATCATTCAGGCCAGGATTATTTGGTCCACTTGTCTTTCTGATTCAGCAGCTGAGTTAACAGGTCACTGTATCTCATTCAATTGTGGCGTTTGTTTTGTCCTTACAGCTTTGATTTTAGTGATTTTTAAGACCCATATTGTTGCTGCTGCTATGGTTGATTGGGGGAATTAAAACTGTAGTTGTACATACCTTGGTTAGTGTTTGTTTTTGTAGAGAAGGATCCGAAAGGTAAACCTGTCTTCCGAGAATTTTCCAACAATGTGGACCATTTCTAGTAAGTGGCCATGATGAAAGTTATGAGCCCAGGCTCAGGGGTCAGCCCCTCCACTCTCTAGCACATGACCGAGTTCCTTCCGTTGTTCAGGCCACAAACTTTACAGTCCACCCTGTCTTCTCACCCCTTCTCACACTCCAGCCCCTACATGAATCTGGAAGTCCTTTTGTCTCTACTTTTCAGATATAAACTTACAATCTGACCACTTCTTACCACCACCGTGGTTGCTACTCTAAAGCTCCACCATCTCTTGTCTGAGTTTCCCTGCTTCTCTCTTAAGCAGGGAAGAAGACTTTTGTGCCTTATTTTCAAGCCTGCCCAGAGTAATTTTTAAACCTGCTACTCCTTGGACATCAGCAAAACCTGAGAACCTATTGGAAATACAGAATCTCAGGACCTGCTCAGACTTTCTGTGTAAAAATTTGTATCTTAACAGAATCCTCAGCTATCACAAGACTACCTGTGATGAAAGATCATCAAAAAAGCCTGTCAAGGGCTTCTCTCTGGTGATCCAGTGGGTGAGGACACCGCCTTGCAGTGCAAGGGGCGCCAGTTCGATCCCTGGCCTGGGAAGATCCCACGTGCCGCAGAGCGGCTGGACCGACGTGTCCAATTACCGAGCTGGAGCTCTGGAGCGAATGCGCCCAGAGCTGATACTCTGTGACAACAGAGGCCACTGTGATGGGAGGCCCACACGGGCCAAAAAACACAGATGGATGAAAACGGACAAATGAAAGACCAATGAAAGTGGCCTGCCTGCTCCCCTCCCTCCCCACCCCACCCCCGTCAAAAATAAATAAATAAATAAATCTTTTTTTTTTTTTTTTTTTAAAAAAAGCCTGTCAAGCAACCAAAAAAAACAAAATAAAAGAAACTTTGAATCTATCTTCGACTAGCACTTTCATAGGATGCAAAAAAATAATTACCAAAAAGTAAAATTTAAAAATATGAAAGACAGATATAAGTACAAGCCCTAATTTTGTATTATTTGACTCAGCAAACCTAAAATTCCTCTGTCAAACTGCTATAGAAGTTTCTAATACTCCCCAACAATGTCTTCACTAAGGTTTTTGCATACCATTGCAGGGACTGGCATCTGCCTAAGGACCACATTTTCCTGTCTCAGCTCTAACCACTCTGTTCTACTTGAGGTTCCCAGACACCACACGTATGCTTGGCTCCTGAGCCCTTGCTGTTCCCTCTGCCTAGAACCCTCTTTCCTAATTTTACCCACCTGACTAAATCCATCATCTCTTCAAGTCTTTGCTCAATTGCTGCCTTCTCATGGCCTTTTAACCTGTCTACTTACTGTTGAAAATGTACTTATGCTTCTCATGTCTGTTTGTCCTTGTGTGTGTGTGTGTGTGTGTGTGTGTGTGTGCATGCTCAGTTGTATCCAACTCTTTGTGACCTCGTGGACTGTAGCCTGCCAGGCTTCTCTGTCCATGGGATTCCCCAGGTGAGAATACTGGAGTGGGTTGATATCTTCTCCTTCAGGAATCTTCCCAACTCAGGGATGGAACCCGCATCTCTTGTGTCTTTTGCACTGGCAAGTTGATTCTTCACCACTGAGCTCCTGGGAAGCCTTCTTTATCCTTAGCCAATGATTAATGTCAATGACTCCATTTCTTCATTTATTAAGGAAGAATGACAGTAAAAGCAACAATGTAGGGAGGTTGGTAGAATTACATAAAAGCATATTTGTAACAAACTTAGAGCATGCCTAATGCGTGTTAGTAAATGTTAAGTATCATTAATAATTAGTATAACTTATCCCTGAGTTGGGAAGATCCCCTGGAGGAGGGCCTGGGCCGCAACGAGTTGGATACAACTGAGCAGTTAAGCAGAGCACAGCACAAATATAGTCAAAAGACTCCTCGCTGTGGTTACCTCTGGGAAAGGAAGAAGGCTTGATGGTGGAATGTAAACGATTTTGTATTTTCCACTCAGTACATTTCTACCTAATTTAAAATTTTTCTGATGGATATTTGTTACTTTAACAATTAATGAAACACAATACAAAGGATGAAAGGACAACTTTCTGTTGTTGGTCTACTACTTATATTCTGTTTCCCAAAGGGACATGTATTTGAAATTAAATTGTTGTAATTATAACCATCAGAGCAGCATTAATAATAATGAGTTTATGCTAAAATATTTACACTGTGACACTTGGCCTTGTGCCAGATGCTTTACACACATTATCTTATTTACTTTTTTCATTCTAGATTTTATTTATTTTAATTATTTTTATGATATATATTGTATCACTTACCAGTTTATTGCCTCTTAGCTCCAAATTCACTCTTCAATGCTTTCTCTGTTGTGATGGATGGATCTCCTTTAAGCATTTCAGCTTTAGAGTGAGCATGAGTTTAAGGGTTGTTAGTAGGGGAACGTTGCAGAAGAAGGGGACTTCCTGTGTTTCTGTACTGTAGCACAGTCAGTCACTGGTGTGGGTGTGAGGGCATCTGGTGGTGGTCTGTCTAGCTGTGTTCTCAGAATGCACACGTTCCTTGGTGGTCTCGCAGTAGCCTCTTCAATGTGGGCACCCTGCTCCACAGTCCTCTTGCCCACCCAAGAGCCCTGGTTCTCTTGACTCACACGCACCCTCTTTGTCTCTTACAGCCTTTCCATCAGGACCGCCTCATACCTCAGACCACCTTCCTACGGGTGCTCCACTCTACTTGTGTCTTTTGCACTGGCAAGTTGATTCTTCACCACTGAGCTCCTGGGAAGCCTTCTTTATCCTTAGCCAATGATTAATGTCAATGACTCCATTTCTTCATTTATTAAGGAAGAATGACAGTAAAAGCAACAATGTAGGGAGGTTGGTAGAATTACATAAAAGCATATTTGTAACAAACTTAGAGCATGCCTAATGCGTGTTAGTAAATGTTAAGTATCATTAATAATTAGTATAACTTATCCCTGAGTTGGGAAGATCCCCTGGAGGAGGGCCTGGGCCGCAACGAGTTGGATACAACTGAGCAGTTAAGCAGAGCACAGCACAAATATAGTCAAAAGACTCCTCGCTGTGGTTACCTCTGGGAAAGGAAGAAGGCTTGATGGTGGAATGTAAACGATTTTGTATTTTCCACTCAGTACATTTCTACCTAATTTAAAATTTTTCTGATGGATATTTGTTACTTTAACAATTAATGAAACACAATACAAAGGATGAAAGGACAACTTTCTGTTGTTGGTCTACTACTTATATTCTGTTTCCCAAAGGGACATGTATTTGAAATTAAATTGTTGTAATTATAACCATCAGAGCAGCATTAATAATAATGAGTTTATGCTAAAATATTTACACTGTGACACTTGGCCTTGTGCCAGATGCTTTACACACATTATCTTATTTACTTTTTTCATTCTAGATTTTATTTATTTTAATTATTTTTATGATATATATTGTATCACTTACCAGTTTATTGCCTCTTAGCTCCAAATTCACTCTTCAATGCTTTCTCTGTTGTGATGGATGGATCTCCTTTAAGCATTTCAGCTTTAGAGTGAGCATGAGTTTAAGGGTTGTTAGTAGGGGAACGTTGCAGAAGAAGGGGACTTCCTGTGTTTCTGTACTGTAGCACAGTCAGTCACTGGTGTGGGTGTGAGGGCATCTGGTGGTGGTCTGTCTAGCTGTGTTCTCAGAATGCACACGTTCCTTGGTGGTCTCGCAGTAGCCTCTTCAATGTGGGCACCCTGCTCCACAGTCCTCTTGCCCACCCAAGAGCCCTGGTTCTCTTGACTCACACGCACCCTCTTTGTCTCTTACAGCCTTTCCATCAGGACCGCCTCATACCTCAGACCACCTTCCTCACGGGTGCTCCACTCTACTTGGTGCCCACATGCTAGCCACCAGCTGGGGCTCATGTGCCTGCTTGGGTTCCTGATGGGTGCTTCCTGCTTCCTTAGAACTGCAGACCAGCTCTGGCCAGGCAAACCAGTCTACTTCTCCACCATCTAGTTGGTTCAACTATGCCTTCTCTAACGATGTTATTAAAACCCATCCTTGGGAAGAAACTCGGCCCTGAGGAGATGATCCTTTTCCAAGATTGTCTTTCCTTGCATAATGTTCCTCAGACCTAGGATACCATATGAAGTTTTATTATATTTTTTATAGTGACTCTTTTATATAGTGTGACTTTCCTTCCTATTAAATTTTCCCGTTTAAATCACTGTGATTTCTGTCTACTGTTAAGATACAAACAGTGTCAAGCTATTTAATTTTTAAAATTTGTACATCTTTTAAATGTGTTACCTTTTTACTCTATTATACTCTGCATGAATAAGGTGGGTGAAGCTAAAGTCTATACCTCAATGAATTTACACACACACACACACACACACACACACACACACACACAGACTGTTCTCAGATGAATAAATAGAACATTCTGTTTACCCAGGAATTGTCTCTCTTAGTCCTTCCTAGTCCATACACTGCTCTTCCCACAAAGGTAATCAATATTCTGATAGCTATCACAATGGATTAGTTTTTCTTATTCTTGAGAATAAGAAAATATCATAGATATGTACATTCTTTGATTCATATAAATTGAATCATATTATGTACATATTTTTATATCTGGCTTCTTTCTTTCAGCATGCCTTTGTTTTCTGTTTCTTCTGTCTCTTATTCCTCTATTTCTCTTTTATTGTCTTCCTAGGTGCTCCATAAGCATTTTTTTTGGTTTCATTTATAGTTTTTAAAGTAAAACATGTTGTATAGTTCTCTTAGTAGATTCTCTATGTATTGCAGTATACACACACAACTTAAAATAGTCAACAGATATCAGTGTTTTGCTGCTTCTAGTGAAATACAGAAATGTTACTTCAACTTAGTTACCTATACTTCCCTACTTTTAAAAGAATTTTTAAAAGGTTTTCTCTATCCATCAAATGGTGTTATAATTTTTACATCAATTATCAAATGTGATTTACTAAACTCGTGAGAAGGATACTCTGCTATATTTGTTATTATATTTATATCCTTTTTTTTTTTACCTGTTCCAAAGTTCTTCTTTCTTTTCTGAAGTGCCAAACTTTCATAAATCATTCAGTTTGTGTTTAGTGAACCTCCATTGACAATTCTTCAAGAATAGATTTATTAGTGATAAATTCTCTTAATTTTTCTTCACGTAAGAGTATCTTCTTACAAAAAAAAAAAACAAAGTATCTTCTTTTCTTTTTTGTTCCTGAAGGATATTTCTGCCAGATATAAAATTCATGATTGGAAATTGTTTAAAAAGTTTTGTGCCACTTTCTTCTGGGTTGATAGTTTCAGATGAGAAATCATTCATTCAAATCGGTGTTCTTTAAAAAAAAATATTTATTTGTTCATTTATTTTTGGCTATTCTGGGTTTTCACTGCTGTTTCAGGCTCTTCTCTAGTTGCAGGAAGTGGGAGCTACTCTTTAGTTGAGGTGAGCAGGCTTCTTGTTTCAGTAACTTCTCTTATTGTGGAACTCGGGCTCCAGGGTACAGGCTTCAGTAGTTACTGCACATAGGCTTAACAGTTACAACTCTGAGGCTCTAGAGCACAGGCTCAATAGCTGTGGCTCATGGGCTTAGTTGCTTCACAACATGTGGGATCTTTCTGGATCACAGATTGAACCCGTGTCTCTTGCATTGGCAGGCGAACTCTTTACCACTGGGCTACCAGGGAAGCCCGAAATTGGTGTTCTTTTACAAGTCACTTATCACTTAAAATTTTCTTTTTCTCGGCTTTTAGTTTTCAAA
This sequence comes from Tragulus kanchil, assembly GCA_022376925.1. NCBI lineage: Eukaryota > Metazoa > Chordata > Mammalia > Artiodactyla > Tragulidae > Tragulus > Tragulus kanchil. The sequence goes on along the minus strand of JAIOJX010000026.1, from coordinate 8,350,242 downwards.
AATTTAATTGTGATTTGTCTTAGAATGAATTTCTTTGGATTTCTACTACCTGAGCTTTTCTCAGCCTTCTAAATCTATATGTTTATGTCTTTTCCACATTTGGGGAGTTGTCTGTCATCATTGTATTTGAATACATTTTTTCAGTGTTTTGCTGCTTCTAGTGAAATACAGAAATGTTACTTCAACTTAGTTACCTATACTTCCCTACTTTTAAAAGAATTTTTAAAAGGTTTTCTCTATCCATCAAATGGTGTTATAATTTTTACATCAATTATCAAATGTGATTTACTAAACTCGTGAGAAGGATACTCTGCTATATTTGTTATTATATTTATATCCTTTTTTTTTTTACCTGTTCCAAAGTTCTTCTTTCTTTTCTGAAGTGCCAAACTTTCATAAATCATTCAGTTTGTGTTTAGTGAACCTCCATTGACAATTCTTCAAGAATAGATTTATTAGTGATAAATTCTCTTAATTTTTCTTCACGTAAGAGTATCTTCTTACAAAAAAAAAAAACAAAGTATCTTCTTTTCTTTTTTGTTCCTGAAGGATATTTCTGCCAGATATAAAATTCATGATTGGAAATTGTTTAAAAAGTTTTGTGCCACTTTCTTCTGGGTTGATAGTTTCAGATGAGAAATCATTCATTCAAATCGGTGTTCTTTAAAAAAAAATATTTATTTGTTCATTTATTTTTGGCTATTCTGGGTTTTCACTGCTGTTTCAGGCTCTTCTCTAGTTGCAGGAAGTGGGAGCTACTCTTTAGTTGAGGTGAGCAGGCTTCTTGTTTCAGTAACTTCTCTTATTGTGGAACTCGGGCTCCAGGGTACAGGCTTCAGTAGTTACTGCACATAGGCTTAACAGTTACAACTCTGAGGCTCTAGAGCACAGGCTCAATAGCTGTGGCTCATGGGCTTAGTTGCTTCACAACATGTGGGATCTTTCTGGATCACAGATTGAACCCGTGTCTCTTGCATTGGCAGGCGAACTCTTTACCACTGGGCTACCAGGGAAGCCCGAAATTGGTGTTCTTTTACAAGTCACTTATCACTTAAAATTTTCTTTTTCTCGGCTTTTAGTTTTCAAAAATTTAATTGTGATTTGTCTTAGAATGAATTTCTTTGGATTTCTACTACCTGAGCTTTTCTCAGCCTTCTAAATCTATATGTTTATGTCTTTTCCACATTTGGGGAGTTGTCTGTCATCATTGTATTTGAATACATTTTTTTCAGTTTAATTCTCTCACTTTTTTCTTTCTGAGACTCCAATGACAGGAATGTTAGATATTTTGTTATTATCCCATATGTCCCTAGTACATTGTTATTTTGTTTCCAGTTTATTTTCTCACTGTTTTTCAGGTTAGGTAAAAATTTTAAAACTTTTTATTTTATATTAGAGTCTAGCCAGTTAATAAACAATACTGTGCTAGTTTCAGGTGGACAGTGAAGGGACTCAGCCATATGTACACAAGCATTCATTCTTCCCTAAACTACCCTCCCATTCATGCTGCCACATAACATTGAGCTGAGTTCCATGCTGAGTTCTCTGTTGGTTATCCATTTTAAATATAGCAGTGTGTAATATCCATCCCAAACACCCCATCCCTTCCCCTATCCTTCCTCTGACAACCATAAGTTTTGTTCTGCAAGTCAGCGAATACTGTTTTGTAAGTAAGTTCGTTTGTATCATTTCTTTTTAGAGTCCACATATAATGGAGGTTATACAATATTTCTCCTTTATTTGACTTACTTCACTAAGTGTGACAATCTCTAGGTCCATCCATGCTGTTGTAAAGGGCATTATTTCATTCTTTTTAATAACTGGTTTAGTCATTTTGGCACTGTGCACATGTGGGGGATTGATCCACAGTGTGTGGCAGATGGGTGGGGTAGAAGTGCAGTTCCTCCACTTAGCCCCCTGACACCTTTCCAGTGCAGATGGAGCATTGGTTTGGACTGACATTTTCCTCCAAGAGGTCCTAGCTGACACCAGGGACTAGTGCCACCTTCTCCCCATCACTTCTTTTCATCTTTCTGGATCACAGATTGAACCCGTGTCTCTTGCATTGGCAGGCGAACTCTTTACCACTGGGCTACCAGGAAGCCCAATTGGTGTTCTTTTACAAGTCACTTATCACTTAAAATTTTCTTTTTCTCGGCTTTTAGTTTTCAAAAATTTAATTGTGATTTGTCTTAGAATGAATTTCTTTGGATTTCTACTACCTGAGCTTTTCTCAGCCTTCTAAATCTATATGTTTATGTCTTTTCCACATTTGGGGAGTTGTCTGTCATCATTGTATTTGAATACATTTTTTTCAGTTTAATTCTCTCACTTTTTTCTTTCTGAGACTCCAATGACAGGAATGTTAGATATTTTGTTATTATCCCATATGTCCCTAGTACATTGTTATTTTGTTTCCAGTTTATTTTCTCACTGTTTTTCAGGTTAGGTAAAAATTTTAAAACTTTTTATTTTATATTAGAGTCTAGCCAGTTAATAAACAATACTGTGCTAGTTTCAGGTGGACAGTGAAGGGACTCAGCCATATGTACACAAGCATTCATTCTTCCCTAAACTACCCTCCCATTCATGCTGCCACATAACATTGAGCTGAGTTCCATGCTGAGTTCTCTGTTGGTTATCCATTTTAAATATAGCAGTGTGTAATATCCATCCCAAACACCCCATCCCTTCCCCTATCCTTCCTCTGACAACCATAAGTTTTGTTCTGCAAGTCAGCGAATACTGTTTTGTAAGTAAGTTCGTTTGTATCATTTCTTTTTAGAGTCCACATATAATGGAGGTTATACAATATTTCTCCTTTATTTGACTTACTTCACTAAGTGTGACAATCTCTAGGTCCATCCATGCTGTTGTAAAGGGCATTATTTCATTCTTTTTAATAACTGGTTTAGTCATTTTGGCACTGTGCACATGTGGGGGATTGATCCACAGTGTGTGGCAGATGGGTGGGGTAGAAGTGCAGTTCCTCCACTTAGCCCCCTGACACCTTTCCAGTGCAGATGGAGCATTGGTTTGGACTGACATTTTCCTCCAAGAGGTCCTAGCTGACACCAGGGGACTAGTGCCACCTTCTCCCCATCACTTCTTTTCATCTTGATGTCAGTTCTCTACTGGGGCCATCAACGGTGGAGCGGGGATGGGAAGCAGAGTGATGATGAGTCTCACTTCTCATTAAATCTAGACACCACTGTACCACTTGGGCAGGGAAATTACAGAAACCTCTGATTGGTTGGGCAAGAGATGATGATCACTCCCCACAAAACATGCAGAGATCAACCTGGCAGGGGAATCAGAATTTTTGCCTGCTTTGGACAGGAGAGAGATGGAATAATCTTTCCCTGGCTGGCCCTGCTGGTACCACTGAGTGGGGAGTTTGAAGTACCATCGTCTGATGTCCCTGTGCTGAGGGTGAGGGAAGTGAAGTGGTGGAGGATATGGGCTTAAAGACCAATTCCCTTCTTGTCCAGCTAAAACTGTGGAAGTGTGTGTGTGTTGAGGGGAGGGGAATGGTTTTTCTTTTGGTGTTTGATTTGAGTAGGATAGCTGTTGCTAAAATGTTTTCTGTTCTGTTAGGCCACCCTTTTCCTGGTATTTTGACTGGGAGAAATAGGCTTTTCTTGAGAATTGTGTGTGTGTGTAGTGGGGTCTCTGTACCTGTTAGCAGTTATGGGTTGGCGGCTTCTGAGGACTCTCTCTGAGATATACAGGAGTCAGTGAGAAAATGCAAGGAACCCATCTCGTGTCCCAGGGTATCTCCATAGACTGCATTTTTCTTCTCACCTTTCAGAGCCCATGTAGAGGTGCCTTTTCTGTTATGTGGATGGTAAAAGATAGGATCAGGAAGACAGGCTGATTCATTTTGGAGAAAACTGGGAGTATTAACTGTATCTCCTGAAGAGCCTACATTTTAAAATTTTGTTAGATCCAAGTTACCATTTCCTTTTTATTTCATGGTTCATAATCTCAAACCAAAAAAGGTGTTTTACTATTAAAACTGAATCAAGAGAAAGCTTGGATAATTCAAAAAACATTAAAGAATTTAAATCAGAAGTTAAAAATGAAAAAATAAAAAAATAAAAAAGATGTTAGCTATTGATATTTCATAAAGTTCTATGTCAGGTTCAGGAAGTATCTTTCTATGCTTTGTTTGTTGGGAATATTTTATTAGTCATGTGTGTTGAATTTTTTCAAGTGTTTTTTTTTTTAATTTGTATTTTTTAATGCCAAAAACATTTTGTATTGGAGCATATTGCCAATCAACAATTTTGTGATAGTTTCAGGTGAACAATGAATAGGCTTGGCAATACATATACATGTATCCATTCTTCCCCAAAGCCCTTTCCCATTCAGCCTAGTACATAACATTGAGCAGAGTTCCATGTGCTATGCAATAGATTTTTGTTGGTTATCCATTTCAAACGTTGCGGTGTATATACGACTTTCCCAAAGTCCCCAGTCATTCCCTACCCCGCTGCAACCATGAGTTTGTTTTCTAAGTCTGTGAGTCTCTTTCTGTTTTGTAAATGAATTCACTTGTATCATTTCTTTTTAGAATCCACATAAAAGGGATGTCCCTTCTCTGTGTGACTTACTTCACTCAGTATGACATATGTCAAATGTTTTTCTACATTTGTTGAAATAATATTTTTTCTTACTTTGTTAATTTGCTGAAGTACTTTAATTTTTTCATGTTTAACTTTGTATTTCTAGACCAAACTGCTCTTAGTCATTATGAATTATACTTATTATATTTGTTTGATAAAACTTGCTAAGATTTTATTTAGAATTTTGCATGCGTTTTCATTAAGGATAATGGTTTACAGTTTATTTTTTTCTTATTATTTCTTTGTCAGGTTTTCCTTAGTATAGTTTGGTTACACATTTGCCAACTTTTTTAGACCTTCCCCATGCCCATAAACCTCATTTCTATTTCTTGTTTCAGCAGGTCTTCTTTTGATATATTCCCACTTTGCCAACAATAATTAAAGCCTCCGATGGTAGTAATTAACTTCAAGGTCAAGAATACATTAGTATACATTTGAATTACAATCTTTTGATTTATAGTGGCCCAAAAATGAAGGTAATTAAATGTTACAGCATTAAACTGTGATCAAATCTTTAAGGATGAATATTCAAAAAGTTCATTTAAATAAAAAACTTGAAATAAAACAAGACTGAATTTTTTTTTATTGAGCTATAGTTGATTTACAATATTGTGTTAGTTTCAGATGTATAGCAAAATGATTCAGTCATACATATGTATATAATTATTCTGCCTCAGATTCTTTTCCTTTGTCGTTGTTCAGTCTCTAAGTCATGTCCCACTCTTTACAACCCCATGAACTGTCGCATCCCAGGCTTCCCTGTCCTTCTCTGTCTCCCAGAGTTTGCTGAAACACTAGTCTGTTGAGTCAGTGATGTTATGTAACCATCTCATCCTCTGTTGCTCCTTTCTCCTCTTGCTGTCAGTCTTTCCCAGCATCAGGGTCTTTTCCAAAGAGTTGGTTCTTCGCATCGGTCAAAGTATTGGAGCTTCAGCTTTAGCATCAGTCCTTTCAGTGTATATTCAGGGCTAATTTCCTTTAGGATTGACTGGTTTGGTTTCCTTGCAGTTCAGGGGACTCTCAAGAGTCTTTTCTAACACCACAGTTTGAAAACATCAATTCTCTGGCTCTCAGTCTTTATTGAGTATAAAAACTAAAACTTTTGTAGAAAATCTGTTATCTCTTCAACAATTTTTAGAGAGTTTTTTTTTTTGTCCTCTATTGGAACACTTTAGTAATCCCGAAGAATGCAAACATGATACATACTTAAACTTGTTCCTTTTCTTCTCCCCTGCTGGTTGAACTTTTCTAAATTTTTGTGAACCAATTTGGGATGGAGAGGCAGATGGGGAGTAGGTTTGGGGTTGGGAGGGACATGTATATATCTATGAAGGAATCAGATTGATGTGTGGCAGTAAACAAAAAAACTCTGTAAAAAATAAAGTAAAATTTAAAAAATTATGCAAACGAGATAATTAATTTGCCTCTTTATTCAAGTGAAAGTATTTTACAAAGGATGGTTATTAAATGTTTATTTCCTCTAAGGATAATGGAAAAAGAGGAAATAAGTCCTTATTATTAGAAGAAATATGGGATTTGAAGAACAAAAGAATGCAAATAATGTCTTTGACCCTGACTCTGGTACCACAAGGGATTCTGCTGTCTCTTTCTCTTGGGTTTTCACATAATGCAATCCCTCATTGCCTGAATGCGGTAACACAGTAAATTTGGTATTTAAATCAGGTGATCACTAGAAACTAATTTTTGTTTAAAAAAATAGGTATTAGATTATCTGATAAATAGAACATAAATCTTTCATACATTTCAAGTTTTAAAATTGTTTTCCTTTGCTCATAGAAAGACTAATGCAAAATTGTTAATTTTTAGGTAATTTTGATTGTTTTAATATTCTCAGGGCTACTCTTTTCTGGTATAACCTTATTTGAGATGTTTCCATCTGTCAAGCAGTGTGTTTTCCATTTCCATCCTACACCTTGAAATCCATCAGATATTTAGTAGGATCTCCAATGCTCTTATGCAAAGTTGAGTGACATTACAACATAACCTGAATGGGAGCATTATTACAGAATAAGCTACAATTGAAATTTTGCACTCTGTGACCCTTGTAAGGTATTTTTTTAAATCCTTAAATAATTTTATTCATTTATTTTTGTCTGTGCAGGGTCTTTGTTGCTGCTTGGGCTTTTCTCCAGTGGCAGTGAGCAGGGGTTGTTGTGTGGGCTCAGCAGTGGTGGTGCATGGGCTTAGCTGCCCTGCAGTATTGTGGGATCCTCCCAGATCATCTCCTGCTTTGGCAGGCAGACGCTTAACCACCGAACCACCAGGGAAACCCTCAAGTATTTTTATAATAAGGTCAAGAGGAGGAACTTTTCTTAGAACCTTCCCTGTTTCTTTCATTTGCTAACTCCTGATGTTCCCTCAAACTGGATTTTCAAGACAGTCAAACCCTGAGAATTTTCTGTTTTTCAAGAGCTGTTCAAAACTTTGAGCTTGCCAATTAAACCCTTTGCTTTCAACTGATTTTTGGATCTTTAGAAAGTGTATTTTCTGTCTTTTCATGGTATTTGATCAGAAGATAAGGTGTTATATGTACTACCTATATCAAATATACAGTTTAACCTTTGCAATAACTCTGGATGTTATCCATATATAACTTAAAAAAAATAAAAGATGAAGTTCCAGCTTGGAGGGATTAAGTGTCATATTCAAAATCACACAGCCAATCCATAGCAGAGTATGTTCTGAATTCTAAGTGTTCTTGAACTCAAAGCTCATGATCTTGTCTTGAACCACAGCAGGATAGTGTCTGTTTAGGGGAATGGTCAGCAGAGGTGGACATCGTTCTCAGAACTGTGCAGATTCATGTAGTATTTAAGACACTGTGAGGGTGTATTCAGCAAACCTTTGCAGCATTATCTAAAGTGATACATGTTCAACTATGGCAGTTAAACAAGTGACTATGAAACGAATGCCATTTTTCTGCTTCCATGAGTTAGTGGATCTGCTTATCAGAACATTAGCAAAAGAAGTAAAATCTCAGCTTTCTTTTTGCACCAAATTAAAATTCCATAAATTCTGTGAACCTTAAAATTCTATAAAAACCAATATTCTCATTTTGGCATGAAAACACAGTAAAATTAAAAAGGAATTAGAATATTCTGAAATCTTTACCAAATAGTAAAAACTAGTACAAATATTATCTACAACTTAAGAATCCCTTTCTTGGCTGAAAGTATAACTGCATGGCTAATGTTAATGGATAGAAATTTTTATTTTTTATACTTAAAGAAGATTATAGTTTATATTATTTATTAAAGGAAAGCTCTACTGTTATTTATTAAAAAGATTCATTTCATTACTCATCATTTTATAGAAAAATGATATCATAGATATGTTGGTGAAATTGGCAAGATAATTACGATTTATCTCTATGCACATTTTAGAGGAGTGTAGGGAGAGAATAAATTACCCAAGATGGTGTGGTCAGGCTGTCTCTCCCCATGGCCTCTTGTTCTTGCCATGCATTTTGTAAATAATGTTTATGTAATAGATGAGACCATTCATAACACTGTGCATGTGCATCACGAGGTCCTCACTTGGTTACGAAGTCCTCACTTGGGGGCTACTTTGTGTGGTACGCCTGTATGAGCTTCACCATGAAAACCCTGACTGCTACTGCATTGGGGCTCTATTGCAGTGGCATCATGATTATATTATGTGAGGTTGTGTTATGACTGTATTACGGCTACATTATGGTTATGTTATGGCTGCTGTGGCAGCCAGGAGAGAATAGTTATGTCTGTAGTTTCTACAGTTCCTCAAATCTCCTTCCAGCGTCTTAGCTCATGCCTTGCCTACCCCGGGTTCAGCGAACAGTTTGAATAACAATACAACCGGTGTTAGGAACAGGATCAGCAGTACAGGGAGAGGACAAAAGCTTTTCCTCTACCCTTCTTTGTTAGTTGACCCTTTTAATAATCAAATTAGCATAGGACAGATTAACAGGAGAGAAACACATTTAATTACATACATACAGAGTTCTTGTAAGAATATGGGACCCGCAGTGTGTCAGAGGGGGAAGACAGTTCACCAGGAGATGGGAAGAACAAATGTTTGGTGAGTCAATGGTAGCAGTGTCATGCAGAGACAGTGGACACAAAGATGAATCTGACCTCCAGGCTCAGCTGAGCTCCCCTGAGCTTACCACGACTAGCCCATAGTCTTTGTAATTATCTCAGGTGATAGTTCTTTTCCTGGACCAGGCCATCTATATAAATTCTTTTAGGCAGTTAAGGAAGAGGTAAAAGTTTTTCCTGAACCTGTTGCCTCTTGATTGCCTTCAGCTGAAAACAGTCCGCATGCCAAAGCTGACACATTTTGGGGGGACTTGTTCTGACCACTTTCACTGTTTTCATTCCCTAAAACATCTGATGAGCCTTTAAACTTACCAAGCAGCCACAAAACCCTGTTTAATGTCAGAATGAACACTGGTTCTCAGTAAATGCTATGAAAGCATTGCATAGTGTAGTGGACTCTGTGGATATCTCTCTTCGTACTTGGGGGAGCCTTTTGACTGTGGTTACTGATGATAATGATTCACTCTTGAGTATCTTTGGGCTCCTGGAGCCACCTCATCCAGAAGGGCCTGCGGGTTTCATAGCCATTTCTTGAATGATAGGGGTACCGGATATCCACTGCCTTGCCTCCAGGTGGGAGATAACAGCCTGGTTTGAACTTACCAGATCAAAGTGAGGCTGGATGCACCAGAAATCATTCCCTTGCATAACTTCTCTGCTTTCTCATATTGCTTCTGTCTCTTCTACTTGTCTTTCCTGAGAGCACTCCCTTAAAAAAAAATCACAGAAATATCCTGCTCTTAGGCTCTGTTGCTGAGGGAACTAGACCTCAGACATGTGTCAATTTAACCCATGGAATTATCTCTCTTGCCTATATTTCAAGAGTCGCCTGGGTTCAATTTTGAAGCATAAATGTCTATATAGCCATTAAGATTGCTGCTTGTGTTATTTCATTCAGATGATTTCTTGTTTAAGACCCTTTTAATAATCAAATTAGCATAGGACAGATTAACAGGAGAAACACATTTAATTACATACATACAGAGTTCTTGTAAGAATATGGGACCAGTGTGTCAGAGGGGGAAGACAGTTCACCAGGAGATGGGAAGAACAAATGTTTGGTGAGTCAATGGTAGCAGTGTCATGCAGAGACAGTGGACACAAAGATGAATCTGACCTCCAGGCTCAGCTGAGCTCCCCTGAGCTTACCACGACTAGCCCATAGTCTTTGTAATTATCTCAGGTGATAGTTCTTTTCCTGGACCAGGCCATCTATATAAATTCTTTTAGGCAGTTAAGGAAGAGGTAAAAGTTTTTCCTGAACCTGTTGCCTCTTGATTGCCTTCAGCTGAAAACAGTCCGCATGCCAAAGCTGACACATTTTGGGGGGACTTGTTCTGACCACTTTCACTGTTTTCATTCCCTAAAACATCTGATGAGCCTTTAAACTTACCAAGCAGCCACAAAACCCTGTTTAATGTCAGAATGAACACTGGTTCTCAGTAAATGCTATGAAAGCATTGCATAGTGTAGTGGACTCTGTGGATATCTCTCTTCGTACTTGGGGGAGCCTTTTGACTGTGGTTACTGATGATAATGATTCACTCTTGAGTATCTTTGGGCTCCTGGAGCCACCTCATCCAGAAGGGCCTGCGGGTTTCATAGCCATTTCTTGAATGATAGGGGTACCGGATATCCACTGCCTTGCCTCCAGGTGGGAGATAACAGCCTGGTTTGAACTTACCAGATCAAAGTGAGGCTGGATGCACCAGAAATCATTCCCTTGCATAACTTCTCTGCTTTCTCATATTGCTTCTGTCTCTTCTACTTGTCTTTCCTGAGAGCACTCCCTTAAAAAAAAATCACAGAAATATCCTGCTCTTAGGCTCTGTTGCTGAGGGAACTAGACCTCAGACATGTGTCAATTTAACCCATGGAATTATCTCTCTTGCCTATATTTCAAGAGTCGCCTGGGTTCAATTTTGAAGCATAAATGTCTATATAGCCATTAAGATTGCTGCTTGTGTTATTTCATTCAGCTTTTCCCTTTTTATGTGTTCATTCATTGGTGGAATACTAGGGTTATGTATGATCAAAATTACAAAGAATTTCATAAGCTGTTGAATATAGAAAGAAAATATTCTTCTTATTGGTGTATTTGAAGAAATTCCTAAAAGAGCATGGTACTTAGCTAAGTCACAATGAATAGTAACCATCTTCTTTCTTCCTATATGTTTTTGAATAATTTTATAATCACTTTTCTGGTTGTTCCAGATTTTATTGTTTTTCTCCTATTTTTCCTGCTGACAGCTTCTTACTGTGTTTTATATGTTTGTCATTTAACCAGATTGGAGATACAACAGATATGAAACAGAAACTGATTTTTACCTTCCATCTTATGTGGCTACCATTAATTTATAAAGTTGTTTTGCTTTTTCTTAAAACAAGCAAACAAACAAACAAACAAAACTAACAGCTGGCTTGATAGAAAACTGCCCTAATCCTCAGAGAACAGGGAGTTCAGACGTGATATAAATTGACAGAGGGTGAAAAACTATAATCTTCAGGCAGATAAGTTAGTGCAGCCAGGATGGGCAGGACAAGAGGGCATTTGCTAGAAAGAGGTGAACACAGGGTATATAGTCACACAGTGCGCTTGGAAAAGGTGACATTGGCAGTGATAATAATCAACTTACCAGTATTTACAATAATAAAAAAGTGCTAAAAAAAACCAGAAATGAAGTTTTAGACATGTGGCATGCAAAGGAGGTTCATCTGCCTAGAATCCTTTTAAGATTACTGTTCTGTCTCAGTTGATATTTTCCTAAACACCAGTAGAGGCCTCCAGACACTTCACTAAGTAAACAAACACCTCATCCACACAGGGGAGCCCATGATACCCATTGTGTCCACTGACAGGGAGAGAAGTCAGATGGAGTCTTTGCAGAAAATGATTTCAGGGAGAGTCAGCTGTAATTAGAGGAGCTGCTGATATTTGTTGTATAGCTTGCCCAAAGATCCATTATTAAAAAACGATTCTTGGTCTAGAATTGAAGGAGGGCATGGTATGTGTAGTTGTTTTTCTTTTAAACTGCATTTAACTGATTGTCACAATGTGGACATTTCTTTTAATCATCCATTATGTGGTCAGTAAGACAGTTCTAACTCGTCCAATATTCTTGGAATCAAAATAAGAATACTGGAGAGGAATGGAGACAAGGTAATTCACAGACCTCCAACCTGAGTTATTTGGCAAGTACCACTTTTCTATCTCAGACTCTCAACTGAGCATGGTCCTGAAAGAGGAAAAAAGCAAAGTTTGCTAAAGAGGCATGACCCATGGAAGCTCTGTAGAAAATCTAACTAACTCATAAAGAGCCTTGGAAAAGGAAGTGGCAGCCCACTCTAGTATTCTTGCTTGGAGAATTCCATAGACGGAGAAGCCTGGCAGTTTATAGTCCATGGCATCACAAAGAGTTGGACACGACCAAGCAACTAACACATACATAAAGAGGCTGCTAAGGATCGTCTCAAGCATCTCTTTTGTTGTGAAGTATATGTGCATTTGTATGTGTGATTGCAGATAAGCACCAAGGTCTACATGATCATTATTGATTAACTACATATCCCTGACTCAAGTTTTAATGGATAATCATAATTAGAAGTATTCCAATGCCCTGGGATGTCGACTGCTTCTGAGGTGAATCTCCATGAGATCCTGCACATCACTGATAAAATCCACTCAGCCCCAAACCTTTATTAACTGTTTTAAGAACCTCCAGCAGCTTCTTTATATAGTAGACACTTCTCTGGCTGTACCTTTAGCTGACAGTATAAACACATTCATTTTGCTGTCACATCAATTGATTTTAGCTAATTAAGAGTGTTTTGGGGGCCTTAATTTGATAAGGAAGTGTGAATGTGTTTTTCCCCCACAGCAGGTTTGCTGTTTGCTGGGGTATTAGGGGAGTGTTAATTAGGCACAATTCTTCTGTCAGACTGATGGTTTTTTAACAACATTCAACACACAGAAACTAAAATGATCAGAGCAGAAACCGGGGTTGTGACCATTGGTGTGATTTGTTAGATTAGGTTAGTTGCCTCTGGAATCAGAATCTGACAGAGGTGAACATGTGTGTACCCCAGAAGCATCAGATCTGACTTTTTCTTTTGCAAATGTTCATCATGGTGGAGGTCTCCCTCTCCTCAGTTCTGAGCCTCTCTGGAGGAGGCTGTCTCTCTTCAGTCACTGTCATTTTTCCCCAACCCTACAGCATCCTGTTTGGTGTTCATCCTGGCCCTTCTTCATTTTAAAAGCTGAAGGCACTGGTTTTGAAAATTCACTGGCCCTGAAACACATGCAGAAAATCTTTTGAACAGTTCGGGTCCTGGGATTTCTTTGTTCAGTCTCTTCTGCTGAAGGTAAAGCCTGGCTTGCTGGCTCTGGGTCGGCCAGGAGCAGTGAAGCAAAGGGAAACAAACAACAGAGCAGCTGAGATTCCTGCTAGGAGCTTGTTTGTAGATGGAACTCATACAGTGTCTTTTGTTTATCTGTGAGGCTTTACTTTGGGAATGCATTAAAAGGAGCTTGAAATAAGTAACCACTTAGGAGAGGAGGAAAAGAGATGTCTGATAACAACATTTTCCATTTTGAGGTTGGGAGAAATGCTCATTTATATACTGTGAGTTTTTCTGCAAAAAACACGGTTTCTCTCTAAGGCATGTGCATTGTGTGCCCTTTGTTTCTCTTGCAGCTTTACACTAATCACTTATACATTAGTCCTCCAGCCTTCTTGTGATCAACCCACAAATAATAGGAGCACATGAAATAATCTCTGAATGTCTTCCAGTAATAACCATTTGATTCACAAATCAAACTTTGAATGTTAGTCTTATTACCAAAAGACCAGTTGAATTATTAAAACATTCATTGGAAATACCTGTTGTTATCAGCTGTCTATAACTATCTTTGACTCCTAGACTATACGTGTCTAAAATAAGATGGAGGAATGAAGCCCTTAAACGAATGCGTGGCTTTCTGAAAAAGTGGAAAGAATTTGAATTTTTTTGATAAAGTGGAAAAAATATGATATTCTGAGGCTCCATCTGTTGGTTATAAACTTGTTCCCTTGGTCTTTGTGAATTAGTCGTCGTCTACGTAAAATACAGATAGGAATGCCTACCATTTAGCATACTGATCAATCTTAAATGTTGTTTTTTTCTTTTGTCATCCTGGCCTTTGTCCTGATCCTTTTTACTTTTAAGATGAAAGTCACAACCATTTAACAATAGTTGACAAATAAGAAGTATTTGTTTATGTGAGTATTTTCTGCTGTCCCCTTTTAAGCTCCATGATGATGTGGTATTAATATGTGTGTTATTCACAACTGTGTCCCCAGCTCCTGGCACGTGGCAGACATTCAATAAACTTTTGTTGCACAACTCAGTGAAATATCAGCTATTATGGTACCTAAATTAATATCATTCTTATTTTTGTAGTTAAAATTTACTAGCTTAAAATCCAACATAAACACAAATTATGTAAAAACAAAATCAGTATTTGTATTTGTATTTGAAGTAAGGCTGAAAATGAATTATGCAAGCTTCTATTTCAAGAAAACAGGAAAAGTGCAAATCAAAACCAAAGAAAGGAAAAGAAGGAAATTCTAAAAATAAGATCAGAAATCAATGGAAAAAAGGAACAAACATAACAGAGAAAAAAAACAACAAGCCAAATTTGATTTATTGAAAATACTAATAAAAATGATAAATCTTTAATAAAACTGACCCACAGAAAAGAGAGAAAAAATGCGACCAATGTCAGAGATTAGAAATGTAGTTGATATTAAAATCAGTTAGAAAAGCAATATTGAGAAAACTTTAGGCATCTACCATGTAGAAAAAAATGGAAAATTTTTATGAAGAACAACTTGCCAGAAGTGATACAGTCTAAATGATCATATATGTTTTGATGAAATTGAATATTATGTTACTAAAACTTCCCACAAGAAAACTCTAGGGCCAAACAGTAACCAAACAGATGTGAATACCCCTTAAAATTAGGAAAAATAATACCGATTACATATCCATATTATCCTTAAATCCATAACACATGCATATATCCCATTTTTAATGGTGCTTATTATAGTGACTTCAGAATGCATTAACATTGAGATAGCAGTCAGTATCACAATTATGTTTATAGAAACACTGTTTTTAGAAGTTTTATACTAAAAATAACACATATGTCCATTAATAGAAGAATGGGTATATAAACTGTGGTGTATTTATAAAATGAAATGTTATATAGCTGTGAGAATAAATGAGTTATAGCTAAACGCAAAAGCATAGATGAATATCACAAAAAATAGTGTTGAGCATAAGATGCAAGACAACATATTCTAAGTCAGATAGTGGTTAAGCTTGGGTAGAAGTACAAATGACTGAGAGGAGGCAGGAATGAAGTTGGAAATTTTCATTTTTGATGTGGATGATAGTTACTTAGACACGTGCAGTAGTGAAAGTTCATGAACATATTCAGTTATGCTTACTGCATTTTTCTGGACGAATGTTTATACTTCAAAAAGGAAGTCAGATGAAAGACACACGCACACACATACACACACGCACACGTAATAATGTAGCCTAATACTTGGCCTACAAGCTCAATGTTTGTGTCTGAGTATGTGGCTATAGACTCCATTTGTGACCACAGTAGTGTCAGACAAATCTTGCTTAGTATAAAGTAAGGGAATAGACTAGGTAAGTAAATACAGTAAGGACTAAGTTGCTTAGTATGGACAACAGGTGCTCATATAAATGTATAAATAAATGAGTTCATAATATGCATATGGATTTTTTAAACTTATTTTTTTCTCTTAAGAATTTACATTGTAATCATTCTTCAGTGCTACTAAGTAAAAATATATACATCATTCTGATGTACAAAGAGCATTTTATGACATAGCTATACTAAAATCCATTTTAAAGAACACTTTCACCTGAACATTTTAGCGGGTTTTCAAATTACGGTCATTCTAAACAGTGCCCACATGGACTGCCTTTGTGGTGATGAAGTGATCCACTTCTGGCAATGTGTCATATACATTCCCTCTCACCATCACTTACTGCCCCCAATTAACATGGCAGTGAAAAATCCCCTCCCAATATATCCACGGATCTTAATCATTCTACTCTTCTTTCGCAAAATGGCATCTCATAAGATTGTTTTAAAATGATGTTCCTAGAGACTATTCCTATTTAGAGATCTTTGTTTTGTTGTTGTTCAGTTGCTAATAGAGATCTTAGGTCTAGATAAAGAATTCATTACTTAAACTTGGTTGTATTTGCTGAGGCGACTGAGACATTATGGAGCAATTCTGAGACTATTCAGTAATTAATGTGTCACTCATTTTTAACCTAAAAATGAGGTGCTCATTTTGTGAGCATGTTTTAAATTCCTCGTGATGCCTCAACATTTCAGGTTTTCTTATTTCACTTGGACCAAATTCCGGTTAAGAGAAAAAGGAAGAAACAGAAAAGCCCTGAAAATATAGTGGTCCCTCATTTTTCTTGACACTATATTTCCACCCCGATGAGTTCACATTATACTTTCAAGGTGGTAAATAGATGTTCATAATTCATTAATACATAGTTCAAAAGAAAAGGTGAAATATGTTTCTGTGCCAACATTTATTTAAATTACAGTGAAGGAATGTGATTCTGACTTAATGCAGTGAGATTTGTTAAAAGGAAACCAAAATAGTCCTTCACATGATATGCAGCATCTACACTGGTGAACACAGCTGACTTTGCAATAGCTAGGACAGAGAGATAGGAGATCAATTCATTGAGAGAACTGTGCAAGGAAACCTGGCCAAAGAACTCAGACCCAGTAAAACCTGATTTGAATCAAGCAGGGGAGGAACTTTTCTCCTCAAAATATGTGGTAGATGGCATCTATTTCCTTAAAACTGTTTAGGTAAGATAAGCCAATTCATAACCATTGTGCAATATCATTTAGGAAAATAAATCTTGGGGAATGATTGATTTAGTTTGTCTTTTGATAACTAAATTTAAAGAGATCTTGCATCTACTTCTTTCTCTTTAATCTGTCATTTTTACTCTGGTTTATAATAGATTCAGTCTGCATGGAAGACTAAGTAAAAATTCATAAAAACAAAATGAGTAGCGTGGAGAAGTGTTCCACCATGTATTTTTATTTTTGCCTTTGAGAGAAGTTCATAATGACTTTGTCCTCTAACTCCAAGGTAAATTTGAATAGCCATCATTTGGGGACAATTGCCTTTACTAACCCTAGACATTAACTAAAGAGTGTGTTTTCGTCCCTCCCTTTACAATTGCTGATTGCATTAGGCTTTCCATAAGAAACACAGATCTCTTTCAGAAATTCAAAGAGAGGTGACAGCATAGTGAGATAAATGCACTAATTGTTCTTCCAATAAAATCTGTAAAAAATTTTAAATGAACATCTGTTTGAAGAATAGAGTTATGAAAGGGAATGTTCTGTACAAACAGTATGCCACGCAGAATAGTTGTATAATAATGCTGTGAAATTGTTTAATTAACTCATAAAAGAGGGAATCTAGTAAAGGAAATGTATTCAGTGCACTCTGGAGATATTTGACAGTCTTCAAGAGCAGATGTGATTATGATTATAATTATTTTAGTAAATTGAGCCATAATTTCTCTTTCTGTTGTAAAATAAGGTAAAGTATATTATGAATCTTAAGTAGAAAGCAGCCTGAAACATAAATAATTCATACAAATCCTGACTTTTGTTGTTGCTTCCTCTTTTTGAATGAGGTGTACTTTTGTAAATACAACTGAGAAGAGGAAGTATTCCATATAGAACTAGGATTTTATGTGTACTTTGTGGAAATAGGCTTCAATATTTTGTAGACACAACTTTCACTATAAATTTCAATGTCCATAAAAATAAGTTTTTATCTCTAGGACATGTCAATAATGTGTAAGATTATGATGTATAGTCAGTATGCAGTAGTAATTTTATGACTGAGAAACCCAATCAGAGACCCTACAGTATTGAACATGAAGGCTACAACAGCATTTTGTGTGTGTGAGGTCAACCAGTTTAACTCGAAGTGGCTTCACTGACCAGACATTATACATTAAATTTGTTAAATGTTGATATGCAAATGTATTAGATCTATGCCCCTTGATTCTTTTTCATCCTTCTCTATTTGGAAAATTGCATATTTTATATTCATAACTTTAGTTAGTAATTACAGAAATACATTTTCTGTGTATTGCCTTTATCACTCTTATTAACCAAAATTACTGCTAGATGGAAATTAATCAGACAAATTAGTATGCCTACTCATGAAACCTAGATTATAGTAAACCCCAAGATTAAGACTAATGAAACAATTACTTATTTAATCATTATTAAAAATGGGAACATTGCTCAGATATCTGACAGTAACTGCAGCAAACTTTGAAAGTAGACAAATGAATGTATTTTTCTTGACTGCTCTTTCATGAAAGCATGAAAGCAAGATTATTATCACCTGATGGGAATTTTGCTTTCATATTCAGCATTTTCCCTAGGGAAAGAAAATGTCTCTTCTTACTAGGAAAAGAGAAAATCTAATTTCTCCAATAGACTTCTTTCTTTAAAACTTAAGCTATTCTGACTCTGACTTTTGAAAAGTTAAGATATACATAAAAGTGTTCATAAGTCAAGGCTATAGATATTTATCATAAGATATCTTATCATAAGCAAAATATAAATATTCACTGAGGTATTTCTTTAAGTAAAAAGAAATATTATGAATCTTAAGTAGAAAGCAGCCTGAAACATAAATAATTCATACAAATCCTGACTTTTGTTGTTGCTTCCTCTTTTTGAATGAGGTGTACTTTTGTAAATACAACTGAGAAGAGGAAGTATTCCATATAGAACTAGGATTTTATGTGTACTTTGTGGAAATAGGCTTCAATATTTTGTAGACACAACTTTCACTATAAATTTCAATGTCCATAAAAATAAGTTTTTATCTCTAGGACATGTCAATAATGTGTAAGATTATGATGTATAGTCAGTATGCAGTAGTAATTTTATGACTGAGAAACCCAATCAGAGACCCTACAGTATTGAACATGAAGGCTACAACAGCATTTTGTGTGTGTGAGGTCAACCAGTTTAACTCGAAGTGGCTTCACTGACCAGACATTATACATTAAATTTGTTAAATGTTGATATGCAAATGTATTAGATCTATGCCCCTTGATTCTTTTTCATCCTTCTCTATTTGGAAAATTGCATATTTTATATTCATAACTTTAGTTAGTAATTACAGAAATACATTTTCTGTGTATTGCCTTTATCACTCTTATTAACCAAAATTACTGCTAGATGGAAATTAATCAGACAAATTAGTATGCCTACTCATGAAACCTAGATTATAGTAAACCCCAAGATTAAGACTAATGAAACAATTACTTATTTAATCATTATTAAAAATGGGAACATTGCTCAGATATCTGACAGTAACTGCAGCAAACTTTGAAAGTAGACAAATGAATGTATTTTTCTTGACTGCTCTTTCATGAAAGCATGAAAGCAAGATTATTATCACCTGATGGGAATTTTGCTTTCATATTCAGCATTTTCCCTAGGGAAAGAAAATGTCTCTTCTTACTAGGAAAAGAGAAAATCTAATTTCTCCAATAGACTTCTTTCTTTAAAACTTAAGCTATTCTGACTCTGACTTTTGAAAATTTAAGATATACATAAAAGTGTTCATAAGTCAAGGCTATAGATATTTATCATAAGCAGAATACTCTTACTGCTTTATAATGATAAACACTGTATTAGAAGTATAAATATTCACTGGAGGTATTTCTTTAAATAAAATTGAAATTTTAATTTAAGTAAAGCATGCATTAGAAAGTAAAAGGTACTACAAAACTAATAGTGAAAATCCATAATCCTCTCTCCATGTGTCATTGCAGCCAGCTTCCCTGAGCCTATGGACAACCATATTCAATCATTTCTGCATTTAGATCGTGAGGTTATTTCCTTAGTATTGGACTTCTTTCCTTATTTCTCAACTTTAGCCATTAGCAGTTTTCTGCTATCATAGCTGAAGATTTTATTCACACTACTTCTCACAATCTATTCCCTCTCCAAGTGAAAAAGTTCTGGATTAAAACCTTTGTTAGCAGGCTTCCTTGGTGGTCCAGTGGGTAAAGGGTCCGCCTTGCAGTGCAAGGGGCATCCCACATGCCATGGAGCGGCTGGACCGGTGTGTCCAATTATGAGCCAGTGCCCTGGAGCACATGCACCCAGAGCTGGTGCTCTGCAACAAGAGAGGCCAGAGCAATGGGAGGCCCACACAGGCCAAAGAATTAAGATGGATGAAAATAAATAAATAAAAAATCAATAAAAGAGGCCAAAATTAAAAAAAAAAGATATTATTAAAAAAAACCTTATTAGCTACATTTGAAAATCTAATTATTATACTAAAAATATCAGTTTCCTGTTCTTTCAAAGTCAGATACCATCTCTTGATTCTTCATAGTGTAAGGTGGGAATTTCAGCCTCCTTACTCTCTTTTCCAGCATACTTGGATACTGGATAAAATACCAAATACCCAGTTAAATTTAAATTTTAGATAGACAACTAATTTTTTAGCCAAATGTGTCCAACTCTGTATGAAACATTTGTATGGAAAAAATTTTAATTTGGAAAATGGAAAGCTGGATAAGTATTTTATTAACCACACTTGAGAAGGAGGAGTTTATTGAGGAGATACAAAAACAGGACAACTAATTTACAGACATAATCTCAAAGTCTTAGGAGTTTGAAGTACCAGATACTCCTACATTGGGTTTAGGAGATGAGGCCAAAATCAGGAAGATTGGTAGAAAGTTTTATTTAAGGAGCAGGCTAAATCCCAAGTCCCATCCCGCAGAGGAAATGAAGCTTTATAAAAGAAGTATAAATATTCACTGGAGGTATTTCTTTAAATAAAATTGAAATTTTAATTTAAGTAAAGCATGCATTAGAAAGTAAAGGTACTACAAAACTAATAGTGAAAATCCATAATCCTCTCTCCATGTGTCATTGCAGCCAGCTTCCCTGAGCCTATGGACAACCATATTCAATCATTTCTGCATTTAGATCGTGAGGTTATTTCCTTAGTATTGGACTTCTTTCCTTATTTCTCAACTTTAGCCATTAGCAGTTTTCTGCTATCATAGCTGAAGATTTTATTCACACTACTTCTCACAATCTATTCCCTCTCCAAGTGAAAAAGTTCTGGATTAAAACCTTTGTTAGCAGGCTTCCTTGGTGGTCCAGTGGGTAAAGGGTCCGCCTTGCAGTGCAAGGGGCATCCCACATGCCATGGAGCGGCTGGACCGGTGTGTCCAATTATGAGCCAGTGCCCTGGAGCACATGCACCCAGAGCTGGTGCTCTGCAACAAGAGAGGCCAGAGCAATGGGAGGCCCACACAGGCCAAAGAATTAAGATGGATGAAAATAAATAAATAAAAAATCAATAAAAGAGGCCAAAATTAAAAAAAAAAGATATTATTAAAAAAAACCTTATTAGCTACATTTGAAAATCTAATTATTATACTAAAAATATCAGTTTCCTGTTCTTTCAAAGTCAGATACCATCTCTTGATTCTTCATAGTGTAAGGTGGGAATTTCAGCCTCCTTACTCTCTTTTCCAGCATACTTGGATACTGGATAAAATACCAAATACCCAGTTAAATTTAAATTTTAGATAGACAACTAATTTTTTAGCCAAATGTGTCCAACTCTGTATGAAACATTTGTATGGAAAAAATTTTAATTTGGAAAATGGAAAGCTGGATAAGTATTTTATTAACCACACTTGAGAAGGAGGAGTTTATTGAGGAGATACAAAAACAGGACAACTAATTTACAGACATAATCTCAAAGTCTTAGGAGTTTGAAGTACCAGATACTCCTACATTGGGTTTAGGAGATGAGGCCAAAATCAGGAAGATTGGTAGAAAGTTTTATTTAAGGAGCAGGCTAAATCCCAAGTCCCATCCCGCAGAGGAAATGAAGCTTTTGTTTTTGGCAAAGTTGATGTAGGGAGACTCTTAACACAGGGAGAGCAAGCAAACCTAAGCTCAGGGTGTGGTCCTGAAGAGGGAACAAGATGAGTGAAAATCTGTATTCTGTATTGGGAGTCTTCCAGCCCTTTTTTCCCTTTTTTGCTCTCAGAATGCTGATGCCAGTACAACTTATCAAGAGAAGTAATTCAGGGAGTTTCTTTTCTGGGTTCAGAAGCCTGGTGCAAAACAAAAGAGTTACCAAACTCTCATTAGGGCTTCTCAAGTGAAATAGCATGGTCTCCATTTTACTACTTGTGGTAAAAGCCATCAATCCACAGCTTTTTTGTTTGTTTTTAACAGAGTTTTAGGATAGCACTCTTAAATATAAATTGCTGACCATGAGAAGCCAAACACTGAAAATATTCAGTGTAAAAGGCAAAGACCAAAAAGGAACAAGTAGAAAAGGAAGACTCAGAGAAAACAAATCTGATAAAAGAAATACAATACAACTTAAAAAGCAAACGAGCTACTGGTAAAGTCCTCAGTAAGATAAGGCTTTGCATTTGAAACAAGAACAGGGTACATTTACAAGGGAGCATCACTTGAGCATGAATGAATGCTTTTAAACTACAGACAAGACAATAGAAACTTTAAAATCAGTATGATGTTTGGAATATGTCTTTTAGGCAATCTTCCCAGAAGTAGCATCGAAGACAAAAAGGCGGAAAACCTGGAGGAAAAGTTAGGAGATTTTCAAGATGATACAACAACTGAACAAGTTCTGTCAACTAAAAAAGATGAACAACTTGAGAGTTGTGGGTTAAGTTTTATTTGGGGCATAATTAGGACTGCAGCCTGGGAGGAAGCACCCCAGATAGCTCTGAGAGACTGCTCCATAGAGGCAGCAGGAGGAAGTACAATATATAAGATTTTGAGAAGGGGGAGCTTAATATCATTAAACAGTCATTTTACAAAAGGTCTTCAGTTAATCGTTAGGATCTAATTTCATCATGAAGGAATTTAGTACTTTTCTAGGTATGAGGAGATGCATGGATTGAGACAATAAAATCTGTTCCTAAAAGCATCCACCTATCTAAAGACCTGCCCACCAGATTCCCTGGAGCACAGGGTGCCTTTATCCCACCCTGATCTCCATCAGCGGGTATTGAAGGTCAGCAGCTCTCAACAGCACAGGGTCTGGTCTCTGCAGAGGCAGAGGGCAAATGTCCTTGTTGTCCAGTCATTGGCAATGTAATTAGTAAATGCCAATTTGTAGTTGACAGTTTCAAAAAGAGGACAGAACAAAAAGTGGGGAAAAATTTATGAATACAGTAACATATTTTCTAAAAGTCATGGACATTAGTTTTCAGACTGGAAGAATTCATAAAGAGACCAGAAAAAAATCTATTAAAAATAGCAGTACTGGAGACATAGATAATGAAATTTCACAACATCAGAGATAAAGAAAATAAATCTTTAAAGATCTGAGATGATGAGAGAGGGAGAGAGGGAACAAGAGGCAGAGAGGGGAGAGGAGAGAATCATATCATTTAATTCAAGTGTTAGCATCATTTCAATGGAAACATCAAAACCTAGAGAACAGTAGAGAACTATGTAAAAATCCTGAGAGAAAACAATTTCTATCCTAGAATACTGTAAGATAAATAAATAATAAAATAAAGCCCTATGAACTCAGTAAAAAAAAAAAAAGCATCAGAGTGGCTGCAAGTATATAGACATGGACATTTAATAACTTAGAGGAAAGGTAACATATTGGGTTAGTTGGCCAAAAAGGTCCTTCGGGTTTTTGCATAACATCGTATGGAAAAACTCAAAGAACCTTTCTGGCTAACCCAGTATATTTCTGGAACAATTCACATATTGTAATTTGAATGCGAATAAGAAACAGGAAGTGAACCATGAATGTGCCAGTGTCCTTTGTGTTCACAGCCCTAAGGCTTTTGTGGGGAGCAGCAGGAGGTTTGTATGAAGGATTCTTATTGAGTGGAAGGGCAGAGATACCACCAGGCTTCCTCTGTTTATAGGAGCCATAGACATGGACGACTAAGAGACTTGATGTACTGCAGCCTGGAAAATGTGTCTCCACTGAAATGAAAACAGTTGCTGCCTTTTGTAGACCATGGCAGTTCTTTAGGATTCTACGGTTTGGATGATTATTAAGCATCACAGAAAGACCTGATTTTGTTTGGTGGACTCTTGAGGCAAATGAAAGCAACCAGAGACAAAGGAAAAAGAAAAAGAAAACCATAAATATATATGCGTGTGTGTGTGCGTGCGTGTGTGTGTGTGTTGTGCTTATTATGGGATAAGCCTTAAGACACTTACACATACTCTTGTATCATATAATCTTCCCCAAGGCAGTGGGAATTTAATCCAATACTGACACACATATGGCAAAGAACAGTAACTCTTCAATTTACTAAGAGATAGCATAGTTTTATTAAGTCAGTACTGAGCTCAGTATAATTCACTTTTAAAAAATATGGTTAGTAAGATAACACTAGCAATGCAAAAATTAAGCTACACTAATAAAATTATGGACAGTCCAGATCAAGGAAAACATTGATTTTATTGTACTTTGCCTGGGTCATATCACATTTGGAGTGTTGTGTGATCTGGTCAAATTGGGGCACAAACTGTGTAAAAGAAAGAGAACTGTGAGGAGAATCAAAACCAGATAGTATGAGGAATATTTAGAAAAACCCAGGATTTATGCCTGGAGAAAGGAAGACTGATTGGAACATTATTTCTATTTTGCCACATTTAAAGCATTCTGGTGTAGAAGAAGGAATGGATTTTATTCTGAATTACTTCTTAGACTGGAACTGACGCATGGAAAATTTAGGAAGTACTTGAGGAGTGATTTCTAGTAAGTAGTGAATGGTAGAATACCATGTCTCATAAATCACTTACTGACCTTCACAGAATTGTTTAAGGAGCAACCTGATGATCATCAGTTATGCACTTTGAGAGAGGATTCCCATGTGGCAGTAGAGGCTGGACCACCTGCAATTTTTAAAAAAAAATTATTATTTTTTATTATTTTTTTACAGAATTTTGCTGATTACTGCCACACATCAACCTGAATCAGCTATAGTATACATATGTCCCCTCCCTCTTGAACTCTCCCCCCATCTCCCTCCCCATTCCACCCCTCTAGATTGTTACAGAGCCCCTGTTTGAGTTGCAAATTCCCATTGGTTATCTATTTCATATCTGTTAATGTAACTTTCCATGTTACTCTTTCCATATGTCTTGCCCATTCCTCCCTTCCCTCAATGTCCATCTGATCTAGGCCTAATATTCTAGGTTCTTATGTATGTAAGCCTCGATATTGTCTCCAAATTTGGATTAATTAATAAATAAATATTGGCCATCTCCTGTATGTCAGGGAACAAAATAGACTTTGCCCTATCTCCTCGAATATTAAAAGGCTAGTAATTGAGCAGATAATTGTATAAATAATTTTAATTATAATGAACAGTATGAAGATGTAAAGAAGAGTATGGCAACATATAACACAAGATCTAATCGAGTTTGGAAGGGCGGGGAAGATTTCATTAAAGAAGTCAGGTGTAAGCTGAGAGCCAAAGGCTGAATAAGCCACTAAGAAGCTATTGCAGATTCAGAATCAAGGCCTAGAAAAGTGTCTTGGATTAGAAAACGGTCCATATTGAAACAAAAAATTCTACGTTAGCATTCAGTCAATCTTGAAAATGTCCCTTAAGACTTACCTTATTTGTTGATGTGCCATTGATGTTGGCTGAAGTTTGCTTTTTCTGCTTTATGATTCATCCCCTTTGCTCACAATCTAGCTGATTTCTTTGGTTTCATACTTTGAGCCCCTTTTAGTGTGACCGAGTGATTTTGATGTTGACTCTGATTGGCACTAAGATCCACTACTCTGTACTGGAAGGTTCTCAAATGAGTGAGATTCTGAATTATAGCCACAGAGGCAGGTGAGAGTTTTTCCTACTCCTGACTTTAGAGCTAAAAATACTGGGATTTAAATACCACCTGCAAAACAAAGAAGTGAGTGAGGAATGGCTCTAGGCGTAAATGAACACATCTTTCTCCTGAGTATATTTCAGAAACCTACAGAGTAAAATCTTTCATCTAAATTAAAAATGGACCCTCACAAAACTTCAAAGAGTCTGATGGTATGAAAGGAGTCACCAGGGCTTATAAAGGGCTGGTGAATAATTACAATCTGAGATTTATTGGTGACCACCCTTGTGTCACTAAAAGGTTGGCTGATCAGGAAAAAAAAAAAACAAAAAAAACCCAGGCATTGGTTAGAGGGAGGACCCTTGAGTTACTCACTTTTTTGAAATTTCTAAGGAGTTTTGCGAGGGAAAACATGGCATTTGGACTTTCTTGTGACATTGGTAGGTTAATTAGAACTGGGGGCTACGCTCCCTTATCTTAATTGCCTCTGTTTTCTCTATGGCATTAGGCTTGTATACCAGGTGACTGGTGACTTGTAACGGGTAAATAAATAATGTAGAGGGAAAATCATGGATATAGTTTTTAGGAACAATTAGATAATCAAGGTTAGAATTAGGATAAAGACTCCCCTTTCAACAGTCTCTTCTTTGAAATATATCATTTCAAAGTCTTGTAGCTTCCAAGAACTTGGAGGCAAAGGCGGGAAGATTTCATTAAAGAAGTCAGGTGTAAGCTGAGAGCCAAAGGCTGAATAAGCCACTAAGAAGCTATTGCAGATTCAGAATCAAGGCCTAGAAAAGTGTCTTGGATTAGAAAACGGTCCATATTGAAACAAAAAATTCTACGTTAGCATTCAGTCAATCTTGAAAATGTCCCTTAAGACTTACCTTATTTGTTGATGTGCCATTGATGTTGGCTGAAGTTTGCTTTTTCTGCTTTATGATTCATCCCCTTTGCTCACAATCTAGCTGATTTCTTTGGTTTCATACTTTGAGCCCCTTTTAGTGTGACCGAGTGATTTTGATGTTGACTCTGATTGGCACTAAGATCCACTACTCTGTACTGGAAGGTTCTCAAATGAGTGAGATTCTGAATTATAGCCACAGAGGCAGGTGAGAGTTTTTCCTACTCCTGACTTTAGAGCTAAAAATACTGGGATTTAAATACCACCTGCAAAACAAAGAAGTGAGTGAGGAATGGCTCTAGGCGTAAATGAACACATCTTTCTCCTGAGTATATTTCAGAAACCTACAGAGTAAAATCTTTCATCTAAATTAAAAATGGACCCTCACAAAACTTCAAAGAGTCTGATGGTATGAAAGGAGTCACCAGGGCTTATAAAGGGCTGGTGAATAATTACAATCTGAGATTTATTGGTGACCACCCTTGTGTCACTAAAAGGTTGGCTGATCAGGAAAAAAAAAAAACAAAAAAAACCCAGGCATTGGTTAGAGGGAGGACCCTTGAGTTACTCACTTTTTTGAAATTTCTAAGGAGTTTTGCGAGGGAAAACATGGCATTTGGACTTTCTTGTGACATTGGTAGGTTAATTAGAACTGGGGGCTACGCTCCCTTATCTTAATTGCCTCTGTTTTCTCTATGGCATTAGGCTTGTATACCAGGTGACTGGTGACTTGTAACGGGTAAATAAATAATGTAGAGGGAAAATCATGGATATAGTTTTTAGGAACAATTAGATAATCAAGGTTAGAATTAGGATAAAGACTCCCCTTTCAACAGTCTCTTCTTTGAAATATATCATTCTTCAAAGTCTTGTAGCTTCCAAGAACTTGGTATAATGTATTTTCTATTTGCTCTGTCAGATAAGGTCAAGAGACTTGAGAATGATGGTGACAGCCAGGGAGGGAGACGAGAGACTCTGGCAGGAGAGGTTAGCCCCAACAACGTGGAGCGTGGAGGAATAATGCAATATTTTGACCAAATTGCATAAATTATTCAAGTTCTTCCTTTTCTGGATAGATTTTTCTTGTCCATGGAATGATTTTACAGTTTTAAGTATTTAATATGTTTTTTTATCCAAGTGGCTTTTATTGAAAACTTACTGATACTAGTCTAATATTTTTGAATATTTGCATTTTTCTGCGTGTTTGTAGTTCGATTGTCCATTGATAATATCTTCAGACTTAAATGGATGGTTGAAAGAATAAGGCACAGTTATAGTTTTTCCCTCTTCACACTCTTATCATGTAGTAATTATAGTATGATGTCCCTGGGCAAGGAAGCAATTTGCCTTGATATTTCACCAGAGCAAAATTATTTTTGATTAGGCATTACTTCTCAATTCCTTAAGGCATTTAAAATCCTGCTTTTGAATACAAAATATGTATCTTGAATACAAAAATATTTTGATATTCTTAGATGAATGAATTTTCTGATTCAAAGACTAGTTTCATGCAAGGGTCATTGTTTTGTTAATTTTTTCATTACACTGTCCAAATTGATGAGTATGCCTCAGTGACAAAGTAAGTCTGTATGTTCAATTCTAGCCGTAAGACATTTCAGTGGTTCAGTGTCTGCTGTGTGGCAAGACTGAGAAAGTTTCTTAATCAGATTTTCTACACATCTTTGATGTCTGCTTATTTATTTTCTGCACACCGCAGTCTCTTCATGTTTGATGTCCCAGTAGCTGGAGCCTTTTTCTGTTAGTCTGATTGTAGAAAGAGAGGTGTCCTCACAGGGAGCCCAGCTGGAAGTTTCCTGCTTTCTGCCTTAGTTTCTTTCATGGTTGGAGAGAAAGGAGGAAGAAGAGCACATGATAGAATTGGTAATTGTTTGTACTATTGGCAGAGCCTCAAATAATATTTATTCTATCAGAGTCACTTCCAACCAAAGGATTCATTTTTTTGTAGCAGATGGAAGGTGGACAGCATGCAAATTCTTGGATTAAACACATTTTAGGGCTTTGAAACTATTCATGTAACAGTGTTGTTTGTAAACCTATTTTGCTGCCATTTAATTGGTGCTTTAATTAGAATACTTAGTAAGAAAAAAGAAAACTAAAGTGATTTGTCTGGCTCTAGTCCCCTACTACACATTTGAATACAAGTCAGGTGACTCTTAGGATGGAAGGGAAAAGTGCAGATTTGGGCATGTTTTTAAGAACTGTTCTGTTTTAGTGATTCTGGTTATATATTCAGTCTTTTAAAAGATTATGGGACTGATATTTCTCCACTTTTTAGATTAATTGTTAATGGATGCCAATGGGGAAACTTTGCTTAAAAGTTACTTTTGAGTTTATTCCTGGAAAGGAATGGAACTGGCAAGAATAAGTCAGTTTTCTATTATTTCTGTTGACTGTTTCCAGGAAAGTTTGGTTAGTCAAGTCTCATGGATTCTTGGGTCTCTATTGTAAACTGCCAAAGGAGATGTCCCCCCATGGAAATTGTTAAACTTGTTTTTTTATAATGTTGGCATCTGTAAGGTCTTTGTGGTACAAGGAATAAACTCTTGGGAGTCTCAGGGAGACTGAAAAGATATATCTTCCAGGATCCAGCAAATGGAAAACACTCTCCTCCACAACTGGAAGGTTTAACTGTCCCCACTATGTATACCACATGGTGGGAAAAATCATTCCAGGGAACATTGTAAATCAACTATATTTCAATAAAATTTTTTTAAAAAAAACTTAGGGAGTGGAAACACACACAGTACTGTTAAGTGAGAAATCAAGTTGCTAACAGTTTGGATTGCAAGATCCTGTATGTGTATATGCAAAGTATATGTGCAAAGAAAAGGCTAGAAATAAACATATCCACTATAAAAAAAAAAAGAGAAAAAAACCCAAAAAACCGGGCCAAAAGTGAGAGAAGCATTGTATATGCAACCTTCTTCATGATCTCTGATTAGACTGGACTTGGTTTTAATTCTTGTATTCTATTTAAAATGCTTATAATCAGCAATTTATCATAATCATTAAACACCTGAAACTTCAAATTAGAAGAAATATGGGATTTATTCCTTCATTCATTCAACGGATATTTATTAAGCACCTTGTAAGGTACAGGTATTTGTGAGACAAAGCGAGTGAAATAAACATATTTCTACTTTCGAAGTAATACAAAATTTTTTTAATGGCATGCTTTATGTTACAAAAGGAAAACTTGCAGGTAATTCTCAGCAGGTCATGGAGTCCATTTATTTTAAGGTTTTGGGTGAATGTGCTAGTGTTGATCCATGCACCATCTGTGTTTCTGACTTGCTTGTGATAACATTAAGCATTTTTTTAGACAGGTGCAGATTTTGTTTAATGTTGGGCACTACAGTAATGTTAATTTACTTACAAAAGATTTAACTTGTGTTCAAAGTGAGGTAACAGCTCTTACAATTATATGGTTCATGCCATTAGCTTAAGTCAGGAATATTCCATATGTTACCATATAATATAAATCTTTGATTAGTTGTTAGCTCTGCTGCAGCTAATTCTTTTACTAAAATAAAACTTCAAATCTGTGAATGATTTAATTTTTTAAATAAATTAGAAAGGTTTAAGATTATAATAATCTAATTAATTATTAAACATTATATAATATTATAAACTTTCTTGAGAAGGAGAGAAAGAAATGGAATTTCTTATAAACCTGAGTGTGCCTCGGGGAGGGGATTGGATGTGTAACTAGTATTTGTCCAGAGTACATGATGAAAGCATGTTTGATAAACTTAAGCTCTGGCAAGCCTAAAACACCAGTACTATTAATAAGAGGTCTGCTTCTCTGACTGGCCAAAGCCCCTAGATCCACTAATATAGTCTCATTTCATATTGTATTGAAATTCATATTTAAATAATTTATAGGAGATAGTCACTTCACAGACTCAGAGAGGAAATAGCTGGAGAAAACTTTTCATTGCACACAGAAAACATTTAATTTAAAAATTTCAAACCTTGGGCTTCTCTGATGTTCTAGTGGGTACAGAGTTCGCCTTGCAGTTCAAGGGGCGCTGACTTGATCCCTGGCACGGGAAGATTCCACGTGCCATGGAGTGGCTGGACCGATGTGTCCAATTGCGAGCCAGCACTCTGGAGCGCATGCGCCCAGAGCCGGTGCTCTGCTACAGGAAAGGCCACTGCAATGGGAGACCCACACAGGCCAAAGAAAAAAGATGCATGAAAATAAATAAATTAAAGACCAATAAAAGTGGCCAAAAAAAAAAAAAAAAAAAAGCCAAACCTAGCTCTTTATTCTTTAACCACCATATTTTCCTTTCGATTTAGATAAATTTTAGTGTCTTTTGATCTAATGATCCTGTGCCTTTTTTTGTAAAGTGTCTCGAATCCTTTTGGGATATAGGTTATTTATTCAAAGTAACCTTAGTTACTTAGTCAAAGACTAGGCAAAGCTGAATTTGGTAGCAGTGAGATTCAAACCCATGTCCCCACAGACACTGGAGTTAAAACATCCTCTGGAAAAACAGAGAAACGTATAAAACCTGTCTGAATTTGCAAACTCCTTGCATCTTGGTATCCCAGAGCATTAAGTAGCTATTTGTGTCTGGAGAGTTTCAGAATGGAAAGTAGGGTGTTTGAATGATTTGAAAGCTTATTTACAGGGAAAAAATACTTCTTACTACATTAGCAAGAAAAGTTGCTTTCTAGAAAACATCTGTGCTATGTAGAATTTGGGTAAAATTGAGTATGTAGAGTTTGATAATTTGAGTGATAAACATTGAACCTTGGGTAAATGTCATGAAATTCAAAGCAAAGCCTTTGGGTACTTACATGCAACAGTTTTCTCTTTAGATAATTATTATAACGTGCTTAGGAATTTGGTTCTAAATAGAATCCCCAGATTGTTCTCACTTACTAAGAGAAGATTATGCCCTCATGTCTTTAAAAATGGAATAAAGCATGAATACATTTCTCCCAGAAGACAGATGTATTTTATTAGAATTAAGCTAGTATACTAATATTATATTAGAGCAAAATTCTAGCCACAGTTGATAGGATAAAATGGTTTTATTCTCTTTCCTTCTTATCCTTTATCCATCTTCCTATTTGTAAGCTGTATATACTCAAGAAAAAAATAACTATAGATTTCTTTGCAAATAAAAGTTATTCTTGACATTTAGACTTTTTCTATTGAATACTAATCCCATACAAGATCATTCACTAGAGAGTTCTGGACTCTAGAGAGTCCATTCATTTTTCTTGTTTGGCTGCAAGATCTCTGAGAGTGGCACCCAGGATACGTATTGTCAAACGGATGTGGAGGGGGGCGGGTTAGGACACCGCCTTGCAGTGCAAGGGGCGCCGGTTCGATCCCTGGCATGGGAAGATCCAACGTGCTGCAGAGCGGCTGGACCAATGTGTCCAATCACCGAGCCAGAGCTCTGGAGCGCATGCGCCCAGAGCCGGTGCTCTGGGCTACCGCGACGGGAGGCCCACACAGGGGCCAAAGAACAAAGATGGATGAAAATAGGCAAATGAAAGACCAGTAGAAGTGGCCCATCCGCCCCCCTCCCTCCCCAGCCTCCCCCGCAAAAAAGATAACATTTAAAGAGGATGTGGAGAGACCAAGATATACACAAAAGGATCATTCAACCATTGCCACAGTCAGTGCTGTGTAAGTAGCTACAGTGATATACAATAATAACTGTCAGTTGTTTGGAATCAGCAGTCATGGGCTAGACATCTCTAGTGATTTTACCTATACTTACTCATGTTTGAGGGGTTGAACTGGGTCCACCTAATTGTCTGCCTTTCAGCAGCTCACTCATGTACTGGTGAACTATCTCTGTTTTGTGAGATTGATGCTTCTTCTTGGGACCATCTTTCTTATGGAAAGAGTGGAGAACATGGGGACAAGACCATCTGCAACGTGTCCATTCCAAGCCTCTCTGTGCAAGGAACAGGTCAGAACAGGAGAGCACAGCATAGTTATAGGGCAAAAACTGTGGACATCGAAAGAGGGAGAGAATGGTGTCATTCTCCTGAATGACCCCAGTTGAGTTCTTGCTCACGTCTTTTCTGTTCAGAGCCCACTCTGTTGCTTTACTGAAAGCCAGTTCTCCGTTTATATAATCGCGATCAGGATGTCTTTAAAACAACCTTATCACCCTTGAGTAAGCAAGCCAGCAATCTTGTTTGAAGGGAAAAAAGTTGCAGATAAACAATCATACTCATGCCACTTCATTTGCCATTAAGAGAAAAATATCACCTTATATTTCACAGGCTTGACATTACCCAGAATATCACCTTATTTACCTAGAAGATCAAATGCAGAAAGCAAAATACTTTCTATTGAATACAATCCATACAAGTCATTCACTAGAGAGTTCTGGACTCTAGAGAGTCCATTCATTTTTCTTGTTTGGCTGCAAGATCTCTGAGAGTGGCACCCAGGATACGTATTGTCAAACGGATGTGGAGGGGGGCGGGTTAGGACACCGCCTTGCAGTGCAAGGGGCGCCGGTTCGATCCCTGGCATGGGAAGATCCAACGTGCTGCAGAGCGGCTGGACCAATGTGTCCAATCACCGAGCCAGAGCTCTGGAGCGCATGCGCCCAGAGCCGGTGCTCTGGGCTACCGCGACGGGAGGCCCACACAGGGGCCAAAGAACAAAGATGGATGAAAATAGGCAAATGAAAGACCAGTAGAAGTGGCCCATCCGCCCCCCTCCCTCCCCAGCCTCCCCCGCAAAAAAGATAACATTTAAAGAGGATGTGGAGAGACCAAGATATACACAAAAGGATCATTCAACCATTGCCACAGTCAGTGCTGTGTAAGTAGCTACAGTGATATACAATAATAACTGTCAGTTGTTTGGAATCAGCAGTCATGGGCTAGACATCTCTAGTGATTTTACCTATACTTACTCATGTTTGAGGGGTTGAACTGGGTCCACCTAATTGTCTGCCTTTCAGCAGCTCACTCATGTACTGGTGAACTATCTCTGTTTTGTGAGATTGATGCTTCTTCTTGGGACCATCTTTCTTATGGAAAGAGTGGAGAACATGGGGACAAGACCATCTGCAACGTGTCCATTCCAAGCCTCTCTGTGCAAGGAACAGGTCAGAACAGGAGAGCACAGCATAGTTATAGGGCAAAAACTGTGGACATCGAAAGAGGGAGAGAATGGTGTCATTCTCCTGAATGACCCCAGTTGAGTTCTTGCTCACGTCTTTTCTGTTCAGAGCCCACTCTGTTGCTTTACTGAAAGCCAGTTCTCCGTTTATATAATCGCGATCAGGATGTCTTTAAAACAACCTTATCACCCTTGAGTAAGCAAGCCAGCAATCTTGTTTGAAGGGAAAAAAGTTGCAGATAAACAATCATACTCATGCCACTTCATTTGCCATTAAGTAGAAAAATATCACCTTATATTTCACAGGCTTGACATTACCCAGATCATATGTCACACTTCATTAACCTAGAAGATCAAATGCAGAAAGCAAAATATCTGTTGTTCAATAAGATTATCTATTACCTGAACAAGGTTTGTGGAATTGTAAACATGATGTGTCTGAATTCAGGAGACTAAACCAAGAACTGTGACTGGGGGCTTCCCTGGTGGTCCAGTGGGTAAGGACACTGCCTTGCAGTGCAGGGGGCGCCGGTTCGATCCCTGGCCTGGGAAGATCCCACGTGCCGCGGAGTGGCTGGACCCATGTGTCCAATTACCGAGCCGGAGCATTGGAGCGCATGCGCCCAGAGCCAGCGCTCTGTGACAACAGAGGCCACCACGATGGGAGGCCCACAAGAGCCAAAGAACAAAGACGGATGAAAATAGAGAAATGAAAGACCAATAGAAGTGGCCTGCCCATCCCCCTCCCTCCCCACCCCGCCCCACAAAAGATAAATAATAAATAAAATAAATGTTAAGAACTGTGACTGGAAAAATGTTAAAAATACAACAGATTTGCTTTGGAATGATACAGTATCTTCTTGTCACTTGTGATTTGACCACTGGTTCTGTCTTTATTACTTGTGTTGCTTACTGAACTGTTGCAAAGGAACCCATGCAGTCTATTGTGGAAGTTCAATTTAGAGAGTCATCTTGGGGCTAAAATAGAGTTTGTGCTATGTTCCTCAGCTTCTAACAGGGCCACTTCTCTGTCAAATGGACCTTATCTCCTAAAGAGCTAGGGAATGGCATTGCAATCATATAATTTATGCCTTTATCTATCTATCTCCATCTATCTATCATGCCTATGTGTCTGTTCATCACCAAAATAACGGCTAAATTTCTATGACCAGTGTTCTCTAAATTAAGGTGCTCATTTTCAATATTTGATTCTTTATTTCCTCTCATGGTAGGTACAGGAACTCCTGGCTTTGTCAAATGGTAGCCTTATTGTACATAACCCCAGATCATAACTTTTTCACACTTTAAAACAACCTTATCACCCTTGAGAAAGGGCCAGCAATCTTGTTTGAAGGGAAAAAGTTGCAGATAAACAATCATGCTCATGCCACTTCATTTGCCATTAAGTAGAAAAATATCACCTTATATTTCACAGGCTTGACATTACCCAGATCATATGTCACACTTCATTAACCTAGAAGATCAAATGCAGAAAGCAAAATATCTGTTGTTCAATAAGATTATCTATTACCTGAACAAGGTTTGTGGAATTGTAAACATGATGTGTCTGAATTCAGGAGACTAAACCAAGAACTGTGACTGGGGGCTTCCCTGGTGGTCCAGTGGGTAAGGACACTGCCTTGCAGTGCAAGGGGCGCCAGTTCGATCCCTGGCCTGGGAAGATCCCACGTGCCGCGGAGAGGCAGAACCCATGTGTCCAATTACTGAGCCGGAGCTCCGGAGCGCATGCCCCCAGAGCCAGCGCTCTGTGACAACAGAGGCCACCACGATGGGAGGCCCACAAGAGCCAAAGAACAAAGACGGATGAAAATAGAGAAATGAAAGACCAACAGAAGTGGCCTACCCGTCCCCCTCCCTCCCCACCCCGCCCCACAAAAGATAAATAATAAATAAAATAAATGTTAAGAACTGTGACTGGAAAAATGTTAAAAATACAACAGATTTGCTTTGGAATGATACAGTATCTTCTTGTCACTTGTGATTTGACCACTGGTTCTGTCTTTATTACTTGTGTTGCTTACTGAACTGTTGCAAAGGAACCCATGCAGTCTATTGTGGAAGTTCAATTTAGAGAGTCATCTTGGGGCTAAAATAGAGTTTGTGCTATGTTCCTCAGCTTCTAACAGGGCCACTTCTCTGTCAAATGGACCTTATCTCCTAAAGAGCTAGGGAATGGCATTGCAATCATATAATTTATGCCTTTATCTATCTATCTCCATCTATCTATCATGCCTATGTGTCTGTTCATCACCAAAATAACGGCTAAATTTCTATGACCATTTTTCTCTAAATTAAGGTGCTCATTTTCAATATTTGATTCTTTATTTCCTCTCATGGTAGGTACATGAACTCCTGGCAAGTGAGATTAATCAGCAAAACAAATATGACATAAACTATAGAAAGTCCAGTCTTTTGTTTGTACTTTGTTATGGGATTTCAGGCAAGTCATTTAATATTCAATATTAATAATCAATAAAAGTAGACAATTTAGATGCTTTAATAGAAAGAGTTCTTGCCTATGTAGCCAAATAATAGAGAAACTAATGTAAATGTTGGGTCAATCAGATATATATTGATATCCCTATCTATCTACATAGGTATAGATAGGCAGATACTTGTCTTTGTTTATATAGGAGTAGACATTGCATAATCACCCTGTATAGGTAAGTTTATCTTTCATTTCTAAGAGGAGGAGATTAACTTGTAGGATATAAAAAAATAAAAGGGAGTGCAGAAACACTGACTAAAACGTGGACATATGCCATGTACCTGCTGGAGTTCAGCTTCATCACCTTGCATTGATGGACAAAAATAAATGAGGCAGGGCCTCCCCTAGTGGTCCAGTGGGTAAGGACACCGCCTTGCAGTGCAAGGGGCGCCGGTTCGATCCCTGGCCTGGGAAGATCCCACGTGCCGTGGAGCGGCTGGACCGATGTGTCCAATTACCGAGCCGGAGCTCTGGCGCGCATGCACCCAGAGCCGGCGCTCAGCAACGACAGACGCCACCGTGATGGGAAGCCCACAGGAGCCAAAGAACAAGGACGGATGAAAATGGAGAAGTGAAAGACCAATAGAAGTGACCCGCCGGCTCCTCTCTCTCCCCAACCCGACCCCCGCCCAAAATAAAAATAAATAAATGTTTTAAAAAGAAGGACTATGTGACAAATAGTGAAATGGCACTGAATCATTGTCCCATATTTTAAAAAAAAATAAATAAATGAGGCAGATTGGGATTTAGATATAACCAAAAAGTTTCTTTTGAGACTTTCTGCTTGCTAGAGAAGAGAAACACTGAGCCAGGTCTAATAGCCTCATTTTCTGACAAGGGAAGACATTTGAGATCTTTACATGAGTGTGATTCTGATGGATCCAGAGAAAATACTATTATTCTGGAAATTCAGGAGTACATTCTTTTGTTCTTTTTTTTATGGGAATCTCCTGGCAAGTGAGATTAATCAGCAAAACAAATATGACATAAACTATAGAAAGTCCAGTCTTTTGTTTGTACTTTGTTATGGGATTTCAGGCAAGTCATTTAATATTCAATATTAATAATCAATAAAAGTAGACAATTTAGATGCTTTAATAGAAAGAGTTCTTGCCTATGTAGCCAAATAATAGAGAAACTAATGTAAATGTTGGGTCAATCAGATATATATTGATATCCCTATCTATCTACATAGGTATAGATAGGCAGATACTTGTCTTTGTTTATATAGGAGTAGACATTGCATAATCACCCTGTATAGGTAAGTTTATCTTTCATTTCTAAGAGGAGGAGATTAACTTGTAGGATATAAAAAAATAAAAGGGAGTGCAGAAACACTGACTAAAACGTGGACATATGCCATGTACCTGCTGGAGTTCAGCTTCATCACCTTGCATTGATGGACAAAAATAAATGAGGCAGGGCCTCCCCTAGTGGTCCAGTGGGTAAGGACACCGCCTTGCATTGCAAGGGGTGCTGGTTCGATCCCTGGCCTGGGATGATCCCACGTGCCGTGGAGCGGCTGGACCGATGTGTCCAATTACCGAGCCGGAGCTCTGGCGCGCATGCACCCAGAGCCGGCGCTCAGCAACGACAGACGCCACCGTGATGGGAAGCCCACAGGAGCCAAAGAACAAGGACGGATGAAAATGGAGAAGTGAAAGACCAATAGAAGTGACCCGCCGGCTCCTCTCTCTCCCCAACCCGACCCCCGCCCAAAATAAAAATAAATAAATGTTTTAAAAAGAAGGACTATGTGACAAATAGTGAAATGGCACTGAATCATTGTCCCATATTTTAAAAAAAAATAAATAAATGAGGCAGATTGGGATTTAGATATAACCAAAAAGTTTCTTTTGAGACTTTCTGCTTGCTAGAGAAGAGAAACACTGAGCCAGGTCTAATAGCCTCATTTTCTGACAAGGGAAGACATTTGAGATCTTTACATGAGTGTGATTCTGATGGATCCAGAGAAAAATACTATTATTCTGGAAATTCAGGAGTACTAGCATTCCACCGCATTAAGGGCCGTCTTCCTCTTGCACACATGAAAATATACATGACTGATTTGTTTCTAGGCAACACAGCATCAGTGGGAGCAGGCTGGTTACAAAGCTAGGTCCTCAGGCAAGTGGAGATTAAAAGCTCAATTTCACCTTCTCAAGTGGAAAATTCTGTGTAACTAACATTGTAGCTTTTTTTCAGCTACAAACAGGAATAAATGCTTTAGAATTTGAAAAAAAGATTTCATTTTAGTTCCTGAATACACTTTCTGGTAGAGCTTTGTAGATAGCACCACTTGCAGCAAACTTGAGAAAACCCTTGGACAAGATAAGCTGGGCCTAGGATACCATGTAATTAAGAGAAGAACGATGAGAGGAAGGACAGCTGGCCTTGCACTTGGGACCAGCCCATATTAACCTCGAAGGAAGTAGAGGTTATAATGGGAGCAAAGCCAGTGACAGAAAATTATTTCAGAATGTTTGTTTTCAATAGTGTTTGAATCTTGATGTCTTATATGTGGATATATAGGCAATGCTTAGAAAAATGCAATGCTATGAATGTTTAATAGCCAAATGATATCTTGATGTCAAAGCCTCTCATACATACATACATACATTTTTAACTTGATTTGACTGCTGCAGTGGGACAAGCCAAAATTGAAGTACTGTTGTTTTCAGGACTTGGAAGCTTAAAAATTCAAGCTTTATGATATTGTCTTAAAATGAAGTCATTCTTGTAATGGCGATAAGGAGAAAGCATGGAAAAGTAGATCATTATTGCCTAGATTTATAATTTGATGTTCACATGTTGCAAAGATCACCAGGATCTATTCAACAAGAAAGGGGAGTAACATATTTTTCGAGAGACACTCTATGTAAGACAAATAGTGCTCTATTTAATTTGCATATAGAAAAAGTGGCGTCCTTGTTTCCATAAAAAGAGAAATTGTGCCTAAATATAGGCTAATTGGTGGTAGTTAGTGAGAACATTTGATTGTGTGACTCATGATTTGGAACACCATTTCCCTATCAGAAAACTAGCTTGAGACCCTCCTATTGCTGAGAATGTGTTTAATTAGATGACAGGTTTTAATTAGATAGGACTATGCAGCCTGCTTACTCTCTGTCTTCATCTCTCCATGAGCCATTTCCCTGCAGAAGGATGCTGTGTCCATAATTATTCCAGTCATCTTAAAGAGAATGTTTTGAAGTACAGTAGTTAGCTGTTGAAAAGAGAAGGCTAATTTTCAGTGATGAGAGCATTTTCCCAATGGAAATCCTCCTTTCATTCTGGATAGACATATTTGTGTCTATTTTGTAGCTTTATTAGACTCCATTTTCTCCTTCCTAGACAGCTAATTTCTCTTGTAACTGTTCAGAATTAAGGGAATTCCTCAATGCCAGAAATGTTTCCAGCTGCTTTTAGCTCTAGCCAGACTGTGTACCTTACCTAAGCAAG
This sequence comes from Tragulus kanchil, assembly GCA_022376925.1. Lineage (NCBI taxonomy): Eukaryota > Metazoa > Chordata > Mammalia > Artiodactyla > Tragulidae > Tragulus > Tragulus kanchil. The sequence goes on along the minus strand of JAIOJX010000026.1, from coordinate 8,310,517 downwards.
TACCTAAGATCATGGCACATGTAATAAAAATCACCCAGCAAAAGCATAATGGAGCTAAATAATTTGGGAAAATTTCCCATAGTATATGGTATTTTAATAGATGTAAAGTAAAAAAAAAGGTCAAATATATGGACAATCGTGGGCTAAATGAGCACACTTCTTAACTTTAGGATCTATCGGGTTGTTTACTCTATTGATAGGTATAAGCTGTTTGGCACCAAACTTCCAGATCTTCTACCTCAATGATATTTTCATGAGAAGAGTAGGCATGGGGGCTTTCATTCCATAAAAGCACACTTCTGTTTTATTTTCTTTGAAATCAACATGTGACAATATCCTTCCTCTAAGTCCCCTATTAAAAAGTCTCTGTGGGGGCTTCCCTGGTGGTCCAGCGGGAAAAGACACCACCTTGCAGTGCAAGGGGCGCCGGTTCGATCCCTGGCCTGGGAAGATCCCACATGCCACGGAGCGGCTAGACCGATGTGTCCAATTACCGAGCCGGAGCTCTGGCGTGCATGCGCTCAGAGCCGGTGCTCTGCAACAACAGAGGCCACCGCAATGGGAGGCCCACAAGAGCCAAAGAACAAAGACGGATGAAAATAGATAAATGAAAGACCAATAGAAGTGGCCCGCCCGTCCCCCTCCCTCTGCACCCCACCTCCCCCCACCCCCAAAAAAGTCTCTGTGGTTCCCACTGTAAAGGAGAAAGGAGGCTTGGATACGTGTTTATCAAAATAAACTGGGCCCACGGGGATGTATAATCTTTGAGTTCTGGCCCCTCAGCCTCTATCTTTTAGATTGAAATAGTCATAGCCCAGTGGGATCAGAACTGTTGGTGAAATTTTAGCATTAAAAAAAATTATACAAATACAGTCCTATTTGACAGTGTGTTAAAATTAGAACATATATTGTTAACTTGATTATTTGGTGGGCTTCCAAGGTGGCACGAGTGGTAAATGACCTTCCTGCCAATGCAGGAGATGTAAGAGATGTAGGTTGGATCCCTGGGTTGGGAAGAACCCTTGGAAGAGGGCATGGCCACCCACTCCAATATTCTTGCCTGGAGAATCCCATGGACACAGGAGGCTGGTGGGCTCTAGTCCCTAGAGTCACAGAGTTGAAGACGACGGAAGTGACTTAGCACACATGCATGCATGTTATGATCTCATTTGTTAACCTCTAGCTCGAGTTCCTATCATCTCTTTCTTGGACAACCATACTCACCCCTGCTGATATCCCTTCTTCCACCCGTGTCTGAATACAGACTATTGCTCTCTCAGCAGTCAGACTGATGCATTTAAAACATAAGCCAGTGGATACATGTATACACATGGCTGAGTCCCTTCACAGTTTACCTGAAATTACCACAAAATTGTTCATCAGCTGTACCCCAATAGAAAATAAATAAAAAATTTAAAGTTTGAAATAAAAGAAAAAAAGTAAAACATAAGCCATGTCCTTCTCTGCTTCAAGTCAAAAAATTGTTCCCTGTGGTAGGCAGAATTCAGGACTGGCTCCCAAAATTCTTACCTCCTCGTGTGTACACTCCATATGATTATTTGGAAGAATAAGCCTTTGCATATGAGCAGTACTTGTAAACAGGATTGAACTTCTAGCATTTACTTCCTTTTGATTGTTAGAATTTCCATCTCTCTGCTTACTTATGCTATGTCTGACCACCAATGGGAGGCCCACAAGAGCCAAAGAACAAAGACGGATGAAAATAGATAAATGAAAGACCAATAGAAGTGGCCCGCCCGTCCCCTCCTCTGCACCCCACCTCCCCACCCCAAAAGTCTCTGTGGTTCCCACTGTAAAGGAGAAAGGAGGCTTGGATACGTGTTTATCAAAATAAACTGGGCCCACGGGGATGTATAATCTTTGAGTTCTGGCCCCTCAGCCTCTATCTTTTAGATTGAAATAGTCATAGCCCAGTGGGATCAGAACTGTTGGTGAAATTTTAGCATTAAAAAAAATTATACAAATACAGTCCTATTTGACAGTGTGTTAAAATTAGAACATATATTGTTAACTTGATTATTTGGTGGGCTTCCAAGGTGGCACGAGTGGTAAATGACCTTCCTGCCAATGCAGGAGATGTAAGAGATGTAGGTTGGATCCCTGGGTTGGGAAGAACCCTTGGAAGAGGGCATGGCCACCCACTCCAATATTCTTGCCTGGAGAATCCCATGGACACAGGAGGCTGGTGGGCTCTAGTCCCTAGAGTCACAGAGTTGAAGACGACGGAAGTGACTTAGCACACATGCATGCATGTTATGATCTCATTTGTTAACCTCTAGCTCGAGTTCCTATCATCTCTTTCTTGGACAACCATACTCACCCCTGCTGATATCCCTTCTTCCACCCGTGTCTGAATACAGACTATTGCTCTCTCAGCAGTCAGACTGATGCATTTAAAACATAAGCCAGTGGATACATGTATACACATGGCTGAGTCCCTTCACAGTTTACCTGAAATTACCACAAAATTGTTCATCAGCTGTACCCCAATAGAAAATAAATAAAAAATTTAAAGTTTGAAATAAAAGAAAAAAAGTAAAACATAAGCCATGTCCTTCTCTGCTTCAAGTCAAAAAATTGTTCCCTGTGGTAGGCAGAATTCAGGACTGGCTCCCAAAATTCTTACCTCCTCGTGTGTACACTCCATATGATTATTTGGAAGAATAAGCCTTTGCATATGAGCAGTACTTGTAAACAGGATTGAACTTCTAGCATTTACTTCCTTTTGATTGTTAGAATTTCCATCTCTCTGCTTACTTATGCATATGTTCTTGCATTTTGTACACTTTTTCCATTATATTCCATGTTGTTGTTTATTCACTAAGTTGTGTCTGATCTTTATGACCCCATGGATTGCAGCATCCCAGGCTTCCCTGTCCTTCACTATCTCTTGAAGTTTTCGCAGATTCATAACCATTGAGTCGGTGATGCTATCTAACCATGTCATCCTCTGCCACTCTCTTCTCCTTTTGCCTTCAGTTATTCCCAGCATCAGGGTCTTTTCCATAGAGTTGGCTCTTTGCATCAGGTGGCCAAAGTATTGGAGCTTCAGCTTCAGAATCAGTCCTTCTAGTGAATATTCAGGGAGGATTTCCTTTGGGATTGACTGGGTTGATCTGCTCGCTGTCCGGGGGAATCTCAAGAGAGTCTTCTCCAGCACAGTTCCCTTAGCATATTAATAATAGTTGCTTTAAATTCTGATCTAATATTCCAACATCTTTGCCATGTCTATTTCTGTTCTGATGCTTTCTTTGTCTCTTTAAACTATATAATTTTTTGTCTTTTAGTTTGCTATTGTAAACCAGACATGATGTACTGGGTAAAAGGTACTGAGGTAAATAGGCTTTTAGTGTGAAGTTTTATGTTTATCTGATTAACAGCTAGGCTGTCTTTATTGTTTGCCCTAGATGTTGGTGTCAGAAGCTAAAATTTCATCTGTTGCCTTTGTGTTTGTCTCTTCTGTTATCTTTGGGTTTCCCTGGAGACTTTTTCTTAAACAAGTTCTGAGGCCTGGAGTTCTTTCCATAGTGTCTACCTATTATACTGTTGATACGGTGGTAAGGTGTAGGGGGAGAGGAAACACTCTGTAGTTCTATAATTTGACTTTCAGGTTTTAGTGATTCTGTGCCTGTGCCCTTGGGTTGTGATCTTTGCTAGTACTTCTCAATACCGATCACCCTTAGTTTAGGTAGGAAGGCTCAAGAGAGCTGGAGTTGGGCATTTCCTTTATTCCAGATCAGTTAGGTTCTGATAAACTCAAGTTGATTAACCAGTAGTTAAATAGTTTTTACTAATAATTAAGCTATCAGTTAAATAGCTTCTCTTGTGGGCATGCTTGCTAATAAAAATAGAGTGCTCTGGGTTTATTTCAAAATGGTTACTTTTCCCTCCTCTCCTGCTAGAAACACCAGGGAGCTTTCCTATGATTTTTACTGTGAGAACCTGGTAGGGCTCCTAGAGATATACCTCACTAAGGTGTAGGGGCCATTCTTCTAAGTCCGAGACCTCTGTACTTTTTCATTCTTAAATTTGTCCGTATTGAGCCATTCTACTGATGACTATGTAGGTTTTCTTATCCTGTTATTGGTTCCCATGGATATTTCTATTTGCAGGTTTTTATTCCAGTAAATTGCAATTCTCTGTATCCACCAGTCTGTCTCTCCAATTTGGGATGCAGTTTATTTGTCCTGTGACCTAACTTCTCTGCTAGATCTAAGAAAAATTGGTGATTTTTTACTTTTTTCCATTTTTTTTTCTTCTTGTGTGGAAAGGAGTGGTGGTTTCCAGAGTAGAAACTAGAAATTCTAAGGCCACTATTTCTACATGAGACTTAAAGTGCAGCCACAACAGAGAAAAACACCTCAGAAAAATGGCTTACTGGTTCCGAAATTCTTCAGCCCAGCAGTGGCATGTCATCTTATTTCATGGGTCAAAGTAAGTCATATAGTCCTATGGTTGATTTTTGAAATGTGAGCAAGAGTACTCTGCCATGTACCTGGAAAAGGAGGACAGGCAGCAGTGCTGGGGAGCACTGTTGACCAAAACACTCTATGTAAGATAGTATTTCCACCTCCACCTTCCACCCTGCTCTCTTACCACATCATGGTTTCACCGTAGCACTTTATCATACCATACTATACTGTACGTATTATATGGCATTATAATAAATCCTACTATGCTAGATCCTCTGTTTATTGCTTGTCTTTCCCCTTCTACTTCCACTAATGTGAGAATCATGGAAACAGAAACTTGGTCTACTCTATTCTGTTTGTCTCTTTTTATCCCCAGAGCCTGGGACATTCCAGTACTTAATATGTACTTGGTGAATGAACTAGTGAATGGATTTTGTTTAAAACTTGGGAACCCAGAAAAATGAACTCTTTCCATCAGCCAAATCTGGCTCAAAAATTCTTTCCAACAGGGATGAAGCTACATAACCCTCGTGCAGAGCCTTTGTCAGACTAGCTGGGTACATACATCCTTTGCCATCAGATAGCAAGGAGAGAACGAAAGAGCCTCAGAAGTTCCCAGAATGTGGTGCTATTTTAAGACAAGGGTATACACAGCTTGAGAAAAAACGAATTTGAAAATGAGCTTAGGAACTTCGACAACACAGGTAAAAGATATAATAACTTGAAAAACAGATGAATTTAAGGATCTATCTCAGGTTTATATTTACAATTAAGGATATGCAACTTTCATTCCTCACTTTTTGAAAAGCAAAAAGCTAAATCATCTCTGAGTATGAAATATAGATACAGTGTTTGGAACATGCTCCTTCTCAGGGAACCTGCCAGATTCTGGGGTGGTTGATCTAAGAAAAATTGGTGATTTTTTACTTTTTTCCATTTTTTTTTCTTCTTGTGTGGAAAGGAGTGGTGGTTTCCAGAGTAGAAACTAGAAATTCTAAGGCCACTATTTCTACATGAGACTTAAAGTGCAGCCACAACAGAGAAAAACACCTCAGAAAAATGGCTTACTGGTTCCGAAATTCTTCAGCCCAGCAGTGGCATGTCATCTTATTTCATGGGTCAAAGTAAGTCATATAGTCCTATGGTTGATTTTTGAAATGTGAGCAAGAGTACTCTGCCATGTACCTGGAAAAGGAGGACAGGCAGCAGTGCTGGGGAGCACTGTTGACCAAAACACTCTATGTAAGATAGTATTTCCACCTCCACCTTCCACCCTGCTCTCTTACCACATCATGGTTTCACCGTAGCACTTTATCATACCATACTATACTGTACGTATTATATGGCATTATAATAAATCCTACTATGCTAGATCCTCTGTTTATTGCTTGTCTTTCCCCTTCTACTTCCACTAATGTGAGAATCATGGAAACAGAAACTTGGTCTACTCTATTCTGTTTGTCTCTTTTTATCCCCAGAGCCTGGGACATTCCAGTACTTAATATGTACTTGGTGAATGAACTAGTGAATGGATTTTGTTTAAAACTTGGGAACCCAGAAAAATGAACTCTTTCCATCAGCCAAATCTGGCTCAAAAATTCTTTCCAACAGGGATGAAGCTACATAACCCTCGTGCAGAGCCTTTGTCAGACTAGCTGGGTACATACATCCTTTGCCATCAGATAGCAAGGAGAGAACGAAAGAGCCTCAGAAGTTCCCAGAATGTGGTGCTATTTTAAGACAAGGGTATACACAGCTTGAGAAAAAACGAATTTGAAAATGAGCTTAGGAACTTCGACAACACAGGTAAAAGATATAATAACTTGAAAAACAGATGAATTTAAGGATCTATCTCAGGTTTATATTTACAATTAAGGATATGCAACTTTCATTCCTCACTTTTTGAAAAGCAAAAAGCTAAATCATCTCTGAGTATGAAATATAGATACAGTGTTTGGAACATGCTCCTTCTCAGGGATTAGACCTGCCAGATTCTGGGGTGGTTGAAATGTGGACTTCCTACAAGTTCTGGTGCACCATCTTTGTTCATTTTTAGGCTTATTGTTCCTTCTGAGCTTAATGAGTGCATTCAAGCATGTAATGAAGAACAACACCATCACACAAACAATTCACTGAAGTCCAAAGATAAGGTGATTTTATCAATTATATTATTCAGTAGAGTACATTTGCAATTTATTAAATAATACATAGATTGAGTGGCATCTGGAACACTTTGGTGTTAACATTCATGATATTAGCATTTGTGTTGTAAAAAGAAATTTTGAATTGATGGCATTTGTCACAGTGGGTATAAAGCTTTTGTTTTTCTACTTGGTAGAGGAAAGAGGTGAGAGCAATAGAGTTGTGAATTGAAGGTCCTTCTGGTGTGAAATTCATCCTGACTAAGCTTAAAACAGTTAATGGCCAAAAGCATAGGTTCCTATAACAAACAATTTTTTTTTTCACCTCCATTAACCTTGGCTAATGTGACGAATACAGGACTGGAAGGCAGGTGAATACCCACCACTTATCTAAGAGTTCACTTGATCTAAGCAAATTGCTTTTCTTTTTTCTCTTTCTTTTCTTCTTTACATAAAGCATGTTACAGGCTTTTCAGAGTGTGCTCATATATACGCCTTACTTGATCATGCAATAAACATTACAGTGAGGTGAGTTTGGTCAGGGATTCTCAATTCTCTTTCCAGACATGGGACACTTGCTTGGAGGGTAAGTGGGAAGAAGATTGGGAATTTGACTCTAAGTCGAGTGCTTTTTTTTTTTTTTTTTTTTTTGTGGTAGGGGGCTTCTCTAGTGCTCAGTCAGTAAAGAATCTGCCTGCAATGCAGGAGACCAGGGTTCGATCCCTGGATCAGGAAGATCCCATGGAGAATGAAATGGCAACCCACTCCAGTATTCTTGTCTGGGAAATCCCGGGGACAGAGGAGCCTGGAGGGCTAGAATCCATTGGGCCACAAGAGTCAGACATAACTTTGTGATGAAAGCAATGAGTGCTTTTTAAAAATCATATGACGATGATGCTCTGGGCCTGAGTTTCCTCATTTCAAACCAAAGATAAATATAATTAATTTGCCAACTTAAGTTGTGTGTCTAACAAGAGATAATTAAATTTTAAATTTTAAAATATTTTTACTAGTCAAAGCTTTATGCAAATATAAAATAATCATCTTGCTTTTAAGTCCAAGGGCTCTGTCCTTAGACCATAAAGCCTTCTCCACACCCCTCTATAGAAAACAGTGTCCAGTAAAAATGCATGTGCGGAGCCTGGAATCTTCCATCTGGAAATTTTTAGAAATGAGCCTTCTTAATGCAGTAGTAGAGAGTCATTAAAAAGCAGCCAGTGGTAACTCTGACTTGGTTATCTCTCAGAACTGGTATCAAATCAGTTTGTTTAGATGATGGCTTGGTTTTTTTTCAGTGCTGTGCTGTTTTCTAGCTTATTGATAAAGATGGTCCTCTTACTTTTGACTTAGGTTTTGCCACATGAAGCTATGATCTCCAAGGACAGAAGTATCAATACAATAATGAATGGGTGTTTTATACTCCAAATTATGTCCTGAGTGAACAATTTTTTTTCACCTCCATTAACCTTGGCTAATGTGACGAATACAGGACTGGAAGGCAGGTGAATACCCACCACTTATCTAAGAGTTCACTTGATCTAAGCAAATTGCTTTTCTTTTTTCTCTTTCTTTTCTTCTTTACATAAAGCATGTTACAGGCTTTTCAGAGTGTGCTCATATATACGCCTTACTTGATCATGCAATAAACATTACAGTGAGGTGAGTTTGGTCAGGGATTCTCAATTCTCTTTCCAGACATGGGACACTTGCTTGGAGGGTAAGTGGGAAGAAGATTGGGAATTTGACTCTAAGTCGAGTGCTTTTTTTTTTTTTTTTTTTTTTTTGTGGTAGGGGGCTTCTCTAGTGCTCAGTCAGTAAAGAATCTGCCTGCAATGCAGGAGACCAGGGTTCGATCCCTGGATCAGGAAGATCCCATGGAGAATGAAATGGCAACCCACTCCAGTATTCTTGTCTGGGAAATCCCGGGGACAGAGGAGCCTGGAGGGCTAGAATCCATTGGGCCACAAGAGTCAGACATAACTTTGTGATGAAAGCAATGAGTGCTTTTTAAAAATCATATGACGATGATGCTCTGGGCCTGAGTTTCCTCATTTCAAACCAAAGATAAATATAATTAATTTGCCAACTTAAGTTGTGTGTCTAACAAGAGATAATTAAATTTTAAATTTTAAAATATTTTTACTAGTCAAAGCTTTATGCAAATATAAAATAATCATCTTGCTTTTAAGTCCAAGGGCTCTGTCCTTAGACCATAAAGCCTTCTCCACACCCCTCTATAGAAAACAGTGTCCAGTAAAAATGCATGTGCGGAGCCTGGAATCTTCCATCTGGAAATTTTTAGAAATGAGCCTTCTTAATGCAGTAGTAGAGAGTCATTAAAAAGCAGCCAGTGGTAACTCTGACTTGGTTATCTCTCAGAACTGGTATCAAATCAGTTTGTTTAGATGATGGCTTGGTTTTTTTTCAGTGCTGTGCTGTTTTCTAGCTTATTGATAAAGATGGTCCTCTTACTTTTGACTTAGGTTTTGCCACATGAAGCTATGATCTCCAAGGACAGAAGTATCAATACAATAATGAATGGGTGTTTTATACTCCAAATTATGTCCTGAGTGACTCTTTTTCCAAGTATATAGAGCAGGGGTTAGCAAGCTTTCTGTGTAAAGGACCAGCATCTCCAAGACATATGGTCTCTGTCATGAATAGTCAACTCTACTGTTGTACAAAAATAGACACAGGCAACTTGTAAATGGATGAGCATGTTCAATAAAACTTTATTTTGGGGACACTGGAATGTGAATTTCATATAATTTCTCCATGTCATGAAATATTCTTCTTCTTTCTATTTTTTCCAACTACTTAGAAATGGAAAAACCATTTTTAGCTTGTGGGCCAACAACAGATGTGCTGGATTGATCCATGGGCCATATTGAACACTGACCTAGAACACTAGAGAAATATTCATTGCTACTATAGACACTACTCTGTTCAAATCATTTTTTGAGCTGGAAAATGTTTCTAGGGAGTCTAGTCTCACAAGATGAACTTTCAGCACTGTTTGCAAGGGCAGGATCAAACAGCAAGTATCTAGAAGCCAGAAGTCATCTTTGCATAGGAAAAATTAGAAGTGTTTCCTCATCAGAAAATTAGAGATTCCCCTTTTATTTGCAAAGGAAGGAAATTAATCTGCACAATTTGGCACAGAACTTGCAAGCTCTTGGGGCAAAGCTATTCTCACAGGGCCAAGTACATTACTGGTCTCAATTTGGTGCTCCATAAATATCTGTTGAGTTAATTGAAATTCCCACAAAGTTCCTAAGTTCTTCCTTATTATGTAGAATGAAGTGAATATGGCATATAATTGTCTATTTAGAAGACAAGGGGTTAATACAATGAACCTTTAAGCAGGACTCTTCACTGCTCTTTATGGAGGGTGATTACAAAAGACTTAAATGGCAATGAAATTTTGCAAAAGTGTTAGGCAGTAGGGCAAGGTTTGCACAATATATAAATTATTAGCCATTATGAACTTGATAGTACCTGTGACTCACCTAATCTATGGCTATAAATTGGATATCTATGGAACCTGAAAAATTCTTTCAGATCACCATGGTGTAATTTAATCATCATGAAGCAGCTAATTGCTGCTGTATTTCATTATCTTGGAAGTTAACACATATTCTCAACTCCTTTGCATCATATTCAATGCCAAAATAGGTTAGTACCTAACTAATCTAATGTTTTTCATGTGTGCTACTTTTGTTTCTTCAACTAAATCAGAAGGTTCTTTTGGGTAACTTTGTATCAAATACGAGCAGTATAATGGTTAACAGCAAGATTGTGGATTCATGCCACTGATGCTCAAATTCTGCTTTGACGTGTACTAGCAATGCAGCTAGGGGCACTTTACATAGGCTCTCTTTGTTCTCATTTTATTTATGAATACTGATAATACAAGTATTTACCTTTGGATTGGATTGAATTGTTAGAGTTAAATGAATCAATGCATGGAAGGCACTCAGAACAGTTGCTGGAACACAGTAAAGATTCAAGAAATGCCAGCTTAAATTAGACCTTTGAGTCCCGGTCTGATGCTGTAAGATTCTATTTATAAACTGATGACTTCTCCAGTCCTGATCCCTTCATGGAACCCCAGTTATGTTATCCACTTGGAATACTCACACATCTCCACTTTGAAACAGAATACTCATCACAAGATTATTGTGCCCACAATACACATTTGTCTTCTGTCCCATTCCAAGTCTGTTCTCTCTTAGTCTTTCCCTCCCATATGCAAGACAACTTCACTCTTCTAGTTTTTCAGGCTAAACCACAAATATAATCCCGAGGGCAAAGGAAGGAAATTAATCTGCACAATTTGGCACAGAACTTGCAAGCTCTTGGGGCAATTCTCGGAGTTAATTTGGTGCTCCATAAATATCTGTTGAGTTAATTGAAATTCCCACAAAGTTCCTAAGTTCTTCCTTATTATGTAGAATGAAGTGAATATGGCATATAATTGTCTATTTAGAAGACAAGGGGTTAATACAATGAACCTTTAAGCAGGACTCTTCACTGCTCTTTATGGAGGGTGATTACAAAAGACTTAAATGGCAATGAAATTTTGCAAAAGTGTTAGGCAGTAGGGCAAGGTTTGCACAATATATAAATTATTAGCCATTATGAACTTGATAGTACCTGTGACTCACCTAATCTATGGCTATAAATTGGATATCTATGGAACCTGAAAAATTCTTTCAGATCACCATGGTGTAATTTAATCATCATGAAGCAGCTAATTGCTGCTGTATTTCATTATCTTGGAAGTTAACACATATTCTCAACTCCTTTGCATCATATTCAATGCCAAAATAGGTTAGTACCTAACTAATCTAATGTTTTTCATGTGTGCTACTTTTGTTTCTTCAACTAAATCAGAAGGTTCTTTTGGGTAACTTTGTATCAAATACGAGCAGTATAATGGTTAACAGCAAGATTGTGGATTCATGCCACTGATGCTCAAATTCTGCTTTGACGTGTACTAGCAATGCAGCTGGGGGCACTTTACATAGGCTCTCTTTGTTCTCATTTTATTTATGAATACTGATAATACAAGTATTTACCTTTGGATTGGATTGAATTGTTAGAGTTAAATGAATCAATGCATGGAAGGCACTCAGAACAGTTGCTGGAACACAGTAAAGATTCAAGAAATGCCAGCTTAAATTAGACCTTTGAGTCCCGGTCTGATGCTGTAAGATTCTATTTATAAACTGATGACTTCTCCAGTCCTGATCCCTTCATGGAACCCCAGTTATGTTATCCACTTGGAATACTCACACATCTCCACTTTGAAACAGAATACTCATCACAAGATTATTGTGCCCACAATACACATTTGTCTTCTGTCCCATTCCAAGTCTGTTCTCTCTTAGTCTTTCCCTCCCATATGCAAGACAACTTCACTCTTCTAGTTTTTCAGGCTAAACCACAAATATAATCCCGAGGGCATCTTTGACCTTTTAAAAAACCTTTTTCTAATGAAATGCTTTTTCAAAAGTATTATTTTTTTTTCTTCTTTTTTCGTTTTTTAAAAATTATTTATTTTAAAGATTTTACAGAGTTTTGTTGTTCACCAACATGTATGTTCCCAGATCATTCATATGCATATCGCTGGACCCTCCCCCCACCCAGTTTCCCTACTCCCACCCCTCCAGACCATCACCCCAAGCGATTGTAGGCACTCCTATTCCCTTAGCACAATGACTATAGCTATCTTTTCCACATGTGCCAGTATAGGTTTTGATGTTACTTCCTCTATGCCTCCCTCTCACCGTTCAGTCTCCACAATGTCCTTATGTCTATTCTCTGTTTTTCCATGAGTTCACTGTGTGTGTTATCATGACCATCTTACTAGATCCCATATATGTGAGTTAGTATACTGTACTTGTCTTTCTCTTTTTGACTTACTTCACTTTTTATGATAGGTTCTAGAGCTAGCCACCTCATTAGGACTGAATCTTCTGCATTTCTTTTAACAGCTGAGAAGTATTCCATTGTATATATGTACCAGGGTTTCTGTATCCATTCATTTGTCGATGGACGTCTAGGTTGCTTCCATGTTCTGGCTATTGTATAGAGAGCTGCAATGAACATTGGGGTGCAGGTGCCTCTTTCATTTTTGATTTCATCAGGATATAGGCCTAATAGTGGGATTGCTGGGTCATAGGGTGCTTCTATTTTTAGTTTTTAAAGAAATCTCCATATTGTCTTCCATAGAGGTTGTATCAATTTACATTGCCACCAGCAATGCAAGAGGGTTCCCTTTTCTCTGCACCCTCTCCAGAATTTATTATTTTTTAATGAAAAAAAAATTTTTTTTTTGGCATACCACACAGCACGTGGGATCTTAGTTCCCTGAGCAAGGAACAGAACCTGTGCCTCCTACAGCAGAGTGTGGAGTCCTAACACTGGATTGCCAGGAAATTCCCTTGACTTCTTTCTGAGCTTTTCAGGGTCTCCCTGCCATCCCCATGAGAGGTTCATCCTGTGTGGAGAGAGCCCACACTATCTTCTGCTTTCATTTCTGGGCACCTAGAGTGGATTGTAATTAATCAGTGTGTCTGTTCCCAAGTCTGCAATCTACATTCCCTCCAGTACACAGACTCATTTTTTCTCAGAGAGCCAAAGAGGAACACTGCCACTTTCCTTGTTGAGCATCTACCAGATGTTTCAAAATAATCTAAAACTGTTAAGAGCTGTATGCAGAAACATGTTGATCTAGATTCTTCCCTTTGCAGAACCTTGTACCTCAGCTCACCAGAATTTCCTTGCTGGTGCTTCTCCCACCAGCTTCCCTGTGTGCACATTACTGGGCGTCACGAAATCTGTACACTTCCTCCTGATGGTTGGCTGAAGTCCTTCCTACATTTTCAGGTTAATAGCCAGAATGTTTTCTTCAGGAGCATTGTATGGAAGCTGACAGGGGACAGTTATATAGGGAAATGACATTCCATTATACTTGGGTTTCTGTGGCCACAGGAAGTTAAGGCCAGAGAGAAATGTTAAAAAAAAAAAGAGAGAAAAAGCCTGTCTTTACACATCTGTGTACAAGGATAGGTCCTGATGATTTGAGGTGATTCAGAAAAAGATCAGGATGTTACCCTTTCTTCTTCAGCATCGACAACAGAATCTGGTATTTTCTGTTGAGATTTTTAGGAAAGATGGCAGGTAAGCAACTTCAACTATTAATCCCAAAGCACAATTGATTCATCGCTATTGGTCTAAAAATAAATACAAATACACATGTAGGTGAATATAGGCAAAATTATGTTTTCCCTCTTTTATTACAGCCTTTGGCTACTGGTGATCCTTTTGCCTTTCCAGAAATCTCCATATTGTGTTCCATAGAGGTTGTATCAATTTACATTGCCACCAGCAATGCAAGAGGGTTCCCTTTTCTCTGCCCCCTCTCCAGAATTTATTATTTTTTAATGAAAAAATTTTTTGGCATACCACACAGCACGTGGGATCTTAGTTCCCTGAGCAAGGAACAGAACCTGTGCCTCCTACAGCAGAGTGTGGAGTCCTAACACTGGATTGCCAGGAAATTCCCTTGACTTCTTTCTGAGCTTTTCAGGGTCTCCCTGCCATCCCCATGAGAGGTTCATCCTGTGTGGAGAGAGCCCACACTATCTTCTGCTTTCATTTCTGGGCACCTAGAGTGGATTGTAATTAATCAGTGTGTCAGTTTGTTCCCAAGTCTGCAATCTACATTCCCTCCAGTACACAGACTCATTTTTTCTCAGAGAGCCAAAGAGGAACACTGCCACTTTCCTTGTTGAGCATCTACCAGATGTTTCAAAATAATCTAAAACTGTTAAGAGCTGTATGCAGAAACATGTTGATCTAGATTCTTCCCTTTGCAGAACCTTGTACCTCAGCTCACCAGAATTTCCTTGCTGGTGCTTCTCCCACCAGCTTCCCTGTGTGCACATTACTGGGCGTCACGAAATCTGTACACTTCCTCCTGATGGTTGGCTGAAGTCCTTCCTACATTTTCAGGTTAATAGCCAGAATGTTTTCTTCAGGAGCATTGTATGGAAGCTGACAGGGGACAGTTATATAGGGAAATGACATTCCATTATACTTGGGTTTCTGTGGCCACAGGAAGTTAAGGCCAGAGAGAAATGTTAAAAAAAAAAAGAGAGAAAAAGCCTGTCTTTACACATCTGTGTACAAGGATAGGTCCTGATGATTTGAGGTGATTCAGAAAAAGATCAGGATGTTACCCTTTCTTCTTCAGCATCGACAACAGAATCTGGTATTTTCTGTTGAGATTTTTAGGAAAGATGGCAGGTAAGCAACTTCAACTATTAATCCCAAAGCACAATTGATTCATCGCTATTGGTCTAAAAATAAATACAAATACACATGTAGGTGAATATAGGCAAAATTATGTTTTCCCTCTTTTATTACAGCCTTTGGCTACTGGTGATCCTTTTGCCTTTCCATGAGGGAATGGGAAAGACAGAGAAGGACAAGGATCAGTGTAACATTTAAACAACAGTGCTATCTGTCTGTGATAGCCATCTCTACTTGATGCCATGAGTAGCTGCTGTTACCTAGGCAACACTACAGTGGTAAACAACCATGTTTTCTGGATGGCTAGAGGAAATGTGGCTTTCAGGTCATCTCACACCATCCTGCCACCAGCCCCCTACCATGGGTAAAAAAGATTTTCTTTCTTTTGCTATGAATTTTCTACCTTGAGGTAAAATAAGTGAGGTGAGCCACTGTTTTCCTCATCTGTTTATTATTATGTCCAACAGTTTTACAGTGCTGGAAATTCTGTTGAAATAACCACTCAATTTAGAGACTATGATGTTGTATATCAGATGCTAATATCCCCTTTGTGTGGAATTGCTAAGAATGTACGAGGGGAAATTCTGTGATGTGAAATCTCAGGGTCATGACAAGTTTGACAAGATGAGCTTGAATGACCTTACCTCATGTGGCCACACTGCCCAAGTCTACTAGCGGGGTTCTCAGAAAGAGATAAGGCAGCTGAGGGATGGTTCTCTTGAGACAAATACTAAGCTGCTGTAACCGGAGTAGAGAAAATAAATCTAGGACATTTTAAAGCATTGCTTAGTGAGTAAAATAATGTGATGTGAAGAATGATGGAGGACAAACATGGGCTTTTATAATTTCTCTATAAATTGCATAACAAATATGACAGACAAATCATTTTCTCTTATAAAAACAAATATATCTTTTAAAATTCAGCTGGGAAATGAGGATGGAAGGAAATATAATGTGCTGGAAAAAGCATTCATTAGAGTGTTTGTTGGTGAACTGTGACTGTTTTTCACGAGATAGTGACAGCTGCTCTAATATACAGAGAGAAGGGAACTTTTCAAAGGTATTGTTGCTTGAGATCTTTGCAGTATTTCTCACTTAAGAAAGACTAACTTCTGTGAAATGAAAGTTTTTTATTATGAAAAATATAAATGTGGATAAGATATAAATGAATGTCCTTATCAGACACATCAGCCTAGATAGCCGATTTCCTATTCCTGGGAGGAAATTGGATGCTTAGTGGCATACAGAAGCAGGTGAGCCCATTTTGATTGGGATCAAGACTGGAAACAGAGGTTGGGACTTAGGATTTGGGTGAAGATGAGCCCGAATGATCCTCGGTAATAAGCCTGAGTCAAAGTCCATGATCTGCAGAGAAAAAGTCCAGGGGGCCAGGAACCTGGAACCAGTGTTGTAATGGAAACACTTCTGTCCAAAGATAAAGCCAATTTCTCTGTTTGTTGAACCATAGTCTGAAAAAGCAATGCTCAGTATTTATGAGCTCGGTTTCTCAGACTGCTGAGAGCAAGTTCTATGATTGGGAAGAGAGAAAGAGATTGACTTTTGGCATCTGAAAACCTATGTCCCTCACTAACTCAATTGTGACTGTCTGACAGCTGGAAGGTTATAGGACAAATAATGTAGTGATGAGCAGTAGTAATAGCAAAGGGGAGGGGAGAGGACCATGCAGATGAGAAGAGGTAAGAGGAAAGAGAGACAAGAAATGAATGGTCTCTAAGTTTCTCATGTGTTTCTTCCTTTGTGTCCTCTCTACCTACCACTTCATGATTGCTGTAGGTATGTACATGGAGTACCTTAATTTGTGAGTGTCTGTTCATCCGATTTGAATTTAGTATTCTCTAGGAGAAATTCTGTAATGCAATGAGCATAGAATGAGTGGCAGAACCATTAGCTGCAGCAGAGGTGGGGAGGGGGTCTCTTACCTGAGGCGCCACTTTGAAAATGTCCTTCGGTACTCCTGGTTTTCCTAATTAAATGCTATCAACCCCACAGATGGTAAAAATGATGTACGTATTTTGCTGAATTCCCTAAACAAGGAAGCTTTTGGTGGAGGAGTGCAATAAGAATGTTCTTTGAAAAAAGAGAGAGCCCCCATTGGGATTCTGTAACCTTAAACCAAAGTAAATAAAACATGAAAATTATTCTTAAAAGATTAAAAGAGAGCGAGAAGCCACGGCGCCACGAGAAGCCGCAGAAGTGCCGCGTTGCAGATGCTAGTATGTGAACTAATATCACGGAACACCATAGCAAACCAGACATAGAGCCTGCACCCCCTGACCAGTCATCAAACCAAGGATCCTTGGAGCAGAAGCCCTGATTCCAAGACCCCACACTACCAAAGAACTTACAACACTAGAGAGTATTCATCTGTAAACAAGACCTAACACCATCCAAGACACAAACCACTGAACCCTTCTACAAGGACAGAAACCCAAGGGAAGGGAGAATTCAACCAAGAAGTCTGGTGGGGGAAAAAGAACTCCACACACAGAGACACACACAAAGAAACAAAAATTAACCTAATAATGAAACGTCAGAGAAACACTGCACAAATGAAGGACCAAGCTAGAGAAACACCGCTTCAAATGACAGAGGAAGAGATAGACAATCTGAAAGAGAATTCAGAAAAGCTATACTAAGGAGGATGCAAAACACCGAAAACAGAATATTAGAGGAAATTAGTGCATTGAGAAGAGACATGCAAGAAATGAAAAATAAGCAAATGGAGACAACCAACTCAATTGCTGAACTCAAAAATACTATAGAAGGTCTCAACAGTAGAGTATCAGAGGCTGAAGAACGGATAAGTGAGCTGGAAGACAGAATGGTGGAAATAAGTGCTGAAGAACAGAACAAAACTGAAAGAATTAAAAGAACTGAAGATAGCATTAGAGACCTATGGGACAATATCAAACGGACCAACATTAGAATTATAGGAGTTCCAGAAGAAGAAGAGGGGAAGAAAGGCTATGAAAAAATTCTTGAAGAGGTTATAGTTGAAAACGTCCCCAGCATGGGAAAGGAAATAGTCAACCACATCCAAGAAGCACAAAGAGTTCCATACAGGAGATACCCCAGAATAAACACACGAAGGCACATTCTAATCAAACTAACGCAAACCAAATATAAAGACAGAATACTAAAAGCAGCTAGGAGTAAACAACAAATAACATATAAAGAAAACCCCGTACGTTTAACTGCGGATCTCTCAACAGAAACCCTGCAGGCCAGAAGAGAATGGCAAGACACATTTAAACGGCTAAAAGAGAACAACCTCCAACCAAGATTTCTCTAGCCAGCAAGAATCTCATTCAGAATTGATGGTGAAGTCAAACGCTTCACAGACAAGCAAAAACTAAAAGAATTCTGTACCACAAAACCAGCCCTACAACAAGTGTTAAACGGCCTGATATAGCCAAAAAACTAAATACAAGACCCTTCTACAAGGACAGAAACCCAAGGGAAGTATTCATCTGTAAACAAGACCTAACACCATCCAAGACACAAACCACTGAACCCTTCTACAAGGACAGAAACCCAAGGGAAGGGAGAATTCAACCAAGAAGTCTGGTGGGGGAAAAAGAACTCCACACACAGAGACACACACAAAGAAACAAAAATTAACCTAATAATGAAACGTCAGAGAAACACTGCACAAATGAAGGACCAAGCTAGAGAAACACCGCTTCAAATGACAGAGGAAGAGATAGACAATCTGAAAGAGAATTCAGAAAAGCTATACTAAGGAGGATGCAAAACACCGAAAACAGAATATTAGAGGAAATTAGTGCATTGAGAAGAGACATGCAAGAAATGAAAAATAAGCAAATGGAGACAACCAACTCAATTGCTGAACTCAAAAATACTATAGAAGGTCTCAACAGTAGAGTATCAGAGGCTGAAGAACGGATAAGTGAGCTGGAAGACAGAATGGTGGAAATAAGTGCTGAAGAACAGAACAAAACTGAAAGAATTAAAAGAACTGAAGATAGCATTAGAGACCTATGGGACAATATCAAACGGACCAACATTAGAATTATAGGAGTTCCAGAAGAAGAAGAGGGGAAGAAAGGCTATGAAAAAATTCTTGAAGAGGTTATAGTTGAAAACGTCCCCAGCATGGGAAAGGAAATAGTCAACCACATCCAAGAAGCACAAAGAGTTCCATACAGGAGATACCCCAGAATAAACACACGAAGGCACATTCTAATCAAACTAACGCAAACCAAATATAAAGACAGAATACTAAAAGCAGCTAGGAGTAAACAACAAATAACATATAAAGAAAACCCCGTACGTTTAACTGCGGATCTCTCAACAGAAACCCTGCAGGCCAGAAGAGAATGGCAAGACACATTTAAACGGCTAAAAGAGAACAACCTCCAACCAAGATTTCTCTAGCCAGCAAGAATCTCATTCAGAATTGATGGTGAAGTCAAACGCTTCACAGACAAGCAAAAACTAAAAGAATTCTGTACCACAAAACCAGCCCTACAACAAGTGTTAAACGGCCTGATATAGCCAATAAATACAACAGTAGTTGAGAAGTCCTACAATTCAAACCCCAAACTTCTAAGAAGATGACAGTAGGAACATTCGTATCAATAATTACTTTGAACATAAATGGACTAAATGCTCCAACCAAATGACACAGGCTGGCTAAATGGATCCAGAAGCAAGACCCATATATATGCTGTTTACAAGAGACCCACTTCAGACCTAGAGACACTCATAGACTGAAAGTGAAAGGCTGGAAAAAGATATTCCATGCAAATGGAAATCAAAAGAAAGCTGGAGTAGCAATCCTCATATCAGACAAAATAGACTTTAAAGTAAAGAAGATTCTAAGAGACAAGGTAGGTCACTACATCATGATGAAGGGATCTATCCAAGAGGAAGACATAACAGTCATGAATATCTACGCACCCAACACAGGGGCACCTCAATACATAAGACAGGTACTTTCAGACATAAAAGAAGAAATCAACAATAACACAATAATAGTAGGAGACTTTAACACTCCTCTCACACCAATGGACAGATCATCCAAACAGAAGATCAATAAAGAAACACAAGTCTTAAATGCCACAGTAGAAAAGATGGACCTCATTGATATCTTTAGGATGTTCCATCCAAAAGCAGAAGAATACACTTTCTTCTCAAGTGCTCACGGAACATTCTCCAGGATAGACCACATCTTGGGCCACAAATCTAACCTCAGTCAGTTCAAGAAAACCGAAATTCTATCAACCATCTTCTCGGACCACAATGCAATGAGACTAGAGATCAACTGCTGGAAAAAAAAAAACCCTAAAAACAGGAAAACTTGGAGATTAAACAATACATACCTAAAAAACCAACTGATCATTGAGGAAATCAAAGGAGAAATTAAACAATTCCTAGAAGAAAACGACAATGAACACACGATAGTGCAAAACCTATGGGATACTGCAAAAGCATTTCTAAGAGGGAAATTTATAGCAATACAATCCCACCTCAAGAAACTAGGAAAATATGAAGCAGATGACCTAACCCTCCGCTTAAAACTTAGAAAGACGTGGTAGCCTTCACAGACAAGCAAAAACTAAAAGAATTCTGTACCACAAAACCAGCCCTACAACAAGTGTTAAACGGCCTGATATAGCCAATAAATACAACAGTAGTTGAGAAGTCCTACAATTCAAACCCCAAACTTCTAAGAAGATGACAGTAGGAACATTCGTATCAATAATTACTTTGAACATAAATGGACTAAATGCTCCAACCAAATGACACAGGCTGGCTAAATGGATCCAGAAGCAAGACCCATATATATGCTGTTTACAAGAGACCCACTTCAGACCTAGAGACACTCATAGACTGAAAGTGAAAGGCTGGAAAAAGATATTCCATGCAAATGGAAATCAAAAGAAAGCTGGAGTAGCAATCCTCATATCAGACAAAATAGACTTTAAAGTAAAGAAGATTCTAAGAGACAAGGTAGGTCACTACATCATGATGAAGGGATCTATCCAAGAGGAAGACATAACAGTCATGAATATCTACGCACCCAACACAGGGGCACCTCAATACATAAGACAGGTACTTTCAGACATAAAAGAAGAAATCAACAATAACACAATAATAGTAGGAGACTTTAACACTCCTCTCACACCAATGGACAGATCATCCAAACAGAAGATCAATAAAGAAACACAAGTCTTAAATGCCACAGTAGAAAAGATGGACCTCATTGATATCTTTAGGATGTTCCATCCAAAAGCAGAAGAATACACTTTCTTCTCAAGTGCTCACGGAACATTCTCCAGGATAGACCACATCTTGGGCCACAAATCTAACCTCAGTCAGTTCAAGAAAACCGAAATTCTATCAACCATCTTCTCGGACCACAATGCAATGAGACTAGAGATCAACTGCTGGAAAAAAAAAAACCCTAAAAACAGGAAAACTTGGAGATTAAACAATACATACCTAAAAAACCAACTGATCATTGAGGAAATCAAAGGAGAAATTAAACAATTCCTAGAAGAAAACGACAATGAACACACGATAGTGCAAAACCTATGGGATACTGCAAAAGCATTTCTAAGAGGGAAATTTATAGCAATACAATCCCACCTCAAGAAACTAGGAAAATATGAAGCAGATGACCTAACCCTCCGCTTAAAACAGTTGGAGAAAGAAGGACAAAAACACCCCAAAGCCAGCAGAAGAAGAGAAATCATAATGATCAGAGCAGAAATAAATGAGAAAGAAATGAAAGAAACAATAGTAAAGATAAATAAAACAAAAAGCTGGTTCTTTGAAAAGGTAAACAAAATTGACAAGCCACTGGCCAGACTCATTAAGAAAAAGAGAGAGAAGAACCAGATCAACAAAATCAAAAATGAAAAAGGAGAGATTACAACAGAAAATGTAGAAATCCAAAGGATTCTAAGAGACTATTATGAACAGCTATATGGCAACAAACTGGACAACCTGGAAGAAGTGGACAGTTTCTTGGAGAAGATTAATCTCCCAAGACTGAGCCAGGAAGAAACAGAAACTTTGAACAACCCAATCACAAGCTCAGAAATCAAATTTGGGATTAAAAATCTACCCCAAAATAAAAGCCCCAGGCCAGATGGCTTCACAGGTGAATTCTACCAAACATTTAAAGAAGAGCTAATGCCTGTCCTTCTAAAACTCTTCCAAACAATTGCACAGGAATGGGAACTTTCAAACACATTCTAGGAGACCACCATCACCCTGATACCAAAACCAGGCAAAGACAACACAAAAAAGGAAAACTATAGGCCAATTTCACTGATGAACTTAGATGCCAAGATCCTCAACAAAATCCTAGCAAACAGAATTCAACACATCAAAAAACTCATACATCACGATCAAGTCGGGTTCATCCCAGGCATGCAAGGCTTCTTCAATATCCGCAAATCAATCAATGTGATACACCATATCAACAACTTGAGAGACAAAAACAGCATGATCATCTCAATAGATGCAGAAAAAACGTTCGACAAAGTACAACATCCACTTATGATAAAAACTCTTCAGAAAATGGGCATAGAAGGAATCTATCTCAAAATAATAAAAGCCACCTATGAGATACATACAGCGAACATTATTGTTAATGGTGAAAAAATGAAAGCATTCCCTCTAAGATCAGGAACAAGACAGGGGTGCCCACTTTCACCACTACTATTCAACACAGTCCTGGAAGTCCTAGCAAGAGCAATAAGAGAAGAGAAAGAAATCAAAGGAATCCAGACCGGAAAGGAAGAAGTCAAGCTCTCTCTTTTTTTTGCAGACAACATGATATTATACATAGAAAATCCCAAAGACACGGTTACAAAGCTACTAGAGCTAATCAATGAATTCAGCAAAGTCGCAGGATACAAAGTCAACACACAGAAGTCACTGGCATTCCTATACACAAACAATGAAAAATCAGAAAAGGAAATCAAAGAGGCAATCCCCTTCACCATTGCAACCAAAAGAATCAAATATCTAGGGATAAACCTACCCAAAGAAACAAAAGAATTGTACACAGAAAATTACAAGACACTCATGAGAGACATTAAAGAAGAGTTAAACAGATGGACAGATATTCCATGTTCCTGGGTCGGAAGAATCAATATTGTGAAAATGACTATACTACCAAATATCATAATATTCAATGCAATACCTATCCAACTACCATTGACATTTTTCACAGAACTAGACCAAAGAATAACACAGTTCATATGGAAACACAAAAGATCTCGAATAGCCAAAGCCATCCTGAGAAAGAAAAACGGAGTTGGAGGGATCAGCCTCCCAAACTTCAGACTCTACTACAAAGCAACAGTCATCAAGACAGTATGGTACTGGCACAAAAACAGAACTATAGCCCAATGGAACAAGATAGAGAGCCCAGAGATCGGCCCACGCACCTATGGATACCTCATTTTTGATGAAGGCGGCGAAACTATAAAATGGGACAAAGACAGCCTCTTCAACATGTGGTGCTGGGAAAATTGGACAGCTACATGCAAAAAAGTGAAGTTGGAACATTCCCTGACTCCATACACAAAGATCAACTCAAAATGGATTAAAGACCTCAATGTAAGACCAGAAACCATCAAACTCTTAGAGGAGAATATAGGCAAAACCCTCAAGGACATAAATCAAAGCAAGATCTTCTCTGACCCACCTACTAAAATAGTGGAACTGAAAAGAAAAGTGAACACGTGGGACCTCATGAAACTTAAAAACTTTTGTACAGCAAAAGAAATCACCAAAATTGAACAGACACCCCACAGAGTGGGAGAAAATCATAGCAAATGAAACAACAGACAAAGAATTAATCTCTAAAATCTACAAGCAACTCAGACAACTCAGCACAGGGAAAACGAGCATCCCAATCAAAAAATGGGAAAAAGATCTAAAGAGACGCCTCTCCAAAGAGGGCATACAGATGGCCCAAAACACATGAAACGATGCTCAACCTCGCTTATCATTAGAGAAATGCAAATTAAAACCACAATGAGATACCACCTCACACCTGTCAGAATGGCCATCATCAACAAATCGACAGACAACAAATGCTGCAGAGGGTGCGGAGAAAAGGGAACCCTCTTGCATTGCTGGTGGGAATGTAAACTGATACAACCTCTATGGAAGACAATATGGAGATTTCTTTAAAAACTAAAAATAGAAGCACCCTATGACCCAGCAATCCCACTATTAGGCCTATATCCTGATGAAATCAAAAATGAAAGAGGCACCTGCACCCCAATGTTCATTGCAGCTCTCTATACAATAGCCAGAACATGGAAGCAACCTAGATGTCCATCGACAAATGAATGGATATAGATACCCTGGTACATATATACAATGGAATACTACTTAGCTGTTAAAAGAAATGCAGAAGACTCAGTCCTAATGAGGTGGCTGGCTCTAGAACCTATCATAAAAAGTGAAGTAAGTCAAAAAGAGAAAGACAAATACAGCATACTAACACACATATATAGAATCTAGTAGGACAGTCTTTTTTTTTTTTGATAGTTGTCTCATCTTTTTTTTTTTTTTTAAATTTATTTATTTATTTATTATTTATTTTTGTACATGTATGTTCCCAGATCATTCATATGCATATTCCTTGACCCTCCCCCCACCCAGTTCCCCCCCTCCCATCCCTCCAGACCATCGCTCCAAGTGGTTGTAGATACTCCTATTCCCCTAGCACAATGACAACAGCTATCCTTTCTACACATGACAGTACAGGTTTCCATGTTACTCCCTCCCACTGTTTGGTCTCCACAATGTCTCCATGTCTATTTTCTGATTTTTCATAGATGAACACGTGGGACCTCATGAAACTTAAAAACTTTTGTACAGCAAAAGAAATCACCAAAATTGAACAGACACCCCACAGAGTGGGAGAAAATCATAGCAAATGAAACAACAGACAAAGAATTAATCTCTAAAATCTACAAGCAACTCAGACAACTCAGCACAGGGAAAACGAGCATCCCAATCAAAAAATGGGAAAAAGATCTAAAGAGACGCCTCTCCAAAGAGGGCATACAGATGGCCCAAAACACATGAAACGATGCTCAACCTCGCTTATCATTAGAGAAATGCAAATTAAAACCACAATGAGATACCACCTCACACCTGTCAGAATGGCCATCATCAACAAATCGACAGACAACAAATGCTGCAGAGGGTGCGGAGAAAAGGGAACCCTCTTGCATTGCTGGTGGGAATGTAAACTGATACAACCTCTATGGAAGACAATATGGAGATTTCTTTAAAAACTAAAAATAGAAGCACCCTATGACCCAGCAATCCCACTATTAGGCCTATATCCTGATGAAATCAAAAATGAAAGAGGCACCTGCACCCCAATGTTCATTGCAGCTCTCTATACAATAGCCAGAACATGGAAGCAACCTAGATGTCCATCGACAAATGAATGGATATAGATACCCTGGTACATATATACAATGGAATACTACTTAGCTGTTAAAAGAAATGCAGAAGACTCAGTCCTAATGAGGTGGCTGGCTCTAGAACCTATCATAAAAAGTGAAGTAAGTCAAAAAGAGAAAGACAAATACAGCATACTAACACACATATATAGAATCTAGTAGGACAGTCTTTTTTTTTTTTGATAGTTGTCTCATCTTTTTTTTTTTTTTTAAATTTATTTATTTATTTATTATTTATTTTTGTACATGTATGTTCCCAGATCATTCATATGCATATTCCTTGACCCTCCCCCCACCCAGTTCCCCCCCTCCCATCCCTCCAGACCATCGCTCCAAGTGGTTGTAGATACTCCTATTCCCCTAGCACAATGACAACAGCTATCCTTTCTACACATGACAGTACAGGTTTCCATGTTACTCCCTCCCACTGTTTGGTCTCCACAATGTCTCCATGTCTATTTTCTGTTTTTTCATGAGTTCACTGCGTGTGTTATAATGACCATCTTACTAGATACCATATATATGAGTTAGTATACTATACTTGTCTTTCTCTTTTTGACTTACTTCACTTTTTATGATAGGTTCTAGAGCCAGCCACCTCATTAGGACTGAGTCTTCTGCATTTCTTTTAACAGCTGAGTAGTATTCCATTGTATATATGTACCAGGGTATCTATATCCATTCATTTGTCGATGGACATCTAGGTTGCTTCCATGTTCTGGCTATTGTATAGAGAGCTGCAATGAACATTGGGGTACAGGTGCCTCTTTCATTTTTGATTTCATCAGGATATAGGCCTAATAGTGGGATTGCTGGGTCATAGGGTGCTTCTATTTTTAGTTTTTTAAGGAATCTCCATATTGTCTTCCATAGAGGTTGTACTAATTTACATTCCCACCAGCAATGCAAGAGGGTTCCCTTTTCTCCACACCCTCTGCAGCATTTGTTGTCTGTTGATTTGTTGATGATGGCCATTCTGACAGGTGTGAGGTGGTATCTCATTGTGGTTTTAATTTGCATTTCTCTGATAATAAGTGAAGTTGAGCATCGTTTCATGTATTTTTGGGCCATCTGTATGTCCTCTTTGGAGAGGCGTCTCTTTAGATCTTTTTCCCATTTTTTGATTGGGTTGTTCGTTTTTCCTGTGTTGAGTTGTCTGAGTTGCTTGTAGATTTTGGAGATTAATTCTTTGTCTGTTGTTTCATTTGCTATGATTTTCTCCCACTCTGTGGGGTGTCTGTTGAACTTTTTTGTAATTTCTTTTGCTGTACAAAAGCTTTTAAGTTTCATAAGGTCCCATATGTTCATTTTTCTTTTCAGTTCTGCTATTTTAGTTGGTGGGTCAGAGAAGATCTTGCTTTGATTTATGTCCTTGAGGGTTTTGCCTATGTTCTCCTCTAAGAGTTTGATGGTTTCTGGTCTTACATTGAGGTCTTTAATCCATTTTGAGTTGATCTTAGTGTATGGTGTCAGGGAATGTTCCAACTTCATTTTTTTGCATGTAGCTGTCCAATTCTCCCAGCACCACTTGTTAAAGAGGCTGTCTTTGTCCCATTTTATAGTTTCTCCTCCTTTATCAAAAATAAGGTACCCATAGGTGCGTGGGTTGATCTCTGGATTCTCAATCTTGTTCCATTGATCTACAGTTCTGTTTTTGTGCCAGTACCATACTGTCTTGATAACTGTTGCTTTGTAGTAGAGTCTGAAGTTAGAGAGGCTGATCCCTCCAACTCCATTCTTCTTCCTCAGGATTGCTTTGGCTATTCGAGGTCTTCTGTGTTTCCATATGAACTGTGTTATTATTTGGTCTAGTTCTATGAAAAATGTCAGTGGTAGTTGAATAGGTATTGCATTGAATCTGTAGATGATATTTGGAAGTATGGTCATTTTCACAATATTGATTCTTCCGACCCAGGAACATGGAATATCTCTCCATCTGTTTAAGTCTTCTTTAATGTCTCTCATGAGTGTCTTGTAATTTTCTGTGTACAATTCTTTTGTTTCTTTGGGTAGGTTTATCCCTAGATATTTGATTCTTTTGGTTGCAATGGTGAAGGGGATTGCCTCTTTGATTTCCTTTTCTGATTTTTCATTGTTTGTGTATAGGAATGCCAGTGACTTCTGTGTGTTGACTTTGTATCCTGCGACTTTGCTGAATTCATTGATTAGCTCTAGTAGCTTTGTAACCGTGTCTTTGGGATTTTCTATGTATAATATCATGTCGTCTGCAAAAAGAGAGAGCTTGACTTCTTCCTTTCCAATCTGGATTCCTTTGATTTCTTTCTCTTCTCTTATTGCTGTTGCTATGATTTTCTCCCATTCTGTGGGCTGTCTGTTGAACTTTTTTGTAATTTCTTTTGCTGTACAAAAGCTTTTAAGTTTCATAAGGTCCCATATGTTCATTTTTCTTTTCAGTTCTGCTATTTTAGTTGGTGGGTCAGAGAAGATCTTGCTTTGATTTATGTCCTTGAGGGTTTTGCCTATGTTCTCCTCTAAGAGTTTGATGGTTTCTGGTCTTACATTGAGGTCTTTAATCCATTTTGAGTTGATCTTAGTGTATGGTGTCAGGGAATGTTCCAACTTCATTTTTTTGCATGTAGCTGTCCAATTCTCCCAGCACCACTTGTTAAAGAGGCTGTCTTTGTCCCATTTTATAGTTTCTCCTCCTTTATCAAAAATAAGGTACCCATAGGTGCGTGGGTTGATCTCTGGATTCTCAATCTTGTTCCATTGATCTACAGTTCTGTTTTTGTGCCAGTACCATACTGTCTTGATAACTGTTGCTTTGTAGTAGAGTCTGAAGTTAGGGAGGCTGATCCCTCCAACTCCATTCTTCTTCCTCAGGATTGCTTTGGCTATTCGAGGTCTTCTGTGTTTCCATATGAACTGTGTTATTATTTGGTCTAGTTCTATGAAAAATGTCAGTGGTAGTTGAATAGGTATTGCATTGAATCTGTAGATGATATTTGGAAGTATGGTCATTTTCACAATATTGATTCTTCCGACCCAGGAACATGGAATATCTCTCCATCTGTTTAAGTCTTCTTTAATGTCTCTCATGAGTGTCTTGTAATTTTCTGTGTACAATTCTTTTGTTTCTTTGGGTAGGTTTATCCCTAGATATTTGATTCTTTTGGTTGCAATGGTGAAGGGGATTGCCTCTTTGATTTCCTTTTCTGATTTTTCATTGTTTGTGTATAGGAATGCCAGTGACTTCTGTGTGTTGACTTTGTATCCTGCGACTTTGCTGAATTCATTGATTAGCTCTAGTAGCTTTGTAACCGTGTCTTTGGGATTTTCTATGTATAATATCATGTCGCCTGCAAAAAGAGAGAGCTTGACTTCTTCCTTTCCAATCTGGATTCCTTTGATTTCTTTCTCTTCTCTTATTGCTGTTGCTAGGACTTCCAGGACTATGTTGAATAGCAGTGGTGAAAGTGGGCACCCCTGTCTTGTTCCTGATCTTAGAGGGAATGCTTTCATTTTTTCACCATTAACAATAATGTTCGCTGTATGTATCTCATAGATGGCTTTTATTATTTTGAGATAGGTTCCTTCTATGCCCATTTTCTGAAGAGTTTTGATCATAAATGGATGTTGTACTTTGTCAAAGGCTTTTTCTGCGTCTATTGAAATGATCATGTGATTTTTGTCTTTCAACTTGTTGATATGGTGTATCACGTTGATTGATTTGCGTATGTTGAAGAAGCCTTGCATGCCTGGGATGAACCCAACTTGATCATAATGTATGAGTTTTTTGACATGTCGTTGAATTCTGTTTGCTAGGATTTTGTTGAGGATCTTGGCATCTAAGTTCATCAGTGAAATTGGCCTATAGTTTTCCTTTTTTGTGTTGTCTTTGCCTGGTTTGGGTTAGTAGGACAGTCTTGATAACACACAGTGAACTCGTGGAAAAACAGACAGAGCATAAACATATGGACATTATGGGGAAGAAATAGGGAGGGGGAGGCATGGAGGGAGTAACATGGAAACCTATACTGTCATGTGTGGAAAAGATAGCTATTGTCATTTTGCTAAGGAAATAGGAGTACCTACAATCACTTGGGGCGATGGTCTGGAGGGGTGGGAGTGGGGAAACTGGGTGGGGGGAGGGTCCAGGGATATGCATATGAATGATCTGGGAACATACATGTTGGTGAAAAACAAAACTGTAAAATCTTAAAATAAAGAATTAAAAAAATATATTAAATGAATCTTTTATTTATGTTGAAAGATTGAAAATCGCAAAAAAAGCCCTTGTTTTTAAGGAGATTTTAAAAGTTTTACAATCCAACTCCCAATTCCAATCTTTTCCCTCATCAGTGAATTTAGGAAAAACTAGACATGTGCATAATTCCTAATGATTTTTAGGGAAAAAAATGAAAATCCCTACTGTAGTTATTATTACTACAGTTATTAGATAATTTATCATCCAAAGTGGGCCATTTAAAAAAGTATGAGGAAGCATTTGAAAAATTTTTATATTGAGATAGCTTGCATAACCTAGGTCTGTCTTAAGCAAGCCAGACAACTGAAGTATGGCCATCTATACTTCATCCTACAGTGGTACACACTCAGTCCTGGAACCATTGCTGCACATGTTTCTACAGGTTGGAGAAGAAGTCACCGTGTCATGAACTGGGTTCCCTGAATTTTCAGAACAGAAAGTTGAGACCCAAGAATGTCAGCTTACTCGTGGCCTCTTAGCATCTTCTGCACGGTTTTCCTCTTCTCTGTTCCAGGTACCCCTTCCATAGTTTCTAGATAGATCCTCAAAATCTTATCACCTCCCTGAGACTAATTACAGCCCGAGCAGTAACACCCGGAGGGACAGTTTTAAGAGTGTGGTTATTTCCCTTAAACTCTGCACTTATAAATTACACTCATTTTTCTAGGCCTCCAGGCATGATTGTCAGGAGTATTGTCATACTCTGAGTGATATTCAGCTATGAAGTTGTAATATTTCTTTTTTAATAATAGGAGATAAACTAAATGTACATTTTAGTATATCCATGGGGATGAAGTCTTTGAGCAAGTTAAGGGACTGTAGTTGTCACCTTAACAAATCTTGCCATTGTTTAGTAGGTTGGTTAAAAGAAAAGTTGGTTAATAACACTTTTAACTCCTGGAAAGACTCTGCCTGTATATTGCCTTTTTCTTAGGATAATGCCTGGTGTGCTAGCTGTATTTCAGAAAGTAGTTGTCTGCATTAAGAAACTGCATAAATCCTGCTTTTGGAGTAATGTTCTATACAGAAGATGACACATCTCTGTGATGTCACAAGTTCCTGAGAGGATTTTCTAAAGGCTTTTGCTGAAGTCAATAATATTCATTCTGGGTGTCCCCATTTCCTCTTTTTGTTTTATTCTGTGCAGCTGTGTTGGAAGCAAGCTGAGGAAGTAACCAAAATGGATCTGGATGAGAAAGGTTCTTGAACTTCCTTTCCAACTGTCTATTATGATTTTAGAAAAATGAAAATCCCTACTGTAGTTATTATTACTACAGTTATTAGATAATTTATCATCCAAAGTGGGCCATTTAAAAAAGTATGAGGAAGCATTTGAAAAATTTTTATATTGAGATAGCTTGCATAACCTAGGTCTGTCTTAAGCAAGCCAGACAACTGAAGTATGGCCATCTATACTTCATCCTACAGTGGTACACACTCAGTCCTGGAACCATTGCTGCACATGTTTCTACAGGTTGGAGAAGAAGTCACCGTGTCATGAACTGGGTTCCCTGAATTTTCAGAACAGAAAGTTGAGACCCAAGAATGTCAGCTTACTCGTGGCCTCTTAGCATCTTCTGCACGGTTTTCCTCTTCTCTGTTCCAGGTACCCCTTCCATAGTTTCTAGATAGATCCTCAAAATCTTATCACCTCCTGAGACTAATTACAGCCCGAGCAGTAACACCCGGAGGGACAGTTTTAAGAGTGTGGTTATTTCCCTTAAACTCTGCACTTATAAATTACACTCATTTTTCTAGGCCTCCAGGCATGATTGTCAGGAGTATTGTCATACTCTGAGTGATATTCAGCTATGAAGTTGTAATATTTCTTTTTTAATAATAGGAGATAAACTAAATGTACATTTTAGTATATCCATGGGGATGAAGTCTTTGAGCAAGTTAAGGGACTGTAGTTGTCACCTTAACAAATCTTGCCATTGTTTAGTAGGTTGGTTAAAAGAAAAGTTGGTTAATAACACTTTTAACTCCTGGAAAGACTCTGCCTGTATATTGCCTTTTTCTTAGGATAATGCCTGGTGTGCTAGCTGTATTTCAGAAAGTAGTTGTCTGCATTAAGAAACTGCATAAATCCTGCTTTTGGAGTAATGTTCTATACAGAAGATGACACATCTCTGTGATGTCACAAGTTCCTGAGAGGATTTTCTAAAGGCTTTTGCTGAAGTCAATAATATTCATTCTGGGTGTCCCCATTTCCTCTTTTTGTTTTATTCTGTGCAGCTGTGTTGGAAGCAAGCTGAGGAAGTAACCAAAAATGGATCTGGATGAGAAAGGTTCTTGAACTTCCCTTTCCAGCATCTGTCTTATTATGGGGCAATTCAAACAGGAGATCACCTCAGAAATAGCTCTTTGTTAGAGCTAACAGCATGTTTTTCTTCTAAGAAATGCCCTTTTGCCTAAAGTGAGTTTTTTTTTTTTTTTCAATAGTAAGCATAATTTATAGCTTTTGGTTTCCTGATGCTAACTTTTACTGTTTATGAAAATGGTTATTAAACTTTAACAGGCATCAGGATTATTTAGAGATAAAGTGAGTTTTGAAAATGGTTGCTCATCAGAAGCAGAAGTGTTTGACCTTCCTTGGAGTACACTAGTGGTGGTAATGTCCCCAGTTCCTCAAAGTGAAGACAGATGTTTGCTGTGAGAGGTTGACACTGCAAGAAAGTTTTTTAGGTTCGCATAAAAATACCCTTAATAAAAGAATAGTCTTTTTGAAGAAACAAAAAGCCCATGGTCCATGTTTTCACTTTCCAGACATTTTTCACAGGCTTTTCCATCTTTCTGATTCCAACATGATAATTATTTAAACTTACGGTGACTCAGTTAAGTGTCTTTGATTTTTTGCTGTTTGAAGACTATAGAAGATGATGTATCTCGAGATGTTAGGTTAAATTTTAGTCTCCTATGTATTCACAGTCTCAGTTCTGTAACTCACACAGCCTTTTCTGGATAGTTAGTCACTATTATCATGACTTTGTTCAACTTGGATTAACCAGACAAGACTCTCACATTTTAGAATGCTCAATGTGACTTTTATATTTTACCTTCTCATTACCTCTGTCTTCCTCCTTTTACCATTCAGGAAAGACTTTATACCAGATAATGCCTGGTGTGCTAGCTGTATTTCAGAAAGTAGTTGTCTGCATTAAGAAACTGCATAAATCCTGCTTTTGGAGTAATGTTCTATACAGAAGATGACACATCTCTGTGATGTCACAAGTTCCTGAGAGGATTTTCTAAAGGCTTTTGCTGAAGTCAATAATATTCATTCTGGGTGTCCCCATTTCCTCTTTTTGTTTTATTCTGTGCAGCTGTGTTGGAAGCAAGCTGAGGAAGTAACCAAAAATGGATCTGGATGAGAAAGGTTCTTGAACTTCCCTTTCCAGCATCTGTCTTATTATGGGGCAATTCAAACAGGAGATCACCTCAGAAATAGCTCTTTGTTAGAGCTAACAGCATGTTTTTCTTCTAAGAAATGCCCTTTTGCCTAAAGTGAGTTTTTTTTTTTTTTTCAATAGTAAGCATAATTTATAGCTTTTGGTTTCCTGATGCTAACTTTTACTGTTTATGAAAATGGTTATTAAACTTTAACAGGCATCAGGATTATTTAGAGATAAAGTGAGTTTTGAAAATGGTTGCTCATCAGAAGCAGAAGTGTTTGACCTTCCTTGGAGTACACTAGTGGTGGTAATGTCCCCAGTTCCTCAAAGTGAAGACAGATGTTTGCTGTGAGAGGTTGACACTGCAAGAAAGTTTTTTAGGTTCGCATAAAAATACCCTTAATAAAAGAATAGTCTTTTTGAAGAAACAAAAAGCCCATGGTCCATGTTTTCACTTTCCAGACATTTTTCACAGGCTTTTCCATCTTTCTGATTCCAACATGATAATTATTTAAACTTACGGTGACTCAGTTAAGTGTCTTTGATTTTTTGCTGTTTGAAGACTATAGAAGATGATGTATCTCGAGATGTTAGGTTAAATTTTAGTCTCCTATGTATTCACAGTCTCAGTTCTGTAACTCACACAGCCTTTTCTGGATAGTTAGTCACTATTATCATGACTTTGTTCAACTTGGATTAACCAGACAAGACTCTCACATTTTAGAATGCTCAATG
This sequence comes from Tragulus kanchil, assembly GCA_022376925.1. Classification (NCBI taxonomy): domain Eukaryota; kingdom Metazoa; phylum Chordata; class Mammalia; order Artiodactyla; family Tragulidae; genus Tragulus; species Tragulus kanchil. The sequence goes on along the minus strand of JAIOJX010000026.1, from coordinate 8,276,770 downwards.
TGACTTTTATATTTTACCTTCTCATTACCTCTGTCTTCCTCCTTATGTCTGACTCCTAATTCAGATATTACTGCTTTGCCAAAAAATTGTTTTCTATTTTGTCATGTTGTTTGTTTTTGCTTTGTTTCACTGGCTATACTTGAGGCAAAGAGATATGTTTATTTTTCCATGGTTTTGTTGTCTTTGGGCAAATTCTGTAGCTGAAGCACTCCCTGCCAAAGATACATACACTAGATGCCCACCCTGAGGCATGTCTCTACTTCAAGAGGATACAGTTTTAACCTGTGACAAGTCTTTCAACTGGAAACACCGTGGTTATTAGTCTTGCAGTCGCCTTAGTCCAGTGGAGCTTCCCACAATCTGTTTCAGGGCCTGGTGGTTGGAATTGTATCTGTTTATTAGTGGTGCTGTGAATGACACCCTTGCTGAAATGTCCATCAGTGGTTTTTACCCCCCTGATCTCATGGAGGAAGGGAAGGAGAGAGAGGGGTGAAGTTCTCTGATCATCTGATTCCCATGGAAGTTTTGCTTGGTTTGCCGTTGGAGCGCTATAAGGCAAATGCTACTCACGTCTTTTAAGAAATCCCAGCTGCAGATGGAGATGCTGACCACAGCAGAGACCATTGCCAAAGTACTCTGCTGGAGTGCTGCTGTAGTCCAGAAATATTTGCAAACAAGCAGAAGTTCTCAAAAAAGGGATAACTAAAGCTTATGGAAAAGTTTTAAAATTAAAACAAGTTAATCTATGGTTATGTCGATATAAATACCTTAAAAAATTTTTAAAAAAAGTTTTTCCACTTTCCAGACATTTTTCACAGGCTTTTCCATCTTTCTGATTCCAACATGATAATTATTTAAACTTACGGTGACTCAGTTAAGTGTCTTTGATTTTTTGCTGTTTGAAGACTATAGAAGATGATGTATCTCGAGATGTTAGGTTAAATTTTAGTCTCCTATGTATTCACAGTCTCAGTTCTGTAACTCACACAGCCTTTTCTGGATAGTTAGTCACTATTATCATGACTTTGTTCAACTTGGATTAACCAGACAAGACTCTCACATTTTAGAATGCTCAATGTGACTTTTATATTTTACCTTCTCATTACCTCTGTCTTCCTCCTTATGTCTGACTCCTAATTCAGATATTACTGCTTTGCCAAAAAATTGTTTTCTATTTTGTCATGTTGTTTGTTTTTGCTTTGTTTCACTGGCTATACTTGAGGCAAAGAGATATGTTTATTTTTCCATGGTTTTGTTGTCTTTGGGCAAATTCTGTAGCTGAAGCACTCCCTGCCAAAGATACATACACTAGATGCCCACCCTGAGGCATGTCTCTACTTCAAGAGGATACAGTTTTAACCTGTGACAAGTCTTTCAACTGGAAACACCGTGGTTATTAGTCTTGCAGTCGCCTTAGTCCAGTGGAGCTTCCCACAATCTGTTTCAGGGCCTGGTGGTTGGAATTGTATCTGTTTATTAGTGGTGCTGTGAATGACACCCTTGCTGAAATGTCCATCAGTGGTTTTTACCCCCCTGATCTCATGGAGGAAGGGAAGGAGAGAGAGGGGTGAAGTTCTCTGATCATCTGATTCCCATGGAAGTTTTGCTTGGTTTGCCGTTGGAGCGCTATAAGGCAAATGCTACTCACGTCTTTTAAGAAATCCCAGCTGCAGATGGAGATGCTGACCACAGCAGAGACCATTGCCAAAGTACTCTGCTGGAGTGCTGCTGTAGTCCAGAAATATTTGCAAACAAGCAGAAGTTCTCAAAAAAGGGATAACTAAAGCTTATGGAAAAGTTTTAAAATTAAAACAAGTATAATCTATGGTTATGTCGATATAAATACAGTTTGCAGGTTTAAAGAGCAAGTCTGCACTGCTGTTCATATTGTTCAGGCTGGGTTGCAGAAACATATCCCTTGACTTAGATGACATCAGATTTCTTTGGAGGCTGTGTGATGCTTCATTTTTAAAAACCCATGTACTGTAAAAGAGTACATTATAGTTAATAATTTGATTATAGAGAAGGTAAATTTTGATATTATAGTTGTGGACAGAAAACTTAGGTTGTCAGGTTGCTTTTGTTCCATTTTGTGTTGCTAGTCTCTGCGCCTTTGTGGAAATACCTTCACGTCCATTGTTTTCAGTTTGCTGTGACTCTAAACATGTCATTAATCTCAGACTGTGAATAGAACATGGCAGCGGGGAGGGGAAAGCCTATGGCTGGATGTCTCAGTATTATGCTTCAAGCCGCAGGCATGACCCTGGGGTGATGACACACACTGATGAAGATTAGGATGCAGATCTTCCACCACAAAATGAGTTATGAGAGAGATTTTTGATGAATAGCCATTTAGAGGCTTTTAGGGAATCAGTGAATAGCACTCCTTTTTTTCCTTCCTGGGCTTGGAGCCTATTGGAAAAGAAATAGTAGTTCTTATGTATAAAAGTTGCATCAGAGAATACAAATTACTACGTGGACAAACAGATATGTAATATTTTCTTTATGCTCCATAATGGATTTAATCTAGCACTCAAAATTGCTAGAATTCCTTTTGCAAAGGATGGGGACAGCCCACATGGTTGAGAACAAAATACAATACCCTCTCTGTACAGACAGCCAGCTTGGTAAAGGAGCACAGCCCACAAGAAGCTTCTCCGAAACTCACATCACACTGATTCACTCATCCTCCCAGAGGGAAGGTGTGGGAAAGGACTGAGGAGAGAGGCCCAGGGAAAAAAGAGGAGGAAGTTCCTCATAAAAATATGAGGCAAAAGAGAAGTTGGAGCCCTCCCCTTTAACATCCATAAGCAGCATAAAGAGAGAGGAGAGTGTGAATCAAAACTGTTGCAGAGAGGAAGATTAGCACCTTAGAAGTTCTAAGAGTGAAGTAGACAATAAGCCCAATGAATACAGGGCTTAGAAGTAGTGAGAACAAGGGTGTATGGAGAATAAAGACCAGTGTTTACGGCCATTTTTGATGGCTCACCTGGATAGGTAAGAGCCCAAAGGGCACATTTGACAAGTTTAAAGAGCTAAGAGTTTGAAGAGTCCATTTTCTCTTGAAGGACAAATCCTGATCAATCCTGCTTGTTTGAAGCTCAAAAGGTTGCATCCTAGAAGGGGTAAACTAAAAGAAAACAGCTTCTCAAAGGAACTGCAGGCTCATTTTAGAATCCCTTTTAACTCCTATAATTAAATGAGGTGATCCCAGAATTCTGGTGGTAACAGGCAACTGATAGAAGTGAACACAAATATTTTTGACAGAAGATAACACTGTCCTAGTCCTCGATATATTTATACAAACAGTATTACAAATAAAATGTCTTGCACATAATAAAATGTATCCATACTTATACAGAGACAAGGTAACCTTAATAGGAATGAATGAAGATACCAAATAATAGAAATAGATAGTCAAGTTCTCAGATATTGATGTTATCAGACATAAGCCTTTAAAATAACTATCATTTTTTATTGTTGAAGGAGAAAAGTGAGAAGACTGAGGATTCTGCCAGGAAAAAATAGGAACTTTAAAAGGTAATCATATGGAAGTTCTAGGTTTCAAAATACAGTAACTCCTAAAAGAACTTAATGGATGGGTTTAGTTGCAGATCAGATGCAACTAAAGGAGAAATTGGTGAGATGCAATATAAGTTGGAATAAATTATGAAGAATAACTCATAGAGAGATTAAAGGAATGGAATAAACAGAAAAGAGAATAAGAGAAGACACAATAACAAATTGAAAAAATACATAATTGAAATCTCAAAAGGAAAGGAGAGTGAAAATAGGACAAAGAGCAGTATTTGAAAAAGAATAACTGAGAACTTTTGAAAAGTGATGAAGGACACATCACATAGCCCTGAAATTACTGGGCAGTGTAAATAAAAAGAAGGAGTATCTATATACATAATAGTTAAATTATCAATTAGAAAAGGCATACAAAATTTAAATCAAGTTGGGGGTAGGATTCTTGTCAATGGTGAAATGGCAAAGTAAACATAAAGGGTCCACACTAGTGCTGAGAGCAGACAACAGAATCTTCAGTCTTGATACCTAATTGAAAAAAATAACTACCAACCAGCAAGTCAATGCCCTGTGGAAACTACGCTTAGACAACTGAAGTAAAGTAAAAACATTTTTATTTAAAAATAAAGATACTTTTCCACCAGCAGATCCACAATGAAAGAAATGTTAGTGAGTATTCTTCTTTAGATAGAAGAAAAAATGACTCCATGTGGAAGCTCAGAGATGCTCCCAAGAGAAACAAAAATGGTAAATATATCATTCAATAAATGTGTTATATGTATAAAATAATAATAAAGTTTTATATCATTTAATATATATAGAGAGAATTATAAATTATAATATAATAAATTATAACCATGTCATATAAACTGAGAGAATAAAATAAAGTTTTTTAACATTCTTACATTGTCTAAGAAGAGGGTAAAATACCAATTGAGTTATTTCATACGTCTCTAAGGTAAGCAGTGAAAAAGTAGTTAAAAAAATGCATATAGGGTTTCCCTGGTGGTCCAGTGGGTAAAGATACTGCTTTGCAGTACAAGGGGCGCTTGTTCGACCCCTGGCCTGGTAAAATCCTGAGTGCTGCGGAGCAGCTGGACTGATGTGTCCAACTACCAAGCCAGAGCTCTGGAGTGCATGCACCCAGAGCCAGTGTTCTGCGATGAGCAAGGCCACTGCGATGGGAGGCCCACAGAGGCCAAAGAAGAAAGACGAATGAAAATAAATAAATGAAAGACCAATAGAAGTGGCCAAAATAATAAAAAAAAAGGTATAAAAAATGCGTATAACACCCAAACTAATGGAGAGAAGTGTTAAAGTAATAGAAAATAATCCAACAGGAAGAAAAGAAAGAAGCAAATAAATAACTAAGTAAAACAAAGCAAAGACATCACATAAGTAGAATAAACAGTAAGAAGAAAGTAATATGGTAGATTCAAATTTTACATGGAAAGATAAATTATCAATTAGAAAAGGCATACAAAATTTAAATCAAGTTGGGGGTAGGATTCTTGTCAATGGTGAAATGGCAAAGTAAACATAAAGGGTCCACACTAGTGCTGAGAGCAGACAACAGAATCTTCAGTCTTGATACCTAATTGAAAAAAATAACTACCAACCAGCAAGTCAATGCCCTGTGGAAACTACGCTTAGACAACTGAAGTAAAGTAAAAACATTTTTATTTAAAAATAAAGATACTTTTCCACCAGCAGATCCACAATGAAAGAAATGTTAGTGAGTATTCTTCTTTAGATAGAAGAAAAATGACTCCATGTGGAAGCTCAGAGATGCTCCCAAGAGAAACAAAAATGGTAAATATATCATTCAATAAATGTGTTATATGTATAAAATAATAATAAAGTTTTATATCATTTAATATATATAGAGAGAATTATAAATTATAATATAATAAATTATAACCATGTCATATAAACTGAGAGAATAAAATAAAGTTTTTTAACATTCTTACATTGTCTAAGAAGAGGGTAAAATACCAATTGAGTTATTTCATACGTCTCTAAGGTAAGCAGTGAAAAAGTAGTTAAAAAAATGCATATAGGGTTTCCCTGGTGGTCCAGTGGGTAAAGATACTGCTTTGCAGTACAAGGGGCGCTTGTTCGACCCCTGGCCTGGTAAAATCCTGAGTGCTGCGGAGCAGCTGGACTGATGTGTCCAACTACCAAGCCAGAGCTCTGGAGTGCATGCACCCAGAGCCAGTGTTCTGCGATGAGCAAGGCCACTGCGATGGGAGGCCCACAGAGGCCAAAGAAGAAAGACGAATGAAAATAAATAAATGAAAGACCAATAGAAGTGGCCAAAATAATAAAAAAAAAGGTATAAAAAATGCGTATAACACCCAAACTAATGGAGAGAAGTGTTAAAGTAATAGAAAATAATCCAACAGGAAGAAAAGAAAGAAGCAAATAAATAACTAAGTAAAACAAAGCAAAGACATCACATAAGTAGAATAAACAGTAAGAAGAAAGTAATATGGTAGATTCAAATTTTACATGGAAAGATAAATTTCAATAGCTAAAACAATTCTGAAAAACAATAAAGTGAGAGAAATTAGTCTACCTGACTTCAAGACTTACTATATAACCAGAATAATCAAGACTATCTGGTATTGGCAGAGGGTAGACATTTGGATCAATGAAACAGAATAGACAACTTGGAACCCACACAAATATAGGCAATTGGTCTCTAACAAAGACACAAAAGCAATTCAATAGTTGAAGGCTAATTTTTTTTTTTTTTTTTTTTTAGCAAATGCTGCTAAATAAATTGTATATACATCCACCCCCACCCCAATAAAAAAGAACCTAAACCTTATGCAAAAATTAACCCAAGATTGAGCACAGATTTAAATGTAAACATAAAATAATAAAAGATATAAGATAACATAGGGTAAAATATTCAGGACCTATTGCGAGGAGCTTTGGGAAAAGTTCTTAGACATGACACCAAAAGCAAGACCTAGAAAAAAAAGGCAAAAATCAGTTGCCTTTCATCACAATCAAAAACTTTTGCTGTGCAAAAGACCACATGAAGAGGATGAAAAGACAAGCTACTGACTGAGAATAGATATTTGCAAACCATCTATCTTATAAAGAACTCATATCTAGAATATAGAAGAAACTCTCAATACTCAACAGTAATACAATCTAATTGGAAAATTGACATAAGGTGTGAAGAGGCATTTCCACCAAAGAGGATATATGAATGGCAGGTAAGCATATGAAAAGACATTCAGCATGACTGGACATTATGGACATGCAAATAAAGACCAAGATGATACATCACTACATACCTATTAGAATTGCAAAAATAAAAAAATAATCCCAGCATCAAATACTGGCAAGTATGTTGAGAAATAGCTCTCATACATTGGAGTATAATATGTTACAGACACTCTGAAGAATTGTTTGGCAGTTTAAAAAAAAATTAAAGATGCATTTACCATACCTGGTATCAATTGCATTGCTGGGCATTTGTCCCAGAGAAGTGTAAACATATTTCCAGGGCTTCCCTGGTGGTCCAGTGGGTAAGGACACCACCTTGCAGTGCAAGCGGCGTCAGTTCGATCCCTGCCTGGGAAGAACCCACGTGCCGCGGAGCGGCTGGACCGATATGTCCAATTACCAAGCCGGAGCTCTAGAGCACATGCGCCCAGAACCAGTGCTCAGCAACAACAAAGGCCACCTCGATGGGAAGCCCACAGAGGCCAAAGAACAAAGATGGATGAAAATAGATAAATGAAAGACCAATAGAAGTGGCCCACTCACCTCCTCCCTCCCCACCCCACGCCCGCCTCACCCCATCCCCCCAAATAAATAAATAAATCTTAAAAAAAACACCCGTATTTCCACACAAAAATCTACATATAATGTGTGTAGGAATTTTGTTTATGATAGCCCCAAACTGGATAAAACCAAAGTATCCCTCACTAGGTGAGTGGTTAGACAAACTTGTTACATCTATACCATGGAGTTCTACTCAGTGATAAAAAAGAAGAAACCATTGATACATCGAATAATTTGCATGACTCATGGGCATTATGCTTGTTGAAAAAAAAAGATCTCCCTCCCTCTCAGGAGGGTTGCGCACTACATGATTCCACTTACATGACATTCTCATAATCATAAATTTATAAAGATGGAACGTAGCTTCGTGTTTCCTGTGGTTTAGGGCTGGTGGGCTTAGGGTATGGCCCTGATGGTAAAAGAGAGGCAGGAGGGAAACCTTTCTGGTGATGGAACAGTTCTGTTTTATTTGTGACTGGCTATGCAAACCTATACTGGTGATAAAATTATATACTATACACACATATTGTACCGATGTCAAATTCCTGGCTTATATACTATAGTATCATTATGTAAAATGTAAAACTGAATGAAGATGACAGAATCCTTTCTGTACTATCTTTGCAATGTCTTATGAATCTCTATTTACTTCAAAGTATAACTTTTAAAAAACCATACAAATCGATCAATAGTTACATCAAATGTAAATGGATTAAATGCTTCAACTATAAGATGAAAATTATTTTACTAGATTTTTGGTTATTTTTGAGCCAAATCATATTTACAAGGGGTATTTTAAAACATTAAGATACAGAAAGTTTGACTGTAAAAGGATGGTCAGTAACTAAAGAAAGGTGGTATTACTATATTACTATCAAAAAAAAAATGTCAGTTGAAGCAAATACTGCTTGTGAACAATCATATGGTTTTGGAGATGTTCTTTTGAGTGTTTGTTTAGTGTTTTAAAATTAGCCAGATGATAGTATTACTATGGCTGACATAAAAACAAACAGAAATTCATGCCTCACTAATGATGGAATAGAACCATTTCTTTTTCACACACGTACACACACACACACACCATGTTGTAAGAGGTGAACATCAACTTAATTCTTAAGTAATTAAAAAAATCGGTACTGCATAATTTTGATTTATTTCATGATTGTTCCTAACACTCTAACCAAGTTTCTTCTATACACATGATTTTATTTTGTTTTCTTGACTTTTATTTTCTGATTCTGTTTCTATTTGCCCTATGAACTAAGTGTTCAGCAGCCTTTGGGAAATAGTATACAACCTATTGTTTTAAGCTTGCTTTTTGATTCTCTAGTTTTATTAGTAGCCACGCCTGGATTTCATAAATACCTCTATTGATTTTGTACTTAACACTCCTGGTATCTTAAAACTGTGCAGAAAACAGCAGTGTTATTAAAATGCAGAAAGTAAAGGATCTCTGGGAAGAGGAATATCCAGTGAACATCTAGAGAAGGAACTAAAGAGTCTTTATAACCCTACATAAAACCAGCCATTTAGCATGTTAAAATCATCTTACTCTTCTGCAGTCTCTCTCATGGATAGTATTTTCTCCCCGTGAGAAACTCTCTAATAATGATCCATCATGAGAAAACCCTATTTGAAAATGAAAGCACAAAAACTTCCTCTGAGATTTAAATGTCATTTACATTCCTCTTTATACTTATACTGCTTAAATACTAATTGCCACTTGTTCAACTCAGAAGCAAGGTGTTTACTGTTATTATTATTAATAATAATAACTTTAAGATAATGATTAGTTAGACCATTTTATATTCCTGTAAAGTTTTACATTTCATGAAGCAATTCTCATAAGCATTTTTTTATATTTGATCTTCACGATGTGCTAAGAGTTATTCATGACCATGGTTGTTATTCCCATTTGTAGAAAATAGAATGAGGATTCAGGGCTGTTGCCTGCCTTACCCTAAACCACACAATGTATTCAGTGGCAGGGCTTGGTCTCAAATCCATCTTCATGCCTTCTAGCCCAGTACTGTGTTTCCCTTGTCATACTGCCTTCCTTCCTTTAGTGATACAAGTACAGTGCATCCTGCTTTTTTTTTAAAAAGGATTATCTCAGGAAGAATGCACGTACCCTTCTCAGGCACCTTCCTCATTCTAAGCTCCTGCTTCTGGCTTCTCTTTCTCGAGGCCCCTAGTGCACAGGGACCATACTGTAATCTGCCTGCCGTGAATTTGTCTTCCCTTAGCACATTTATATGGTTGTTTCTGCAGCAGCATGAGGTCGCATGGCAAATTCATGGCAGGCTGGTTGCTGGTTTTCTTCATCTCCCAGTTATCTGTTGAAGCCAAATCGATTAAATAAAATCCATATCAGGCAGAGTGCAGTGCCAAGTGCAGCCCAGATGAAAAGCCCCAACTTTGGAAATAAGATTGGCCATGTTATCAGCATTGAATATTCTGATAAAATTTTACTGATGAAATGCAATTAAAGACTGCTGAGGAATACAAATGAAAACAAAGTGTTGGTTTTATTCTCAGTTTTCAAAAGAAGACAGCTTTATTTGGATTCACATCCTAGTCTAATTATTGATTTCATCAAATGGAAAACAGACGGTAAACCCCCAGCCATTTAGCATGTTAAAATCATCTTACTCTTCTGCAGTCTCTCTCATGGATAGTATTTTCTCCCCGTGAGAAACTCTCTAATAATGATCCATCATGAGAAAACCCTATTTGAAAATGAAAGCACAAAAACTTCCTCTGAGATTTAAATGTCATTTACATTCCTCTTTATACTTATACTGCTTAAATACTAATTGCCACTTGTTCAACTCAGAAGCAAGGTGTTTACTGTTATTATTATTAATAATAATAACTTTAAGATAATGATTAGTTAGACCATTTTATATTCCTGTAAAGTTTTACATTTCATGAAGCAATTCTCATAAGCATTTTTTTATATTTGATCTTCACGATGTGCTAAGAGTTATTCATGACCATGGTTGTTATTCCCATTTGTAGAAAATAGAATGAGGATTCAGGGCTGTTGCCTGCCTTACCCTAAACCACACAATGTATTCAGTGGCAGGGCTTGGTCTCAAATCCATCTTCATGCCTTCTAGCCCAGTACTGTGTTTCCCTTGTCATACTGCCTTCCTTCCTTTAGTGATACAAGTACAGTGCATCCTGCTTTTTTTTTAAAAAGGATTATCTCAGGAAGAATGCACGTACCCTTCTCAGGCACCTTCCTCATTCTAAGCTCCTGCTTCTGGCTTCTCTTTCTCGAGGCCCCTAGTGCACAGGGACCATACTGTAATCTGCCTGCCGTGAATTTGTCTTCCCTTAGCACATTTATATGGTTGTTTCTGCAGCAGCATGAGGTCGCATGGCAAATTCATGGCAGGCTGGTTGCTGGTTTTCTTCATCTCCCAGTTATCTGTTGAAGCCAAATCGATTAAATAAAATCCATATCAGGCAGAGTGCAGTGCCAAGTGCAGCCCAGATGAAAAGCCCCAACTTTGGAAATAAGATTGGCCATGTTATCAGCATTGAATATTCTGATAAAATTTTACTGATGAAATGCAATTAAAGACTGCTGAGGAATACAAATGAAAACAAAGTGTTGGTTTTATTCTCAGTTTTCAAAAGAAGACAGCTTTATTTGGATTCACATCCTAGTCTAATTATTGATTTCATCACCACAAATGGAAAACAGACGGACTATAAGGAACTTAAGACCCAACAAAAACATACCAAAAAAAAAAAAGTGGGGAGGGAGTGGAAGGAATGTGGAGAAATTGTATACAAGGGTATAAAGAACAGTCACTTTCAGAAGAATTCTTTGTAACTAGGAAAGATAGAGCCTGCAGTCACTTGCATTTCAAAAGTTCCTGTGCGTTTTTAGCCTACTGCCTATCTTAAAATGAAGCTTGAGAGTTTCCCAGTGACTGGGATGCAGCTAAACTATTTAGGGATGATGGGATTCATCTGGTGTGGCAGGATGGCCTGGCACACACAAAAACACTTAAAATCATTTTTTTCTCTGACTAATTTATACATTAAAAATAAACTGTCTTAGAGAGCTTTGCTTTTTTGGATGACCTTTGGAAGGCCTGCAGTTTTCACTATTCTATAGCAGAATCTGCTCTGTTGTATACAAAGTCAGCCTTTGATGTATGAATTAGACAAAGTCAAGCTGAGAACTCCAAAGCAGATAAATCAGGAAAGCAATTCATGAAAGTAAGGCAGCCAACCTTAATAAAAGCGGTTGAGATTTTCTGAAGGGAAATTTGGAAAGTAGGAAGAGTTGGTTGTGGGAATATGGTCAAGAGTGGGTTGGACTTACCACTGAACTGGCCGGTGCCCAGACTCTTTCAGTGGGCTGTTTCCTAACCTTCAGTCATTCTCCAAACATGTCCTTGATTTTTCCATCTCATCCTTCAAAATGTTGTCTTTTTATTTACTCTGGGGGAGAAGGGGGCAGTGGGGAGGGAGGGGGGCGGGCAGGCCACTTCTATTGGGCTTTCATTTATCTATTTTCATCCATGTTTTTTCTTTGGCCGGTGTGGGCCTCCCATCGCGGTGGCCTCTGTTGTTGCAGAGCACCGGCTCTGGGCGCATGAGCTCCAGAGCTCCAGCTCGGTAATCGGACACATCGGTCCAGCTGCTCCTCGGCACGTGGGATCTTCCCAGGCCAGGGATCGAACTGGCGCCCCTTGCACTGTAAGGCAGTGTCCTTACCCACTTGACCACCAGGGATGCCCTTATTTACTCTTTTTATTTGAATGTCTTCAAAGCAATTTTATGTGACATAAATGGAAAAAATTAATACCTGAAATAGAAAGAAATGTAAAAGGAAATAATTTCTTTAAATTCTAGCAGTGTGTACTATTGTTTGTGGTAAATTCTAAACTTAAGACCTCACCTTTTATTCTTGTTAGCAAAGAAGGTAAAGATGTGCTTGTTGTTGTCGTTGTTCACTCGCTAACTCATGTCTGACTCTTTGTGACCCCATGGACTGCAGCACACCAGGCTCCTCTGTCCTGCACTGTCTCCCAGAGTTTGCTCAAGTTGGTTGTGGGAATATGGTCAAGAGTGGGTTGGATGTCCAAGAGTGGGTTCAATGTCCATTGAATCGGTGATGTCATCATTAAACAGGTTCTATTTCTTTGATGTAGTCTGACAATTTAAAGGAATATTATACACTGAATAATATTCTTTAAAGATTTATTTATTTATTTATTTTGGGAGGGTGGGGTGGGGAGGGAGAGGAGCAGGCGGGCTACTTCTATTGGTCTTTCATTTGTCTATTTTCATCCGTCTTTGTTCTTTGGCCCCTGTGGGCCTCCCATCGCGGTGGCCTCTGTTGTCGCAGAGCACCGGCTGTGGGCACATGCGCTCCAGAGCTCGACTTGGTAATTGGACACATTGGTCCAGCCGCTCCGCGGCACGTGGGTTGCAAGGTGGTGTCCTTACCCACTGGACCAACAGGGAAACCCTGAATAGTATTCTTAATTTGTGAATAAGTACTGTTGTTACTGTTTGGTGTTTTTTGTTTTTTGTTTTTTATTTTCCCAAGCAACAGAAACCATTGTTAGGAGAACATGAAGTAAATGACTGTAAATATACATGTAGGTAGCATGACATGATCACTCTAAGGTCATTTCCAAATATTATTGCATGTGTGAATTAGGCCCACTCTCCATGCCTCCCCATATACAATTTACATCCTACTAATCAGGATAAAAGATTCAAAGCAGGAAACCTAATTGGCTTAGAGAATGCTTCATTTCTTGAATAGTGAGGGCAGAGTGTTTCAGTGATTATTCCCCAAGAAAGTGTACAACGAGAGTATTATAGTTAATTTGTGTGTCAACTTAACTGGGCTGTGGGATGCCCAGAGAGCTATTTAGTTAAACATTGTTTCTGGGTATGTCTGTGTGTGAGGATGTTTCTGCAAAAGATTAGCATTTGAGTTGGTGGACTGAGTAAAGTAGGTGGCCTTCCCCGATGTGGGTGAGCACTATGCAAGCTGGTGAAATCTTGGACAAGGAAAAGATGGAAAAGGCCTGAACTTCCTCTCTGCAAATTAGGTGATAATGATTTACACTATGACATTTAATATTTTTGCTATAAGAGTGACTATCAAATACAATTTCATTGGAATACTCAAAGATTATATATATATATACATATGTACATATTCACATTGTATGTAGGCATATATAAAATTATTGGTTAAATTTGACCATTGACAATTCTAGTTGCCTTAGTCTCAGGAGAGTAATTCTCCAAATTGAAATTAATTTAAAACAATCTAAGAACTATAATGTTTCAATAAAAACTTTAAATTTGTCAGTAGAAAATAAATTATTAAAAGTTTTTAGTTATATCAGCATAGTTAATGATTGTGTTGAGAAGAAATAAGAAATTAATTTTTCTGGAAGATATATAATAATTATGATTTAAGCATTATTTTGATTTTTAAATCTATTCAAACACTCTTATGGCCAAACATTTGCAATGGTAATTAAATTTAGGCATCTTTATATTTTACTAAATTTCAGTCATGTAAAACCCATGAATTTCCAAATATTCTAAAATATTGGGTTCTGTAAGACTATGAAAAAATCCAAGTAAATGTTCTGGCAAACCCAAGATTATTTTAAATATATACTTTTCCTAGGAGCATATTTCGATCGACAGCTGTTTGTGACTTCCAGGTTTTAAGTATGTAGCATTCTCCAATATTTAGAGCAAGATTGTAGAAAGACAACAGCAAATTTAAACCAAAGAAAACAAAATGAAAGGGGAAACAGATTCAAAGCAGGAAACCTAATTGGCTTAGAGAATGCTTCATTTCTTGAATAGTGAGGGCAGAGTGTTTCAGTGATTATTCCCCAAGAAAGTGTACAACGAGAGTATTATAGTTAATTTGTGTGTCAACTTAACTGGGCTGTGGGATGCCCAGAGAGCTATTTAGTTAAACATTGTTTCTGGGTATGTCTGTGTGTGAGGATGTTTCTGCAAAAGATTAGCATTTGAGTTGGTGGACTGAGTAAAGTAGGTGGCCTTCCCCGATGTGGGTGAGCACTATGCAAGCTGGTGAAATCTTGGACAAGGAAAAGATGGAAAAGGCCTGAACTTCCTCTCTGCAAATTAGGTGATAATGATTTACACTATGACATTTAATATTTTTGCTATAAGAGTGACTATCAAATACAATTTCATTGGAATACTCAAAGATTATATATATATATACATATGTACATATTCACATTGTATGTAGGCATATATAAAATTATTGGTTAAATTTGACCATTGACAATTCTAGTTGCCTTAGTCTCAGGAGAGTAATTCTCCAAATTGAAATTAATTTAAAACAATCTAAGAACTATAATGTTTCAATAAAAACTTTAAATTTGTCAGTAGAAAATAAATTATTAAAAGTTTTTAGTTATATCAGCATAGTTAATGATTGTGTTGAGAAGAAATAAGAAATTAATTTTTCTGGAAGATATATAATAATTATGATTTAAGCATTATTTTGATTTTTAAATCTATTCAAACACTCTTATGGCCAAACATTTGCAATGGTAATTAAATTTAGGCATCTTTATATTTTACTAAATTTCAGTCATGTAAAACCCATGAATTTCCAAATATTCTAAAATATTGGGTTCTGTAAGACTATGAAAAAATCCAAGTAAATGTTCTGGCAAACCCAAGATTATTTTAAATATATACTTTTCCTAGGAGCATATTTCGATCGACAGCTGTTTGTGACTTCCAGGTTTTAAGTATGTAGCATTCTCCAATATTTAGAGCAAGATTGTAGAAAGACAACAGCAAATTTAAACCAAAGAAAACAAAATGAAAGGGGAAACAGATAAAAGAAGAAACTAACAGAAAATAAGCGTACAGTTGAGAAAACTGGCAAATTTATTCTTTTAAAAGCTTATAAAATTGTAAATGCCTCATAAGATTGATGAAGACAAATTAGAGAAGGCAAACATGAACAATAGCAGACATAAAAGGGGGAGACATCACTATAAATCTTACAAACCATTAAAACAACCATGAGAGAATATTATGAGCAAACTTCAGATGAAATGTAGAGATTTCTAGGGGATAAAAAACTTAACCAAAAATTTAATCAGGAAGAAATAACCAAGTGAATTGTTAATCATTAAATATATTTATTTTGTAATTAAAATTACTTCCACCAAGGAAATTCTAGGCTTGGTTGACCTCAGTCATTAGTTATACCAAATATTTAAGAAAGAAATATTATCAATCTTACACAAACTGTTCCATAGAAAAGGAATGACTTCCTGACTTATATTATGATACTCTAACATAACCCTGATTCCACCACCTAACAGACATTATAGAAAAGAACGGTAATAAGGCAGTCTGACTCATGAACCAAATTCTGAACATATGAAAAGTATAATATATCACAAGCAATTTAGACTTATTCCAGTAATGCAAGGGTGATTTCATATTCAGTGGTCACTCAGTGTTATCCATCAAATTAACACAATAAAGGAGAGAAATGATATGTCTTCATCTCATTAGACACCCCAAGATAGGATTTGATAAAATTCAACATCCATTTATGTTTCAAAATTAATACTTCTTACCATATTAAGAATAGAAAAGTTCATTAATCTAAAAAATAATATTTACAAAATACTTAAAGCAAATATATTTAATGGTGAAATGTTGAAAGCTTTTTCTCAGATAGGTATATGACTTCTATTCAATAAAATATTGGTAGTTCAGTAAGATACTGAAAAGAAATAAAATATATAGTATTTAAAAGTTAGGTAAACATGCTATTATTTGTATTTGATCTGGCTGCATAACTAGGAAAGCCAAAATATTCTGAGAAATGCTGTTTGTGACTTCCAGGTTTTAAGTATGTAGCATTCTCCAATATTTAGAGCAAGATTGTAGAAAGACAACAGCAAATTTAAACCAAAGAAAACAAAATGAAAGGGGAAACAGATAAAAGAAGAAACTAACAGAAAATAAGCGTACAGTTGAGAAAACTGGCAAATTTATTCTTTTAAAAGCTTATAAAATTGTAAATGCCTCATAAGATTGATGAAGACAAATTAGAGAAGGCAAACATGAACAATAGCAGACATAAAAGGGGGAGACATCACTATAAATCTTACAAACCATTAAAACAACCATGAGAGAATATTATGAGCAAACTTCAGATGAAATGTAGAGATTTCTAGGGGATAAAAAACTTAACCAAAAATTTAATCAGGAAGAAATAACCAAGTGAATTGTTAATCATTAAATATATTTATTTTGTAATTAAAATTACTTCCCCCAAGGGAAATTCTAGGCTTGGTTGACCTCAGTCATTAGTTATACCAAATATTTAAGAAAGAAATATTATCAATCTTACACAAACTGTTCCATAGAAAAGGAATGACTTCCTGACTTATATTATGATACTCTAACATAACCCTGATTCCACCACCTAACAGACATTATAGAAAAGAACGGTAATAAGGCAGTCTGACTCATGAACCAAATTCTGAACATATGAAAAGTATAATATATCACAAGCAATTTAGACTTATTCCAGTAATGCAAGGGTGATTTCATATTCAGTGGTCACTCAGTGTTATCCATCAAATTAACACAATAAAGGAGAGAAATGATATGTCTTCATCTCATTAGACACCCCAAGATAGGATTTGATAAAATTCAACATCCATTTATGTTTCAAAATTAATACTTCTTACCATATTAAGAATAGAAAAGTTCATTAATCTAAAAAATAATATTTACAAAATACTTAAAGCAAATATATTTAATGGTGAAATGTTGAAAGCTTTTTCTCAGATAGGTATATGACTTCTATTCAATAAAATATTGGTAGTTCAGTAAGATACTGAAAAGAAATAAAATATATAGTATTTAAAAGTTAGGTAAACATGCTATTATTTGTATTTGATCTGGCTGCATAACTAGGAAAGCCAAAATATCTGTGCATGAACTACTAGAATGATAAATAAGTTTGGCAAGGTTGATGTGTAAAAGTCAATGTATAAAAATGAATTGTTCCTATATACCAGTTAGAAACTCTAAGAAAAAAAAATACCTTTACAATAGTCAAAATACTCACTTACCTAGTAATTTTAACTAAGAATGTGAAAGATTCCTTACACATATGAGTGTATGTTTTTTTTATTATTATTATTAAGCAAAACCTAAGGAAACTTGAAAAATGAAAGGACATGTAATATATGTGACACTTGATTTATGATACATGACATGCAGGGGAAGGATAAACTTTTCAAAGAGTGGTGTTAGTTTAAATAGATATTTTTCCAAATAAATACACAGATAGAAAGGAAAGAAGGACAGAGTTAACCCCTATCTCATACTTTACACAAAATGAATCTCAGGTGCATTAAGATCTAAATATGAAACACAAACTAATGTAGCTTGTATAGGATAACGAACACATTTTAATATTCTTGGGATAGGGAGAGATTTTTTTTTTTGAAATAGGATATAAACTATATCAACCAAAATGTAAATGATCAATATATTTATTTGGTTAAAATAAATATGATCATTTCTATTCAACAAAAGATGTCATTAAGAAATGAAAAGGCAAGGCAATCAAAATAATAATAAAGATCTTATATTCAGGATATGTAAAGAGATCCTTCAAATGAATAAGAATTTCTACCTAATAGAATGTTGCACAAGAATCTTGGACAAGCACTTAGAGGATAGATAACTGACTGTTAAACAATCCTGTCAGTAATAAGGAAAATGAAAATTAAAATTACAGCAAATATCATACTTTCCAGGTAGAGCTAGTGCTAAAGAACCCGCCTTCCAACACAGGACTTGTCAGAGACACAAATTCAATCCCTGGGTCAGGAAGATCCCCTGGAGGAGGGCATGGCAACCGACTCCAGTGTTCTTGCCTGGAGAATTCCATGGACAGAGGACCCTGGGGGGCTAGAGTCCATGGGGTCACAAAGAGGTGGGCACAACTGAAGCAACTTAGCAGGCATTGTACAAGAACAGCTCAATGGATAAATGCATTAAAAATATATTCCTACAATGAAATACGTCTTAGCAATGAAAAAGGAGCAAATTACCAAGACATGTGATAATGTTGGATGAATTTTAAGAGCATTATGTTAGGTGAAATAAGGCAGACATAAAAGATAATATTCTGTATGATTTTGTTTATGTAAAATTCTGGAAAATGCAAAATTATCATGGCAAAAGATCAGTGTTTACCCAGGTCTGTGGATGGAGAAGGGAATTGACTGTAAAGGAACATGGAAGCTTTTTGAGGTGTTGAAAATATTCTGTGTCTTTTGTGTGGTGGTGGATACATTACAATCTATTTTCTTAAATAAATGACTGAACTTATTCATACCAAAAAACTGTCAGCAGTAAAAATAAATGAATCACTACACCAATATCAATGCATTTTAAAATCTAATGTTGAGAAGTGATAATAATAAGAGTATTCATATGATCAGTGCTTTTCATATAGTTCTTCTGTTTTTTAAAAAGCTTCTTAGTTACCATTTCTTGTATAGGATAACGAACACATTTTAATATTCTTGGGATAGGGAGAGATTTTTTTTTTTGAAATAGGATATAAACTATATCAACCAAAATGTAAATGATCAATATATTTATTTGGTTAAAATAAATATGATCATTTCTATTCAACAAAAGATGTCATTAAGAAATGAAAAGGCAAGGCAATCAAAATAATAATAAAGATCTTATATTCAGGATATGTAAAGAGATCCTTCAAATGAATAAGAATTTCTACCTAATAGAATGTTGCACAAGAATCTTGGACAAGCACTTAGAGGATAGATAACTGACTGTTAAACAATCCTGTCAGTAATAAGGAAAATGAAAATTAAAATTACAGCAAATATCATACTTTCCAGGTAGAGCTAGTGCTAAAGAACCCGCCTTCCAACACAGGACTTGTCAGAGACACAAATTCAATCCCTGGGTCAGGAAGATCCCCTGGAGGAGGGCATGGCAACCGACTCCAGTGTTCTTGCCTGGAGAATTCCATGGACAGAGGACCCTGGGGGGCTAGAGTCCATGGGGTCACAAAGAGGTGGGCACAACTGAAGCAACTTAGCAGGCATTGTACAAGAACAGCTCAATGGATAAATGCATTAAAAATATATTCCTACAATGAAATACGTCTTAGCAATGAAAAAGGAGCAAATTACCAAGACATGTGATAATGTTGGATGAATTTTAAGAGCATTATGTTAGGTGAAATAAGGCAGACATAAAAGATAATATTCTGTATGATTTTGTTTATGTAAAATTCTGGAAAATGCAAAATTATCATGGCAAAAGATCAGTGTTTACCCAGGTCTGTGGATGGAGAAGGGAATTGACTGTAAAGGAACATGGAAGCTTTTTGAGGTGTTGAAAATATTCTGTGTCTTTTGTGTGGTGGTGGATACATTACAATCTATTTTCTTAAATAAATGACTGAACTTATTCATACCAAAAAACTGTCAGCAGTAAAAATAAATGAATCACTACACCAATATCAATGCATTTTAAAATCTAATGTTGAGAAGTGATAATAATAAGAGTATTCATATGATCAGTGCTTTTCATATAGTTCTTCTGTATATTCTTTCTCCCTCTTAATATCCTCTGCTTCTGTTAGGTCCATACCATTTCTGTCCTTTATTGTGCCTGTCTTTGCATGAACTGTTCCCTAATTAATGTAGCTCTAATTTTCTTGAAGAGATCTCTAGTCTTTCCCATTCTGTTGACTTCTATTTCTTTGCACTGTTCACTTAGGAAGGCTTCTTATCTCTCTCTGCTATTCTCTGAAACTCTGCATTCAGATGGGCATATCTTTCCTTTTCTCCTTTGTCTTTCGTATCTCTTTTTTTCTCAGCTATTTGTAAGGCCCCCTCAGACAACCATTTTGCCTTTTTGGATATCTTTTGATTGGGTATAGCTTTGGTCACTGCCTCCTGTACAATGCTATGAACCTCCGTCCATAGTTATTTAGGCAAGCTGTCTATCAGATCTAAGCACTTGAATCTATTTGTAACTTCCACTGTATAATCATTGGAGGAGGAAATGGCAACCCACTCTAGTATTCTTGCCTGGAGAGCTCCACAGACCAGGGAGCCTGGCTTGCTGCAGTCCATTGGGTTGCAGAGTTGGGCACAACTGAATGACTTAACAATAGATATGATCAACTTAAAAATTCTCTAAACTATACTATTCTTAAGTCATGATAGAGGCAGCCTTTGGGCAGAGGAAAGAGAGTAAGGATTGGGAAAGGACATGAATGCAAAGAGGATCTCTTGGGAGCTGACAGTGCTTAGTTCTTCACCTGTGTAGTGAGTTCATGAGTGTTCATTTTATGATGCTTATGAATTATGTATTTGTGAACTTTTTTTTTAAAATACCAAAAACTTTTCCAGGTCAGGAGAAGGGAATTGACTGTAAAGGAACATGGAAGCTTTTTGAGGTGTTGAAAATATTCTGTGTCTTTTGTGTGGTGGTGGATACATTACAATCTATTTTCTTAAATAAATGACTGAACTTATTCATACCAAAAAACTGTCAGCAGTAAAAATAAATGAATCACTACACCAATATCAATGCATTTTAAAATCTAATGTTGAGAAGTGATAATAATAAGAGTATTCATATGATCAGTGCTTTTCATATAGTTCTTCTGTATATTCTTTCTCCCTCTTAATATCCTCTGCTTCTGTTAGGTCCATACCATTTCTGTCCTTTATTGTGCCTGTCTTTGCATGAACTGTTCCCTAATTAATGTAGCTCTAATTTTCTTGAAGAGATCTCTAGTCTTTCCCATTCTGTTGACTTCTATTTCTTTGCACTGTTCACTTAGGAAGGCTTCTTATCTCTCTCTGCTATTCTCTGAAACTCTGCATTCAGATGGGCATATCTTTCCTTTTCTCCTTTGTCTTTCGTATCTCTTTTTTTCTCAGCTATTTGTAAGGCCCCCTCAGACAACCATTTTGCCTTTTTGGATATCTTTTGATTGGGTATAGCTTTGGTCACTGCCTCCTGTACAATGCTATGAACCTCCGTCCATAGTTATTTAGGCACTCTGTCTATCAGATCTAATCCCTTGAATCTATTTGTAACTTCCACTGTATAATCATTGGAGGAGGAAATGGCAACCCACTCTAGTATTCTTGCCTGGAGAGCTCCACAGACCAGGGAGCCTGGCTTGCTGCAGTCCATTGGGTTGCAGAGTTGGGCACAACTGAATGACTTAACAATAGATATGATCAACTTAAAAATTCTCTAAACTATACTATTCTTAAGTCATGATAGAGGCAGCCTTTGGGCAGAGGAAAGAGAGTAAGGATTGGGAAAGGACATGAATGCAAAGAGGATCTCTTGGGAGCTGACAGTGCTTAGTTCTTCACCTGTGTAGTGAGTTCATGAGTGTTCATTTTATGATGCTTATGAATTATGTATTTAAATTTTCAGTACTTTTTTGATAATTAGGATAAGTGTCTGGCTGTTGGAAGGATGGGAAGTAGGGACAGGATTAAATGTGTAGCTTTGTTTTATTTTATTTTTAATTTTTTGAGAGGGGAGATTATTACTTTTTTATGAAACTGATTCATAAAGAAAAATAAAAGGTAAATGATCTGAAGGGACAACATTCAAAAAACTAAAATCATGACATCCAGTCCCATCACTTCAGGGCAAATAGCTGGGCAAACAACAGAAACAGTGACAGACTGTTTTCTTGGGCTCCAAAATCACTGCAGATGGTGACTGCAGCCATGAAATTAAAAGATGCTTGCCCTTTGGGAAAAAAGCTATGGCAAACCTAGACTGCATATCAGAAATCAGAGACATCTCTTTGCCAACAAAAGACTCTATAGGGATTTCCCTGGTGGCCCTTTGGCTAAGCCTCTGCATTCCCAGTACAGGGGGCCCAGGTTCTATCCCTGACTGGGGACCGAGATCCCACATGCTCCATCTGAGACCCAGTGAAACCAAATTTGAATAAATAAATAAATAAATATTTTTAAAAATTCTCTATAGTCAAAGCTATGGTTTTCTCTGTAGTTGTGTATGGATGTGAGAATTGGACCATAAAGAAGGCTGAGCATCAAAGAATCGATGCCTTTGAACTGTGGTGCTGGAGAAGACTCTTGAGAATCTCTTGGACTGCAAAGATATTAAACCAAAGATATCATCCCCAATCCTGAAGGAAATCAGCCCTGAATATTCACTGGAAAGATGGATGCTGAAGCCTGAAGCTCCAATACTTTGGTCGCTGGATGCGAAAAGACTACTCATTGGAAAAGCCCCCATGCTGGGAAAATTAGAAAGCAGAAGAAGAGGTTGACAGAGGATGAGATGGTTGGATGGTATCATTGCATAAATGCACATGAGTTTGAGCAAGCTTCAGAAGGTGGTTAAGGACAAGGAAGCCTGGTGTGCTGCAATCCATAGGGTAGCAAAGAGTCAGACACAACTGAGCAACTGAACCGAACTGAGGGGCAGGATTAAATGTGTAGTTTTGTTTTACTTTCTTTTTCTTTTAAAAGGGGAGATTACTACTTTTTCATGAGATTGACTCACAGAAAAAAATAGAAGGTAAATCTGATTTAAGGAATAATTAATAATGTGAAATTCCTGAGAAGAGGAGATTGGTTTCAAGGATTGCTCTTTGATTAATCATAGGAGAAGAAATGTGCACATGTAGGTTTGTGTTTTGGGAGCAGAGGGAGTTTCTGCCTCATGGCTTCTATTCTCTGTAAATTAGAAATGAGGTGGCTTTGTTGGGGGGAAGTAGAAAGATGAGTAGATTTGCAGTTTGAGAAAGTGATTGAAGTAAAGAAGTTTGAAAAAGTTGGCAGAGGAGAATGTGCAATCGACCTGGCATTCACTTGTTGGTCTTATGGGCCCAAAATGGCTCAGTGAATTCAATATACAGTCGGAGGTTCTCTGAGAAGGACCTCTGCTTTGGACTCAGACTATAACAGTGTGTTGTTTGGCCTCTTTAATGCACTTACTGTGGCTAAATTCTTGATCTCAAGAGGCACATAGATCATATGTGAAATCACTGTAGCTGTAAATATGTAACCACAACTGATTCTGGGAGTAGCACATAGAGATGGAGTCATGGATGAGATCTCCTGGTGTGGGCAAGGGGACTTAAAAAGAGGATCATTTGCCAGCAGTCACAGATATCTTGACAACAGGGTATTATTGTTCAAGTACAGCCTATGTACAAAACATCCTCATACGTGTGTTATTTGTCTAAGTCATAGAGTTCAAATCCAAAGAACCACCAAAGTATGAGGTTATCAGAAGTGGCTAGACATGTATATTATTTTGCTCAATACTGATTTTAAATTCAGAGGGAAAATTAGGGAGAAAGTGTGAATGAATCAACATGAATAGATCTACTATTTATATCTACTCTTTGAAAGTAATTCAAAGCAGTTGTCACAGAGAGGATTAGCTTGTAGTATTATTCTTGTGTGCATAATCATGTAATCTTGTTCTTAATAGCATTTATACTAATCTTGTATATTGGAAGGTCTTTCATTCCTTTGAGGGTAATTATATATCAAAATAAAGTGTCACCCAGCTCAAACTATTAAGCATCAGTGAAAGAGATGAAAGAATACTGTGCTCCATTAAAAATATATGAAAGCAAGTAAAAAACTTTCCATAGCATTCTGGCACTGAAACCTTATTATAATTGTATTTCATTTGATTTTTGAAAAGCCATCTACACACTTTCTTGGGAGACTATCAGGAAAAACAAAGATAAAAGATAGGTAGACAATAGGTGGGATGGGGGGACTGGGAGCGAGTGGAGGAGGGAGGGGTCAGGGATATGCATATTACTAATCTGGAATTATGCATATCTGTAAACAACAAAACTCTGTAAAAATAAAAGTTGGGGAAGTAGAAAGATGAGTAGATTTGCAGTTTGAGAAAGTGATTGAAGTAAAGAAGTTTGAAAAAGTTGGCAGAGGAGAATGTGCAATCGACCTGGCATTCACTTGTTGGTCTTATGGGCCCAAAATGGCTCAGTGAATTCAATATACAGTCGGAGGTTCTCTGAGAAGGACCTCTGCTTTGGACTCAGACTATAACAGTGTGTTGTTTGGCCTCTTTAATGCACTTACTGTGGCTAAATTCTTGATCTCAAGAGGCACATAGATCATATGTGAAATCACTGTAGCTGTAAATATGTAACCACAACTGATTCTGGGAGTAGCACATAGAGATGGAGTCATGGATGAGATCTCCTGGTGTGGGCAAGGGGACTTAAAAAGAGGATCATTTGCCAGCAGTCACAGATATCTTGACAACAGGGTATTATTGTTCAAGTACAGCCTATGTACAAAACATCCTCATACGTGTGTTATTTGTCTAAGTCATAGAGTTCAAATCCAAAGAACCACCAAAGTATGAGGTTATCAGAAGTGGCTAGACATGTATATTATTTTGCTCAATACTGATTTTAAATTCAGAGGGAAAATTAGGGAGAAAGTGTGAATGAATCAACATGAATAGATCTACTATTTATATCTACTCTTTGAAAGTAATTCAAAGCAGTTGTCACAGAGAGGATTAGCTTGTAGTATTATTCTTGTGTGCATAATCATGTAATCTTGTTCTTAATAGCATTTATACTAATCTTGTATATTGGAAGGTCTTTCATTCCTTTGAGGGTAATTATATATCAAAATAAAGTGTCACCCAGCTCAAACTATTAAGCATCAGTGAAAGAGATGAAAGAATACTGTGCTCCATTAAAAATATATGAAAGCAAGTAAAAAACTTTCCATAGCATTCTGGCACTGAAACCTTATTATAATTGTATTTCATTTGATTTTTGAAAAGCCATCTACACACTTTCTTGGGAGACTATCAGGAAAAACAAAGATAAAAGATAGGTAGACAATAGGTGGGATGGGGGGACTGGGAGCGAGTGGAGGAGGGAGGGGTCAGGGATATGCATATTACTAATCTGGAATTATGCATATCTGTAAACAACAAAACTCTGTAAAAATAAAAAGTCAAATAAAAATAATTGAAAAAAATAGGCAGTCAGTGAAATTACAGGCAAAAATATAAACACATTGTTCTTTTTTCATGTTAACTCTTTCTTGTACAAAATGAGAAACAGAGATAAGGGAGAAAAGAGGCAAAAGTATACCTTCAGGCTCAGATGGGGAGCAAAAAATGGTAGATCCACTTGCAAGTAGATCTTCAGAGTTAGGATTAATTATTAAAACAAAGATTATAATCAAAGTTTGTGAGTATAATTAGGGATCAACTATACAGTCGAAAACATTAGCTGCCCAATGGGAACTTTGAGTTCATTTTGCTAGCTATGTTTGTTTTATGACAGTAATACTTGATTACTTTTTAAGGTTAAACAAAAAAGTATATATATATATATGAAAAGTTAAAATATTCTCAATCTCTTTGTTACACATTGAGCTAATCAGTGTTAACTGTTTGCATCTTTATTTTCAGATATTTGTGTGTTTATTCAGTCATAAGCAAACAATTGTATGTCTTTGTGTGTGTGTTTAAAAACAACCATGGGATCTACTTGAACAGATTACTCTGAAATTTGGTTTTATCACTAAAAATAAATTATGGCCATCTAATCCAACAAAGTGATATAATATAACTGTATTCACACTTATTAATATTTGTATAATATGACATAATGTGTAATATGTACCATCATTAATAGTTCTTTTTTAACTAATCTTGTATATTGGAAGGTCTTTCATTCCTTTGAGGGTAATTATATATCAAAATAAAGTGTCACCCAGCTCAAACTATTAAGCATCAGTGAAAGAGATGAAAGAATACTGTGCTCCATTAAAAATATATGAAAGCAAGTAAAAAACTTTCCATAGCATTCTGGCACTGAAACCTTATTATAATTGTATTTCATTTGATTTTTGAAAAGCCATCTACACACTTTCTTGGGAGACTATCAGGAAAAACAAAGATAAAAGATAGGTAGACAATAGGTGGGATGGGGGGACTGGGAGCGAGTGGAGGAGGGAGGGGTCAGGGATATGCATATTACTAATCTGGAATTATGCATATCTGTAAACAACAAAACTCTGTAAAAATAAAAAGTCAAATAAAAATAATTGAAAAAAATAGGCAGTCAGTGAAATTACAGGCAAAAATATAAACACATTGTTCTTTTTTCATGTTAACTCTTTCTTGTACAAAATGAGAAACAGAGATAAGGGAGAAAAGAGGCAAAAGTATACCTTCAGGCTCAGATGGGGAGCAAAAAATGGTAGATCCACTTGCAAGTAGATCTTCAGAGTTAGGATTAATTATTAAAAACAAAGATTATAATCAAAGTTTGTGAGTATAATTAGGGATCAACTATACAGTCGAAAACATTAGCTGCCCAATGGGAACTTTGAGTTCATTTTGCTAGCTATGTTTGTTTTATGACAGTAATACTTGATTACTTTTTAAGGTTAAACAAAAAAGTATATATATATATATGAAAAGTTAAAATATTCTCAATCTCTTTGTTACACATTGAGCTAATCAGTGTTAACTGTTTGCATCTTTATTTTCAGATATTTGTGTGTTTATTCAGTCATAAGCAAACAATTGTATGTCTTTGTGTGTGTGTTTAAAAACAACCATGGGATCTACTTGAACAGATTACTCTGAAATTTGGTTTTATCACTAAAAATAAATTATGGCCATCTAATCCAACAAAGTGATATAATATAACTGTATTCACACTTATTAATATTTGTATAATATGACATAATGTGTATATGTACCATCAGCTACTACTATCAATATACATTCCAGTTATTTTATCTTAAGGAATTGACTCTTAGGACTGTTGAACTTAGCAAGTCTGAAATCTTTGATGGGGTGACAGACTGGACACCCAGAGAAAAGTTGAGATTGCAGCTCAAGTCCAAGTCAGTGTAGAGGCAGAGTTCTTTCTTCCATGAGATACCTCAGGCTTTTCTTGTAAGGCCTTCAACTGATTGCATGAAGTCCACCCACATTATGGGCTTTACTCAAAGTCTACTGACTTAAATAGTAATACCATCTAAGTATTAATTCACAGTAACACCTAGACTGGTGTTTGACCAAAAACTGGGTAGGGACTGTGGTCTAGGCAAGCTGGCATATAAAATTAACCCTCACACTATGTATATTCCTCTGGGATTTGCTTTTATCATTCAACATTTTGTTTTTGAGATTCTTCCAAGACTATAGTTCTGATTCATTCAATTTTTTCTTCTATGTAGTATGCCATTGCATGAATGTATTATAATTTATTTATCCATTTGTTCCTATTAACAAACACATGAGTTAATTTCCTTTTATTTTTGGTTACAGTGTTCATTGAATATTTTAGATTATAAATCAGTGTTCAAGTATAAGGGTTTCTTTAGATTATATACCTAGAAGTAAATGTATTGGGTGTTAGGATAGGCATATATTTCATTTACACAATAGTGTTGAGATGTTGTTCAAAGTGATGTGCCAGTTTACTCACCCACCATCAGTGAGAGTTGTGCCTGTTGTACCCCGTCTTGGTTTTGTCAAGCTTTTAAATGTTTGCCAGTGTTTTAGTCAAAGGTAAGACTCCTGGTTTTTCTCATTCAGTCTGCTAAATACCAACTGTGTGGCTGCTGTCACAAAATTATAAGGGTCCTGCCAGCCTTTAATTATGCCGGTTCCAGTCTCTCATCTTAAACTACTCAGGTAGATAATGTCAGGAAACAAATCAACTTTGTGTCAACTTACTGTGTGCCCACACCAAAGTGATATAATATAACTGTATAATTTTTTAAAAAACATAATGTGTGTATGTACCATCAGCTACTACTATCAATATACATTCCAGTTATTTTATCTTAAGGAATTGACTCTTAGGACTGTTGAACTTAGCAAGTCTGAAATCTTTGATGGGGTGACAGACTGGACACCCAGAGAAAAGTTGAGATTGCAGCTCAAGTCCAAGTCAGTGTAGAGGCAGAGTTCTTTCTTCCATGAGATACCTCAGGCTTTTCTTGTAAGGCCTTCAACTGATTGCATGAAGTCCACCCACATTATGGGCTTTACTCAAAGTCTACTGACTTAAATAGTAATACCATCTAAGTATTAATTCACAGTAACACCTAGACTGGTGTTTGACCAAAAACTGGGTAGGGACTGTGGTCTAGGCAAGCTGGCATATAAAATTAACCCTCACACTATGTATATTCCTCTGGGATTTGCTTTTATCATTCAACATTTTGTTTTTGAGATTCTTCCAAGACTATAGTTCTGATTCATTCAATTTTTTCTTCTATGTAGTATGCCATTGCATGAATGTATTATAATTTATTTATCCATTTGTTCCTATTAACAAACACATGAGTTAATTTCCTTTTATTTTTGGTTACAGTGTTCATTGAATATTTTAGATTATAAATCAGTGTTCAAGTATAAGGGTTTCTTTAGATTATATACCTAGAAGTAAATGTATTGGGTGTTAGGATAGGCATATATTTCATTTACACAATAGTGTTGAGATGTTGTTCAAAGTGATGTGCCAGTTTACTCACCCACCATCAGTGAGAGTTGTGCCTGTTGTACCCCGTCTTGGTTTTGTCAAGCTTTTAAATGTTTGCCAGTGTTTTAGTCAAAGGTAAGACTCCTGGTTTTTCTCATTCAGTCTGCTAAATACCAACTGTGTGGCTGCTGTCACAAAATTATAAGGGTCCTGCCAGCCTTTAATTATGCCGGTTCCAGTCTCTCATCTTAAACTACTCAGGTAGATAATGTCAGGAAACAAATCAACTTTGTGTCAACTTACTGTGTGCCCACACCAAAGACATTTAATATAACTTGGTTCGGGATATTTGCTGGGTTAATGAACTAGAATATAAATCAGACTGTTGGGTGTCAGTTTCTGAATAAGGAACCTAGATGGCTGTTTTTATGCAGAACAGCTGAGCAGGAATGGAATTACAGCTTGCCTGCAGCAATAGAATAGTTGCCACTGAGTTTTTCGTTTCAAACACGTTACAAAGTCATTTGAAATAGTATAGTCCACTACAGGTTTCTTACTATTTAATATATTTTCTGTGAGAGGGTTGTTAATTTAGGGGAACCAGGGGCAGTTGAATGGAGCCTGAAAATTTGAGAACATTGTTTCATCGTGTTGGTTTAAAGAAGTCTCTTTTGGGCTTTTTAAAAAGCAATTTTATCAACTTTTATTTAAAAAGAGGCTTAATTTCACAAGCTATCTTTTAAAATGAAAGCTAGTGCTATTTAAACACGAAAATGCTTACTGTAAGAACAATATTTTTGGATTTCAAGAAAAATCAGTGATTCAATTTCCATCTCTTAGCTAGTGCCCAATGGAATGTGGATGAAAAGGTTTCCATATTAGTGGTACCCATATGTGTGAATATCAAGAACTTGGTATAAAAGTTGACTAAAAGAAGCCTGTGTGTGTGTGTGCTCAGTTGTGTCCAACTCTTGGTAATCTCCTCAGACTGTAGCCCACCAGGCTCCTCTGTCTATGGAAGTCTCCAGGCAAGAATACTGGAGTGAGTTGCCACACCCTCCCCTTCAGGGGGTCTTCTAAACCCAGGGATTGAACCTGTGTCTCTTGTGTCTCTCAACATTTCCAGCCAGATTCTTTACCACTGAATCACCTGGGAATCCCAAGAGAAGACTACTACTCTCTTAAATTCTGTTTAGATTTAGACCAGGATCCACATATGTCTCTCTAAAAGGCAAACAGTAAATATTTTAGGCTTTTTTGGCCATGCAATCTGTTGTATCTCCTTATCTCCAGTGTTGTAGCTTGAAAATAGCTGGAAACAATACATAAATAAATGGGTATAACTGTATTTCAGTCCAACTTTACTCAAAAAAATGGTGGTAGTCTGGCCTTAGCTTTCAGGTTGTAGTTTCCCAACCCAATTTAGACCTTTAAATAAATGATATTAAGTATTAAGCTTAGTGGACAAAACATTTGTGACTATGCTCTCTCCTCTTGCCTATAAAGACTCTGTTGTCCCTCTTATACGAAATCATCCCTGCTGTTCCTCTTTATGATCATCATTTCAGAAGATAAGTGCACTGGGCTTTGTGTTGAGCCATTGGAACTGCATTTAAAAAGGTTAATGCGTTCCTTCTAAGGACATAGCGCATTTCATGAGATTGTTTATAAGCAAGTTTTGACTTATTGAATCTGTTTATTTATTGGTTGTAACAGGTCTTCCATCAAGTGGGACAAAGGGCTGCTCAACTGGGCTGGTTAAGACTACAGATTTGGCAGGTGTTTAAGCTTATAAGCCAGTGGCCTGCAGGGAGTGGGTGAGCCATTCGCTTGGCACCTGTGTCCTGCTGGCAGTGAACATTCCCTCCACTGCCATCTTTAGGAGGCTAAGGGCACCCATTGTAACTTATCACAAGTGGTTCTTTTTCTGTCTCTTTTGAAATTAACTGAACACATGAAATAGAGTCTATGAACCTGAACCAGTGGGTCCTATTTTGACCTAATAATCATGGGAAGTGATCCCAGACTTTTCATCACAGCCAGTTGCTATATTCAGCTAGACCATGGGGTGTGTGCCTGGGATGTGGCCTGGAAGGAGGTTGATGTTCCCTTATATTTCTCAGGAGCCCATTGTCTTATCTTTGTACCAATACTCACCATCTTTCTCTGAGACCCCTAGAAACCTTGTCTAAGTCTTCTCAGTTCACTCTAATGTATTCTATACTCAGCAGCCAGAGTGACCTTTTAAAAATGCAGTTCTCATCATGCCACTGCTTGACTTACATTTCCTTTTTTTTTCCATTCACACTGCCCTTAGGAGAAAGCCACAATTATCATGATTTTCTCTCAGGTCTATGCATGCTCTGATCCCAGCTCACCTCTGCAACTTCACTTGATTCCATTCCCTCCTGCACCTGTGTTTCCGTCTCACTTGTGTTTAGTTCCTATAACTAACTCCATACTGGCTCCCACCTCTGCACATGCTCTTGTCCTATTGATCTTCTATTTATAGTCTTGATTTTCTTAGAGAAACGAGGATAATCCACCATAATCTGTTCTATCCAAGTACATTCTATAGGATCTCAACTTGTTCTTTCAGTTACTGCAAGTGGATATGCTGCTTATTAAATTTAGTAATTGTTGTTTTGGGCAGTGGTACAGAAATGTAAAGAAGAAATTCAATTATTTTAATCAACAAGATATATGTGCCTCATCTTATGAAGTATCAGTGAAAGAGTATTTGAAGCAAGTGTTGCCAAAGGCAATGACTTCCAAAATTTGGCAGATCTGGAAATTTCCATGATAAATTGTGCAGAAAAAAAAACAACTTTCACATGAAATGTATAGAAATTTGAGACAAATTTAGGTTTATGTTGGTTACAATGTGTCTTCTGTGTGGTTTAATTCGCTTATCGGAGAAACAAATATTACTTAAGCTCACCCAGTGGCTGAATATGAGATTCATGTTGCCTTGTAGCAGATTTTTAAGCTCTCCATAGGTTTTCTTGAAAGCACAGAGATTTCAGCCAACATACTTTCCAGGATTTCCACCCACAAAGAACTATGGGAACCAGGTTGTTGTTGCTTAGTTGCTAAATTGTATTTTGCAACTGCATGTGCTGTAGCCTGCTAGATTCCACTGTCCATGTGGTTTCCCAGGCAAGAAATGGGAAACCCTAGGGTGGGTTGCCACTTCCTTTTCCAGGACATCTTCTTTATCTGGGGATCAAATTTGTGTCTCCTGCATTGGCAGGCAGGTTCTTTATCACAGAGCCACCAGGGAAGCCTACCATGGGATCTAGGTAGAAGATTGTTAAACCATGATTTAGTCGAACACCAAAGGGAGCCATTTCAGGAAGGCAGACTCATACCCAGGTAACTGACTCATGAACAGTGGTCCCGGTACAGACCTGGAGATAGCTCTGATCCCAGCTCACCTCTGCAACTTCACTTGATTCCATTCCCTCCTGCACCTGTGTTTCCGTCTCACTTGTGTTTAGTTCCTATAACTAACTCCATACTGGCTCCCACCTCTGCACATGCTCTTGTCCTATTGATCTTCTATTTATAGTCTTGATTTTCTTAGAGAAACGAGGATAATCCACCATAATCTGTTCTATCCAAGTACATTCTATAGGATCTCAACTTGTTCTTTCAGTTACTGCAAGTGGATATGCTGCTTATTAAATTTAGTAATTGTTGTTTTGGGCAGTGGTACAGAAATGTAAAGAAGAAATTCAATTATTTTAATCAACAAGATATATGTGCCTCATCTTATGAAGTATCAGTGAAAGAGTATTTGAAGCAAGTGTTGCCAAAGGCAATGACTTCCAAAATTTGGCAGATCTGGAAATTTCCATGATAAATTGTGCAGAAAAAAAAACAACTTTCACATGAAATGTATAGAAATTTGAGACAAATTTAGGTTTATGTTGGTTACAATGTGTCTTCTGTGTGGTTTAATTCGCTTATCGGAGAAACAAATATTACTTAAGCTCACCCAGTGGCTGAATATGAGATTCATGTTGCCTTGTAGCAGATTTTTAAGCTCTCCATAGGTTTTCTTGAAAGCACAGAGATTTCAGCCAACATACTTTCCAGGATTTCCACCCACAAAGAACTATGGGAACCAGGTTGTTGTTGCTTAGTTGCTAAATTGTATTTTGCAACTGCATGTGCTGTAGCCTGCTAGATTCCACTGTCCATGTGGTTTCCCAGGCAAGAAATGGGAAACCCTAGGGTGGGTTGCCATTTCCCTTTTTCCAGGACATCTTCTTTATCTGGGGATCAAATTTGTGTCTCCTGCATTGGCAGGCAGGTTCTTTATCACAGAGCCACCAGGGAAGCCTACCATGGGATCTAGGTAGAAGATTGTTAAACCATGATTTAGTCGAACACCAAAGGGAGCCATTTCAGGAAGGCAGACTCATACCCAGGTAACTGACTCATGAACAGTGGTCCCGGTACAGACCTGGAGATAGCTCTGTACCCCAGCAGTTCACTTACAGCTCCATTTGGCCTTGGTCCTTTTACTACAATTATTTGCCTGGGGACCTGGAAGGAGTCATGTCCATCAATGTATAACAGGTATATAGGCCTAGTCCCAGCTGTGGCCCCTGAAGTGGTCTGGGAACCTGCTCCAGGCCCTTTCAGCTGCAGCCCAAGTATCCCTGGAGGTAAGCCCACTAAACTTGGTCAGGCTAAAGATTTTGAAAGGCCCCTTAACTTGGTTCCAGTCCATTCTATTCATAGTCAGTCAGAAACCTTCCTAGCAGAGAGACCTGGAAGGAAACAGCCCCAAATAAGACCCAGGAAATACTTAAAGTGTCCTACACTTGACTTCAGCCTCTTGAGTTATAATCAAGGAGCAGTCCAGCCAGACCAGGGACCTGGAAGTAGACATGCCTATTTTGCCTCCAGAGCCAAGTCTGCAGACCTCAAGTGTGGCTGTGGAACCCAAAACAATTCTAGGCTTATTTCCAGACCCTTTCAGCTACAGTCCAAGGTGAGCCCTTCCCTCTTAGAGGCCCATCCAATGATCAGCCAGGAACCTTCCGAGGGAGCTGGCTAGTTCCACACCTGTCTATATACCTGGTAATTAGGTCCACTGTCTGAGGATACGCTTTGGGACAACCCCGAGGGCAAAAACCCTTGGGGGGGTTCCAGTGCCACCCTACAGAACAAAGAACTATGGGAACCAGGTTGTTGTTGCTTAGTTGCTAAATTGTATTTTGCAACTGCATGTGCTGTAGCCTGCTAGATTCCACTGTCCATGTGGTTTCCCAGGCAAGAAATGGGAAACCCTAGGGTGGGTTGCCACTTCCTTTTCCAGGACATCTTCTTTATCTGGGGATCAAATTTGTGTCTCCTGCATTGGCAGGCAGGTTCTTTATCACAGAGCCACCAGGGAAGCCTACCATGGGATCTAGGTAGAAGATTGTTAAACCATGATTTAGTCGAACACCAAAGGGAGCCATTTCAGGAAGGCAGACTCATACCCAGGTAACTGACTCATGAACAGTGGTCCCGGTACAGACCTGGAGATAGCTCTGTACCCCAGCAGTTCACTTACAGCTCCATTTGGCCTTGGTCCTTTTACTACAATTATTTGCCTGGGGACCTGGAAGGAGTCATGTCCATCAATGTATAACAGGTATATAGGCCTAGTCCCAGCTGTGGCCCCTGAAGTGGTCTGGGAACCTGCTCCAGGCCCTTTCAGCTGCAGCCCAAGTATCCCTGGAGGTAAGCCCACTAAACTTGGTCAGGCTAAAGATTTTGAAAGGCCCCTTAACTTGGTTCCAGTCCATTCTATTCATAGTCAGTCAGAAACCTTCCTAGCAGAGAGACCTGGAAGGAAACAGCCCCAAATAAGACCCAGGAAATACTTAAAGTGTCCTACACTTGACTTCAGCCTCTTGAGTTATAATCAAGGAGCAGTCCAGCCAGACCAGGGACCTGGAAGTAGACATGCCTATTTTGCCTCCAGAGCCAAGTCTGCAGACCTCAAGTGTGGCTGTGGAACCCAAAACAATTCTAGGCTTATTTCCAGACCCTTTCAGCTACAGTCCAAGGTGAGCCCTTCCCTCTTAGAGGCCCATCCAATGATCAGCCAGGAACCTTCCGAGGGAGCTGGCTAGTTCCACACCTGTCTATATACCTGGTAATTAGGTCCACTGTCTGAGGATACGCTTTGGACACTGAGGCAGACCCTTGTTCCAGTGCCACCCTACAGAACAAAGTACTGGAAGCAGTTTCATCCATCCAGGGATGGGACAGACTCCAGACCCACCTGGATGCCTGGTAACAAGCCCACCAACAGTAGAACTCACTACAGACTCAGAGACAGCATCAAAATTGACTCCAACACAGTATGACTGCAATTCCAGTATGCAGTATGACCATAATTCCTTCAGCTAGGGCTTCCCTCATAGCTCAGTCAATAAAGAATCTGCCTGAAATGTAGGAGACCCGGGTTCAATACCTGGATTGGGAAGAGCCCCTGGAGAAGGAAATGGCAACCCTCTCCAATATTCTTGCCTGGAGAATCCCATGGACAGAAGAGCCTGAAGGGCTACGATCCATGGGGTCACGAGAGTTGGACATGACCGAGAAAACTAAACCACTACTACCAGAGAGCTGACGGAAGGTCTTTACCTTGTGAAAGCAGTCTATAAAGATTGTAAGTTTGCTCCTTTAAATGAACAGACACTAATGAATAAAGAATCTGGCAAGTATGATAGTATGATACCGCCAAACAGAAATCCTGGAGTTGAAGGATACAGTGAGAAAAAAACCTGAAAAAGTCCATAGAGATACCAACATCCATGTACAAGAAACTCAAAGGACCCAAAGCAGATCAACTCAAAGAACATTAGTCCAAGACACAATATAAACAGTGTTAAAAGTAAAAAACAAAGAGAATATTGAAAGCAGTGAAAGAATTGCCTTACCATAAGTAAGGGAAAACTGAAAGGCTATCAATGGATTTCTATGCATAATCCTTGCAGGCTAGGAAGGAATTGGCAGATATAGTCAAAGTCCAACAAACTGGATAACTTAGAATAAATGAATAAATTACTAGAAACATATCGCTTACCAAGACTGAATCATGAAGAAATAGAAAATCTGTACCAGTAGCAACTAAGGAGATCAAAAATCTCCCAACAAAGAGATGCCCAAGACCAATGGATTCCACTGGTGGAGTATACCAAATATTTAAGAAGAATTAATGCTAATAATTCTCAGACTCTTCCAAAAGATTGAGCAGAGAAGAACACTGTAAAACTCATTTTATGAG
This sequence comes from Tragulus kanchil, assembly GCA_022376925.1. Taxonomy (NCBI): domain Eukaryota; kingdom Metazoa; phylum Chordata; class Mammalia; order Artiodactyla; family Tragulidae; genus Tragulus; species Tragulus kanchil. Next base: position 8,240,528 of record JAIOJX010000026.1, on the reverse strand, counting down.
GCCAGAATTACTCTGATACCATAGCCAGAAGACACCACAAGAAGAGAAAACTACAAACCAATATTCCTACTAGAGATAGATGCAAAAATTCTCAACAAAATACTATCAAGTTGAATTTGATAGCATATTAAAAGAATCATACACCACGATTAAATGGGATTTATCCCTAGGATGCAAAGATGGTTCAACATGCACAAATCAATAAATATGATATACCACATTAAGAGAATGAAGGATAAAACTACATGATCCTTTCAACATATTCAGACAGGGAAAAACAAATATTGTGTGCTCTGACTTATATTTGGAACCTTAAAAAAGCTGAATTCCTAGAAACAAAGAGTAGAATGATGGTTTCCAGGGATTGGGGGGAGCTGAGGAAATGGGAGAGCCTGAAGGGCTACGATCCATGGGGTCACGAGAGTTGGACATGACCGAGAAAACTAAACCACTACTACCAGAGAGCTGACGGAAGGTCTTTACCTTGTGAAAGCAGTCTATAAAGATTGTAAGTTTGCTCCTTTAAATGAACAGACACTAATGAATAAAGAATCTGGCAAGTATGATAGTATGATACCGCCAAACAGAAATCCTGGAGTTGAAGGATACAGTGAGAAAAAAACCTGAAAAAGTCCATAGAGATACCAACATCCATGTACAAGAAACTCAAAGGACCCAAAGCAGATCAACTCAAAGAACATTAGTCCAAGACACAATATAAACAGTGTTAAAAGTAAAAAACAAAGAGAATATTGAAAGCAGTGAAAGAATTGCCTTACCATAAGTAAGGGAAAACTGAAAGGCTATCAATGGATTTCTATGCATAATCCTTGCAGGCTAGGAAGGAATTGGCAGATATAGTCAAAGTCCAACAAACTGGATAACTTAGAATAAATGAATAAATTACTAGAAACATATCGCTTACCAAGACTGAATCATGAAGAAATAGAAAATCTGTACCAGTAGCAACTAAGGAGATCAAAAATCTCCCAACAAAGAGATGCCCAAGACCAATGGATTCCACTGGTGGAGTATACCAAATATTTAAGAAGAATTAATGCTAATAATTCTCAGACTCTTCCAAAAGATTGAGCAGAGAAGAACACTGTAAAACTCATTTTATGAGGCCAGAATTACTCTGATACCATAGCCAGAAGACACCACAAGAAGAGAAAACTACAAACCAATATTCCTACTAGAGATAGATGCAAAAATTCTCAACAAAATACTATCAAGTTGAATTTGATAGCATATTAAAAGAATCATACACCACGATTAAATGGGATTTATCCCTAGGATGCAAAGATGGTTCAACATGCACAAATCAATAAATATGATATACCACATTAAGAGAATGAAGGATAAAACTACATGATCCTTTCAACATATTCAGACAGGGAAAAACAAATATTGTGTGCTCTGACTTATATTTGGAACCTTAAAAAAGCTGAATTCCTAGAAACAAAGAGTAGAATGATGGTTTCCAGGGATTGGGGGGAGCTGAGGAAATGGGAGAGACACTGGTCAATGGGTACAAATTTTCAGTTATAAAAGAAGTAAGTTCTGGGGATCTAATATACAGCATGGTCAATAAATATATGTAAAATCCTCCAACTTTGTTAGTCATCAGGGACATACGTATTTTAACCTCCGTGGTTTTATAACTACATACACACCAGAATGTCTAAAAATCAAACAAACTGACATTACTAAGTGTTGGTGAAGAGTGGAACAATGGAAACTCTCATTTATTGCAGATAGGAATGTAATATGTTATACCAACTTGGGAAGACTATTTGTCATCATTGAATGGTAAATATGTTTATAGCCCATAATCCAGCACTTTTCCTTTTAGAATATCTTCTATAGAAATGCTTGCATAAGTGTATCAAAAACATGTACAAGAATATCCATTGCAAAATTATTTGAAATATCCCTGCCAAATCCAAATGCCCTTTAATAACAGAATGATTAATATCTGTGCATTTATAAATTACTTTTATAATCTATTTTTAAGGTTACTTTTCAGCAATGAAAAACTACAAACATACATAAGATGGATGTTTTTCATACTTTGTATTGTTGAACAATAGAAAGCAGGCACACAATCACATGTATAGTATAATTAAGTTTATGTAAAGTTCACAGAGGGGCTTCCCTGGTGGCCCAGGGTTAAAGAGTCTGCCTTGCAGTGCAAGGGGCACTGGTTTGATCCCTGGCCCAGGAAGATCCCACGTGTCGTGGAGCAGCTGGACCAGTGCGTCAAATAACAAGCCAGTGTTCTTCAGTGAGAGAGGCCACTGCAATGGGAGGCCTACACATGCTAAAGAATAAAAGATGGATGAAAAATAAATATAAACAAAAGAGGCATGATGGGGAAAAAGAAAAAAAAAAGTTCACGGAGTGGCAAAATTAATCCATGGTGTTGGAAACAAGCCACTATCACCTTTGAAGAAGGAGGAGGAAATATTGATTCAGAAGGGACTTATATAAGAGTCTTCTGAGGGGAGGGGTTATGATATTCTATTTCTCATGGATCCATTTTTTATTTTCACTTTGAGAATTCAAGCTGCTCACTTATATCCTTTTTTTTCACAATCACAATTTTTTTTATTTTACTTTTTTGATTTTAAAGAGTTTTGTTGTTTACAGATACGTATAATTCCAGCTTAGTCACACATATATCTCCTTCTCACCCCCCATCCCACCCCTCGAGGCGGTCACATAGCCTTTTTTAAAATACAGATAAATTTAAACATTTAAATAGAAAAGGAAACCAGTATCTGAATCCTAAATTTTTGTGCTTTCTATGTTAATTGTTTCAGTCATGTCTGACTCTTTGCGACCTCATGGAATGTACCGGACCAGTCTCCTCTGTCCATGGGATTCTCCAGGCAAGAATATTGGAGTGGGTTGCCATTTCCTTTTCCAGGGGATCTTCCTGACCCAGGGACCAAACCCACATCCCTTATGTCTCCTGCAATGGCAGATGGGTTCTTTACCACTAGCATCACCTGAGAAGTGGGTGTTTTCTATAATGGGTGTATAATTGTGTACTAAGTGGACAGAAGTAATTGATTGCCCTTGGTCATTCAGTAAAGTGATGGCACATTCCCTGACATTTGTGTTTGAAGGTTAAATTTGAATTGAGATCTGCATCATAAGCTCAAAACACAGTGTGTGCAGGTTTTCCGTGTTTTTCTATTATTTATGCCATTTCACTCCTTTTCTATTTCTTTTAATCAATAATTTTATGAGATGATTGATGCAAGGACATAGAAAATATTCGTGTAAACTGAATTGATGATTCTTTCCTTGCTGTAATAGAGGACATCATTCTTCTTTTATAATGCTAAATGTCAGTCAAAGACAAGAATATTTATACTTTTGAGCACAGCGGTTGGTGCTGTTACAGGTTCAGATTATTCCTCTCATCTCTTAAAGGTTATGGTCTGGACATGGGGCTCTTTTCGAGGCATACATCTTAGTTGACTGTCTGCAGCAACTGCTGAATCAAATAATCATTTCCCAGCAAATGCTTTGACGCCTTAAAAAAAAAAAAGCATTCCTATTACTGTTAAAACATTTGTAATTTTAATTATAAATCTAGACCTGAATTTTAATAAAAAAACACTTCTATCCATCTGAATTTTCCAGAGTTATATTGCCCTTTATCGTAATTTGTTCCTGGTGGAGTCTGTTATATGGATTGGATTGAACTAAGTTTTTTCTGTTACAATGTATCTTTGTCAAATTGTATCTAATATAAGCATCATGTCCACTGTGAACAACTAATTAAATATTCAGTGGCAGGGCTTCCCTGGTGGTCCAGTGGGTAGGGACACCACCTTGCAGGGCAAGGGCCGCCGGTTCGATCCCTGGCCTGGGAAGATCCCACGTGCTGCGGAGCTGCTGGACTGATGTGTCCAGTTACCGAACCGGAGCTCTGGGGTGCATGCATGCTCTGTGAAGACAGAGGCCACCGCAATGGGAGGACCACAGGAGCCAAAGAACAAAGACGGATGAAAATAGAGAAATGAAAGGCCAATAGAAGTGGCCCACCCATCCCCCTCCCTCCCCTCCCCCAAAAGATAAATAAATAAAATAAAAGTTTTAAAAAAAAATATTCAGTGGCTGACTGCCGACATATTAGAACTGTATTTTCTGCATTATTTCATTATTTCTGGTAGCCTTCAAATTTTTCAAGAAGTAAATATACTTAATGATTTATTCATATATGATAATTTGGACTTGTAAACATCAGTAGCATGTAGGTACAAGAGGCAATGTTGTTGTTGTTGTTTAGTAGTTAAGTCGTGTCTGACTCTTTTGGAACCCCATGGACTGCTAGGCTCCTCTGTCTATGAGATTCTCAGGCAAGTGTACTCAGGTAGGTTGCCATTTCCTTCTCCAGGGGATTTTCCTGATCCAGGGATTGAACACACATCTCCTGCACTGTAGGTGGATTCATTACCACTGAGTCACCAGGGAAGCCCAGAAGAGGCAATGGCCTATTTAAAAGGTCATAGGTTTTCAGTGTGTTGGGAGAAGTCCTTCTACCAGTATAAACCCAAATGTTGACTAGTTCGTTATTTTTACTTTAAGTTGAAACAAAGGGTAGACAGAGAAGGTAATTGTTAAAAGAAAAATATTTTTTATCCCTTAGAAGGTAACATATTTGTTTTCTTTTTCTTTTCTTTTTCTTTTTTTTTTTTTAAATTTGGCCTCTTTCATTGGTCTTGCATTTATTTATTTTCACCCATCTTTGTTCTTTGGCCTGCGTGGGCCTCCCATCGCAGTGGCCTCTTTTGTTGCAGAGCACTGGCTCTGGGCACATGTGCTCCAGAGTGCCGGCTCACAATTGGACACACTGGCCCAACCGCTCCACGGCATGTGGGATCTTCCCAAGCCAGGGATCAGATCGGTGAACAACTAATTAAATATTCAGTGGCAGGGCTTCCCTGGTGGTCCAGTGGGTAGGGACACCACCTTGCAGGGCAAGGGCCGCCGGTTCGATCCCTGGCCTGGGAAGATCCCACGTGCTGCGGAGCTGCTGGACTGATGTGTCCAGTTACCGAACCGGAGCTCTGGGGTGCATGCATGCTCTGTGAAGACAGAGGCCACCGCAATGGGAGGACCACAGGAGCCAAAGAACAAAGACGGATGAAAATAGAGAAATGAAAGGCCAATAGAAGTGGCCCACCCATCCCCCTCCCTCCCCTCCCCCAAAAGATAAATAAATAAAATAAAAGTTTTAAAAAAAAATATTCAGTGGCTGACTGCCGACATATTAGAACTGTATTTTCTGCATTATTTCATTATTTCTGGTAGCCTTCAAATTTTTCAAGAAGTAAATATACTTAATGATTTATTCATATATGATAATTTGGACTTGTAAACATCAGTAGCATGTAGGTACAAGAGGCAATGTTGTTGTTGTTGTTTAGTAGTTAAGTCGTGTCTGACTCTTTTGGAACCCCATGGACTGCTAGGCTCCTCTGTCTATGAGATTCTCAGGCAAGTGTACTCAGGTAGGTTGCCATTTCCTTCTCCAGGGGATTTTCCTGATCCAGGGATTGAACACACATCTCCTGCACTGTAGGTGGATTCATTACCACTGAGTCACCAGGGAAGCCCAGAAGAGGCAATGGCCTATTTAAAAGGTCATAGGTTTTCAGTGTGTTGGGAGAAGTCCTTCTACCAGTATAAACCCAAATGTTGACTAGTTCGTTATTTTTACTTTAAGTTGAAACAAAGGGTAGACAGAGAAGGTAATTGTTAAAAGAAAAATATTTTTTATCCCTTAGAAGGTAACATATTTGTTTTCTTTTTCTTTTCTTTTTCTTTTTTTTTTTTTAAATTTGGCCTCTTTCATTGGTCTTGCATTTATTTATTTTCACCCATCTTTGTTCTTTGGCCTGCGTGGGCCTCCCATCGCAGTGGCCTCTTTTGTTGCAGAGCACTGGCTCTGGGCACATGTGCTCCAGAGTGCCGGCTCACAATTGGACACACTGGCCCAACCGCTCCACGGCATGTGGGATCTTCCCAAGCCAGGGATCAGATCGGTGGCCCCTGCAATGCAAGGCAGACTCTTTACTGACTGGACCACCAGGGAAGCCCCTGTTTTCTTTTTAATATAAATCTAGTTTACAGACTAGATTAAGCTTGAAATTTCGCCAAGGTGAGGACTCGTGTTCTGCTTATGTGTTGGACCTTTTCCTTGTCAGTTACTCCACCGTGATTTCCTAAATTCTCACCGTCCACCTGCAGGCACACAGAGGATGTGCTTATCCAGGGTGGGTGACGATTGTGGATATTTTATTTATTCTTGGCTTCTTTGCACTTGCTGAACTCCTGGCCAGTGACAGAAGTTAAAACAGGTAAATAGAGAACATCACAATATAGGAAATTGAGTCTGAATAATGACATCTTGTGATTAAAACCCTTGTGATTTTTACTTAGCTCTTGGACATTTTAGCACATTTGATTAGAATATTTTTGTCTTTGACTCAGTCAATACTTATCAACCCTCATCCTGAATAACTATTAGTAACTGGCATTTATTGGGTGTTTTTGACATACCAAAGACAGTGATAACAGTGATAACTCTTTATTTTGTCCTATTCTTTAAAAAAATTTGGGAACATTATCTTCATTTTATTGGTTATGAAATTGAAAATCCAAACAATTAAGGAATTTGACAAAGGTTCTAAAGAAGGTAAATAGTGAAGCAGCAATTTGAACTCAGGTCAACTTAATCCAGAACCTGAATCTATAAACCTCACACACTGATATCTCTCCAGTTCTTTTCCAGACTAAAAATACAGGTTCTGTTCTCCTCTTTTCTTTATATAACTTGCACCTGTCTCATGACTGAAACTCATATTCAGCAAGTGATTAATGAGATGGAATCCTGCAGAGAGCTGTGAGCTCTCCATTAGAAATTGCTTGGTTATGGTTTATCAGTCATTTTCTGTGTGTGTTGAAGCTACCTTAATCCAAGAAACATTCAGCTTATGAAATTTCCCATTAGCCAAGGCTTGGCGAATGGCTTACAGTTACCAAACAAATGTTGCCCCATTTCTGATTTATCGCCAAGGAGTAGCATGGAGGACTTTCCCTGGTGCATCAGTGGTAAAGACTCGCAAGACAGAAGACACAAGAGATATAGGTTTGATCCCTGGCTCAGGAAGATCCCCTGGAGGAGGGCATGGCAACTCACTCTAGTATTCTTGCCTGGAGAATTTCTTTTTAATATAAATCTAGTTTACAGACTAGATTAAGCTTGAAATTTCGCCAAGGTGAGGACTCGTGTTCTGCTTATGTGTTGGACCTTTTCCTTGTCAGTTACTCCACCGTGATTTCCTAAATTCTCACCGTCCACCTGCAGGCACACAGAGGATGTGCTTATCCAGGGTGGGTGACGATTGTGGATATTTTATTTATTCTTGGCTTCTTTGCACTTGCTGAACTCCTGGCCAGTGACAGAAGTTAAAACAGGTAAATAGAGAACATCACAATATAGGAAATTGAGTCTGAATAATGACATCTTGTGATTAAAACCCTTGTGATTTTTACTTAGCTCTTGGACATTTTAGCACATTTGATTAGAATATTTTTGTCTTTGACTCAGTCAATACTTATCAACCCTCATCCTGAATAACTATTAGTAACTGGCATTTATTGGGTGTTTTTGACATACCAAAGACAGTGATAACAGTGATAACTCTTTATTTTGTCCTATTCTTTAAAAAAATTTGGGAACATTATCTTCATTTTATTGGTTATGAAATTGAAAATCCAAACAATTAAGGAATTTGACAAAGGTTCTAAAGAAGGTAAATAGTGAAGCAGCAATTTGAACTCAGGTCAACTTAATCCAGAACCTGAATCTATAAACCTCACACACTGATATCTCTCCAGTTCTTTTCCAGACTAAAAATACAGGTTCTGTTCTCCTCTTTTCTTTATATAACTTGCACCTGTCTCATGACTGAAACTCATATTCAGCAAGTGATTAATGAGATGGAATCCTGCAGAGAGCTGTGAGCTCTCCATTAGAAATTGCTTGGTTATGGTTTATCAGTCATTTTCTGTGTGTGTTGAAGCTACCTTAATCCAAGAAACATTCAGCTTATGAAATTTCCCATTAGCCAAGGCTTGGCGAATGGCTTACAGTTACCAAACAAATGTTGCCCCATTTCTGATTTATCGCCAAGGAGTAGCATGGAGGACTTTCCCTGGTGCATCAGTGGTAAAGACTCGCAAGACAGAAGACACAAGAGATATAGGTTTGATCCCTGGCTCAGGAAGATCCCCTGGAGGAGGGCATGGCAACTCACTCTAGTATTCTTGCCTGGAGAACCCCATGGAAAAAAGAGCCAGGCAGGCTACAATCCATGGGGTTGCAAAGAGTCAGACATGACTGAATCACTGGACACACAGCACAGTAGCTTTCTCTCTTTCTCTCTCTCTCTCTCTCTGTGTGTGTGTGTGTGTGTGTGTGTGTGTGTTGAGAGGACAGGAATCCAAGAGCTTTTCCTTCTCATGTACTTAGAGTGAGGGCAAGGAGAAAGAGAGGAGAAATAGTGGAGTGGAGGATGGCACTTGGAGTGCTGGTTGACCTTTGCACTTTAGGCTGGGGGAAAGAGAGCATTTTACATGTGAAGAGGGCATGGCTGCCTCCTGGAAATAGTTGGATTGACAGGACTGAGTAACAGTTAAACAGTCAGCAGTTCCCGGTGATCCGGATGCAGCCCATTGATGGTTTTTCCACTTGCATGCCTTCTCAAGCCATGGCTCTCAAAAAAGAGAACTTGAGAGTAATTATGTGTTAGAAATACCTGGCTTCACAGTGGGGTATGATCAAACCTGTGAACTGCACCTTAATCCATTTAACCTCCTTTTTTCTCTTGGTTGCATGAAACCATGCTCACTGGTGGAGTCTTTTAAGCCATTCCCTTTTATCCCTTCACCTTACTGTCCTCAAACTCTCATAATCCTCCTTTCACACTTCTTCCCCTTTGAACCAGGCCTCTCACTAACTCAAAAGGAAATATTTACTCCACACTCAACCTTTCAGAATTACTCTTGGGCAAATATTAAAGTTTAAACTCTACAGGCACACCTTTTATGGGATATTAGTGATAAAGGTTTAATGAAACTCAGTAGAAAAATTCACTGAAATACACACTGGCGCTGCTTTGGCCTGTGTGGTTAAACATGTCTCTGGATCTCTCTGTGGGCTTATTGTCCTAGATGTGATTTTAAAAAGCCTTCTCTGTGTTTCTTAGAAGGAAGGAAGCACTCTTATCTGTCGAAGCCCGAGTCAAAGGTTAACTCCTGGGGTAGTTTAAGCTGAGAACACAAAAAATCCATATAGAAAAATGTGATGGTATGGGAAAGGCTTCCTAATGTGCATGTTTGTATTCTTACAAGCACATTTCCTATCCCTTGGGGAAATGACATGTCCTCCGGTACTTCTGATGGAGTATGACCAGCTGATTGGTATTCAGGCCTCACACTTGCTATGGTCATTTCTCTGAGCCATTTGCTTCATCTCTTCTACTACCCATGGCCATAGTTCTGAAATTCCTCCTTTACTTACAGCGGGCCATCAGTTTCTCCAGGTTACTAGGAGCTATTGTAGCAGCATGTTATTCTGATCTTCTGGAGTTCTATCTAGGCTGTTAAAGCCCATAGGATAGGAGAGTGCTCCCTTAATGATAAACCCTCCTTTGTTCACTGCTGTGCTCTGCACCCCTCCCCCACACCAACCCCACACCTTCAAAATCCAGTCCCATACAGATCCGGCTCCTACTAGCATATATTGATCAGGTCCTGTGGTTCCTTCAATGTATCATCCCCTTTCTCCCTTTGCAGGCCCCAGATTGGTTCATATTGTGACGTGGCCTAAGTTACTGGTCTGGCAATAAGAGGAGGATGAGTGAATCCTAATTTGCGAGAGGGAAAGCATGTGTTGTCTTCCTAGGCAGAGGCCTGTGCCTTGTCTTCAGTTAAAGGGGAAGACTAGCCTTGCAAAGGGAGAAGCAGGCCCTTCCACAGGTCCAGGAGACTTTAGGATGTCAAGTTTCTTAAGTGCATGGAATCAGATGTTTCTATTGTAGTCTTAGAGCCCCATCGTTTCCTAATGATCGCCCTGACCTTGGCCTGTGACTAACTGGAAATGAGAATTCAGCTTTCCCTAGTGCTCCAGTACGCTTATAATTAAGTTCTGGACCAAAGGCTTGCCTTATTATGGCCCCCTAGTGATCAGAATCATTATATGTTGCCAGCAGGCTTTTTGATTGGTGATTAATCATGATCAGGCTTTCTTTGTCTCTTTCTAATGCATAGATGGCATTCAGTGGGGTGTTAAATATTTCACTGTCTTCATAATTACTACTTTCCTTAAACTTTTTAACATCTGCTGTATTGCACCCAGGTAGTACCTCCCCCCCACCACTTCCAAAGGTGCCACTGCATCTGTGTTGGTCACCAGTGAATGTCACAACAATCATACTACTATAGCATGCCACGGAGTAACTTTTAATACTCCTTGTATGTAGCAATGGGGTCCACCTCCAAAATCCAGTTTTAGGTTTTCTTCCTTGAACCACTCTTGGCATCAACCTTCTGAAGTTGGGTTCCTGGGGAAATAGACTCCTTGAGGGAGACTTGCACTCATGAAGTTCCTTGTGGTGTAGCCACAACTTACCAGCTGATTGGTATTCGGGCCCTATTGTAGCAGCATGTTATTCTGTTTCTTTTTTTGGGAGTTCTATCTAGGCTGTTAAAGCCCATAGGATAGGAGAGTGCTCCCTTAATGATAAACCCTCCTTTGTTCACTGCTGTGCTCTGCACCCCTCCCCCACACCAACCCCACACCTTCAAAATCCAGTCCCATACAGATCCGGCTCCTACTAGCATATATTGATCAGGTCCTGTGGTTCCTTCAATGTATCATCCCCTTTCTCCCTTTGCAGGCCCCAGATTGGTTCATATTGTGACGTGGCCTAAGTTACTGGTCTGGCAATAAGAGGAGGATGAGTGAATCCTAATTTGCGAGAGGAAAGCATGTGTTGTCTTCCTAGGCAGAGGCCTGTGCCTTGTCTTCAGTTAAAGGGGAAGACTAGCCTTGCAAAGGGAGAAGCAGGCCCTTCCACAGGTCCAGGAGACTTTAGGATGTCAAGTTTCTTAAGTGCATGGAATCAGATGTTTCTATTGTAGTCTTAGAGCCCCATCGTTTCCTAATGATCGCCCTGACCTTGGCCTGTGACTAACTGGAAATGAGAATTCAGCTTTCCCTAGTGCTCCAGTACGCTTATAATTAAGTTCTGGACCAAAGGCTTGCCTTATTATGGCCCCCTAGTGATCAGAATCATTATATGTTGCCAGCAGGCTTTTTGATTGGTGATTAATCATGATCAGGCTTTCTTTGTCTCTTTCTAATGCATAGATGGCATTCAGTGGGGTGTTAAATATTTCACTGTCTTCATAATTACTACTTTCCTTAAACTTTTTAACATCTGCTGTATTGCACCCAGGTAGTACCTCCCCCCCACCACTTCCAAAGGTGCCACTGCATCTGTGTTGGTCACCAGTGAATGTCACAACAATCATACTACTATAGCATGCCACGGAGTAACTTTTAATACTCCTTGTATGTAGCAATGGGGTCCACCTCCAAAATCCAGTTTTAGGTTTTTCTTCCTTGAACCACTCTTGGCATCAACCTTCTGAAGTTGGGTTCCTGGGGAAATAGACTCCTTGAGGGAGACTTGCACTCATGAAGTTCCTTGTGGTGTAGCCACAACATCTGTGAGGAAGTGAAGACAGCATGATTTGGCAGAAATACAATTGCCAGAAAGGCTGTAGCTCATCCCACTATAAGCTTTGGATCTAGGCAGGCTTCTAGGGTTGTCCTTAATGGACATGAGCTCAAACTTTATATCTCTGCACTGGTCAGTCATTAGAATTAGAATGCCCTATGAAGAAGCACTTTTCTTTGGCAGAAGGCCGTTATGAGTGGGGTTCTGTTGGCAACATTTCCCGCAGCTGGGAGAATGAGTAAGTCAGTTCAAAAGGGGGATCTGCCAATGCACCTTGGCCATGTTTGGGCTGCTAATAGACTGATCAAGTAGTAAGAAACTTTGGGTCAAAAGAAATCTGAGAAACATCTAATGTTATTTTCTTTGCCTTGTAGCTTCTTAACCAAGGGAACATCTAGGTGAACAAGAGTCTTGTTTTACAGTCCAGGGCTCTGCTATTTTTATCTCACTATGCTTACATCATATGTAGGTTATGCTATGTACCATAAATACAGGAAGCAGATGGGAAATAATAGTCATTATTCAATGTTGCATTGAAATAATTTTATAAATATAATTTAGCTTTTGCCATCACTAGGGAAGAGATATACTTTAAGCAATGGACATGCTTCTAAACAAGATGTTCTAAAACATCTAAATAAGAATCACATTCTGAAACAACCATCTCCATTGTCCAAAAGGTTGCTGCTGTCCCTAAGGAAACCAAAGTAAAACTAAAAGAAATTATATGTTGCCAGCAGGCTTTTGATTGGTGATTAATCATGATCAGGCTTTCTTTGTCTCTTTCTAATGCATAGATGGCATTCAGTGGGGTGTTAAATATTTCACTGTCTTCATAATTACTACTTTCCTTAAACTTTTTAACATCTGCTGTATTGCACCCAGGTAGTACCTCCCCCCCACCACTTCCAAAGGTGCCACTGCATCTGTGTTGGTCACCAGTGAATGTCACAACAATCATACTACTATAGCATGCCACGGAGTAACTTTTAATACTCCTTGTATGTAGCAATGGGGTCCACCTCCAAAATCCAGTTTTAGGTTTTTCTTCCTTGAACCACTCTTGGCATCAACCTTCTGAAGTTGGGTTCCTGGGGAAATAGACTCCTTGAGGGAGACTTGCACTCATGAAGTTCCTTGTGGTGTAGCCACAACATCTGTGAGGAAGTGAAGACAGCATGATTTGGCAGAAATACAATTGCCAGAAAGGCTGTAGCTCATCCCACTATAAGCTTTGGATCTAGGCAGGCTTCTAGGGTTGTCCTTAATGGACATGAGCTCAAACTTTATATCTCTGCACTGGTCAGTCATTAGAATTAGAATGCCCTATGAAGAAGCACTTTTCTTTGGCAGAAGGCCGTTATGAGTGGGGTTCTGTTGGCAACATTTCCCGCAGCTGGGAGAATGAGTAAGTCAGTTCAAAAGGGGGATCTGCCAATGCACCTTGGCCATGTTTGGGCTGCTAATAGACTGATCAAGTAGTAAGAAACTTTGGGTCAAAAGAAATCTGAGAAACATCTAATGTTATTTTCTTTGCCTTGTAGCTTCTTAACCAAGGGAACATCTAGGTGAACAAGAGTCTTGTTTTACAGTCCAGGGCTCTGCTATTTTTATCTCACTATGCTTACATCATATGTAGGTTATGCTATGTACCATAAATACAGGAAGCAGATGGGAAATAATAGTCATTATTCAATGTTGCATTGAAATAATTTTATAAATATAATTTAGCTTTTGCCATCACTAGGGAAGAGATATACTTTAAGCAATGGACATGCTTCTAAACAAGATGTTCTAAAACATCTAAATAAGAATCACATTCTGAAACAACCATCTCCATTGTCCAAAAGGTTGCTGCTGTCCCTAAGGAAACCAAAGTAAAACTAACAAACAGATAACCGGATGCTTTTAATACATATCAGCTTCACCCAAGGGACATTGCAATCCCAGGCACTCACGACTCATTTGTTTTCTCTATACTCCTCTTTCTCCCATTTCTGGAAAATGTTTCCTTCTACCCTCTTGAAATTTTTTTATTTGCGCACTAACTTGGAATTTCATAGATCAAAACATGTTCAACAGTACTTATTAATTTTAAAAGGAAAATTTTCACTGAAAGTATGCCAATATTAATAGTTGTTCTTTACTGCAAATGAACTGATAGTTGTTCTTGACCCTGAACTGGGGCTGCCTCCACTGAGAGAGTGGGGTTTTGAGGGAAAAAGGAATCACTCATAATCACAGTCATGGTGAGGGAAAGACTGGGCAGGTGCTGTGAAGAAGGACACGGGCAGGACCTGCCTAGGGAGAGAGGTAGAAGGGGTGGAAGAAGAGTACAGATGAAGCATTAGCAACTAGCAGTGACTGTAACTGTCTGAGGTCATGAGTGTAAGTGAACCAGCTTTTCCTCTTTCTTTTCTTTCCTATACCACTGAATCTCCTACTCCTAGGCCCCCAAATTCAGGCCAGTGTAATTGCTACCATTTTTCAGCCACAGTAGGGGTTAAATAGGTCTTTCTGGGATAATCTGAGCTCTAGCTACTATTTATTTGATAAAAATATAGCCTGAGCTCCAAACCACCAATTTACAGACTTTTGTCATGGGTGTCAATAGAGGAAGGACTTGCAGAATCTTGTTCTTTGCTTTGAATTACATCCAGGAAGTTGCCATCATCTTCCCAGGTTGACATCCCAGTGCAAGGTGTCTCTTCTTCATGTATGTCTGAGGTCTACAAACAGTTTCAGATAGTAGAAATATTACTTATTAAATAAATCCTGTGATAAAAATATTATTTCTTTGATTTGAATACTGTCTTCTCATAGCAGTTGTGTGAGAGACAGAACTGATTGCTTTTAGAGATGGAGGGGAATAAACTCTTCTAATGGAGAAAATTTCTAGTGGTTTTGAGATAAGCATGTTCTCCCACTGCCACGTCAATTGAGGTTTGAAGGAGATCATATGGAATAGGGAACAAAGAGCCAGATTTCTTCTTAGCTTAAGGTAACAAGAACTTGGATGTTGAATGTGACCCACAAGGACGTGGGGTGCCAGGAAAGTGATAGAAGACTAGAAGACTCGTACTTTGTACTCTTAACTTTCCCTGAGTTCAAACTCAGGGAGACAAGTGGCTTCTGTGAGACTGTAGTCTGTGGTGGCCGTGAATTATTAGTACCGTAATGTCTAAAATTAAATTTTAGGTTTCCTTCCTTTCTCCTCACTTACACTATATTCAGCCTTCAGTAAAAGATGACCATGTACAGTAGGCTTATGTAGAGGTCCGTTCAGAAAGGTCAGAGGAAGGACAGGGGAAACAGAGTGAAATGAGGACAGCTGTTGGAGTCCGTAGGAGAAATTTGGAACAAGTGGTAATCAGAATACAACTTCCTCAAAAATCCTTTAACAACGTGGAAGCCCTGATCATCCCATATTATCTGAGCTAAGGACATGAATCATTTACTTTTGGATACTGAAGGAAATTTAACCCCAGGAAACTGGAAGACTTGGGGAAAAAATGTTACATTTATAAATTTTATTTTCGCATATTGAGTTCTCAACGTTAAAATTTTTGATTATAAAGCCCATATTTCTCCATTTAATTGCTTTGACACCTTTTCTGTAGAAGAGATTTTCTAAATCTCCGGCTTTCAAAATCCAGGGTGAATAGATTATTTCTCTGCAGTCAGTATGGGGATCTGCAAGTCTGTGTATTTAATTCTCTGCCCAGCCCTTCATACTGTGCAAGAACAGGACTAGTGGCAAACAGCTCAGGCTCTGGGACCAGACAACCTAAGTCCCTGTTGTTTCCTCCACTTACAAAGTGTACCATCTTGGGCAAGTTACCTAACCTTTCTGTGCCTCAAATATCCCCATTTAAAGGAAGATTGTAATAGCACCTACAGCATAGAGGCTTTGTTGTGAGAATTCGATGAGTAACAAGCACAAAGCACTCAGAAGAATGTCTGACGTACAGTAAATATTAACTTACTGTCATCACGAAATAGAAGTTTTATGAAAATATTTATTGAGTGGTTAAGAACGAGAGCAATTACTTGAATATCAGGAGTTATTTTCTGTCTCTGTGAAAACTAAGGCTGTGCGTATAGGTGAATCCACAAATGCCTTAATTAGACTGAGAGATCCCTGAAGTTGGGAGTCGTACCTTCCCATGCATGTTATTACAGGACTCAGGGCTGCACAGAAAGGAGAGTGCCTGCCACTGTGTGGTGATGAAAGTAGTCGGCTTCAGGCCGTGTGGTTTTAGTCTTGTGGAAAGAACAGAGCAATTACATTATTTATCATGATCTAGAACTCCAGAGAAGTATGGAGGAGAATAATACAGTCATTAGATAGGAAGACACCTCATTTTCAAGTGCTGTTCTGTATTTGCGGGGATGTGTGTTCAGTTGCTTGGTCATGTCCAACACTCTGTGGCCTGGTGGACTGTAGCCTGCCAGGCTCCTCTTTATGTTTTGGCACGAATATAGGAGTAAGTTGCTGTTTTCCTTAGTCATCCCATATTATCTGAGCTAAGGACATGAATCATTTACTTTTGGATACTGAAGGAAATTTAACCCCAGGAAACTGGAAGACTTGGGGAAAAAATGTTACATTTATAAATTTTATTTTCGCATATTGAGTTCTCAACGTTAAAATTTTTGATTATAAAGCCCATATTTCTCCATTTAATTGCTTTGACACCTTTTCTGTAGAAGAGATTTTCTAAATCTCCGGCTTTCAAAATCCAGGGTGAATAGATTATTTCTCTGCAGTCAGTATGGGGATCTGCAAGTCTGTGTATTTAATTCTCTGCCCAGCCCTTCATACTGTGCAAGAACAGGACTAGTGGCAAACAGCTCAGGCTCTGGGACCAGACAACCTAAGTCCCTGTTGTTTCCTCCACTTACAAAGTGTACCATCTTGGGCAAGTTACCTAACCTTTCTGTGCCTCAAATATCCCCATTTAAAGGAAGATTGTAATAGCACCTACAGCATAGAGGCTTTGTTGTGAGAATTCGATGAGTAACAAGCACAAAGCACTCAGAAGAATGTCTGACGTACAGTAAATATTAACTTACTGTCATCACGAAATAGAAGTTTTATGAAAATATTTATTGAGTGGTTAAGAACGAGAGCAATTACTTGAATATCAGGAGTTATTTTCTGTCTCTGTGAAAACTAAGGCTGTGCGTATAGGTGAATCCACAAATGCCTTAATTAGACTGAGAGATCCCTGAAGTTGGGAGTCGTACCTTCCCATGCATGTTATTACAGGACTCAGGGCTGCACAGAAAGGAGAGTGCCTGCCACTGTGTGGTGATGAAAGTAGTCGGCTTCAGGCCGTGTGGTTTTAGTCTTGTGGAAAGAACAGAGCAATTACATTATTTATCATGATCTAGAACTCCAGAGAAGTATGGAGGAGAATAATACAGTCATTAGATAGGAAGACACCTCATTTTCAAGTGCTGTTCTGTATTTGCGGGGATGTGTGTTCAGTTGCTTGGTCATGTCCAACACTCTGTGGCCTGGTGGACTGTAGCCTGCCAGGCTCCTCTTGTCCATGAAATTTTTTAGGCACGAATATAGGAGTAAGTTGCTGTTTTCCTCCTCTGGGGGATCTTGTTGACCCAGAGATCAAACCTGTATCTCTTGAATCTCTTTCACTGACAGGCAGATTATTAACCACTAGTGCAATGTAGGAAGTGTTGCATTTGTGGGTAATATGCACTAATAGGTCAAATTCAAGACAACTGAAACTTGAAGGATGCAGAGTATAAAGGCATTGGTATTGCAAAATGACAGACCTGGATTCAAGATTGGACCTGTTCTGCTGTATACTAATTCTGAGACCTTGTGTATTTCCACCCATCTATCTATTACCTGATTTAGAAATGATTTAGAAGTAGCTTACAAATAGTATTTAAAAGGAGTCAAGGTCAAAGGGAAAGAATAAAGTAGGAAAAAACAGTTGTGACTTACATGACCACAGAGTTCACATCATTGACAATTAGCACTCTGACAAAGTAATAAGGGAATGAACCACCCAAACGGAATAAGCAAAGGACAAGAATAATCAATAATAGACATAAGATGTGAAATTATATCTAATCTCAATAATAACCAAAGAAATACAATTAAGGCCAAAATGAACTTTGAATTTTCTTTCTTAAATTGATACTGTTTTAAAAAAAATGGGAAAAGTAATTATGTTCTCAGCTAACAAGAGGAAAGAGAAAATAAGCACTCCTCTAAACTGCTGATGAGAATGAAAGTGATTACACTTTTTCTGAAAAATACTTTGGCAACATTTTTGAAAATGTGCATACCATTGACCCAAGAATTCCACTCGTAGGAATTTCTTCTAGAGAGACAACAGGACTAATATGCAAAGTAAAGCACACCATAATGTTCATTGCAGGTTTGTTTAATTAAAAATTAGAAATAACAAATGCATATCACTGGGAGACTGAATAAATTATGGTTCATACAAATTTTAAAAGTTTTATGTATATTTATTATATATTAGGTATAATTCAGTATATTAATACTGCTTCTGTTATTGTTCATAATAATCTTTTTCATTTTTATATTAGTAATTATTACATACCCCCAAAGGGACAGTTTCGCTTCATTTGTGGTAATCCCCCATGAAATTTTTTAGGCACGAATATAGGAGTAAGTTGCTGTTTTCCTCCTCTGGGGGATCTTGTTGACCCAGAGATCAAACCTGTATCTCTTGAATCTCTTTCACTGACAGGCAGATTATTAACCACTAGTGCAATGTAGGAAGTGTTGCATTTGTGGGTAATATGCACTAATAGGTCAAATTCAAGACAACTGAAACTTGAAGGATGCAGAGTATAAAGGCATTGGTATTGCAAAATGACAGACCTGGATTCAAGATTGGACCTGTTCTGCTGTATACTAATTCTGAGACCTTGTGTATTTCCACCCATCTATCTATTACCTGATTTAGAAATGATTTAGAAGTAGCTTACAAATAGTATTTAAAAGGAGTCAAGGTCAAAGGGAAAGAATAAAGTAGGAAAAAACAGTTGTGACTTACATGACCACAGAGTTCACATCATTGACAATTAGCACTCTGACAAAGTAATAAGGGAATGAACCACCCAAACGGAATAAGCAAAGGACAAGAATAATCAATAATAGACATAAGATGTGAAATTATATCTAATCTCAATAATAACCAAAGAAATACAATTAAGGCCAAAATGAACTTTGAATTTTCTTTCTTAAATTGATACTGTTTTAAAAAAAATGGGAAAAGTAATTATGTTCTCAGCTAACAAGAGGAAAGAGAAAATAAGCACTCCTCTAAACTGCTGATGAGAATGAAAGTGATTACACTTTTTCTGAAAAATACTTTGGCAACATTTTTGAAAATGTGCATACCATTGACCCAAGAATTCCACTCGTAGGAATTTCTTCTAGAGAGACAACAGGACTAATATGCAAAGTAAAGCACACCATAATGTTCATTGCAGGTTTGTTTAATTAAAAATTAGAAATAACAAATGCATATCACTGGGAGACTGAATAAATTATGGTTCATACAAATTTTAAAAGTTTTATGTATATTTATTATATATTAGGTATAATTCAGTATATTAATACTGCTTCTGTTATTGTTCATAATAATCTTTAATATGTAAATACTTATTTTGGTATATTAGTAATTATTTACAATATATGCTATATAGATTATAGAAAGCCCATACTATGTTACTAGTTTATTGAAAAAATTACTAGGTTACAAACTGGTATGCACCGTCCTGTCCTATTTTTTTCTAAATATGTGTGTCCATGCACACACAAAATAGTACTCTGTATATAATGCTTGGTATTGAGGTTATAGGTAACTTTTTTGTTTTTTGTTTAAGTTGAATTTTACAGGAAACTTGCTTACTTTAAAAGAAAACTTTTTATTTTGATACATACAACAAAAAAGGGAACAACACAGTGCTAGTTGACACAGCCTCACATTACCACCATGCTTAAAATCCACAGCAATATCTACAGTAGCCACCAGTTAAGTCTTTCTTTTGAATATCTCATCTGAGTCAGGATGTACCAGTCTACAAGGAAGACAGTCAACTTTTCCTTTGAGGTCAACTCTGAACACCTCCATGAAGAAACTGCTACTCAGTTATGCAGAATTGAATTCATTAACAGCATTATCCTTCTTTTCAGTCATATTTTTTCTCTGCACTGCCTAAGGTAGCAAATAATCCACCAAAAGCCATTTCATGTTTGTGATGGGCTCCTATGCGACTCAGCTCACTGCCATCAAGCAGAGTGGGGGAGGGAAAATCTTTAAAACTAAAATGAATACGACCTTCTTCCTGCTGGAATTTTAATGCTCTCCAAAGACCCATTAGTACACAGACTTGCTAGAATCTTGTGGCATTTGACCTAATTCAGCGAGAGTCCCGAGCTCAGGGACTCAATAATCCTACGCAGGCCTATGTGTTTTATTTATAGAATCTCCAAATAGGATGCAGGATGCTCTATATACAGATTCAGAAACTGTATAATGAAAAGTTTTAAGTGCTTAGACAAGGTGATTATCATTTTATTTATTTGAAAAAGTAAGGAAGACTTGCAACATTTTACAATTCAGAAGGCCTCAATACACTCGATTTATAGCTGAATAGTTTATAGAGAAGGAAAAGCTGACACTGAAGGAATAAATTCCGTAGCTTTCAGGAAACTTATTTAGTGCAGACAGTATTATTGATGATTTAATTTTTCAAGGTGATGCCTTAACTGTGCCGTGAAAGAATTTAATAAAGAAAAGTCTTAAAATAGCACAGCTTTAAAAATGTAGTTTCAATTTTACTTATGTTTCTAGGATATTGATTATTAGCTATGCACAAAAAGGAATTTCCTCCTGTTTCTTGGGGAAAAAAAAGTGAATTTTGTATGCAGTTCATCTTTGCCAGCATTTATGTAAAAATGTTCTGTAACTTAGGGTTAATTCTTTACATCTATGAGAATTTACATTAGTTTTTAAGTACAAGTGGTTAAAGACTTAGCTTTATTCCAATTATTCTTAATCCAGCCACGCTTTCATAATGCACAAATATCTGTTAAAAAAATCAAAGCATTTTCATTAAATCTTCTAGGACAGAAAACATTTGCCAATTTAAATGTGAATAACAACATTTGTAGTTATGTGGAATGTAAGGGAGATACTGAACTGTGCTTCCGGGAAAACCCACAGTATAATTGCTACTCAGACACAAAACTATTTTTTAAGTAAACTCTATGACAGGTTATGCAGCAGATTTGGAATGCGAAGTTTTCTTGCTTTAAACTTAAAAATGTATTTTTTGAGCCAAGTATTTTATGTCCATCTTAAAATCAACTTTTTGAGGTTTTTTTCCCCCATATTTGTTGAATCAAAGTGTCATTAGATGAAAATTTCTTAATTCTGTTTTTTAAAACTTCACCTTTTGTTCTAGGTCATAGATTAACTGTATTTACTAAGCTTTTATTTGAAACAAAAGTTTTAAAATTCTACTTATTCTGTGAAATGTGTAAGTTTGAAAGAACTTTCCTCCTTAGCTTAAAATGTGCAGTAACCTTGTGCAACTTTTCTGAATTCTGCACTAACCGCTAATCTTCTGGGATCTGTTTGTTTATTTGTGGCAAATGCAGCTTCCTTGTTTGGAAGACAAAAGTTCATAATGACTTATGAGAAACACATTTAGGTTTCTAGATCATGTCACAGGGCTATCTTAATGGATACAGAGAAACAGAATTTTTCGTGAAGACCAATAGAGAGAGAAAAAGGAAGGAAGGCATTGCCAAAAGAGAATATTTTGGGTTTTCCTGACACATACATTTTTTTAACAAATGATTAATAGTGTCTGATAAGTTCCAAATATAGAGCAACTTGTTTATTCTCTGATCATACGCATTTCCATTAGCTATGCAACAACAGGATGTTTTTCTTTGGACTTTTCCTCATTTGTGCATTACTGTCAGAATTTTTGTTAAAGTAGCTTTGCGATGAGGTTAACAATGGAGTGTCTTCTCTAAGTGAATGGGCCCTTTCCATTTGAAGATTGTTTACATCAGGGTTATGGTTTTGCTTACTAGGTAAAATGTCTCTCCTGTTGGCTGCAGTAACTTTTAGAAACCTCATTTCTTAATGTGACATTCCTTCGGGTAAGTGCTAATTGGTTGGACAAAGTGGGACAAACTTGGAGAGAACCCAGAGGGAGAGCAGTGCCATTTATTTTCAAAATGTATTAGCTCCCTGGAAGATTGGCACATTTCCAAACCACAAGGCAGAAATTACTGGATAGGGATTTTTATAGATTGGTGTCCCCCTGCCTGGTAGCTTGTTTTGTGGAAGCCATCATTGGGTGAGGTAGACGTTTAGTTTACTGTGGCTTTTTCTCTTGAACTCCTGGGAAAATGTACTCCGCACACAAAGCAAAAGCAAAGTTTTTTTTTTTTTTTTTTGAATAATTGCAAAGCGGTAATGATTTAATAGTTTCCTTTATGGTTCACAGCTTCTCTGGATTTAAGTTTTCTTTCTAAGGGTCTGATAAAACTCTCTAGTTTGTATCTCTCTAGGTCCTTTATCTCAAACAATAAACATCTATTAGATATCTGCCATGTATAAGACACCATGGGCAGATTTAAAAACAATTAAGCTATGGTCTCTGTCCTAGAGAGAATTCATAATCTAGACAGGGAGATAAGGCAGACACTGTGTCAGGGGGTTCCTAAACCACTCTTAGATTCAGTGATTTGCTCGAGAACTCATAGGACTGGTATGTATACAGGGATGGATTATTACAGCCAAAGGAGACAGCAAAATTAGCAAAGGAAAAAGGCACACGCGGCAAGGTGAAAAGGAAGCCAGGAATAAGCCTCCAGGAGTTCTTTCCTGGGATGTCACCTGGGGCATGTTTAATTACTCCAGTAATGAATTGTGACCACGTGTGCGACAGTCTACCAGGGAAGCTCACTGGAGCACTAAAGACTTTCACTGATGACCTATCATATACCAAAACTCCAGACTCCGGGGAGGAAACTGGGCATTTAGCATAACTGTACTGTTTGTACATTTTAGATGTGGTGAATCACTCAGGAGGTAGGAATGGTGGAAACACTCCTGAAATCCAAGCTCCCAGATGCCAGCCAGGGGCCAGTCTTGCAAGCATAGCAGTGTCAGGCCTGCTATATTACTTCTTCTTCATGGAGACGTAGCAGAAAGAAACACAGAACAAACAATAATCCCAAGTATTGAAATAAAAGGTAAACATGAAGAAATAGAAACGTGAGGATAAAAATATAGATCAATGTAACAGAATAATAAACCCAGAAATACAAAGGAAATATGCAATCAACTGATTTGGGGCAGAGGTTTCTGGATAATTCAGTTGGAGAAAGAATAGTCTTTTTAATGAATGGTACTGGAATAATAGGATATTCATGTGCTGTGCTTGATAGCTCAGTCGTGTCCAACTCTTTGTGAACCCATGGACTATAGCCTGCCAGACTCCTCTGTCAATGGGGATTCTCCAGGCAAAAATAATCTAGTGGGTTGCATGCTCTCCTTTAGGGAATTTTCCCAACTTGGAGACTGAACCCAGGTCTCCTGCATTGCAGGCAGATTCTTTTCCAACTGAGTTACCAGGGAATCTTCCCTACCCAGGAATCAAACTGGAGTCTCTCGCATTGCAGGCAGACTCTTTACTAACTGAGCTTCTAGGGAAGCCCAGAACATTCATAAGCAAAGTAATAAATTACTCTTCTTAGTAAGTACTATACATAAAAATAAACTCAAAATTTGACCTCAATACAAGAGCTAAAATTGTAATACTTTCTGCAGAACACTTTCGTGGGTTAGGCAAACATTTTTGGGAACCAAAAGTATGAATGATAAAGATAAAACATAAATTAGACTTTGTCAAAATTAAACTTCTACTCTTTGAAACTTATTGTAAGGGAAGTAGAGATAGGAAATCACTAGACTGGCATAACACATTTGTGGGTATGTATTTAATAACATGTGCATATTGTATAGGACAAAAATTTTAAATTCAGAACTCAATTCTAAGAAGCTGATACAGTTAAAAATGTGGAAAAGATTTCGCTTCATAAAAGAGTATAAATTATAACATGAAAAGTTCTTAGTCCCAATACCTCATGGCAAATAGATGGGCAAACAATGGAAAGAATGGCAAACTTTATTTTCTTGGGCTCCAAAATCACTGTGGATGGTGACTACAGCCATGAAATTAAAAGACTCTCGTTCCTTGGAAGAAAAGCTATGGCAAACCTAGACAGGGTGTTCAAAAACAGAGATATCACTTTGCCAACAAAAGTATGCATAGTCAAAGCTACGGTTTTTCCAGTAGTCATGTATGGATGTGAGAGTTGGACCATAAAAAAGGCTGTGCACTGAAGAATTGATGCCTTTGAACTTTGATGTTGGAGAAGACCCTTGAGAGTTCCTTGGACTTCAAGGAGGTCAATCCTAAAGGAAATGAACCCTGAATATTCATCAGAAGGATGGATGCTGAAGTTGAAGCTCCAATAGTTTGGCCACAAGATGTGAAGAATTGACTCATTGGAAAAGACTCTGATGCTGGGAAAAATAGAAGGCAAAGGGAGAAGGGAATGACAGAGGATGAGATGGTTGAATGCTGTCACTGAGTCAATGAACATGAGTTTGAGCAAGCTCTGGGAGATGGTAAAGAACAGGGAAGCCTGTCGTGCTGCAGTCCATGGGGTCGTAAAGAGTCAGACATGACGAGCAACTGACCTGAAGGAACTGAGATTGGATATTTTAAGCAAATTGACATTACCATGTGCTGAGAAGCCTGCAAAATAACTGGAACTTTCGTATATTGCTGGTGAGATTGTAAAATGGTACAACCACTTGGAAAACACTTTGTAAATTTTAAATAAAGCTAAATATATGCATACTGTACAGTCCAGAAGTCCCATTCCTAGGTATTTATAGAATAAATGAAATTGCATACAACACAAAGGCTGTATGCAAATGTTCAGGGCATGGAAGGACTGAGATGTCCATCGATTGGATACAGAGGCAAAGCAGGAGAGAGAGGTTCTTTCTGCCTCATTTTTCTCCAAAATATTCTCCACACTTCAAGAGAGCTCTTTCTGACTCTAAGAGATCCACAAGGTCAGACCCATCACTTTCCTGCTGGCAAATCTTCAGCTGTTTCCCATCACCCAGAAGATTCAATCCAGACTCCTCAGAACAGTGCTGATGACCTGGTCCATGTCCATCTTGACTCTCATACCCTTCAGTGCTCTCTTTGTTTTCTGAATTATCAATAAATGAATGTTCCTAGTCAGCAGCTCTGCCTGGGGCTTCATCAGAGCAAGAGCATGCCAGCCTTCAGGTTGAGGATTTGAGGAAGGCATGTAGGCAAAAAAAAAAGCCAAGTCAGAACTCTTGATGGGAAGTGAGACATATCTGTTAGGAAAGAATTCAGAAGAGCAACCAAAAAGAGACAATGGATCCTACTTCGTGGGCATCTAGAGGAGATTCCAGCTCAGAAAAGTGTTGGCAGGAATCTCTTCAATAAAACAAAGGTGATGAAGGAGGGTGGAACTGTGAGCTCAGAGCTAAGTGCTGAAGCTTGAGAAGCATAGCAGAAGGAGGCAGCATACCACCCCAAGCTAAGAGCATAATCCCCAAGTCTCTCAGTTCTGACTTTCCACCTTAATTGTTATGCCACTTTAGGCAGGTGACCAACCCCCAAAACCTCAGTTTTCTTATCTGCATGGAGACTAAATGTGGTAATGTATATAATAGTATTAACACAATGATGGCACATAGCAAGACCTGACTACATAGAATTCCTTAAGTGTTAAGGAGTGAAGCAACTGTGGTCCTTCTATACTCCAGCAGGAACACAGGAAATGTGAGGAGTGCCTGAATCTACCTGTGAAGAGTCGCAGGATGCAGCATTCAGATGAATTACAGGTTACATCTAGACCTTGTATAGCAATGGATGAGGGACAGTGGCTACACAAACTTGAATGAATCACTTTACCTCTTTGGATCTCAGTTTCTTTACATATAAATCTAGATTTGATGATATTTTATAAACCTTCCAGCTCTAAGATGTTATGACTCAATAAAATGGGATGGATTGTTGAATTATGACAAAAGTACTCTTTCATTTTATATGACCTTAGAAAAGAACAATGCCTTCAGATGAGGTGACATTTTCCAGCTCTAACTTGCCTCATTAATTCAGGATTGAAGCAATAACATATGGGATTGACAGCGAAATTGAAATTGAAATTAGCACATAAATTACATAGAAAACTATTAATTTGTATGGCAAAGACAGGGTTGTTTACAAAGTTTAGAATAATAGTTTCATTGGGAGAAGTTTCTTCATCGGTTAAAAGTGCATGAATCTGGCTTACACTAATTTCTCTTAATGAAAATCAAACTAATTGAGGAGAGGTTTTCTATAATAATTATTAAAAACTTCATTCAAGTCTAACGCAGAGAATAGGAACTCAGTAAATATGAGTCCTTGTGCTTCGCTTTTTTGTTTCTTGTCCTCTCCTAACTTCCAGTGTAAAAGCTTTGGAGTTTACATGACCTACTGCTTTGCTGAACTTTTCTGTAAAACGGAAAGAAGTCTCAGAAATAAGCTGCAGTCACCAAAACCCCCTTCTCAGGAATCAGCTGGGATCTGCAACCCATCAGAACTCCCCAGTTGTGGGGCTGTCAGCTAAAGTATGGCCAGTTTCAGTTTCTCTGAACTTTTATAAGGATAGACTGCAGCGACTTCAAATTCAAAGTCTGACTTTACTGCTTAGCGAATCAGTCAGCTGTCTTTATATGGTTTTCATAGGTATTGAATACTAATATAGCTCTCTAATGCCCAAAGGAATTTACTGAAAGTTGGGAAGATAGCAAAAAAATACGTACTATGAAGAATTTTCAAAATCCATGTTTTTCTAAATGTGGTAATGTATATAATAGTATTAACACAATGATGGCACATAGCAAGACCTGACTACATAGAATTCCTTAAGTGTTAAGGAGTGAAGCAACTGTGGTCCTTCTATACTCCAGCAGGAACACAGGAAATGTGAGGAGTGCCTGAATCTACCTGTGAAGAGTCGCAGGATGCAGCATTCAGATGAATTACAGGTTACATCTAGACCTTGTATAGCAATGGATGAGGGACAGTGGCTACACAAACTTGAATGAATCACTTTACCTCTTTGGATCTCAGTTTCTTTACATATAAATCTAGATTTGATGATATTTTATAAACCTTCCAGCTCTAAGATGTTATGACTCAATAAAATGGGATGGATTGTTGAATTATGACAAAAGTACTCTTTCATTTTATATGACCTTAGAAAAGAACAATGCCTTCAGATGAGGTGACATTTTCCAGCTCTAACTTGCCTCATTAATTCAGGATTGAAGCAATAACATATGGGATTGACAGCGAAATTGAAATTGAAATTAGCACATAAATTACATAGAAAACTATTAATTTGTATGGCAAAGACAGGGTTGTTTACAAAGTTTAGAATAATAGTTTCATTGGGAGAAGTTTCTTCATCGGTTAAAAGTGCATGAATCTGGCTTACACTAATTTCTCTTAATGAAAATCAAACTAATTGAGGAGAGGTTTTCTATAATAATTATTAAAAACTTCATTCAAGTCTAACGCAGAGAATAGGAACTCAGTAAATATGAGTCCTTGTGCTTCGCTTTTTTGTTTCTTGTCCTCTCCTAACTTCCAGTGTAAAAGCTTTGGAGTTTACATGACCTACTGCTTTGCTGAACTTTTCTGTAAAACGGAAAGAAGTCTCAGAAATAAGCTGCAGTCACCAAAACCCCCTTCTCAGGAATCAGCTGGGATCTGCAACCCATCAGAACTCCCCAGTTGTGGGGCTGTCAGCTAAAGTATGGCCAGTTTCAGTTTCTCTGAACTTTTATAAGGATAGACTGCAGCGACTTCAAATTCAAAGTCTGACTTTACTGCTTAGCGAATCAGTCAGCTGTCTTTATATGGTTTTCATAGGTATTGAATACCAATATAGCTCTCTAATGCCCAAAGGAATTTACTGAAAGTTTGGAAGATAGCAAAAAAATACTTACTATGAAGAATTTTCAAAATCCATGTTTTTTCTGTTTCAAGAATATGCTGCAGTTAAAGATTCAAAAATTTGAAAAAAAGTCATGACTTTCCTCCCAACTGAAATTTTGTGTCAGTGTGTTCATAGAAAGTTGGCTAAGGGAAAGTCTTTTATAGGTATGTAGTTATGTGTAGCAAAATAATATGAATATAATTACATAGTAGCATCCATGTGCTGTTAATTTGCTAGTAAAGTGTAATGATGCTTATTGATGATACTCAGTGCCACAGAACAAGCTGGACCTCAGGAAAGAAAAGAAAGGGATTCCAAATACCTCTTTCATCAAGTACATAGAGAATAGAGAATGCAACTGGTAGAAAGAAGAAAAAATTAAGAGGAATGTCTATTGGACCAAGTAGAATGACCAAAACTTTCCCAAAGATCAACCAAAAAATCCAGGAAGCCCATGTTTTGTATAGGCAGAAAGGAAAGAAATGAAACCGTCCAAAGGAGAGCACTTACAGTGAGTTTTGAGGACTTGCAGATGCAAAGATTGAGGTTTATGTAAATATTGTCTCCAGAGACCTGAAATGTGAAAACAACAACCCATCACAAAATGAAAAACTGCAGGCCTATAGGTCTCACAGAAGAGAAGCAGCAGCGGTGGAGACAAGGGGACATGGGGTATGGATGTTATCACACAGCCTAGCCCCCGCCCCCCACCAAGGAGCAGGCAGAGGGCAGCACCGATGCACAGGACCGTATTTTCAGTCCTGGTGGCTATGATTACATTACTGCTTGATAAGACAGAGTGCTGCCAGAGATCTCACAAGGGCAAGCACGTGTACCTACTGCTTTGCTGAACTTTTCTGTAAAACGGAAAGAAGTCTCAGAAATAAGCTGCAGTCACCAAAACCCCCTTCTCAGGAATCAGCTGGGATCTGCAACCCATCAGAACTCCCCAGTTGTGGGGCTGTCAGCTAAAGTATGGCCAGTTTCAGTTTCTCTGAACTTTTATAAGGATAGACTGCAGCGACTTCAAATTCAAAGTCTGACTTTACTGCTTAGCGAATCAGTCAGCTGTCTTTTTATGGTTTTCATAGGTATTGAATACCAATATAGCTCTCTAATGCCCAAAGGACTTTACTGAAAGTTTGGAAGATAGCAAAAAAATACTTACTATGAAGAATTTTCAAAATCCATGTTTTTTCTGTTTCAAGAATATGCTGCAGTTAAAGATTCAAAAATTTGAAAAAAAGTCATGACTTTCCTCCCAACTGAAATTTTGTGTCAGTGTGTTCATAGAAAGTTGGCTAAGGGAAAGTCTTTTATAGGTATGTAGTTATGTGTAGCAAAATAATATGAATATAATTACATAGTAGCATCCATGTGCTGTTAATTTGCTAGTAAAGTGTAATGATGCTTATTGATGATACTCAGTGCCACAGAACAAGCTGGACCTCAGGAAAGAAAAGAAAGGGATTCCAAATACCTCTTTCATCAAGTACATAGAGAATAGAGAATGCAACTGGTAGAAAGAAGAAAAAATTAAGAGGAATGTCTATTGGACCAAGTAGAATGACCAAAACTTTCCCAAAGATCAACCAAAAAATCCAGGAAGCCCATGTTTTGTATAGGCAGAAAGGAAAGAAATGAAACCGTCCAAAGGAGAGCACTTACAGTGAGTTTTGAGGACTTGCAGATGCAAAGATTGAGGTTTATGTAAATATTGTCTCCAGAGACCTGAAATGTGAAAACAACAACCCATCACAAAATGAAAAACTGCAGGCCTATAGGTCTCACAGAAGAGAAGCAGCAGCGGTGGAGACAAGGGGACATGGGGTATGGATGTTATCACACAGCCTAGCCCCCGCCCCCCACCAAGGAGCAGGCAGAGGGCAGCACCGATGCACAGGACCGTATTTTCAGTCCTGGTGGCTATGATTACATTACTGCTTGATAAGACAGAGTGCTGCCAGAGATCTCACAAGGGAAGATCAGGTACTTGCATGTGAGCAAGATTTCTAGAAATGTCACTCAACTCTAGAGAAACTTCTGTAATTAAGCCTCTTCTAGCTCCTGCATGTAGGTGAGACACCCCAGTGAGCATGCTCTGTGATAATAAATACTCTAAACATGTTCTTCACTAGTTTGGGGAAATAAGACATATAAATTTAGAGCCAAAAATAAATCACCAGGATTTAAAAGAGGTGTCACCAGGGTTTTTCCTTCTTTGCTCTTCCCTCATACTTTGACTCTAAATAAATTATCAAACAAACACTTTTAAAAGATCTGTGTGAAACTGAACCAAGGTGTTCGTCTGTCTGAGGCGTCCACGTGTCTCTGTTTAGCCGATATAAAAGGCAAACAGCTCTTACTTCAAAGCGCAATGTGAGTCGCTATCAGCAGACACCCGCTCCTTTTCACGAAGACTCCTTAGAGGTGCTGGTGTAGAGCCCTTCCCATGTGGCCAGCCTGCCGGCTTTCTGGGCAGTAAAGACACGATTCCAGCACCTCTCGATATCCAACTCAGATAAAAACACTTGTACAGCCTATTTCCATTTGGATAAACTACAGTTTTCATTTGTGTTCCATTAACTCTTTTCTGCTGATCTTATTCTCATAAACTATGAATAAACCAAAAAAATCTATTGGACCAAGTAGAATGACCAAACCGATCAACCAAAAAATCCAGGAAGCCCATGTTTTGTATAGGCAGAAAGGAAAGAAATGAAACCGTCCAAAGGAGAGCACTTACAGTGAGTTTTGAGGACTTGCAGATGCAAAGATTGAGGTTTATGTAAATATTGTCTCCAGAGACCTGAAATGTGAAAACAACAACCCATCACAAAATGAAAAACTGCAGGCCTATAGGTCTCACAGAAGAGAAGCAGCAGCGGTGGAGACAAGGGGACATGGGGTATGGATGTTATCACACAGCCTAGCCCCGCCCCACCAAGGAGCAGGCAGAGGGCAGCACCGATGCACAGGACCGTATTTTCAGTCCTGGTGGCTATGATTACATTACTGCTTGATAAGACAGAGTGCTGCCAGAGATCTCACAAGGGAAGATCAGGTACTTGCATGTGAGCAAGATTTCTAGAAATGTCACTCAACTCTAGAGAAACTTCTGTAATTAAGCCTCTTCTAGCTCCTGCATGTAGGTGAGACACCCCAGTGAGCATGCTCTGTGATAATAAATACTCTAAACATGTTCTTCACTAGTTTGGGGAAATAAGACATATAAATTTAGAGCCAAAAATAAATCACCAGGATTTAAAAGAGGTGTCACCAGGGTTTTTCCTTCTTTGCTCTTCCCTCATACTTTGACTCTAAATAAATTATCAAACAAACACTTTTAAAAGATCTGTGTGAAACTGAACCAAGGTGTTCGTCTGTCTGAGGCGTCCACGTGTCTCTGTTTAGCCGATATAAAAGGCAAACAGCTCTTACTTCAAAGCGCAATGTGAGTCGCTATCAGCAGACACCCGCTCCTTTTCACGAAGACTCCTTAGAGGTGCTGGTGTAGAGCCCTTCCCATGTGGCCAGCCTGCCGGCTTTCTGGGCAGTAAAGACACGATTCCAGCACCTCTCGATATCCAACTCAGATAAAAACACTTGTACAGCCTATTTCCATTTGGATAAACTACAGTTTTCATTTGTGTTCCATTAACTCTTTTCTGCTGATCTTATTCTCAAAACATCAAACATACTACAACAGGCATTATCTGAGTCCATTTAAAAAAGTGGTTTACTTGGAGCAATGGTCTGGAGGGATGGGGGGGACCTGGGTGGGGGGAGGGCCAAGGGATATGCATCTGATTGATCTGGGAACATACATGTACAAAAATAAATAAATAAATAAATAAATAAATAAATAAATAAATAAATAAATTTTAAAAAAAAGTGGTTTATAAATATCTTGATAATAACTCACCTAGAAGAGGCAAATATTTGGTGGTCAATGAGCCCCATCTGTTTCCAACATTTAGTTGAAAAGAGATATCAGTTATAAATTATTTATTCCTACAAACACAGAAGTTTTAGAAAATTTGTTGCTGTGAACCTATATGGTATGTGTATGTGTGCATATGAACAGCACTACACATTATCAGAGAACACAAGCTTGTCTACAGAATTATATGTTATAGAACAATGTCCTGAGCAATTAAAGACACAGTAATTTTACTACATGTAACTTGATAGTACATTTCAAATTTCTTAAATCTTCCCAGCCCATTCTTTTGTATAAGACCAACAAGGCGCCCATTTACTCTCAGGAATGCTTAGTACCCTACCTTGACAGGATTCCTCGGAGACAGGCATCCAAGAGAATGGGCATGTGGCCACCTGGATGATCAGGCTCTTCAGATCAGCAGAGGTTCCATCTAGGCATATATATATACGAGACGGTCCCAAAAGCTCCCATAGAGGAAGAAGGGTAAAATCCAATTTTCACACTGAAAGGTGACCACTGTGTACACCAAGCTGCTCAAGGAGTCAAGGCCTAGGAGTGAAAACGAGGCTTACTTCTTTCTCTGGTCCCAGACTTATGATCAACAAATGCAATTTTACAAAGATATTTTACCCCTTCACGAAGACTCCTTAGAGGTGCTAGCAGACACCCGCTCCTTTTCACGAAGACTCCTTAGAGGTGCTGGTGTAGAGCCCTTCCCATGTGGCCAGCCTGCCGGCTTTCTGGGCAGTAAAGACACGATTCCAGCACCTCTCGATATCCAACTCAGATAAAAACACTTGTACAGCCTATTTCCATTTGGATAAACTACAGTTTTCATTTGTGTTCCATTAACTCTTTTCTGCTGATCTTATTCTCAAAACATCAAACATACTACAACAGGCATTATCTGAGTCCATTTAAAAAAGTGGTTTACTTGGAGCAATGGTCTGGAGGGATGGGGGGACCTGGGTGGGGGGAGGGCCAAGGGATATGCATCTGATTGATCTGGGAACATACATGTACAAAAATAAATAAATAAATAAATAAATAAATAAATAAATAAATAAATAAATTTTAAAAAAAAGTGGTTTATAAATATCTTGATAATAACTCACCTAGAAGAGGCAAATATTTGGTGGTCAATGAGCCCCATCTGTTTCCAACATTTAGTTGAAAAGAGATATCAGTTATAAATTATTTATTCCTACAAACACAGAAGTTTTAGAAAATTTGTTGCTGTGAACCTATATGGTATGTGTATGTGTGCATATGAACAGCACTACACATTATCAGAGAACACAAGCTTGTCTACAGAATTATATGTTATAGAACAATGTCCTGAGCAATTAAAGACACAGTAATTTTACTACATGTAACTTGATAGTACATTTCAAATTTCTTAAATCTTCCCAGCCCATTCTTTTGTATAAGACCAACAAGGCGCCCATTTACTCTCAGGAATGCTTAGTACCCTACCTTGACAGGATTCCTCGGAGACAGGCATCCAAGAGAATGGGCATGTGGCCACCTGGATGATCAGGCTCTTCAGATCAGCAGAGGTTCCATCTAGGCATATATATATACGAGACGGTCCCAAAAGCTCCCATAGAGGAAGAAGGGTAAAAATCCAATTTTCACACTGAAAGGTGACCACTGTGTACACCAAGCTGCTCAAGGAGTCAAGGCCAAGGAAGATAGGAGTGCAAGCCCCCTTCTCCACAAATGGGCAGTGGGAGGCTTACTTCTTTCTCTGGTCCCAGACTTATGATCAACAAATGCAATTTTACAAAGACACTAGCTTTTCTCACCTCTTGCTCACATTGCCTGAATGTCAAATTGTCTCCAAGTTGCTCTCCTTGATAGTGGGCAGACACGTGGTTCAAGTGCATTTGATGGGTTTCTGAAAATGAGAAAAATAGTTCCAGTTTATCTAATTTAAAAATTAAATACCCCTCAAAAAGGAATAAAAAGGTCCATACCCACATGATGAGAAGAAGCAGGAGAGTAGCTGAGTTGTGTGCTTTTATTTATTTATTTTTTTGCTTGCTCAACTCTGCTGCACTGAGTCTCAGATGAGTATTTCTGTGGAGGGGGTTTCAAGTCTTAGGTTTGAGTAGAAAATTCATGATCCCATGATAGCAAGCAAATGAGAGTGAATTAAGAGAGCACTCTGAAACTAGACTGACCAGATTCAAATCCAACTCCTACCACTTCCCAGTTATGTGACCTTGACCATTTTCTTGAGCCTCATTTTCCCCACCCAAAAAAGGCACAAAGATATGAAAAACATGGTGCTTAAATAGACTGCATAGAGAACAGTTGTTTACAGTGAGAGGGGCTGAGGCAAGAAGGCAGAGTGTTTCCCTGTTCAGTGCTAGCTGGGAACATGTGCCTCAGCAACTCAGTTTCTACTGTTCTGTGCATGTCCACACATGACTGCAAATGCACTGTGAGTGTTGGTTCGGGGGTACAGACAAATTTTAGTGAGTCAGCAAATACACAGATACAGACTCTGTGCATAAGGAGGCTAGACTACACTAGGCAGTTTGACAGTTTACATCTCTTCCTGCAGTGCATGTAAACTCCTCTGTTCCACATTCTCACAGCACTTGGTGGTTTCAGACTTCCATTCTCACAGTTTGGAGAATGCATGTACTTCATAATAACCCTCAATGCTTTGAACACGTATGCCACAAAGTAGGCACTTGAAACACAGCTAGCCCACAGAATCAGATTAACCTGCAAATTAAGATAGGTTCCATAAAAGTTCATCTTTTCAGAATCTATCAGAATATTGTATCTTTTTCAAGTGTTGTAGGTGAATAGGTACAAAAGATGTTTACACGGATGTTTAAAAACTCAAAGAAAGGTGGTGGTTTCCTGCCTTACCTAGTCAGGTCAGTCACATCTTTCAAATTCACCAAGAGCAAAAAGTACTATAAACATGTTTACATTATTGTTTTGTAATTTTTTCCTTTTTACTCATTCAGAACATTCAAGTGATTTCTACATATTACACCCAAAAATGAAAATGCCACAGTGTAGAGACATTGTGACCTCAGTTTCCTCCATACAATACCTTTTGAGGACTGAAAACATAACCCCTAAAGTGTCAATCAAGTTTGAGACTGCACCAGTCATCACTAGGAGAAATGAGGTCTAATACATAACACGTGCCTGTTTTATATTTTCCTGTCTAATATAGATTTCTGTTTTGAGAGATGATTCATTAGTTTTTATCCATGAATGTTTACTGTCTTTCTGAATGTACTTTTGAGATTTATGTCCTCAGTGTAGTTTGGATGTTTCTTCCAAGAACATAGTATTCACTTTCCAAGTCTCATGTGAGACTCCAGGCCTATTTGTTTAAATTGCTTGGAATATTTTATAGCTGTATAGTATTTAACTTGGCAATTCCATACTGAAGGAAAGAGAAGAAAACTGCTCAAAGTTTCACCACAATGTACCAAGTCAAGTCATGGCATCTGCAACTTTTCTTTTTTTGGGGGGTTGTGCAGATTGGGGAGGGAGGGGGCGGGTGGGCCACTTCTATTGGTCTTTCATTTATCTATTTTCATCCATCTTTGTTCTTTGGCCCGTGTGGGCCTCCCATCGCGGTGGCCTCTCTCGCTGCAGGGCACCAGCTCTGGGCACATGCGCTCCAGAGCTCTGGCTCAGTAGTTGGACACATCGGTCCAGCAGCTCCGCAGCACGTGGGGTCTTCCCAGGCCAGGGATTGAACCGGCACCTCTTGCACTGCAAGGCGATGTGCTTACCCACTGGACCACCAGGGAAGCCCCACAACTTTTCACCCTTTCCTAAAATGGCTTATTTAGATTACTCTCATCTATGAGATGAAGCAAGAAGTTATCCACACTTAAAAAAAATTACTTAAAAAGTGGATTCATGAACTATTTTTGTATTAACTAGTTAAAGTGATTGGAATATACTTTTGACAAGTAATATTGCAAAAGGATCTAAGAAGTGTCAAGGCTGAAAGGTGTTCTCTTCTAAGATCCCTCTCTCAGTGGACGATCCTATACTGTTGCTCACAGAAGATCCTGGAGAAGTGATTGTTGTTATTTTTATGTTTTGACTAACCTAGTGTCTGTGTCTGTTTGGGCTGCTATAACAAACTAGCATAGACGGCATGGCTTAAAGGACAAATGTTTATTTCTCATAGTTCCATAGTTTGGAAAGTCCATGGTTAAGATGCTAGCAGACTCAGGGTGGGGGAAGGCCTGCTTCTTGTGCTCCCCTTGAAATTCATTAGTTTTTTTTTTCCATGAATGTTACCTTTGTCTTTCTGAATGTACTTTTGAGATTTATGTCCTCAGTGTAGTTTGGATGTTTCTTCCAAGAACATAGTATTCACTTTCCAAGTCTCATGTGAGACTCAGGCCTATTTGTTTAAATTGCTTGGAATATTTTATAGCTGTATAGTATTTAACTTGGCAATTCCATACTGAAGGAAAGAGAAGAAAACTGCTCAAAGTTTCACCACAATGTACCAAGTCAAGTCATGGCATCTGCAACTTTTCTTTTTTTGGGGGGTTGTGCAGATTGGGGAGGGAGGGGGCGGGTGGGCCACTTCTATTGGTCTTTCATTTATCTATTTTCATCCATCTTTGTTCTTTGGCCCGTGTGGGCCTCCCATCGCGGTGCCCTCTCTCGCTGCAGGGCACCAGCTCTGGGCACATGCGCTCCAGAGCTCTGGCTCAGTAGTTGGACACATCGGTCCAGCAGCTCCGCAGCACGTGGGGTCTTCCCAGGCCAGGGATTGAACCGGCACCTCTTGCACTGCAAGGCGATGTGCTTACCCACTGGACCACCAGGGAAGCCCCACAACTTTTCACCCTTTCCTAAAATGGCTTATTTAGATTACTCTCATCTATGAGATGAAGCAAGAAGTTATCCACACTTAAAAAAAATTACTTAAAAAGTGGATTCATGAACTATTTTTGTATTAACTAGTTAAAGTGATTGGAATATACTTTTGACAAGTAATATTGCAAAAGGATCTAAGAAGTGTCAAGGCTGAAAGGTGTTCTCTTCTAAGATCCCTCTCTCAGTGGACGATCCTATACTGTTGCTCACAGAAGATCCTGGAGAAGTGATTGTTGTTATTTTTATGTTTTGACTAACCTAGTGTCTGTGTCTGTTTGGGCTGCTATAACAAACTAGCATAGACGGCATGGCTTAAAGGACAAATGTTTATTTCTCATAGTTCCATAGTTTGGAAAGTCCATGGTTAAGATGCTAGCAGACTCAGGGTGGGGGAAGGCCTGCTTCTTGTGCTCTTGAAATAGGAGGTCTTCACCACCTTAGACCGACTCTACCTCATTTGCTTACTTGCGTATGTGTATGTTCTAATCTTCTCTGAAAATTTTTTATAACACTGTGTTAGTTTCTGTGTACATCATCATGAATCTGCTATATGTATACATATAGTAAGCTTCCCTCCCACTCACCGCTTCCCCCCAGTTCCACCCTCCTAGGTCATCACAGAGCATTGAGCTGAGTTTCCTGTGCTATATAGCAGCTTCCCTGAAGCCAGCGATTTTACAATGTGATGTATATACGTCATTGCTACTCTCCCAGTTCATCGCTGCCCTTCTTCCATCACTCTGTAACTCATCTTCCTCACTCACTTCTGATCTTGATAGTGATGTCATTTTCCAGTTTGTTGGTTGCCTAAGTCCCTTCATCTGGCTTCCCAGGTGACCTTAGTGGTAAAGAATCTGCCTGCCAATGCAGGAGAAGCATGAGATGCAAGTTCAATCCCTGGGTTCGGAAGATCCCCTGGAGGAAGACATGGCAACCCTCTCCAGTATTGTTGCCTGGAGAATCCTATAGACAGATGAGCCTGGTGGACTACACTGCCTAGGGCTGCAAAGAGTTAAACACATCTAAACGACTGAGAATGTCAGTCCCTTTATCTCATTCAGCTTATTCTGCATATCGTCTTCTTATACCCACTGTCATTTTAAACATTTCATAAATTTTATATTCAAGACACTTAAGAGGGTACTCCTGTGTAACTCCTGTGTTCTCCCTAACTGCCGTAGCACATAACTTCACACCTTTCTTTTCTTTCTATTTGTTGTCGTTGTTG
This sequence comes from Tragulus kanchil, assembly GCA_022376925.1. Classification (NCBI taxonomy): domain Eukaryota; kingdom Metazoa; phylum Chordata; class Mammalia; order Artiodactyla; family Tragulidae; genus Tragulus; species Tragulus kanchil. The sequence goes on along the minus strand of JAIOJX010000026.1, from coordinate 8,202,489 downwards.
TTCTTTTTTAAAATTCTGGGATTGCATAGAGGTGGCCCTCTCTCAGTGGACGATCCTATACTGTTGCTCACAGAAGATCCTGGAGAAGTGATTGTTGTTATTTTTATGTTTTGACTAACCTAGTGTCTGTGTCTGTTTGGGCTGCTATAACAAACTAGCATAGACGGCATGGCTTAAAGGACAAATGTTTATTTCTCATAGTTCCATAGTTTGGAAAGTCCATGGTTAAGATGCTAGCAGACTCAGGGTGGGGGAAGGCCTGCTTCTTGTGCTCTTGAAATAGGAGGTCTTCACCACCTTAGACCGACTCTACCTCATTTGCTTACTTGCGTATGTGTATGTTCTAATCTTCTCTGAAAATTTTTTATAACACTGTGTTAGTTTCTGTGTACATCATCATGAATCTGCTATATGTATACATATAGTAAGCTTCCCTCCCACTCACCGCTTCCCCCCAGTTCCACCCTCCTAGGTCATCACAGAGCATTGAGCTGAGTTTCCTGTGCTATATAGCAGCTTCCCTGAAGCCAGCGATTTTACAATGTGATGTATATACGTCATTGCTACTCTCCCAGTTCATCGCTGCCCTTCTTCCATCACTCTGTAACTCATCTTCCTCACTCACTTCTGATCTTGATAGTGATGTCATTTTCCAGTTTGTTGGTTGCCTAAGTCCCTTCATCTGGCTTCCCAGGTGACCTTAGTGGTAAAGAATCTGCCTGCCAATGCAGGAGAAGCATGAGATGCAAGTTCAATCCCTGGGTTCGGAAGATCCCCTGGAGGAAGACATGGCAACCCTCTCCAGTATTGTTGCCTGGAGAATCCTATAGACAGATGAGCCTGGTGGACTACACTGCCTAGGGCTGCAAAGAGTTAAACACATCTAAACGACTGAGAATGTCAGTCCCTTTATCTCATTCAGCTTATTCTGCATATCGTCTTCTTATACCCACTGTCATTTTAAACATTTCATAAATTTTATATTCAAGACACTTAAGAGGGTACTCCTGTGTAACTCCTGTGTTCTCCCTAACTGCCGTAGCACATAACTTCACACCTTTCTTTTCTTTCTATTTGTTGTCGTTGTTGTTCTTTTTTAAAATTCTGGCACTTACTCCCACTAACTTTACTTCCATGACTTGGGAATATGACCTATCTACATAAGGAACCTCTCTACACCTCCATTACCACTAGTGACATATAATTTATGTCTTTTAGAGTTTTAAAATTACTAGAAATTACTAGATTTAAATAGGCTGACAATCTCCAACTCCACTTAATGCCTTTTCAAGTGTTGAAAGTAAGAAAATTTATTTTCATCACAAAATAATGATGATTATCTTCCCTATAGGAACTTTTAAAAGATGCTGAATGTTTTCTGTAGTACTGTAACCTTCATTAACAACTTATTATAATTATGAATGTATGTAACCCTCATTTGAACAAAATTTGAACAAAAATATATAATGATATACTATATTCTCTCTTGTAGAGCAGTATGTAGGAATATAGTAGGCCATTAATACATATGTCATCAATAAATGAAAGAACATTTATAAGATTTTCCAAGTCACAGTATCCTGGACAATGCAAACTAAAGTGATGATAAACTATATTCTGCATTTATTAGACTGGTAATAATTCTTTTTTTTTGGCCACTTCTATTGGTCTTTCATTTATTTATCTTTGTTCTTTGGCCTGTGTAGTCCTCCCATCAAAGTGGTCTCTCTCTCTCTGCAGAGCGCTGGCTCTGGGCACATGCTCTCCAGAGCTCCAGTTCAGTAGTTGGGCACAATGGTCCAGTTGCTCCGCAGCACGTGAGATCTTCCCAGGTCAGGGATCAAACCAGTGCCCCTTGCACTGCAAAGTGGTGTCCTTATTCACTGGACCACCAGGGAAGCCCTGGTAATAATTTTTAGAGTAGTTAAGATGCCTATTCTTACGAAGGATGTTAAGAGACAGTATTTTCATGTGTTGATTGGACTGTTAAAGTGAATTTGGAAAGAACCTAGCCTGATCTATTAAAATACACATACCCTTTAATTCAGCAACCCAGTCTTAAGACTCCATCTCTCAGGAAGACAGAAACCATCCATAAGAACATATTCTTATAGGTAGGTAGGTATACATGAACATATGTTATGTGTGTGTGTGTGTGTGTGTGTGTGTATGTGCTATAAGTATGCAATATATATTTTATGTTCTCATAAGTAAAAGAACAAATAAAATGCCTGAGTACTCTTAAGCAGTTTTCCCAGGTGGTGCTAGTGGTAAAGAACCAGCCTGCCAATGCAAGAGACATAAGAGGCGTGGGTTGGATGCCTGAGTTGGATAGATTCCCTGGAGAAGGAAATGGCCACCCATTCCAGTATTCTTGCCTGGAGGACCCCATGGACAGAGGAGCCTGGTGGGTTAGAGTCTATGGGGTCACAAAGAATTGGACACAACTGAAGCAAAATAGCACATATTTCATCAGTGGGAAGATTTGATAAACTATTATATCTGGTAGAATACTGTATAGTCATTAGAAAAATAGAGTAGACTTGTATCAGTTGACTTGAAATGTTTTCTATGAGATATTACTGAGTGAGAAAAGCAATAGGGCGAAGAGTGCATAATATAATCTTGTTTTGTAAAACAAGCCTTAACAAAAAATTGTCTTGCATATGTATACCTTATTACAGGAGCAAAGAAAAGGTAGGGAAAGATACACACCAAGTTCTTACCAGAAGCGAGTTGGTGTCAGTGAAGGGGTGTGGAGACTGAGAGGACAGCAGTATATGGACACACAGATTATGCACTGTGTAATTCCAGGGACATCATTTGTATACACTGTGGCGGACAGAGTTCCAAGTGGCCTCTATGATGCTTGCTTTCTAGTGTTCATGCCTTCTTTTGATTGTCTCTTGTATGTATGAAGGAGGAATCTGTGATTTGCTTCTATAGTTGTAATATAGCAAAGGTGATTAAATATATGTGATTATGTTACTTAAGACTATAATGCCCATCTTTCTAGAATCTCTTTTACCCTTCATGACCATGAGAAAGCAAGAAGCCCTGTAGGGAAACCCCACATGACAAGCACTGCATGTGAGTGGCTGAGGATGCCCTCTGGCCAACAACTGCAATCAAGGAAGCAAATAATTCCCCAGTTGAGCCTCCAGATGATGCTGCAGGCCTGGACAACAGTAGATTACAGGCTAAGCAGAGGGTCCAACTAAGCCACACCTTGACTCCTGACCCATGGGAATGATGAGGTAATACGTTTGTATTGTTTTAAGTTGCCAAGCTTAAAAGATGGGAAAGGGACATGTTGAGGAAGTGAGGAGTGAGCTAGATCTGAAGGCAGAGCAGGAGTGATCCTGGTAAAGGGTATGGGACGGTTCCAGTATGGAGGCACAACCTGCACAAAGCCTGAAGCAAGAAGGAGCATGATCTGCCCAAGGCACAGAAGGAGGGCTAGGCAGCAGGAATGCTGAAGGGACACAAAGAAGGGGTGGGGCTGAAGAGGCCACAGGGCAAGATCAGGGCTTCTGAACTGTCTGCCTTCAGAGGCACTTGGCAAGCTGGGGGCAGCTCCAGACCTCCAAGGAGAACTACCTCAGCAAGGCCCATGCAGGGATACGAAGCTCGCCAGAGAGTCTCTTACCTGACAGTTTCAAAGATGCCTGTTTAGTGCCTTAAGCCATGTTAGGATTTTAGGTATTTTCCCTAATGTTATGTATTTTAATTAGAAGGTAACAAACTCAGATGGTAAAGAATATGCTTGCAGTGCAGGAGACCTGGGTTCAGTCCCTGGGTCGGGACGATCCCCTGGAGAAAGGAATGGCAATCCACTCCAATATTCTTGCCTTCAGAATTCCGAGGGCAGAGGTGCCTGGCAGGCTACAGTCCATGCGGCCATAAAGAGCTGGACACAAGTGAGTGGCTGAACATGCCCACACATAGAAGCTCAGATTTGAAGACAGAGTGTTATTTGAACTGCCTAAGGCGTGCACTGATGCACTGTGGCATAGTGCATCAGTAGGGAGGCTATTGCAGCAGGCCCCAAGTGGAAGGAGTGTGGAGACCGCTGGAGTATTGAAAAACTAAAATAAAATGAAAGAATACTTGAAATAATTCCTACACTTAGTAGAGGCTTTAAATTTCAATTTAAATTATTTTTTTTCTTATTTATCCTTTCGGACCACTTCTTAGCATTTATTCAGCCAGAGGAGGTCTGATATGTTTTTCTTTAATTCTAGAAAATTCTGGGTCATTATTTTTTGAATTTTTGGAATTTATATATTCATTGTATCATTATTTTATTCCTTCTTGATACATTCTGGGAAAGTTCTTCAACTTATCTGACCAGTTTTACAACTGATTTTCCAGTGTTTTATAATCTATTCAGTCCATTCACTGAGGCCTCTATTTCAGTAAGGGTACATTTTGTTCTAACGTCTCTAATGGGATCCTATCCAAAACTGCTTGTTCTTATGCCATGAAATCGAATAGTTCTTCATGATTTCCTGAAGCTTCTGCTAGACACAGAGGACCAGTTGGCAACCCCGGGAGGGCAGTCTGCCCAAGGCACAGAAGGAGGGCTAGGCAGCAGGAATGCTGAAGGGACACAAAGAAGGTGGGGCTGAAGAGGCCACAGGGCAAGATCAGGGCTTCTGAACTGTCTGCCTTCAGAGGCACTTGGCAAGCTGGGGCAGCTCCAGACCTCCAAGGAGAACTACCTCAGCAAGGCCCATGCAGGGATACGAAGCTCGCCAGAGAGTCTCTTACCTGACAGTTTCAAAGATGCCTGTTTAGTGCCTTAAGCCATGTTAGGATTTTAGGTATTTTCCCTAATGTTATGTATTTTAATTAGAAGGTAACAAACTCAGATGGTAAAGAATATGCTTGCAGTGCAGGAGACCTGGGTTCAGTCCCTGGGTCGGGACGATCCCCTGGAGAAAGGAATGGCAATCCACTCCAATATTCTTGCCTTCAGAATTCCGAGGGCAGAGGTGCCTGGCAGGCTACAGTCCATGCGGCCATAAAGAGCTGGACACAAGTGAGTGGCTGAACATGCCCACACATAGAAGCTCAGATTTGAAGACAGAGTGTTATTTGAACTGCCTAAGGCGTGCACTGATGCACTGTGGCATAGTGCATCAGTAGGGAGGCTATTGCAGCAGGCCCCAAGTGGAAGGAGTGTGGAGACCGCTGGAGTATTGAAAACTAAAATAAAATGAAAGAATACTTGAAATAATTCCTACACTTAGTAGAGGCTTTAAATTTCAATTTAAATTATTTTTTTTCTTATTTATCCTTTCGGACCACTTCTTAGCATTTATTCAGCCAGAGGAGGTCTGATATGTTTTTCTTTAATTCTAGAAAATTCTGGGTCATTATTTTTTGAATTTTTGGAATTTATATATTCATTGTATCATTATTTTATTCCTTCTTGATACATTCTGGGAAAGTTCTTCAACTTATCTGACCAGTTTTACAACTGATTTTCCAGTGTTTTATAATCTATTCAGTCCATTCACTGAGGCCTCTATTTCAGTAAGGGTACATTTTGTTCTAACGTCTCTAATGGGATCCTATCCAAAACTGCTTGTTCTTATGCCATGTTTCCAATATCTCATTTTGAATATCTGTTCTGTTCATTCCGCTAGTTAATTTCCCCATGTAAGTCTTTCTATTTGTAATGTGGCTTTTTCTTCCCATTATTCCCTGGCTTCACAAGTATGTCGAGTGGTAATATTTCTTTGATGAAGAAGGGAAAAAGAGCAAAAGTCCAAGTCTTGTTCTGTACTCTTAAAAAACATTCTGAATGTGTACAGAGAGGGAACACCTCAAGACCACTGCTTATTGCTCCATGCACCTGCATGCTCTGGTTCTCTACTGCCATCCAAGGTGGTCACCAGAATCCTTTTATACTTCAGCCCTACTCTTATCAAAGCAGCTGCTTCTGATAGCCAAGAGGTGGGATCGTTCAGAGGCCCACCAGATACTTGAGACTCCTTGCTTCTGGCTCCCACTTCAGGTCCATGTGGCACCCTCCATAAGTTACCCATCACTCTTGGCTGTTGCTGCTGCTGCTTTCCTCTCCAGAATCAAACAGATGGATAAAAATCTGGAACTTTGCATTTTGAGGCAGAATGTTCACCCTTACCCATTCCCTGCTAGGATCCAGGTCATAGTTCCCCACCAACCACCACTAATCACACCACTAGGAACCTACTCTTTCAATCTTTTAAAGGATTCTTCTTGGTTTCCTTGTTTTTTTGCTTATCTGCTGAGTAGGGTGTTGAGATCCACCAGCCTTCCCCTTTCTGCTCTAGAATCTCCACCATAGTTAGATGAGTTAAAACAACAGCCAACCCAGTTCACATTTCCTTCTTTATGAAGTAACCCCTAGTAATTTAGAATCTATCCTTGTCTTTTAACAGAGCCTTCTATAAACATATGTATAAGAGAACTTTGCCCAGAAACTCCTCCAATAATTGGTTTTCAACCCTTAGAAAATTCTCATTCTTTCCCTGGATTTTTTTTCTAAATATTTTCTCCCAAACCACTTCACTTATCGCAAATTGTAAATCCCCATGGTAGCTTTCCCAAATATAAAGGACACTAAATTTCTTGTAAAATTTCTCTGATATCAGTTTGTATTATAGTTCTAGTTTTTCCATCATACATTTAGTTCCTCTGACATCTTTTGGATAAATGTTTATGACTTTATGGGTGCTTTTTTACCCTTTATATTGTACATATGAAAGTATTCACCTTGAACTTAATACTGCAACTGTACTTATTGTAATGTTTGTCTAATAAATCTCCCATTTGCTTTTATATTCAAAGTTTCTATTTAGTTTTTAAAATATATCCAAGCTATGGATTAAATATTTTTAAAACAATTTTAGAAAATCTTCCACTTTTATAGAGGAATGTAAACCATCAATGTTTATTAGTATGTGATATGTTTAGCTTTAGTTTTGCCATCTGTTTTCTTGTGTTTTGTTTATAATTTATTGTCATTTTGTTTTCTGCCTTTTCCATATGAATTTTTTCTTTGCTAGTTATCTAGTAATTTTAAAGATATGTATTATGTTTTTGATTAATCATGAATTTTAAATTGTTTTCTATGATACTAAGGAGAAATACATGAGATGAGAAACCTAGCATATCATTGTTCTTTCTATACTTTATTTTACTGAAATTTTTAATATTTGCTATAGACTTTTGGGTTCAGAACATTATGACATACTACATTGCACATCTTCTCATTGAATGGAAGTTCTTAGCATTGCTGCCATAGTCGGGCCCCCAAATTACAATTGTTCCATTATAAGTTCTTTTATGGCATTGCCAATACTGATTGCTAATTGTTTTATGCCATGACGTTTCCATTATTAGTGTTCTTATTAAATTAGGGTTTAATTTTAGTTATTTTAGTTTTCAGGGATATTTTAAGAATTAGATTCTGTGTGTAAAGTACAAACATAGTATTTGGCACAAAAGTAAACATTTAGTATTATTTAGTATAAAAGTAATCAATAGTATTATTTATTTTCTTATTTGAATATGATGGGACACTTTATTTTTTTGAAGGGATACTTTAAATTAGTAAAATAATAGCATTTAAAAACTATTAATGGAATTATTTGCAATTTCTCACTCAAAAATGCCTTTTCAATAAGTTCACTTACCCATCGGAAATGTAATTCCTGTATCTTTGCATATACAAATTCTTTTTTTCTTATCTGAATGCATAGACTTGGTTAAATTTTTTTTCTAGCTTTGCATGTTTTTCTGTTGAATTTGTTTCTACATTTAATTTTTCAAAACAGCAATAGAAGGCCATCCAATTTTATGACTATTATAGCGTATTTTCTCCTCTTCACTTCTTCCCTTCCTTCGCCTCTTCCTTCTTTATGCTCATTCTCTTCTATCTTGTGACTGTTTATATAATATTTTTCTTTACATTATTTATGCTTTCATCTAATTGTAAATATATATCTGTCCATTGTTCTTGGGATATGATTGGTCCACGTGGTTCAACCTGTATCAGCGGGCTATTGCTGCATTAACAAACCACTTCATTGTTTAAAGACTTAAAACAATAAGCATTTAATTATTGCTTAGACATCTGTGGATGAGCTGGGTATTTCTGATGATAGGAGACAGGCTTGACTGCTCTTCTTTAGAACTGCTCATGTGATGGAGATCATCCAGCACATTCACTGAGAATTGGCTTTAGGTAGGATGATTTTCCTCTGATGCATGTTCTTCAGTAGGCTAGCTTGGGCCTTCTCACATGCTGATGATGGAGTATCAGGAAAGAGAATAAAAGCACACAAGGCCTCCTGGCCTGCCAAATTGACCACATTCTGTTGGTCAAAGTAAGTTACAGGGACATCTCAGATTCAGTGGTGGAGAAACGGAATCCCCCTACTGATGAGAGGAGTGGAAGAGTATGTAGATTTGAAGTCAATGGATAGTTAGTGACATTTTTGTGAAATAATCTACCATGATACCCAAGTGATTTGTCAAATTAGAATTTTTTTGGTTTTGTCTTTGATTACAATTTGTTTTCAATCAACCTTTTATGTTGTTGTTCCAAATTCAAAGACCGTAACTGTTAATTTAAATCCCTATTCTGCATATTGATCATCTTTTTTAACTAGTCACGTTCTTCATTTTTTATTCTGCATGCTAGGAAAAATTTTCAAAATTATTTTGTTCACTGCTTAGATTTTCTGGGTGACATTACTATTCTTTACTGGATTCAAATAGTTATTCAGATTTTTGAATTGCATTTTTATGTCTTTTCATTTCTTTCATGACTAATTCATTTTTATCTTACCCTGTTTTATATATTTCTCCCCACTTTTCTCATCATTATTTATGCTTTCATCTAATTGTAAATATATATCTGTCCATTGTTCTTGGGATATGATTGGTCCACGTGGTTCAACCTGTATCAGCGGGCTATTGCTGCATTAACAAACCACTTCATTGTTTAAAGACTTAAAACAATAAGCATTTAATTATTGCTTAGACATCTGTGGATGAGCTGGGTATTTCTGATGATAGGAGACAGGCTTGACTGCTCTTCTTTAGAACTGCTCATGTGATGGAGATCATCCAGCACATTCACTGAGAATTGGCTTTAGGTAGGATGATTTTCCTCTGATGCATGTTCTTCAGTAGGCTAGCTTGGGCCTTCTCACATGCTGATGATGGAGTATCAGGAAAGAGAATAAAAGCACACAAGGCCTCCTGCGGCCTGCCAAATTGACCACATTCTGTTGGTCAAAGTAAGTTACAGGGACATCTCAGATTCAGTGGTGGAGAAACGGAATCCCCCTACTGATGAGAGGAGTGGAAGAGTATGTAGATTTGAAGTCAATGGATAGTTAGTGACATTTTTGTGAAATAATCTACCATGATACCCAAGTGATTTGTCAAATTAGAATTTTTTTGGTTTTGTCTTTGATTACAATTTGTTTTCAATCAACCTTTTATGTTGTTGTTCCAAATTCAAAGACCGTAACTGTTAATTTAAATCCCTATTCTGCATATTGATCATCTTTTTTAACTAGTCACGTTCTTCATTTTTTATTCTGCATGCTAGGAAAAATTTTCAAAATTATTTTGTTCACTGCTTAGATTTTCTGGGTGACATTACTATTCTTTACTGGATTCAAATAGTTATTCAGATTTTTGAATTGCATTTTTATGTCTTTTCATTTCTTTCATGACTAATTCATTTTTATCTTACCCTGTTTTATATATTTCTCCCCACTTTTCTCATCATTTTTTTCTCTTGCATCATAGGTCTTAGGTTTTAATTTAGTTCCCAACATGTAAGCATTAGGAGATTTATTAAAATTCCTGGATTCCAGTTTCTTTGGAAATGAGCAGTCTGTCAAACAATGCATCTCAGATCCTGCTTGCAACAACAGGCTGTGACCTGTCCCTTTACATGGAACATCTGAGTCCAGTTTTCTACAAATTTCACCCCTCCCTGACACCAAGTTTCAGTTGTATATTATCATTATATTTACTTTTTCCTTATGCTATTATTAAATAGGATGTAAAATATTCTTGGTGTCTATTCTAGATACGTATTTACATCTTGTGAGGGTGATGAAAAACTGAGAGAACTGCTTGTTTAAGAAAATATTGTAGTGTATTTTTTTCCTGTAGATGTATAGAATGTTCCTTCATGCATCATGTGCTAACAAAACCTATCTGTGCTGAGAGAGTATAATTTAAATCATCCTTAGAAAGCAAACCATAAAGATGAACTAGGTAGGAAACCAGAAAAAGCAAATTAAAGCTTTAATAAAAGTGAAGAAATGTTTTAACTTAAAATGATATTAACATATCAGCCTGTCAGAGGATTTATTTCTGAAATGTTTTGGATCATAAAATCACCTCCAAATTAATGGGTGATTTTCATCATGGCATTTAAAAAAAAAAAAAACATTGGGTACAGTAAGAATTATGTTTTCCAACAGGAGTAAGCATTCACATGTGTGTGTTTGTTAGTTGCTCAGTCTTGTCTGACTGAGCCTGCCAGGCTCCTATATCCATGAGATTTTCCAGGCAAAAATACTGGAGTAGGTTGCCATTTCCTTCACCAGCATTTGTAAATATAGCTAAAACATTATTGTTTAGAATGTTTAAGCTATGGTTTACAAATCATAGGAAAATTTAACAAAGAAAATAACTATTTGGGACATATTCTTCTGTAGTTTATGAAAACAAAGATTAAAAATAGCACTGAATTAGCTAGGTCAGTAGTTTTGACTAAAATTTTGATGGGATCAAGAAATTTATAGATGAGGCTATAATAGAATTTCACAAATTGACTTTTTTTATATATTGAAAAACTTTAATGTTGTCTTAGCAAAATCAGTAACCTTGCCTACAAAGAGTATTTATGAATGGCTGAAGTTGACCTCAGACTTCTTAGAAAACATATTCAAAGTTGCACATTTGGAAGAAACAAGAAACTTTAGTTTCAAAACTGCATTATTTATTGGTGTAGTTTTGTTCTATAAAGTTGAAGACAGGATACATAAACATTGTTAACTGAATTCATTCCATGTCTTGATCCATCCGTAAAGTGGATGCACAATAAGGCATATTATTGTACTATATCAAAGCTGCGTCACTGAAGTGATGAAGGCATTTTTTTAAGTCACTGAAAAAAACTAGTTTGCTCATATTTTCCAAAGAAAATTCTTGACTCTATAAATAGATCAAGTTTCATTTTTAGGTTTAAATAACCAAAAGAAATTTGAATATTTCTATGTAAGGGCATTTGTATTAGTTAAGAATGTGAAAGTATGTTGTATTAGCTTCCTGGGTGTGCTGCAATAAATTACGACAAACTTGAAATCATAAAACAAGATTTATTCTCTCACAGTTCTGGAGATCAAAATTCCCAGATCCGTTCTGCTGACTTAAATCAAGGTATCAGAAAGACCATGTTCCTTCAGGAAGCTCCAGGCAAGAATCTGTTCCTCACTTTTTCTGGTGTCTCCTATCAATCTTCAGTTTGAAGCTGCATCACTCTAGTCTTTGCTTCCACATGGTCCTTTCCACTTCTGTATGATTAATCTCCTTCTGTCTTTCTCTTACAGGGACACTTGTGATGGCATTTAGGGTCTTCCCAGTTAATCCAAAATAATCTTCCCATCTCAATATCCTTAACACCTTTTACAAAAACGGTAGTATTCACAGCTTCCAGGGAAAAGAACACCGTATCTTTGGAGCCATCATTGAGCCCACTACACTTCTCTTTGGGAAATTTATTTGGTAAGAAAAAAATCCAACCCAGTTTCTTATGCTGTAACTAGTTGCAAAAATTGAAAAAAGTTTACTGACTTATCATTTCTGACATTGTGAAGATGAAAATTGAATTTCAAAAAAAGCCATATAGTTGCAGACCTTATGAAAATGAAGTAAAATTGATTAATCTCCTTTCTGAATCAAAACTGGTAGTATGAATGAAGAATACAACTAGAAATTGCTGAACTAAAAGGCAAAATGTTTCCAAAAAGTAAATCTGAAAATGTTGGAATACCAGGTTTCTGAAATATCTTGGGAGTAATTATCCAAAACATAAGGAGAATCATTCATGGATTTCTTCCATGTTCAAAGTATACATCATTGTTAACTGAATTCATTCCATGTCTTGATCCATCCGTAAAGTGGATGCACAATAAGGCATATTATTGTACTATATCAAAGCTGCGTCACTGAAGTGATGAAGGCATTTTTTTAAGTCACTGAAAAAAACTAGTTTGCTCATATTTTCCAAAGAAAATTCTTGACTCTATAAATAGATCAAGTTTCATTTTTAGGTTTAAATAACCAAAAGAAATTTGAATATTTCTATGTAAGGGCATTTGTATTAGTTAAGAATGTGAAAGTATGTTGTATTAGCTTCCTGGGTGTGCTGCAATAAATTACGACAAACTTGAAATCATAAAACAAGATTTATTCTCTCACAGTTCTGGAGATCAAAATTCCCAGATCCGTTCTGCTGACTTAAATCAAGGTATCAGAAAGACCATGTTCCTTCAGGAAGCTCCAGGCAAGAATCTGTTCCTCACTTTTTCTGGTGTCTCCTATCAATCTTCAGTTTGAAGCTGCATCACTCTAGTCTTTGCTTCCACATGGTCCTTTCCACTTCTGTATGATTAATCTCCTTCTGTCTTTCTCTTACAGGGACACTTGTGATGGCATTTAGGGTCTTCCCAGTTAATCCAAAATAATCTTCCCATCTCAATATCCTTAACACCTTTTACAAAAACGGTAGTATTCACAGCTTCCAGGGAAAAGAACACCGTATCTTTGGAGCCATCATTGAGCCCACTACACTTCTCTTTGGGAAATTTATTTGGTAAGAAAAAAATCCAACCCAGTTTCTTATGCTGTAACTAGTTGCAAAAATTGAAAAAAGTTTACTGACTTATCATTTCTGACATTGTGAAGATGAAAATTGAATTTCAAAAAAAGCCATATAGTTGCAGACCTTATGAAAATGAAGTAAAATTGATTAATCTCCTTTCTGAATCAAAACTGGTAGTATGAATGAAGAATACAACTAGAAATTGCTGAACTAAAAGGCAAAATGTTTCCAAAAAGTAAATCTGAAAATGTTGGAATACCAGGTTTCTGAAATATCTTGGGAGTAATTATCCAAAACATAAGGAGAATCATTCATGGATTTCTTCCATGTTCAAAGTATACATCTTTGTGAACAGCTGTTTTATGTTATAAAGCCGAATAAAAACAAATATTCTCAGTTAACATTTTCAATGATGAATTATTTACTGCCAATCATAACTTGAATATTGGATCTAAATGAACATTTTGGTGCAGGAGAAAGTGAGTAAGGTTTCCCATTAAAAAATCAATGTAATGACAATGAAGAAAGAAACATTTAATAATTATAGGTCATTTTGAATTTCTACTAAAAATTAATTTAAAATATAATCTAATAAAGTCTGTTGTTGAATTATCTTGCATGACTATATAGGTTTAATAAAACATAGAAATCTTTATTGTGTGTATAGTAATTGATACTTTTTCACATCTTCTTCCTTTTCTTAAACTGTTACAATATATACCTTGACTCTGTGTGCTTTGGAGTTTGCAGGACCTTGGTACATCTTCTAGTTTCTCATAGACAAAATAGATTATTTAAAAATATTGCTTCTGGGGCTTCCCTGGTAATCCAGTGGGTAAAGAGTCCACCTTGCAGTGCAAGGGGGACCGGTTAGAACCCTCACCTGGGAAGGTCCCACGTGCTGCAGAGTGGCTGGATTGGTGTGTCCAATTACAAGCCATGCATGGAGTGCATGCATCCAGAGCTGGTGCTCTGTAAAGAGAAAGGCCACTGCAATGGGAAGCTCACACAGGTCAAAGAATAAAGGTCGATGAAAATAAATAAATAATCAATAAAAGAGCCCAAAGCTAAAAAAAAAATAAAAAAATAAAAAAAATATTGCTTCTGTGCTTAAGAATAACTTGGAGGGTTTTCCTTTCTCACATTCACTCTAGTCTTGTGTTGTTAAGGTAATTCGAGCTGCTCCATAAATCTGCATGCCTCAGTGGTTTAATAAAGTAGCAGTGTGCTTTAGAGTAACATAAAAAAAGTGGGTAGTCCTGATCCATGAGGCAGCCTCCCTACAAGAAGTGATGCAGAGACTCCGTTTTCTTCCATCTTTTGGCTCCACTGTCTTCAAAACACAGCTTCTGCATTACTGCAGGATACAAAGCAGGATGGAGAATGATGTGTGGGAGGGTTTTCTAGTCCAGTCCTACAGCTGGTGACCCTCACTCTCTCTTACATCTCACTGTCTAGAACTCAGTTACATGACCACACTTAAATGCAAGGGAGTGTGAGAAATGTCATCTAGCTATTCTCCCAGGAAGAAGATGAGTGATTGGTGAATAACTGGTAGCAGTCCCTCCACAGTTCCCCTCCTTCACCTAAGAACAACTAGAAAAGAAACAAAATAAACAAATAAAAACAATAAACTTCACTAAAATAAGAAAATAGCCAAATCTTAAATGTTTTACCCTGTCCAATCAGTGACAATACAGAAACCGAACTTAATAAGAAAGCTAAGAGCTTATACATACTTTTAAGGTCTTGGGTTGGGCTACATGCTTTCCTGAAAAAAAGTCACAATAATCAAAAGGATAGCATAGAATGAGAAAATTTGGGGGCAAGAATAAGTCTTGAAGAATAAAGAGACATCTCAGAGAAAGCTAGTTCATGCTACACGAGAGCATGAAATGGTAGTTGCAAGAAAAACTTTTTTCTTTTTTTTTTTTTTTCTTCTTTTTCTTTTTTTTGGTCACTTCTCTTGGTCTTTCATCCAACCATTTTCATCCATCTTTGTTCTTTTTGGCCTTTGTGGGCCTCCCATCACAGCAGCCCCTCTCGCTGGAGAGCACCCGGTCTGGGCACATATGCTCCAGAGCGCTGGCTCTGTAACTGGACACATCAGTCCAGCCGCTCAGTGGCACATGGGAACTTCCCAGGTCAGGGATCAAACCAGTGCCCCTTGCACTGCAAGGTGGTGTCCTTACCCACTGGACCACCAGGGAAGCCCAAGAAAAACTTTCTTCATAAATCCTTGTTTTTTTCTGCTAATTCTGCCCAGCTTTAGGAAACCACAGGAAATGAAGCAAAAATTGTTTTAAATAAGGAAAGAAGAGGGAATTCTCTGGCATTCCAGTAACTAGTACTCTGCTCTTCCACTGCAGATGGCTACAGATTGAATCACTGGGGAACTAAGATCCATGTTGCACTGCATGACCCAAACAAGAGAAATGAAAGCAAAAAAGGAAAAAAAAACATATAAATAAAAGATAATGCAAACACATTGCAAGGAGAATAGCAAAGAAAAAGAAGGATTCAAAGAAATAGTTCTCACTGTTCTCGACAAATTATAGGCAAGGTGACTGCTTTCGCAGTTTGTTTTTAGGAGCTTAAGATTATATTTTGGGGCTTCCCTGGTGGTCCAGTGGGTGAGGACACCACCTTGCAGTGCAAGGGGCGCCGGTTTGATCCCTGGCCTGGGAAGATCCCACGTGCCGCGGAGCGGCTGGACTGATGTGTCCAATGACCGAGCCGGAGCTCTGGAGCACATGCCCCCAGAGCTGGTGCTCTGAGACAACAGAGGCCACTGGGATGGGAGGCCCACACGGGCCAAAGAACAAGGATGCATGAAAACAGACAAATGAAAGACCAATAAAAGTGGCCCGCCCGCCCACCCTGCCTCCCCACCCCCACCAAAATAAATAAGTAAATCTTAAAAAAAAAAAAAAGATTATATTTTGGAGAACAAAGTAATAATCTCTATGGAACATTTGCCTTAGAATATGTATTTATTAATCACTATCCTGAACAGGATTATCCATTTACATGCAAGTCTTTACATTTAAAAGGTGAATAAAGTTGATACTTTTGTTAGTATTCTCAATTCATTACTTTATCCAAACTGGTTCCTTTTTTCATTCTGTTTTATTGAGCTGTGGTTGACATACAGCACTGTATAAGTTTAAGGCATAATGACTTGACCTCTACAAATTGTGAAATAATTGCCATGATAAGTTTTGTTAACATCCATCATCTCATATAGATTTAAAAGTGCATTTTTCCTTGTAAAAAGAAATCTTAGGATTTACTTTCTGAGCAATCTTCAAATATACCACAAAGCAGTGTTATCATGTTAATTGTGTTGTATATGACATCCCCAATACTTATTTACCTTATAACTAGAAGTTTGTATTATATCACCACTTTAATTCAATTCCCCCACCCCTGCCTCAGGTAACCACAAATCTGATCTCTCTTTCTTTTTTTAATTTTGGCCTCTTTTACTGGTTTTTAAATTTATTTTCATCCATTTTTATTCTTTGGCCTGTGCAGGCCTCCCATTGCAGTGACCTCTCCTGTTGCAGAGCACTGGTTCTGGGCACATGTGCTTCAGAGGGCTGGCTTGTAATTGGACATAGCAATCCAGCTGCTCAACAGCACGTGGGATCTTTCTGGGCCAGGGATCGAACTGGTGCCCCCTGCACTGCAAGGCAAACTCTTTACCCGCTGGAACACCAGGGAAGCCTGATCTCTTTTTATGAGATTGTTTTGTTGTGTTTTAGATTATACCTGTGAAATCATGTAGTCTGCCTTACCCTGTTTGACTTCACTTACTGTCATGTCCTCGTGGTCCATCTATATTGTTGCAAATTGTAGAATTTCCTTCTGTTTTACTGCTTAATTGTGTGTGTGTGTGAAAGAGAGTGTATTTGAAAAAGAACTTAAAGATCCAGTGAAATGGTTCTGGAAAGAAAAAATACAGCACAAAAGTATATAAAATGAACTGATAGAAAGAAGGAAGTAAAAATAGTAACAGGAAAAAATAATAATCCATTTTTAGAATATGTATTTATTAATCACTATCCTGAACAGGATTATCCATTTACATGCAAGTCTTTACATTTAAAAGGTGAATAAAGTTGATACTTTTGTTAGTATTCTCAATTCATTACTTTATCCAAACTGGTTCCTTTTTCATTCTGTTTTATTGAGCTGTGGTTGACATACAGCACTGTATAAGTTTAAGGCATAATGACTTGACCTCTACAAATTGTGAAATAATTGCCATGATAAGTTTTGTTAACATCCATCATCTCATATAGATTTAAAAGTGCATTTTTCCTTGTAAAAAGAAATCTTAGGATTTACTTTCTGAGCAATCTTCAAATATACCACAAAGCAGTGTTATCATGTTAATTGTGTTGTATATGACATCCCCAATACTTATTTACCTTATAACTAGAAGTTTGTATTATATCACCACTTTAATTCAATTCCCCCACCCCTGCCTCAGGTAACCACAAATCTGATCTCTCTTTCTTTTTTTAATTTTGGCCTCTTTTACTGGTTTTTAAATTTATTTTCATCCATTTTTATTCTTTGGCCTGTGCAGGCCTCCCATTGCAGTGACCTCTCCTGTTGCAGAGCACTGGTTCTGGGCACATGTGCTTCAGAGGGCTGGCTTGTAATTGGACATAGCAATCCAGCTGCTCAACAGCACGTGGGATCTTTCTGGGCCAGGGATCGAACTGGTGCCCCCTGCACTGCAAGGCAAACTCTTTACCCGCTGGAACACCAGGGAAGCCTGATCTCTTTTTATGAGATTGTTTTGTTGTGTTTTAGATTATACCTGTGAAATCATGTAGTCTGCCTTACCCTGTTTGACTTCACTTACTGTCATGTCCTCGTGGTCCATCTATATTGTTGCAAATTGTAGAATTTCCTTCTGTTTTACTGCTTAATTGTGTGTGTGTGTGAAAGAGAGTGTATTTGAAAAAGAACTTAAAGATCCAGTGAAATGGTTCTGGAAAGAAAAAATACAGCACAAAAGTATATAAAATGAACTGATAGAAAGAAGGAAGTAAAAATGCAGTGAAAATGTAAAAGATAAATGTCATTACAAATTCAATGTCATCACTTGCGTTAAGTCTAATTAGATTTTCTATTTTTTTTTCTTGATTATGTCTTTGAAAGTTGTGTTTCTAGAAATTTATCCATTTCTTCTAGCTTTTCTAATTTATCGGCATATAACTGTAGTTTCTCTTAAGATATTTTGTATCTCTATGGCGTCTATTGTTATTTCAGCTCTTTCATTTCTTATTTTATTTGGGTCCTCTCTCTCTTTTTTTTTATTCTTGATGAGCCTGGCTAAAGGTTTATCAGTTTTGTTTATCTTTTTAAAAATCCAGCTCTTGGTTTTCTTGGTCTTTTCTATTGTTTTGTAGGATTTCTATTTTACTTATTTTCTTTCTTATCTTTATTATTTTCTTCCTTTTGATGATTTTTGGCTTTGTTCTTTTTCTAATTTCTTTAGATAGCTGATTAGGTTGTTTATTTGAAATTTTTCTTTTTTCTTGAGGTAGGCCTATATTGCCATAAACTTCCTTAGAGTTGATTTGGTACACCTGACAGATTTTGGAAAGTTGTATTTTTATTTCCATTTGTCTCAAGATGTTTTCTGATTTCTTCAGTTATTTCTTCATTGACCCATTGTTTCTTAGTAGCATGTTGTTTAGTCTCCATATGTTTGGGCTTTTCCATTTTACTTCCTGTAATTGATTTCTAGTTAAATACTGTTCTGGCACTGCAAGGGGCTTTCTGGGCCAGGGATCGAACTGGTGCCCCTGCACTGCAAGGCAAACTCTTTACCGCTGGAACACCAGGGAAGCCTGATCTCTTTTTATGAGATTGTTTTGTTGTGTTTTAGATTATACCTGTGAAATCATGTAGTCTGCCTTACCCTGTTTGACTTCACTTACTGTCATGTCCTCGTGGTCCATCTATATTGTTGCAAATTGTAGAATTTCCTTCTGTTTTACTGCTTAATTGTGTGTGTGTGTGAAAGAGAGTGTATTTGAAAAAGAACTTAAAGATCCAGTGAAATGGTTCTGGAAAGAAAAAATACAGCACAAAAGTATATAAAATGAACTGATAGAAAGAAGGAAGTAAAAATGCAGTGAAAATGTAAAAGATAAATGTCATTACAAATTCAATGTCATCACTTGCGTTAAGTCTAATTAGATTTTCTATTTTTTTTTCTTGATTATGTCTTTGAAAGTTGTGTTTCTAGAAATTTATCCATTTCTTCTAGCTTTTCTAATTTATCGGCATATAACTGTAGTTTCTCTTAAGATATTTTGTATCTCTATGGCGTCTATTGTTATTTCAGCTCTTTCATTTCTTATTTTATTTGGGTCCTCTCTCTCTTTTTTTTTATTCTTGATGAGCCTGGCTAAAGGTTTATCAGTTTTGTTTATCTTTTTAAAAATCCAGCTCTTGGTTTTCTTGGTCTTTTCTATTGTTTTGTAGGATTTCTATTTTACTTATTTTCTTTCTTATCTTTATTATTTTCTTCCTTTTGATGATTTTTGGCTTTGTTCTTTTTCTAATTTCTTTAGATAGCTGATTAGGTTGTTTATTTGAAATTTTTCTTTTTTCTTGAGGTAGGCCTATATTGCCATAAACTTCCTTAGAGTTGATTTGGTACACCTGACAGATTTTGGAAAGTTGTATTTTTATTTCCATTTGTCTCAAGATGTTTTCTGATTTCTTCAGTTATTTCTTCATTGACCCATTGTTTCTTAGTAGCATGTTGTTTAGTCTCCATATGTTTGGGCTTTTCCATTTTACTTCCTGTAATTGATTTCTAGTTAAATACTGTTGTGGTCAGAGAAGATTCTTGATATAATCTTTATCTTCTTAAAATTGTTGAGATTTGTTTTATGTCAAGACTTGTTTTAAGTGATCTATCCTGGAGAAAGTCCCATGTGCACTTGCACTTTTTTGTTTTTGATGTCATATTTTACATCTCCATCTTCACTGATTATTGCAGTTAGAGTTGAGTTTAAATACTTTTTGTCTTTTAATATTCATACTTGCTTATTTAAGTGGTAGATCCTAAGCCTTTACTGCATATATATACCTTTACTGCTGAGATTTTTCTTTTCCTGTAGGTTTTTAGCTCTTTTTATAGCCTTTTTTTCCCAATGAGATGAAATCCTTTAACATTTCTTTCACAGTAAGTTTAATGTTGATGAACTCTTTTAATCTTTACTTGTTTGTGAAGTTCTTTAATCTCTCCTTCAATTCTATATGATAATCTTCCTGGGTGGGAGAAATTTAGGTTGCAGATTTTTCCTTTTCAGTACTGTGGATGTTTTATGCCACTCCCTTCAGGCCTGCAAAGCTTCTGCAGAGACCTTAACTGATAGCTTTATGGGAGTTTCCTCTCACGTAATTCTTTGTTTTTCTCTTGCTGCTTTAGAATTCTCTCCATAGCTTTAACTTTTGCTATTTTAATTGTAAGGTGTCTTGGTGCAAGTCAATTTGTATTCATCTTGTTTGTTCATTTTGTACTTCCTGAACCTGGATATCTATTTTCTTCTTCAGGTTTGGGAAGTTTTTGACCCAAATGTTATTATCAAATTCATCTTTGGCCCTCTTTTACCTCTCATCTTCTTCTGGGACTGATGTAAAGTGAATGTTGGTACGCTTGATATTGTCCCCAAGACCCTATAAACTGTTTTCATTATTTTACATTTGTTTTTCTTTTTGCTGTTCTGATTGGGTGATTTCCATTATTTTATCTTCCAGATCACTTATCCATTTAATATCACCTAGTCTGTTGTTATAAATTTTAGAGATATTTTAAGAACCAGTACCTATTATAGTGAAAAAGTATTCATCAGAAGTGTCAACATTCCCTTCAGTGTTACTTGCTTTTTCTTTTTCTTTTTTTGTTTTCACATTCTAGAAAAATATATTTATTTAAAATGTCATTTATTTTATTATCTTATTTAGTAAAATTCTTTCTTTTTAAAATTTGTGTATTTATAATTGAAGGATGATTGCTTAACAGTATTGCATTGGTTTCTACCAAACATCAAAATGAATCAGCCATAGGTTTACCCATGTTGCCGCCCACTTGAACATCCCTCCCACCACCCTCCCCATCCCACCCCTCTAGGTTGAGTTCCCTGAATCATACAGCAAATTCCCTTTGGCTGTCTATTTTACATAAGGTAATATATGTTTCCATGTTATTCTCTCCATATGTAAAATTTTTTCTGTACATACTTTATCCATCTACTCTTTTATTTTAATATTGTTCAATCACTAAGTTATATCCAGCTCTTTGCAATGCCATGAACTGCAGCATGCTGGGCTTTCCTGCCCTTTACTGTCTCCCACAGTTTGCTCAAACCCATGTCCATTGTGTCGATGTTGCCCTCCAACCATCTCATCCTTCTCCTCTTGCTTTCAATCTTTCTGCACATCAGGGTCTTTTCCAATGAGTCAGGCCTGCAAAGCTTCTGCAGAGACCTTAACTGATAGCTTTATGGGAGTTTCCTCTCACGTAATTCTTTGTTTTTCTTGCTGCTTTAGAATTCTCTCCATAGCTTTAACTTTTGCTATTTTAATTGTAAGGTGTCTTGGTGCAAGTCAATTTGTATTCATCTTGTTTGTTCATTTTGTACTTCCTGAACCTGGATATCTATTTTCTTCTTCAGGTTTGGGAAGTTTTTGACCCAAATGTTATTATCAAATTCATCTTTGGCCCTCTTTTACCTCTCATCTTCTTCTGGGACTGATGTAAAGTGAATGTTGGTACGCTTGATATTGTCCCCAAGACCCTATAAACTGTTTTCATTATTTTACATTTGTTTTTCTTTTTGCTGTTCTGATTGGGTGATTTCCATTATTTTATCTTCCAGATCACTTATCCATTTAATATCACCTAGTCTGTTGTTATAAATTTTAGAGATATTTTAAGAACCAGTACCTATTATAGTGAAAAAGTATTCATCAGAAGTGTCAACATTCCCTTCAGTGTTACTTGCTTTTCTTTTTCTTTTTTTGTTTTCACATTCTAGAAAAATATATTTATTTAAAATGTCATTTATTTTATTATCTTATTTAGTAAAATTCTTTCTTTTTAAAATTTGTGTATTTATAATTGAAGGATGATTGCTTAACAGTATTGCATTGGTTTCTACCAAACATCAAAATGAATCAGCCATAGGTTTACCCATGTTGCCGCCCACTTGAACATCCCTCCCACCACCCTCCCCATCCCACCCCTCTAGGTTGAGTTCCCTGAATCATACAGCAAATTCCCTTTGGCTGTCTATTTTACATAAGGTAATATATGTTTCCATGTTATTCTCTCCATATGTAAAATTTTTTCTGTACATACTTTATCCATCTACTCTTTTATTTTAATATTGTTCAATCACTAAGTTATATCCAGCTCTTTGCAATGCCATGAACTGCAGCATGCTGGGCTTTCCTGCCCTTTACTGTCTCCCACAGTTTGCTCAAACCCATGTCCATTGTGTCGATGTTGCCCTCCAACCATCTCATCCTTCTCCTCTTGCTTTCAATCTTTCTGCACATCAGGGTCTTTTCCAATGAGTCAGCTCTTCTCATCAGGTGGCCAAAGTATTGGAACTTTGTCTTTAGTATCAATCTTTCCAATGAATATTGACTGGTTTGATCTCCTTGCTGTCCAAGGGACTCTCAAGAGTATTCTCCAGCACCACAGTTCAAAAGCATCAATTCTTCAGCATTCAGCCATAATATAGTTCTAAAAATATTTAATTGGATTTTTCAAATTTGACAGTGGTTTTCTGCAAGTCATGGGACTCATTTTTTCCCTTTAGTCCTTTTAGTTTTGCTTGAAAAGAATATTTTAATGAGAAGGAAAGATTTTTACATTAAAGACAAGATCACTGTTTTTTTTTGTTAAATTTATAAATGTTAGTGTGAATTTCTAATTTTTAGCTTATAAATCTGAAAGTAGTGTACACATATGTGTGTGTGTATCTGTACGGTATACTTATACATAGTATATATGCATAGTAAATGTTTAGGTTGCTTACTGATACAAAAAGATTTTTACAGCATATATGCAGAGTATAGAACAGCAGCTATAATGTAATTTATTTTGAGTTTTATATATGTGTGTGTGCTGGGTTTTCCTGAAGGCTCAGTGGTAAAGAATCTACTTTCTACGCAAGAGATATGGGTTTGGTCCCTGGACTGGGAAGATCCCCTGGAGAAGGAAATGGCAAATCACTCCAGTATTTTTTTTTTAAATTTTGGCCTCTTTTCCTGGTATTTATTTATTTATTTATTTTCATCCATCTTTATTCTTTGGCCTGTGTGGGCCTCCCATGACAGTGGTCTCTCTCCTTGCAGAGCCTCTGCTCTGGGCTCATGTGCTCCAGAGCTGTAGCTTGATAATTGGGCACATCAGTCCAGCTGCTCTGCGGCATCTGGGATCTTCCCAGGCCAAACTGGGATCAAACTGGCGCCCTTTGCACTGCAAGGCGGACTGTTTACCCACTGGACCACCAGGGGAGTCCTCACTCCAGTATTCTTGGCTGGAAAATCCCGTGGACACAGAAGCCTAGAGGGCTACAGTCCATAGGGTTGCAAAGAGTTGAACACAATGACTGAGTAGACATGCAATACACATG
Organism: Tragulus kanchil; assembly: GCA_022376925.1. NCBI lineage: Eukaryota > Metazoa > Chordata > Mammalia > Artiodactyla > Tragulidae > Tragulus > Tragulus kanchil. The sequence goes on along the minus strand of JAIOJX010000026.1, from coordinate 8,178,894 downwards.
TGTATGTGTTATTATGTATTAGTGTGTGTGTGTGTGTGTGTGTGTGTGTTATGTTCATGTATAGGTCTTAATGCTGTTGAAAGACTATTGAACACTGAGTGATTCTGAGTGTTAGGATTATAGGTGAACAGTATTTTTTCTCATGTGTTTTCCCTAATTTTTCAAATTAACATGAATTAATTGTACAATTAAAACAGTTATTGAGAGAACAAATACATTAACTTATATGCCTGGAGCTACTTAGAAAACTATCTGCGGCTTTTAAGAAGGCCTAAGTTCCCTACTTACTTCGTGCATAGAAAGGCAACTTACAAAGAAAGTAAATTAGGCAACCTTACTTGGTTCCTTGGTGCCCCCAAATAATTAATTATATAATGCAGGACTTCTCAAGTGGTGCTAGTGATTAAGAACCTGCCTGTCAGTGCAGGCTACCTAAGAGATGAGAATTTCATCCCTGGATCAAGAAGATCCCCTGAAGAAGGGAATGGCAAACCACTCCAGTATCCTTGCCTGGAAGATCCCAAGGACAGGAGGCTGGCGGCCTATAGTCCACAGGGTCATAAAAAGTCAGACATGACTGAAGCAACTTAGCATACATGCAGCAAGCAAAAAATTATATAACAAATAAACCTATTTGAACTCTCTACAAAAAGTTGCCATTTACTTCATGCTTTTCTTAATAGGAAATGTTTTAGCTTATATGAATAGGCAAGGAACTTTTCCCAGTTGTTTAGTGACAAAATTTTTATGAAATCTCATCAGGCCAACCTATTTGTTCTCCTTTTCACTTCCATTGCATTGTGGTTAGCATTATTATTTACTAACTTGATTACAGCCTGCTGCTCTCTTCAACTATTTCCCAGCCTTTCTGATGTGAAGATTTCTTTTTCTGTTAAATACTAGTAATTCATTCATTTGATTTCTGTGTAGACAATGAATAGCTACACAGCAATCTCAAAGCCACAGGAGAATGTCAAAGGTGTTTCTTAATCCGTTTTACAAATGATTATAACAGCTGAGAAATAAGTCAAGGACAGGAAATCACCTTCTCCAACTAGGAATTTATTGTCCATTTAGGTCTAAGAAAAATCTTTAACTCAGCAGGGATGATTACATTTTCTTTATCTTAAATTTAGAAGACTTAGAAGAGACTAACAAAAGAGATGTATTTGCAGTATTTTATGAACATTTACAGTTTAGAGAACTGGGCTTTTCAGTGAAATACTGCTGTAAGAAGACCTATATAAATATAAGCATGGAAACAGTCAGCTAGATTCTGTTCAGATTGTATTTTTTCCTTGTGAAGCTTTATTTATGTTTTTTTAATTTAATGATTTATTTAATTTATGTATAGAAAGTACAATTAAAAACAGTTATTGAGAGAACAAATACATTAACTTATATGCCTGGAGCTACTTAGAAAACTATCTGGCTTTTAAGAAGGCCTAAGTTCCCTACTTACGTGCATAGAAAGGCAACTTACAAAGAAAGTAAATTAGGCAACCTTACTTGGTTCCTTGGTGCCCCCAAATAATTAATTATATAATGCAGGACTTCTCAAGTGGTGCTAGTGATTAAGAACCTGCCTGTCAGTGCAGGCTACCTAAGAGATGAGAATTTCATCCCTGGATCAAGAAGATCCCCTGAAGAAGGGAATGGCAAACCACTCCAGTATCCTTGCCTGGAAGATCCCAAGGACAGGAGGCTGGCGGCCTATAGTCCACAGGGTCATAAAAAGTCAGACATGACTGAAGCAACTTAGCATACATGCAGCAAGCAAAAAATTATATAACAAATAAACCTATTTGAACTCTCTACAAAAAGTTGCCATTTACTTCATGCTTTTCTTAATAGGAAATGTTTTAGCTTATATGAATAGGCAAGGAACTTTTCCCAGTTGTTTAGTGACAAAATTTTTATGAAATCTCATCAGGCCAACCTATTTGTTCTCCTTTTCACTTCCATTGCATTGTGGTTAGCATTATTATTTACTAACTTGATTACAGCCTGCTGCTCTCTTCAACTATTTCCCAGCCTTTCTGATGTGAAGATTTCTTTTTCTGTTAAATACTAGTAATTCATTCATTTGATTTCTGTGTAGACAATGAATAGCTACACAGCAATCTCAAAGCCACAGGAGAATGTCAAAGGTGTTTCTTAATCCGTTTTACAAATGATTATAACAGCTGAGAAATAAGTCAAGGACAGGAAATCACCTTCTCCAACTAGGAATTTATTGTCCATTTAGGTCTAAGAAAAATCTTTAACTCAGCAGGGATGATTACATTTTCTTTATCTTAAATTTAGAAGACTTAGAAGAGACTAACAAAAGAGATGTATTTGCAGTATTTTATGAACATTTACAGTTTAGAGAACTGGGCTTTTCAGTGAAATACTGCTGTAAGAAGACCTATATAAATATAAGCATGGAAACAGTCAGCTAGATTCTGTTCAGATTGTATTTTTTCCTTGTGAAGCTTTATTTATGTTTTTTTAATTTAATGATTTATTTAAGATGCTGTTATGTGGAGTAAGACAGGACTTTATTTTCCTCATAGATGACAAGGAGCAATAATATGGAAAATGTTTCCAAGAAAGATGGAAGAAAGATATTTTATTTCATTATGATTGCTTCTTGTGTATGAAAAATGTTCTTGTAATATGTTATATATTTAAATATAAATATCTATATACATTGTATGCCTTTTAATATTCCAAGATTGGTGATTTCATGAACTCTAGGCTAAGTTTTTTTTTTTTCACAAAAGAAAACAGAGTATGTATATGACTCTGTAGATTGTCTCAACTTTATTTTGACTTCAGCTAGTGCTACTCCAACCTGTTCTGCACCTGCTTTGACCAGCTTTGCACAGGCATAACCTTACCAAACCCCTCTTGCACCTACTCAGTGTACTACCTGTCACTTTCCACCTCAGAACTTCTCTAACACGGTGATGTGGGACCCCTGTGGAATTCACCTGGCAGGCAAACATGTGCAATGGGGTGTTAATGCCCAAAGGTCATCCTTGACGAATGGAAAATGGAATCTAAACTGTAGATGTGTTCGCCTTTCTTCTCTCAAAAGATAAGGCAAAGATTTATCTAATAATGCTTCCCAATGGTGTGATTGGCCCTTTGAATTGGTGTCCAACACAACTGGATTACTTTCCTTTCCTTTCACTGTGCCTTTCTCTTACTCTTGTTCTCTAAGACCACTTTCTCCATTAGGGATCCACATACAAAACTTTAGCTCGGCCTCTGTATTTGGAGAAATCCAGGCTAAAACAGAAATAACAAAAGTAACCCCAGAAAGCTGTCAGGATGGGATATGGGAACTAGCAATAAGGACCAATTGCTGATTGTAAGGAAGGAAGGCGTAGCTTTAAGAGCTTTTCACATAGCTGAAAACAACCCTAAAAAAATAACATAATATTAATAATAAAGCATATAACCAAGATACATTTTAATCTATCAATAATAAAAACGTATCAACTGTACTAGAGAAACTACTGAAATAGTTTTCTCTAAAGAAAATATTACAGAATTTTCATTGCAGAAGCAATCAGAGAGTATGTACCCATAAAAAATAATAAGATCAGTAGTATCATAGAATTGTGATTGAGCATAAATCTTATGTGTTTTTTTTTCTAAGTCAGTTCGGTTGCACAGTTGTGTCTGACTCTTTGCAATCCCATGGACTGCAGTAAACGAGGTGTCCCTGTCCTTCACCATCTCCTGGAGCTCTCAAACTCGTGTCCACTGATTCAGTGATGTCACCCAACCATCTCCTCCCCTGTTGTCCCCTACTTCTGCCTTCTGTTTTTCCCAGCATCAGGGTCTTTTCCAATGAATTGTCTCTTTGCATCAGGTGGCCAGCATATTAGAGCTTCAGCTTCAGCATCAGTCTTTCCGATGAATATTCAGGGTTGATTTCCTTTAGAACTGACTGGTTTGATCTCCTTGCAGTCCAAGGGACTCTCAAGAGCCTTCTCTAACACCATAGTTCAAAGGCATCAACTCTTAGTTAATGTCTGAGCCATCAGAGAAGCCCATATATGTGTGTACATACATATATATACATAAATGTGTGAACATACATATGTACACACAGAAACAAATGCATATCCAAGTGATAGAGGGAAGATTTCCTATGGGTCTGAATCCCATGTAGTAGTCACAGTGTTAAGATTCCTTCCGAACCCATTTGACATTAGAGTGGAGCAGATGAAAGAAAAAGGTGTGTATGTGGAATGAAATCCCCAAATACCTATTTTATGTTGAAATATTTTGTTTCTGCACACAAATTACATCATAGAATGCTTATACTAGCTTGGGATAATATGTGTGGTGAAGAGAGGTACATTTACCAGAAGAATAAGTTATTAAAGATCCTGGGGTGAAAGAATTCAGAACGAGATACAAATCATCTCCTTGGTGCTTGTGGATGTCATGGGACAGAATGTCACACACATAAAAGATTAACTGCTTATAAGGAAAATGACTGCAACCCAGGGAAGTGGAAACCCACCCATCTCTACCACAGCAATCCCTAAATAATATTAATAATAAAGATCAGTATCAACTGTACTAGAGAAACTACTGAAATAGTTTCTCTAAAGAAAATATTACAGAATTTTCATTGCAGAAGCAATCAGAGAGTATGTACCCATAAAAATAATAAGATCAGTAGTATCATAGAATTGTGATTGAGCATAAATCTTATGTGTTTTTTCTAAGTCAGTTCGGTTGCACAGTTGTGTCTGACTCTTTGCAATCCCATGGACTGCAGTAAACGAGGTGTCCCTGTCCTTCACCATCTCCTGGAGCTCTCAAACTCGTGTCCACTGATTCAGTGATGTCACCCAACCATCTCCTCCCCTGTTGTCCCCTACTTCTGCCTTCTGTTTTTCCCAGCATCAGGGTCTTTTCCAATGAATTGTCTCTTTGCATCAGGTGGCCAGCATATTAGAGCTTCAGCTTCAGCATCAGTCTTTCCGATGAATATTCAGGGTTGATTTCCTTTAGAACTGACTGGTTTGATCTCCTTGCAGTCCAAGGGACTCTCAAGAGCCTTCTCTAACACCATAGTTCAAAGGCATCAACTCTTAGTTAATGTCTGAGCCATCAGAGAAGCCCATATATGTGTGTACATACATATATATACATAAATGTGTGAACATACATATGTACACACAGAAACAAATGCATATCCAAGTGATAGAGGGAAGATTTCCTATGGGTCTGAATCCCATGTAGTAGTCACAGTGTTAAGATTCCTTCCGAACCCATTTGACATTAGAGTGGAGCAGATGAAAGAAAAAGGTGTGTATGTGGAATGAAATCCCCAAATACCTATTTTATGTTGAAATATTTTGTTTCTGCACACAAATTACATCATAGAATGCTTATACTAGCTTGGGATAATATGTGTGGTGAAGAGAGGTACATTTACCAGAAGAATAAGTTATTAAAGATCCTGGGGTGAAAGAATTCAGAACGAGATACAAATCATCTCCTTGGTGCTTGTGGATGTCATGGGACAGAATGTCACACACATAAAAGATTAACTGCTTATAAGGAAAATGACTGCAACCCAGGGAAGTGGAAACCCACCCATCTCTACCACAGCTGAACAAAATTCCCGTGATTCTCCTAAGTTGCCTCCTTCCCCAAAAGACTCTATTCTAATATAGCTATTAAGAAAAAATATTTTAATTTTAGAAATAAAACAAATAAAGTACAGTATATATTTTCAGTGACATACTAGGACATTTTATCAACAGGTACACCCTGGGATTACTTGCTTTTGTTGGAGACTGTAACTCTGAAGCTGCACCTTACTTGGAGATTTTTTCCCATAAAAACATCACCCCAAAGATTGTTGTCTTGTCCCCATTAGGTGTGAACAAACTTTGTGTCTTACTTAGACAATGTTCATGTTTTTAAATGTCTATATAACTAGTTTCTTGAGTATTCTTTGAACCAACTTTGTCATCCTTCTGATCACATAATTAATGAGTAAACAGTGAGTGATACATTTGTTTTATAAAAGACATCTTTAGTTTTTTTTCAGAATTGCCCCCTGCAAATATGTGCTTATTTGTGTTTATCTAGCACAACTGTTCTGTGTTAGTCGCTAAGTCATATGGACTGTAGCCCCCTAGGCTTCTCTGTCCACGGGATCTTCCAGGCAAGAATACCTTCTCCACAGCAGTTTTGAGGAATATTTGAACTACTAATAAATGCATTTTTTCTTCTATTGACTTCTTTTTTTTAAAAAAACATTTATTTTATTTATTTATCTTTTTTTTTTTTGGAGGGGGGGGTGAGGTGGGGAGGGAGGGGGACAGGCGGGCCACTTCTATTGGTCTTCCATTTCTCTATTTTCATCCATCTTTGTTCTTTGGCTCCTATAGGCCTCCCATCGCAGTGGCCTCTGTCGTCGCAGAGCGCCGACTCTGGGCGCAAGCACCCCAGAGCTCCAGCTCGGTAATTGGACATATGGGTCCAGCTGCTCCGCAGCACGTGGGATCTTCCCAGGCTGGGGATCGAACCGGCACCCCTTGCACTGCAAGGCGGTGTCCTTACCCACTGGGCCACCAGGAGAAGCCCTTCTATTGACTTCTATTGAGAAAATTTTTGATATATATACATATATATATATATATTTTTGAGTCACAGAACTACATTTTTTCTTTTAGGTAGGTGTGCTTCATAAACTGGTCCTCCAGTGGAGCGGGGCTTCTCACTTTTCATTGAGACTAGCTTAATTTAACAAGCAGTGCCTCCACAGTCTGCCCTTACATAATGGAGTTGGACACATCATATGATTTTAGTGGCCTTTGGGCACTTGTTGTGGCTATTGGCAACTTCAAGTGCTTGAATACTCGCAACCTCTCTTTACCCAAGGTTAGTATTTTTCAACTTTTGTAAGATCAGAAACCAGTAGGCAGTTCAAGGAAGTGACTTAGTAAGTGTTTGGAGTCACTTATTTCTAGAAATTATGAGAACAGTGTGAGGTGTGACAGGAATGCCAACACGGGTGAGTTGTAACTGAGGCGGATGGGGTGGTCTTAACAATGTCTTCTAAAACCGTCTTTTGGCTCCTCCCTCCTGAAGCCAGCACACCATGGCGTGGGTGCCATTTTAACAGATGGGTATAAAGACATTTAGTTTTTTTCAGAATTGCCCCTGCAAATATGTGCTTATTTGTGTTTATCTACACTTCTGGATGTGTCATATGGACTGTAGCCCCCTAGGCTTCTCTGTCCACGGGATCTTCCAGGCAAGAATACCTTCTCCACAGCAGTTTTGAGGAATATTTGAACTACTAATAAATGCATTTTTTCTTCTATTGACTTCTTTTTTTAAAAAAAACATTTATTTTATTTATTTATCTTTTTTTTTGGAGGGTGAGGTGGGGAGGGAGGGGGACAGGCGGGCCACTTCTATTGGTCTTCCATTTCTCTATTTTCATCCATCTTTGTTCTTTGGCTCCTATAGGCCTCCCATCGCAGTGGCCTCTGTCGTCGCAGAGCGCCGACTCTGGGCGCAAGCACCCCAGAGCTCCAGCTCGGTAATTGGACATATGGGTCCAGCTGCTCCGCAGCACGTGGGATCTTCCCAGGCTGGGGATCGAACCGGCACCCCTTGCACTGCAAGGCGGTGTCCTTACCCACTGGGCCACCAGGAGAAGCCCTTCTATTGACTTCTATTGAGAAAATTTTTGATATATATACATATATATATATATATTTTTGAGTCACAGAACTACATTTTTTCTTTTAGGTAGGTGTGCTTCATAAACTGGTCCTCCAGTGGAGCGGGGCTTCTCACTTTTCATTGAGACTAGCTTAATTTAACAAGCAGTGCCTCCACAGTCTGCCCTTACATAATGGAGTTGGACACATCATATGATTTTAGTGGCCTTTGGGCACTTGTTGTGGCTATTGGCAACTTCAAGTGCTTGAATACTCGCAACCTCTCTTTACCCAAGGTTAGTATTTTTCAACTTTTGTAAGATCAGAAACCAGTAGGCAGTTCAAGGAAGTGACTTAGTAAGTGTTTGGAGTCACTTATTTCTAGAAATTATGAGAACAGTGTGAGGTGTGACAGGAATGCCAACACGGGTGAGTTGTAACTGAGGCGGGAGACCCATGGGGGTGGTCTTAACAATGTCTTCTAAAACCGTCTTTTTGGCTCCTCCCTCCCTGTGAAGCCAGCACACCATCTGGCAGTTAGGCAGTGTGCCATTTTAACAGATGGGACCCAGCACAGGAGTCTCTGAGACCACTTAGTACTATCAACCGTATTGTTGGACAGAGTTTTCAGTGGAAATAGTCCATCAACTCTCTTTCACCTCATCTTTTAGTTCCTCAGTAAAAGCAGATAATATTTCTTGCCTTAAGTGAGGAAAAGACAAGAAATGGTTGTCTCTTGGGGGTCTGTGCTATCAGAGTATAAGCTGATGCCAAATCTTACACATGCTGAAGTATTCACGCAACTCTAGCAAACTGACTTTTTTTAAAAAAAATATTTCCCTTTCAAAACGGTTTATAACAGCCGCCTCGTAATTTGGTATATGTATGGAATCTTTTGAATGTTATTTAGAAACAAAACAGATTGAGTCACATCGTTTTCCTTGTGATGTCCTAGAAAGAACTGAAATTACGCGGGAATAAGCTATCAGTCATTGGCCACTTGGAAAAATTTCAGTGGGCACTTAATTTAGGCGTAGTGGTACTTTATGATTCAAAGGAGTAAATCACACGATTCTTGCCCTCAAGAAATATCAGTTTGTTGGGAAGATAAAACACACACCTAAAAGGACATTTCTTCTTCTGTTATTGAAGTGATTAATTGGAAAGTATAGACAAAACCCTCTACAGACAGAACTAATTCCTGTTATATTTTGAAATATTCATCCCAAAACCCTAGTGTTCTTTTTTTTAAATTTTAATGCATACTCTTTATTTGGTTGATATATTTATGGTCATGTTATATATCCAACTTTTGAAACTGATTTTTCTTAGTATGCTATAGCATAACAATAAGTTAATATTATAGTATTATAATAAATAATTTGCAAAGTCCTTTTTTAGTAAAGATTATTTTTAAAGATTGTATCATATATCAACTGAATGCACCAAGTTTATAATTTCTTCTTTTGAGGTCTTTTGATTGTTTCCATTTTTTGTTAATAGAAATATCCCTTCAAAAAATATATTTGTAAATAAACTTTTTTCTTCTTTTTCAGAATTATGTTCTTAGAAAACATACCCAGAAGCAGACTTTCTAGGTCAAAGGAAATACCTGTTTATATATTAAAGTGTCTTCATATATGTTTAGTATGTATTTTAGAATAATTACTGGGTCCACGCTTTGTTTCAGGCATTGTATCAAGCCAGTGTATTCACAAAACTTTCCTTAGCATTCACAACTATCATTATGGATAGATATTTTAATTCCAATATAACTGGCAAAACAACTAAGATACACATGTCATAAAGCCAGTTATGCCTATAATTAAAGGAGAAAAATGTTTGCCTTTTGCCTACTAATCTAGTTCTTACTCCACTAAACCACCCTTATTCCTTTAGATTGGAGATGTTCAAAGGCGAGTGAGCTGAGTATTTACATGCTCCAGAAAATCAGTAGCATAGTTTAATTGTAGACAAATATTGACTTACAGCAGATTTTAATGGCTTTCCTACTTCTATGTGTGAAGAGGTCTTCTACCTTCCTAAAAGTATTCTTCTCTAGGTTTTCCAAATCTTATCCTCTGAGCAGGAATAATCCTGATTGAGGAAAGACAGAATTCTGTGGTAGTAAGTAATCTGTATACTGTCTATACTGTTTGGGGAGCTTACTCTGGCAAATCTTTCTATCTTTCCACCTGCTATTTCTGAAACATAAACCTATTATAAGGATGGGAAATATACAGTGGTGAGAATTTTGTCTATTTCATCTCAAGTCCAAGTTTACTTTCTGTATTTCTGGGTTTTAATGAAATCACTTCAGTGGGATATGTTTGATCATTTATGTTCATTATTTGTTATATTTTAATGTGTTAATTTTAAAATTTTTAAAAAACTTTTATTTTACTTTTTACTTTTACAGAGTTTTGTTGTTTACAGATACATATAATCCCAGATTAGTCATACGTATATCCCCCCCGTCCCACCCCTCCAGGCCGTTGCACAGCGCCCCTGCAGCGCCCTTTTTCTCACAGAGTAATGACAATAGCTATTTTTTCACATATGATAGTATAGGTTTTATGTGTACCTGACTCATTTCCCCACCTTGTTTTAAATTCCTTGGAGTTAAGAATTAGATCTCTTACACAATTGATCTTACGTAATTAGATATTATACACAATTATGTATAATAATTACTAAAAGATGTGGATAAGATGGTATGAATTATTTATATGCTATAAATTACATTTCTCTGGACAGAAAGGCAAAGTGATTTTCCACTAGAGTCTTCACTGAACTGTTAAGATATCAAAGATGATTATTCTTGTCGTGGTTGTACTCCTGAAAAACATTATAATGCATAAATATTCAAATATTTTTTCATAAAAAGTATTGCTCTTTAGACGCTAAGTCTTGTATGACTCTTTGCTTGTGACCCCATGCACTGGAGCCCATCAGGCTCCTCTGTTCATGGGATTTCCCAGGAAGAACACGAGTGAGTTGCCACTTCCTCCTGGTCCAGGGGATCTTCCTGGTCTATGGATTGAATTCGCATCTTCTGCATCGCAGGTGGGTTCTTAACCACTAGGCCACCAGGAAAAAACCAAAGAAGTATTACAGATAACATATATTGGTAGCAGTTCATAATTTTTATAGAGAGATACTGTGTATACTTCAGTGCACATATGCAAGTCCTTTTTTATGAGTACTTATGCTTCTTTGTGGGATTTCCACTGCCCTTGAACATCTCACAGATAGCATATGTTTGGGTTTTTGATAACATCCAGAGGGCCAGTTGTCATGAGGTTGCTACGTCATTTTCTTTGGGATTATTGTATGTGTATTTCTGATTTATTTCACACACCAATCTGTTGAAAAGTGCTATTGGTACTAGAATACTACATTACCAAACTCACCATGGTGAAAGATAATTCTGCAAACAAAATATGTATTTGGATCTTTTTCTTTCAATTATAGAAATTATATGAACCAAGAACATTTAAATATATATAATTGTTGAACCAGAGATTCTATCGGAAATAAAGTGAAATTTGAAAATTATTCATTTCTCAAGTGGGTTGAATTTATACTGGTCATTACTTTTCCATGACAGGAGCAGCCAGAATTTTTAATTTTTAGTGGCCTTGACAGAACAGTTTCATATCATTCTGCTTTATAGAAATTAACCAAAAATATACATTTGTTAGTAGAAAAGATTTTTTGCTCACCTTTCTGTTATTAAAAGTAAAATTTGGAATGTAGGTTTTCTTTGCAATGATTTCAGGAATTGGAAAAATTATAAGAAATCACAGAAGGATCTTCTTGATGAAGAAAAGATGAAGAAGCATAAATGCAAAAAAACCTTGCATACTTTCATTAATATATACATACTCTCTATTAATGTATTCATTCTTGTTGTTATCATCAGTTATCATTGATGAGTGCAGAAAAGTCAAATGAAATAGTTGTTTAAACAGTAATGCTTCTTCTCATCTGGTTCCTGTTCATAAATACTTAATGTAAGGATTCATTTAGTTATATTCATAAATGCTGCTTCTATTTTCTATGGTCTTTATAAGAACTGTGAGCATATTCTCCAAATGTCACTCTAGATATTTTAGAGACATTCTTATGCATGTTCCCCCCATCACATGGATAAGAATCTTCAGAGTTCATTGTAAAAAAACAAACAAGGAAACATGATTATTTTAAAATTTCAATCTGTAAACAACTGAGTTTATAATAAAATGATATAAATACAAAATAAGACATTTCAAAGAAAACTATATAGAAGTGAAAAGGAATGAGCCACAGTTATTAACTTGGGTAAATCTCAAAAGTTTGCTTTTTCATACTTACATAGAAAGCAGATTATGAACTGAAGAAAGAAATGGCAACCCACTCCAGTATTCTTTCTAGGAAATCCTGTGGATGAGGAGGCTGGCAGACAATAGTCCATGGAGTTACAAGAGAGTCAGACACGACTTAAGGATTAAACCACCACCACCACCACCACAGAAGAATACTCACGGTATGAATATGCTCACATAAACTTGGAAAATATTAATACTAAACAAGTACTAAAATATTAATACTAAACAATACTAAACATTTAATTTAAAAATAAGAATTATTAATGCAAAATCAGGATAGTGGTTAGAGGAAATGCAGAGAATGCTGTAGAAGAGAATATATAGTCTTATTTTTCTAAAGTTCTATTGAGAAGACATGAGTTTAATTTACAGTTATTTGTGCACATAAGTTATAGAGAATTTGTGTATGCATAATATTTTTGCAATAAATAAAACTTTAAAATTTTTGATTAAAATAAATTACAGAAAATGTTTTAGTGTATTATTATTACTTGGAATAAATAATGAAAGGGTACACAAATCAAAATAAATTCTCCAGAAAACTAGACACAAATGTAGCAGACCCTGTGATTTTGCTATATCTTGGCCATATAGATGAAAAAAACATGATGAAGCATAAATGCAAAAAAACCTTGCATACTTTCATTAATATATACATACTCTCTATTAATGTATTCATTCTTGTTGTTATCATCAGTTATCATTGATGAGTGCAGAAAAGTCAAATGAAATAGTTGTTTAAACAGTAATGCTTCTTCTCATCTGGTTCCTGTTCATAAATACTTAATGTAAGGATTCATTTAGTTATATTCATAAATGCTGCTTCTATTTTCTATGGTCTTTATAAGAACTGTGAGCATATTCTCCAAATGTCACTCTAGATATTTTAGAGACATTCTTATGCATGTTCCCCCCATCACATGGATAAGAATCTTCAGAGTTCATTGTAAAAAAACAAACAAGGAAACATGATTATTTTAAAATTTCAATCTGTAAACAACTGAGTTTATAATAAAATGATATAAATACAAAATAAGACATTTCAAAGAAAACTATATAGAAGTGAAAAGGAATGAGCCACAGTTATTAACTTGGGTAAATCTCAAAAGTTTGCTTTTTCATACTTACATAGAAAGCAGATTATGAACTGAAGAAAGAAATGGCAACCCACTCCAGTATTCTTTCTAGGAAATCCTGTGGATGAGGAGGCTGGCAGACAATAGTCCATGGAGTTACAAGAGAGTCAGACACGACTTAAGGATTAAACCACCACCACCACCACCACAGAAGAATACTCACGGTATGAATATGCTCACATAAACTTGGAAAATATTAATACTAAACAAGTACTAAAATATTAATACTAAACAATACTAAACATTTAATTTAAAAATAAGAATTATTAATGCAAAATCAGGATAGTGGTTAGAGGAAATGCAGAGAATGCTGTAGAAGAGAATATATAGTCTTATTTTTCTAAAGTTCTATTGAGAAGACATGAGTTTAATTTACAGTTATTTGTGCACATAAGTTATAGAGAATTTGTGTATGCATAATATTTTTGCAATAAATAAAACTTTAAAATTTTTGATTAAAATAAATTACAGAAAATGTTTTAGTGTATTATTATTACTTGGAATAAATAATGAAAGGGTACACAAATCAAAATAAATTCTCCAGAAAACTAGACACAAATGTAGCAGACCCTGGTGGATATCTACTCCTGCAGTCACTGACTATAAGAGCTTTGGGCCAATCATTCAAGCTTACTAGTGTCAATTTTCTCATAGCTATCACTTTATGATAGAATTGTTGCAGATTCAAATGAGATGTTGAATGTTCTAATTTAGAATTTAAGAAGTTTATATATATATAAACTTTAAGTTGTAGAATATGAATTATACAGGAAAATTCCATAATATTGGAAACAACAATTATTTGCAAACTTTTGGATAAAGCTTTAAATGTAAATCACTATATGCCATGAACTTTTAGCAGTTTTATTTTCTCTTTTTTTGGATGAACCCACTTCCCTGTTGGGTTTTATTTATTTACTTATATATGTATATATGTATGTATATATGTATTGTAGTTTAAATTTGTATTAATTTTATTTTTTCTGATTTTAAACTTTTTATTTTGTATCAGGTCACAGCTGATTAACAATGTCATGATAGTTTCAGGTGGACAGTGAGGGGGCTCAGCCCTACATGTACGTGTATGCATTCTCTCCCAGCCTCCACTCCTGTCCAGGCTGCCACGTAACATTGAGCAGAGCTCCCTGTGCTCTAGAGTAGGTCCTTGTTGGTTACCCATTTAAAATATAGCAGTGTGTACATGCCCATCTCAAACTCCCTAAATATCCCTTCCCCCATCCCTCCCCTTGCCGACTGTATGTTTATTCTCTAAGACTGAAAGTCTCATTCTGTTTAGTTGTATTTATTTCTAAAATTTCCAAGTGCCAAGTGAAAGCTCATTAATAGGAAATGCCATTTCACCTCGAGACTTCACAATATTAATTATAAAACTTAGGGAAAAGCAAATGTCCAGAATTGTAGCCAGTCAATATAGCTAGTGGCTGTTTTGCTAAGTATCAATTTCTTAAAAACTACTTCACTAGGGGTTAATTTTTAAAAATCACTGAATTTACCAAATATTCCTATTTGTTAATGACTTGCTTTGATAAATATTAATATTTTTCCTGTATGATTATATACATTAATATTATGGCATTATTGTTAATGTTCAACTTATTGAAAATTAATTAAACATTAAGTACTTTAATTATCTCTTGAATATGGCATATTTTTTTATAATAAATATATTTTAAATTATATATTATTTTTGAATATTCAAGAGGTGAACATAATATTTATCCAGTATAGTTAATGAAAATAATATTTTAAAATGTTTTTGAAAAATAAGGTGAGTTAGATAAATTGGTAAAGTTGATAAATTTGGTTACTTACTAATTTAATGATACAGAGATTCACCTTTTGGTTAATTGACCTACTACTTTATGGCAAGAGAGGAATAAGTTTGTTATGTTTTATAGTAGGACAGAAACATCTGGAAAGGAAATCGGTGTGTGGGCAAAAGGATTTATGTTGTTCAGTTACCTAGTTGTGTCTGATTCTTTGTGACCACATGGACTGCAGCACACCAGGCCTTCCTGTCCCCCGCCATCTCCCTGAGTTTTCTCAAGTTCCTGACCACTGCACTGATGATGCCATCCAACCATCTCATCCTCTGTCACCCTCTCCTCCTTCTCCCTTCAATATTTCCCAGCATAAGGATTTTTTTCCAATGAGTCATCTCTTCATATCAGGTGGCCAAAGTATTGGAGCTTCACTTTTAGTGTCAGTCCTTCCAAAGAGTATTCAAGGTTGATTTCCTCTAAGATTGACTGATTTGACGAAGACCTATTTGATTTCACACTTCAGAATGTCTGCCTCTGGGTGAGTGACCACTCCATTGGGGTTATCCAGGTCATTAAGATCTTTTTTGTATGGTTCTTCTGTTTATTTTTTCCATCTCTTCTTGATCTCTTTTGCTTCTATTAGATCTTTACCATTTCTTTCTTTTATTGTTCCTGTGTTTGGATGAAATGTTCCTTTGATATTTCCAGAAGAAATTTCTAATATTTCTACTTTTGTTGTTTTCCTCTATTTCTGTGCATTGTTCATTGAAGAAGGTCTTCTTTTCTCTCCTTGCTATTCTCTAGAACTTTGCATTTAGTTGGGTGTACCTTTTCTTTTCTCCCTTATAGCTTCTCTTCTTTCTTCAGCTCTTTGTAAAACCTCTTTGGACAACCACTTTTCTTTCTTGCTTTTCTTGTCCTTTGGAATGATTTTATTCACTGCCCCCTCTACAATATTATGGATCTCTGTCCATAGTTATTCAGGCACTTTGTTTACCAGATCTAATCCCTTGAATTTATTCATCACCTCCACTGTATATTCATAGGGGATTTTATTTAAGTCATACCTGACTGGCCTAGTTGTTTTCCCCATTTTCTTAAGTTAAGCCTGAATTTTGCTATGAGAGGCTGATGATCTGAGTCACAGTCAGCTCCAGGTCTTGTTTTGGCTGACTATACAGCTTCTCTATCTTCGACTACGAAGTATATAACCAACCTGATTTCAGTACTGACCATTTGGTGATGTTCATGTTGTAGAGTCTTGTGTTGTTGAAAAAGGGTGTTTGCTGTGAGCAGTGCATTCTCTTGGCAGATTTCTGTTTGCCTTGCTTCATTTTGTACTGAAGGCTAAACTTGCCTGTTATTCCAGGTATCTCTTGACTTCTTACTTTTGCATTCCCCAATCTGCTATGATGAATAGGACATCTTTTTTTGATGTTAGTTCCAGGAAGCCTTTTAGGTCTTTGTAGAAGTGATTAACTTCAGCTTCTTCAGCACTGGTGGTTGGGGCATAGACTTGAATTGCTATGATGTTGAATGGATTGCCTTGGAAACGAACTGAGATCATTCTGCTGTTTTTGAAGTTACACCCAAGTACGGCATTTTGGACTCTTTTGTTGATTATGAGGGCAGCTCCATTTCTTCTATGATATTTTGCCCACAGTAGTGGATACAGCAGTCATCTGAGTTAAATTCACCCATTCCAATCTATTTCAGTTTACTGATTCCTAAGATGTTGATGTTTATTCTTGCCATTCCCTGCCTGACCACATCCAATTTACCTGGATTCATGAACCTAACATTTCAGGTTCTTATGCAATACTGTTCTTTACAGCATCAGATTTTACTTTCATCACCAAACACAGCCACAACTGTGTCTATTCTACTTTGGCCCAGCCACTTCATTCTTTTTGGGGCTGTTAGGAGTTCTCCTCGGTTCTTCCCCAGTAGCATGTTAGACACATTCCAACCTGTGGGACTCATCTTCTGGGGTCATATCGTTTTGCCTTTTTATACAGCTCATGGGATTCTCACAGCAAGTATACTGAGTGGTTTTCCATATACTCCTCCCGTGGATCATGTTTTGTCAGAACTCTCTACTATGACCTGTCCATCCTGGATGGCCCTGCATGGCATAGCTTTTAGTTTCATTGATTTATGAAAGCCCCATTGCTATGAGAAAGCAGTGATCCATGAAAGAGAGGGGATTTATAGACAAAGAATATTTGGAAGATTTAAGTGGATGGATATTGAGCTAACACATAGGATTAGATTTTCAATCAAACTTAAAAAATCAGAGACTTTAGCTAGTCTTCACTGAAAGGCTACTAAAGACCTTTGTTAAAGCTAGTGAGCCTTTCTAAATTTAAAGATATGGGTAATCAAACAAGTTCTATGACTGTGATGCATGTTGTAGAGTCTTGTGTTGTTGAAAAAGGGTGTTTGCTGTGAGCAGTGCATTCTCTTGGCAGATTTCTGTTTGCCTTGCTTCATTTTGTACTGAAGGCTAAACTTGCCTGTTATTCCAGGTATCTCTTGACTTCTTACTTTTGCATTCCCCAATCTGCTATGATGAATAGGACATCTTTTTTTGATGTTAGTTCCAGGAAGCCTTTTAGGTCTTTGTAGAAGTGATTAACTTCAGCTTCTTCAGCACTGGTGGTTGGGGCATAGACTTGAATTGCTATGATGTTGAATGGATTGCCTTGGAAACGAACTGAGATCATTCTGCTGTTTTTGAAGTTACACCCAAGTACGGCATTTTGGACTCTTTTGTTGATTATGAGGGCAGCTCCATTTCTTCTATGATATTTTGCCCACAGTAGTGGATACAGCAGTCATCTGAGTTAAATTCACCCATTCCAATCTATTTCAGTTTACTGATTCCTAAGATGTTGATGTTTATTCTTGCCATTCCCTGCCTGACCACATCCAATTTACCTGGATTCATGAACCTAACATTTCAGGTTCTTATGCAATACTGTTCTTTACAGCATCAGATTTTACTTTCATCACCAAACACAGCCACAACTGTGTCTATTCTACTTTGGCCCAGCCACTTCATTCTTTTTGGGGCTGTTAGGAGTTCTCCTCGGTTCTTCCCCAGTAGCATGTTAGACACATTCCAACCTGTGGGACTCATCTTCTGGGGTCATATCGTTTTGCCTTTTTATACAGCTCATGGGATTCTCACAGCAAGTATACTGAGTGGTTTTCCATATACTCCTCCCGTGGATCATGTTTTGTCAGAACTCTCTACTATGACCTGTCCATCCTGGATGGCCCTGCATGGCATAGCTTTTAGTTTCATTGATTTATGAAAGCCCCATTGCTATGAGAAAGCAGTGATCCATGAAAGAGAGGGGATTTATAGACAAAGAATATTTGGAAGATTTAAGTGGATGGATATTGAGCTAACACATAGGATTAGATTTTCAATCAAACTTAAAAAATCAGAGACTTTAGCTAGTCTTCACTGAAAGGCTACTAAAGACCTTTTTGTTAAAGCTAGTGAGCCTTTCTAAAAATTTAAAGATATGGGTAATCAAACAAGTTCTAAATGAAATAGAGAGAAAAGTATCCAACATGGTTTCTTGGGTTCTTCCATGTGATATTAGGCACATACATCTGGCCCAGAATAATAAATGGAGTCTGTAAGTGAGTGCTGTGAGCTTATTCACATAGCAAAGAATGTTAAGTTTATGAAACATCTTCATTCTATACTTCGGAGAGTTGATTCATTTATGTCACATTCTCCAGGTATCCATCTTTTGAAATTTTTAGAACCTGTGTTTATGGCTACAGGTAATTCTTCAGCCAGAGATATATTACAAAAGGCAACCTATAGCTTAGGTGTTTTTCTTGTAGCAAATCTCACCAGTCTACTTGGATATAGATCTAGTGGAGAGGCCTCAGGCGAGATCGTTGACTTTCTTTCCTTAGAGTAGGCGTATCCCACTGGAAGGGTAGGAAATGCTTGCAGCCAGCTGTTCAACTCCTTCCTCTTAGAAATTTGGTTGAATTTAAAGGTACACTTATTGCAAATGTATGGAAAAGTAAAAGTAATCACAGAAAAGAAGGGAAAGCAAAATGGAAAATCAAGATAGAAACCCCATCAATGAGAAACTCAAGAAAGATATAAGTAGTTAAATCTTAGTGATTCACAGCTCTTCAGAGAACAATATTTATGTAGTCATAAAACATAAACAGATTTGTAAATTTAAAATTAGACATGATTATAGAAAGTCAGTGGGTAAATACATATAGTTTTAGAATTGCAGCGTAGGTGAACTGAAATGAATAGTAAGAATAATAAAATTTTATCTTCTAATGCCAAACTGATCCATGAAAGAGAGGGGATTTATAGACAAAGAATATTTGGAAGATTTAAGTGGATGGATATTGAGCTAACACATAGGATTAGATTTTCAATCAAACTTAAAAAATCAGAGACTTTAGCTAGTCTTCACTGAAAGGCTACTAAAGACCTTTTTGTTAAAGCTAGTGAGCCTTTCTAAAAATTTAAAGATATGGGTAATCAAACAAGTTCTAAATGAAATAGAGAGAAAAGTATCCAACATGGTTTCTTGGGTTCTTCCATGTGATATTAGGCACATACATCTGGCCCAGAATAATAAATGGAGTCTGTAAGTGAGTGCTGTGAGCTTATTCACATAGCAAAGAATGTTAAGTTTATGAAACATCTTCATTCTATACTTCGGAGAGTTGATTCATTTATGTCACATTCTCCAGGTATCCATCTTTTGAAATTTTTAGAACCTGTGTTTATGGCTACAGGTAATTCTTCAGCCAGAGATATATTACAAAAGGCAACCTATAGCTTAGGTGTTTTTCTTGTAGCAAATCTCACCAGTCTACTTGGATATAGATCTAGTGGAGAGGCCTCAGGCGAGATCGTTGACTTTCTTTCCTTAGAGTAGGCGTATCCCACTGGAAGGGTAGGAAATGCTTGCAGCCAGCTGTTCAACTCCTTCCTCTTAGAAATTTGGTTGAATTTAAAGGTACACTTATTGCAAATGTATGGAAAAGTAAAAGTAATCACAGAAAAGAAGGGAAAGCAAAATGGAAAATCAAGATAGAAACCCCATCAATGAGAAACTCAAGAAAGATATAAGTAGTTAAATCTTAGTGATTCACAGCTCTTCAGAGAACAATATTTATGTAGTCATAAAAACATAAACAGATTTGTAAATTTAAAATTAGACATGATTATAGAAAGTCAGTGGGTAAATACATATAGTTTTAGAATTGCAGCGGTAGGTGAACTGAAATGAATAGTAAGAATAATAAAAATTTTATCTTCTAAAGTCAAAAGCTACTTTCCATATTGATAAGACAAGGAATAAAAGAGCTAATAAATTATTTTAAGTCATAAAGTTAATGAATTTTGAACTAAAAGAACGAGTAAAAGTCAAGAGAGAAGGAAAGGTGGTGTAAGTCAGTCAAGTCCTCATAAGTCACCATAGTATGTCAGAAGACAAATGTTACATGAAGGAAAATAGTTGCTTTATATATATAACACATACAATAATCTCCTTGATGTGCAAGGAATATCCACAAACTAAGGAGAAAGAGGAAAACACCAACTGGATAGATAAAAGGGCTAAGATTAATAGGCAGTTTATAAAAAAATTAATAACTAAAAGTGACCAAAAAACACATGATGCTCAATTTTCTTTGTACTTAAAGGCTTAAAGGCAAGTCAATGAAATAAAGTTTTTTAACCTGTCAAATTGGCAAAGACAAAAAATAGTGGCATTTGTGGTTGCAGAAGGTTTGGAGAAATAGCAACTTTCCTAAATATTGGCAGCAATATAGATGTATATATTTTTAAAAATATGCTTTTTATTTTAGAACAGTTTTAGATTTACAGAGAAGCTGTGATAATACTGTAGAGTTCCTATAGTTTCCATGCCGGGTTTCCCCAATTAGTAACAACTTATGATATTATGTAATATATGTTGTAATTGATGAGCTAGTATTAATACTTAAGAGCCAGACCTCAGATATTCTTAGTTTTTCCCTCATGTCGTTTTTCTATTCAGCATCCCACCCATGACATCACATTACATTTAACCATCATGTCTCTTTTAGGCTTCTCTCAGATGTGACAGTTTCCCACTTTCCTTCTTATGATGACTTGAAGAATTTTGAAGAATACTGGTCAGGTGTTTTGTAAAAATTCCCCATGAATGAGAAACTCAAGAAAGATATAAGTAGTTAAATCTTAGTGATTCACAGCTCTTCAGAGAACAATATTTATGTAGTCATAAAACATAAACAGATTTGTAAATTTAAAATTAGACATGATTATAGAAAGTCAGTGGGTAAATACATATAGTTTTAGAATTGCAGCGGTAGGTGAACTGAAATGAATAGTAAGAATAATAAAATTTTATCTTCTAAAGTCAAAAGCTACTTTCCATATTGATAAGACAAGGAATAAAAGAGCTAATAAATTATTTTAAGTCATAAAGTTAATGAATTTTGAACTAAAAGAACGAGTAAAAGTCAAGAGAGAAGGAAAGGTGGTGTAAGTCAGTCAAGTCCTCATAAGTCACCATAGTATGTCAGAAGACAAATGTTACATGAAGGAAAATAGTTGCTTTATATATATAACACATACAATAATCTCCTTGATGTGCAAGGAATATCCACAAACTAAGGAGAAAGAGGAAAACACCAACTGGATAGATAAAAGGGCTAAGATTAATAGGCAGTTTATAAAAAAAAAATTAATAACTAAAAGTGACCAAAAAACACATGATGCTCAATTTTCTTTGTACTTAAAGGCTTAAAGGCAAGTCAATGAAATAAAGTTTTTTAACCTGTCAAATTGGCAAAGACAAAAAATAGTGGCATTTGTGGTTGCAGAAGGTTTGGAGAAATAGCAACTTTCCTAAATATTGGCAGCAATATAGATGTATATATTTTTAAAAATATGCTTTTTATTTTAGAACAGTTTTAGATTTACAGAGAAGCTGTGATAATACTGTAGAGTTCCTATAGTTTCCATGCCGGGTTTCCCCAATTAGTAACAACTTATGATATTATGTAATATATGTTGTAATTGATGAGCTAGTATTAATACTTAAGAGCCAGACCTCAGATATTCTTAGTTTTTCCCTCATGTCGTTTTTCTATTCAGCATCCCACCCATGACATCACATTACATTTAACCATCATGTCTCTTTTAGGCTTCTCTCAGATGTGACAGTTTCCCAGTCTTTCCTTCTTATGATGACTTGAAGAATTTTGAAGAATACTGGTCAGGTGTTTTGTAAAATGTTCCTCAAAGGGACTTTGTCTGAAGTTCTCTTATGATCAGACTGGTGTTAGGAGGAATTCCACAGAGGTAAAGTGCCATTTTCAGCACAGCACATCAGGGGCATGTACAATGCTAGGAGCGTAACTTGTCATTCTCAGTGTTGACCTGTCAGCGTTGCTCCACTGTAAAATCACTCTTTTCACTCCAGGTCCATACTGTCCTCTTTTGAAAGAGGTCACTTTGGGAAGCTCACACTTACAATGTTGTTTTTATGTTCCACCTCCTTGATAAAAACCTCACATAAGTGATTTGTAATTCTTCTGTATTCTTTGTACTTTTATATTTTTTAGAAGTTTTGCCTTGTCTGGAGTGTCATGCAGTTGGAATCATACAGTATGTATGATTTCAGTTTAACCTCTATCCCTTAGGAACGTGCCTTCAAGATTTATCTATGTCTTTCTGGCCTTGTTAACTCATTTACTGTTATCTTCTGTACCTCAGTTTACCCATTCACCTATTATAAGATGTCTTGATTTTGGTTTTGGCCAATAAAAAGTCAAAGATGCTATAAACATTCACACGCAGGTTTCTGTGTGACCATAAATTTGTAAGTTTTCAAATTACTTTGGCAAATGCCTAGGAAAGCAGTTATATCACATAATAATATGATGTTTTGTTTTGTAAGAAACTGCCAAATTGTCTTCCAAAATGGCTGTACTATTTTGCATTCCCTCCAGAAATGAATGAGAATTTCTATGGCTCTCAATTTGTACCAGTCAGGATTTTTTGGACTTTAGCCAATCTAATAGGTGTGTAATGCTTTATAGAGGACAATTTAGTAATGGTTTCCCAAATTCAAAATGCAAATATCATTTGACACATCTAGGGATTTGCCCTAGATAGAGTTGCTACATATGTAAATACATTTGTAAGTGTACTTATAAAGCGAGTCATAACTCTATATACAGAGTAGGGTTCCAGTCGTTTTTCTATTCAGCATCCCACCCATGACATCACATTACATTTAACCATCATGTCTCTTTTAGGCTTCTCTCAGATGTGACAGTTTCCCAGTCTTTCCTTCTTATGATGACTTGAAGAATTTTGAAGAATACTGGTCAGGTGTTTTGTAAAATGTTCCTCAAAGGGACTTTGTCTGAAGTTCTCTTATGATCAGACTGGTGTTAGGAGGAATTCCACAGAGGTAAAGTGCCATTTTCAGCACAGCACATCAGGGGCATGTACAATGCTAGGAGCGTAACTTGTCATTCTCAGTGTTGACCTGTCAGCGTTGCTCCACTGTAAAATCACTCTTTTCACTCCAGGTCCATACTGTCCTCTTTTGAAAGAGGTCACTTTGGGAAGCTCACACTTACAATGTTGTTTTTATGTTCCACCTCCTTGATAAAAACCTCACATAAGTGATTTGTAATTCTTCTGTATTCTTTGTACTTTTATATTTTTTAGAAGTTTTGCCTTGTCTGGAGTGTCATGCAGTTGGAATCATACAGTATGTATGATTTCAGTTTGGCCTCTATCACTTAGAAATGTGCATTCAAGATTTATCTATGTCTTTCTGGCCTTGTTAACTCATTTACTGTTATCTTCTGTACCTCAGTTTACCCATTCACCTATTATAAGATGTCTTGATTTTGGTTTTGGCCAATAAAAAGTCAAAGATGCTATAAACATTCACACGCAGGTTTCTGTGTGACCATAAATTTGTAAGTTTTCAAATTACTTTGGCAAATGCCTAGGAAAGCAGTTATATCACATAATAATATGATGTTTTGTTTTGTAAGAAACTGCCAAATTGTCTTCCAAAATGGCTGTACTATTTTGCATTCCCTCCAGAAATGAATGAGAATTTCTATGGCTCTCAATTTGTACCAGTCAGGATTTTTTGGACTTTAGCCAATCTAATAGGTGTGTAATGCTTTATAGAGGACAATTTAGTAATGGTTTCCCAAATTCAAAATGCAAATATCATTTGACACATCTAGGGATTTGCCCTAGATAGAGTTGCTAGCATATGTAAATACATTTGTAAGTGTACTTATAAAGCGAGTCATAACTCTATATACAGAGTAGGGTTCCATTTGCTTAACAGATACATATGCATAGGACATATCTGTTGGCATATAATAGAAGTCATTACCAGTGCTTACATGTGGAACAGGAAACTGAGAAAATTTAACTTGGAATTATGGTGAGGAAGGCAACAAGCAAAGGAGACTAGTTATTTATTACTTTATACCTTTCAGTAGTGTTTCCATTCAATAGTAATAAATTATCTTTTTTTACAAAAAGATTTAAATGATTTAAATTGGCTTATGTGAGCATTGGCTTAAATGTGTGTTGACTTCTAAAAATAGAAATTCTTCCTGTGATCTGAAAAATATAAACTGAGATTATTTCAAACAAAATAATTCACTTTTACAAATTAAGTTCTATTGTGCTCAGAATTCAAATTATGATTTTAATAAAATTCATGTTAAAATGATACATGGACAATATCCTTAAAACTTGAGCACCTTTCTAGCTTCTGAGACCCTTCTACTTTTTCCCCAAAACTCCTTCCAATAGTTGTGTGTGCATGTTCAGTCACTCTGTCGTGTCCAACTCCTTGAGACCTCACTGACTGTAGCCTACCCGGCCCCTCTGTCCATGCAATTTTCTAGGCAAAAATGCTGGTGGTTGGGCTTCCCTGATGGGCCAGTGAGTAAAGAGTTCACCTTGCAGTATAAGGGGCACCAGTTCAATCCCTGGCCCAGGAAGATACTGCATGCCACGGAGCAACTGGACTGGTGTGTCCAATTACGAGTCAGTGCTCTGGAAGGCATGCACCCAGAGCCGGTGCTCTGCAGTGAGAGAGGGCACTGCAATGGGAGGTCCACACAGGCCAAAGAATAAAGATGGATGAAAAACAAATAAATAAGAAATCAATAAAAAGAGGCCCAAAATTTCTTTTTAATTGCAAAAAAAAAAAAAAAAAAAGGAATACTGGTGGGTTGCCATTTTTCACTCCAGGGGATCTTCCTGACCCAGGGATAGAACCTGTGTCTCTTGGGCCTCTTGCATTGGCAGACAGATTCCTTACCACTGCACCACCTGGGAATTAGACCTATCATTTTTAGAGTTTGGAAAGCATCCTGAGATTGTTGGATGAATGGCTTGATCCACAGATGAGCACAGATTAACTTGACCCAATAGCTATACAAGGAATTTGATAAAAAATACTTTGTAGGAAAACAGATGTTGAAAACTGGGAAATCTTGCTCTCGAAACATAATAGAACATAACCCATTAAGAAAATTTTCAACCATGTCAATCAGATATCTCTTTGGCAGATTGACTTGTTTATATATTTTTAATGAAGCTTAAACATACAGGGATTCACTGATCTCTGTTTTTCAGATGAGCTCAACACATTTCATCTCGGTTTCCTGTGCTGACTCTTCTGCTGAGGCCAATTATAAGAGAAACCAGCCATAGATGAGAAGCTAGGTCTCTCAGGGAGTTAATGAGTTTCTTTTTAAAAAACCTCAGCATTTCAGTTAGTTGTAAACACTAAAATAGAACAAACATCTTAAAATCCTGCCAGTTGCAACCAGAAGCCCTTACTGAGTGCTGTAAGTAGTTGAGCCAAGTGTGGAAATTCAAATGAT
The DNA here is from genome assembly GCA_022376925.1 of Tragulus kanchil. NCBI lineage: Eukaryota > Metazoa > Chordata > Mammalia > Artiodactyla > Tragulidae > Tragulus > Tragulus kanchil. The sequence goes on along the minus strand of JAIOJX010000026.1, from coordinate 8,152,948 downwards.
TCCTGGTAGTACCTGCACACTGATTGTGGTGCAGCCTGCTCTGCATCTCCTGCAGTGCTCCTAAAAAGTAGGGCTTTTTAAGTGAAAGCAATGTTAAATTTTTAAAAAATAATGAAAAAGTAAATATAGTTACCTAAGTAACAACCACTAGCTTTTTGTTTTCATTAATTTTCAGAGGAATGTAGCTTTTGAGCTGCAACAGCAACTAATAAAGCTTATATATAAAAATGTTATTACTAGAGGCTGAATTGTATCCCCTTATTCATATGAAATCCTTACCCCCAGTAACTCAGAATGTGACTGCATTTAGCAATAGGAGTTTTAAAGGATGATTATGTTAAAATGAGGCCATGAGGGTCGGCCCTAATCTTCTCTGACTCATGCCCTTATAAGGAGAAGAGATTAGGAGATATAAAGAGAAACCAGGGGCACATGCATACACAGATTTTTTAAATTAAATAATGTAATTATTTAATTGTAATTAAATCATGTAAGGACATAAGAGAAGACTGTCATCTACAAGCCAAGGAGAGAAGGCCTAGAATAAAACCACCTCTCAGACACCTTGATCTTAGTTAAACTTCCAACCTCCAGAACTGTAAGAAAGTAAATTCCTATTGTTTAAGTCCCCATCTGTGGTATTTTGCTATGACAATTCTAGCAAACCAATATATTCACACAATGTTCAGGTTTCTTAGGAAGAGTTCTAGTGGAGAGTCAGGGGAGAATGTATTTAATTGTGAATATCTAAGAACGAAATGTATGTTAGAAGAGGATTTTCAAGACAGTACAAGTGAAAAGAGAACAAGCATGGCTTGGTACCCTGGCCCATGTTGAAGGATAAAGGAAGCAATTCATTGTGAAAGTGGAGGTGCTGCCAGGTGCACCATAGCATGTAGACACTTCTGTGCTGGGCCTGCACCTCATGCTAGTGACAGCCATGCAAAAAGAAAGCTCACCCCAGTCCCCTCCTCAAAGGATGCCAGAGACAGTAATGGTTAGTTCCCAAAACACAAGTATATAAATACTTCAGCCAAAACCCCTTTTCATGTTTTTTCCCATGAAGTCTCCATCTAATTAAGTGTACAAGGGCAATGTTAAATTTGTGGTGCAGCCTGCTCTGCATCTCCTGCAGTGCTCCTAAAAAGTAGGGCTTTTTAAGTGAAAGCAATGTTAAATTTTTAAAAAATAATGAAAAAGTAAATATAGTTACCTAAGTAACAACCACTAGCTTTTTGTTTTCATTAATTTTCAGAGGAATGTAGCTTTTGAGCTGCAACAGCAACTAATAAAGCTTATATATAAAAATGTTATTACTAGAGGCTGAATTGTATCCCCTTATTCATATGAAATCCTTACCCCCAGTAACTCAGAATGTGACTGCATTTAGCAATAGGAGTTTTAAAGGATGATTATGTTAAAATGAGGCCATGAGGGTCGGCCCTAATCTTCTCTGACTCATGCCCTTATAAGGAGAAGAGATTAGGAGATATAAAGAGAAACCAGGGGCACATGCATACACAGATTTTTTAAATTAAATAATGTAATTATTTAATTGTAATTAAATCATGTAAGGACATAAGAGAAGACTGTCATCTACAAGCCAAGGAGAGAAGGCCTAGAATAAAACCACCTCTCAGACACCTTGATCTTAGTTAAACTTCCAACCTCCAGAACTGTAAGAAAGTAAATTCCTATTGTTTAAGTCCCCATCTGTGGTATTTTGCTATGACAATTCTAGCAAACCAATATATTCACACAATGTTCAGGTTTCTTAGGAAGAGTTCTAGTGGAGAGTCAGGGGAGAATGTATTTAATTGTGAATATCTAAGAACGAAATGTATGTTAGAAGAGGATTTTCAAGACAGTACAAGTGAAAAGAGAACAAGCATGGCTTGGTACCCTGGCCCATGTTGAAGGATAAAGGAAGCAATTCATTGTGAAAGTGGAGGTGCTGCCAGGTGCACCATAGCATGTAGACACTTCTGTGCTGGGCCTGCACCTCATGCTAGTGACAGCCATGCAAAAAGAAAGCTCACCCCAGTCCCCTCCTCAAAGGATGCCAGAGACAGTAATGGTTAGTTCCCAAAACACAAGTATATAAATACTTCAGCCAAAACCCCTTTTCATGATATTTTCTAAATATAATTTCCAACATGAAGTCTCCATATAATTTAAATGTCTAAGATTTAATACAGAAAGCATCTGAGAAATAAGTAGCATGTTTTCTCATCCAGCCTATTTCTAAGCAGCTTATAGTTTTGGTATTTGACATTTTCAAACTCAAAGCTAAATAAAACCAAATCAGAGTTTTCATTGTACTACATGACCTCAGTCATCACATAATCCTGGTTGATTTCAAGTGTATCAATTCCTTTGGAATTGTTTTTTTCTTTCCAAGTACTAAAATTGTCTAAAGAATTAAAAGGGGAACAAATTACTTAGAAATGAGATTGTGGGTAGGAAGAGTAAAGTCTGCTGTGAAGGAGGACTGTATAACAGGATCCAGTCAGCTTCTGGAGAATGTGGGCATTAAAGACTCCTTGCCAATTTATCTCACTCTGTTTCCAATTGAGGCCATGTCCTCCATCCCCAAAGCAAAATGCCTACAAATGTTGGCCAGTTTCAAAGATGTTGATTGAATTCGAAGTAGGGAATGAATGATGGAATCAGAGAAATATAGCTATAAATTATTTTTGGAAAAATTAAAGGTTTTGCCATAACCAAGGCACTTCTGTATTGCTATTGTTGTTGTTGTTTAGTTGCTGCATTGTGTCTGCCTCTTTGCGACCCCATGGACTACAACACACCAGGCTCCTCTGTAGTCCACTATCTCCTGGAGTTTGCTCAAATTCATGCCCACTGAGTTGCTTATGCTATCTAACTTCATCTTCTGTCACCTCCTCTTCCTTTTATCATCAATGTTTCGGCATCAGGGTCTTCCATAAATTTTTTCAAGCAGTAAAAGTGAAAAGAGAACAAGCATGGCTTGGTACCCTGGCCCATGTTGAAGGATAAAGGAAGCAATTCATTGTGAAAGTGGAGGTGCTGCCAGGTGCACCATAGCATGTAGACACTTCTGTGCTGGGCCTGCACCTCATGCTAGTGACAGCCATGCAAAAAGAAAGCTCACCCCAGTCCCCTCCTCAAAGGATGCCAGAGACAGTAATGGTTAGTTCCCAAAACACAAGTATATAAATACTTCAGCCAAAACCCCTTTTCATGATATTTTCTAAATATAATTTCCAACATGAAGTCTCCATATAATTTAAATGTCTAAGATTTAATACAGAAAGCATCTGAGAAATAAGTAGCATGTTTTCTCATCCAGCCTATTTCTAAGCAGCTTATAGTTTTGGTATTTGACATTTTCAAACTCAAAGCTAAATAAAACCAAATCAGAGTTTTCATTGTACTACATGACCTCAGTCATCACATAATCCTGGTTGATTTCAAGTGTATCAATTCCTTTGGAATTGTTTTTTTCTTTCCAAGTACTAAAATTGTCTAAAGAATTAAAAGGGGAACAAATTACTTAGAAATGAGATTGTGGGTAGGAAGAGTAAAGTCTGCTGTGAAGGAGGACTGTATAACAGGATCCAGTCAGCTTCTGGAGAATGTGGGCATTAAAGACTCCTTGCCAATTTATCTCACTCTGTTTCCAATTGAGGCCATGTCCTCCATCCCCAAAGCAAAATGCCTACAAATGTTGGCCAGTTTCAAAGATGTTGATTGAATTCGAAGTAGGGAATGAATGATGGAATCAGAGAAATATAGCTATAAATTATTTTTGGAAAAATTAAAGGTTTTGCCATAACCAAGGCACTTCTGTATTGCTATTGTTGTTGTTGTTTAGTTGCTGCATTGTGTCTGCCTCTTTGCGACCCCATGGACTACAACACACCAGGCTCCTCTGTAGTCCACTATCTCCTGGAGTTTGCTCAAATTCATGCCCACTGAGTTGCTTATGCTATCTAACTTCATCTTCTGTCACCTCCTCTTCCTTTTATCATCAATGTTTCCCGGCATCAGGGTCTTTTTCCAGTAAGTCAACTCTTCACATCAGGTGATCAAAATATTAGAGCTTCAGCTGCAGCATCAGTCCTGAATTACTTCCGGCACATCCAATGCCAGAGTAACCACAGATTAGAACCAGTAAGCATCACTAGCTTACTTGTGTGTCACTGGCAAAGTTGTGGTTCTGGTTGTGGTATGGATGGGCAAATGACTTGGGAATCTTTGCCTGCCTGGGTGATACCTGCCTGATTTTTCAGGAGATCTAAGTTTATTAACAGAAGCAGAAGATGTTAAGAAGAGGTGGAAAGAATACACAGAACAACTATACAAAAAAGATCTTAATGAGCTGGATGACCACGATGGTGTGATCAGTCACTGAAAGCCATACAACTTAAGAGTGTGATGTTGGCAGCTGGAAGTTAGCTGGATGTTCTGGAGGATAGGGGTAGGGAAAGGACAGGTTCTGCTACCAAAGGAAATTATTTTTTTTGTGCGCTAATTTCAGAAGCTTATGACTGACTGTCACATCATAACTATGAAAGTAGTAATCGGCTGAAATTTAGAAGGTTAAATAAAAAAGAAACTTTGGGATTATGAGGTGGGCGAAGTTAGACAGAGCTTTTCAGTACTTAAATTCAGGAGAAGTCCCATGGTTTCAAGAAGAGACTAGCTTTCTCATTTGATAGACCCCTTTCCCTACATTTCACTGCTTTCTGGAAGAAAATAAAGAAAAGAAAGCTCTGATATGCTTTCAGGAGGAGGACTGTTACCCAAGGAAAACCAGGAAAAATTAAAATCTTCTTGAAAAAGCCAATTTTGCTACAAAATTTGAATACTGAATGCCTTACACAGTTATAAGAAGTCAGATGATTGAGTCCTAAGAGTTATCAGAAAGAGAGAAATAAAAGGAGGAGAGAGAGATCAATGATAAAATTCTTCGAATTTTTTGAGTATGTGGGTTCTCATAACACCAGACACAGTGGTCAAGATGTCTACTGGCTGGTGGGACAGGGGCAGGAAAAACAAAAAGAAAAAAAAGCCTACATGAGAAAAAGTAAAATATTAACTGTATTGCTGGTGGATAGACAGGATAACTTAGAAGAGTAAATATATACTTACCTATGTTGAAGAGAGAAATAGACAAAGAGAACAGAGTCAGGAATAGATCCAGAGCAGCCAGAAAGAAACTGGCTGCCTTTCTCACCACTGTGCCCCCCATCTCTTTCTCATCTCCAGCCACTTGGCCTTCCTTGTTGTGGATCAAACACGTCAACCTGCTCCTATCTCAGGAGTTTTGGCCCTACCATTCCACTTCCCCTGGATATTCCAAGTGCTGGTTTCTTCACCTCCTACAGATCTTTACCCAAATGATAGCTTCTCCGGGGGTCTTCCCTTCCTAACTTATTGACACTATATCCTTTTGGCATCCCCTGTCCTCATCCCTGACTTATTTTCTCTATAGTACTTGTACCTTTTCTTTTTATATATAATATAATACTTATTTTAACGAGCCGGGGAAGTTAAGCCATACAACTTAAGAGTGTGATGTTGGCAGCTGGAAGTTAGCTGGATGTTCTGGAGGATAGGGGTAGGGAAAGGACAGGTTCTGCTACCAAAGGAAATTATTTTTTTTGTGCGCTAATTTCAGAAGCTTATGACTGACTGTCACATCATAACTATGAAAGTAGTAATCGGCTGAAATTTAGAAGGTTAAATAAAAAAGAAACTTTGGGATTATGAGGTGGGCGAAGTTAGACAGAGCTTTTCAGTACTTAAATTCAGGAGAAGTCCCATGGTTTCAAGAAGAGACTAGCTTTCTCATTTGATAGACCCCTTTCCCTACATTTCACTGCTTTCTGGAAGAAAATAAAGAAAAGAAAGCTCTGATATGCTTTCAGGAGGAGGACTGTTACCCAAGGAAAACCAGGAAAAATTAAAATCTTCTTGAAAAAGCCAATTTTGCTACAAAATTTGAATACTGAATGCCTTACACAGTTATAAGAAGTCAGATGATTGAGTCCTAAGAGTTATCAGAAGAGAGAATTAAAAGGAGGAGAGAGAGATCAATGATAAAATTCTTCGAATTTTTTGAGTATGTGGGTTCTCATAACACCAGACACAGTGGTCAAGATGTCTACTGGCTGGTGGGACAGGGCAGGAAAACAAAAAGAAAAAAAAGCCTACATGAGAAAAAGTAAAATATTAACTGTATTGCTGGTGGATAGACAGGATAACTTAGAAGAGTAAATATATACTTACCTATGTTGAAGAGAGAAATAGACAAAGAGAACAGAGTCAGGAATAGATCCAGAGCAGCCAGAAAGAAACTGGCTGCCTTTCTCACCACTGTGCCCCCCATCTCTTTCTCATCTCCAGCCACTTGGCCTTCCTTGTTGTGGATCAAACACGTCAACCTGCTCCTATCTCAGGAGTTTTGGCCCTACCATTCCACTTCCCCTGGATATTCCAAGTGCTGGTTTCTTCACCTCCTACAGATCTTTACCCAAATGATAGCTTCTCCGGGGGTCTTCCCTTCCTAACTTATTGACACTATATCCTTTTGGCATCCCCTGTCCTCATCCCTGACTTATTTTCTCTATAGTACTTGTACCTTCTAATATATAATATAATACTTAATGTAATGTAACATAATGTAATAGAATATAATAAAAACTTATTTTAAAACATTTGTCTGTCCCCACTGTCAAAGGATGTTTGGCTTTCTGTTCAATGCTGTATCCCCCAGTACCAAGCACATTGCCTGACATGAAGCAGGCCCTTGGTAAATATTTGCTAAATGAATGTTCTAATCAGCAAGTATTTTGATTGTGAGCTTCTGAACAGTAGGGTGTTCTTAGTGCAGAGGAACTTGGACCTAGGTAAGATGCAGTACATAAAATGCAGGCAACAGATTTTAAGTCAGACCAACATGGATTTGAATCATACAAGGTCAAAGACAAAACAACAAATCTGTTTCCTCTTGTGTAAAATAATCACCCAAGTGGAAGATCAATAGTGGTCAGCTTCAAATTAAAAAATCAGAGGTCATTAGCACAATAATATTAATAATGAATCTGGTTAAGAATCACTTGTCAATGTCATCATTTTGGTTCTTCCCAAACAATCCCTTTGGTTGGTTTTGGAAGCCCTGAGCCCTGGAAAGGCTCATTGCACCAATCATCAGGAAGACTCTTGTAGCATCCAGACAGGGACTATTATATAATAAGCATTCTGATAAAGACCTTCGGCAAAGGAGTGGGGCCTGTCTCCCGTGCATGGTTTTGAATGTTTACAAGGTGTGGTGTTGGGCAACCTTACAGTTTCAGATCTGTTGTGATCTGGTTGAAGAGAAATAGACAAAGAGAACAGAGTCAGGAATAGATCCAGAGCAGCCAGAAAGAAACTGGCTGCCTTTCTCACCACTGTGCCCCCCATCTCTTTCTCATCTCCAGCCACTTGGCCTTCCTTGTTGTGGATCAAACACGTCAACCTGCTCCTATCTCAGGAGTTTTGGCCCTACCATTCCACTTCCCCTGGATATTCCAAGTGCTGGTTTCTTCACCTCCTACAGATCTTTACCCAAATGATAGCTTCTCCGGGGGTCTTCCCTTCCTAACTTATTGACACTATATCCTTTTGGCATCCCCTGTCCTCATCCCTGACTTATTTTCTCTATAGTACTTGTACCTTCTAATATATAATATAATACTTAATGTAATGTAACATAATGTAATAGAATATAATAAAAACTTATTTTAAAACATTTGTCTGTCCCCACTGTCAAAGGATGTTTGGCTTTCTGTTCAATGCTGTATCCCCCAGTACCAAGCACATTGCCTGACATGAAGCAGGCCCTTGGTAAATATTTGCTAAATGAATGTTCTAATCAGCAAGTATTTTGATTGTGAGCTTCTGAACAGTAGGGTGTTCTTAGTGCAGAGGAACTTGGACCTAGGTAAGATGCAGTACATAAAATGCAGGCAACAGATTTTAAGTCAGACCAACATGGATTTGAATCATACAAGGTCAAAGACAAAACAACAAATCTGTTTCCTCTTGTGTAAAATAATCACCCAAGTGGAAGATCAATAGTGGTCAGCTTCAAATTAAAAAATCAGAGGTCATTAGCACAATAATATTAATAATGAATCTGGTTAAGAATCACTTGTCAATGTCATCATTTTGGTTCTTCCCAAACAATCCCTTTGGTTGGTTTTGGAAGCCCTGAGCCCTGGAAAGGCTCATTGCACCAATCATCAGGAAGACTCTTGTAGCATCCAGACAGGGACTATTATATAATAAGCATTCTGATAAAGACCTTCGGCAAAGGAGTGGGGCCTGTCTCCCGTGCATGGTTTTGAATGTTTACAAGGTGTGGTGTTGGGCAACCTTACAGTTTCAGATCTGTTGTGATCTGGTTTGCCATGTAACTGTTCTACTCCTTACTCTGTGCTGAGTAAGGACTGGCTTTCCTTCTCTGACTGAGAGGACCAAGGTCCATCAACCAGATGAAACCTCTCTTCCCGAAAGTCAGCAGGCAGGTTTCTCGCACTCTCTGAAGAGAAGGTTAACACTACAGTTGCCAGATTCTTGGACAACAGAGTAACTGTTTTGATTTCCAAGTAGTGCTTTATTATCATGAATAAATACCTGGCTTATGATCAAGAACATCCTTAGGTAGGTTCATAGGTGAAAATTTTTAAAATTTGTGTTTTGCTTTTTATAAAAAAGGAAAAAGGATCCTGCTTTTGAAACAGAATCAGTTTCACTGGCCCGCATTACTTAGGCAGCCTCGGACACCATGTGTCACTGTGCTGAAATTGCCATTCTGCAAAACTGGCACTGGCAGCTAGCAGTCAAATCTGAAATGTTTCAGGCAGTAGAGCTGCATTGGAATCTCTCCCACATACCAACACATCTCTTGATCTTGAGAAAACATTTCCCGATATTCAGGAACTTTTCCATTGTTTCTTGCAATGTCCCTCAAAGGACCCACACAACTTCCCCAGACCTTTTGACGCCCACAGAACCTTTCCATACTAAGTGCTGGCTGGTCAGAAGTAAGCTGGCCAGAATTCACTGGGGACAAAGATGTGAACTCTTGTTCCATAGCCCTTTTGCTCTTCTAAGAGGTGAATTAAGGGCCTGAGGATTTTGCTGCACTAAGTGAAAGTTTTGTGTAGGGAGTTCTCTGCTCTGTCATAATGATGTCAACATAACATTGTCTCTAACGGGTCCTGAGTAAGTAGCTCACTGCTTCTGAAAGAGTTACATTTTATGTGAACCCAAAGTAATCTGTGTAACCTGTGGTCCATACATTTCTCCTGTCAGCCTACTCATTCCTCTTAAAGTTAAGCATTCTTGAAGATACACAAGTGGTGTGTGATCTAATACATTATTATCAGACTCCGCAGCCCTAAATAAGTCATTTTTCCCACAGTATGTTCGTGACCATTGACTCTAGCCCCATGGAAAAGAAGGTTTGCTAAGGCCAGTGACTTAGAAATTGTATCATCTAACCCATTTTTACAGCCTTGCCACATGTATTTTCACATTAAATGACCTGAAAAGGGCTACTAAAAAGAAATATGCTTCACCTGGCTTATTCTCATGTTTGCCACTTATTTTCTGGACTACATCTCTCTTTTTCTATTGTTAAATCTAGTAACATTGTATACATCTAGCAAGTATTTCAGGAAACTCAGCTTAGGTGACACTGTTTTAAATACAATAAACATAACTAAATACTGTTGTGAAGTTAGAGCTCTCAAAACTGTGGCCTTTGAGGTTTCAGTAACCCCCGAGTGGAATTGTTTTAAACAGTGGTCTGCGAACCTTTTCTGTAAAGGGACATGCAGGAAATATTTTAGATTTTGTGTGACGTATGTTGTTGTTTAGTCGCTAAGTTGTGATGACTCTATGGACTGTAGCCCTCCAGGCTTCTTTGTCCACGGAATTTCCCCGGGCAAGAATACTGGACTGGGCTGCCATTTTCTACTCCAGGGCATCTTCCCAACCCAGGGATTCAACTTGTGTCTTCTGCATTGCAAGTGGATTCTTTACCACTGAGCTACCAGGGAGGCCCAACCATTTCTGTGACATACAGCCTCTGTCATGACTATTCAACTCTGGTTGAGTGTGAAATTAGCTGTAGACAATTTCTAGACAAACGGGCATAGCTGTATTCCGATAAAACTTTACAAACGCAGATGGCAACCTCAATCTGGCCCTGTTTGGGATTCAATTTTAAAACCCCTGTTTTAGAGTAAGGCAATGTCCTTTCATTCACAAGTCAGATATTTAATGCCTTGAGCGTATGCAGGATAAACAAGTATATGGTGATTTTGTTCTTCAGTCAGCTTGGTCTACCTCACATATGTTGTCCAGTACACCCCAAAGTAATCTGTGTAACCTGTGGTCCATACATTTCTCCTGTCAGCCTACTCATTCCTCTTAAAGTTAAGCATTCTTGAAGATACACAAGTGGTGTGTGATCTAATACATTATTATCAGACTCCAGCCCTAAATAAGTCATTTTTCCCACAGTATGTTCGTGACCATTGACTCTAGCCCCATGGAAAAGAAGGTTTGCTAAGGCCAGTGACTTAGAAATTGTATCATCTAACCCATTTTTACAGCCTTGCCACATGTATTTTCACATTAAATGACCTGAAAAGGGCTACTAAAAAGAAATATGCTTCACCTGGCTTATTCTCATGTTTGCCACTTATTTTCTGGACTACATCTCTCTTTTTCTATTGTTAAATCTAGTAACATTGTATACATCTAGCAAGTATTTCAGGAAACTCAGCTTAGGTGACACTGTTTTAAATACAATAAACATAACTAAATACTGTTGTGAAGTTAGAGCTCTCAAAACTGTGGCCTTTGAGGTTTCAGTAACCCCCGAGTGGAATTGTTTTAAACAGTGGTCTGCGAACCTTTTCTGTAAAGGGACATGCAGGAAATATTTTAGATTTTGTGTGACGTATGTTGTTGTTTAGTCGCTAAGTTGTGATGACTCTATGGACTGTAGCCCTCCAGGCTTCTTTGTCCACGGAATTTCCCCGGGCAAGAATACTGGACTGGGCTGCCATTTTCTACTCCAGGGCATCTTCCCAACCCAGGGATTCAACTTGTGTCTTCTGCATTGCAAGTGGATTCTTTACCACTGAGCTACCAGGGAGGCCCAACCATTTCTGTGACATACAGCCTCTGTCATGACTATTCAACTCTGGTTGAGTGTGAAATTAGCTGTAGACAATTTCTAGACAAACGGGCATAGCTGTATTCCGATAAAACTTTACAAACGCAGATGGCAACCTCAATCTGGCCCTGTTTGGGATTCAATTTTAAAACCCCTGTTTTAGAGTAAGGCAATGTCCTTTCATTCACAAGTCAGATATTTAATGCCTTGAGCGTACATGCAGGATAAACAAGTATATGGTGATTTTGTTCTTCAGTCAGCTTGGTCTACTTTAACATGCAGGAGACTGGACACTGATCTTAGTTTGCTTGTCAGTATCTAAAATCCTTCTTGTGGTCCAGAGAAAGTCCAGAACTTGTCTGCTCTTTGTGACTGAGAGAACAAAGTATAAGGTAAGTACCCTGCTGCCTTGAAAGTCATTTGCTATTTTGCTTTAATTCTCTCCAAAGGGCTAACCAATAATTTCCTGGCAAAATGGGAGGAGATTTACCAGTAGGACTCCCAGCTTCCTTTTGGAGCTTAAGTAAGACAGGGAGGTGTTTAGGAAAGGAAATCTGTAATAAGTGCTAGAAAATACCAAACCTGTGGTTATTTCAAGTCAAGCCCTACTGCAGAATCAACATGTCTATTATGCACAAGGGACCACCCACCTGAGGAGCATCCAAAGATAATAATCTATGAGCTAGGCGACCACAAAAATGCGGATGCTGAATTTCTGGCAGGACCTAGCTATTCACGTCTAAAGAAGTGATTGTCCCTTAGATACCAACCATTTCACTAGCTTTATGCTTGGCAAGGTTTCTGTTTATCAGTGCTTTATCTTTGTGCCACTCAGTTTTTAACTCTTTACAGTGAAAGCATTTTGATCCACTGTAGAACGGTATTAAAGAGTGGGCAGAACTTTATGAAAAACCTCTGGATGAACAGAATGAAAGAATTTTAGAACTGGGAGCAACTTAAAATACCTATTCTACCAACATTAAAGAGATCAACTCTTTTGGCACATTGTCCAAGATACAAAAGGATCAGTGACTGGATGTGAGAGCCAGATTTCCTGAGTCATTCTCAAGGCTCTTCAGGAGACAGAGCTCCCAAACTGCTGTTTAAGACCTTGTGAAGGTTTTGTCCCCAGGTCCCTGGATGGGCTTCTGTCCTCAGCACAGATGATGTGCATATATCCTGGGGTGGGGAATGTCATAGACTGCAAGTACTCTGTTGTAAAGGGTATGCAATACTTTGAAAGTAACTAAGGCTGAGATACTAAGATATTGGCATTCTCAAGCTGCAGGGAGGTTTTGGCTGGCTGAACCTAAACTGGGAAAGAAAGTCTATCTGTGAATGCAAAACTGACCATCTGTAAGCTTTCAGCATGAATTGATGCACACAGTGGGGAAGGGGTGCTGCTGGGAGTGAGTTTTGAGTGCGGGTCCCTGGGATAGAAACAGGAAATGGAGAGGTTTGTGTTTATCTCCAGCCTGAATCTCAGAGACTCATGATTGTGCTTTCCACAGGTATAGGCCAAGAAGAACTTATTCCACCAAAGACTTTATGAAACTTGTACTTTAAACAGGGCAAACTAGAGACCCAGAACTGAATGGCTTTCTTTCATTTCACTTTCAGCCCTATGAAAGTTTAAGAGCAGCCAGTGCAATTTGGCATCCTGGTGGTTTTAAAGCCCTTGGGGGCCCAGGTAGATGGCATGCAGGCAAGAAAGGTGTTTTTCATGGAGATGTTGGCACACTTGAAGTGGCCACTCAAGAAAGCTGGAGGCAGCAAGCATCTACGGTCTGTGGATTTGTCCCTGTGACCTTGTGGGAGATACCCTGGGGATCAAGCATGGGGAGTCTGGGAGGGGAGCCTGCCCCAGAGATGCACTTGGGGTGATGAGCCAGCGACATGAATATGCATATCAGTGAAACCCTGTTTTTAGCCATAAGCTGTAGAAGTCTGGGAAAATTTTGGTTATATTTGGCAGTATTAAGATTTAAATTCCCCATAGGAATTTTAAAGCACTTTTCCCAAATAAAAGAGAAACTTTAACTTTGGGCAAGTTATGATTCATATACTGCTATTAAACAACCACCAAAACCCCCACAAAACTGAACTTAAATATCTTCATGTGATCAGTCTCAGGGAGTATGTTTTGTCTGTTCGTGAGTGTTTGTTCAGTGTAGAAAATATCCTGTGGTTAATGTTCCCCTCCCGTATTTACATTTTAAGTCCTTTTTCCTCTGCCACCAAGGACTTTGTTTTAAAAGCAACACTGTCTGTATGTGGGAAATCTATTAAAAATACGAAGAAATATTATCTTGTTTAACCAATGCAAGAGCATAAATTTCCCCACCTTTAACACTTAATAACAGCATACACTCTAATATCCTGGAAAAAATCTAGAAATAGGTTCTAGTAGGAGGTTTTGGCTGGCTGAACCTAAACTGGGAAAGAAAGTCTATCTGTGAATGCAAAACTGACCATCTGTAAGCTTTCAGCATGAATTGATGCACACAGTGGGGAAGGGGTGCTGCTGGGAGTGAGTTTTGAGTGCGGGTCCCTGGGATAGAAACAGGAAATGGAGAGGTTTGTGTTTATCTCCAGCCTGAATCTCAGAGACTCATGATTGTGCTTTCCACAGGTATAGGCCAAGAAGAACTTATTCCACCAAAGACTTTATGAAACTTGTACTTTAAACAGGGCAAACTAGAGACCCAGAACTGAATGGCTTTCTTTCATTTCACTTTCAGCCCTATGAAAGTTTAAGAGCAGCCAGTGCAATTTGGCATCCTGGTGGTTTTAAAGCCCTTGGGGGCCCAGGTAGATGGCATGCAGGCAAGAAAGGTGTTTTTCATGGAGATGTTGGCACACTTGAAGTGGCCACTCAAGAAAGCTGGAGGCAGCAAGCATCTACGGTCTGTGGATTTGTCCCTGTGACCTTGTGGGAGATACCCTGGGGATCAAGCATGGGGAGTCTGGGAGGGGAGCCTGCCCCAGAGATGCACTTGGGGTGATGAGCCAGCGACCGCGGAATATGCATATCAGTGAAACCCTGTTTTTAGCCATAAGCTGTAGAAGTCTGGGAAAATTTTGGTTATATTTGGCAGTATTAAGATTTAAATTCCCCATAGGAATTTTAAAGCACTTTTCCCAAATAAAAGAGAAACTTTAACTTTGGGCAAGTTATGATTCATATACTGCTATTAAACAACCACCAAAACCCCCACAAAACTGAACTTAAATATCTTCATGTGATCAGTCTCAGGGAGTATGTTTTGTCTGTTCGTGAGTGTTTGTTCAGTGTAGAAAATATCCTGTGGTTAATGTTCCCCTCCCGTATTTACATTTTAAGTCCTTTTTCCTCTGCCACCAAGGACTTTGTTTTAAAAGCAACACTGTCTGTATGTGGGAAATCTATTAAAAATACGAAGAAATATTATCTTGTTTAACCAATGCAAGAGCATAAATTTCCCCACCTTTAACACTTAAGAACAACATCCACTCTAAGTAGTTGTGTAAATACAAGGTATTGTGTTTTATCCTTTTAATTGCAAATGAAAGAGTCTTTTTTGTAAGGTTCAACTTTGAAATGGACCTTCTGCTAAATGTTCAAGAGCATTTCTTTTCAAAGTGAATAATCAGGTGGTGGGTCTCTGCGGAGAGAGGTTTTGTGCATCCCCTGCTTTTCCCCTCCAACTCAGCCCGGCGCTCTTCTTGGAATGATTCTTCCTCCACGTCTCCATGAGACCCCTTGATCCACTTAAAGGTTATTATACCATCCTTAGCTTGACCTCTCCGATGAAGTATCTTTGCAGATAAGTCTCTCTTTCAGTTTTTACATCCACAACTTGTGCTTATGACAGACAAGCACACATCCTGCTCTCAGTGATAGCCAGGTTCCCAGAGCTGCGTGTGTAGAGGAGGCTGACTGCGTGCCTCTCAGGTGGCAGATCTGGGTGATCCAGCCCTGAGGACAGCCTTCCAGCAACTCGGATGAACATTCACACTAGAAGCTGCAGTTTTCAAAGGTGGAGGGCCTGCGTGTACCAGTCATGCTGCCCTAGATCTCATGCTGATAGAAACCTGGGCTTGCCTGGGCCATCAGCCCTGACAGTCATGAAAAGGCCACACGTGCCAAGGCCTGCCCTCTTTCCTGGGCTTTGGATTACGCAATTGCTGCTTAAGACTGGCCTCAGCCCTTCACTCAAGCCAAACCAGTCTTACTCAAGGTCCGTAGCTGCATGCATCTCTGCCTCCCTGCTTTCAGTCAGCCGGCATCTTTAACTTTGGGCAAGTAATGATTCATATACTGCTATTAAACAACCACCAAAACCCCCACAAAACTGAACTTAAATATCTTCATGTGATCAGTCTCAGGGAGTATGTTTTGTCTGTTCGTGAGTGTTTGTTCAGTGTAGAAAATATCCTGTGGTTAATGTTCCCCTCCCGTATTTACATTTTAAGTCCTTTTTCCTCTGCCACCAAGGACTTTGTTTTAAAAGCAACACTGTCTGTATGTGGGAAATCTATTAAAAATACGAAGAAATATTATCTTGTTTAACCAATGCAAGAGCATAAATTTCCCCACCTTTAACACTTAAGAACAACATCCACTCTAAGTAGTTGTGTAAATACAAGGTATTGTGTTTTATCCTTTTAATTGCAAATGAAAGAGTCTTTTTTGTAAGGTTCAACTTTGAAATGGACCTTCTGCTAAATGTTCAAGAGCATTTCTTTTCAAAGTGAATAATCAGGTGGTGGGTCTCTGCGAGAGAGGTTTTGTGCATCCCCTGCTTTTCCCCTCCAACTCAGCCCGGCGCTCTTCTTGGAATGATTCTTCCTCCACGTCTCCATGAGACCCCTTGATCCACTTAAAGGTTATTATACCATCCTTAGCTTGACCTCTCCGATGAAGTATCTTTGCAGATAAGTCTCTCTTTCAGTTTTTACATCCACAACTTGTGCTTATGACAGACAAGCACACATCCTGCTCTCAGTGATAGCCAGGTTCCCAGAGCTGCGTGTGTAGAGGAGGCTGACTGCGTGCCTCTCAGGTGGCAGATCTGGGTGATCCAGCCCTGAGGACAGCCTTCCAGCAACTCGGATGAACATTCACACTAGAAGCTGCAGTTTTCAAAGGTGGAGGGCCTGCGTGTACCAGTCATGCTGCCCTAGATCTCATGCTGATAGAAACCTGGGCTTGCCTGGGCCATCAGCCCTGACAGTCATGAAAAGGCCACACGTGCCAAGGCCTGCCCTCTTTCCTGGGCTTTGGATTACGCAATTGCTGCTTAAGACTGGCCTCAGCCCTTCACTCAAGCCAAACCAGTCTTACTCAAGGTCCTTTGAATAGCTGCATGCATCTCTGCCTCCCTGCTTTCAGTCACGGCATCCCTGAAGCTGAAAGGTTCTCCTGGTCTTCTGCAGACTCACCCACATTCCATCCTGCCTTCAAGCCCCAATTCCAGCTTTATGCTCTTTGTAAGTCTTTCCCACGCATGCCACCCACAGAGGTCTCACCTTCCTGAAACCTCAAGGAATTGGCTGTCTCATGTGGAGTTCTCTACATTCTCATTTTGTTTGATAATTTGTTGATTTACCACTCTTGCACTTTCCTTTGGCCTTGCTGGTGGTTATGGTTTATTTTCACAGCTAAGTTGTAAAAGAGTTGATTAGTGTGTTACTGTTTCGGGTTTGGTAAGATCTTCCCCCGTTACTCAGAGCATTGAGTTATGATTTGGGGTGTAGCAGAGGTGGTCAGCCATAGAGTAAAGTGTTGACAGCCGCTGTTTCACACCACTCAGCTGAAGAGGAAGTCTCCAGAGGTTTCTTTTGTACAGTTTTCCTGATTTCTTAGAATTAACAGCTACTTTAATAAATAACATGTCATACAAATGGAACAAACTCATCTGATCATAATCCAATAATGCATTCTTCTAGCAAACAGTGTGCCACGTACTGTATCATTACTGACCTACAGGGTTTTGGTGAAGGGTCCTAATAGGTTTGACTTCCCAGTTTTTTCACTTCTTTTAATCTTGGGCAAGCTGCTTAACTTTGTTAAACCTCAGCTTTTCTCTCTCTTTCAATCTGTGTTTGTGTGTGTATTTGTATTCATTAAAAAATTTAAATGATATATTACAAAATCACAGGATTTAAAAAAAAATACTTTAAAAATACTTCTTGGGTCTATTTTTATTTTCTACCAAGCTTTATATGGGTACCCAAATTCATGTGTCTGATAGGAATAGAAATTTGTATTCCCTATTTGTTGCTTTCTACTATAGAATAACTATGGCCTAATAATTTCACTTTTCAAGTGTTCTGTAAGAGGTATACCTGGGCTTGCCTGGGCCATCAGCCCTGACAGTCATGAAAAGGCCACACGTGCCAAGGCCTGCCCTCTTTCCTGGGCTTTGGATTACGCAATTGCTGCTTAAGACTGGCCTCAGCCCTTCAAGCCAAACCAGTCTTACTCAAGGTCCTTTGAATAGCTGCATGCATCTCTGCCTCCCTGCTTTCAGTCACGGCATCCCTGAAGCTGAAAGGTTCTCCTGGTCTTCTGCAGACTCACCCACATTCCATCCTGCCTTCAAGCCCCAATTCCAGCTTTATGCTCTTTGTAAGTCTTTCCCACGCATGCCACCCACAGAGGTCTCACCTTCCTGAAACCTCAAGGAATTGGCTGTCTCATGTGGAGTTCTCTACATTCTCATTTTGTTTGATAATTTGTTGATTTACCACTCTTGCACTTTCCTTTGGCCTTGCTGGTGGTTATGGTTTATTTTCACAGCTAAGTTGTAAAAGAGTTGATTAGTGTGTTACTGTTTCGGGTTTGGTAAGATCTTCCCCCGTTACTCAGAGCATTGAGTTATGATTTGGGGTGTAGCAGAGGTGGTCAGCCATAGAGTAAAGTGTTGACAGCCGCTGTTTCACACCACTCAGCTGAAGAGGAAGTCTCCAGAGGTTTCTTTTGTACAGTTTTCCTGATTTCTTAGAATTAACAGCTACTTTAATAAATAACATGTCATACAAATGGAACAAACTCATCTGATCATAATCCAATAATGCATTCTTCTAGCAAACAGTGTGCCACGTACTGTATCATTACTGACCTACAGGGTTTTGGTGAAGGGTCCTAATAGGTTTGACTTCCCAGTTTTTTCACTTCTTTTAATCTTGGGCAAGCTGCTTAACTTTGTTAAACCTCAGCTTTTCTCTCTCTTTCAATCTGTGTTTGTGTGTGTATTTGTATTCATTAAAAAATTTAAATGATATATTACAAAATCACAGGATTTAAAAAAAAATACTTTAAAAATACTTCTTGGGTCTATTTTTATTTTCTACCAAGCTTTATATGGGTACCCAAATTCATGTGTCTGATAGGAATAGAAATTTGTATTCCCTATTTGTTGCTTTCTACTATAGAATAACTATGGCCTAATAATTTCACTTTTCAAGTGTTCTGTAAGCAATGAGGTATACATAGTTGGGTTTCCCTGGTGGCTCAGACAGTAAGAATCTGCCTGCAGTGTGGGAGAGTAGGGTTCAATCCCTGAGACTGGAAGATCCCCTGGGGAAGGGGAAGGTTACCGACTCTAGTAATCCTGCCTGGGGAATTCCACCACTTGTCCACGGGTAGCAAAGAATCAGACACAACTGAGCGACTTTCACACATAGCTGCCAAAATACAGATACTACAATGTTCATGGTAGACTTATTTATACTACTTTAAGCAAGAAATTATCCAAATGGCCATCTGTGGTAGAATGGGCAAATAAATTGGCTTATACACAGAACAGAAACTTGTGCAGCACTGAGAATAAGAAATTACATTGACACATGCAGCATGGATGAATCTCCCAAATGTAATGTTGAGTCAAAGAAGGGAGACACAAGAGTGCATACTCTATGATTCTATTTATATAAAATACAAATAAAGGCAAGGTCACTCATGCTGCAGACTGTTAATGTTAGTGAGAAAGGAGGTAGTGATTGAAAGGGACACAGGATGGGCTGCTGGAGTGCAGGTAATACCCTGTTTCTTGTTGAGGGCTGGTTGAGAGGTGGGCTCAGTGGTGCAAATTCACTGAGCAGTGACTTTATGATGCGGACACGTTCCTGTATGTATATTATATTAGGATACATTTTTAAAAAATCGTCAAGTAGGGCTTCCCTGGTGGTCCAGTGGGTGGGGGGGTCCACCTTGCAGTGCAAGGGTCACCGGTTCCATCCCTGGCCCCGGGAAGATCCCACGTGCTGTGGAGCAGCTGGACGGGTGTGTCCAATTAGGAGCTGGTGCTCTGGAGCGAATGTGCCAAGAGCCACTGCTCTGCACTGAGAAGGGCCACTGCGGTGGGGGACCCACATGGGCCGAAGAATAAAGATGGATGAAAGTGAATAAATGCAAAGCCAATAAAAGAGGCCAAAATTAGAGAGAGAGAGAGGGGAGAAGAATGAAATGCATATTTAAAAAAAAATCGTTAAGTAGGACCTGATTACCTTGCATTTTGGAAGCACCCAGGACTCACTGGTAGGCTGTGTAGTTCTCCTTCTCCTGCTCTATGGCCTAATAATTTCACTTTTCAAGTGTTCTGTAAGCAATGAGGTATACATAGTTGGGTTTCCTGGTGGCTCAGACAGTAAGAATCTGCCTGCAGTGTGGGAGTAGGGTTCAATCCCTGAGACTGGAAGATCCCTGGGAAGGGAAGGTTACCGACTCTAGTAATCCTGCCTGGGAATTCCACCACTTGTCCACGGGTAGCAAAGAATCAGACACAACTGAGCGACTTTCACACATAGCTGCCAAAATACAGATACTACAATGTTCATGGTAGACTTATTTATACTACTTTAAGCAAGAAATTATCCAAATGGCCATCTGTGGTAGAATGGGCAAATAAATTGGCTTATACACAGAACAGAAACTTGTGCAGCACTGAGAATAAGAAATTACATTGACACATGCAGCATGGATGAATCTCCCAAATGTAATGTTGAGTCAAAGAAGGGAGACACAAGAGTGCATACTCTATGATTCTATTTATATAAAATACAAATAAAGGCAAGGTCACTCATGCTGCAGACTGTTAATGTTAGTGAGAAAGGAGGTAGTGATTGAAAGGGACACAGGATGGGCTGCTGGAGTGCAGGTAATACCCTGTTTCTTGTTGAGGGCTGGTTGAGAGGTGGGCTCAGTGGTGCAAATTCACTGAGCAGTGACTTTATGATGCGGACACGTTCCTGTATGTATATTATATTAGGATACATTTTTAAAAAATCGTCAAGTAGGGCTTCCCTGGTGGTCCAGTGGGTGGGGGGGTCCACCTTGCAGTGCAAGGGTCACCGGTTCCATCCCTGGCCCCGGGAAGATCCCACGTGCTGTGGAGCAGCTGGACGGGTGTGTCCAATTAGGAGCTGGTGCTCTGGAGCGAATGTGCCAAGAGCCACTGCTCTGCACTGAGAAGGGCCACTGCGGTGGGGGACCCACATGGGCCGAAGAATAAAGATGGATGAAAGTGAATAAATGCAAAGCCAATAAAAGAGGCCAAAATTAAAAGAGAGAGAGAGAGGAGAAGAATTAAATGCATATTTAAAAAAAAATCGTTAAGTATGACCTGATTACCTTTCATTTTGGAAGCACCCAGGACTCACTGGTAGGCTGTGTAGTTCTCCTTCTCCTGCTCTCATACTGTCCCTGGCATCTCAGTCATGGGAATAAGAGTTATTTCCTAAGAGTCCTGACAGTAGGGGAGTGGCCTGTTGACTCTCTAATTGTTCCAGTGGATGATTTTGAATTGACTCCTTGGTCTCTATTAGCATGTTTCAGGATTACTTACTTTGTGCTTCGTTGTTTTTTTTTTTTTTTTTTCTCTTCTCCATTTGTTAATTTTTAAAATTGAATTATTCACTTACTTCCATTTGTTTTTGCCTTTGACTATTGTCAAGATGCTGCTTTTCCTTTGTTTTACTTGTTTTTTCTTTTCTTTAAAGAGTTATCTTTCCATTCATTTCATTTCTCTGGCAGTCAAGAATGTCTCAGATCTGCCTCATGAATGGACCACAGGTGCTGAATGTGGTCCATCCAGAAGCTGAAGGCTCTTGGCTGAAGAAGCATGTTACTTTCTTGTCTAACAATGTACATAAACCACTATTTCTGGATTTCTGTGCTTGGGCTTCTCTTTAAACTCCTGGCACCATTAGATATGGTGTGACCCACATTGAAATTCTGCTTAGAGCTGTATGTGTGGCCACCATATGGCAACAAAACACGCAGAGGCTCCTTCTCCCTGGGAAAGGGATGCAGGCAGATGGGTACCTCTGGTATTCCTTGCTTCAGTTTTACCTGCCATTTATTATCCCCTGATCACACCCCAGATCTGTCTTGTTTTTAGTCAGTTAATTTAAAACATGCGTCAAGTAGGGCTTCCTGGTGGTCCAGTGGGTGGGGGTCCACCTTGCAGTGCAAGGGTCACCGGTTCCATCCCTGGCCCGGAAGATCCTACGTGCTGTGGAGCAGCTGGACGGGTGTGTCCAATTACGAGCTGGTGCTCTGGGCGAATGTGCCAAGAGCCACTGCTCTGCACTGAGAAGGGCCACTGCGGTGGGGACCCACATGGGCGAAGAATAAAGATGGATGAAAGTGAATAAATGCAAAGCCAATAAAAGAGGCCAAAATTAAAGAGAGAGAGGAGAAGAATTAAATGCATATTTAAAAAAAAATCGTTAAGTATGACCTGATTACCTTTCATTTTGGAAGCACCCAGGACTCACTGGTAGGCTGTGTAGTTCTCCTTCTCCTGCTCTCATACTGTCCCTGGCATCTCAGTCATGGGAATAAGAGTTATTTCCTAAGAGTCCTGACAGTAGGGGAGTGGCCTGTTGACTCTCTAATTGTTCCAGTGGATGATTTTGAATTGACTCCTTGGTCTCTATTAGCATGTTTCAGGATTACTTACTTTGTGCTTCGTTGTTTTTTTTTTTTTTTTTCTCTTCTCCATTTGTTAATTTTTAAAATTGAATTATTCACTTACTTCCATTTGTTTTTGCCTTTGACTATTGTCAAGATGCTGCTTTTCCTTTGTTTTACTTGTTTTTTCTTTTCTTTAAAGAGTTATCTTTCCATTCATTTCATTTCTCTGGCAGTCAAGAATGTCTCAGATCTGCCTCATGAATGGACCACAGGTGCTGAATGTGGTCCATCCAGAAGCTGAAGGCTCTTGGCTGAAGAAGCATGTTACTTTCTTGTCTAACAATGTACATAAACCACTATTTCTGGATTTCTGTGCTTGGGCTTCTCTTTAAACTCCTGGCACCATTAGATATGGTGTGACCCACATTGAAATTCTGCTTAGAGCTGTATGTGTGGCCACCATATGGCAACAAAACACGCAGAGGCTCCTTCTCCCTGGGAAAGGGATGCAGGCAGATGGGTACCTCTGGTATTCCTTGCTTCAGTTTTACCTGCCATTTATTATCCCCTGATCACACCCCAGATCTGTCTTGTTTTTAGTCAGTTAATTTAAAACATGGCAAATTCCCATAATTAATCCAGTTATACTTCAAGAAACAATTACAGTTTCATATAAAATGTACAAAGATAATACTTACAATTACATATATATACATAAATGAATAACAAGGGAAAGTTCTTCCTTTCCATAAGCATCAATTATAATAAATGAAAAAGGAATAATGGAGGTAGGAAATGAATATTTCACACATGCTGCAGTAATAATGCTTCAGCCCAAACTCCATAATGGATGCTAAAACTAGTAGGTGAAAATTTGATAGTAAACAGGATACTAACATAACCCCACAGTTTTTCCATGCAAAATGCCTATTGATAAGAGAAAAAATAAATAACTTCATTATGACAGATACCAGTTCAACCAAGCCATCAAAGTTCACATAACCAATAATGCGACAGATCCAACATGTGCCTCCAGGTGTGATGTGCTGAAGACAAAACATCACTTATATCATGTTCCTGCAAGAGATGCACAAATTGAGTCTAATCATGAGTAGCATTTGCTAAAGCTGAATTGAGAGGATCTGATGTCCTCAACATTCATAAAAGCATCATGAAAGAAATAGAAAAGGACTGAGATGCCTTTTCAGGTAAAAAGGAAATATTTTTTGAAATATGTTTAGGAAATCCTCATGATAGATATATCTTACTCTGAAATGGTTCAGGAAAAAAGATGAGAGGACTGAAACAATGTAACAAAATAGTAACAGTTGATGAATTCAAATGAAGTTATACAAGAGATCTTTGAAGTGCTCTTTCAACCCTTCATAAGGTTGATATTATTTCACAATAAAACGTTAAAAATATGTCCCATATTTTTCTGATCTTTTTTCTATAAAATAGAGCAGGCATACATTAAGAAGCATGAATAGTTCTTCTGATGTGTAAGGACTTATCTGATTCCCAAAGATGCCTCAGAGTCCCTGGTCCTGACATCTGAGTGTCAGGCAGCACATTGCTCTGAATCATCTCTACTGAACTTATGACCAGCAAATGTCCCCTGATATGTTTCTAACATGGGCACTTTCTGATTGCCTTCGCTGGTTCTGACCCACATTACACGATACCCCTTTGAGAATCTCCTGTCATGTTCTTTGGCTTTTGCTGGTCTTTGGCCTTGCTGAATTATACTAGGTTCCCCTGCCCCTCCCTCTCCCCACACCCAGGCCTCAGCTTCATGAGCTCCTCAGCACCTGCCAGTGATCCCTTCTCACATTTTCAGGGTCATCGTAAGGCCAGGCATCCATTCTTCCCTTGCCTTACCACCCACCTTGTGCTTTTGAAATTTGTGCCCATTCTTCCCTTGCCCCCCTTACCATTTTCCCCAGGGAAATGAAAATTTCCTGAAAAAGCTAAATAAACCTAGTAGGTGAAAATTTGATAGTAAACAGGATACTAACATAACCCCACAGTTTTTCCATGCAAAATGCCTATTGATAAGAGAAAAAATAAATAACTTCATTATGACAGATACCAGTTCAACCAAGCCATCAAAGTTCACATAACCAATAATGCGACAGATCCAACATGTGCCTCCAGGTGTGATGTGCTGAAGACAAAACATCACTTATATCATGTTCCTGCAAGAGATGCACAAATTGAGTCTAATCATGAGTAGCATTTGCTAAAGCTGAATTGAGAGGATCTGATGTCCTCAACATTCATAAAAGCATCATGAAAGAAATAGAAAAGGACTGAGATGCCTTTTCAGGTAAAAAGGAAATATTTTTTGAAATATGTTTAGGAAATCCTCATGATAGATATATCTTACTCTGAAATGGTTCAGGAAAAAAGATGAGAGGACTGAAACAATGTAACAAAATAGTAACAGTTGATGAATTCAAATGAAGTTATACAAGAGATCTTTGAAGTGCTCTTTCAACCCTTCATAAGGTTGATATTATTTCACAATAAAACGTTAAAAATATGTCCCATATTTTTCTGATCTTTTTTCTATAAAATAGAGCAGGCATACATTAAGAAGCATGAATAGTTCTTCTGATGTGTAAGGACTTATCTGATTCCCAAAGATGCCTCAGAGTCCCTGGTCCTGACATCTGAGTGTCAGGCAGCACATTGCTCTGAATCATCTCTACTGAACTTATGACCAGCAAATGTCCCCTGATATGTTTCTAACATGGGCACTTTCTGATTGCCTTCGCTGGTTCTGACCCACATTACACGATACCCCTTTGAGAATCTCCTGTCATGTTCTTTGGCTTTTGCTGGTCTTTGGCCTTGCTGAATTATACTAGGTTCCCCTGCCCCTCCCTCTCCCCACACCCAGGCCTCAGCTTCATGAGCTCCTCAGCACCTGCCAGTGATCCCTTCTCACATTTTCAGGGTCATCGTAAGGCCAGGCATCCATTCTTCCCCTTGCCCCTTACCACCCACCTTGTGCTTTTGAAATTTGTGCACCTAAGGAAGCACTTACAGATTCTGTATCCTGCACAGTGCATACCCTACTGTCTTTCTGTTTCATGGTGCCTCAGACTTCTTCAGTTTCCTGTTGTTCCACAGGTAGCCCTCCTTCTCAACTTTTGCTCATGTCTTTTCTACCTAACCTCTATCCATGACAGGTAGCACTACATGGCCTACTTTTTTGCCAGTGAAGTAGGAAAGATAAAGTATTAATGTGATCCAACTAGCAAATTCCAGATTTATATTATGATACATATGTAATTATATTTTATGTATAAATAAATTATGTATAATTGTATATGTATACCCCTGGAGGAGAGCATGGCAACCTGCTCCAGTACTCTTGCCTGGAGAATCCCATGGAGAGAAGAACCTGTTGGGCTACAGTCCATAGGGCTGCAAAGAGTTGAACGCAACTGAAGTGACTGAGCACGCATGCACATACGTGTATTTATCATTCCCTTCAACTGGTCTTCTCAGTGTAATCGTTCTTGACAACACGACCAGAACTCAAAACTCAAATCTATCCTTTTTTTTTTTTCCTTCCCTTCCTACTGAAACAGGTTGGGCTCAGCAATGTAATGTGAAATTTAGATGTATTTTGTAATCTTGTCCTTTTTAAACAGTTCTACAGAAAGGATATGTTGTGTTTGTGTTTCAGAAATTTTCCTTATGTGATTCTTATTGAAAGGCTGGAGGTAGCCGAGAAGATCAGGTGTTTCTTCTCTCAAATCTCCCAACGCTGGTTTGAGGTATGTGATCTAACTGTGACCAGCCAGAGGCCTCTGGCAGGAATTTGACTTCTACACTCAAGTATTCCCAAAGAAGCAGGGACAGGTGGATGGTCATCGAGTATCTCGTGCTCAGGAGTCAACCTCTGATAAGATTCTAACCAGACAGTCCCTTGGCTCCATGTGTGTCCTCACACACATGTCTCCCTTCACTTCTTTTCCGGATATGGGTCTCCAGACCCTCGGCTGGTTCTGAGAACTACCTTCTTTCCACTAAGTCAGTTTCTGGCCCCAGCTCCTGAATATGGTGTACATTATTTGTTTGACAAGTCCTGTAGATATTAACACTTCAGTGAGGGTGATGGAGGAGGGAAATTACAAAGAGCTTCTAACGTTCACACATGTAAATTCCTCAACATCCTGTTATCAGGTACATGGCTAAGCCAGAATTTAAATTCCAGTTTACTGGCTTCAAAACCATTTTCTAAAAAATATTTATAATACAAAGTATTTAAAAAGCATGTGTTTATGTTATCAATATTTTCAAAGTTGTGAGCCACTCATTAATATGCTGAATGGAGGAAGAATAGCATCTGTGTTCTACAGTCAATTCCATTCGCCACATTCTTTGCCACTTCTCTGCAAACTGAATTGATTGCTTTGGGGGCATATGTCAATGTGACTTCTTTTATGTCTGCAGAAAAAAAATCATTTAGTTTTTCCTCTGGGTGACCTTGAAAATGTTGCATGTTATTCTGTAGCCATGAATCTTTCTGCAAGAGGATAAAGGTATTTCATGGCGGAGATCTGCTAATGGACAGGCCTACCTTGATATTTTGACACTAACCTTTGTGAAGATGGGTTTTCCCCATTCAGATAATGTCATTCGTATCAGAAGAAAAGAAAATTGCCTTAAAGATAAATGTCTGTAATGTGAAATTTAGATGTATTTTGTAATCTTGTCCTTTTTAAACAGTTCTACAGAAAGGATATGTTGTGTTTGTGTTTCAGAAATTTTCCTTATGTGA
Organism: Tragulus kanchil; assembly: GCA_022376925.1. NCBI lineage: Eukaryota > Metazoa > Chordata > Mammalia > Artiodactyla > Tragulidae > Tragulus > Tragulus kanchil. The sequence goes on along the minus strand of JAIOJX010000026.1, from coordinate 8,126,023 downwards.
TTCTTATTGAAAGGCTGGAGGTAGCCGAGAAGATCAGGTGTTTCTTCTCTCAAATCTCCCAACGCTGGTTTGAGGTATGTGATCTAACTGTGACCAGCCAGAGGCCTCTGGCAGGAATTTGACTTCTACACTCAAGTATTCCCAAAGAAGCAGGGACAGGTGGATGGTCATCGAGTATCTCGTGCTCAGGAGTCAACCTCTGATAAGATTCTAACCAGACAGTCCCTTGGCTCCATGTGTGTCCTCACACACATGTCTCCCTTCACTTCTTTTCCGGATATGGGTCTCCAGACCCTCGGCTGGTTCTGAGAACTACCTTCTTTCCACTAAGTCAGTTTCTGGCCCCAGCTCCTGAATATGGTGTACATTATTTGTTTGACAAGTCCTGTAGATATTAACACTTCAGTGAGGGTGATGGAGGAGGGAAATTACAAAGAGCTTCTAACGTTCACACATGTAAATTCCTCAACATCCTGTTATCAGGTACATGGCTAAGCCAGAATTTAAATTCCAGTTTACTGGCTTCAAAACCATTTTCTAAAAAATATTTATAATACAAAGTATTTAAAAAGCATGTGTTTATGTTATCAATATTTTCAAAGTTGTGAGCCACTCATTAATATGCTGAATGGAGGAAGAATAGCATCTGTGTTCTACAGTCAATTCCATTCGCCACATTCTTTGCCACTTCTCTGCAAACTGAATTGATTGCTTTGGGGGCATATGTCAATGTGACTTCTTTTATGTCTGCAGAAAAAAAATCATTTAGTTTTTCCTCTGGGTGACCTTGAAAATGTTGCATGTTATTCTGTAGCCATGAATCTTTCTGCAAGAGGATAAAGGTATTTCATGGCGGAGATCTGCTAATGGACAGGCCTACCTTGATATTTTGACACTAACCTTTGTGAAGATGGGTTTTTTTTCCCCCATTCAGATAATGTCATTCGTATCAGAAGAAAAGAAAATTGCCTTAAAATGTATTTGATTGAAACACTGTGCTGCGTGTGTTCTTCTTTTTGTGTGAGAGTTTGTGTAGGTGTTTCTGGCCCAAACACTTTTCACATTCTGATAACCTGCAGGATTGGAAATGTTGTGTCTGAAAGAAAGGCATTGTGGAATGCAAAGAATGCCCTATTCAGGTCTTAAGGAGCACCATCTGTGTGTCTCTTAAAAATGTGGGCGCCTTGAAAAGCTTTGTCCCTGAGAGAAAACTTGTCTTCCCACACCCTGCCTAACAGCAATGAGGCTGTGTGAGGCATTTTCCCTCCTGCCTTCCATGTGGACCTTTGAGGGGCTGCCTTGCAGAGGAGGCGAGTTCCATCTAGTTGCTGAATCTTGGAAATAAGAATTTACTGCCTGATAAAGAAGGCAAAATTTCAGCTGTCAAAGCATGATTTCCAAATTAAACTGGACAGGGCCCTTCCTCGTTTGCATATAAATAGGTCAGAATGATCACCGTCAGGCAGGAAGAGTGCCTACAAGGCCACAACTGAGAATTTTTTAAAAAATCTATCTTGTCTTCTTTAGACCTTAAGAATATGATGTGGGTTGGAGGAGACTTGATGGCAAAGTTATTCTAGGAATTGTCCCAAATCTTCTAAAAGTACTTCTACTACTATGTTTGCTACTCAAATTAGTTTTCATTTGTGATGTAAGACTTTTCAATAATAAATATATTTTTCAACCGATCAGGTATGGCAGCCAAATCTCCCAATGTTGTACATTTAAAATTCATTTTAAAGTAACATATACAGACACCGATATTAATACAATGTAATTATAATTATAATTAATGCACCTTTTTTATTTTCTATCTTAAAAATACAGTTCCTTATTAAAATTGTTTAGTAGCCCCTAAAGATCACAGATAATGTACTGATATTGTACTGATTCCTATTTTTCAATTTGAAAATCTGTAGGTATTCCCAGAACATATTTAATAGCACCAGTTTTCCTGAATATAAATTCAACAAACAGAATCTAACCACCCTGAACGAAGAAAAGCAAGTCACTTTCAACTTGTGGCTATAAGATCCTTAGAATTTACACGAGAGTAAATATAGGTTTTGTTCTTAAAACATAAATTCTCTCCTTTTGTTTGTGTTTTGGATTAGAAACACTCAGAGTGATTCTTCCTTGATTAATCCCAAGAGCTTCCGGTCTCTGTTTGCATACTGGGTTGGAACCCCTCAGTGAAGGCTGCTCTCCCAAACACTTTTCACATTCTGATAACCTGCAGGATTGGAAATGTTGTGTCTGAAAGAAAGGCATTGTGGAATGCAAAGAATGCCCTATTCAGGTCTTAAGGAGCACCATCTGTGTGTCTCTTAAAAATGTGGGCGCCTTGAAAAGCTTTGTCCCTGAGAGAAAACTTGTCTTCCCACACCCTGCCTAACAGCAATGAGGCTGTGTGAGGCATTTTCCCTCCTGCCTTCCATGTGGACCTTTGAGGGGCTGCCTTGCAGAGGAGGCGAGTTCCATCTAGTTGCTGAATCTTGGAAATAAGAATTTACTGCCTGATAAAGAAGGCAAAATTTCAGCTGTCAAAGCATGATTTCCAAATTAAACTGGACAGGGCCCTTCCTCGTTTGCATATAAATAGGTCAGAATGATCACCGTCAGGCAGGAAGAGTGCCTACAAGGCCACAACTGAGAATTTTTTAAAAAATCTATCTTGTCTTCTTTAGACCTTAAGAATATGATGTGGGTTGGAGGAGACTTGATGGCAAAGTTATTCTAGGAATTGTCCCAAATCTTCTAAAAGTACTTCTACTACTATGTTTGCTACTCAAATTAGTTTTCATTTGTGATGTAAGACTTTTCAATAATAAATATATTTTTCAACCGATCAGGTATGGCAGCCAAATCTCCCAATGTTGTACATTTAAAATTCATTTTAAAGTAACATATACAGACACCGATATTAATACAATGTAATTATAATTATAATTAATGCACCTTTTTTATTTTCTATCTTAAAAATACAGTTCCTTATTAAAATTGTTTAGTAGCCCCTAAAGATCACAGATAATGTACTGATATTGTACTGATTCCTATTTTTCAATTTGAAAATCTGTAGGTATTCCCAGAACATATTTAATAGCACCAGTTTTCCTGAATATAAATTCAACAAACAGAATCTAACCACCCTGAACGAAGAAAAGCAAGTCACTTTCAACTTGTGGCTATAAGATCCTTAGAATTTACACGAGAGTAAATATAGGTTTTGTTCTTAAAACATAAATTCTCTCCTTTTGTTTGTGTTTTGGATTAGAAACACTCAGAGTGATTCTTCCTTGATTAATCCCAAGAGCTTCCGGTCTCTGTTTGCATACTGGGTTGGAACCCCTCAGTGAAGGCTGCTCTCCCAAAGTTGGCCTGCCCTCCCAATTAGAGCCCGCGCTTCCCCAGCACATGGTGTCTCTATTGTTCCTGTCTTTTGAAGCGTCACACAGTATTTAGTGGGGTACTTAGCACACAGCAGGCGCGCCATGTTGCCAATGACCAGCATTTACACACTCCTGCACTGACTAGCAAATGGACAGTTGTCATATAGCCTCATTTTGCTCTTCTTGCTCAGTCTGGACATTTGTTTGACCCATCAACCTTGAATTTTCAGTCCTTAAATCTGTCAACAGATTTCCTAAATTATAAACTTTGTCCTTTGGAGCAAGGCACTAAGAATTACTCCAGACCTCAGTCTTGCCCAGAAAATGAGGGAGGATTTCTAAGCACTCTTTTAGATGAAAATTCTAGGATTTCATGGCCTCCCTGGCAGCTATCTGAGCCTGGTTGTCCTGGTATATTTAATTTATCAAGTCCAAATGCATTTTCCCTGCACCTGTCGTTCTTGTCATTTTCCTTGATGATAACTTTTCCCCCTTTAAACCCCTCTTCTCTCTGAGGTCATACCCAATCAGATGTATCCAGCTTTTAACCGCACTGTCTTTCCTGTTATACTCACGTCCTTCCGGCTAACTCCAAGACTATTTGATTCAAGATGTTATGACTTCTTTCAATTGATTATCAATTTTTTGTTATATTTCTTTCCCATACACATTGCTGCTGGACCACATCTCCAAATGATTGCATAATTTCCTTCTGTGAGATTCTATTATCTACCTAATTAAGTTGATAACTATTTGTATCTACTTCATAATAACATCCTCAACTATCTTTTCAGGTATTTGCCTCCTCTTAGAAGGATGTTTCCTATTTTCCAGCTGAATAAACATCACCAAATTTTTTTAGTCCAGACCTTTTCTTGTGCCATTTATTCCAACTAAAGCTTTCTGTCATCCCTGCCTCTAAAATCTTGTCCATCCTATAAATGTTACTTGCTCAATCGTGTCTGACTCTTTATGACCCTATGGACTGTAACCCACCAGACTCCTCTGTCCATGGGATTCTCCAGACAAGAACACTGGAGTAAGTTGCTATTTCCTTCTCCAGCAGACCTTCCTGACCCAGAGATCGAACCAGGTCTCCTGCATTGCAGGCAGATTCTTTACTATCTGAGCCATCAGGGAAACCTTATCCATCCTATAACTGTATCTGAATTGTACTTTTTCCGTAAAAAATTCTGATTCTTCCAATCAGATGTGATCATGATTTCTTTTGAATTCCCACAATATTTTACTTTATTATTATCTTTATTATGGGTATTCATATGCCCTACGTCATGTAAGTGTGTTACACTTGTCTTGTTTTTCTTTGAGAATTCTTTCTTAATAACGTGTTCGTAGAAATTCAGTATGGATTTGTTGAAGAAAATTAAAATTTGACTGGTGACTGAACAGCAACAACAAACCACTAAAACAACTTCCATTCAAAGGATCGATATATAAATATCTAAAGCTGAACTTTCTGGAAACAGGAAGCCAGTGGGGGAAGTGAGGGTGGAGTACTTCTCCCTGGCTTCCTCGTGGACCCCTCCCTACTCTTGCTGTGCTTGAGGAAGTTCCCTTCAGGGTAGAATACAAAAGGAGTTTAACATCCAAAAAAGAAAAGTAATGCACATGCAGCCTCAATGTTTTGGAGTCACAAATGTTTTGTGAGCCAGCTGGGAGGCCATGAGATGCAGTGAACTTAGGAAGGAGACCAGCAGGGGTTTGAAAGTCTCCTCTGTTACTGATTAAATGTGACCTTGGGCGGCCTTCTCAACCTTCCAAGTCTATGTTTCTTCATTTGTAAATGGGGATGCTCAATAAGGCTGTTGAGAGGCTTCAGTGCCACAATGTGCTTGCATAAGAAATATTATTATTTGATCCCTGTTCATGATCCTCCTTTTTTTTCCTCCTAACACACAATGCTTTACCAGAATCTTGGAAATTTTATCAAAAAATATATTTGAGCTAGCTAATTCCTCATATTTATTTCAGAAGGGTGGATGCTGGCTTGTCCATGGTCATGTTGCTAGCGTGATAACCTCAGGCCCCTGTTTCTTCCTATTTGTATCAAACTGCTGCTGAGTCTCTAAAAATCCCTGGGTTTAGAGGTGCATGAAACTTCATTGTAGTTACTGAAAGTTCCTCCTTATGTTAGAGTGAATGACTGGCAGGCTTCATTTTTCTTCATTCCTCTGACATTCCAAGACTGAAATATTTCCGCTTAGCTCAGCAGAATCCAGCAAGACATATCAGAAATGGAAAAAAAAACTATATTTTGGGTTCAATCTGTACTTGATTTTGAAAAACCATAAAGTGCTAGTGTGAAAGAACCAGTTCCTCAATTCCCTGAAGACATTTCCCACAATATTTTACTTTATTATTATCTTTATTATGGGTATTCATATGCCCCGTCATGTAAGTGTGTTACACTTGTCTTGTTTTCTTTGAGAATTCTTTCTTAATAACGTGTTCGAGAAATTCAGTATGGATTTGTTGAAGAAAATTAAAATTTGACTGGTGACTGAACAGCAACAACAAACCACTAAAACAACTTCCATTCAAAGGATCGATATATAAATATCTAAAGCTGAACTTTCTGGAAACAGGAAGCCAGTGGGGGAAGTGAGGGTGGAGTACTTCTCCCTGGCTTCCTCGTGGACCCCTCCCTACTCTTGCTGTGCTTGAGGAAGTTCCCTTCAGGGTAGAATACAAAAGGAGTTTAACATCCAAAAAAGAAAAGTAATGCACATGCAGCCTCAATGTTTTGGAGTCACAAATGTTTTGTGAGCCAGCTGGGAGGCCATGAGATGCAGTGAACTTAGGAAGGAGACCAGCAGGGGTTTGAAAGTCTCCTCTGTTACTGATTAAATGTGACCTTGGGCGGCCTTCTCAACCTTCCAAGTCTATGTTTCTTCATTTGTAAATGGGGATGCTCAATAAGGCTGTTGAGAGGCTTCAGTGCCACAATGTGCTTGCATAAGAAATATTATTATTTGATCCCTGTTCATGATCCTCCTTTTTTTTCCTCCTAACACACAATGCTTTACCAGAATCTTGGAAATTTTATCAAAAAATATATTTGAGCTAGCTAATTCCTCATATTTATTTCAGAAGGGTGGATGCTGGCTTGTCCATGGTCATGTTGCTAGCGTGATAACCTCAGGCCCCTGTTTCTTCCTATTTGTATCAAACTGCTGCTGAGTCTCTAAAAATCCCTGGGTTTAGAGGTGCATGAAACTTCATTGTAGTTACTGAAAGTTCCTCCTTATGTTAGAGTGAATGACTGGCAGGCTTCATTTTTCTTCATTCCTCTGACATTCCAAGACTGAAATATTTCCGCTTAGCTCAGCAGAATCCAGCAAGACATATCAGAAATGGAAAAAAAAACTATATTTTGGGTTCAATCTGTACTTGATTTTGAAAAACCATAAAGTGCTAGTGTGAAAGAACCAGTTCCTCATTTCCCCGAAGACATTTCCTGCCCAAATGACAGGCAGCTGAGGCTATAAAATGGGGGGACCAAGACCAGCCTCTTAAAAGGTGGCAACCACATTGCTTCTCTAGGGTGAAAGAAACAGGAGAGACTTTTACATCAAAGAGTGCCCTGCCAGCAGCAAGAGGGCCTGAGAAAGCCCGTGAACACTGCAGCTCTGCTTGTCAGTTTTATTACAGGACACATGGCACTCATGACTTGCACCCCAGGTGTGTCCCTGAGCTGCAAGCCTTCTTAGTCATGTAACAGCAAGATTTTACTTCCAAGGTGAGAAGCAAAGGCATTTGGGTGTGACCAATTAGGTATTACCTGTGCATGTCCCAACTTGCCGTTTTAGTAAAGCTTTGGAGCTGAGAAGTTTGCTCAGAATAAAACCCCTGAAATTGCAAATTCTTTGAAGGTGCACCCCCCCTGCCTGTATGGTCTTGGGAGTTTTCTCTCCATAGGGTTTAGCACAATACCCAAAAAGCCAGGGAGACACATGCTCTCTTGAAGATGTTCCATGTCCAAGTTTGTTGTTGTACACAAGACAATATTTAGGCCTTTTCTTCTAGTTTTATATCAGCTCATTTTAATAGAATTGACATTCTGGAATGGAAATACATGCTCCATTGATTCTTTTGTTCCATTCTGAAAGCTGACTGAGGTCCTGATAACTCATCAGTTAGTGATGCTCCCCTAGAACCAGAGATACTTCCCTGGCACACTTGGGCTGGAGTGTTGTAAATTTTATCAAAAATATATTTGAGCTAGCTAATTCCTCATATTTATTTCAGAAGGGTGGATGCTGGCTTGTCCATGGTCATGTTGCTAGCGTGATAACCTCAGGCCCCTGTTTCTTCCTATTTGTATCAAACTGCTGCTGAGTCTCTAAAAATCCCTGGGTTTAGAGGTGCATGAAACTTCATTGTAGTTACTGAAAGTTCCTCCTTATGTTAGAGTGAATGACTGGCAGGCTTCATTTTTCTTCATTCCTCTGACATTCCAAGACTGAAATATTTCCGCTTAGCTCAGCAGAATCCAGCAAGACATATCAGAAATGGAAAAAAAAACTATATTTTGGGTTCAATCTGTACTTGATTTTGAAAAACCATAAAGTGCTAGTGTGAAAGAACCAGTTCCTCATTTCCCTGAAGACATTTCCTGCCCAAATGACAGGCAGCTGAGGCTATAAAATGGGGGGACCAAGACCAGCCTCTTAAAAGGTGGCAACCACATTGCTTCTCTAGGGTGAAAGAAACAGGAGAGACTTTTACATCAAAGAGTGCCCTGCCAGCAGCAAGAGGGCCTGAGAAAGCCCGTGAACACTGCAGCTCTGCTTGTCAGTTTTATTACAGGACACATGGCACTCATGACTTGCACCCCAGGTGTGTCCCTGAGCTGCAAGCCTTCTTAGTCATGTAACAGCAAGATTTTACTTCCAAGGTGAGAAGCAAAGGCATTTGGGTGTGACCAATTAGGTATTACCTGTGCATGTCCCAACTTGCCGTTTTAGTAAAGCTTTGGAGCTGAGAAGTTTGCTCAGAATAAAACCCCTGAAATTGCAAATTCTTTGAAGGTGCACCCCCCCTGCCTGTATGGTCTTGGGAGTTTTCTCTCCATAGGGTTTAGCACAATACCCAAAAAGCCAGGGAGACACATGCTCTCTTGAAGATGTTCCATGTCCAAGTTTGTTGTTGTACACAAGACAATATTTAGGCCTTTTCTTCTAGTTTTATATCAGCTCATTTTAATAGAATTGACATTCTGGAATGGAAATACATGCTCCATTGATTCTTTTGTTCCATTCTGAAAGCTGACTGAGGTCCTGATAACTCATCAGTTAGTGATGCTCCCCTAGAACCAGAGATACTTCCCTGGCACACTTGGGCTGGAGTGTTGTATTGGCACTTCTGGTTCTCAGAATGGAGTGATGACATTGGGCATGGGGGTGAGATGGTGCAGGGCAGTGCCCAAGCAAATTTAGATCATGGAAGCCAGCTGAGGGAGTGGCATTATGCTCCTCTTTTCTGAGGCCTTGCTGGGGTCTCCTAACCCTAACAACTTCTCTCACCTGTCACCTCGCCTTTGTTCTCTGTGGGTGAAGCCACTTTCTTAAAGTCTCAAACTGTGCAAAGGGAAGTGAACAGACACCCACTAAGGAAACAAATCTCACCAAGTTCCATATTACGAATAGGTATCAGTACTTCCAGAGAATGCCTAACATAGAATAAGTTTGGACGCATCCCGGGATGTGTTCCAATATGCTCTTGTTGAACTTTGCTATTTAACTTAACCTCAGTAAGCCTTTGTCTTCTCTTTGAAAAGAATGGGAAAGTATTCATACCTCATTACTGGTTCTATCTGATAGACAGTGGGTGTTTAATAACTCTTAGTTCCCTTTGCACTTTTGACATGATTGAAATGATCATGGAAGGCTCAGCTTAACAGATTTTGGAAGGATTCCCATAACCACTTATTTTTAGACTGCCTTTCTTTTTTTATTGTCTTTGTCTTTTTAAATTCAGTGCTATTTGATAATGCACTTATGATATACTTTTATATGCTTTAAAATATTCTTTCATATAGGAAATTTGGCTTTCATAATATATTACAGTTCCAATGGCTGTGGCTTTCATAATATACTACAGTTCCACTGGCTGTGAGTTCATTAATACGTACAGCCCAGAGGATGAGAAAATTCTGGCTTCTTTACCTGGGAGTCCATTTGTGTTCTATCTCATGTTACAGGGATACAGAGCCAAGGCAGCTGCAGGCTTCTTGTACTAGACAACAAAATGGGAGATAATAGGGACCATGGTTCATGTGCTGTTGCCTAGAGTCTAGAGTTTCTCTGAGACTGCACATCTCAGTGTGGAGACTGCAGAACACCAACAGAGTCACTAATGTTCTGGGTTTTTTTTTAATGTTAGTTCTGTGCACACTCAAATTAGAATAGTCTCCATGGATGAATCCTGGGAACCTGACTTTTCTTTTTACCAGCTAATATGATTCTTATGAAGAAAGTTTGGAAAACAGTATACTCTTCCTATTGATGTATAAAAAATGGGGACTCATTTGTTAATTACCTAAATTAATGGGCTGCCTGCTTTTGGCTAACAAAAGAAGGTGGTAGTGGAAGCGGAGTCTCCAAGTACAGTGGGGTTATGCCAAATACAAAACAAGATTTTACATCATAAATATAGTAGGCATCCCTGGCACTTCCAATCTATTCAAGAACTTTGGAGAAAAGTGAGGACATTTACAGTAGTATTTTAAAGTTTTCAAAATGAACATATTATGGACATATTATCAGAATATATGTTGTACATGGCTTAAATAAAAATGACTTCAAAAAAGCATAAAACTTTGTAGACTTTTGCCCAGAACCCCTGGTATGGCTGCTCACCCTCCTCCTATTGTCGCTTTGCAGATTAAGAGTAGGAGCCTCTCTGGTAGGAGATTTTGATGACCGCATCAGGAGCAACAACAGCAGAGGATCTTTGAGATATGCAATAAACCTTTGTTAGTGAAACACTCAAACACAATATCCATTCACCTCTTTTATTAGAAAAGCAAACATCTAGTCTTGACTTGGTAACAGCTTTTTAAATTTTTACTTTTCGGTATGCCTGGGAGGCAGGGGGATTGATTTGATACTGTCCGTCTTCTACACCTGTCGCATTCCCAGAGGCACCGGGCTTCTGCAGACAACCCTGGAGCTGTGCGAGTCCTCATTCAAGCTGGAAGCCTCTCCCCTCTTCAGTTGGTAATGCTTCACCAAGCTTTTGGAGTCTCCTAAATGATCTCCCTCTGTTCTGTAGTTGCTCAGTCGTGCCTGGCTCTTTGTGACCCCATGGACTGTAGCCTGCCAGGCTCCTCTCCGTGGAATTCTCCAGGCAGGAATACTGGGTTAGGTAGCCATTCCCTTCTCCAGGGGATTTTCCTGATCCAGAGACTGAACCTGGGTCTCCTTAATGGCAGGCAGATTCTTTACCATCTTTACGGTCTGAGTCATTAGGGAAGCCCACATTTTATTGAAAGTCCATATTTTATTTCTCTTTCTGCTTTCTTTCAGTTTCTAGCACCCAGACTCAGACCACATAGTACAGCCTATGTGCTGTGACTCTACCTTGCCTTTCCAGGCTCACTTTTCATCCGTGTCCCATGATGTGTCCCTCTTCTTCTCACTGTGCTAAGCCACTAGCAGAGCTTCATGTGTGCACCTTCATGGCTCTTTACCATGGCATGTGCTGTTCCCCACTTGGTGTGCCTTTCTTACCAAGAAGCCCAAATTGCCTTCCCTCTGAAGTTTTTCAGTCCCATCCTCTTCCCTCTAGTTCTCAGTGGCAGCTCCTGCTCTCTTGTCCCTATAATGCTACGAAAATGACTATTTTAGAGAAACATTCTGTATTCTAAATACTTATTACTAAGTATTATGCTGCTGATAGTGTCTTGAAGGCATTATCACATAAAATTCACCTTTCCATCTTTAATAGCAAGCCCAGAGATTAGTATTTAATAGAATACAAAAAAAATTGATTTAAGAAAACTGAAATAGGCTAATTATTTTAAATCTGCACATACCAAGAAATAAAATTTCATCTTGTCAAAAGATGAGGCAGACATGAGCTTTTGGAAGCAGACCAACTTAGGTTTTAATTGTATATTTTTGAGTGCTAACTTTGTGATTTGAGCAACTTAATCTTTCTGAAACTTTTTCTTCAAATAAGCTTTTTTTCTTAAATAATAATACATATTTTATAGGCTTATAGAGAAGATAAATAACATACTTTTTAAAAGTTAGCATTATATTTGCCACAATAGTCAATAAAATGCTATTTCCTTCCTTCCCCTTTCCAAAGGCTTATATAGAAAAAGTGTTTGTTTAATCCCAAGTCAACCAGAAAATTAAATTAAGTGGAAACCCAAACCCCCAATTCTCTAAACATTATGGTTAATTGTTGTTGCTGTATACGTTCTGATAAACAACAAAGGCCCGAGGTCTGTGTTTGTGCTGACATGGAGTTGGAACTGTTAAGTCCCAGACCAGTGTTCTTTATGATACACAAGAGCATCCTTATCCGCTGTTCAGAAAACTTGCCATATTTTCCATAATTTGGCCCAGATCCCAGGGCTCACAAGATAGGTACAATAATTAAGCTTGTCAGAAATCTGTAAGATTCCAACTGTATTTGTGTAATAATGACCTTGCACAGCTGGTTTGGTAACTGTGATATGCTGGGAAATTTCTCCATCCAACCATGTTTCTGAACCTACTTCCACCCATGGGGACAGGAAGAGTCAGTCAGAATGGAATGACATTAATCTTGACCATGTGGGAACACCAAGTATTTTAAAACTTGAAAATTCTCCACACACAGGCACTGAAATTATTTTGCTTATGGGTAAGCATAGGCTGTTTTGGCTTGCTTCATTTTTAAACACAGAGACTTTATTTTTCAAAAGGATATGTGAATTTCTGAAGATTGTCTGACCATGTTCGTTCTCTTGATGGGTTTGGAAACTTGTGTGAGAACTTGGCGACCAGTGGGACCCACTCAAAGTCAGAGCTCTGGGCTCGGAGTCTGAGTTGGAAAGCTACACACTACAGTCCTTATGCATCCAGTGAGGTGTTACTTGGTGAGATTTTAATGGGCTTTTATTTTAAAGAAAAGACTGGGAATGTTTTTACCAATGATGATTGTGAACCATCTAGACAAACTAAATAGTCAAAAATTTGCTAAAATTTAACTAAAGGAAGCGAAGGCAATGGGAATAGAAAGATGGTCCAAAAAGATAATTTAACTTGTTATTTTAGCCCAAATATTCTGACCCTGACTTTGGGGCCTCGTGGCAATTCTGGACCAAAGGAGATTGCTCACACTTTTCTGTGAGTTATTTAAGAAATGGATGGCAACTGACACTATTTTGCTTTAAGAACATGAGACACAGTAGTAAGCTCCTATGGAGTGACAGAGGCATGGTCCAAATGCCAGAAATCTTTAGTGTGTACTGATAGCTGACTTCTCGTGGTGCAGGGGGAAGCTGGAACTTCATTTCAAAGACTTTTTTAATAGAGACTTATACATTATAGGGCTTCCCAAGTGGCACAGTTGGTAAAGAATCTACCTGCCAATGCAGGAAATGCAAGTCAAGTGACTTGGGTTGGACCCCTGGGTTGGGAAGATCCTTTGGAGGAGGAAATGTCTACCCCTTCCAGTATTCTAACCTGGGCAGTTCCATGAACAGAGGGGCCTGGCGGGCTGCAAAATCCATGGGGTCTCAGAGAGCTGAACACAACTGAGTCACTGAGCACACACACAGCTGGTTTGGTAACTGTGATATGCTGGGAAATTTCTCCATCCAACCATGTTTCTGAACCTACTTCCACCCATGGGGACAGGAAGAGTCAGTCAGAATGGAATGACATTAATCTTGACCATGTGGGAACACCAAGTATTTTAAAACTTGAAAATTCTCCACACACAGGCACTGAAATTATTTTGCTTATGGGTAAGCATAGGCTGTTTTGGCTTGCTTCATTTTTAAACACAGAGACTTTATTTTTCAAAAGGATATGTGAATTTCTGAAGATTGTCTGACCATGTTCGTTCTCTTGATGGGTTTGGAAACTTGTGTGAGAACTTGGCGACCAGTGGGACCCACTCAAAGTCAGAGCTCTGGGCTCGGAGTCTGAGTTGGAAAGCTACACACTACAGTCCTTATGCATCCAGTGAGGTGTTACTTGGTGAGATTTTAATGGGCTTTTATTTTAAAGAAAAGACTGGGAATGTTTTTACCAATGATGATTGTGAACCATCTAGACAAACTAAATAGTCAAAAATTTGCTAAAATTTAACTAAAGGAAGCGAAGGCAATGGGAATAGAAAGATGGTCCAAAAAGATAATTTAACTTGTTATTTTAGCCCAAATATTCTGACCCTGACTTTGGGGCCTCGTGGCAATTCTGGACCAAAGGAGATTGCTCACACTTTTCTGTGAGTTATTTAAGAAATGGATGGCAACTGACACTATTTTGCTTTAAGAACATGAGACACAGTAGTAAGCTCCTATGGAGTGACAGAGGCATGGTCCAAATGCCAGAAATCTTTAGTGTGTACTGATAGCTGACTTCTCGTGGTGCAGGGGGAAGCTGGAACTTCATTTCAAAGACTTTTTTTTTAATAGAGACTTATACATTATAGGGCTTCCCAAGTGGCACAGTTGGTAAAGAATCTACCTGCCAATGCAGGAAATGCAAGTCAAGTGACTTGGGTTGGACCCCTGGGTTGGGAAGATCCTTTGGAGGAGGAAATGTCTACCCCTTCCAGTATTCTAACCTGGGCAGTTCCATGAACAGAGGGGCCTGGCGGGCTGCAAAATCCATGGGGTCTCAGAGAGCTGAACACAACTGAGTCACTGAGCACACACACACATACAAAATATAAGAGAACTTCCCCCAAGTTGTGTCTCAACTAGAAGTGAGAAAAGTGTTGCCAACTTGATTTATTCCTTAATGTAAAACCAAAGTGACTTTTTAACTGTATAACTCTGTCAGGCATCAGGTTTTGTTTACTTATTCTTTTCTTATGATAATATTTTCTACAAGGAACTGAGGAGTACTTCCTGTTGACAAAGTTTCGTGTTTGGTTTGCCAATAGCTCTCTTTGAGTTTAAATGTAATAATAAAAAGTTGGGGAGCAAAGGAAAAAAAGATTAAACCAGTCTGGAAACTCTTTGCTGCTTTGACAGCTGACTCTAAGAATCTTAAAGTTTCACTCTCACATGATTGCTTACGTATGGTGCCGCTGGAAATATCTACACCATTGGTTCTGTTTTATCAGACAGTAGCATTTATCTCTTTCTTCTATTTATATTTGTAGCTACAGACATTTGTAAAATCACTACAACTAAGCTTAGAGCTGAGCCTTGTATGCCTGCCTCTCAATGTACCCACTTCACCCACATTTCTCCTATAGTCATTTATTATAAAGTTATAATACATGTACAGAATAAAACTTAAATCATGCAAAATTATTAAAATGAAAAAGTGAGGGCTTCCCTGGTGGTCCAGTGGGTAAGGACACCGCCTTGCAGTGCAAGGGGCGCTGATTCGATCCCTGGCCTGGGAAGATCCCACGTCCCGCGGAGCAGCTGGACTGATGTGTCCAATTGCCTAGCAGGAGCTCTGGAGCTCATGTGCCCAGAGCCGGTGCTCTGTGACAACAGAGGCCACATACAAAGAACAAAGATGGATGAAAGTGGATAAATGATAAAGACCAATAGAAGTGGCCCACCCACCTCCCTTCCTCCCCAACCTGACCCCTCCCCTGCTACAAAAAAAAAAGTGAAAAATGTCTCCTTCCACTAACAAGAAACAACATAAGAGACAACCATTGTTTACTTTCTGATCTTGTTTTCTGCGATTATAGTCACAACACTAAATAACATGTTTGGAACTTGATTTGTTAATTTGTCAATTTTAGATCTTATCTATTTACTCCCAAATATGAAAAGTGAAAAATCAATATCTTTTTCCTTCTCTTTCATTCTCAGTCTGTTGCTACTTTTTTTTCCCTTTCTTCTAGGGGCTAACTTCACAACTATTAAACTATACATAACTGTTTCTTGATCTGTCACTTTAGATAGAATCCATTGATTTTGCACTGTCTTAAATGAAGAATAAATGCATGAGTGTCTTATCCTACTTCTCCCCCACTCCTTCCTCCCAACTTTGGATGGTTGTACCTTTAATTTTTCATTGCCAAAATTTATTGCATCCATTTTTCTCTATAACTCTAGTGATATTTTCTACTTTAAGTGATTAAAAACCAATAAGAAGTATTCGCAATATGTTTGCAGTGCCAGAGCCAAGTAGTATTATTATGCTCATAGAAAAAGAAATATAATTCTACAACATTAAGTTCTTAACTTAATGTCTGCCATTTCGAAGTCAAATGGAACTCCATAATTTGCACAAAAGTCATGCCAAATTTTATTTAACTTCATGCTTGGACCATACTTTTCTTGCACACGTTTCAGATTTTTTTCATACAAGAGACAAGGAAGAAAAATTTACCTGAGCTATTCCACAGATATCCATTAGCAAATGCCTTGATTACAGCCCTTTCTCCTTTCTGGCTTCAGCATCAGCCAAACCTACTGGGCACCTGCCAGGGAAAGGTAGCCTCCCCTCCCAGCACCACCACGTCCTGTGCAACTTCAGAAGACAGTATTCTCTGTTGGGATCTATTCATCAATATTATTCTGTCTACTTTCAGAAACTTACCAAAAATTTCTAATCTATTGATGAATCTTACATTAGTCTATGTTAGAGAAACAGAACCAGTAAGACGTATCTATGTGTCAGTGTCCATATCTCTCAAGTAAAAGTGTTAGTCACTTAGTTTTGTTCAATTCTTTATGACCCTGTGGACTGTAACCCACCAGACTCCTCTAGCCATGGAATTCTCCAGGCAAGAATACTGGAGTGGGTAGCCATACCCTTCTCCAGGGTATGACTCAGGGATTGAAGTTGAGTCTCCTGCATTTTTGGTAGATTCTTTACCACCTGAGCCCTATACCACTCTATTCATTTATTATGAGGAATTTGCTCACAGGATTCTGGGGGTTGACAAGTCCTAAGATCTATAATCAGGAATATGGAGACCCAGAAGAACCAATAATGTAAGCTTCAATTAGGAGCCAAAGGTCTGAAAACCAGGAGAACCAATGGTGTGAGTACCAGTGCAAGTACAAAGGCAAGAGAGAAGACCAGCGTCCCAGCTTGAAAACCTGCAAACAGAAAATTCTCTTAGTCTTTTGTTCCATTGAGGCCTTCAGTGGATTGGATGAGGGCCTACCCACATCAAAAAGGATGATCTTCTTTAGCTGGTCTACTAATTAAAATGTTAATTTCACCCCAAATCATACTCACAGATACACCCAGAATAATGTTTAACTGAATATGTGAGCCCAGTCAAGTTGACACGTAAGGTTCATCATATCACAGGTTTCTTTCTCATTTTCAGTTCCTTACATTTTTAATGACATTTCCTGGGATTTAGTGGGGGAGAGAAACACAGTCCATCTTTTCGAATCAGAATAACTGCTTGCTTCCCGGTGCTAGAATAGTAACTAAAGTGAATATTTATACTTCTGCATAATGTATGTTCATGGACAGGCCATTCCCCTTCCTTTTTGTGCTCTCCCCTGTATTGTGGGTTCTGGATGCCTAGAAAATTGTGCTCTTTTCCCTTTTTTATTTTCGAGGTATCCCCTCCAGCATCACCACGTCCTGTGCAACTTCAGAAGACAGTATTCTCTGTTGGGATCTATTCATCAATATTATTCTGTCTACTTTCAGAAACTTACCAAAAATTTCTAATCTATTGATGAATCTTACATTAGTCTATGTTAGAGAAACAGAACCAGTAAGACGTATCTATGTGTCAGTGTCCATATCTCTCAAGTAAAAGTGTTAGTCACTTAGTTTTGTTCAATTCTTTATGACCCTGTGGACTGTAACCCACCAGACTCCTCTAGCCATGGAATTCTCCAGGCAAGAATACTGGAGTGGGTAGCCATACCCTTCTCCAGGGTATGACTCAGGGATTGAAGTTGAGTCTCCTGCATTTTTGGTAGATTCTTTACCACCTGAGCCCTATACCACTCTATTCATTTATTATGAGGAATTTGCTCACAGGATTCTGGGGGTTGACAAGTCCTAAGATCTATAATCAGGAATATGGAGACCCAGAAGAACCAATAATGTAAGCTTCAATTAGGAGCCAAAGGTCTGAAAACCAGGAGAACCAATGGTGTGAGTACCAGTGCAAGTACAAAGGCAAGAGAGAAGACCAGCGTCCCAGCTTGAAAACCTGCAAACAGAAAATTCTCTTAGTCTTTTGTTCCATTGAGGCCTTCAGTGGATTGGATGAGGGCCTACCCACATCAAAAAGGATGATCTTCTTTAGCTGGTCTACTAATTAAAATGTTAATTTCACCCCAAATCATACTCACAGATACACCCAGAATAATGTTTAACTGAATATGTGAGCCCAGTCAAGTTGACACGTAAGGTTCATCATATCACAGGTTTCTTTCTCATTTTCAGTTCCTTACATTTTTAATGACATTTCCTGGGATTTAGTGGGGGAGAGAAACACAGTCCATCTTTTCGAATCAGAATAACTGCTTGCTTCCCGGTGCTAGAATAGTAACTAAAGTGAATATTTATACTTCTGCATAATGTATGTTCATGGACAGGCCATTCCCCTTCCTTTTTGTGCTCTCCCCTGTATTGTGGGTTCTGGATGCCTAGAAAATGTGTTCCCCAGACTCTCTTTCTGATCGGGTTCTATTGAGTTTTGTCAGTAGGAAGAATTTCAGCAGGAGTACAAGGACAGCAGAGTGGGTAGTCTTTCTGTTTCTGGTTCTAACAGGAGTGACGGTCAAAAAGTACACAGCTTTGGTGGGCCTGGGACCAGCAGGAGGCAGTAGGAGGATGGCAGACAGCCAGGGGCTCCAGTGGCAACCTCAGCAGTAAAGGCATTATTTCTGGACACTCTCAAGTGCCCCCGTTCTCCCCTCCACTCTTCTACCCAGCCAAAATTTTTGCAACCGTATTTTTTTTTTTTTGTATTTCATTCATCTCTACTTGAAATTTTCAGAGCACTTATGTTTTCCTGACTGGACCATAACTGATACACTAACATTGCATTTCTTGTTTTTGAGATATATGACACAATATATGACGCAGCTCAAAGGAAAAAAATTAAGGTAATGGATGGTCACTAACTTTTATTTAATGCTAATTGTTTTCTACTCACAATAACTCAAAGGTGTATTTTATTCTTCTTATTTTACAGATGGTAACACAGAGCAAGCTATGTTTGCTTGATCCAGATTGCACAGTACAAGCTGACATCCAAATTTAAGGTCTATTCTTTTCATCTGAAAAGGTCATATTGATGTTTGACACAAATCCTGTCAAGCTGACTTGCCATATAAGGAGCTGGTAGTCCCCTTCATATTCACATCTCTGAAATCAAAAAAGAAGCAGCTCTAGTCACTTTATATTCTAGGACTTTGAAAAGATGGTTGGGGGCTCCCCTGGTGATCAGGTAGTTAAGACTCTGTGCTTCCACTGCAAGGGGCAGGAGGTTCCTCATGACAGAGGTGTGGCCAAGTGGGAAAAACAAGAAAGATGGTTGGACTTTGATTAAAACAGTCTGGAATATTCAGCAGAGCTCTCTATGACTGATGATTCAGGCAGGAGATATGCTGGTTATTCTAATGGCTCTTGGCCACTAACATTTTCAAACAGCATGGTTTATATTTTTATGGTCAAAATGCTGGATTGAAATAAAAAATTACAGGAAAGAAGAAGGGGGAAATCTCTTGGCATACCATCACATGATAGCACCACTGTACAAGATAAAATTAGCAAAGAAGCTTTCACCTGCTTGTAGATATCAGACAACAAAGTCATCCTAAGACTTTGCTTATGTTGTGTTAGGATGACATTTCCTAATCACATATGCTCTCATGACTGACATGATCAGCTTTGGGAAGTTTAATAATTCCTTGGGAAGGTTTTTCCAGGAAATTACCAAGCATATCTTCTAGTTCCCAGGATTTAATGTGACATATTTTATACACAGCCAAATTACCAATTGTTCTTTACTCCCCCCTCACTCTTCTACCCAGCCAAAATTTTTGCAACCGTATTTTTTTTTTTGTATTTCATTCATCTCTACTTGAAATTTTCAGAGCACTTATGTTTTCCTGACTGGACCATAACTGATACACTAACATTGCATTTCTTGTTTTTGAGATATATGACACAATATATGACGCAGCTCAAAGGAAAAAAATTAAGGTAATGGATGGTCACTAACTTTTATTTAATGCTAATTGTTTTCTACTCACAATAACTCAAAGGTGTATTTTATTCTTCTTATTTTACAGATGGTAACACAGAGCAAGCTATGTTTGCTTGATCCAGATTGCACAGTACAAGCTGACATCCAAATTTAAGGTCTATTCTTTTCATCTGAAAAGGTCATATTGATGTTTGACACAAATCCTGTCAAGCTGACTTGCCATATAAGGAGCTGGTAGTCCCCTTCATATTCACATCTCTGAAATCAAAAAAGAAGCAGCTCTAGTCACTTTATATTCTAGGACTTTGAAAAGATGGTTGGGGGCTCCCCTGGTGATCAGGTAGTTAAGACTCTGTGCTTCCACTGCAAGGGGCAGGAGGTTCCTCATGACAGAGGTGTGGCCAAGTGGGAAAAACAAGAAAGATGGTTGGACTTTGATTAAAACAGTCTGGAATATTCAGCAGAGCTCTCTATGACTGATGATTCAGGCAGGAGATATGCTGGTTATTCTAATGGCTCTTGGCCACTAACATTTTCAAACAGCATGGTTTATATTTTTATGGTCAAAATGCTGGATTGAAATAAAAAATTACAGGAAAGAAGAAGGGGGAAATCTCTTGGCATACCATCACATGATAGCACCACTGTACAAGATAAAATTAGCAAAGAAGCTTTCACCTGCTTGTAGATATCAGACAACAAAGTCATCCTAAGACTTTGCTTATGTTGTGTTAGGATGACATTTCCTAATCACATATGCTCTCATGACTGACATGATCAGCTTTGGGAAGTTTAATAATTCCTTGGGAAGGTTTTTGGAAAAGTCATTCCAGGAAATTACCAAGCATATCTTCTAGTTCCCAGGATTTAATGTGACATATTTTATACACAGCCACATTCCCTTTGGACTGTGATATGCCAGCAAAGTTGTTCTTAAGTAAAGAGCTCTTATAAATGTGTAAAAGAGTAACACATTTGAGACATTTGTATACCTGTACCTGCATCTGTTTCCTTCTACACATAGCTGCATCACCCAGACCTAAGAGAAATTGAGCTTAACTCAAGGATGTAATGATTTTTTAATGCATGCCTGGTTTCCTTTGCTGTTTCTCTGCTCCTTGAAAATCTTCCCCTAAGAGGACTGGGAGAGCCTGAGTTAAGTAATTAGAAATGTAGAGTTAACATTCACTGCTATACTCTGAAAAGAATGCTAAGCCCTGGAGTCACTGCTCTTGGGTCTGACCTTGGAGCATTACCTTTATTTCCAAATACATACTCTTAGAATAATATTCCACCAGCTACCAATCTATTTAAATTTTAATATGGCACTGTATATCTTACTGTTTGACTTAGAAGAGAATGGAAAAGCCTTTCTTCTGAGACCGCTAATAAAGCCCTGATGATATATTCACATGATAGGTATGCAAGAAATAGCCATTCACCACCACCAGTTGCTTCCTGTTTCCAAGAACATGCATTC
The DNA here is from genome assembly GCA_022376925.1 of Tragulus kanchil. Taxonomy (NCBI): domain Eukaryota; kingdom Metazoa; phylum Chordata; class Mammalia; order Artiodactyla; family Tragulidae; genus Tragulus; species Tragulus kanchil. The sequence continues at coordinate 8,104,792 of JAIOJX010000026.1, read as the reverse complement.
AAATGGTCCTAAGCATCACACGTGTCCTGCTGCTTGTCCTGATGGTTTTCATCTTGACAAAATAATTTAGCAACAGATTAAGTCTCAGTGTGACTGTAGTTTTAAGTTTCAATTACCCTTTGCAGAGTCATAGGATTATTGGTGTTAGAAAAGGGAGGAATTCTCAAAGTAAACTTTATTTACTTTGGTAGTATTAGCAAAATGATTTAGAAAAAAGGACTCAGTGTAAGGGCTACGTAAATTATGTGTTTTCCAGGTGTGTTTCTTCATTCTTTTAAATTGAAGTTCAGGATATGACTACATCAACAACATGAGGATACTTGGCCTCACTGAGTTTTCTCTAAGATCAATGTGGTAGTTTTTGTAATGGAAGCTTTAATTTTCTAGGCAAAACTCTTACTTGAAAACACAATGTACTTAGTCTAGAATCATGTTTTATAGAAGTTTTTCCCAGTTATGGTTCTCAGGCCCATGTAAAATTTGTTCCTTGAAAAATATAAAATTCTTCCAAAAAAGATAATGGGCACAGACAACTGTAAGTAGCTAAAGCACCCATATGACATGCAGAATGGTAGAGCTTGGGCAGTTTCTGAAAAATCACATATTACAGCACCTTCATTTTGCAGATATAATAACTGCAGACCAGCAGGTTTAAGGGGTGATTCAGTATCACCCAACTTATCATAGCAGAGCTACACCTTAAAGGCATTATTTCAAAGTTAGTACCTTATTTATTGTTAGTTTAGGTACTTCTTGAATTGGCTGGAGGATAAGTCTTTGAAACTTGAGACAGAAGTGCCAGGACTCTGAGTAGAGTACTGTCAAAGGTAGAGTGAGTCCTGGGTACTAGTCAGCATCCATGTGCTCCTGACTGTTTCCTGTTGCCCATAAAACACACATTTAATTTATGAAGATTTAAATTTATAAACAATATGTCTCAGAGCTTGCTCAGACTCATGTCCATTGACTCAGTGATGCCATCCAACCATCTCTTCCTCTGTCATCCCCTTCTCCTTCTGCCTTCTATTTTTCCCTATATCAGGGTCTTTTCCAATGAATTGTCTCTTCACATGCAGTGGCCAAAATATTGGAGTTTCAGCTTCAGCTTCAGACCTTCCAGTGAATATTCAGAGTTGATTCCCTTTAGGATTGACTGGTTTGATCTCCTGGTAGTCCAGGGACTCATAAGAGTCTTCTCCAGCCACAGTTCAAAGGCACCAATTCTTTGGTGCTCAATCTTTCTTATGGTCCAACTATCACATCCATACATGACTACTGAGAAAATCACACTTCTATTGGTCTTTCATTTGTCCATTTTCATCCACCATCTGCATGGTGGTCACTGGACCACCAGGGAAGCCCTTAATGTCCCTTTTATCAACATAAGAAATGCAAGCTCAGAACATGGCAAACACTTGCTCACCCTGAGTTTTCTTTCTAAGATAAATTTTAGTTTGTAATGGAAGCTTTAATTTTCTAGGCAAAACTCTTACTTGAAAACACAATGTACTTAGTCTAGAATCATGTTTTATAGAAGTTTTTCCCAGTTATGGTTCTCAGGCCCATGTAAAATTTGTTCCTTGAAAAATATAAAATTCTTCCAAAAAAGATAATGGGCACAGACAACTGTAAGTAGCTAAAGCACCCATATGACATGCAGAATGGTAGAGCTTGGGCAGTTTCTGAAAAATCACATATTACAGCACCTTCATTTTGCAGATATAATAACTGCAGACCAGCAGGTTTAAGGGGTGATTCAGTATCACCCAACTTATCATAGCAGAGCTACACCTTAAAGGCATTATTTCAAAGTTAGTACCTTATTTATTGTTAGTTTAGGTACTTCTTGAATTGGCTGGAGGATAAGTCTTTGAAACTTGAGACAGAAGTGCCAGGACTCTGAGTAGAGTACTGTCAAAGGTAGAGTGAGTCCTGGGTACTAGTCAGCATCCATGTGCTCCTGACTGTTTCCTGTTGCCCATAAAAACACACATTTAATTTATGAAGATTTAAATTTATAAACAATATGTCTCAGAGCTTGCTCAGACTCATGTCCATTGACTCAGTGATGCCATCCAACCATCTCTTCCTCTGTCATCCCCTTCTCCTTCTGCCTTCTATTTTTCCCTATATCAGGGTCTTTTCCAATGAATTGTCTCTTCACATGCAGTGGCCAAAATATTGGAGTTTCAGCTTCAGCTTCAGACCTTCCAGTGAATATTCAGAGTTGATTCCCTTTAGGATTGACTGGTTTGATCTCCTGGTAGTCCAGGGACTCATAAGAGTCTTCTCCAGCCACAGTTCAAAGGCACCAATTCTTTGGTGCTCAATCTTTCTTATGGTCCAACTATCACATCCATACATGACTACTGAGAAAATCACACTTCTATTGGTCTTTCATTTGTCCATTTTCATCCACCATCTGCATGGTGGTCACTGGACCACCAGGGAAGCCCTTAATGTCCCTTTTATCAACATAAGAAATGCAAGCTCAGAACATGGCAAACAGTTTCTGAACCCCAAACAAGGTACATGTTGTAAAGTATGTGAGAATATTTAAGGTATAAAAAGATCATACATCTGATATTAGAACTTTCTTTTTTTTTTTTTTTAGCAATTTTTAAAATGATTGTCATTCTGTTTTTTGTTTGTTTTTTAATTTGCACCTCTTTTATTTGTCCTACATTTATTTATTTTCATTCATCTTAATTCTTTGGCCTGTATGGGCCTTCCATTCCAGTGGCCTCTCTCTTTGCAGAGCACCAGCTCTGGGCACATGTGCTCCAGAGTGCTGGATCGTAATTGGACCCACCAGTGCAGCCGCTCAGTGGCATGTAGGATCTTCCCGGGTCAGGGATCAAACCAGTGCCCCTTGCACTGCATGGTGGACTCTTTACCCACTGGACCATTAGGGAAGCCCTTCTTTATTTATTGCTTAATTTTTCCTGTGATAATTAGTTTTTCTCAAAATATTAAAGACACGTAAGGGAATTTCCATATGAAACAGTGAAACCTTAGCATATTTTTGTCTTAATCTCACAACAATAGTCTCTTTAACTATAGTATGTAGGAGCTGTCCACTGGATGTCATTAGAATGTCTAGTTCATCAGGCAAACAGAGTCTGTGAAAGTAATGCATGGTTCAGAAGAAAAGCAGATAAGAAAGTTGAAAATTCAGAGGGGAATAAGGGCAAAGCCTAGATGCTCCACTCCGTTGGGGTGTGTGTGTGTGTGTGTGTGTGTGTGAGTTTGAAGGAAGAATCTTCTTCATTTCTGTTGTGTACTTAATTCAGTCGACATCCATTAAAGAGAAGTGTAAATCTTTAAACCTTAGTTTTAGAGCTGAAATATTTTCCCAGTCAAGTCTATGAATCACTCAATCAAGATACCTGATTCTCAGATTTGCCACCACCTCCCCTCATGGACTGTGGGACAGGGAGTTAGAAATGGATGAACTGGAAATAACTCTGTGCTTCCTTGAAGGTCAGGGATCGAGTTCACTGTGAATTAAGTGCTTATAAATTAGGTGTGGAACACAGGCTCCAGAGTATGAAATGAAGCCCAGAATATTGCTTCTTCCTTTGTGCTGAGTTGAGCTTAAGGGGGTAGGAGAAGAAGTATTTCCTAGCCTCAAAGGTGTGTTCCTCCTCCACATCACATTCCAAGGCAGGCAAAGTTACCCAGGGTATGATTTCCACAAAGCAAAGCCGTAAAGTCTTTGACAATCACAAGGAATGGAGTACCCCTCTTCATTGATGTCAATGGAACCTTTCCGTGGTTCTCGGCAACTTCTGTGAAAATGTGGCATTTGGAAGCTGGACATAGATTCTCTCTTTTCTGTCTGTAACCTCTTTCTTTTCCTTTGCAAATTAATTTCTCCCTTTACATAAGAGACAGCAGTTTGAAGAATTTGGCTGGACATGAATTGAAGGAAATGGTGGGAAATCTAGAAAACTGGACAGAGAAGATAAGAGCCTTTTGGGAACCCCCATGTCCACCCCTCATCACACAGACAAGTATCTTTGCTGAAAATAGCACTTCAGTGAGCCCCACAATGAGTCTGTGTGTATCTTCTTTTTCACTTCATCTTATTTGGATACTTCCAAGAGAGTGTATGTGTCAAATGCCATTTCTGTTCTGTCTGAGGTTCAGAGCCCTATTAAAAAGTTTAATGTAGGAGTTTAGGATGTCTTTTCAGGCAAACAGAGTCTGTGAAAGTAATGCATGGTTCAGAAGAAAAGCAGATAAGAAAGTTGAAAATTCAGAGGGGAATAAGGGCAAAGCCTAGATGCTCCACTCCGTTGGGGTGTGTGTGTGTGTGTGTGTGTGTGTGAGTTTGAAGGAAGAATCTTCTTCATTTCTGTTGTGTACTTAATTCAGTCGACATCCATTAAAGAGAAGTGTAAATCTTTAAACCTTAGTTTTAGAGCTGAAATATTTTCCCAGTCAAGTCTATGAATCACTCAATCAAGATACCTGATTCTCAGATTTGCCACCACCTCCCCTCATGGACTGTGGGACAGGGAGTTAGAAATGGATGAACTGGAAATAACTCTGTGCTTCCTTGAAGGTCAGGGATCGAGTTCACTGTGAATTAAGTGCTTATAAATTAGGTGTGGAACACAGGCTCCAGAGTATGAAATGAAGCCCAGAATATTGCTTCTTCCTTTGTGCTGAGTTGAGCTTAAGGGGGTAGGAGAAGAAGTATTTCCTAGCCTCAAAGGTGTGTTCCTCCTCCACATCACATTCCAAGGCAGGCAAAGTTACCCAGGGTATGATTTCCACAAAGCAAAGCCGTAAAGTCTTTGACAATCACAAGGAATGGAGTACCCCTCTTCATTGATGTCAATGGAACCTTTCCGTGGTTCTCGGCAACTTCTGTGAAAATGTGGCATTTGGAAGCTGGACATAGATTCTCTCTTTTCTGTCTGTAACCTCTTTCTTTTCCTTTGCAAATTAATTTCTCCCTTTACATAAGAGACAGCAGTTTGAAGAATTTGGCTGGACATGAATTGAAGGAAATGGTGGGAAATCTAGAAAACTGGACAGAGAAGATAAGAGCCTTTTGGGAACCCCCATGTCCACCCCTCATCACACAGACAAGTATCTTTGCTGAAAATAGCACTTCAGTGAGCCCCACAATGAGTCTGTGTGTATCTTCTTTTTCACTTCATCTTATTTGGATACTTCCAAGAGAGTGTATGTGTCAAATGCCATTTCTGTTTCTGTCTGAGGTAGGTACAAGAAATGAATTTTGACCTAAACTGGAAAATGGGAAGGGTGAGTAAATTCAGTTGATCCATTTATTTTGTAGTCATCTCCAAATCAGAAATGAAAGCAAATGGATTTTCTGAGAACCCAAAAATGCAAGCTAATTACTTGAAGACTATTTTTTGGGCCATGCCAAACAGAGATTAATAGGATGAGAGGCAATGTTCAATTTTTCTCCCATGATGGATTAGAGCAAAGGCAGTCCAAGTTGCCCCACGCTTACAGTTATAGAGCAGTTCCTCATTCTCCCAGTATATCTGTCGAACAGTGTAAGGTTTCTTGTTAAACTCAGGAGCATATTGAGGGATCTAATGAAGGTCCATCAGCCTCCTAACATGTTGATTTTACCCTGATAAAACTGAAGCCATGGGAAATTCAAAAAATTGTGTTTAACTTTCACTTGCAATTTGAAAGTGATCTCCCATCTCTCTCTTCCCCTTATTAGCAGGCACATGCATTTGGTATTTTTATTGTTTAACCCTTTGAATAAGTGATTTTGGTTTTTGCCATAGTGTTATTCTCTTTAAGCTCTGTTTAGACCAGCACAATATTAAGGCTGTTTGATGGACGACATGTCAGAGAAGAGGTACTTGGCTAACTCATTCCTTATTGCTGCTGGAATGTGACAAGCTTCAGTTTCATTCAACAGAGTTTACACAGCTGTGCATAAGAACACTGTATGAGGCCTTGGAATTTAATCGCTCAACAAAATCAGCCAATCAACAAATACCTATTGGGCATCAACTTTGTTGGTAGAACAAGAAATCTATAGTTGAGATTTAGACAGATTTATAACCCGGAGAAAAAATTTAAGCCCACTTTTTAATATTTATAAAATATCGTAATTAATTATTTAGACAATACTCAATATTAGAGAAGCAGACCATGTTTATGAAAAGGTCTGTATAAAATTGGATTTGTTTTGGAGAGTGATAGACACAGAGTCTGAAGAAACTTGCTGTCAAGCACCAAGAGTCCCACTGAATACCCCAAATAGAAGAAACCCAACAAACAAACAAAAACATAAAAAGACTCTATTTAGAAACACAGGGTGGATGTCTTTGAATGATTTCAGTTCTTGAGCACTGTACAGGCATACTCTGACTAAAACATAGAACAGATAGGAAAAAAAAGGTGCCCAATAGGAGACTAATTCAGTGGGTAAACATAGGAGCATTCACCGAGCTACACAACACCATGGAAGTCTGTCAGGGATTTTCAAGAATCATGTGTGGTCCAGGGGACACTTTTGGGCACTCTACCGTGGAGTTTGAAGACAGTGTTGATTCCTGCATGTCATAATAAAGCTTTCTGAAGTGATCCCATGCCAGGCACTACTCTAGACGACTTAGATGTATTTTCTCTTGGAATCTTCTCAACAACCCATGTAAGTAGTTTTAAATTTATCTTACAAATGTGAAAATTGGCACTTAAATACGTATAGTAATGCTCCCAGTGTCCAACAACTAATAAGTGGCAAAGTTAAGATTCCACAGAATTAGGGTTTTACTGGAAATCCATGCTCATACCCACAACACTCACTTTTCATCAGTTTTAGCAGCTTATCCTACTTGACACATTGAATGTTTTATGAGCGGGTTATCTAGATTTTTGTATGAGCAAAGTAAGTAGAAGCATTTAGAAACATGGCACATCTTTGCATGGTCCACTGTCATTTCTCTCTCTTCTCTGTGCTCTCCTAAAGTTATTTCATTTTTATATTACATTGCATGTTCTTATCACCCAACATGGCTTGTTTTCCTTCTCTCGAATATGCCCCAATAAATAAATGATTATTTCCCCAAACACTAATAGCTAGATATTTACCATCATCATCAATATAAAAATTTCCTTTTTCTATTTAGTGTTTGGTCACAAGACAAAATCCAAAATGATTAGGTTCATTGCAATTTTTTTTTTTAAAGATTTATTTATTTATTTATTTTGTATGGGGTCTGGGGTGAGGGAGTGGGGTGGGCGGGTCACTTCTATTGGTCTTTCATTTCTCTATTTTCATCCGTCTTTGTTCTTTGGCTCCTGTGGGCCTCCCATCGTGGTGGCGTCTGTCGTCGCAGAGCGCTGGCTCTGGGCGCATGCGCTCCAGAGCTCTGGCTCGATGATTGGACACATTGGTCCAGCCACTCCGCGGCATGTGGGATCTTCCCAGGCCAGGGATCGAACCGGTGCCCCTTGCACTGCAAGGCGGTGTCCTTACCCATTGGACCACCAGGGAAGCCCAGTTCATTGCAATTTTTAAGGCAACTTCTGGCTAATGAAACAGCTTCTCAGAGGGGACAGAGAACTAGATCTTATTTCAGACCTGTACTCTCAGCATCTTGTTTTAGTGTCTCATAAATAGAATGCTCCATAATTATTTGTTGAATGGTTTAAGCACCACCACCACTTAAAGAGATAATAAACATTTACCCTGTGAAACTGTGTAAGGAGCTAAGTTAGGTGATAAATAGAATAAGGAAAGCATAATACTAGTATTCATAGTTTACCACATGTTGGGCACTGTGCTGAGTATTTCTTTTCCATGTAGCAGTGCACTGGATCCTCCTGCAAACCTCATGTTGTTGTTCAGTCTCTAAGTCATATCCAACTCTGTCACTTCATGGACTGTAGCAAATACCAGGCTTCTCTGTCCTTCACTGTCGCCCAGAATTTGCTCAAATTCATGTCCACTGAGTTGCTGATGCTATCTAACCATCTCATCCTCTACCACCCCCTTATCTTTTTTGCCTTCAATCCTTCCCAGCGTCAAGGTTTTTTCCAATAAGTTGGCTCTTTGCATCACGTGACCAAAGTATTGGAGCTTCAGAATCAGTCCTTCCAGTGAATATGCAGGGTTGATTTCCTTTAGGATTGACTGGTTTGATCTCCTTGCAGTCCAAGGGACTCTCAAGACTCTTCTCCAACATCACAGTTCAAAGGCATCAGTTCTTTGGCATTCAGCTTTCTTTATTGTCCAATTCTCACATCTGTACATGACTTCTGGCAAAACCATAGCTTTGACTATATGGACCTTTGTTAGCAAAGTGATGTTTCTGTTTTTCAATATGCTGTCTATTTGTGTCTCTTCCAAGGGGCAAGCATCTTTTACTTTCATGTGCTAAACCTCATAGACACTGTTGACCCTTCAATGTTGGAGATGGAAAACTGACTCCTAAAAAAATTAAGCAGAATATTTTCCCAAATTCGCATAGCTAATAAGGGGTAGATATTGGATTCAAACCTAAGACAAACATTCTAAAATTAATAGTCTTAATTGTGCTAAAAATCCTTACCTGGCATTGCAAATTCAATTTATTCAGAGAATTGTGAATGATCTATAATAACTAAATACATTTTCTCTTAGCTTAAAACATGTAAATGAACATGAATTCATCATTATTAATATTATTATTATTATTTTTGCTGAGATCAAGCATTGCTATTGAATCTGGACCCTTCCCTTGAGAATCCTATGTTGTCCTTCTTGCACAAACCACACCCACAATGCATTGTCTACAGTTTCGACTTTCAGTTTCTAGTAAGTGAACCCAGAACTTAAGGACATTTGAAAAACAATTTTCAGCATAAACTCACTCCAGATTTCTTGATTTTTTTCCTCTGTCTATTCAGTTGCTTCATAAACACCAAATCCAGGAGCATTTTTTAGAACAGCTCTTTATTAAATTTCTCCAAAGCTTTCAACCTAAACTCTTTTTTTGCATATTTAATATGTTTATTCATAAATTCAATTGTTTAATTTGAACAAAACTCTTTTTTTTGCATATTTAGTATATTTATTCATAAATTCAATTGTTTAATTTAAAAAGTAAAAATTACTGTCATAAATTGATCTGGGAATAAGCACAATCAAGTCTATATAAACAAATAATTCAACTGGTAGAAGCAGAGTCAGACAAAATAGTGCATATTAATCATGAACATTTCCAAGTCCTCAGGCTTCGACCAATGCTTTCAGAGGCAACTGGACATTAATTAATTGAGTTGAGTTTGCTTAAGCAAACTTCTACTGTTTAACTCACATGTATTTTCCTTTAACAAACACTGATATAACACTTACTATTTGCCAATCACTGTGCCTAGTACTTTATAAACATTATTTTATTTTATTTATTTATTTATTTTATTATTATTATTTTTATTTTTGGGCGGGGGTCAGGTTAGAGAGGGAGGGGAGCGGGCGGGCCACTTCTATTGGTCTTTTTTCATTTCTCTATTTTCATCCGTCCCTGTTCTTTGGCTCCTGTGGGCCTCGCATCACAGTGGCCTCTGTTGTCGCAGAGCACTGACTCCGGGCGCATGCGCTCCAGAGCTCTGGCTCAGCAATTGGACACATCGGTCCAGCCACTCTGTGGCACGTGGGATCTTCCCAGGCCAGGGATCGAACCGGCGCCCCTTGCACTGCAAGGTGGTGTCCTTATCCACTGGATCACCAGGGGAAGCCCCAAACATTATTTTATTTAATGCTCAAAACTACTTTCTGGGTACATACTACCACAATCCCATTTTACAGAGGAGAAAGTCGAAGCTCCAGGAAGGTATCTATTTTATCCAAGGCCATACGCCTAATAAGTGGTAGAGGCAGAATTTGGTCCAGGCACCTGCTCTTAAACCCTTAATCCAGGCTTGTCAGACAAGTCATTCTATCTCTTCTCCAAAAGCCTCTATCTCCTCTCCAAAAGCCTACAATCCACATGGAAAGATCATGTATATTCCCCATCCAGACTTCCATATGGGCTTCCCTGGTGGCACTAGTGATAAAGAACTCTCCTGCCAATGCAGGAAACACAAGAGACACAGGTTTGGTCTCTGGGTGGGGAAGATCCCCTGGAGGAGGGCATGGCAATGCATTCCAGTATTCTTGCCTGGAGAATCCCATGGACAGAGGAGCCTAGTGGGCTTTGGTCCACAGGGTCACAAAGAGTCAGACATGACTGAAGCGACTTAGCACAAACTTGCATAGGTTAATTGCTTGATGAGGGGTCCAGGAATTCACAAACATCCCCTCTAGCAGTGTTCACTAAAGTCACAGAAGAATTTTCAGTGAGGAGTTGGTAAGCCTGTCTTGTAGAATCTATTAATATTTTCCACGTTTCTCTTCTCTTTCCTTCCCTAAATGATCGTAATGAACAGCGGCCTTCAATTTTCTTTTGTTAAGCCACTTTTTTTTAATCTTTTTACAGGCATTTTCCGTATACATTACTCTTTTCTTTGCCCTGGAGTGATAATGCAGACCACGTGTGCAGGCCAGCAGGCTGGGCATGTGTCTTGAAGGAGGATGCAATCCTTTTCTCTCTCTCTCATGGATTATGCACAATAATCCTCACCACTTCCTGGGATCCTAGGTTCAAGGTCATGGAGTAATTTTCATCTCCCAATCAAACTACAAATTTTAATCTGAAGCAAACATCTTTAATTTTGATACCATGTGAATCCCTTTTATGATCTTTTTTATAGGCCTTATGAGAGGGGAAATAGATGTGATTTCCTAACAGCTTTTGACTGGCGATAACTGCCTCCCCTCAGAAAGTGGTTTTGAGCCATCAGGATGCATGTGCAACTTGTATCAAAGAAACTGAGTGGCATTTTTTAAAAAAAACTAATGTTTCTTTTATGATGAATATATGCACATTGTTTAAATATCGGACAAATGAAACTTCTCTGGTAAGGGCTCCAGGAAGGTATCTATTTTATCCAAGGCCATACGCCTAATAAGTGGTAGAGGCAGAATTTGGTCCAGGCACCTGCTCTTAAACCCTTAATCCAGGCTTGTCAGACAAGTCATTCTATCTCTTCTCCAAAAGCCTCTATCTCCTCTCCAAAAGCCTACAATCCACATGGAAAGATCATGTATATTCCCCATCCAGACTTCCATATGGGCTTCCCTGGTGGCACTAGTGATAAAGAACTCTCCTGCCAATGCAGGAAACACAAGAGACACAGGTTTGGTCTCTGGGTGGGAAGATCCCTGGAGGAGGGCATGGCAATGCATTCCAGTATTCTTGCCTGGAGAATTCCATGGACAGAGGAGTCTGGTGGGCTTTGGTCCACAGGGTCACAAAGAGTCAGACATGACTGAAGCGACTTAGCACAAACTTGCATAGGTTAATTGCTTGATGAGGGTCCAGGAATTCACAAACATCCCTCTAGCAGTGTTCACTAAAGTCACAGAAGAATTTTCAGTGAGGAGTTGGTAAGCCTGTCTTGTAGAATCTATTAATATTTTCCACGTTTCTCTTCTCTTTCCTTCCCTAAATGATCGTAATGAACAGCGGCCTTCAATTTTCTTTTGTTAAGCCACTTTTTTTTAATCTTTTTACAGGCATTTTCCGTATACATTACTCTTTTCTTTGCCCTGGAGTGATAATGCAGACCACGTGTGCAGGCCAGCAGGCTGGGCATGTGTCTTGAAGGAGGATGCAATCCTTTTCTCTCTCTCTCATGGATTATGCACAATAATCCTCACCACTTCCTGGGATCCTAGGTTCAAGGTCATGGAGTAATTTTCATCTCCCAATCAAACTACAAATTTTAATCTGAAGCAAACATCTTTAATTTTGATACCATGTGAATCCCTTTTATGATCTTTTTTATAGGCCTTATGAGAGGGGAAATAGATGTGATTTCCTAACAGCTTTTGACTGGCGATAACTGCCTCCCCTCAGAAAGTGGTTTTGAGCCATCAGGATGCATGTGCAACTTGTATCAAAGAAACTGAGTGGCATTTTTTAAAAAAAACTAATGTTTCTTTTATGATGAATATATGCACATTGTTTAAATATCGGACAAATGAAACTTCTCTAGAAAGTCTTCCTCCTGACTCTGTCTTGAAGTACTTAGCCCATCTGTGAAAAGCACACACCATTCTCTGTTACAAGGAACCTTTAAAAAATACATATATAAGTGTTCTGCAATATCTTAGTAAGATAAATGGCTTCAAATAGCTAAGAAGATAAATATTTAATGCCACATTTCCACTAAAATGTTGCATCAAAATATCAGATTTCCTGGAATCTTCTTAACATCCTAGTAACTCTGAGAGTGGCTGACTGAACAAGGATTCTCACATAAAAATACAAACACATGGTCTAGCATTTAGACAGTGAGAGATGACTTCTCTACCCAGAACACATATGATGTATTTTTTGTTATTATACTGAATTGAAATTAACGATGATAGGGGAGGAGAATTAAACTGCAGTCTCTAAGAAGTCTTATTCAATGCTATCTCTAAGAAATCAATTTTCAGTCTTGTATGTTAACTCAATTATGAATGTAATCAGAGGTTTTTTGAAAGTTGCATATTAAGAATGTGATGTTTTTCAGTTACTAAGTCCAGAGTTTTAAAATAACAAGTAATTAGTTTATTGTCTTATGGAAGTTCAGAACCAAAAGCCTTAGCCATACTCAATTCCAGATTGGGGAAATGAAAAATTGGGAGCCAAGTTCTAAAGCACTTTTTAGGGCTGCATTTATTTTTGACTTTTAGCCCATTGTTGCTCTAGAGTCAGGAGAAGGATGCTGTGGAGGAAGGGAGACATACACACCACGTGACATCTCTAAGAGGCTGTGTGTGTATATTTTAACACAAATTTCCCAGGAAAAAGTATTCAGCTCACATTGCAATGGTTTGCCTATTCCATGAGTTCTTTTTTGTTTTTTTTTTTGGCCACTTCTATTGGTCTTTCATTTATTTCTATCTTTGTTCTTTTGGCCTGTGTGGAGCTCGCCTCCCATTGTCCTCTCTTGCTGCAGAACACCAACTCTGGGCGCATGCACTCCAGAGCTCTGGCTCGGCAGTTGGACACATCAGTCCAGCTGCTCCACAGCACTTGGAATCTTCCCAGGCTAGGGATCGAACTGGCGACCCTTGCACTGCAAGGCAGTGTCCTTACCCATTGGACCACCAGGGAAGCCCTTCCATGAGTTTTGTTGAAGCATCTGTATACTATTATATAACTTAGGCAAAAACAGATACGAAGCAAGGTCCTGATCTTGATTTCAAACTGATGTGACTCAGATAAAGCTCATCATTATTTTGATACACACCCTAAATCAAGAATTTTGTCTGTAATGTACTAATCTGCTAATATGGTGTACTATTTGGACCACTCCCTGTGAAGGCATGCATAAAGAACCGGATTATGCTTTTCTGGGATGGACTTGCCTTGTTTTCAAATACCAAGGACTTGCCTATGTGTTTTCTTTCGCATAGAAAGACAGTGTTCACTTGGTGCTCATAATCACAAAATCTTCATGTAAACATACTGTAAAGTAAAAGTGAACGTGTTAGGCACTCAGTTGTGTCCCACTCTTTGTGACCCCATGGACTACAGTCCGCCAGTTTCCTCTGTCCATGGAATTTTCCAAGCAAGAACACTGGAGTGGGTTGCCATGCTGTCTTCTAGGGGGTCTTCTACTCAGAGATAGAACCCAAGTATCTTTATGTCTCCTGAATTGGCAGGCAGCACCAACTGGGAAGCCCAGGTGGGTAGCCCTTCCCTTCTCCAAAGGATCTTCTCCACCCAGGGATGGAACCCAGATCTCCAGCATTGCAGGCAGATTCTTTACCACCTGAGCCACAAGGAAAGCCCTCCAAGAAGTTTACAATTCTCCATTATGAAAAAGAATGTGACAGAAAGCAAAAGTTTATGTTTTATTTTTTACAGAGCATGAAACATTTCATAGGATAAACCCTCATATGGTGTATTTATATTTGGTTTTGTGAGTCAGGACTCCCTGTTCACAAAGGCAAATTTAACTTATAACTTAATTATGATTAGTCATCCTTATGGGGGACAAAAAGAGCATAATTGAGTTTCACAGAATGTCACACAAATTCATTACGATTAGCTATTCTCTGGGCGCATGCACTCCAGAGCTCTGGCTCGGCAGTTGGACACATCAGTCCAGCTGCTCCACAGCACTTGGAATCTTCCCAGGCTAGGGATCGAACTGGCGACCCTTGCACTGCAAGGCAGTGTCCTTACCCATTGGACCACCAGGGAAGCCCTTCCATGAGTTTTGTTGAAGCATCTGTATACTATTATATAACTTAGGCAAAAACAGATACGAAGCAAGGTCCTGATCTTGATTTCAAACTGATGTGACTCAGATAAAGCTCATCATTATTTTGATACACACCCTAAATCAAGAATTTTGTCTGTAATGTACTAATCTGCTAATATGGTGTACTATTTGGACCACTCCCTGTGAAGGCATGCATAAAGAACCGGATTATGCTTTTCTGGGATGGACTTGCCTTGTTTTCAAATACCAAGGACTTGCCTATGTGTTTTCTTTCGCATAGAAAGACAGTGTTCACTTGGTGCTCATAATCACAAAATCTTCATGTAAACATACTGTAAAGTAAAAGTGAACGTGTTAGGCACTCAGTTGTGTCCCACTCTTTGTGACCCCATGGACTACAGTCCGCCAGTTTCCTCTGTCCATGGAATTTTCCAAGCAAGAACACTGGAGTGGGTTGCCATGCTGTCTTCTAGGGGGTCTTCTACTCAGAGATAGAACCCAAGTATCTTTATGTCTCCTGAATTGGCAGGCAGCACCAACTGGGAAGCCCAGGTGGGTAGCCCTTCCCTTCTCCAAAGGATCTTCTCCACCCAGGGATGGAACCCAGATCTCCAGCATTGCAGGCAGATTCTTTACCACCTGAGCCACAAGGAAAGCCCTCCAAGAAGTTTACAATTCTCCATTATGAAAAAGAATGTGACAGAAAGCAAAAGTTTATGTTTTATTTTTTACAGAGCATGAAACATTTCATAGGATAAACCCTCATATGGTGTATTTATATTTGGTTTTGTGAGTCAGGACTCCCTGTTCACAAAGGCAAATTTAACTTATAACTTAATTATGATTAGTCATCCTTATGGGGGACAAAAAGAGCATAATTGAGTTTCACAGAATGTCACACAAATTCATTTATCGATTGCGTTATCCTTGCCCACCCCCAACCTAATAATTTTAAAAATAGCAGAACTGCCTTAAGCCAGGTTAGAAGTGATGAATTTCATTTCCTTTAATTTCTATTCCTAGCTGTTGGCCACCGAAATGAGTAGCACAGAGGGGAATCAGTAGCTGAATGTGCTAAAATGAATCCACAAACTTGATTTTTCAAATGCTTCTGAATATTTGTGATTTGATTAGGGTAATGAGTCTCATGGTATGAGTATTACATTCTGAAAAATCATGTATTCTGAGTGTTGCTTATTGCCAGGTTTGAAATAATAACTTGTGTCTAGGGTTTAGTGCTGTAATGACATTTATTTTACTGTGGCCATCATTATCCTCATCAACATCATTATGTAAAAGCCCAGTTTGCCATGTTCTATGTGACTCTAACTGGGTCTTGCTTGGGCTGAATGGCCCTTGTCTCTTAACAGTTATGGCTATATCTGTATGTGCCAACCTTCAAAGGATTGTTTTCATGTCTCCACAGACTAGATCTTATAATTTAGGGTCAGTGACCCCTGATGAGTACTATAATGTCAATCAGGCTTTTATGCAAAAGCATGGCTTATTTAAAATAAAACAGGATGCGATAAAAACAATACATGTCATTGTTGAGCACCTACTGTGTGTCAGGATGCTGCTGGGTGTGAAAGGTGAGGATAAATGAAATCTATGACGTCCTTATCCTTGTGGAGAGTATGCACCATTGGCAGAGAACCAAAGTATAAAAATCTGTGCAGATACTTAACAGGACACTTTACCCAGATGTGACAGGGGTGCATCAGGGAAGACTCCCACAAGGAAGTGCTACTGACTTCCTTGAAGAAGAGTGAAGAGTCTGTAATAGCCAAATATGAGAGGCTAGGGGATGTCATGGCAGTTCTAGGAAGAGAAATCATTCCGTTAAAGGTACTGAGCTTCCTGGGAGCAGGAGTCTCCAGGAAATGAGAGTCATTCAGCATGGCATACATGAACAGAAGGGAGGGAGAAACGGTGAGTGAGGAGACTGGAGAGAAGGACAAGGTCCAAAGCAGATCATTTGGGAACTTATTCAACTTGATATTGAATTCAGACATTATTCTAAGAATAATGGAAAGGTACTGAAGAGTTTCAGCAAAGTAGGCAATATTATTGTTTTTGTGTTTTAAGCATTTTGGAATGTCTAGGATAGAGACAACAGAACAATGGTAGGTGAGTTAGTTAGGAGGCAATTATAGCAATCTAAGTGAGAACTGATGGAGGCAATGATGGCAGTGATAACAGAAAGCAGTTAAAGTTTTAAAAAGTATACAGCACATGTGTAGAGCTATTTATTCTCAGCTGGTAAAGAATCTGCCTGCAATGCAGGAGACCTGGGTTTGATCCCTGGGTTGGGAAGATCCTCCAGAGAAGGGAACAGCTACCCACTCCATTATTCTTGCCTGGAGAATCCCACAGACAGAGGAACAAGGCAGGCTACCGTCCATGGAGGTGCAAAGAGTTGGACACAGCTGGGTGACCTTCACTCACTTAGGTGAAGAATAACTATGGCAGGTCTGAAACCAGAAGTCCTGGTTAGCTCATGGGAAGATGACGAGATCAGGGAGAAAGTTGATGAATTCTATGATGCGCATGTTGCATTTCAAGTACTAGTTGGAAATGGAAATATCCAGAGGACTGTTGAATAGAAGGGTCTCAAATTCAGAAGGCAAATCTGAAAAATTGTAGAACTGGCGATCCTCAACACAGACCCTTGGAAGTAAATGGAGCTATCCTAACAGTGTGATAAAGAGAAGAGACTTTTACAGTGTGGGCAGAGGAAGGATTCCAGGCTGGGAAGCCAAACCCATATGTCTGCAGCAATAGGTTGGCACCAGTGAAGATAAACTCCCATGTGGAAAGTACCCTTCCTGTTCAGGAGGAAAGAAGATACCTTATCAGCCCAGAAGTGGCACCCTAAGTATCTGCAAACAAACATTCTATTAGTTTCCTCCCATATATTTACTCTCTCATCATTTGCCTACCTTGGAAACCTAGAGTTGATCTCCTTTGTTCTGTCATTTCTCTACAACTTCATTGTCCGTTCTTGAACATGCTATCAAAGCTAGAATTTTGAGCACCATTTTGAGTTATTTCTGGTTCAGGTTTCCCCAGCGTGATGTGCACTGCAAACATTAATAAACAATTTTTCTTTAAAAGAAAAAAAAAAGGCTGAATAGGACAAATCAGAAAAGTGGAACAAAAATCTAAGGAGATGAATAGGGCAGGAACTTAGACATGGGAGCATTTCAAGGAGAGAACATTCGGTGATGCAGAGAAATCAGATCACACTGTGATACAGGCTCGGTGAAGCAGTGGTAGTAAAGCCCAGTGGCAAGGGACAAAGTTTAGGTGATGAGGAAATGGCAACAGTATATGCAGGCAGCACTTAAAAGAAGTTTGACTGGTGGAAGGAAAGAAGTAAAACAAGATCTTTTATGAAAATAAAATTCCTTATATTATCAGTTAAACTTAAATGTTATTCAATATTGCTCAATATTAGGCTTAAAACATAAATGGCTCTAGAGAATTTTTCAAAGGAAATGCCTTTCTCTCTAATTTTTAAATATTTTGAACTTGTGCCAGTGCTTAATATTTAAAATTCTTGTTTCACATATTCCTTTTCAACTTAATCCATTTCTCTTAAATAAAAAAGTCAAATGTTTCTTCTAAAGGCATATTGGCTCCACAAGCATGTGGCTTGCAGCCATTTTTGTCATCAAAAGCCTTTTAGAGTGCTGGTTTATACAGCCAACATGAAAAATTGTATAACTGGCGATCCTCAACACAGACCCTTGGAAGTAAATGGAGCTATCCTAACAGTGTGATAAAGAGAAGAGACTTTTACAGTGTGGGCAGAGGAAGGATTCCAGGCTGGGAAGCCAAACCCATATGTCTGCAGCAATAGGTTGGCACCAGTGAAGATAAACTCCCATGTGGAAAGTACCCTTCCTGTTCAGGAGGAAAGAAGATACCTTATCAGCCCAGAAGTGGCACCCTAAGTATCTGCAAACAAACATTCTATTAGTTTCCTCCCATATATTTACTCTCTCATCATTTGCCTCCCTTTGGGAAACCTAGAGTTGATCTCCTTTGTTCTGTCATTTCTCTACAACTTCATTGTCCGTTCTTGAACATGCTATCAAAGCTAGAATTTTGAGCACCATTTTGAGTTATTTCTGGTTCAGGTTTCCCCAGCGTGATGTGCACTGCAAACATTAATAAACAATTTTTCTTTAAAAGAAAAAAAAAAGGCTGAATAGGACAAATCAGAAAAGTGGAACAAAAATCTAAGGAGATGAATAGGGCAGGAACTTAGACATGGGAGCATTTCAAGGAGAGAACATTCGGTGATGCAGAGAAATCAGATCACACTGTGATACAGGCTCGGTGAAGCAGTGGTAGTAAAGCCCAGTGGCAAGGGACAAAGTTTAGGTGATGAGGAAATGGCAACAGTATATGCAGGCAGCACTTAAAAGAAGTTTGACTGGTGGAAGGAAAGAAGTAAAACAAGATCTTTTATGAAAATAAAATTCCTTATATTATCAGTTAAACTTAAATGTTATTCAATATTGCTCAATATTAGGCTTAAAACATAAATGGCTCTAGAGAATTTTTCAAAGGAAATGCCTTTCTCTCTAATTTTTAAATATTTTGAACTTGTGCCAGTGCTTAATATTTAAAATTCTTGTTTCACATATTCCTTTTCAACTTAATCCATTTCTCTTAAATAAAAAAGTCAAATGTTTCTTCTAAAGGCATATTGGCTCCACAAGCATGTGGCTTGCAGCCATTTTTGTCATCAAAAGCCTTTTAGAGTGCTGGTTTATACAGCCAACAAAGAGGGGGTACTTCAACTGCTAACGCTAATGGGAGGAAAGGCTTTGATATGTACGCATTTATACCTTTCCTGAGCTTCCCTGGTGGTTTAGATGGTAAAGAATCTGCCTGCAATGCAGGAGACTTGGGTTCCATCCCTGGATCAGGAAGATCCCCTAGAGAAGAGGATAGCTACCTACTCCAGTATTCTTGCCTGGAGAATTCTATGGACAGAGAAGCGTTGAGGGCTATATCCATGGGGTCAGAAAGAGTCACCCATGACTGACCAACTAACACTCACTGTTAACACAGTACCTTCCTTAATATCTCCTCTCTTTTCCAAATAAATGAACTACTTTAAAGTCTGATTAACTTAACCTTCTTGGTTTATCAATGAGAAAATAAATATTTAAATAGTTACTCTATGTCCCCAAATATAAAATATGAACATGACAGAATGGAAACCAGAAACTGCATTTCAATGGTTTGACTGCATATTTCATCTTTTCCCAGTGAATACATACTTCTGGGCACCTGATGTGAAGAGACAACTCTTTGGAAAAGACCCTGATGTAGGAAAAAATAGAAGGAAAAAGGAGAAGGGGACAACAGAGGATGAGATGGTTGGATGGCATCAGTGAGGCAATGGATATGAGTTTGAGCAAGCTCTGGGAGATGGTGAAAGACAGGGAAGCCTGGTGTGCTGTGGTCCATGGGTTGCAAAGTGTAGGACACAACTGAGTGACTGAACTGAATTGAATGTTGATGGAGTTCCTTTCTAATCTGAAAGGTGATGTTTTAAAATGTAAGAGAGATTGGGACTTTCCAAGTGGTCCAGTGGCAAAGATTCCAAGTTGCCAATGTAGGGTACCCCGGTTCAGTCGCTGATGAGGGAACTAGAATCCACATGCTGCAACTGAAAAAAGAAAGAAAAAAAATCCCACATGCTGTCCTTGAAATCCCATGTGCCAAAGGAATGCCCAGCACCCCAAATAAATAAAATAAATTTTTAAAATACAATGCAATTTCTGACTATTAATTAGTAAATGGTAAGATTCCCTTCCCGTTGTGATATCAATAATTATTAATGATCACTTGAATTTTACATTAAATGCCACACTACTCTGTAGTGATTGCTCATTTAAGGACTTCTATCTGGGATCAAATACAAACTTCTTCAACAGGAGTGCTCTTTAGAGTTAATTTTGACAAGAGTCTGTTTTTCTACTAAACCAAAGCCATGCTCACTTCCACTTGGTAAGTTAACCAAGAATTTCAATGGAGATCTAAAAGAGTACAATAATTGGAACTATTGGGCAAGTTTCCCTAAACATGTTGGACAAAAACTTTGCCAAACTCTTTAGAAGTTGGAATAATTCTATTCCACAATAAGAAGGCACTCTAGACATTAAGTAGGAAATTTGATTACTCAAAATCCACCTGCTGTTGTTTTTTTTAAAGGAAATCTTTCAGGAGGAAGACTGGCAAAGAAATTATTGAAAAAAAATAATACTTGAACCAAAATTATAGTCATGGGTTTTACAATGAATAGACTTGGGGAAACTATATAGACAAATATAAATATATACACATAGAACTTTTATTTGAAAAAAACAGTGATGTTCTGAAACTACTATGAGGTTAAAAACAGCGCGACTGTTTTCTGTTTGTCTCCTGCAAAAGAACTGATTCCAAACTTCCCACACACCTTTGACTGATCCCACAAGTGATATGTTCTATAAAATCAGCAATGACTTTGTTTGTATATATATATATATAATTTTAAAATTTTTGGCCACTTTTATTGGTCTTTCATTTATTTATTTTCATCCATCTTTATTCTTTGGCCTGTGTGGGCCACCCATCTCAGTAGCCTCCTTCATTGCAGAGCACCGGCTCTGGGAGCATGCGCTCCAGAGCTCTGACTGGGTAATTGGACATATCGGTCCAGCCGCTCCGCAGCACGTGGGATCTTCCCAGGCCAAGGATGGAACCAGCGCGCCTTGCGCTGCAAGGCGGAGTCCTTACCCACTGAACCACCGGGGAAGCCCTGACTTTTTATATTTTTAGTGGTGGCTTTGGATACCTACTTCAGAATTTAGAGACTGAACTTTGATGTGTTTTGACTGCTTTCTCTCCATTTTTACTTTGGTAATATAATTTAAACTGCATATATCTGTTTCCTTATCAAATCTATTAAATGTTGTTTCCCTATCAACAAAAGGTGTACAGAGAAAATACTATTCATATGAATAGTCTAAAAGAAAAAATAATATTCATGTGAATAAATTCAAAATATAACATTAAAATACAGTAGGGGAAATGAAGTCATTTTCTAATCAAAATATTAATTAAAATGACAAAAGGGGGCTTCCCTGGTAGTCCAGTGTGTAAAGAGTCCTCCTTGCAGTGCAAAGGGAACCGGTTCGATCCCTGGCTGGGGCAGATCCCACATGCTGAGGAACAGCTGGGTTGGTGTGTCCAATTACAAGCCGGCGCTCTGGAGCGCATGCGCCCAGAAGCCATTGCTCAGCAAGGAGAGAGCCCATTGCAATGGGAGACTCACATAGGCCAAAGAATGAAGATAGATGAAAATAAATAAATAAATCAATAAAAGAGGCCAAAATTAAAAAAAAAAAAAAAGACAAAAGGTTATAAGTCAGTCAAATAAAAATACCAAAGACATATGTTTCATTTTGGATGGCTAATCATGATTGAATCTGTTCTGTTTAACTCTTTAACTTCAAATCTATTAGGAAAAGCTAGAAATGGAGTGAAGTGAGGGTAGCCTTGTTTGTTTTGTATATTTCCTAGAGAGGTGAATGTGGAAAATAAAAATTTCTGTTTGTTTTGGAATAAGAATGAAGTTGCCTTAGAAACAGATATACTCTGAGAATGGAAGAAATAATACTAAATCATTTTACAGAAACCTTTAACAGGTAACATTTAAATATTGTTGAAAATGTCCTATTAAAAGAGTTCTATTGGGCGTTCCTGGTGGTCCAGTGGGTAAAGACTCTGCCTTGCAGTGCAAAGGACATCGATTCAATTCCTCACCCAGGAAGATCCCACATGCTGAGGAATGGCTGGGCTGGTATGTCCAATTACGAGCCAGCGCTCTGGAGCACATGCGCCCAGAGCCAGTGCTCTGCAAGGAGAGAGTGCACTGCATGGGAGGCCCACACAGGCCAAAGAATAAAGATGGATGAAAAAAAATGATGACTTAAAACAAAAAAATTTTTAAAAAACAGTTCTATTATATCTTTGTTCACTATTATAAAATATTGGCTTATGTTGTACACAGCTTTAACAATGTTCAAATTTACCTTCACTTGCTCTATCTCTTCTGTTTTCATAGGCTTCTTGTACACTACTCCATACATATAAGGCACTTGAGCATATCCAGATTTGGGGATCTGGTGGTGGGGGTTGCGGAGCTGGGGGGATCCTGGAACCAGTCTCCAAAGGATACCTATGGATGACTATAGTAATGGATAAGGAAAACCATGTAAACTGAAAGACTTCTGCTTCTGGTAATAACAGAATAGCTAGTTCAACCAGCCCATCTGCTAAAGAATACTTGGAAAGACGAACAAACTATTTTTTAAATCTCTTTGATGACCATGGGCATTAACAAAATAGGAAAGAATTACTGGAAAAAAATCTGGCAGGAAACTTACGCCCCTGGAAGTGAAGCCAGAATTGGGGGGTTGTTTTACCCCAAGGCACACTTGCTGATTTCAGTGGGAGTAGTTGAGAACCTAAAAGACTTAAAGGTCCATCGGTGACAATGTGGATGGACCGTAAGGGTGCTAAGCTATATGAAAAACCCAGACAGAGAATGACACATACTATATGATATCACTTACCCTGGAATCTTAAAAACAAACAAACTCAGTAGAAACAGAGACTAGAATGGTGGTTACCAGGGACTGGGGAATGGGAGAATAGAGGAGACACTGGCCAGGGTATAAATTATCAGTTACAAGATGAGTAAGTCCTAAGGATCTATAACTAGTACAGCATGGTGATTATAGCTAATAAATACTGTATTAATATACTTGTGAGTTCTAAGAAAGTAGATCTTGAATGTTCTCATCAAAAAAAAGAAAATGGTAGCTATGTGGCTGGAGGTGGTAGCTAATGCTATGATGGTAGTTATTGTACATCTTAAACATACACAGAATGTTAACCATATCTCAAAGCTGGGGAAAAAAGACTTGATGGTGCTTCTGAATGTCTCACTAAGTTAGTGAGATAGGAACTCGAATTCTCACATTTAGGAGCCTTGATTCATCAAGGCTTTCAAGCCTTTTGCATATTGTTAGAATCATGAATGGTGAGACTCTAGGAATAATAATAAATTACAAGTAGACAAATTGTATTGAGGATCATAGTACAGTTTTGAATCACTTCAAAGCCTGAAATTTGATTCCTGGCAATACAGAATATATCAGTCAGGCCTCAAATTACTTCTGCAAACAATTTTTACTGATAAAATAAATAACAACAAAGTAGCCAGGCATAAAAGGAGACATGTCGACATGAGTAGTCACCAATGGAAACAACAAACAGAAGCAGAGCCACAGAGCCACGGGGGCTTCAGTTAATGAAACCATCAGATATAAACTCTAAAACAATTATCCTTACTGTATTTAGTGATGTAAGACTTCAACAGGGATTTTAAGGTATAAAAGAAAATCTGGTTATAGCTGTAACACTGAAAAATATAATAATGAAAAGGTCTTAATAAATAAGGTTAATAATAGATTAGACTCAGCTGTAGAATGAGTGAACCAGAAATTAGGGGGAAAAATCTAGAATAAAACATATAGTGATAAAAGGATGGAAAAGAGAATATAAGGTTCCCTAGTATGTGAAAGTAGAGCATTCCTAGTAAAACTTTCATCTGCCAAAATGGTATAAAGTAGAGAAGCAATTAAATGCTTTTGTAACAGTGAAAATCCTCTTGAGAGTTTTTTTCTGTTGTTGTTATTAAAGAAAACAAGTGCTAATACAGGACTTTCCAAAGGCAAAGTGGTGTAAAGCAAACTTTCGCAAAGTAGGAATACTGTAATGAGGATAAGACATAGAGGTATAGTGAGAAAATGGAATATATACGTATTAATGTCCCATAAGAGAGAAGAGAGAAAGTAGGACAGAAGCAGCTATTGAAGAAATAGTGAAACAGCAACTGAATCCCCAAACTGATGGGATACATTAAGAAATCTGTTAAACTTCAAAGCAAGATAAACTATATTAGAAAAACTACCTCTACAGATCAAAACAAAGCTGCTAAACATCAAAAGCAGTGAAAAAGTCTTACAAGTAGCAAAACCAAACCAAAACGTTTCAAGAGAGAAAATTCAATTCACAGCTGACTACTGAATAGGAATGCTATAGGCAAGAAGAACATGGGATAAAATCTTTTTTTAACCAATTAAGAACTTATTTATTTACTTACTTGTTTGTTTTTAATCAAAGTATAATTAGCATATGGCATTATATATATTTTAGATGTTCAACATAATGATTTGATATGTATATGCAGTGGGAAATTATCCCCACCAATAATTCTAATTACTGCTAATCATAATAAAAGTTACAATTCTTTTTCTTGCAATAAGAATTTTTAAGATATACTTTCTTGGCTACTTTCAAATATACACTTTATTATTAAGTTTAGTCAGCAGGCTGTACATCACATCCCTCAGGCTGCATGAAGGTCCGTGTTATACATATGAGAACGAGAGGCTGCCATTCTATTGTGGCTTAAATTTTATCTGCCACACAGAAAATGTTTGTGTCTTACAAGCTACATGAATGAACTTTTACAGAGACTGTAAACTTTCCCTTTGTAATTTGAAGTTTGTACCACATAACCCATTTTGAACAACTTTCAGCTCCCCTCCTCCTGACAGCCCCCATTCTATTCTCTGTGTGTGCCAAGTGACTTCAGTCGTGTCCAACTCTTTGAGACCCCGTGGATTGTAGCCTCCAGGCTCCTCTGTCCAAGGAGACTTTCCAAGCAAGAAAACTGCGGTGGACAGATGTATGCTGGAACTGGGCTTTAGCAAGGTTTCAGAGTAGAAAATCCATTTGACTTTATGGAGAATATTTCCCTGGAGGGGAAGACTAACTTCTTTTTTACCTTCTCATCAAAAGAAAAAAAATCAGCTACTTGAACTGTATCAAGCAACTACACCATGAATTGTCCATCATCTTCATTAATGGCATCTTTAGCACTGTGTAGTTTCCTCAGAGTAGATCCTGTACATGCTAGTTGAGTCACCTAGACTGAAAGTCGTCAAAAGCTACTCGGATTCTTAAGAAAGATCTTGTCTGTTTTGGCTTTTGCAAGCAGGCTGGCCAAACAGGCCTTCACCCTGGCTCTTAACTGCTGCTTTCTTGACCTCTGAGTGTTGGGACTCTGGTGAGTCTGATCTGGCAGGATTAAACAGTAACTGCCCCAAGGCCATAGCAACACACCAGACTCGCTGCTTCCCAGCAGACTTTAAGATTTACTTACAATTTGTACATAAATCTGGCACTTTACCCACAAATAAACCTAGTTTCAACTGTCAGGATAAAGGCTTGATTTTACCTAAATCTGTTGGTTTCTGCACTAAATACAAAAGTATTCTATTTACCAGTAACGGGAGCCAAGTCAAGATTTACTATAGGTGACCAAAGTAGGTGAAGTCTGTGTAAACTAAGCGTGTTATTTTTCTTCTTTTCTTGAGTGAATTGAAGTACTTTTTGATGCAATCCTTTGCATGCCTAAGTGAATATCAGCCAGATGGGACCACGTAGAACACAGGCTGGCTTTGTGTTCTGTAGCCCAGGTCGAGTATCTTAGGATAAAAGATGAGAGATCACTCCTGTGACGTGTGATCCAGGCTCACTGTAGGTAACCTGGGTGTGTGTGAGGGGCTGTATCATTTAGTTTCTCAAATTGTATGTCCCGTGACTGCAAGTTAATATGAAAGATCTTTGAAGTCTTCTTAGCAGGATACAGGATATTAATATTAACCTTGTAAGTTGGTTTTCAAATCATCCTTGAATGAAAGGACCCACCTTAGTAAGTCCTTTCTCCTATCAAGTGGTAAAAATAGGACTGCAGGGGCCCCTCTGAAAAGTTGAATGTTTATTCTGATTTTGTTAAATGTGTAAGTAGGTACTGTTGACTTAACCATTTATAGTTTTAAGTTAGACAAGTTTTCTACTATGTTTTTAAATATTCTATCTGTAGTTATACTTTGAAACATCCAGGGTTATTTCACATGTCATACTTGAGTAGTTATCATTCAGTGAAATGACTTTTAGGCTTTGCCTAAATCTGAGCATCACCTGCTGGATTCTTAAACATCAGTAGAAAACTGATGTTGTGTGAATAATTAATACATGTTCCACCCAAATATCAATTTCAGAACAAAGTATAAACTTAATAGATATATTTCATAGGTCTGGGTTGAATCAATCTGCCTTTATTCCCACCCCCCCCCCTTCAAAAAAGGCACAGTGTTACATGCAATGTGACTCGTGACACACCAATCCTTCAGCCGTGTTGTTAATATGTTGTGTGTTAGCTGACCTCTGGCCGGTCCTATGGTCAGTTTTCTTCATTGTATAAATGGCAAAATAGTTTAATAATTTCTGTAACATGGGATCCTTCTCTATCTTTTAAATTATTGTCATAAAGTTAATGCAGATTATATGGTCCTTAAACTTGGGCGACACAAAAATAAAACACTTCCCCTGGTGTGGTCAGGTATAGGTGGAAGTTGGAAGCAAATTTTAGGAGTCTACCTTCCATTAGCTCTGTGATACAAGCACTAACTTCCGCCACCTAGGATCCGGTTTCTTAAAGGGAAACAGATTTTGTTTAAAACATTTCAGTGTCCTAATATTGAGGACTGTAAGTGTTTGTTGGCTTCAATAAAGCTGTTCTTATGTCAAAAAAAAAAAAAAAAAAGAATATTGCAGTGGGTTGCCATGCCCTCTGCCAGGGAATCTTCCTTACTCAGGGATCAAACCTGCATCTCTTTTGCCTCGTTCGTTGGCAGCTGGTTCTTTACCACATGTGGAAACTCTATTCTGTTCTATATAGGTTTTCTTTTGTTTGTTTCATTTATTTTGCTTTTTGAATTCCATATATAAGTGAAATTGTACAATATTTATCTTTGTGTCTGTCTTCACTTAGCATGATACTTCTAATGTCCATTCATGTTGTCTCAGATGGCAAGGTTTCATTCATTGTTGTGGCTGTGTAGTATTCGATATATATATATATATATATATACTTATATATATATAAACACTGTATCTTCTTTATCTATTTACCCATCAGTGAGTACTTAGGTTGTGTCCATATCTTGGCCACTGTAAAAAATGCTGTAATGGACAATGTACACCTATCATTTCAATTTATTGTTTTTATTTTCTTTGGTTAAATACCCGGAAGTCAGGCTTCCCCGGTGTTTCAGTGGTGAAGAATCTGCCCCTAGAGCCTGGGAGCTGGAATACTGAGCCCATCTACTGTAGCGACTAAAGCCCATGCTCTGCAACAAGAGAAGCTACCACAGTGAGAAGCCTAAGCACGGCAACTAGAGCGTAACCCTCACTTACCACAACTAGAGAAAAGCCCACATAGAAATGAAGATCCATCGCTCCAAGTGGTTGTAGGTACTCCTATTCCCCTAGCACAACGACAATAGCTATCTTTTCCACACATGACAGTATAGGTTTCCATGTTACTCCCTGGGAGGGGGGGAACTGGATGGGGGGAGGGTCCAAGGATATGCATATGAATGATCTGGGAACATACATGTAAAAAAATAAATAAATTAATTAATTAAAAAAAAAAAAAAGAAATACTTTGTTGAACAAAAGAAGCCAGACAAAAAAGAACACCCTCGGTGATTCCATTCTAGAAGAGACATGTTTCCTTTGCATTACTACTGAGCAGATCAGTGGCATCTTGGCCGAGGGTAAGAACTGATTAGGAAGGGCACAGAGACGCTTTGGGTACCATGGTGGTATTGTACATCTTGATTGTGATTTTCGTTTCAACAAAATTTACTGAACTCTATGTTTAAAACATGTTTCATTGCTTGTAAATGGAATTATACCTCAGTAAACCTGATTGAAAACAACAACAACAACAAAAACAAAACAAAACAAAACCAAAAAACAACAACAAAAAAAAGAAATGAAGACCCAGCATAACCAGAAGTAAATAAATATAAATTAAATTATAAATACCCAGAAGCTGAATTGCTGGATCATATGGTAATTCTGTTTAGTGTTTTGAAGAACCTTCATACTGTTTTCCATAGTGGCTGAATCAATGTACATTCCTCCCAGTAGCACACAAGAGTGACCTTTTCTCCACATCCTCTTCAACGTTTGTTATTTGTAGACTTTTAAAAATATTTATTTATTTTTAATTGAAGAATAATTGCTTACAATATTGGTTTAATTTCTGCCATATAAAAACATGAATTAGCCATAACTGTACATAAGTACACCTCCATCCCACCTCCCACCATTCCCCACATCTCTAAGTTGTTATAGAGCCCAGTTTGAGTTCCCTTAGGCATACAGACAATTTCCATTGGCTATGTTTTGTGTATGGTAGTGTATATGCTTCTACACTACTCTCTTCATTCATCCCACCCACTCCTTCCTTCCCCTGCCCTTGGCCACATGTCTGTTGTCTATGTCTGCATCTCCACTGTGTATGTGCTCAGTCACTTCAGTCCTGTCCAACTCTTTGTGACCATATGGACTGTACCTTACCAGGCTCCACTGTTCCTGGGATTCTCCAGGCAAGAATATTGGAGTGGGTTGCCATTCTCTTCTCCAGGGGATCTTCCTGACCCAGAATAGAACCCAAGTCTCTTATGTCTCCTTCACTGGCAAGCAGGTTCTTTACTACTAACACCACCTTCGGCCCTTCAAATAAGTTCATCAGTACCATCTTTCTAGATTTCATGTATGTTCATTAATAGATGTTATTTGTTTTCCTCTTTCTGAATTATTTCACTCTACTCTGAGGTTCATCCACCTCATTAAAATGGCTCAAATGTGTTCCCTTTTATGGCTGAGTAATATTCCATTTGTATATGTACCACAGCTTCTTTATCCATTCATGGCCATGGTCAATGACCATCTAGGCTGCTTCCATGTCTTGGCTATTGTAAACAATGCTGCAGTAAACAAAGGGGTATATGTGTCTTTTTCAGTTTGGGTTTCTTAGGGTATATGCCTAGAAATGGTATTGCTGAGTTGTATGGTGGTTTTGTTCCTAGTTTTTTAAGTAATCCACATACTGTTTTCCATAGTGGCTGAATCAATGTACATTCCTCCCAGTAGCACACAAGAGTGACCTTTTCTCCACATCCTCTTCAACGTTTGTTATTTGTAGACTTTTAAAAATATTTATTTATTTTTAATTGAAGAATAATTGCTTACAATATTGGTTTAATTTCTGCCATATAAAAACATGAATTAGCCATAACTGTACATAAGTACACCTCCATCCCACCTCCCACCATTCCCCACATCTCTAAGTTGTTATAGAGCCCAGTTTGAGTTCCCTTAGGCATACAGACAATTTCCATTGGCTATGTTTTGTGTATGGTAGTGTATATGCTTCTACACTACTCTCTTCATTCATCCCACCCACTCCTTCCTTCCCCTGCCCTTGGCCACATGTCTGTTGTCTATGTCTGCATCTCCACTGTGTATGTGCTCAGTCACTTCAGTCCTGTCCAACTCTTTGTGACCATATGGACTGTACCTTACCAGGCTCCACTGTTCCTGGGATTCTCCAGGCAAGAATATTGGAGTGGGTTGCCATTCTCTTCTCCAGGGGATCTTCCTGACCCAGAATAGAACCCAAGTCTCTTATGTCTCCTTCACTGGCAAGCAGGTTCTTTACTACTAACACCACCTTCGGCCCTTCAAATAAGTTCATCAGTACCATCTTTCTAGATTTCATGTATGTTCATTAATAGATGTTATTTGTTTTCCTCTTTCTGAATTATTTCACTCTACTCTGAGGTTCATCCACCTCATTAAAATGGCTCAAATGTGTTCCCTTTTATGGCTGAGTAATATTCCATTTGTATATGTACCACAGCTTCTTTATCCATTCATGGCCATGGTCAATGACCATCTAGGCTGCTTCCATGACTTTTTATTGTAAACAATGCTGCAGTAAACAAAGGGGTATATGTGTCTTTTTCAGTTTGGGTTTCTTAGGGTATATGCCTAGAAATGGTATTGCTGAGTTGTATGGTGGTTTTGTTCCTAGTTTTTTAAGTAATCCCCATACTGTCTTCCATAGTGGCTCTATCAATTTATGTTCCCACCAGGAGTGCAGGAAGGTTCCTTTTCTCCACACACTCTCCAGCACTTGTTGTTTGTGGATTTTTTGATGATGGTGATTCTGACTGGTGTAAGGTGATATCTCATTGTAATTTTGATTTGAATTTCTCTAATAACGAGCAATGTTGAGCATCTTTCCATGTGTTTATTAGCCATCTGTATGTCTTCTTTGGAGAAATGCCTGCTTAGGTCTGCTGTCCACATTTTAATTGGGTTGTTTGTTTTTCTAGTATTGAGCTATATGAACTGTTTGTATATTTTGAAATTAAACCTTTGTCCGTTGTTTCAGTTACTATTATTTTCTCCCATTCTGAGGGTTTTCTTTTCACCATGTTTATAATTTCCTTTGTTGTGCAAAACCTTTTAAGTTTAATTAGGTCCCACTTGTTTATTTTTGTTTTTATTTGTTAGTCTTCATTATTTTTAGTCATTAGAAAGTGGGTCATAGAGCCTCAGGCAGCAGCTTTTAATGTATGCAAATATATACAGCCCTGTCAGACCACAGTCATAATCCCTGCTGGCCTCTAGATCAGATGATCTTAAGGTATCCTCTGGGTGACTATTGTAAAAATCAGGGCTGCGAATGAGTGTATAAGCTCCTTTCTGGGAGGTACCAAAGAGCTCCTCTTTAGCCATCAGTAGTGAGACTGAAGGAAGACATGAAGATGGGCACCCTCAGCCTACATTCCCTGACAGCATTTCTGTAGCCTTTGGATACATGACAAACCCGAAGCCTGCCCTTCAGGCTGAAGCTCTAGGACAAGTAAGTAGACTTTGTTTCACAGAAAGGCTGAGGGTGTGTATTGGTCTTCTGTCTATGCAGTGCGTGGCGATAGCCTGTCAGAAAGATCAGGACAGTGGTAACACTCAGAGGTCAGAGGAAAGGCATTGGGTAATGTCTGGGAGAAAAGTTTCTATTCTTGATGCAAGAAGAGATTACACAGTTTACTTTGTAATGACTTATTAAATTGTATCTTTTAATTTGGGGTAATGTTCAGTATGTATTTTATATTTCAGAAGCTAAAATGTTCACCACATAAAGCTACAGCAAAAACCTGGGGCCATAACAAAATAGAACATGCTAGTGGATCAGTATCCACTGAGAGACGTCTGGTTGTGTTCTCAGTTCTCCATCCAAAAGCACCAGTGTTTTGGTTCCAAATTTATCTAACACTAAAGGAGCCATGGTTGTGACATTTTCACAAACAGAAAACTGAGATAGATGACAGAATCAAGATTCAAAATAGTCTTGACAGACCTGTAATTGTAGCCCCGAACCAACAAAGGATATGTTTCAGGAACAGTGAAGGTGTCACAAAACTAAGCTGCCAGGCTTGGGCAGAGAAGGCTTCAGGCATACTGCTGCCAAGATGTGTTTCGAAGATGCCAGAAAAAGTCAGCTAGGGTCCCATGAGTTGATCTGGCTTTGGGTCACTGACGAACAAGTGGCTCTTACATACAAACAATTGAAAAACGTTCCCTCAGTTGCAGGAACAAAAAGGGAAACCCCCAGAGAGGGTCAGCGAAGGGAACTCACAAAGTGCACACACCCAAGCACACACACCCACACACACACATGTGCACAGGACTGAAAACCTAACAGGAGCAGCAGCCCACAGCTCTTCCTGTCATCTTGCAAAATAGGCCACTAGTGTCTGGGAGAAATACAAGACTGAGTACAGCAAAAACATTCTTTGAGCAAAATAACAGCTCAGAGGGAACAGAAATATATCCTGTATCAATCATGGTCCAGACCCCTCATTATGGTCATCAGGGGAAAAAGAAAAGGGGGTTTAGAGGAACCAGAACAGAGATGGTTCCCTCTACCAGCCTGGCAATCCTACCTGAAGAATGTAAGACTACGTAATAAAATGTTTATCGTTCTTACTGCACAGTCCCAGTCCCATCATTCTTGTCAGATGCTCTGGCTGTGCTCATAAAGGTTTGGATTAAAGAGCCCTTGCAGGTGTTGTTAAATACAGATGCCAGAATCCGCCTGAGTCCAAAAATCAGACAGTGGTAACACTCAGAGGTCAGAGGAAAGGCATTGGGTAATGTCTGGGAGAAAAGTTTCTATTCTTGATGCAAGAAGAGATTACACAGTTTACTTTGTAATGACTTATTAAATTGTATCTTTTAATTTGGGGTAATGTTCAGTATGTATTTTATATTTCAGAAGCTAAAATGTTCACCACATAAAGCTACAGCAAAAACCTGGGGCCATAACAAAATAGAACATGCTAGTGGATCAGTATCCACTGAGAGACGTCTGGTTGTGTTCTCAGTTCTCCATCCAAAAGCACCAGTGTTTTGGTTCCAAATTTATCTAACACTAAAGGAGCCATGGTTGTGACATTTTCACAAACAGAAAACTGAGATAGATGACAGAATCAAGATTCAAAATAGTCTTGACAGACCTGTAATTGTAGCCCCGAACCAACAAAGGATATGTTTCAGGAACAGTGAAGGTGTCACAAAACTAAGCTGCCAGGCTTGGGCAGAGAAGGCTTCAGGCATACTGCTGCCAAGATGTGTTTCGGAAGATGCCAGAAAAAAGTCAGCTAGGGTCCCATGAGTTGATCTGGCTTTGGGTCACTGACGAACAAGTGGCTCTTACATACAAACAATTGAAAAACGTTCCCTCAGTTGCAGGAACAAAAGGAACCCTCAGAGAGGGTCAGCGAAGGGAACTCACAAAGTGCACACACCCAAGCACACACACCCACACACACACATGTGCACAGGACTGAAAACCTAACAGGAGCAGCAGCCCACAGCTCTTCCTGTCATCTTGCAAAATAGGCCACTAGTGTCTGGGAGAAATACAAGACTGAGTACAGCAAAAACATTCTTTGAGCAAAATAACAGCTCAGAGGGAACAGAAATATATCCTGTATCAATCATGGTCCAGACCCCTCATTATGGTCATCAGGGGAAAAAGAAAAGGGGGTTTAGAGGAACCAGAACAGAGATGGTTCCCTCTACCAGCCTGGCAATCCTACCTGAAGAATGTAAGACTACGTAATAAAATGTTTATCGTTCTTACTGCACAGTCCCAGTCCCATCATTCTTGTCAGATGCTCTGGCTGTGCTCATAAAGGTTTGGATTAAAGAGCCCTTGCAGGTGTTGTTAAATACAGATGCCAGAATCCGCCTGAGTCACTCAAGAGAAATCCTGGCCTTTCATGTGAGGAAGATGACAGAGTCCCTCAAGAGTTATATCAACAGTGCTCAATCATTTTTGACCCAAGTACCAGGTGCTCATAAATCAGTTATACCAGCACAGCAGAGGTGAGAACTAACCTGAGCATAATTGCTGCTTTGTTTGTCTGAATCCTGCCTCTGGCAAGGCAGGGACTGTGTTTGTCTTGATTCCTTCTTAATCCCTGGGGCCAAACCCCAAGCAACACTCAAATATTACTGATGAAGGAGAGAAGAAATGCTAGCAGGCAGAGAGGCAGAAAGGAAGGAAGGAGAGTCAGGTAAAAAGTCCTGTGATGTACAACTGGCTGTAGTGTCAGTACCACACAATAGCACAATGTGACTCAAGCAAACCTATCATTACACTGCAACCAGAGAAGCCCAGCATCTAAACAAAGGGAGCAACAGTTCAATTTCACTGTAGTGGAACTATTTTTCCAGATACCGTATATATGCATTAGTATTGTGATATTTGTTTTTCTCTTTCACACTAACTTCATTCTGTATTATATATATATTATATGAAAATATATTATATTATATAATATATCATACATATTATATTATAATTCTGTGTCATAATTATAGTATAATGATTACCTAATTATGTTATTTATATGATTATATATAATCACATATATAATATAATATGTTATATTAATTATCTATTTTTTGATATATTAATATATAATTATATAGACTAACATATAATATATGATATATTATACATAATGTATATTGGTAATAATATATAATAAAAATAATATAATATATAAATATATAAAATATTATGTTATATATAATATATCATTATATATTGTTATATATTACATGTTATATTATATATCTAAGATATATATATTATATATTATATCATATACATTATACATACATATATAACATGTATAGAATACATTTTAAATATAATACATAATATGTGTAATATACTATACTATGATATACAATAATATTATATATTAAATATACTGTTTATATTATATATTATAATATATTATTTTTCTTCAGTATTAATATATTTTACTATATAGTATATATAATTATGACTGATTAATAATTATTACATAGCATATATCTACATATATATATAATAAAGAGTCATTTCTAGCAACCAAAGTTGCCCATTCTACTCCCTTCCCATTGCTACACTCTCCCAAAGATAGCTGCTGTCATTCTAACAGCAATGCCTTTGTACCTCATATGCATAACTCACACAATATGCGCTCTTTTAATATTTTTTGACTTTGTATTTTGTATTGGATTATAGCTGATTGACAACATTTTGGTTGTGTGGGTGAACAGCAAAGGGACTCAGCCATATGTATGTATGTATCTGTTGTCCCCGAAACCTCTCTCCCATCCAGGCTGCCACGTAACTTTGAGCAGAGTTCCATGTGCTGTACCGTAGGTCCTTGTAGGTTGTCCTTTCTAAATACAGCAGTGTGTACATGTCCATTAATTCTTTTGTTAAATTTTGTTCTATTTTAAATGACACCCAGGAGGCAACACTTACTTGTCACATAAACGACAAAACAAGGAATGTAAGAAGCTCTTACTTTCTGGACCTAAGCTAAATTTAAAACATTCTCTTAACAGAAAGTTTTTCCTTTGTTAGTAAGTCTTTAAAACATATGTTCCTCTAAAATGATGTTTCAAGTGTATGAAAAATCAAAGACACAAAGGTACCAATATAACAAAATTAAATACCTAAATAAATAATCTACTAATACATGAAACAAGTAGCTGAGTACCAGATTTTGTCTGTTTCTTCCCACATGCAGTCCAGATGAAGAAAAAGTATAGTTTTGGAAAATAAAAAGATTATTTAATTTTGATTTTTTTCTATATCTCCCATGGAATTAATTTTCCTAACTTGCCAATTTTCAAAAGGCTAAGTTATCTTTATGAATATATGCCTTAGTAATTAGTTCTCATCTTTTCATCGACTGGTATTATTACCAATACGGCAGCATACATGATTGAGAAAACAAACAAAAAGTTAGTAAATTGACTCCAGAAGGCTAAGGTCACAGTCTTTGCATCAAAGAGTAAATATATTTTCCCTAAAATCTGGAGTGATGTCATCTACACCCTTGGAGATTAATTTGCCAGTTGAATAGCCTCACTTGGTCTTGGCGTAAAACTTGACAGTTTTGCTTTAATGTTCCTATTGCTTCAAAAATCCACATATTAATAATGTATTAATTTGGAGACAACCTAAAGTCAGGGACAAAATTGATCACTCTAAGGTATAAATGAGAACAGATTTATTTACAGAAATAAAAGAACCTCTAGGTGGCATGGGTATTTAGAAATTCTTAAAATCCTTAAAGTGTCTGAATTAATAATGTCCTATTTTGTTGGGTGTTTTTATGACCCATTTGGGGACTATTGGGGAATGTGATATCCTGCAATATTGTTTTTTAGATTTGTGATTCTCTTTTTCATGCTATTTCATGTTTTTGAATTTTGTTTATTTATTGACTTATCTTGTGGGTGGGCAGGCTCTTTGTTGCTGTGTCCGGATTTCACTAGTTGGAGTGCGAGGGGGTGCCTCTTGGTTGTGGTGCACAGACTTCTCATTGTGGTGGCTTCTCTTGTTGCAGATCACGGGCTCTAGGCACACAGGCGTCAGGAGTTACAGCATGAGGCTCAGTAGTTGGGGTAAATGGGCTTAGTTGTTCCAGCGCATGTGGAATCTTTCAGGACCAGGGATCAAACCCCTGTCCCCTTCATTGGCAGGCAGATTCTTATCCACTTAGCCAACAGTGCTAATGCTACTTCTTTTTATCTGAGCCAATTCAGTCTTGCACTAAGTACAACTACAACATTTATTATAGATCAACTTGTTAGTTTGACAAGAATTATACTGCAAAGGAGAATGCAATTTAAAAGGGTGCTTTTGTTTTTGTTTTTTAACTCTAATAGCACAAGTTTAGAGTAATCCCTTGGTTAAGGCCTACAAAAAGTGTATACTGTAGAAAAGAGTAACTTTAGTACGTTAATTCCAGGAGAAGGAAACGGCAACCCACGCCCGTATTCTTGCCCAGAAAATTCCATAGATGGAGAAGCCTAGAGAACTATACTCCATGGGGTCTCAAATATACACATATGGGGTTCCCTGATGACTTGGTGGTGAGGAATCTGCCTGCCTTGCAGGAGACCCCTGTTGCATCCCTGGGTTGGGAAGATCCCCTGGAGGAGGGCATAGAGACCCACTCTGGTATTCTTGACTGGAGAATTCCATGTGCAGACGTGCCTGATGGGCTGTAGTCCATGAGGTCACACAGAGTCGGACACGACTGAAATGACTGAGCAGCAGCAGCAGTGCACTATTGGCAGTTGGATCATATCAAGGAAAAGAGCCAAGTTGGTTGTATAAATAAGCAAGTAAAAAGGACACACAATGAAGCATCTCAATTTTCATCTCAGGGCTCCCCTGTGAAGACAGTTAAAAACATATATATTGCTAGTTGGAGCTAACCCTTTCCTGATACTATGTCTAAATTAGCACATTATAATTACATAAGCGCCATATGCAAACATGGAATTTGTAGATGTATATTTTAATGCATCACTTTAAATCACTCTTTTGTATGAAATGCTCATTTGAAAAGTATTCAAGGTGACATGCTTTGAATCTATTTTAAGAAACAGTTAACTTTTAGCCAAATATTTAAAATTAATTTCACTTGGCTATTTGTCTTTCAGGACCCCATTCTAACCTCCGGACTCAAAAACTTTCTCCTGTAACATAACAGGGTTTTTTTTTTAATTATCTCAAATGTTTCACAAAATTCTTTAATCCAAATTGACCTTAATTTGAAAATAAAAATATTATATTCCAAGTGTGGGGAAAATTTATATGCTGAACACACTGGCTGAGTTACTTAAACAGCATATTTAAAATGTGGAATAGGGACTTCCCTGGTGGTACAATGGATAAGAATCTGCTTGCTGATGCAGGGGTCATGGGTTCAATCCCTGGTCTGGAAAGATTCCACATCTTTGGAGCAATTGAACTTGAGCCCATGCACTGAAGCCTGCATGCCTAGAGCCTGTGCTCAGCTATAAAGAGAAGCCTCTACCATGAGAAACCCACGCACTATTCACGAGTCGAAAGCATGGAGAAGGAAACGGCAACCACGCCCGTATTCTTGCCCAGAAAATTCCATAGATGGAGAAGCCTAGAGAACTATACTCCATGGGGTCTCAAATATACACATATGGGGTTCCCTGATGACTTGGTGGTGAGGAATCTGCCTGCCTTGCAGGAGACCCCTGTTGCATCCCTGGGTTGGGAAGATCCCCTGGAGGAGGGCATAGAGACCCACTCTGGTATTCTTGACTGGAGAATTCCATGTGCAGACGTGCCTGATGGGCTGTAGTCCATGAGGTCACACAGAGTCGGACACGACTGAAATGACTGAGCAGCAGCAGCAGTGCACTATTGGCAGTTGGATCATATCAAGGAAAAGAGCCAAGTTGGTTGTATAAATAAGCAAGTAAAAAGGACACACAATGAAGCATCTCAATTTTCATCTCAGGGCTCCCCTGTGAAGACAGTTAAAAACATATATATTGCTAGTTGGAGCTAACCCTTTCCTGATACTATGTCTAAATTAGCACATTATAATTACATAAGCGCCATATGCAAACATGGAATTTGTAGATGTATATTTTAATGCATCACTTTAAATCACTCTTTTGTATGAAATGCTCATTTGAAAAGTATTCAAGGTGACATGCTTTGAATCTATTTTAAGAAACAGTTAACTTTTAGCCAAATATTTAAAATTAATTTCACTTGGCTATTTGTCTTTCAGGACCCCATTCTAACCTCCGGACTCAAAAACTTTCTCCTGTAACATAACAGGGTTTTTTTTTTAATTATCTCAAATGTTTCACAAAATTCTTTAATCCAAATTGACCTTAATTTGAAAATAAAAATATTATCTTCCAAGTGTGGGAAACTTTATATGCTGAACACACTGGCTGAGTTACTTAAACAGCATATTTAAAATGTGGAATAGGGACTTCCCTGGTGGTACAATGGATAAGAATCTGCTTGCTGATGCAGGGGTCATGGGTTCAATCCCTGGTCTGGAAAGATTCCACATCTTTGGAGCAATTGAACTTGAGCCCATGCACTGAAGCCTGCATGCCTAGAGCCTGTGCTCAGCTATAAAGAGAAGCCTCTACCATGAGAAACCCACGCACTAAATGAAAAGTAACTCCTGCTCACAGAGATCAGGGAAAGCAGGTGCACAGCAACAAAGACCTAGCATAGCCAAAAATAAAAATAATAAAAACTCAGAAGAGAGGATTTTTCTTTTAGACTCGTAGACAGTTTCCTGTTTGGAAGAACAGCATGTATTCGAGGCAACAGAAACTGTGTTGGCCAAACAAAACAATGGCATCAAGGAACACTGCTTAGGAAGCACAGTATCAGTACTGAAGATGGTGCTATTTACTATACACTTGTTCCCTGGCAGAGTTTTATTTGCTTGGGTATAGGGATGCCTCTGAGTATTTGTACACAACGCACGTCATTTTGT
This sequence comes from Tragulus kanchil, assembly GCA_022376925.1. Taxonomy (NCBI): domain Eukaryota; kingdom Metazoa; phylum Chordata; class Mammalia; order Artiodactyla; family Tragulidae; genus Tragulus; species Tragulus kanchil. Next base: position 8,065,529 of record JAIOJX010000026.1, on the reverse strand, counting down.
TGTAGTTCAATTCTCCCTGTGTAAAACAGTGACAAAACCTGCAATTAGTGTTTCTCATATTTAAAAAACCTAGGCTTTTGAAAACCAACTGGAAATTCCAAGGTAGTAGAGAGCAGGGCTTGCAAAAATAGAGTAAAAGGATATGGAGCAATGGTTCCTTTTCCTCCCATTTTTCCACATAATACCCATTCCCAAATGTGATCAGACCCTCTTTCCCAATACCACCATTCTTGATGTTGGGTCATTACCTGAGAAAGAAGAAAGTGGCAGGAGGAAGAAAGTGGCAGGAGGAAGAAAGTGACAAATCTGAGGGTGAAGGAAAAGTGGAACATCATCTTCTCTCATTTCCTGCCTCTGTCTCTGAATTCCTATGAAAGTGCTCAGAGAAGTACCCCATTTCAGGATCACCCCCCAACTCTTACTCTGCAAATAGAAGATCAGAGTGGGATAAAGGAAGAAAAGACCAGAGAAAAAACATATTCACAGACTAGAATTCCAGATGGAAAAAGATGAGAAAAGGCAAATGGCATTCTGGCTTTCCTTCTCAACTCGTCACGCTTTTTCCTTTGGGAGGAAAAGGAGGTGGCTCCTTCTGATGTTCCAAGTCAGGGCAGACAATAAAACATCACCACAGTGACAGCCCAGTTATTGCTTTTCCAGCTTGTGACCAAAATGAGACCACAGCATGGCAGAATTAAAATTCGCAATCTCATCCATGAAAGGATTTTCCGTACCAGACGTTTTGTTAGAGGTCTTAAAAAAAAAATAGCCTAATGTGTTAATATTGAAAATAGATGCATGCAATTTGAGAGTGAGTATAAAATACCATGTGTATTAAATTAATAATGTTTCATTACTCACCCATCACAGAGTCATTATTTTAAATAACCATATTTCATTTCAGTGGACAGAGTGTAAATGAGTATGTATTTTTATGTAAAGTGGACCTGCATCATTATTTATTCATGAGTTTTAAAAGGATCATTATTTTTGACAGACAGCTCCTGTCAAAAGATTTATGCATAAGAGCTCATGTTTCCCCACAATAATCATCAATCAATAAACTTTAGAACCTGGTACTTAAAATTCAGTGTTATAGAGATGCACATTTTGCTCTAATTAAACACATGTTTGCATTTGGAAAATAAACTGCAACCTCAGTTCAATTAAATATAATCTGAAATATCAATACTGCATGTGTAGGGTGAGTCATGGTATTAGTTTGAGAATGTGCCTTGTTACATTTTAAGTGATTGCTTTGTTTCCACACACCAGACTCTTTCTGTATCCCTGTGGGGCAGGAGTGGAAGCTTACAAGATTTAGCTTTTAACACTGTAATTGGTTATCAGTGATAGTAGTCAGTAGTTTTCTGAGCAATGGATGCCATCCCTCCCTGCTTTAGATTTGATTTTAAAGGACCTGGGAGGGCATAAACCAGGCATTTCAGTTGCACAGAAAATAGCACCATGTCTTTCAGGAAAGGGCCTGGAAGTCAGTTCAGAAGATGGGACAAGATGATATACAGATAATAGCATATAATTACAAAACAGCAAAACTGTAACTGAGACTGATGAAAAGGCTGATGGAAGACAGCTTCCGAATCCCCAATAAAGACCAAAAAGGCAGTGAGTTCCAGTGTGATACAAAGACTCACTACTCAAAGGCAGATTTATGGTGGTGATATAGCCTTAACCCCAGAGGAAATAATTGAAAAGCTTACATGTCTCCTGGGACCAGCTGGCCCTACAGGATTTCCATAGACATTCCATTAATGTGCTGTCTCCAGACCACGCTGTCTCCCGATGAATGGATGATGCTCAAGACTGTTATTAACCAAAATGCTCTTTTGAATAATCTGAATCGGAATGCCTGAATTAAATATATTTTCCTATCTGGCAAAGTCTATTTTCATATCTAGGTTTCTAGAATTTAGATTATTCATTATTTTGATGCACTACTGCCATTAAACAGCAAGACTATAAGAGTTTGGAATTTGAAAGGGGTACATTTCTCTCTCCTGTTTCCCCACGCAAGGCACTAGCAGTTACGGTAAAGTCTGGATACAGACCTAGACATCCAGGTAAGAGAGCACTTTTAACCTTTGTCTGGGAGATATGCAAATCCTATTTTCAGGGCCATTTTCTTATCCAGTGTCTGAACAGCTAGACTAATGAACAAAATGTCAGGCCCTCCCTCAACAGAAAAAGGGTGGAGAAAGGGGAAGGGAAGGAGAAGGAGGGGGAGGAGGAGGTCAGCCCAGAGAGCAGACCAGGCCAGGAGAGACAGAGGGAAGAAAGGAGTCCTAAGAAGGCTGGAAGCTGCGGTGGATGCACCAAAGGACACGTGCTGAAGCCGGCCTGTCGAACAATGACAGGAATAATGGTGATCTTGTGTTTTTCATTTGATTAAAAGTATAACATTAAGAGCCGTTCATAGAATTTCCCTCCAGGAAATAAATGATCATCTTAAGAACACATTAAAAGATGAATTCATTTACTTAAAGAAGGCTCTCTGAGTAGCGTCGGTATGAGTGGTGAAGAGAGGTGAAGAAAAAGAATGTGGCACTTCTCTATTAAGGAAATGAACACTTCTGAACTGTTGATTCTAAAGTCAACAGTTTAAGGTCAGTCTGGGGACTTGGAGGAGGAATCTCATGGCTAGGGAATCAAAGACTTAGGAGGAAAAACCTGACTAGTGAGAAATACTCTGAATTAGAAATGCCTGCAAGACCAGGAGCTGAGTCTTTATTATAAACAATAGGTTTTAAGAAGTTTATTTGGGGGCCCCTTAACCCCAGAGGAAATAATTGAAAAGCTTACATGTCTCCTGGGACCAGCTGGCCCTACAGGATTTCCATAGACATTCCATTAATGTGCTGTCTCCAGACCACGCTGTCTCCCGATGAATGGATGATGCTCAAGACTGTTATTAACCAAAATGCTCTTTTGAATAATCTGAATCGGAATGCCTGAATTAAATATATTTTCCTATCTGGCAAAGTCTATTTTCATATCTAGGTTTCTAGAATTTAGATTATTCATTATTTTGATGCACTACTGCCATTAAACAGCAAGACTATAAGAGTTTGGAATTTGAAAGGGGTACATTTCTCTCTCCTGTTTCCCCACGCAAGGCACTAGCAGTTACGGTAAAGTCTGGATACAGACCTAGACATCCAGGTAAGAGAGCACTTTTAACCTTTGTCTGGGAGATATGCAAATCCTATTTTCAGGGCCATTTTCTTATCCAGTGTCTGAACAGCTAGACTAATGAACAAAATGTCAGGCCCTCCCTCAACAGAAAAAGGGTGGAGAAAGGGGAAGGGAAGGAGAAGGAGGGGGAGGAGGAGGTCAGCCCAGAGAGCAGACCAGGCCAGGAGAGACAGAGGGAAGAAAGGAGTCCTAAGAAGGCTGGAAGCTGCGGTGGATGCACCAAAGGACACGTGCTGAAGCCGGCCTGTCGAACAATGACAGGAATAATGGTGATCTTGTGTTTTTCATTTGATTAAAAGTATAACATTAAGAGCCGTTCATAGAATTTCCCTCCAGGAAATAAATGATCATCTTAAGAACACATTAAAAGATGAATTCATTTACTTAAAGAAGGCTCTCTGAGTAGCGTCGGTATGAGTGGTGAAGAGAGGTGAAGAAAAAGAATGTGGCACTTCTCTATTAAGGAAATGAACACTTCTGAACTGTTGATTCTAAAGTCAACAGTTTAAGGTCAGTCTGGGGACTTGGAGGAGGAATCTCATGGCTAGGGAATCAAAGACTTAGGAGGAAAAACCTGACTAGTGAGAAATACTCTGAATTAGAAATGCCTGCAAGACCAGGAGCTGAGTCTTTATTATAAACAATAGGTTTTAAGAAGTATTTGGGGGGCACTTCCCTCTGGTCCAGTGGTTAAGACTCCACTTCTATGCAGGGAGCACGGGTTCAATCCCTAGTTGGGGAACTAGGGTCCTGCATGCCATGCAACACGGCTAGAAAATTAAAACAAAAATACAATAAAAAGTAATTTGGGGAAAATGAGGACAAGGTTCTCTGGCACAGTTTGTATTGCACAGGATAGAATAGCTTCAGAAGAGGAGATTATAATGAGAGCAATAGAACCCATTCATAGAATTTCTGAGAGAGCTTTCCATGGACATAGGGTTGTCTATAGGTAGGGCTGATGGGAAGGAAATCCAATTTTCTTTAAGGATTTTTTCAACTTACAAAGGCACAATAACCCAACTAAATTACAGATCAAACATAGAGACTTAAAGACGAAGCATATATTTCCATAAAATTAAACTTTATTTCTGTATTTTGGTAATTTGGCACTTTTCACGGCAGAATATGTTGTGAGGAATTTTATTGTGGTTCGTGCTTACCTATAAAGTCTTAGGTCATTATAAACTTCTTTCTGACTCTATTTCCAAGAGATAGATCATATTAAGAAACATAAAAGTGATCTGTTGTCAGTGGAAGACAAGGAAGGTGCCAAGGCACTAAGCTGCCCAGGTCAAAGGTAAACTTCCAGGTCAAAGGTAAATATCTACTCTAATCATCTTCCAGGTCAAAGGTAAATATCTACTCTCCTTTTATTAGAACAATGGAATCTAGGGAGGTATTTAGTGTCCAATTGGAGAGGGACCTGAAGAGTTGGGATTTCTGAAAGCTTCAAGGATGTAGATTTCTTTTGTCAATACAGGAAAAGATTTTGTGCTCTTCCTTTAAATCTGATAGTTGTTCAGTGAATGTGTGCGTGTGTTGGGGTTGGAGGGAGACAAATGGATGTAAGCTTATCTACTTTGAACTGTTTAATTATTTTATATTAATGTAATATTTATATGTCTACATGCATTTGAAAATCTTTGGCAGGGCCATAGTCTTTTCGTTGCATTTGGATTGGTTACACGCCTTCCTTTTTTTTTTACACAAATCTTATTCATAATCTGATCTTTTCACTTATATCAACTTTAAAGTGGAGAAAATAAAAACAGTTACTCAGACTCTGCATTTATATTTTCTAACCAATCTTTTATTGGTTAGTTTTTCTTTTAATTTTCCTTATTCGAAAGCAATTCTTTTTGAGTTAGTTCTATGAATTGAATAGATAGAGAAAATAAACTCAACATACATTTAAGTTTTTCGATAATTTCTTCCCAAGTGAACACACCTTTCTAAATGCTGCCTAGATCAAGAAGTAGAGAATTACCAATGTCACCAGGAAGCATTACTATAAAAAATCTAGTGGAGGTGATGAAATTCCAGCTAAGGTATTTCAAATTCTAAAAGATAATGTTGTTAAAGTGCTTCACTCAGCATGCGAGAAAATTTGGAAATCTCAGCAGTGACCACAGGATTGGAAAAGGTCAATTTTCATTCTAATCTCAAAGAAGGGCAATGGCAAAGAATATTCAAACTACCACACACACACACACACACACACACACACACACACACACACACTGACTGACCAACTACTAGATTTGTACTCATTTCACATGCTAGAAAGTAATGCTCAAAATCCATTAAGCTAGACTTCAACACTATGTGAACTGAGAGCTTCCAGATGTACAAGCTTGATTATACATCCAGAGGAACCAGAGATCAAATTGTCAACAGATGTTGGATCATAGAAAAAGCAAAGGAATTTCAGAAAAACAAATATTTCTGCTTCACTGACTATGTTACAGACTTTGACTGTGTGGATCACAACAAATTGTGGAAAATTCTTAATTAGATGTCTCCATCTCACCAGACCACCTTACCTGCCTCCTGAGAAACCTGTATTCAGGACAAGAAGCAACAGTCAGAACAGACATGGAAAAATGGACTGGTTCCAAATTGGGTAAGGAGTATGTCAAAACTGTATATTGTCACCCTGCTTATTTGATTTCTATGGAGAGTACACCATGAGAAATGCTGGGCTGGATGAATCAAAGCTGGAATCAAGATTGCTTGATGAAATATTAATAACTTCTGATATGTAGATGACACCACCTTATTGGCAGAAAGTGGAGAGAAACTAAAGAGCCTCTTGATGAAGGTGAAAGAGGAGAGTGAAAAAGCTGGCCTAAAACTCAACATTCAAAAAACTAAGATCATGGTATCTGGTCCTATCACCCTCATGGCTAATAGATGGGAAAACAATGGAAACAGTGACAGACTATTATTTGCTTAGGTTCCAAAATCACTGTGGATGGTGACTGTAGCCATGATTTTATAGGAGGTTTTCTCCTTTGAAGAAAAGCTATGACAAACCTAGACAGGGTATTAGAAAAGCAGATACATCACTTTGGTGGCAAAGGTCCATATAGTCAAAGCTCTGGTTTTTCCAGTAGTCAAGTATGGATGTAAGACTTGGACCATAATGAAGGCTGATGCTTTTGAATTATGCTGATGGAAAAGACTCTTTTTTTTTTTAAGGTTTTTTTTTTTTTTTTTTGGCTACTTCTATTGGTCTTTCATTCATTTCTTTGTTCTTTGGCCTTTGTGGGCCTCCCATTGCAGTGAATTCTCTCCCTGCAGAGCACCAGCTCTGGGCGCATGCACTCCAGAGGCTGGCTTGGTAATAGGACACATTGGTCCAGCTGCTCCATGGCACATGGGATCTTCCCAGGCCAGGGATTCAACTGGCTCCCCTTGCACTGCAAGGCGGTGTCTTTACCCACTGGACCACAAGAGAAGCCTGGAAAAGACTCTTGAAGGTCCCTCAAACAGCAAGGAGATCAAACCTGTCAATCCTAAAGGAAATCAACTCTGAATATCCATTGGAATGACTGATGCTGACACTGAAGCTCTATTATTTTGGCCACCTGATGTGAAGAGCTAGCTCATTGGAAAAAACCTGATCCTGGGAAGGATTAAGGGTAAGAATAGAAGGGGCTGACAGAGGATGAGATGGTTGGGTGGCATCACTGAGTCAATGGACATGAGTTTGAGGAGTCTCAGGGATATAGTGAAGGAGAGAGAAACTGGGCAAGCTGTAGTTCATGGGGTCCCAAAAAGTTGGACACAGCTGAGCAACTGAACAACAGTAACAACAAAAATCACCACAACTCCTCCTCTCCATCCCCACTTTCCCATCATCCTCCCCAAATAATAATTCCTCTATCATCGTAGATCATTTGTATATTTTTGATTTTTATTTAAATGGAATCAGAGAGAGTATATTATTTCACACCTTGACTCTTTCCCTCAATTTGTATTTGAAATAATTAAGAGCCTCTTGATGAAGGTGAAGAGGAGAGTGAAAAGCTGGCCTAAAACTCAACATTCAAAAAACTAAGATCATGGTATCTGGTCCTATCACCCTCATGGCTAATAGATGGGAAAACAATGGAAACAGTGACAGACTATTATTTGCTTAGGTTCCAAAATCACTGTGGATGGTGACTGTAGCCATGATTTTATAGGGGGTTTTTCTCCTTTGAAGAAAAGCTATGACAAACCTAGACAGGGTATTAGAAAAGCAGATACATCACTTTGGTGGCAAAGGTCCATATAGTCAAAGCTCTGGTTTTTCCAGTAGTCAAGTATGGATGTAAGACTTGGACCATAATGAAGGCTGATGCTTTTGAATTATGCTGATGGAAAAGACTCTTTTTTTTTTTAAGGTTTTTTTTTTTTTTTTTTGGCTACTTCTATTGGTCTTTCATTCATTTCTTTGTTCTTTGGCCTTTGTGGGCCTCCCATTGCAGTGAATTCTCTCCCTGCAGAGCACCAGCTCTGGGCGCATGCACTCCAGAGGCTGGCTTGGTAATAGGACACATTGGTCCAGCTGCTCCATGGCACATGGGATCTTCCCAGGCCAGGGATTCAACTGGCTCCCCTTGCACTGCAAGGCGGTGTCTTTACCCACTGGACCACAAGAGAAGCCTGGAAAAGACTCTTGAAGGTCCCTCAAACAGCAAGGAGATCAAACCTGTCAATCCTAAAGGAAATCAACTCTGAATATCCATTGGAATGACTGATGCTGACACTGAAGCTCTATTATTTTGGCCACCTGATGTGAAGAGCTAGCTCATTGGAAAAAACCTGATCCTGGGAAGGATTAAGGGTAAGAATAGAAGGGGCTGACAGAGGATGAGATGGTTGGGTGGCATCACTGAGTCAATGGACATGAGTTTGAGGAGTCTCAGGGATATAGTGAAGGAGAGAGAAACTGGGCAAGCTGTAGTTCATGGGGTCCCAAAAAGTTGGACACAGCTGAGCAACTGAACAACAGTAACAACAAAAATCACCACAACTCCTCCTCTCCATCCCCACTTTCCCATCATCCTCCCCAAATAATAATTCCTCTATCATCGTAGATCATTTGTATATTTTTGATTTTTATTTAAATGGAATCAGAGAGAGTATATTATTTCACACCTTGACTCTTTCCCTCAAATTTGTATTTGTAAGACTAATCTGGGTTTTTAAATATAAGTGTAGTCTGCTGACTTTTATTTCTCTGAAGCATTCCATTATAAGCTAAACCACTATTTCATTCTATTAATAATAGGTATTTGAATCACTTCTTATTTTTGCTATTATTATAGTGCTCTTATATGCATTTCAGTACATGTCTTTTGGGGGAACTCTGCCTTTGTTATGACTAGATACTTAGAAGTTGAACTGCTGGGTCACAGTGTATATAATGTCCATAATTTCTGATGTTGTCACTTTTCAAAAATGGTTGTGTGCATTCATATTCCTATGCTATGTAAGAGTTTTACCTACTTTACCCACATCATTTTCTTTCTTTCTTTTTTTTTTTTCTAACACACTGTCTTATTTTATTCAAATAGCAGTTTCCTCACACATGGTCCAAGAACACTTGACTAACACAGGAAAGATGATCACATGTTAAAAATTGGTCTTCAAACATCATAGCCAATGATGCCATGCTTGCCTATGATCTCGCCAACATAAAACCACATCCATACCTCAGTGGTCACCAAACCATTCAGTAGAGCTTCCTTAACTGTGAGCTGTTTGAAGCTACCGGTTTTAGCACTATTGACAATTTTTTCAAGCTCTGAATAGCTGTAGGGATCTCAGCAGGGGTTGGAGGAACCAGCTCAACCTTGGCATAGTACCAAAATGTGGCCAATCGAGGCTTCGAGTAAGTCACAGCAGCGTTGACCAGCGCCGGGGCCTTCTCTGCGAGGTTATGGACAAACTGGGCCATGGTTCTAGGATGGAGGGTCCATTGCCCCGACTGGCCAGCTTAAAATCACCCGCCTGGAAGTCTTCTATCCTTCTTCTTTTTTTTAAATTTTGGCCTCTTTTATTGGTCTTTCATTTATTTTTCATCCAGCTTTGTTATTTAACCTATGCTGTTCTCCCATTGCAGTGGTCTCTCTTGTAGCAGAGCACCAGCTCTACAAGTAACAACAAAATCACCAACTCCTCCTCTCCATCCCCATCCTCCCCAAATAATAATTCCTCTATCATCGTAGATCATTTGTATATTTTTGATTTTTATTTAAATGGAATCAGAGAGAGTATATTATTTCACACCTTGACTCTTTCCCTCAAATTTGTATTTGTAAGACTAATCTGGGTTTTTAAATATAAGTGTAGTCTGCTGACTTTTATTTCTCTGAAGCATTCCATTATAAGCTAAACCACTATTTCATTCTATTAATAATAGGTATTTGAATCACTTCTTATTTTTGCTATTATTATAGTGCTCTTATATGCATTTCAGTACATGTCTTTTGGGGGAACTCTGCCTTTGTTATGACTAGATACTTAGAAGTTGAACTGCTGGGTCACAGTGTATATAATGTCCATAATTTCTGATGTTGTCACTTTTCAAAAATGGTTGTGTGCATTCATATTCCTATGCTATGTAAGAGTTTTACCTACTTTACCCACATCATTTTCTTTCTTTCTTTTTTTTTTTTCTAACACACTGTCTTATTTTATTCAAATAGCAGTTTCCTCACACATGGTCCAAGAACACTTGACTAACACAGGAAAGATGATCACATGTTAAAAATTGGTCTTCAAACATCATAGCCAATGATGCCATGCTTGCCTATGATCTCGCCAACATAAAACCACATCCATACCTCAGTGGTCACCAAACCATTCAGTAGAGCTTCCTTAACTGTGAGCTGTTTGAAGCTACCGGTTTTAGCACTATTGACAATTTTTTCAAGCTCTGAATAGCTGTAGGGATCTCAGCAGGGGTTGGAGGAACCAGCTCAACCTTGGCATAGTACCAAAATGTGGCCAATCGAGGCTTCGAGTAAGTCACAGCAGCGTTGACCAGCGCCGGGGCCTTCTCTGCGAGGTTATGGACAAACTGGGCCATGGTTCTAGGATGGAGGGTCCATTGCCCCGACTGGCCAGCTTAAAATCACCCGCCTGGAAGTCTTCTATCCTTCTTCTTTTTTTTAAATTTTGGCCTCTTTTATTGGTCTTTCATTTATTTTTCATCCAGCTTTGTTATTTAACCTATGCTGTTCTCCCATTGCAGTGGTCTCTCTTGTAGCAGAGCACCAGCTCTGGGCACATGTACTCCAGAGTGCTGGCTCGTAATCGGACACACTGGTCCAGCTACTTTGCGGCACATGGGATCTTCCTGGGCCAGCGATTTAACCTGTGCCCTTTGAACTGCAAGGTGGACTCCCTTCCCACTGGACCACCAGGGAAGCCCCCCTTAGTCATTTTTATGTTAGTCATTCAGGTATACATGCAGTGGCATGATGTTGTGATTTGATTCACATTTCCATAATAATTAAGGAGGTTCAGTGCCTTTTTCATATTAGTATCCTCATGTGTAAAATACCTAATTAATTCATCAATTTTTATTAATTTTCTTACTGACTTCTAGGAATAGTGTGAAGTTCGCTCAGTCATGTCTGACTCTGTGCGACCCCTTGGTCTGTCTATGGAACTTTCTACTGGAGAATACTGGAGTGGGTTGCCATTTCCTGCTCCAGGGCATCATCCTAACCCAGGGATCTAACTGAGTCTTCTGCACTGTAGGCAAATTCTTTACCATCTGAACTCTCAGGGAAGTCCCTATTGACTCATTGGTTACATATAAATACAGTATCTGAGTGATTTGCCTGGATTGATTGCAATTAATATGACTTTTAAGAGAACAAAAACTACCTGTTTTGTGCTCATATTTTATAAATTTTCTTCATATTGAATAGCTTTCATGATTATAATGAGCTCCCAGGTGACACAGTGGTAAAGGAATTCGTCTGTCAATGCAAGAGAAACAGGTTTGATCCATAGGTTAGGAAAAATTCCCTGGAGAAGGAAATGGCAACCCACCTCAGTATTGCTGTCTGGGTCATCCCATGGACAAAAGAGCCTGGAGGGCAAACAGTCCGTGGGGTTGCAAAGTGTTGTACACAACTGAGTGACTGAGGCCACACATAATAATAATAAAGAATAAGAAGAATAATAAGAAGAACTCTAATAAGAAGAACTCTAATAACTCTAATAATAAGAAGAACTCATACATAATAATAAGAAGAAGAACTCTAATAATAAGAAGAACTCTAACTCTAACAAACCTAAGGGACTGCGAGTAAACAGTTCATCTTCTGGAAACAGGATGGTTAAGGCATGCAGAGTGGTCTCTGATAGGAGGTGAGTGTATGCCAGGGACATAGATGACATGTCTTATAGATGGTATTTTAAAGAGAGCAAGGGCTGGTTTACAGACCTATCCCTTAAGTGAGGTTAATCTAAAGCATCTTAATAGATTGCTCACTCTAAAATGATCTATAGGAGAAATAGATTTTGTTTGGTTCCTGCTGTGTTTGTAAATGCCATAAAGGCAGCTACCGAGTTTTCTTTATCTTCTTTTGGTCAAAATCTCAAAGTCAGGTGATTCAGAGCATGGATTTTCATGTCACAACATCACTATCTTTCATCTAGTTGTGGACTTGGTTGAATTATCTCCCAAAGTTTTTGTTTCCTTGTCAGTAAGTGAAAATAATAAATGCGTTTACATCGAAGAGTGAATATGAAGGTTACATGATATGATGTATTTAAAAAATACTGAGCATTTAGTTTGCATACTGGCATATCAGTAATTGAAACTATTCAATAAATTGTATCAATTTTTATCATTAGAGAATTAATTCATGTAGCACCCAAACCATGAGAATTTAGGGGTGAGTTCCACCAGGTCCCTGCTCTTCTAGCACATATCCTAAAATTAGTCAGTGAATCTCTCTCTATGATCCAGGCACTTTTCAAAGTGCTGTCACTTCACTGAGACTTGGAGAAAGTGAGTCTGTGCATGGGTCCTTCAAGAGTGGAATCTTAGTTTTCCATATTACTCTGACTCTCCTAAGTGTACGCCCTGCTTGTTTTCAAATCCTGATATTATGGTGACCCACCTTCCTAGTATAAGTTGAATGCCTGACGTGGGACTTGGACCCTGTACTTCTCTGGTGGGACCGCTAACGTAAAACAGCAAAATGAAATATTCAAGGTTAAACTTGGCTTCATGCATGAAAAGACTTAGGAATCAATGTTCCAAAATACATAAGGGTTCAGATGGCCCAAAATATGCTCAAGGTTATGGATTTAGTTGTAGAGTAAAATACCAGAGTTTCTATATATACTTGTATTTAATCTCACCTTTTTATAATTCATTTTTGTATGTATATGTTTTATAATGTCAAATGCCACAAAGGTACATGTATAAATAAAGATAAGCAATGGATAAGGATATTTGGGGAGGGTGGGCTCTGTATATTCAAGAAAAGTTTGGAGTGTCCAGCTGGTGGACCCAGATGTGCACTTGCTAGCTTATCAGAAAGCTCATTTGTCTCCACAGGGCTGAGTAATGAGGTTGCTCCTGGAACGCAATTTATTCCCTAAAGGATTTTTCTCTTCCTGTTCAGCTGTGAAGCAAATATATTTCTTAAATATTTTGTTACTCTATTATTTTGCCTGGTAGCAATAGCACAGAGGGGACAATGGAAACAATTTGTAACTTAGTTTTTTATTACTCCTATTTTAAGTTTTAAGAAGGCTATGGAGGCCTTATTTTCCACAGTCAAGAGTAACTATAAAATTCTTTGCAACTCTTTGTTTAACATGTGTCATCCAACTCCTCCACTGTTTTCTGAAAACCTCTTAATGGAGGGAGTTTGTGAGTTACAGCTCAGTTCCCAGAGGAAAGGGAGGTAGAGGCAAGCCCCAAAGATAATTATCTGTGGGGAGAAGGAGAGATCAGAAAAATAACCTGAAAGATAGCAGAAACAATCAATGCCCTATGCACAAATGCATCTGGGTGGCCAAAGATGGGATCGTTTTCCTGAAATCTCCTTTTGGAAACAGGATGATTAAGGCATGTTATAAGAGAGATCCATGAAATAAACTTTGTTCTAAAAGAGTATATTCATTAAGATAACCTAATTGTTCTGGCATGAAGTATTTTAAATTTGTCTTAACACGGTTCTTAACACAACTGAATCTTTAAAAAGTTTGTATCAAAGGGCCAGAAATATGTTGTGTTTGTATTAAATGTATGATAAAATCAAATACCTATTTCTTATTAGTCTAAATGAAATGTATACAGATATGTAATATTTTATATAATTATGCTGGTAATGATATAATACTGATGATGATAGTAAGAAAGACACTGGTAATTGATTACATTGTCGCTGATGGATACATCTATTATTCTGTACTATCTTAAATGAAAAACATAACAGATTGGAAATGTAGAGCCAATGAGTGTATCATTATACAGCTGGACCCAGTTTTTCATTTACATCATGAAGCTTTCAGTGCTGAAACAATGTTATTTGTTTTTTTTTATGTATATGTTTTATAATGTCAAATGCCACAAAGGTACATGTATAAATAAAGATAAGCAATGGATAAGGATATTTGGGGAGGGTGGGCTCTGTATATTCAAGAAAAGTTTGGAGTGTCCAGCTGGTGGACCCAGATGTGCACTTGCTAGCTTATCAGAAAGCTCATTTGTCTCCACAGGGCTGAGTAATGAGGTTGCTCCTGGAACGCAATTTATTCCCTAAAGGATTTTTCTCTTCCTGTTCAGCTGTGAAGCAAATATATTTCTTAAATATTTTGTTACTCTATTATTTTGCCTGGTAGCAATAGCACAGAGGGGACAATGGAAACAATTTGTAACTTAGTTTTTTATTACTCCTATTTTAAGTTTTAAGAAGGCTATGGAGGCCTTATTTTCCACAGTCAAGAGTAACTATAAAATTCTTTGCAACTCTTTGTTTAACATGTGTCATCCAACTCCTCCACTGTTTTCTGAAAACCTCTTAATGGAGGGAGTTTGTGAGTTACAGCTCAGTTCCCAGAGGAAAGGGAGGTAGAGGCAAGCCCCAAAGATAATTATCTGTGGGGAGAAGGAGAGATCAGAAAAATAACCTGAAAGATAGCAGAAACAATCAATGCCCTATGCACAAATGCATCTGGGTGGCCAAAGATGGGATCGTTTTCCTGAAATCTCCTTTTGGAAACAGGATGATTAAGGCATGTTATAAGAGAGATCCATGAAATAAACTTTGTTCTAAAAGAGTATATTCATTAAGATAACCTAATTGTTCTGGCATGAAGTATTTTAAATTTGTCTTAACACGGTTCTTAACACAACTGAATCTTTAAAAAGTTTGTATCAAAGGGCCAGAAATATGTTGTGTTTGTATTAAATGTATGATAAAATCAAATACCTATTTCTTATTAGTCTAAATGAAATGTATACAGATATGTAATATTTTATATAATTATGCTGGTAATGATATAATACTGATGATGATAGTAAGAAAGACACTGGTAATTGATTACATTGTCGCTGATGGATACATCTATTATTCTGTACTATCTTAAATGAAAAACATAACAGATTGGAAATGTAGAGCCAATGAGTGTATCATTATACAGCTGGACCCAGTTTTTCATTTACATCATGAAGCTTTCAGTGCTGAAACAATGTTAGTCCTCAAGATCTTAGCACAAAGGAAGTAATTCACTGCCTCCAGTTCTGTGAATTGTGTAAATCTTCAATAGACCCAACAGGAGGTCACCCATGGCTAATGGAGCAATGTATTTCATCAGATCTGCTTTTACATGTTTCCTCAAAAAACCAAAATGGCACTTGAGGATTAAATTCTCTTTCTCAGTTCCATCTAAGATCAATAGGAAAAGCTACATGGGCTTCCTTTTTTTTCTATTATGGCAGATTTTTATGCTGGATCTAAAACCAGAAACTTACTCTTCCCTTAAAGAGGAAATCTTGTTTGAGACTCAGAATTACTTTTGTCTCATTCAAGCTAATTTAAAAAATATTTATTGAATGCAATTGCCCTCTGGAGTACACCTCAGGACGACATACAGCATCATCTGGGAGAGAAGACAGTTCTCTGTAATACGTGTCTGATTATACGGCTCCACAGCCACACTGATGAATTATTACACTCCCTGCAACTCGTACAGCTGTAGGAAAGATAAGCCATGAATGGCTTCCACAGCAGCAAGTGCAATTTCAGGAGGCAATGAATTTGCCGGGTCATTTTCACTAATGGCCTTCAGAAAGAAGATTCTTGAACATGGCATGTTGAAAGCAAATTTGATCTAAACATACTGTGGCTCTCGTGATGTCAAGCCCTTTGGAAATGCAAGGCACTCAAGACAGCCTCACATGATCAAAAATGGCACCAGAATCAATTAATGCCAACAGCCACAATTAGGAAACCACAAATGAGTAGGGACATGAGAGGCTCTAATTTCCCTTTGCCTGGGATCTCTGTTCCTGGTGACACCTGTCATGTTTCATTGACGTGAATACTTTTGGAGGCTAGTCACCATCTTCTTGAAAATTGCATTTCTGACCAGAGCTCCCCAGGCACAGTGTCAATTTATCTTCATTTGCAATGGGTCCCTGGACAGACTCTGAGTGCTCCCAGAGACGAAGATTTTATATTTGAAGAATAATACAGAGCAATGACTAGCTGCAGCCATGTATTTTAATACAGACTAATGGGAAAATGCAATTAGTTGGTACAAAGGGAAGTCAAAGTCATAGGTGCCAAGAAGAAAATATAGCAGTGACACTTAGAAGGGGCCTTCTCTCCCTGTTCACAACATCGAGATAAGGAAATTGATCTTTTTGTTGGAATAGTAATATAAGAGATATAGAAATATTCAATACAACTTCAAACCCACACTAAGAATGTTGTTTGGAAAAATGGAGTATAATCCAATAGAATCTCCACTATCTTCTTTTAAATTTTAAAAAATGTAGATCCTGTCTATAATTGCAAATATTTCCATTTTTAGAGGGCATAGCGATGAGAATTAGTTAGACCAAGTCAGAATAAAAACTCTGTATTCCACACACACATACACACTTCACATTAAATAGCATTCTATAGATAAACCATTAGATGGAGGAAAGCATCCTTATGTCTACTGTGTGTGTATGTGTGTGTGTGCTAAGTCACTTCAGTTGTGTCTGACTCTTTGTGACCCTATGGTCTGTAGCCCACCAGCCACCTCTGTCCATGAGATTCTCTAGGCAAGAGTACTGGAGTAGGTTGCTATGCCCTGCTGAGGGAATTTTATCAATCCAAGGATTGAACCTAGGTTTCCTGCAGTGCAGGCAGATTCTATTCTGCTGAGCCACTGAGGAAGGCCTCTTAGATTTACTAGCACTTGAAATCCAGAGACTGACTGCTTCCATTCTTTGCTTTTTTAGTGAAGAAATAGAAAAAGAATAGAAGAAGTAGAAGAGATAGAATGCTGAGAAATAGAAGACTGAGATACTTTTTCCTGATAAACATCTTTCTTTGTAAAAGAGCTTGGAAAATCCTAGGAGCCTATTTAAACGCAGCTTGCTCTTCCTTTAATTAACAGTTTCAGATAGATAAGTTTAAGAACTTTGCTATGGTGGGGTGGGGTGAAACGTTGTTTCTTTTCTTCATTGCTATTTCAGATTTTTTGAGAAGGTGTTTTTCTTGACCTTTAGGGTCAGTCTAGAGTGCTTACCAAACGTTGTACTGCAAGGATGCGTATTAAGAGCATAACTTTACACTGGTTGGTATTTTTTCCTTCACCTAATAGAATTGAATTTAGCACACTGAAATCGTGATGGATGATCTTAAGTAGTTAATCAAATCTCATCCTTCCATTAATCTGATTTTATTGTCATAGATGTGGTCTCAGCAGTTTGTCTTTAGCTGTAATCAGATTTCACCTTTAAGTCAAGTAAGTTCAGTTGGATTTTAACTTTTGCACGTTTTCTTCTTCTGCCAACATTGATCTAGAGAAGATTAGGATTCCTACAAAGGCTTCTTCCAAGCCTTGTTTGTGTTAACATTTGTCTAATTGCTCCTCTTTAGGTGAGATGTATTTGTCTCATAACTTAGATGAATATGTAGCAGAGGTAGCAGGTGATGACAAGTTTGAAAGTTAATGACAGGGTAAGGCAGTGGAAAGAGCTCAGGACTTTGAGGTGAACCAGATAAGCTCCTCATTTGTAAAATGGGGAATATGTTAACATTCACCTCATGGGGATGTAGTGATGATTAAGAATGATGTATCAGAGTCAGCATTTGTGACCCTATGGTCTGTAGCCCACCAGCCACCTCTGTCCATGAGATTCTCTAGGCAAGAGTACTGGAGTAGGTTGCTATGCCCTGCTGAGGGAATTTTATCAATCCAAGGATTGAACCTAGGTTTCCTGCAGTGCAGGCAGATTCTATTCTGCTGAGCCACTGAGGAAGGCCTCTTAGATTTACTAGCACTTGAAATCCAGAGACTGACTGCTTCCATTCTTTGCTTTTTTAGTGAAGAAATAGAAAAAGAATAGAAGAAGTAGAAGAGATAGAATGCTGAGAAATAGAAGACTGAGATACTTTTTCCTGATAAACATCTTTCTTTGTAAAAGAGCTTGGAAAATCCTAGGAGCCTATTTAAACGCAGCTTGCTCTTCCTTTAATTAACAGTTTCAGATAGATAAGTTTAAGAACTTTGCTATGGTGGGGTGGGGTGAAACGTTGTTTCTTTTCTTCATTGCTATTTCAGATTTTTTGAGAAGGTGTTTTTCTTGACCTTTAGGGTCAGTCTAGAGTGCTTACCAAACGTTGTACTGCAAGGATGCGTATTAAGAGCATAACTTTACACTGGTTGGTATTTTTTCCTTCACCTAATAGAATTGAATTTAGCACACTGAAATCGTGATGGATGATCTTAAGTAGTTAATCAAATCTCATCCTTCCATTAATCTGATTTTATTGTCATAGATGTGGTCTCAGCAGTTTGTCTTTAGCTGTAATCAGATTTCACCTTTAAGTCAAGTAAGTTCAGTTGGATTTTAACTTTTGCACGTTTTCTTCTTCTGCCAACATTGATCTAGAGAAGATTAGGATTCCTACAAAGGCTTCTTCCAAGCCTTGTTTGTGTTAACATTTGTCTAATTGCTCCTCTTTAGGTGAGATGTATTTGTCTCATAACTTAGATGAATATGTAGCAGAGGTAGCAGGTGATGACAAGTTTGAAAGTTAATGACAGGGTAAGGCAGTGGAAAGAGCTCAGGACTTTGAGGTGAACCAGATAAGCTCCTCATTTGTAAAATGGGGAATATGTTAACATTCACCTCATGGGGATGTAGTGATGATTAAATGAGATGGATGCTAGACTCAGAGTCAGCATTAAGAAATAGTTGTCCCTCTCATTAGGAAGTTCTAAGGATGGTAAGCTGGTTATAGCAGATAACATTTAATAATGCTTCAAAGAGGAAAGTGTAATTTTTTTTTGAGAGGAAGTTCCAAAGTGTCTTGCCCTTACCTTTTGGAAGACTAATGGTGTGGCTGAGCAGGATATTTAATTTTATGGGTGCACGGTACGTTAACGGTCAGGAGAGAAGAATGGGAAACAGATGTGGACTATGGGCATGAATACTCATGGAGGAAGACCAGATCTACTTGCAGACTTGGGCTGCGGTGAGGGAGAGGAGGGCAGTCTCGTGCTATATCACTCCCTCCAGGCATAATGGTTCTCCCTGCGATGCCCACCACCAGTGATGAAAGACTGCCATTGGAGAAGTCCCAGTTGGAGAAGCAGGAGGATGCGCATCACAACTGCTTAGTCCAAGTGTCACCTGTGTTGAGTAGTCTAGAGTAGCTATCCTCTGCATTACAGTTCTGTCTTGTTAATTTTAGAGTCACACTGGCACAGGTGGTAAAGAATCTGCCTGCAATGCAGGAGACCTAGGTTCGGTCCCCGGGTCAGGAAGATCCCCTAGAGAAGGCAATGGCCACCCACTCCAGTTTTCTTGCCTGGAGAATCCCGCTAACAGAGATGCCTGACAGACTACCTACAGTCCACGGGGGTTGCAAAGGGTCAGACAGAACTGAGCGACTAACAATTGTACTTTTACTACCTAATACAGCAAATGAGCAACTAGCACACACACACACACACACACACACACACACACACACAATCCAGTAGCTACTAGCCATATGTGGCTATTTAAATTAAATAAAGATAAAACTTTATTTCCTCAGTCACAATGTATCCACATTTCAAGTGCCCAATAGCTGCATTCAGCTAATGAGTAACATTGGAGGGTGCAGGTTTAGAACATTCCTATCATCACCCAGGGGACATCATGGGCACGACAGGCAGGTGGAGAGGTAGTCGGGGAGCCCAGTGGGGCAGGACGTGAAACATCACAGTGGACACAGGGATCCCAGCCCCAGCGTTCATTTGCTGTATGCTTTATGCGAATTCCCAAACCTCTCTGAACTTTATTTTCCTCAGCAATTAAGTAGAGGTGAATAACGGCCATCTCACAGGCTCTCATAAATATTAAAGGAATGACAAGATTTGAACATTGTGTCTGATCCAAAAGTACTCAATAAGTGACATTTGTTATTATTATCAATAACAGCAAATGGTAAAAGAAATCAATGAAAGACTCCAAATGGTAAAAACTGAATTGACATTTCTGGTTCAACAACATTTCAGTTTTATTACAGAGGTGTAGACCTTCTCAGAGGCCAGTACTTTGAATGGCTCAAAGCTTCTTCTATGTGTCTATATGACATAAATAACTTTGCAGTTTGATTTGGAAAGAGGAAAATATAAAGCACTTTTTTCATGGGAAGAAAGCGCTAGATGAAAAGGTTAAATGTATTTTTAATACATGGTAAACTCTAAACACTATTGCCTCTATCCTATCAAAACTGTATGCTTTTGTGCAGTTATTAATTTAAGATTAGCTTTCCCCCTGCTTAATATGCAAAATATACTGTGACAAAAGGTGGCCCCAGGCAGGAAAAAAAATAAATGGCCAGAATTACTCATTATAATTACAATGAAATAATGCTTTCTAGAAAACAATGTTTTCTTTTGTTTTCCTTATCCTGATAGGAAACTGTGAAAATTGAAGCTCTATTCAATTCATCCTTTCGTTCCACTTCAAACGCATTCCTGACAGCCATTTAAAAAGTCTGTCCCCCAAACCAAAATTAATATTTTCCAGACTAGTTTTGAGAATAACCGCTTGTTTGCCTGATTCTCTAGTAACCAACCTAACAATGACTTCCTGCATCAAGGGACAGAAAGGGGCTGGTGATAAATAATTCAGACTCCTGGGTTATTTCTGTTGGATCATCAAACAATGGCACCGTGTTTGTACTTCAGTCAGCAAACCCCTATGACTTTTTGTGAAGGATGCAGCGCAACATTTCTAAAGGGCAATGGGCACGACAGGCAGGTGGAGAGGTAGTCGGGGAGCCCAGTGGGGCAGGACGTGAAACATCACAGTGGACACAGGGATCCCAGCCCCAGCGTTCATTTGCTGTATGCTTTATGCGAATTCCCAAACCTCTCTGAACTTTATTTTCCTCAGCAATTAAGTAGAGGTGAATAACGGCCATCTCACAGGCTCTCATAAATATTAAAGGAATGACAAGATTTGAACATTGTGTCTGATCCAAAAGTACTCAATAAGTGACATTTGTTATTATTATCAATAACAGCAAATGGTAAAAGAAATCAATGAAAGACTCCAAATGGTAAAAACTGAATTGACATTTCTGGTTCAACAACATTTCAGTTTTATTACAGAGGTGTAGACCTTCTCAGAGGCCAGTACTTTGAATGGCTCAAAGCTTCTTCTATGTGTCTATATGACATAAATAACTTTGCAGTTTGATTTGGAAAGAGGAAAATATAAAGCACTTTTTTCATGGGAAGAAAGCGCTAGATGAAAAGGTTAAATGTATTTTTAATACATGGTAAACTCTAAACACTATTGCCTCTATCCTATCAAAACTGTATGCTTTTGTGCAGTTATTAATTTAAGATTAGCTTTCCCCCTGCTTAATATGCAAAATATACTGTGACAAAAGGTGGCCCCAGGCAGGAAAAAAAATAAATGGCCAGAATTACTCATTATAATTACAATGAAATAATGCTTTCTAGAAAACAATGTTTTCTTTTGTTTTCCTTATCCTGATAGGAAACTGTGAAAATTGAAGCTCTATTCAATTCATCCTTTCGTTCCACTTCAAACGCATTCCTGACAGCCATTTAAAAAGTCTGTCCCCCAAACCAAAATTAATATTTTCCAGACTAGTTTTGAGAATAACCGCTTGTTTGCCTGATTCTCTAGTAACCAACCTAACAATGACTTCCTGCATCAAGGGACAGAAAGGGGCTGGTGATAAATAATTCAGACTCCTGGGTTATTTCTGTTGGATCATCAAACAATGGCACCGTGTTTGTACTTCAGTCAGCAAACCTTCTTCTCTCTCTTCATGCAGCTTCTTTCTGTGAAGGATGCAAAATTTTTTCACTTTTCTTCTCCACAGACCTGGGAGATCTTATGCTCTCTGCAGCTCTGGTTCCTGATTCAGGATCCCAGGGACCGCAATGGATATGATGGCTACTCCATCCCGTCTGAATTGAGGAGGGGGTGCTTTGGTCTAGCTGAGGCCATGGTATGTGACTATCACTGGCATACTGTCAATTACACTCGTCTGGATGATGATAGCAACAGTTTATAAGTGACTGGATTTTGATATTAATTTAGTTAGTATCGAATTAATTAGAAGGTGCTTTATTGAAGCATCTGCCACCCAGCTCAATTAATTTCTTCTGTGTGTTGTTCAGATCGTTTCCCTTTTGCCACAAAAGCTTCCTAGTTGTAAGGGTGTGTCAACAATCAGACGTTTAAGAAACACTGTTTTGAAAGCTTTTCTAAATACATATATAGGTGCACCTATATGATGCATTGAATCAAAACTGCTTATACAGATTCAGGTTGACGTGTGGCAGTAAACAACAAAACTCTGTAAGGCAAAATAGTGATAATAATAAACCAAAACAAGCAACAATGGCAAAACTACCCATAATAAATAATAATTACAAAACAAACATCCACTGAGCTTTTATAGTGAACCAGTTACTGTTCTACATGCTATGTTAGAGTTTATTCGGTATTGAGACAAACTTTTTAATTATTCAAGGTGTCCAAATACAGAATAAATTCTCTTGGAAATAAGCCCACCTAACTTTGAGGAAGATAGTAACAAAAATCTCTTTAAATTTTATGAAAATTACAAGGCATGATGATCTACATAAATTTTACTTTGGCTCACTGAGTTTCAAAGCAGATTTTTAGGAGAGCAGATCAGTGTGTTGAAGTAAAAACGTAGGTGATTCAAGGTTCCTAATGCTAAGTCTTCAATTATAGCAAATCCCTTCCCTCTTCAAGTGTCAGTGTTTTTTGGTGTGTGTCCTTCCTTTCTTCCTGACAATACTGTTGATTTTACTGCATCCTGTGTGTCAAAGCCTAGCAGTAACCTTTTAATAGTAGTCGCTAAATAAAGTAAAGTAACAAGACAGCCCCAGGCAAGGGAAAAGCCTTTGGTAAGAGTCTTGGAGATGCCTGAAAATGGAACTCCTGCCCTTGTCCTGGATTTTTCTTTTTTCTTTTTTTTGGCCTCTCCAGGGACCGCAATGGATATGATGGCTACTCCATCCCGTCTGAATTGAGGAGGGGGTGCTTTGGTCTAGCTGAGGCCATGGTATGTGACTATCACTGGCATACTGTCAATTACACTCGTCTGGATGATGATAGCAACAGTTTATAAGTGACTGGATTTTGATATTAATTTAGTTAGTATCGAATTAATTAGAAGGTGCTTTATTGAAGCATCTGCCACCCAGCTCAATTAATTTCTTCTGTGTGTTGTTCAGATCGTTTCCCTTTTGCCACAAAAGCTTCCTAGTTGTAAGGGTGTGTCAACAATCAGACGTTTAAGAAACACTGTTTTGAAAGCTTTTCTAAATACATATATAGGTGCACCTATATGATGCATTGAATCAAAACTGCTTATACAGATTCAGGTTGACGTGTGGCAGTAAACAACAAAACTCTGTAAGGCAAAATAGTGATAATAATAAACCAAAACAAGCAACAATGGCAAAACTACCCATAATAAATAATAATTACAAAACAAACATCCACTGAGCTTTTATAGTGAACCAGTTACTGTTCTACATGCTATGTTAGAGTTTATTCGGTATTGAGACAAACTTTTTAATTATTCAAGGTGTCCAAATACAGAATAAATTCTCTTGAGAAATAAGCCCACCTAACTTTGAGGAAGATAGTAACAAAAATCTCTTTAAATTTTATGAAAATTACAAGGCATGATGATCTACATAAATTTTACTTTGGCTCACTGAGTTTCAAAGCAGATTTTTAGGAGAGCAGATCAGTGTGTTGAAGTAAAAACGTAGGTGATTCAAGGTTCCTAATGCTAAGTCTTCAATTATAGCAAATCCCTTCCCTCTTCAAGTGTCAGTGTTTTTTGGTGTGTGTCCTTCCTTTCTTCCTGACAATACTGTTGATTTTACTGCATCCTGTGTGTCAAAGCCTAGCAGTAACCTTTTAATAGTAGTCGCTAAATAAAGTAAAGTAACAAGACAGCCCCAGGCAAGGGAAAAGCCTTTGGTAAGAGTCTTGGAGATGCCTGAAAATGGAACTCCTGCCCTTGTCCTGGATTTTTCTTTTTTCTTTTTTTTGGCCTCTAAGTCATCATTTATTTTCATCCATCTTTATTGTTTTGGCCTGTGTGGGCCTCCCATTGCTGCAGCCTATGCCACTGCAGAGCACCAGATTTGGGTGCATGTGCTCCAGAGTGCTGGCTTGTAATTGGACACACCGGTCCAGCAGCTCCCTGGCACGTGGGATCTTCCCAGGCCTGGGATGGAACGATGCCCCTTGCACTGAAAGGTAGACTGTCTACACATTGGACCACCAGGGAAGCCCTTGCCCTGTGTTTTCATCCAGGCTTCCTCCCTGGGCCAGGGCTCCAGTCCCATTAGGACAAGCCATGTGTGGAGCCCTTATTAATGACCCTGGACAACTTGCTTTGCCAGGTGCGTGGTGGGGTTTTTGTGCTCAGATTCCAGAGGCAGCCCATCTGACTTCAAGTCCTCCCTCTACCAGTTCCTTACCTGTATGACCTTGAGCACATTTTCTTAACTTTCCATGTCTCCATTTTATCATCTATAAAATGAGGTAATAATTACAGTACATCTTTCATCAGGCAATTGTGAGGATCATAAGAGACTTAGAACAGTGCCTGAACATTGGCTTTTGGGATCATGAACTATACCAGTTCTTTATTTCCTGAAATGACACACTTTTCTGTGGCTTCTGTCTTGGTTTGGCCTCTTCATTCCACCAGGGACAACAATGAGACCATAGACTGGGGGTTTTAATAAATACAACATCCAAATATATCTAGAAATTGCAATTAAATGCAGCTATACATTTGCCTCCAGAACTGTTCTTCCCAGAAACTAAAATAACAGTATTGATTCTCCCCTTTTATGAGGTTACTGCTTTGAGTTTAAAAACCATTTATGAGTAGAACTTGTTCTAGGTGTAGTCACTCAGGTGCGATGTGGGTGTGTGGCATGCCTGTGTTTGTGGCTGAGTTGGGTGGGATGGAGGAGAAGGTGAGCTAGGAGGAAGAAAAGTTCTTATGGAGAGAGATAAATATAAAACAAAAGTGCAGCAGAATAGTTAGACAAAATGGATACCGAGGATGGGGGAACACAGCTAGAGCTGGCCTGGGTATTTCTAATTGGAAAACTGGTATCTAGTGGGATTGGGTTAAGTCTTCTGTACCTGAGGTTTTGATGTCAATAGTTTCAACCAATTTGGGAAAAGGAGAGATATGCTGATGGCAGGATCAGAAAAGCAGGTAAGATATTAAGGGCTAGATGTTATGCCAGATTCACTCATAACATAATTTCAACAGGCAAGGAATTCATGAAAAGGACGTGGCCACCAGCCATAAATCCACAGGATTTGACTCCTCCAAGAAGCTCACCCTGATTGAGCTGCACCTAAGTGATCCTTCTTTATTTGTCCATAACACCCTGGGGGCGGATCCTTCTATAACACACTGTTTTTGATGTTATATAAGGTTATTTGCTTATTCTTCTCATCTTTACCAGATGGTGAGCAAAGTTTCTGAGAGCATAGTCTGTGGGCTATCTCTCTTCCAGCCACAGTGTTTGCTCAGTCTTTGTGGAGTGTTACCATGTCTCTTCTCGGCTTTACACCATGGACATGCAACACAGAGGACAGAGGTTTGAAGTTGAGGAGATAAATCGCCATTAGCAATTTTAAGCAACTTGAACTTTCTAAATAGTGTTCCACCAGTCTTTATTTAAGGTAAGTCTTGTTAAAGGGCCACCCAAATCAGGGCTCGCATGGCCAAGAGGGTCGCGTGCCTTCTGAGATTCTTCCACATAGACTTTGGGGATGATGCCCCTAATGACTGCTTGGTCCTAAATGCATATGTAACACTGCTGAACAAAGTAGGCTGGGTGGCACAAATGAAGCATTGTGCTAGTGTTCTGTTTCTCCAAGCCGTGTCCAGAGAGTTCCTTAGATATTTTAATGTAACAATCTTTGTCCTTTATCTGCCCTCTTGGAGGAGACTTGGCCTCTTGTGAGCCCTTTGATCATTTCTCTCTTCCACCCTCCACAGGGGGCACAAGCTAAAAGGTTTCCTCCACAAAAGCTCTCATCCCCTGGCCCCTTTCTTCCCTGGCTCACATCAGTTCTACTCACATTATATGAATACAGATGCTCTGGCACTTAAGAGACAGAGAAAGGCATCCTGTAGCTGGTGGACGGCCGAGGAGAATGTGATCGCAACATTCACATAGAATACAGTTCCTTTGCTTCACATAGAATACAGTCCCTTTGCTTCAAGCGCAGATGTCTTTACAATGGACCTTTCTTTGTTAGCATAAAGGAGAATTTAAAAGACCTCTTTTAACAGATGCAGGTTCTCAGGGTGCACTACTCTCCCAGGACAGCTTGGCTGGATCTGCTGAGAAGCTTCTGGGAGCAGGTTGAGCATGTGATGACGATTTCCCATCTCAGCTCTAAGTAAGCACCAGAGGAGTCTAATGCACATTTGTTTTTATGGGACCTGATGCCAAGGTAGAAGTTCTGGTGCTCTATTTTCCGTCAGAAGGCGCCCATGCTGTACACGTAGCCAGAAGAGAAAAGAGGAAAAGAAACCAGAATAGGAATGTGTATTCTCAATGGCTAAATAATAATTAAAACAAGAACAGGATGGCATTGTTCTAAGTCACATTGAATAGTGGAGCACATCAAGGACACGTGGCAGTTATTAGCGAGAAGCTGGTAAGAGAGGTGGCAAGATAATATTTGGAAGACTTTTGCAAACGTGTTCCTTATTGAAGGTGAAAGAAACAACCTCGTCCAAGACACGTCACAATCAATACTCTAGACAAGAATATGTGTGATATGGTTGATAGTAACCAAAACTACTATGAAGTGATGAGAAAACAGAGTGAACCCAGCGTGGCCATTCAAGGCAGCAGAGCAGATGCAAAGTCTAGAGCCAGCTGCTGGGGTCTAGTTTCTGCATCTGTTAGCAGCAGTGCTTCTGTGTACCTCAGTTTGCTCATCTGTAAAATGAGGAAGACAGTAATAGAATTTATCCAAATTAGGTTCCTGAAAAGACACTATCTGTAGCCTGCTCACTAGTGACTGGCCTCTGGTATGTAAGTGCCTTTCTGTGAATATTTGATAAATAAGTAATGACGTTATTCAACACTTCCACAATACTTTTCTCTGGGAGAAAATGTCTCCTACATTTTTTAGTTGAGGGAACACATATTCTTTGATTCTGTGGCTCCATGGAGAGGTACATAAAATACAAATGCTGATTTCAAGGAAATTACAGTCTAGTTGTAGAAGCAGGAAATAGAGATATAAAACGTTGATCATTAATAACAAAGTTACCATAGTTCAAAACATTTAAACGTGTGCTCACTATATAAGATTGTTTTCTGAATGTGCACTTGGAGAGTCAATGTGACAGAGGTCATGTAAGGCTCCACCCTGAATGTCCTGTCAGAGTGAAAGTTCCACCTAAAGCAGCTAGGTTTCTATCAGAGAGTAATTTACATGACAAGGGACACCTTGGAAGGCATGCTGTAGGATGTGAAATATACACTTGGCTCTGCTTAAACCTGTCCTTTGAAAGTGCAAACACTACCTTGGTCATTCACTCATTTGTAGCCAGTAAGATAAATATACGTAACTTATTTAGCAGTAATAGTTTATGCCAATTTTTTCAGCAGTTTATGAGCACAGAAAAAGACTTACTGTTAATCTTCACAGGTTTTCTTGTACTCCATCCAAAAGAATACATCTGGTTCACATGATATCAGGTTTTGCTTTCTACACCACCGAAAAAAAAACAAACCTTTTTTTCTGCTGTAAAATATGTTTAGAATCTAAATATGCCAAAAAGTAAAATAAAATCAGCATAGCTATTTGCAAGTAGAAAACAAAATAATTAGTAACGCACAATTAGAAGCGACATTTGTCGACAAATACCTGAGCTCTTCATATGCTTTGGTTCCCCGTGGAGTCCCTGAAGAAAATACTTTGTTGTTTCTGTTGTTGCTGCTTCCTCTTCTCCTCTCTCTCTTCATTCTTCCTCCTGCTCCTTCCTTCTCTTTGATTCTTCTTTCATTTTTATAATTCAGTGTTTTATGGTGTGTTCTGCAAAGTTATCATAAATATCGATACTGTAAGAATGCCTGTTTGGTTTCTGGCTGTTTCCTTAATCACACCAGATTTTGTCATTTAGAGAAAAAGAAAGCTCGAGTCAAGATTACATTTAAAAAAAAATTTTTTTTTTGGCCCCTTCTATTGATCTTTCATGTATTTATCTTTGTTCTTTGGCCTGTGTGGGCCTCCCATCGCAGTGGCCTCCCTTGTGCAGAGCACCGGCACTGGGCTCATGCTCTGCAGAGCTCCTGCTTGGTAGTTGGACACATCTGTCCGGCTGCTCCATGCACGTGGGGTCTTCCCAGGCCAGGATCGAACCGGCGCCTTGCACTGCAAGGCGATGTCTTCACTGGACCACCAGGAAGCCTAAATTACTTTTATATGGTTAGTTTTTAGGGAAAGCTAGTGTGGTATAGGTACCCACTTGGAGAGTCAATGTGACAGAGGTCATGTAAGGCTCCACCCTGAATGTCCTGTCAGGTGAAAGTTCCACCTAAAGCAGCTAGGTTTCTATCAGAGTAATTTACATGACAAGGGACACCTTGGAAGGCATGCTGTAGGATGTGAAATATACACTTGGCTCTGCTTAAACCTGTCCTTTGAAAGTGCAAACACTACCTTGGTCATTCACTCATTTGTAGCCAGTAAGATAAATATACGTAACTTATTTAGCAGTAATAGTTTATGCCAATTTTTTCAGCAGTTTATGAGCACAGAAAAAGACTTACTGTTAATCTTCACAGGTTTTCTTGTACTCCATCCAAAAGAATACATCTGGTTCACATGATATCAGGTTTTGCTTTCTACACCACCGAAAAAAAAACAAACCTTTTTTTCTGCTGTAAAATATGTTTAGAATCTAAATATGCCAAAAGTAAAATAAAATCAGCATAGCTATTTGCAAGTAGAAAACAAAATAATTAGTAACGCACAATTAGAAGCGACATTTGTCGACAAATACCTGAGCTCTTCATATGCTTTGGTTCCCCGTGGAGTCCCTGAAGAAAATACTTTGTTGTTTCTGTTGTTGCTGCTTCCTCTTCTCCTCTCTCTCTTCATTCTTCCTCCTGCTCCTTCCTTCTCTTTGATTCTTCTTTCATTTTTATAATTCAGTGTTTTATGGTGTGTTCTGCAAAGTTATCATAAATATCGATACTGTAAGAATGCCTGTTTGGTTTCTGGCTGTTTCCTTAATCACACCAGATTTTGTCATTTAGAGAAAAAGAAAGCTCGAGTCAAGATTACATTTAAAAAAAAATTTTTTTTTTGGCCACTTCTATTGATCTTTCATGTATTTATCTTTGTTCTTTGGCCTGTGTGGGCCTCCCATCGCAGTGGCCTCTCTCGTCGCAGAGCACCGGCACTGGGCTCATGCTCTGCAGAGCTCCTGCTTGGTAGTTGGACACATCTGTCCGGCTGCTCCGCGGCACGTGGGGTCTTCCCAGGCCAGGGATCGAACCGGCGCCCCTTGCACTGCAAGGGCGATGTCTTTACCCACTGGACCACCAGGGAAGCCTAAATTACTTTTTTATATGTACGATTTAAAACACATCAGGTTTTTCTTAAGGCCGTGAAAGCTAGTGTGGTATAGGTACCCGTGTGTTTCATTTCCAAGAAAATATACTGGCATAAGTATCCCCATTACATTGTGATAATGGTCTCCAGAATAATATACCTAACCCAAAGAGTAATCTCTTTGGAATGACTTAATAGACTTAACATGTCATGCTTTATGCATTGTAGCCTTAGCTGGATTAGAAACTCTGTATGTATTTTAAACTTCACATGTCCTATTAAATTTGTCATCTGAGTTACATTGTGCATACACTTTTCAGGATATTACCTTATTTTTAGAAGAGTTTTTGAAGTCCCACTCCTCCTACCAGGGGCAATTAAATGCAGGACAACAAAAGCCTGACATATAATGAGGGAGACACTGTCAACAGAGCCAAAATAAATTGTAGAAATGGCAATGACCGAGAATCGACCATGATGAAACATTTGAGCCAAACTATCTACTCAACGTACTGGATACTCTTATGTTCATACTTACTTCGAGTGAATTTGTTAAAGCAATATTTCCCGTAGAGTAACTCCATGAAAAAAATGTTTCTACCATTAAATAAGACGTAAATTCTGTATCTATATCTTGGAAATTAATAGTGCATATTAGTCAAAAAAAAAAAAAAGAAGAAACAATGAACTCATGAAAGAGCTCTTGCCATTGAAAATATTGAGATAGAATTTGCATATTATAGTCATCATTTTATTGTTTATTTTATTTTTATAAACATATTCTGGGGCCCAAAGGAACAATAATTTTACCAACCAAAAGTAGGGACAAATATTCTTAACAATATACTGTTTCTTTTCTTTCTTTTGAGCTTTCTCTTATCTTCTAGGAGTCACATTTGCAAACCCAAATATTCAAGCATACTGAAAAATTCAAGTTTGTAATATAGAGATAAGAGTATTCAGCTATTTTAGAAGAAAAAATAACCAGTGAACTTAAGACCACATACAGATGTTACCTCAATGCTAAATAATTTTTCTTGAAGTTTGTAATTTACGTATTTTTGTTTTGTCTTAGCATTTTGTTATTGTTGTTCAGTCGCTCAATCATGCCCAACTCTTTGTCACTGCATGCACTGTAGCACACCAGGCTTCCCTGTTCTTCACCATCTCTTGGAGTATGCTCAGATTCATGTCCCTTGAATCAGCAACACCATCCATCTTCTCTTCTATCAGCCATTTCTCCTCCTGCCTCAGTCTTTCCCAGCATCAGGGTCTTTTCCAATGAGTTGGCTCTTCACATCAGGTGGCCAAATTATTAGAACTTCAGCTTCAGCATAAGTTCTTCCCATGAATATTCAGGGTTTAGGATTCATTGGTTTGATCTTCTTGCTCTCCAAGGGACTCTCAAGAATCTTCTCCAACACCACAGTTAAAAGCATCAGTTATTTTGTGCTCAGCCTTCTTTATGGTTAGACTCTCCCATCTAGTCATGACTACTGGAAAACCATAGCTTTGACTATACAGACCTTTGTTGACAGAGTGATATCTCCTCTTTTTAACATGCTGTTCACACACACACATATTAGGTTTGTCATAGCTTTTTGTCAAAGAAGTAAGTGTTTTTAATTGTGTAGCTACTATCATCATCTGCAGTGATTTTGGAGCCCAAGAGCATAGTTTGTCACTGTTTCCATTTTTCCCCCATCTGTTTGCTGTGAAGAGATAGGACCAGATGCCATGATCTTAGCTTTTTGAATGTTGAGTTTTAAGCCAGCTTTTTCACTCTCCTCTTTCACCTTCATTGAGAGACTCTTTAATTCCTCTTTGTTTTCTGCCATAAGGGTGCTGTCATCTGCATATCTGAGGTTGTTGATATTCTCCCAGAAATCTTGATTCCAGCTTGTGAGACATTTAGCCCAGCATTTTGTGTGATGTACACAGAGCCTGATGTTGGGAGAAATAAAAGGCAAAAGGAGAAAGGGATGACAGAGGACAAGATGGTTGTTTGGCATTACTGAATCAATGGACATGAGTTTGAGCAGGCTCTGGGAGATGGTGAAGGAGAGGGAAGCCTGGCATGCTATAGTCCTTGGGGTCACAAAATTGTCGGACACAACTGAGAGACTGAACCGATACTGATACATTGCATGTAAGTTAAGTAAGCATGATGACAATATACAGGCTTGACATATTCCTTTCCCAATTTTGAACTAGTCTGTTGTTTCATGTCCCGTTCTACCTGTTACTTCCTGACCTGCATACAGGTTTCTCAGGAGACAGGTAAGGTGATCTAGTATTCCCATCCCTTTAAGAACTTTCCACAGTTTGTTGTGATCCACACAGTCAAAGGCTTTAGCATAGTCAGTGAAGCAGAAGTAAATGTTTTTCTGGAATTTACTTGCTTTTTCTATGATCCAACGAATGTTGGCAATTTGATCTCTGATTCCTGTGCCTTTTCTAAACTTAGCTTGTACCTCTGGAAGTTCTTGGTTCACGTATTTTTGAAGCCAAGCTTGAAGACTTTCTATTGAAATATAACTGATACAACATAAATTTTACCATTTAGAAGTGCATACTCCCATAGTTTTAGTATATTTACTTTGTTGTATAACCATCGTACATGTGTGCCCATTTTTGGGACATGTGTGCCCAGGCCCGGGGTTCAGTCTTGGGGTGTCCATCTGTTATGGTTTGTCATGTGAAGAGTTTTTTTAGCTACTATCATCATCTGCAGTGATTTTGGAGCCCAAGAGCATAGTTTGTCACTGTTTCCATTTTTCCCCCATCTGTTTGCTGTGAAGAGATAGGACCAGATGCCATGATCTTAGCTTTTTGAATGTTGAGTTTTAAGCCAGCTTTTTCACTCTCCTCTTTCACCTTCATTGAGAGACTCTTTAATTCCTCTTTGTTTTCTGCCATAAGGGTGCTGTCATCTGCATATCTGAGGTTGTTGATATTCTCCCAGAAATCTTGATTCCAGCTTGTGAGACATTTAGCCCAGCATTTTGTGTGATGTACACAGAGCCTGATGTTGGGAGAAATAAAAGGCAAAAGGAGAAAGGGATGACAGAGGACAAGATGGTTGTTTGGCATTACTGAATCAATGGACATGAGTTTGAGCAGGCTCTGGGAGATGGTGAAGGAGAGGGAAGCCTGGCATGCTATAGTCCTTGGGGTCACAAAATTGTCGGACACAACTGAGAGACTGAACCGATACTGATACATTGCATGTAAGTTAAGTAAGCATGATGACAATATACAGGCTTGACATATTCCTTTCCCAATTTTGAACTAGTCTGTTGTTTCATGTCCCGTTCTACCTGTTACTTCCTGACCTGCATACAGGTTTCTCAGGAGACAGGTAAGGTGATCTAGTATTCCCATCCCTTTAAGAACTTTCCACAGTTTGTTGTGATCCACACAGTCAAAGGCTTTAGCATAGTCAGTGAAGCAGAAGTAAATGTTTTTCTGGAATTTACTTGCTTTTTCTATGATCCAACGAATGTTGGCAATTTGATCTCTGATTCCTGTGCCTTTTCTAAACTTAGCTTGTACCTCTGGAAGTTCTTGGTTCACGTATTTTTGAAGCCAAGCTTGAAGACTTTCTATTGAAATATAACTGATACAACATAAATTTTACCATTTAGAAGTGCATACTCCCATAGTTTTTAGTATATTTACTTTGTTGTATAACCATCGTACATGTGTGCCCAGGCGTTTCAGTCGTGTCCATCTCTTTGTGACCCTGTAGACTGCAGACCATCAGGCTACCCTATCTATGGGGCTTTCAAGGCAAGAATACTGGAGTGGGTTGCCATACCTCCTTCTCTAGGGGATTTTCCAACCTAGGGATGGAACCTGCAGCTCCTGCACTCCTGCATTGCAGGTGGATTCTTTACCCACTAAGGCACCTGGGAAGCCCAGTGTAACAACTACCACTATCTGATTTCAGAACATTTCAGTCACTCCGCCTAAAGAAATCCCATAACTCCTGCCAATTAGTCCAAATTCCTTCCTTAACCCTGTCTCCTGGCAACTGCTAACCTATTTTCTATCTCTATAGATTTTCCTGGTCTGGACATTTTATATAAATGGAATCATAATCTTTCACTTAGTATGTTTTCCAGGCTAACCCACGTTGTAGCATCCCCTTCATGACTGAATAATATTTCATTGTATGAATTTATCACATTTTTAAAATCTGTTATCACTTGATGGGAATTTGGTTGTTTCTGTTTGGGGGCTATTATGAATAATGTTGCTGTGAAAATTTATTCCAAGTTTTTCCATGAAGATGATTTCACTTCTCTCAGAATATACCTAGGAGTGGAATTGCTGGGTGGTATGACAATTCTGTGTTTAACCTTCTGAGAAACTGCCATACTTCCACATTAGCTGAACCATTTTTGCAAATTCCCATTAGCAGTGTTTGAGGGTTTCAGTTTTTCACCAACACTTGATATTTTGCTTTTACCCCTCTAGCTCTATTGAGATATAATTGACATACAATATTGTGTGAGTTTAAGATGTACAATGTGTTGGTGTGATGCATTTACATATTGCAAAATGATTACCACCATTGCATTAGCTAATATTTGCATATTATATCACATAATTACCATTTAAGATTTACTCTTTTACAACTTTTAAGTATACAGTGCAGTAGTACTGACTATAGTCACTTACACTCTACGTTAGAGCACTTATGCTTATCCCTTAGGATAGAAACTGCATCTCCTGTGACTGAGAAAGTATTCATCTTATTGCTGGAAGTTTCTCCCACCCCTAGCACCTGGTTACACGATTCTGATCTCTGTTCCTATTTTTGCTTTATTAGATTCCTCATTGTCTTTCTGTGTCTGGCATTTCAGTCAACATACTGTCCCTAAGGTCCATCCATGTTCTTTCAATGTTAGGATGTCTTTTCTCATGGTCAAATGATATTTCATTGTATAGATATGTCACATCCTCTTTATCCATTCTTCTGTTGATGGAGACTTAAACATTGTTTCTATGTCTTGACTATTGTGAATAATGCTGCAATAAACACAGGGGTCTCTTTGATATCCTGTTTTCACTTTCTTTCAATATATACCCAGAACTGAGGCTTGTTAGATCATATGGTAGTTCTATTTTTTATATTTTTAAAGGAACGTCCATACTATTTTCCGTATTGGCTATACGAATAAACATTCCCACCGACAATGCAAAAGTGTTCTTTTTTTTCTGCACCCTTGCCAACACTTGTCTTTTATCTTTTTGATCACAGCATTCTAACACATATAAGATGATATCTCCTTGTAATTTTAATTTGCATTTATGTTATGGTAAATGATGTTGGGCACATTTTCATGCACCTGTTGGCTATTTGAATGTCTTCTTTGGAAAAATATCTATTTAGATCCTTTGTATATCTTAAAATTGGAGTTTTTGTTTGTTTGCTTTGGTACTGAGTTATATGAGTTCCTTGTACATTAATCCCTTACAGAATATGTGGTTTACAAATACATCCAATAGGTTACCTTTTCATTTTGTTGATGGTTTCCTTTGTTAAGCAAAAGCTTTTGAATCTGATGTAGTCCCACTTGTATACTTCTGCTTTTGATCACTTTCCTTTTGGTATTAAATCCAAAATAACATAGCCAAGGTCAATGTCAAAGATCTTGCTCTCAATGTTTTCTTCTAGGTGTCTTGTGGTTTTAGGTCTTACATTCAAGTCTTTGATCAGTGTGAGTTAATTTTTGTGTATGATATAAGAGAGTTAGCTAGTTTTATCCTTTTGTTTTTTGGGAGTTCCAGCACCATTTATTGACAAGACAGTCCTTTCCATGTTGTATATTCTTGACCCCTTTGTCAAAAATTAATTGACCATATGTCCATGGGTATATTTCTGGTCTCTTTATTCTATTCCATTAGTTTGTGTATCTGTTTTAATGTCACTATTGTACTGTTTTCATTACTATAGTTTTGCAATATAGATTTAAATCAAGCTTTTTTTAAGATCACTTTAAATTTCAGAGGTCTTGGTTCTATACAAATTTCACATCCTCTTTATCCATTCTTCTGTTGATGGAGACTTAAACATTGTTTCTATGTCTTGACTATTGTGAATAATGCTGCAATAAACACAGGGGTCTCTTTGATATCCTGTTTTCACTTTCTTTCAATATATACCCAGAACTGAGGCTTGTTAGATCATATGGTAGTTCTATTTTTTATATTTTTAAAGGAACGTCCATACTATTTTCCGTATTGGCTATACGAATAAACATTCCCACCGACAATGCAAAAGTGTTCTTTTTTTTCTGCACCCTTGCCAACACTTGTCTTTTATCTTTTGATCACAGCATTCTAACACATATAAGATGATATCTCCTTGTAATTTTAATTTGCATTTATGTTATGGTAAATGATGTTGGGCACATTTTCATGCACCTGTTGGCTATTTGAATGTCTTCTTTGGAAAAATATCTATTTAGATCCTTTGTATATCTTAAAATTGGAGTTTTTGTTTGTTTGCTTTGGTACTGAGTTATATGAGTTCCTTGTACATTAATCCCTTACAGAATATGTGGTTTACAAATACATCCAATAGGTTACCTTTTCATTTTGTTGATGGTTTCCTTTGTTAAGCAAAAGCTTTTGAATCTGATGTAGTCCCACTTGTATACTTCTGCTTTTGATCACTTTCCTTTTGGTATTAAATCCAAAATAACATAGCCAAGGTCAATGTCAAAGATCTTGCTCTCAATGTTTTCTTCTAGGTGTCTTGTGGTTTTAGGTCTTACATTCAAGTCTTTGATCAGTGTGAGTTAATTTTTGTGTATGATATAAGAGAGTTAGCTAGTTTTATCCTTTTGTTTTTGGCAGTTCCAGCACCATTTATTGACAAGACAGTCCTTTCCATGTTGTATATTCTTGACCCCTTTGTCAAAAATTAATTGACCATATGTCCATGGGTATATTTCTGGTCTCTTTATTCTATTCCATTAGTTTGTGGATCTGTTTTTAATGTCACTATTGTACTGTTTTCATTACTATAGTTTTGCAATATAGATTTAAATCAAGCTTTTTTTTTTAAGATCACTTTAAATTTCAGAGGTCTTTGCAGTTCTATACAAATTTGAGAACTGAAATCAGCCAAATGAACACTTAGAAAAGTCCTATAGTTTTTTAAAAATTGAGATATAATTCACATGACATTTTAAAGTATGCAATTCAGTGGTTTTTTAGAATGTTCACAAGCTTGTATAATCATAACTGCTATCAAATTCCAGAATATTTTCATTATCCCAAAAACAAACTTTATGTTTTATCATTCCCTCTCCATTCACCCTTTCCTTTTAGCTTCTGGTGACTACTAATGTACTTTCCATTTCCAGAGATTTGTCTATTCTGGAAATTTTATGTAAAAGAATCATATGTGATTTTTGTATGTGTTACTACTTTCACTTAGCATTATGTTTTCAAAATTCCCCTATGTTGTGAAATGTATCAGTACTTCATTCCTTCTTAATGGGTGAATAGTATTTCATTTGTGTGTATATTACATTTTATTTATCCATTCATAATCTCAGTTGCCTTTATTTTTTGTCATTTTGAATAATATTGATTTATATGTTTGTGTACATTTTTGTATACAAATATATATTCTAATTCTCTTGGGTATATATATAAAAATGAAAGTATGGGGTGATATAATAGCTATGTTTATCTTTCTAAGGAACTGCCAAACTTTTCCATAGGAGCTGTACCATTTTACATTCTCACCAGCAGTACATAAGGGTTCCAATTTCTCTGTATTTTCACGAAGACTTGTTATCTTCAGTTCATCCTGATGGCTGTAAACCTGTGTCTCAGTGTGACTTTTGTTTGCTTTTGCCTAAAGGCCAATGATGTTGAGCATTCATTCACGATATAAGAGAGTTAGCTAGTTTTATCCTTTTGTTTTGGCAGTTCCAGCACCATTTATTGACAAGACAGTCCTTTCCATGTTGTATATTCTTGACCCCTTTGTCAAAAATTAATTGACCATATGTCCATGGGTATATTTCTGGTCTCTTTATTCTATTCCATTAGTTTGTGGATCTGTTTTTAATGTCACTATTGTACTGTTTTCATTACTATAGTTTTGCAATATAGATTTAAATCAAGCTTTTTTTTTTAAGATCACTTTAAATTTCAGAGGTCTTTGCAGTTCTATACAAATTTGAGAACTGAAATCAGCCAAATGAACACTTAGAAAAGTCCTATAGTTTTTTAAAAATTGAGATATAATTCACATGACATTTTAAAGTATGCAATTCAGTGGTTTTTTAGAATGTTCACAAGCTTGTATAATCATAACTGCTATCAAATTCCAGAATATTTTCATTATCCCAAAAAGAAACTTTATGTTTTATCATTCCCTCTCCATTCACCCTTTCCTTTTAGCTTCTGGTGACTACTAATGTACTTTCCATTTCCAGAGATTTGTCTATTCTGGAAATTTTATGTAAAAGAATCATATGTGATTTTTGTATGTGTTACTACTTTCACTTAGCATTATGTTTTCAAAATTCCCCTATGTTGTGAAATGTATCAGTACTTCATTCCTTCTTAATGGGTGAATAGTATTTCATTTGTGTGTATATTACATTTTATTTATCCATTCATAATCTCAGTTGCCTTTATTTTTTGTCATTTTGAATAATATTGATTTATATGTTTGTGTACATTTTTGTATACAAATATATATTCTAATTCTCTTGGGTATATATATAAAAATGAAAGTATGGGGTGATATAATAGCTATGTTTATCTTTCTAAGGAACTGCCAAACTTTTCCATAGGAGCTGTACCATTTTACATTCTCACCAGCAGTACATAAGGGTTCCAATTTCTCTGTATTTTCACGAAGACTTGTTATCTTCAGTTCATCCTGATGGCTGTAAACCTGTGTCTCAGTGTGACTTTTGTTTGCTTTTGCCTAAAGGCCAATGATGTTGAGCATTCATTCACGTGCTTATTGACTATTTATGTTTTCTTCTGAGAAATGCTTATTCAAATTCTTTCCTCATTTTTAAATTGGGTTATTGGTCTTTTTACTTTTGAAATGTAAGAGATTTTTTCTTTTTTTTTTTTTTAATAGCTGCTACATCCTTATCAGACATATGACTTGCCGATACATTTTCTTTCTGTGGGTTGTCCTTTCACTCTCTCTATAATGTGGTCAATGTGGTCCTATAGTAATTTTTTTTTTAAAGTATTCATTTGTATTTAATTCCAAATTTTCCAATTTTATTTGACACCAGTGGAAACACTGTGCTGGATGCTGAGCTTAGCTGCTGTAAAGCTTTCCTTTTCTTTGGATTATATAAATTATATAAGAACCTGGCAAAGGAAAACAGCTTTAGAGATACAAGGAAGGACAGAAATGTTCATATTTTCATATGGCTAAAAAGATCCCAACAGTCATGATGATCTGTATATAAGACCACTTTAAAAAACAATTCTAGACCATTTTTAAAAACTTTACTTTTGTTAGTCCATGCCTGTGAATTGATGTAAATGAGGAGAGAATAGATTGCTCTAGCCATCCTATAAACCCTAGGAGATAAGGAGCTGAATCAAACTCCATACTGTGCACAGATAAACCTGTATCTTCCTCAATCCAGAGATCCCCATATGAATAAAGTGGGAAAATGTCAGAGACAACAAAAGAGGGTGAAAAGAAGAGGGAAAGAGATCCTTCCAAAATTCAGGACTGGATCTGAGAACTTCTTGGGAGAGAATGTTTATTATGCAACTGCCTGAGGTGGGGACACTTCTTAGGATTTCAATTGGAATGGGTCAATGTGGTCACTTCAAACTCATAGCAGCTGCAAATATAAAAGGATCTCTAGATGTTTTATATATATCTATCAGCCTGCAAAAGTCAGTGGTGTTGCTTCAATCTTCTGTTTATGTTGACAAACAGGAGAGTGATTTGTCCAAGGCCCAACAGATAAAGAATATGGCTGGAAACATATACCATTTGAACATATACCATTTAAAGAGAACAAATCTATTCTGTTTCATTGTTATGGACCACGCTTTAGGAGGACAATCATTTTGGAGAGTCAACTATCATCCATGATTAGATATGTAAGTCAATGCTAAGACAAGGAACAATGTATCCTCACTGATAACCCACACCAAAGAGGTTTAATAATTCCCAGATGCTCCTTCTCTGGCCTCCAAAGGATACAGAGTGATTATTTTTATTATTTTTTCTTTTCTTGTTATTATTTTTTTTTCTTCTTTTTAAAAAAAAATTATTGATTTTTTTTTCTATTTTTTTTAATTTTAATTTTTTTTGCGAACCTTTGTGTTGAGGGCTGGCTTTCGATAGATCACAGCGAGGGAGCTGCTCAGCTACACACAAACCCCCCACCCAGAAGCAGGTCATCTACAAATGGTTTAGCACCAGGTTCCCCAGGAACATGTGGTGTGTGATGTGTCAGAGGGCGTTACAGTAATTATTCTAAATGATAGTAGATAATTTTTACATGACTACCTTTCTTTTTCCCTGAGAATTTAAGGCTCATACTATCGTATTCCCATTTCAATACCAGAACTGAACACAGTATCTTACGGGATTTCTAAACACTAGGAAAAAAAAAAATCATGAATAAAAAAGCACATAAATAAATAAGAGTGAACAGTTCTGTAACTCTTGCTATGTGCAGATACTGTTCTAAATACTTTTCATCTGTTACTCATATAAACGTATCAAAAAAGTAAATAATTCCCTTCATTGGACAGATAGGGAAATGGACTCAAAGGCCTGGATTTGCAATCAGTGCTTTTAAGCATTGTGCTTAACACCCTCTCCCCAAAATGAACCAGAAGCTTATTTATGTAAATGTACAGCCAGTCCCATGCTTGCCTTTTTGCATTTCTAAGATACTGAGCTTTTTTTCAGAGATAATAGATCAAAACTGCAGGCCATGCATCAGTGCAGAAGAGAAAATCTTGACCTCAAACAATACCCGGAATGAATGTTTCACCCCATATAGAGCCAAATGGCCGGACATGACCAGAACCTGAGCAGTGGAACCCTTTCAGAAGCAAAGGGTTCACTGTCTAGGAAAATACAGTGTTGAAGCCCCTTTAGCATGTGAAAATGAAAGTGTTAGTCACTCAGTTGTGTCCAACTCTTTGCGATCCCATGGACGGTAGCCCACTAGGCTCCTCTATCCATGGAATTCTCTAGGCA
This sequence comes from Tragulus kanchil, assembly GCA_022376925.1. Classification (NCBI taxonomy): domain Eukaryota; kingdom Metazoa; phylum Chordata; class Mammalia; order Artiodactyla; family Tragulidae; genus Tragulus; species Tragulus kanchil. Next base: position 8,024,673 of record JAIOJX010000026.1, on the reverse strand, counting down.
AGAATACTGGAGTTGGTAGTCATTCCCTTCTCCATGGATCTTCCCAACCCAGGGATCTAACCCAGGTCTCTGGCATTGCAGACACATTCTTTACCATCTGAGCCATCAGAGAAGCCAATCCCTTTAGCATACCTTCCCTTAAACGCCCGAGTTCTAAAGCCCTCCAATGGTAACCCCCTTACCAGTATGTCCACATACCAGTCCTACTCCCTTAACTCAGAAAAGTTTGAATCCCCAATCTGGGAGACAGATCTGAGCTATACTTCCTGTCTCCTTGCCCGCTGAGCTTGCAATAAAGCTTTTTCTTTCCTCAAAGGCCAATGCCTTTAGTATAAACTTCTCTGTGCATCAGGCATCAAGCCCTTGGCCAGGTAACAATTTCCTTTTGCCATAAAGTCAGGAGAAGTTAGAAAGCAGTCACTTCTCAATCCAGCTTTCAGGTCCTCTTGTCTCCGTAGTCCTTCACAAAAATCTACTTGATTGCTGATGATACTGAGAATGCTAAAGAACTGAGTTTGTTGGTTTCCCTTTCTTTCCTCCACCAGTGATAGGTGCGGGCAGAAGGAAGGTCAGGGGCCTTGCAGGCTTCACGCCTGCCTGAGATGCCAAGCTTCTGGGAGTAGCACAAAAGCTAGACTTGTTTGCAGAAAGATTGGATGCCCAGAATGGTCAAAGAGGAGGTGGCTTAGGATGACTCAGCAGATGGAAGCACTCTAACAGCAGAGGCCACATGTTTAAGTGCATGTGTGCTGCCTCTGAACTGGTGTCTCATTTTTCACCAGACCGTGTCACTGTGTCCTTGTCTGACATAGTTATATGAAATGCAGACCACCACTTCTGTTTGGCTAGGATGAATGCTAACCAGGAAAAGGATTTAGAATGGTACAGAAATTGGTCCTACTCTTAGGTGATAATGGAAACATGTGTTCAAGCATCTCTATCTGAGTGATCTCCTGAGCAATGGCGGACATGACCAGAACCTGAGCAGTGGAACCCTTTCAGAAGCAAAGGGTTCACTGTCTAGGAAAATACAGTGTTGAAGCCCCTTTAGCATGTGAAAATGAAAGTGTTAGTCACTCAGTTGTGTCCAACTCTTTGCGATCCCATGGACGGTAGCCCACTAGGCTCCTCTATCCATGGAATTCTCTAGGCAAGAATACTGGAGTTGGTAGTCATTCCCTTCTCCATGGATCTTCCCAACCCAGGGATCTAACCCAGGTCTCTGGCATTGCAGACACATTCTTTACCATCTGAGCCATCAGAGAAGCCAATCCCTTTAGCATACCTTCCCTTAAACGCCCGAGTTCTAAAGCCCTCCAATGGTAACCCCCTTACCAGTATGTCCACATACCAGTCCTACTCCCTTAACTCAGAAAAGTTTGAATCCCCAATCTGGGAGACAGATCTGAGCTATACTTCCTGTCTCCTTGCCCGCTGAGCTTGCAATAAAGCTTTTTCTTTCCTCAAAGGCCAATGCCTTTAGTATAAACTTCTCTGTGCATCAGGCATCAAGCCCTTGGCCAGGTAACAATTTCCTTTTGCCATAAAGTCAGGAGAAGTTAGAAAGCAGTCACTTCTCAATCCAGCTTTCAGGTCCTCTTGTCTCCGTAGTCCTTCACAAAAATCTACTTGATTGCTGATGATACTGAGAATGCTAAAGAACTGAGTTTGTTGGTTTCCCTTTCTTTCCTCCACCAGTGATAGGTGCGGGCAGAAGGAAGGTCAGGGGCCTTGCAGGCTTCACGCCTGCCTGAGATGCCAAGCTTCTGGGAGTAGCACAAAAGCTAGACTTGTTTGCAGAAAGATTGGATGCCCAGAATGGTCAAAGAGGAGGTGGCTTAGGATGACTCAGCAGATGGAAGCACTCTAACAGCAGAGGCCACATGTTTAAGTGCATGTGTGCTGCCTCTGAACTGGTGTCTCATTTTTCACCAGACCGTGTCACTGTGTCCTTGTCTGACATAGTTATATGAAATGCAGACCACCACTTCTGTTTGGCTAGGATGAATGCTAACCAGGAAAAGGATTTAGAATGGTACAGAAATTGGTCCTACTCTTAGGTGATAATGGAAACATGTGTTCAAGCATCTCTATCTGAGTGATCTCCTGAGGGAAATGGTCTGAATTACAATCTGAATTGCTTGAACTAGGCACAGCTGATGCCCCTTCCACTGTGACATGGGTGCTGAGGACCGCTGCATTGCTAACGTTCTCTTTCACAACAACAGAAGTGCAGTCAGGCTTAAGACCAAACACATATCACTGTGTGTCCAGACCCTCAGTGCATCCCTGGGAATACTTACTTGGCAGTGCAGTGGTTAAGACTCCACACTTCCGGGCTTCCCCTGGTGGTCCAGTGGGTGGGGACGCTGCCTTGCAGTGCAAGGGGCGCCGGTTCGAGCCCTGGCCTGGGAGGATCCCATGTGCCGCGGAGCGGCTGGACTGATGTGTCCAATTACCGAGCCAGAGCTCTGGAGCGCATGCGCCCAGAGCTGGCGCTCTGCAACGACAGATGCCACCGCGATGGGAGGCCCGCAGGAGCCAAGGAACAAGGATGGATGAACAGAGAGAAACGAAAGACCAAGCTCCCCTCCCTCCCCAACCTGACCCCTGCCCCAAAATAAATATAAATAAATAAATCTTTAAAAAAAGACTCCACACTTCCAATGCAGGGGGCATGGGTTTGATCCCTGACTGGGGAACTAAGATCCTGTTTGCCACACAGCACGGCCAAAAACTAAAACTAAAAGTAAAACCAATGCATCATTGGACTTACAAAGCCAGTAACTGAGAAACTTACTCAGCTTCCCATTGCTGTCACTTGGGGAGTTTAAAATTACTGATGCTTCATCCCCCCTCACATATTCCTGGGATGGATATGAGGATTTTAAAAAGTTTCCAGGTGATTCTGATGTGCAGCCATGATAGAAGCCCTCTTCCCTAGTATCTTTAAAAACTTCTGAGGCCCAAATGAACAGTTTTAGTACATCTGTTGGACTTCCCAAGTGTCTCAGTGGTAAAGAATACACCTCCAGGGTTTCCCTGGTGGTCCAGTGGGTAAGGACACCGCCTTACAGTGCAAGGGGCGCCAATAGAAGTGGCCCACCAACCCCTCTTCCTCCCAAGCCTGCCCCCGAAAAAAAAATAAAATAAAATAAAATAAGAGATCATTAAAAAAAAAAAAAAAAGAATACACCTCCAATATAGGAGACATGGATTTGATCCCTGGATTGAGAAGATCTCACGGAGAAGGAAATGGCAATCCACTCCAGTGTTCTTGCCTGGAAAATCCCATGGACAGAGGAACCTGGCAGGCTATGGCCCGTGGAGTCATACAAGAGTTGCATATGACCTAGTGACTAGACCACCAGCATTGAACATATTGATGAACAGATTTGATGGATCTCCCAAGGTTATTATAAGGATCAAATGAGATAGTGCCTGTAAATTGCTCAGCACAGTTCTTGACAAGAACAAGGTCTCAATAAATACTAATTCTTTTTTTAAATGTTGTTTTATTTTTTCCCCATCATGCCTCTTTTTTATTTATATATATTTTTTCATTCATCTTTTATTCTTTGGCATGTTTGGGCCTCTCATTTCAGTGGCCTCTCTCCTTGTAGAGCACCGACTCTGGGCGCGCATGCTCCAGAATGCTGGCTCGTGATTGGACACACTGGTCCAGCTGCTCTGCGGCATGTGAGATCTTCCCAGACCAGGGATCGAACCAGTACCCCTTGCACTGCAAGGCAGACTCTTTACCCACTGGGCCAGTGGGGAAGTCCAATACTAACTCTTATTTGTCTCAACTGTGTGTATGCACACACACACACTATATTACAATCCTGCAATCAAATCACAAGTTAAATATAGGAATTTTCTCATTAACTGAGGATCAAGCTTAAGCTTACTTTAAAAAATTGTATTAAATTATTCTAAACTACAGTTGCCCATTTCTCTGCTTAAGAATGCCAAGTCTAACTGACAAATAATTTCTTCCTTGGATGTTTAGGTGTTGGTTTAGGACTGTTAGTGAGTCATAATTTCTATCTTCTACATATCCAAGTACCAGGAGGTTCAAATATGAAAATGAGGCCTAATTCAAAGGTGAATGCTTAAAATCTTATTATTTATTAGATTTTATTTTAAATCTTAGTTATTGGTTTATTTTTTAGCAATATGTCTCTTATCTCTCACAGTGAAAAGTCAAAATAAATTTGGCCAAAGTCCTGGCCAGTTAGAGTAAAATAATGCTTGTAATTCTGGGTATTCTCACCATAAGACTGCTGTTGCCTATGTGTTCATTGAATTCATGTTCAGATTGAGAAGATCTCACGGAGAAGGAAATGGCAATCCACTCCAGTGTTCTTGCCTGGAAAATCCCATGGACAGAGGAACCTGGCAGGCTATGGCCCGTGGAGTCATACAAGAGTTGCATATGACCTAGTGACTAGACCACCAGCATTGAACATATTGATGAACAGATTTGATGGATCTCCCAAGGTTATTATAAGGATCAAATGAGATAGTGCCTGTAAATTGCTCAGCACAGTTCTTGACAAGAACAAGGTCTCAATAAATACTAATTCTTTTTTTAAATGTTGTTTTATTTTTTCCCCATCATGCCTCTTTTTTATTTATATATATTTTTTCATTCATCTTTTATTCTTTGGCATGTTTGGGCCTCTCATTTCAGTGGCCTCTCTCCTTGTAGAGCACCGACTCGGGGCGCGCATGCTCCAGAATGCTGGCTCGTGATTGGACACACTGGTCCAGCTGCTCTGCGGCATGTGAGATCTTCCCAGACCAGGGATCGAACCAGTACCCCTTGCACTGCAAGGCAGACTCTTTACCCACTGGGCCAGTGGGGAAGTCCAATACTAACTCTTATTTGTCTCAACTGTGTGTATGCACACACACACACTATATTACAATCCTGCAATCAAATCACAAGTTAAATATAGGAATTTTCTCATTAACTGAGGATCAAGCTTAAGCTTACTTTAAAAAATTGTATTAAATTATTCTAAACTACAGTTGCCCATTTCTCTGCTTAAGAATGCCAAGTCTAACTGACAAATAATTTCTTCCTTGGATGTTTAGGTGTTGGTTTAGGACTGTTAGTGAGTCATAATTTCTATCTTCTACATATCCAAGTACCAGGAGGTTCAAATATGAAAATGAGGCCTAATTCAAAGGTGAATGCTTAAAATCTTATTATTTATTAGATTTTATTTTAAATCTTAGTTATTGGTTTATTTTTTAGCAATATGTCTCTTATCTCTCACAGTGAAAAGTCAAAATAAATTTGGCCAAAGTCCTGGCCAGTTAGAGTAAAATAATGCTTGTAATTCTGGGTATTCTCACCATAAGACTGCTGTTGCCTATGTGTTCATTGAATTCATGTTCAGACTTACGAGAAATTGTACAAATTATGTTTTGATCAATGGAGTCATCTTTGTTGATTCATGGGTCAATATAAATTTCCCTTTTAAGCCATTGGCAGCACACTTTGAGGATAGAGGTGTTCCATCCCTTCAAAAGGTTGTGGCTAGTGGCTTCCCTGGTGGTCCAGTGGATAAAGAGTCCACCTTGCATTGCAAGGGGCGCCAGTTTGATCCTTGGCCCAGGGAGGTCCCACATGCTGAGGAATAGCTGGGCCAGTGTGTCCAATTATGAGCCAGTGCTCTGGAGCACATGTGCCCAGAGCCAGTGCTCAGCAATGGGAGAGGCCACTGCAATGGGAGGCCCACACAGGCCAAAGAATAAAGATGGATGAAAAATAAACGATGACTTAGAGGCAAAAAAGTAAAAACACATTAAAACGTCATGGCTATGTTGGGACATTCAGGAGGTGAGTGGGAGGGCGGGCAGGGCAAGCTGAACAGGGAGAGAGAGCAGCAGCGGTGCAGGAGCTCAAGGTATGACATACTTGGCATATCCGAGAAAGTGGAGGAAGGGTGTTAAAAAGTGATACAGAAAAGTGATATTTGGCTGGGCGGCTGGAGAGATTTACAGAGGCTTAGGTCTGCATCTTTGTTCTTTTTTCTTATAAATTTTTAAATTTTATTTTTGGCTGTCCTGGGTCTCTGTTGCTGCACATGGGCTTTCTCTAGTTGCTGAGAGTGGGAGATACTCTCTAGTTCTGGTGCTCTGGCTTCTCATTGTGATAGTTTCTCTTGTTATGACTCATGGCCTCTAGATCACGGGCTCATTTGTTGCACTGCTTGGGTTTATTTGCCCAATGGCATGTCTGGAACCTTCCCAGACAAGGGATTGAACCTGTATCCCTTACACTGGCAGGCAGATTCTTAAAAGACATCATGGCCTCTAGGATCTTATTATTTATTAGATTTTATTTTAAATCTTAGTTATTGGTTTATTTTTTAGCAATATGTCTCTTATCTCTCACAGTGAAAAGTCAAAATAAATTTGGCCAAAGTCCTGGCCAGTTAGAGTAAAATAATGCTTGTAATTCTGGGTATTCTCACCATAAGACTGCTGTTGCCTATGTGTTCATTGAATTCATGTTCAGACTTACGAGAAATTGTACAAATTATGTTTTGATCAATGGAGTCATCTTTGTTGATTCATGGGTCAATATAAATTTCCCTTTTAAGCCATTGGCAGCACACTTTGAGGATAGAGGTGTTCCATCCCTTCAAAAGGTTGTGGCTAGTGGCTTCCCTGGTGGTCCAGTGGATAAAGAGTCCACCTTGCATTGCAAGGGGCGCCAGTTTGATCCTTGGCCCAGGGAGGTCCCACATGCTGAGGAATAGCTGGGCCAGTGTGTCCAATTATGAGCCAGTGCTCTGGAGCACATGTGCCCAGAGCCAGTGCTCAGCAATGGGAGAGGCCACTGCAATGGGAGGCCCACACAGGCCAAAGAATAAAGATGGATGAAAAATAAACGATGACTTAGAGGCAAAAAAGTAAAAACACATTAAAACGTCATGGCTATGTTGGGACATTCAGGAGGTGAGTGGGAGGGCGGGCAGGGCAAGCTGAACAGGGAGAGAGAGCAGCAGCGGTGCAGGAGCTCAAGGTATGACATACTTGGCATATCCGAGAAAGTGGAGGAAGGGTGTTAAAAAGTGATACAGAAAAGTGATATTTGGCTGGGCGGCTGGAGAGATTTACAGAGGCTTAGGTCTGCATCTTTGTTCTTTTTTCTTATAAATTTTTAAATTTTATTTTTGGCTGTCCTGGGTCTCTGTTGCTGCACATGGGCTTTCTCTAGTTGCTGAGAGTGGGAGATACTCTCTAGTTCTGGTGCTCTGGCTTCTCATTGTGATAGTTTCTCTTGTTATGACTCATGGCCTCTAGATCACGGGCTCATTTGTTGCACTGCTTGGGTTTATTTGCCCAATGGCATGTCTGGAACCTTCCCAGACAAGGGATTGAACCTGTATCCCTTACACTGGCAGGCAGATTCTTAAACACTGGACCATCACGGAAGTCCTGGTCTGTGTCTCAATTTTGCATGTTGACTCTGAGCAGAGTAAGTATCTGACTAGGAGCTTTTTTGATTATAATGCAAGTTCCTTACCATTGCTGGCTCAGTGGCAAAGAGTCCACCTGCCAATGCAAAAGAAACAGGTTTGATCTCTGGGTTAGAAAGATCCCCTGGAAAAGGAAATGGCAACTCACTCTAGTATTCTTGCCTGGACAATCCCATGGACAGAGGAGCCTAGCAGGCTGCAGTTCATGGGGTGACAAAGAGTCATACATGACTTGAGCCTTTGATTACAAAAGCATCCATTTTAAAGACTTCCATTTCAAATAAGCATATTGCCAGCTCTATGACAGCTCCTACCTAGACAGATAGACAAGGAACCAGGCTGTTCCATCCATGAGTTTCCCCGTTTAGAAAGCTCTGGATATCCTAGGTACTTGATTGCTTGAGTGACTGTATTTTCTCTTCCTGTACCTTAACCTCTGCTCTTCTGTTTTAAATTATTCAATAAAGAGTGAAGCCACAAAACCATAGACATGCCACTCTTAGCTCCAAAAAAGGAAGAGTCCAAGATCTCCCCTCTTTCTGTCCCCATGACCTTGCCACATACCCTCAGTGAGTTTTTCTTTCTTCAAAGTTCCTTTATGGTTGTTGCTGAGGTGCATCTTGCAGTTATAATAAACCCCAGGGGCCAGTCCAGGTACAGCATTAGCTCCGATGCGGAAAGGTCTATGTGGGTCCTAGCTATGTGCCTCAGGTGTTTCTAGCCAGTAGCATCATTATCAACATGGTGAAGTCTACATGTAACATCGTGTTATAGACATCTACTCATGCTCAATCTGTTTTGGCTTCATGGTAAGGGGCAATTTTTTCCACAATAATTCTGTAATGAACCTAGTGCCTTAAAACACAGTTATTCTCACTCACATGCCTGCTAGTTGGTTAAGAATTGGTTGATCTAGGCTGGGCTTAGTTTTAAGCTGCTGGGTGGGGCCAGATTTATTCCACAAGCCTCTCATCTTCACTGCATCAGTGGGTTCCCTAGGATAGCTTCTCTTATAGTCCTTGCATGACTGCAATGGGTAAGTCTAACTAACTACATGGGCACATTCCAAGCTTATGCAAGTATGGTGTTTGCTCATTTCCCACTGGCCCAAAGTCAGGAGACTGGGAAGTCCATTCTGTTCACAGTAGGAGGAAATATGAGTTCTATGAGTTAAATGATGAAAGTACAAATGCAGAGAGGGGTGAGAAATTTGGAAATGTTAACCTGCTGTATCCAGCAAGGTGAGGTTTTGGTGAGCACCTTGTGCTGTCCAGGTCACTCAATATCATGTATGCTGTTTTCCTGCTAAGAGGTTAGCATGCCTTTTGATGAGCCTAATATGTCATCTGGTTCTTTATCTCTTATGCTGTTTGAGTTTATTCCCAGAAAAGAAAGAATCAGAAGAGTGATCCCTATATAATTACTAAAGGAAGACATCTGAAGTTGTCTTCAGTTTTCATTTGAATGTCTGGCATCGTTTCAAAAGCTGTACTCTGAGAAGTTTAAAAAAGTGAGTCTATTTCGTGCATTTAGAGTCTCTACTTTATAATCATAATACTATGGAGTCTCATTCCAATGCCACCCCTGGGCTGCTTGCTGGAAACTATGTTACAGGGGAATGTGGATGTGATGAGTTATCTTCAGATGTTCATTTACAAGAAAAAATTCTCTCTTGTCTGAACCAGCTGGCCCATTTTAGACATAATCCTATGCCTTGTTCTCTCACATTGCAATGAGATTCTATATGTAGGAGATCCTTGGCATCCTTGGATCTAACAGCCATAGTCTCTGCTCTTTGATGATTTACGTCCTGGCACATAATCATTTGTCATTTTTGCTGAAATATGTAATTGAATGCCATGTGCCACAGTTTTATTCTCTAATTATTGTTGCATGTGCTTTTCTCAGGGAAAATAATAGAATTGTTTGCAGGTATCTTGGGATGTAACTCTTGTGAATTCTAGGTGTCTACCTTTCTCTCTGAAAAGAACAGTTATTCTCACTCACATGCCTGCTAGTTGGTTAAGAATTGGTTGATCTAGGCTGGGCTTAGTTTTAAGCTGCTGGGTGGGGCCAGATTTATTCCACAAGCCTCTCATCTTCACTGCATCAGTGGGTTCCCTAGGATAGCTTCTCTTATAGTCCTTGCATGACTGCAATGGGTAAGTCTAACTAACTACATGGGCACATTCCAAGCTTATGCAAGTATGGTGTTTGCTCATTTCCCACTGGCCCAAAGTCAGGAGACTGGGAAGTCCATTCTGTTCACAGTAGGAGGAAATATGAGTTCTATGAGTTAAATGATGAAAGTACAAATGCAGAGAGGGGTGAGAAATTTGGAAATGTTAACCTGCTGTATCCAGCAAGGTGAGGTTTTGGTGAGCACCTTGTGCTGTCCAGGTCACTCAATATCATGTATGCTGTTTTCCTGCTAAGAGGTTAGCATGCCTTTTGATGAGCCTAATATGTCATCTGGTTCTTTATCTCTTATGCTGTTTGAGTTTATTCCCAGAAAAGAAAGAATCAGAAGAGTGATCCCTATATAATTACTAAAGGAAGACATCTGAAGTTGTCTTCAGTTTTCATTTGAATGTCTGGCATCGTTTCAAAAGCTGTACTCTGAGAAGTTTAAAAAAGTGAGTCTATTTCGTGCATTTAGAGTCTCTACTTTATAATCATAATACTATGGAGTCTCATTCCAATGCCACCCCTGGGCTGCTTGCTGGAAACTATGTTACAGGGGAATGTGGATGTGATGAGTTATCTTCAGATGTTCATTTACAAGAAAAAATTCTCTCTTGTCTGAACCAGCTGGCCCATTTTAGACATAATCCTATGCCTTGTTCTCTCACATTGCAATGAGATTCTATATGTAGGAGATCCTTGGCATCCTTGGATCTAACAGCCATAGTCTCTGCTCTTTGATGATTTACGTCCTGGCACATAATCATTTGTCATTTTTGCTGAAATATGTAATTGAATGCCATGTGCCACAGTTTTATTCTCTAATTATTGTTGCATGTGCTTTTCTCAGGGAAAATAATAGAATTGTTTGCAGGTATCTTGGGATGTAACTCTTGTGAATTCTAGGTGTCTACCTTTCTCTCTGAAAAGAAGAGTGGCCTCTGAACTCAGAGGTCCTGCTTCAAATAAAATAAAGCAACAACACTTCAGGGTACCTGTGGAATATATTAATCTTTAGTGAATATTTACCGGTATATTCACTAAGTATATATAATGCATGTATCATAATATAATATGTATATGTTAGTATTTTGTACATTTCTTTTTTGTTTCTGAGCTGGTTTTCTAAGTCAGTGAAGCACATATAGAATGAACATATTAAAGTAAATAGAATAATAAGAAGTGTAAAGATTAGAATGGGTGGTGCTAAATTTTCATTATTTGCTGGTTCTATTAATGCTAGAGAATGAGAAAAAATAACTGTAACACCATAGCAATTAGAAATTTTGACAAGACTGTTGTCCTCAAAGTAAATTTTAAGAAAGGGTAAACAACCAGGTAATAAAGCCCAGATATATATGGAGAACATTTTTAAATTCTGTGTTGAACATAAAAGGCTTAAGTACCTATTAAGATCTGACCTGTTCTTAGCTAAGAGTAGCATGTGTATAGCTAGAATGGCACTTCTCAACTGTATTTATATTATAGCCTCCAAAGGACCTTTTTTGGTGCATTTTTTCTTAATCTCCCTCTCTGGTTAAGTTTTTTTTTTTTTTTTTTTTTGAGGGGGACACTTCTATTGATCTTTCATTCACTTGTCTTTGGTTTGGTTTGGTTTTGTTCTTTGGCCTGTGTGGGCCTCCTATCTCAGTGGCCTCTCTTGCTGCAGAGCACCGGCTCTGGGCGCATGTGCTCCAGAGCTCCTGCTCGGTAATTGGACACATTGGTCCAGCCTCTCTGTGGCATGTGGGATCTTCCCAGGCCAGGGATCAAACCAGTGCCCCTTGCACTGCAAGGTGGTGTTCTTACCCACTGGATCACCAGGGAAGGCCCCTCTGGTTAAGTTTTAATACCACATATACACTAAATATATGTTTATATGCTGTACATATATCTGTGTTTTATACAGAAAAAGGATAAGTTTAAAAAAGGAGGAAGCTTCGCTTGTGGCTCAGATGGTAAAGAATTCACCTGCAACGCAAGAGACCTGGGTTCCATCCCTGGTTTGGGAAGATCCCCTGGAGAAGGGAAAGGATACCCACTCCAGTATTCTTGCCTGGAGAATCCCATGACTCATCGTTCATGGGTTGCAAAGAGTTGGACACAACTAAGCGACTTCACTTTCATGTATACATATAACTAATTCACTTTGCTGTGTAGCAGAAACTAACGTTGCATTTTATAGCAACGAGACCTCAATAAAATTTTTTAAAAAAATAGGTAAATTTTTTGACCTCCGAAAACTAGTTTTTATTCCTTTTAAGGGTAATTGTCCCTGTTGGAAAAGTATGAAATACACATTCTCTGTCAATTTATTCATAACTTTAATTCAATACCAATCAAAATGTCAACAATAATCTTTTTAAACTTTTGTTTCGTATTGGGGTAAAGGTGATTAACAATTTTGTGGTAGTTTCAGGTGAATAATCGCCAGTCCCCCACACCTCTACATGTAAAGTGATTGGTTCTGTGGGTTCTTTTTCTTTGATGAATGCTGGCTGATGCAGAAATTATTATATATATTTTTAAACTTATACATGTTATGATGGTATATTCAGTGATTGCCTCTGGAGGGATGTTTAAGAGATTAAGAACAATGATTGTTTGGGGCATGGGGTGGGATATTTGTTTGTTTTTAATTTAGTCTACTGAAGTATAGGTGATTTACAACATATTAATTTCTGCTGTACAACAAAGTGATTCAGTTACATATGCATATACATTCTTTTTCATATTTTTTTCCATTATGGTTAATCACATTGAATATTGTGATTCAATATCACAAGATACAGACTATCACTCCCTGCACTCTATAATAGGACCTTGTTATTTTTTCCATTCTATATGTAATAGTCTGTCTACTAATTGGAAATTCCCATTCTGTTCCTCCCCTACTTCCTCTCCTCCTTGGCTACCAAAAATCTATTCTTTGTCTATGAGTCTGTTTCTGCTTCATGGATAGATTCATTTGTGTCATATTTTAAGATTCTGTGTGCAAGTGATGTTGTATGGTACTTGTCTTTCTCTTTCTGACTTACTTCACTTGTATGATAATCTCTAATTGCATCCATGTTGCTTCAAATGGCATTCGTTCTTTTTTTAGGACTGAACAGCATTCCATTGTCATCTTTATTCATTCCTCTTTCAATGGAACTTAGGTTGTTTCCATGTCTTGGCTATTGTGAATAGTCCTGCTATGAACATAGGGGTACAGGTATCATTTTTTGAATTATAGTTTTATCCAGATATCTTCCTAGGAGTTGGGTTGCTAGATCATATGGCAATTCTAAGTTTATTTTTATTTGAGGAATCTTCATACTGATTTACATAGTGGCTGCACCAATTTACACTCCCACCAACAATGCAACCTCTCCAGCATTTCTTTTTTTTTTAAATTAATTAATTAATTAATTAATTAATTAATTTTTGTACATGTATGTTCCCAGATCAATCAGATGCATATCCCTTGACCCTCCCCCCACCTAGGTCCCCCCGCCCCCCATCCCTCCAGACCATTGCTCCAAGTGGTTGTAGGTACTCCTACTCCCCTAACACTCCAGCATTTCTTATTTGCTTATTTTCAAACAATGGTCATTCTCACCAGTATGAGATGGTACTTTGTTGTAGTTTTGATTTGCATTTCTCTAATAATTAGGTATGTTGAGCATATTTTCATATTTCATATTGCCTGTTGGCCATTTGTATGTCTTCTTTGGAGAAATGTTTGTTTAGGCCTTCTGCCCATTTTTTGATTGGGCTATTTGTTTTCTGTTGTTGAGTTGTATGAACTGTTTGTATATTTTGGAAATTAAACACTCGTCAGTGGCATCATTTGCAAATACTTTCTCCCAGTCTGTAGGCTGTCTTTTCATTTTGTTTATGGTTTTCTTTAGCTTGATTAGGTCCCATTTGTTTATTTTGTCTTTTATTTTTATTGCCTCAGGAGACTGACCTAAGAAAACATTGGTACGATTTTATGTCAGAGAGTGTTTTGCCCCTGTTCTCTTCTAGGAATCTGATGGTATTGTGTCTTATACTTAAGTATTTTAAGCCATTTGCGTTTACTTTTGTGTATGGGGTAAGGATGTGTTCTAACCTCATCGGTATACATGTGGCTGTCCAGTGTTCCCAGGAGCACTTGCTGAAGAGACTGTTTTTGCCCATTGTGTATTCTTACTTCACTTGTATGATAATCTCTAATTGCATCCATGTTGCTTCAAATGGCATTCGTTCTTTTTTTAGGACTGAACAGCATTCCATTGTCATCTTTATTCATTCCTCTTTCAATGGAACTTAGGTTGTTTCCATGTCTTGGCTATTGTGAATAGTCCTGCTATGAACATAGGGGTACAGGTATCATTTTTTGAATTATAGTTTTATCCAGATATCTTCCTAGGAGTTGGGTTGCTAGATCATATGGCAATTCTAAGTTTATTTTTATTTGAGGAATCTTCATACTGATTTACATAGTGGCTGCACCAATTTACACTCCCACCAACAATGCAACCTCTCCAGCATTTCTTTTTTTTTTAAATTAATTAATTAATTAATTAATTAATTAATTTTTGTACATGTATGTTCCCAGATCAATCAGATGCATATCCCTTGACCCTCCCCCCACCTAGGTTCCCCTCCCCCCCATCCCTCCAGACCATTGCTCCAAGTGGTTGTAGGTACTCCTACTCCCCTAACACTCCAGCATTTCTTATTTGCTTATTTTCAAACAATGGTCATTCTCACCAGTATGAGATGGTACTTTGTTGTAGTTTTGATTTGCATTTCTCTAATAATTAGGTATGTTGAGCATATTTTCATATTTCATATTGCCTGTTGGCCATTTGTATGTCTTCTTTGGAGAAATGTTTGTTTAGGCCTTCTGCCCATTTTTTGATTGGGCTATTTGTTTTCTGTTGTTGAGTTGTATGAACTGTTTGTATATTTTGGAAATTAAACACTCGTCAGTGGCATCATTTGCAAATACTTTCTCCCAGTCTGTAGGCTGTCTTTTCATTTTGTTTATGGTTTTCTTTAGCTTGATTAGGTCCCATTTGTTTATTTTGTCTTTTATTTTTATTGCCTCAGGAGACTGACCTAAGAAAACATTGGTACGATTTTATGTCAGAGAGTGTTTTGCCCCTGTTCTCTTCTAGGAATCTGATGGTATTGTGTCTTATACTTAAGTATTTTAAGCCATTTGCGTTTACTTTTGTGTATGGGGTAAGGATGTGTTCTAACCTCATCGGTATACATGTGGCTGTCCAGTGTTCCCAGGAGCACTTGCTGAAGAGACTGTTTTTGCCCATTGTGTATTCTTCCTTCCTTTGATGAAGGCTAATTGACTGTAGGTCTATGGGTTTATTTTTGGTTTCTCTAATTCTCAGAAACAGTGGTTATTTAAACTTGCAACTCAATGTTAGGTTCCTAGCCTTACAGCATCAAGCTAGGAGTTAGAAAGGCAGAATCTCATGCCCCACTTCAGTCCCATGGTATCTGATCTGTGTTTTAAATGCAGAATTTGAGAAGCACTGGCAAGAGGATTAGGGGCTGGGGACTTGAATTTAGGGGAAGGCCCATCTCTCCTTCACCCTGGACTCCTGTGCACTGGTGGAACTTTCCTGTTTTCTTACTCATCTATCCTCTGCCTCCCCAGCTCCCTCAGCTAAAGTGACAACTACTTCCTGCCTCTCTCCTTATTCACACTGTTTCTGCCATGCTTCATATTGATGACTTTTTTCTCTTCCAGCTTTTTATTTTTTTAAAGATTTATTTATTTATTTATTTTGGGCGGGGGTCGGGTTGGGGAGGGAGGGGAGCGGGCGGGCCATTTCTATTGGTCTTTCATTTCTCTGTTTTCATCCGTCTTTGTTCTTTGGCTCCTGCGGGCATCCTATCGCGGTGGCGTCTGTCGTTGCAGAGCGCCGGCTCTGAGCGCATGCGCTCCAGAGCTCCGGCTCGGTGATTGGACACATCGGTCCAGCCGCTCCGCGGCACGTGGGATCTTCCCAGGCCAGGGATCGAACCGGCGCCCCTTGCCCTGCAAGGCGGTGTCCTTACCCACTGGACCACCAGGGGAAGCCCGCCAGCTATTTTTTTAATTTTCGTTTACGAGAGTAAATTTTAGTGGTCTAAATTAATTTCTCCTCACCTTTTAGGATTACCTACCTCTAGTCCTTAATGACTCCTATTTACATGATACTCTGAAGCTTGTAAGCAAGGATGGGATGCAGATAATAGACACTGTGTACTCAGCTTTGCTGCATTTTCCTCAGCAAATGGGTGGGGTGGTGGGGCGGTGGGGCGGGGAGGGGCGGGGATTGGTGCTGTTAAAGAGGAGGGACAGAATTTTTGTTGTTGCTTATGCTCATATGGTGTTTTAAGCAGAAAAATTTTTTTAAATATCTGAAGGTTTCACTTAATGACATGATTTATCAGCAGATCTTGAAAATTTTTAACTTGGGGAGCTTTTTAAAGTAGCATAATTGCTTACAGAGGTCAGTGGAAGACGAATTGATCTTATTAGAGGGCAAATTATCCAACAGGGGCTCACCTGGTTTGGAGAAAAGCCGTAACTTAAAGAAAAAGAGAGGAAAAGAAACATAAGAAAGATGACCTTGGGAAGAAAAAGTCCAGCATGAATAAAACCTGAAAACTTTGCTTGTACTTGCACTTACTTGAGCTATGGCTCTTGTCATGTTTCCAGAGAATAAATGAGCCTGAATCCTGATACAACTCAATATGACCTTAGAGCCCTCTAACAACTCTTACCCCATTCGAAGATCTCAGCCTCCAAACGGATTCGTTAGCCCCTTCTATGGCTTAGAGAAATGAGTTTCCGTTTCGTAAACAGCTTTCCCTATTACTAAGTTCTTCCCTTGAGGCTCAGACACATTCTGCAGTACTGTGGCCTCGAAACAGCCACCCTCAAGGTCAAAGACCTTCATGTCTCCACTTGTTGAAGTATTTTCTGAGCACTTTAGGCCAAGAGGCCAATCAAGCCCCTTCCGTATAGCATAGTTCAGTGACACACACGTAATTCTGAAAGGTACTTTTTCCTGCAGGTGAGAATGTTATGCTAATTTTAAATATTACTTGTCTGAACCTTTTCATTCCTACAATCATAAAAAACCTGACCCAAGTCTGAACTGGGTCATAGCATTATTCCAAAGAAATGTACATTTAGATTAATAGATAGGAAATTTATTGTAATATCGTACTCCCGCTGACTGTGATGTTATCATGCAATGACAGAGATCCTGTCATTAGCCAGGCACAGGGTAATAGCTTATTGTTGGACAAGAAATTGTTGGCACTTCAAAGAAATAATTTGTGAATTACCTCCAAAGCATAGAGAATCCCAGTATTTTTATATATCTGTATGGTACATGTAAATCTTTCCAATTGTGGTTCACAGACTTTATAGTAGTAAATTCCTTTTTCAAATGTAATTTTAGGTAGAACCTCTACATTTAGAATAGAAAGTGAACATGCTGTGAAGTCAAATAAGTGGCCTCAAACTGCTACCTGTCTGTATCAACTGCCTCTAACCCCATGATGTACTCTGAAGGACAATCATGATTTCCAGGCTCCCTGGAATATAATCTGAAAACTACTGGTCTAGATGAAAACCAATTTTAATTTGGTGTTCCCAGTTTCCCTATTTTCTTAAATTCGCAAGCTAGATCCATATCTTCTTGTATTAATTTAATTATCTATCTATCTATCTATCTATCTGTATTTAGCTATGCTGGGTCTTTGTTGCTGCCCAGGCTTTCTCTTGTTGCAGTGAGCAAGGGTTACTGCAGTTGTGGGAGGCAGGCTTCTCATTGCAGTGGCTTCTCTTGGAGCAGGACATGAGTTCTAGGGCCTGTGGTCTTCAATAGTTGCAACACTCGGCTCAGTAGTTACAGTCCAGCAGGTCAAGTGTGGCCTCCGGAAGTGATCAATCCAGGCTTGCTTGCACAATGACCAAATGAACTCCTACGGGAGAAGCCTGAGGACAGAAAAGGATTCTTGTCATGTCCCCCCGCCATGCTACAGTGTTAATAATAACTACTATTACTTTTATACTTAGTGTAATGATTACTTTTTTGTGATTAGCTATCATTTCTTATTGCCATATGCTTTTCTGTGCCACTATTTCAAACTCTCGCTAAACTGTTTCACTTCTACCATGAGTTTGAAAGCCGATTACTTTGCATAGTTGGTTAGGATTGTATGTAAATTAAAAGTTAAATAGCCCCTGAGTGAAAGTCTGAAATAATCTTTAAAAAGCACAAGAGGATGCTAAACTAAAATGATCATGGTAATTGTTTCACTAAATATGTAAGTCAAACCATTATGTTATACATCTTAATTTATGCAGTGATCTATGTTCAGTTGTATCTCAATAGCTAGTTGGACAAGAAATTGTTGGCACTTCAAAGAAATAATTTGTGAATTACCTCCAAAGCATAGAGAATCCCAGTATTTTTATATATCTGTATGGTACATGTAAATCTTTCCAATTGTGGTTCACAGACTTTATAGTAGTAAATTCCTTTTTCAAATGTAATTTTAGGTAGAACCTCTACATTTAGAATAGAAAGTGAACATGCTGTGAAGTCAAATAAGTGGCCTCAAACTGCTACCTGTCTGTATCAACTGCCTCTAACCCCATGATGTACTCTGAAGGACAATCATGATTTCCAGGCTCCCTGGAATATAATCTGAAAACTACTGGTCTAGATGAAAACCAATTTTAATTTGGTGTTCCCAGTTTCCCTATTTTCTTAAATTCGCAAGCTAGATCCATATCTTCTTGTATTAATTTAATTATCTATCTATCTATCTATCTATCTGTATTTAGCTATGCTGGGTCTTTGTTGCTGCCCAGGCTTTCTCTTGTTGCAGTGAGCAAGGGTTACTGCAGTTGTGGGAGGCAGGCTTCTCATTGCAGTGGCTTCTCTTGGAGCAGGACATGAGTTCTAGGGCCTGTGGTCTTCAATAGTTGCAACACTCGGCTCAGTAGTTACAGTCCAGCAGGTCAAGTGTGGCCTCCGGAAGTGATCAATCCAGGCTTGCTTGCACAATGACCAAATGAACTCCTACGGGAGAAGCCTGAGGACAGAAAAGGATTCTTGTCATGTCCCCCCGCCATGCTACAGTGTTAATAATAACTACTATTACTTTTATACTTAGTGTAATGATTACTTTTTTGTGATTAGCTATCATTTCTTATTGCCATATGCTTTTCTGTGCCACTATTTCAAACTCTCGCTAAACTGTTTCACTTCTACCATGAGTTTGAAAGCCGATTACTTTGCATAGTTGGTTAGGATTGTATGTAAATTAAAAGTTAAATAGCCCCTGAGTGAAAGTCTGAAATAATCTTTAAAAAGCACAAGAGGATGCTAAACTAAAATGATCATGGTAATTGTTTCACTAAATATGTAAGTCAAACCATTATGTTATACATCTTAAATTTATGCAGTGATCTATGTCAGTTGTATCTCAATCAAACTGGGGGAAAAAACTAAGATATCTAAAGAAGCACAGGATGTTATGACTGTTGACATGTCCATTTAGTCTATGCAGTGGCCCTTTTATTTCCTCTTGAATTTCCTATTCTCGTGTTCTAGTTGGGTGAAATGGTATAAACTAACATGGGCTATTATTTTGATTTAACATGGACTGCTATTATGATCATATAGTATAATTTATTATTACTGTTGTTCGTATTACTTTGTAATGAGGTAAAAAATTTAAAACTATGTTACATTATATGCTTTTGATAAAATTCCATGGGCACTCATCCAGATAATAAGAGTATAAGAAAGGAATGTGCACTTATGGGCATATGCTCTACTCTTTATTGATCCTAAAGAATGTAAGAAGATAAATTTGAGCAGTGAAATTCATAATTACAGTGTTTTACTTGGTAATCCATTAATAAATTATTTTGTAACAAAAAACTGTGTCATATTGTAGCATTTTGCTAATTATTATGGCTTATTTTTTTGTCATAGAAGAGTTATGTGCAGTATGCACATGTAAAATTAGTACAAATTAGTACTAATGTTTTATTTCAGTTTCATTAAATTACAAGAAAAATGACTGTTAAGCTATACATAATAAGATAATGTATTATAAACAGAACTCCCAATACAGGATTCTGATTTGTGTTCCTGGAAAAGAAAGATATTTATTTTGAAAATGAAGGATTTAAATCAAATATCTGCTTCCTCCAAAACGTTTTACCAAAAAGTAATAGGGACAAAACTAATAATGGGGGAAAATAAGTATAGCTTCAAATGGCTTTTATCTTTAGTATAGGCTCTATTAGTACAAATTAAGCAAAGTTTAAAATGCAAATATTGACTGTGGTGTCAGCTGGATTTCTAGAGTCTTTGAAATGTTTAGAAAACAGTCTGCACATTTCACTTCCCCTTGTTTTGGACAGCACGCTGTTGCCAACATCTCTTTGATTTGCACATCTGGAATCACTAAAACATGATGTAGCTGGGAAGAGCTGCAAGTAATATTTCGTGTTCTTGACTAGAATTAGAATCTTGGCCTTACTAAAGGGTGATTATTTGGGGAGTTAATGGTGAAATCTTACGATGACAAGATGAAGACTCAGGCAGTGGCAAGCATGGGATTTAGAACTGAGTTTGTCACTATACTTCTCTGCAATTTATGAGATGCTGTTGAAGATACCTCTGGGGCTTCCCCTGGTGGTCCAGTGGGTGAGGACACCGCCTTGCAGTGCAAGGGCCGCCGGTTCGAGCCCTGACCTGGGAAGAGCCCACGTGCTGCGGAGCGGCTGGACTGATGTGCCCAATCACTGAGCCGGAGCTCTGGAGCGCATGCGCTCAGAGCTGGCGCTCTGCAACGACAGACGCCACCGCGATGGGAGGCCCATGGGAGCCAAAGAACAAAGACGGATGAACATAGAGAAATGAAAGACCAATAGAAGTGGCTAGTCTGCTCCCCTCCTTCCCCAACCCCACCCCCGCCCAAAATAAATAAATAAATAAATCTTTTAAAAAAAAAAAAGAAGAAGATACCTCTGTCAAACCTCCTGCGACTCCTGTCTGCTCACACACAGAGCAAGTCATGGCCTTCTGCCCCTGAGGCTGACCAGAGTCTTATCCACATGGGTAGAAAGCAAGAGAGGAGAGCACGGCCCGCTCTCTTGCCAGTGACTCATCCCAGTGCAGATACAAGATACACACATCAATAGTCAAGCGCTAAAAGGAAATCACCTTGTGTCTCTGAAGAACATAGCAAGAAAGCCAGAGACTTTACAGATTCAGTAGATTAGAAATAGTCCAGGAAAGCAAAGAGGAAAATAATATGGCAGTGATTTTGTTTTAATATCTCTAAGCTTTCCTTCAAAAGAAAAGTACAGCTCACACTAAGAAATGCTGATGAATACAGGAATGTCAATTGCTTCAATGGTCTTTTATATCATTTAACAAACACCAAAGAGTAAATTAGTGCAGACACTCTACAGATATTCCTGGTGGAGCTAATGAAAGTTAAAATGGGTATGATACAGCAGTCTGTCTCCTGCCAGCATACCAAATGGAAATGAGGACTTAGTTCCACCAAGGGACACATGTAAGAATGTTCATTCCAGCTTTATCTATTACAGCCCCAACATAAATAATCCAAACATCTATCAACAGTAGAATGGGTCAATGCATTGGGGTCTAACCATAGGATGGAATATTCAAAGCAAGAAAAAGAACAAAATAAGGTTACACACAAGAACATGTATGCATTTCTAGACATGATATTAAATGAAAGAAGTCAGATACAAAAGAGTACAATTTTATGATTCCATTTATATGAAATTCAAAAGTAAACTCAACTTACCTATTGCGATTAGAGGTAAGATCAGTGATCAGCCTGGGATGACCACATAAGGAGCTCTGGAGTGCTCAAAATGCTTTATTTCTTGACCTTGGTATTCATTACAAAGAACATATTAATACATGTGTTGAAATTCTTCAGGCTGTACACGAGAGATCTGTGTCCTTTACCAACAGGTATCAGTGCTGCCAACAGGTAACAGAGTGAGATCAGTGAGAAAGAAAAATCATAGAAGTCAACAATACATAATCAAAATGTGACATTACTATTGAAATCAATGCTACATTAAGCCATTATCTTATTTGGAGAAAGTTCAACATGAGAAGAATTATTCAATTATTTGAATAAACATTTACGAACTCAAACATCCAAATGAGCAGTCACCTTGGAGGCAACTATCAAAATTACACTGACATTGCTCTCTAATTTTGGAGTTCTTTTTTTAGAAGCCATCTTACTAGACTTTGAGATATTATTTTGAATATGCATAAGGGGTAAGATATTTGTCATTTGAAAGTGTCCCAAGTTTTTACTACATATAAATAATTTTAAACTACTTTGGGCTGTACAGAGAATTTGCAGGATGACTAATACCATTTTTGTTGTTCAATGATTGGGTGTGGTTGCCTAAAAAATGAGGATAATTATGTTGTCTGGCTCCAAAAATATTCCTAAGGTTGACTCCAAAAAAAAAAAATTCCAAAAATGTGCAAACTTTTGTGAGCATTAGTGTTAAAAGTTTCATGGCTTGCTGAAGCCTCACATGTTTGCACAGTCAGAAAGAACTTGGCTCTTGAAACCCAAACAAGTCCAAATCCAGAAAAATAAGTAACTCCATATTTATATTTCAGCAATTCCAACAGGAATTTACTATTGTATACCCTTATTCTCGGGGCTTCCCAGGTGGCGCTAGTGGTTAATGAACCCATCTGCCAATGCAGGAGATATAAGAGACTCAGTCCCTGAATGGAGGAGATCTCCTGGAGAAGGAAATGGCAACCCACTCCAGTATTCTTGCCTGGAGAATCCCATGGACAGAGGAGCCTGGTGGGCTACAGTCCATAGCATCACACAGAGTCTGACATGACTGAAACGATGTAGCACACACCCTTGTTTTCAGGTAGGGAAATAACCCTAGGAGCTTCCTCTTTGGTCTAAATATGTCTTATTTCTGTTTTGAAGAGACAAATGCTTTCAGGAGGGCTGGGATTTAGAGCAGTGAAATTTACATTACAAAGAACATATTAATACATGTGTTGAAATTCTTCAGGCTGTACGAGAGATCTGTGTCCTTTACCAACAGGTATCAGTGCTGCCAACAGGTAACAGAGTGAGATCAGTGAGAAAGAAAAATCATAGAAGTCAACAATACATAATCAAAATGTGACATTACTATTGAAATCAATGCTACATTAAGCCATTATCTTATTTGGAGAAAGTTCAACATGAGAAGAATTATTCAATTATTTGAATAAACATTCTGAACTCAAACATCCAAATGAGCAGTCACCTTGAGGCAACTATCAAAA
This sequence comes from Tragulus kanchil, assembly GCA_022376925.1. Classification (NCBI taxonomy): domain Eukaryota; kingdom Metazoa; phylum Chordata; class Mammalia; order Artiodactyla; family Tragulidae; genus Tragulus; species Tragulus kanchil. The sequence goes on along the minus strand of JAIOJX010000026.1, from coordinate 8,001,602 downwards.
CACTGACATTGCTCTCTAATTTTGGAGTTCTTTTTTTAGAAGCCATCTTACTAGACTTTGAGATATTATTTTGAATATGCATAAGGGGTAAGATATTTGTCATTTGAAAGTGTCCCAAGTTTTTACTACATATAAATAATTTTAAACTACTTTGGGCTGTACAGAGAATTTGCAGGATGACTAATACCATTTTTGTTGTTCAATGATTGGGTGTGGTTGCCTAAAAAATGAGGATAATTATGTTGTCTGGCTCCAAAAATATTCCTAAGGTTGACTCCAAAAAAAATTCCAAAAATGTGCAAACTTTTGTGAGCATTAGTGTTAAAAGTTTCATGGCTTGCTGAAGCCTCACATGTTTGCACAGTCAGAAAGAACTTGGCTCTTGAAACCCAAACAAGTCCAAATCCAGAAAAATAAGTAACTCCATATTTATATTTCAGCAATTCCAACAGGAATTTACTATTGTATACCCTTATTCTCGGGGCTTCCCAGGTGGCGCTAGTGGTTAATGAACCCATCTGCCAATGCAGGAGATATAAGAGACTCAGTCCCTGAATGGAGGAGATCTCCTGGAGAAGGAAATGGCAACCCACTCCAGTATTCTTGCCTGGAGAATCCCATGGACAGAGGAGCCTGGTGGGCTACAGTCCATAGCATCACACAGAGTCTGACATGACTGAAACGATGTAGCACACACCCTTGTTTTCAGGTAGGGAAATAACCCTAGGAGCTTCCTCTTTGGTCTAAATATGTCTTATTTCTGTTTTGAAGAGACAAATGCTTTCAGGAGGGCTGGGATTTAGAGCAGTGACATTTAAGTCACTTTTGCTACAGTTTTCAAATCATCAACTTTTTTTTAACCAACCGAATAAGCATTCTTTACTTTCATATCTCCCATGATTATCTCATCATTCTCACTCTTCTATTGGAAAAGGCATTGACAGAGCCAGCAGATAAGGTTTCCCACTTTACTACATCCTTGCAGGGTGATATTGAAAGAAGTCTAATATTTCTTGGTCTCAGTTTCCTTGCTTGTGAAATGATGGCGCTATAATGCTACATTAACAGACTGCTGGGGAGTGTTTATAGAGCATTGTTAGATAAAGATCTGAGGTCAGTCCCTTCTTTTTTCTAGGTCCTTCCTTAATTAATCTGCTGATTTTAAAAGCACTGAGAGAAAACTTTAAAAATCTAAGATGAAACAGAAAGGATTTTCTACAGGTTCTTTTAGTTTCTGCTCATGATAAAAACAGGTATTATTATTCACAGATTTCTCATACTGGATTTGCAGCCCTCCCCCTGTTGGGAAATATCTTTCTTTAAATTACATCCAAAAGTTAAAGCAGGAAATGGGCTGACAAGATGACACAGGTGACTTCTTGTCTCATTTCACTGGGATCTAGATGACCCACCTCTCTGTCTTATCCCTGAGTGATTGGTAGTGATGACATCCAATCCCACTTCATTTCTTATATGGAGCCCTGAGATGAAGACTCCCTGTCTTTTCTAACAGAAGTATGACAAAATATCACTGTGTAACAGTTCTTGTGACTGAGCAAGATGCAAATACTCTGATGAATTTCTCGTGTTTTCATTCTCTCTCCTTTATGTAACTTATGTAAAGCATTTCTATTGATGGAGAATAGATGGATACAGTGCTTTTAAGGTTTTAGTATGCTTTGTTTTGAGGCTGTTTGGTTCATCTACATCATAACAAAGTTTTAACTTCCTAGACATATATTCATTTAGGTTATCAATTCCAAAACCACCATTTGGGAGGATTATTCCATTTACTAACAGATACCACTTTTTTTTTTTTTTTTTTTGGCTGCTTTGTGTCATCATTCTGTTTTCAGGTAGGAAATAACCCTAGGAGCTTCCTCTTTGGTCTAAATATGTCTTATTTCTGTTTTGAAGAGACAAATGCTTTCAGGAGGGCTGGGATTTAGAGCAGTGACATTTAAGTCACTTTTGCTACAGTTTTCAAATCATCAACTTTTTTTTAACCAACCGAATAAGCATTCTTTACTTTCATATCTCCCATGATTATCTCATCATTCTCACTCTTCTATTGGAAAAGGCATTGACAGAGCCAGCAGATAAGGTTTCCCACTTTACTACATCCTTGCAGGGTGATATTGAAAGAGAAGTCTAATATTTCTTGGTCTCAGTTTCCTTGCTTGTGAAATGATGGCGCTATAATGCTACATTAACAGACTGCTGGGGAGTGTTTATAGAGCATTGTTAGATAAAGATCTGAGGTCAGTCCCTTCTTTTTTCTAGGTCCTTCCTTAATTAATCTGCTGATTTTAAAAGCACTGAGAGAAAACTTTAAAAATCTAAGATGAAACAGAAAGGATTTTCTACAGGTTCTTTTAGTTTCTGCTCATGATAAAAACAGGTATTATTATTCACAGATTTCTCATACTGGATTTGCAGCCCTCCCCCTGTTGGGAAATATCTTTCTTTAAATTACATCCAAAAGTTAAAGCAGGAAATGGGCTGACAAGATGACACAGGTGACTTCTTGTCTCATTTCACTGGGATCTAGATGACCCACCTCTCTGTCTTATCCCTGAGTGATTGGTAGTGATGACATCCAATCCCACTTCATTTCTTATATGGAGCCCTGAGATGAAGACTCCCTGTCTTTTCTAACAGAAGTATGACAAAATATCACTGTGTAACAGTTCTTGTGACTGAGCAAGATGCAAATACTCTGATGAATTTCTCGTGTTTTCATTCTCTCTCCTTTATGTAACTTATGTAAAGCATTTCTATTGATGGAGAATAGATGGATACAGTGCTTTTAAGGTTTTAGTATGCTTTGTTTTGAGGCTGTTTGGTTCATCTACATCATAACAAAGTTTTAACTTCCTAGACATATATTCATTTAGGTTATCAATTCCAAAAACCACCATTTGGGAGGATTATTCCATTTACTAACAGATACCACTTTGTTATTTTAAAAATATTTTTATTTAATTAGTTAATTTATTGGCTGCTTTGTGTCTTATTTTCTGTGCACAGGCTTTCTCTAGCCACAGTGAACAGGGGCTACTGTCTAGTTGTGATGCATAGGGTTCTCATTGTGATGGCTTCTCTTGTTGCGAGTCACAGGTTTTAGGACACATAGGCTCAGTACTTATGGCTTTCAGCTTCTAGAGCACAGGCTTAATAGTTGTAGCACATGGAGTTAGTTGCTCCACTACATAGGGGATCTTCCTGAGTCAGGAACTGAACCCATGTCTCCTGCATTGGCTGGTGGATTCTTTGCCACTGATCCACCAGGGAAGTCCATGCTTTGTTACTGAGTTTAATTAATTTCTAAATCTATGATCTTTTCTTCTTGCACTAGTTTCTTAAATAGCGTCAGGTTGTTTCTTGTTCCAAGTTAAAACTATCCATGAACTAAAAATATTTCCCAGTTTACCTCAGGTTTCAGAACCAGTGACAGTCTTGGCAGTAATAAACATCAAACCAAAATACAACGTATACTTCAGAGGTATGCTATTTTCCTTTCCTATGAGAGTGCAATAAATTTGGGCTTCCTAGCTTTATAGGGTCTTATAGGTCCTGAGAGAATACCAGTTGGTTTAATTAAAATGCACACATGTAATTACTAAACCTAATGCTTGTACTGTGTTCAGATCAGTGGTCTGATATGACAGCACGTTTCCCTTAAAGCAATGCCAGTTTTTTGTTTGTTTGATTTGGGATTTTATTTTTGTTTTGCCACAAATGCAATCAATAGAACTTTAGGACTCCCAGTTAAATGAGTAAAATAAACCAACTGGAGCCATTGGTTCACACAGAGCTCTGCTGACAAGCTAAGAGGTACATATGGAGCATAATTGCTAAAAAGAAAATAAGTGAACTGGTAATTTATAAAGGTAGCAACTGGGCAGTGTGAGTTTCTAGCAACTCCCTCTTTGTTGGAGATGGGATGTTGTATATAATATTATCCTATCCTAATATAATATTATCCTAAATATGTCTGAAAGCACATTTTTCATCTCAAGTGTTCTTTCTCTAAACATTACTATGTTTCCTCCTGCATGAACCTGCACACTGAAAACCCTGGCTCAAGTGGAAGAGTATTGCTGCTGGTTTATTGCAAGATTCATCATGACTGTGGTTGCAGTACCCAATTCCTGTCTTCACTTCTCTGAGCAAGGGAGGCTCATGGGATGGAATGGTGCCTAGTGTCAGTGGATGTCAAAGTGTGAGGCATTGTGGTACTAGACCAAATCCTCATGGGTTCCTTCAATTCTCCCACACTAGGGTGAGGATAATTCTTTCCATGGAAAATGGTCAAGGTTTTTAAATGTTTATTCAAGTTGGATAGCCTCAAGCAATTAGGGTATGCTTTAATTTCTGAAGAGAAATTTAGATTTATGCAAAAACTTTCAAGGAAACTTAAATTAACTGTCTACTTCACAAGCTTAAATTTTTTGACCCCAAAGGGTTTCAAAATATCAAACATTTCTCTGTGTGATAAAGTAACCTATATTTGAAGTACAAAAAAGCAGTTACTTTGAGGGCTTCATCACTCAAAACACCAGTAAATGCTATGGATTATTCTGCTGTGTTAATCCAAATGCTTGGTGTAAAATTAGGTATTGATGAAGATACTCTTTTACCCTGTTTTTATACTATTTTTCTGGTGTTGGTTTAGGATGTACATAGACAAATTTTATTCAGCATTTGTTCCAACCCAGTGATTACCTTCAGTAGTCAGTGAAGCAGTCAATCTCTTCCAAAATGAACTATAGACCTATACAATCTGGTCTCTAGTAAGAGATAATGCTCAAGCTTATGACTTGTTCTATGGAAACAGATATTGGATGTCTATGATTGGTCTCCATGAGCAGCCCTCTCCACCAGCAACTGCAAAACAGATTGAATTTGCTCCAGACCTCTGCAGAAGAAATTCAGATATGCTACAAATTAACTTATTTCCACCAAAGCGAAATGTCTTGCATTCCAGGTTCTAAGAAGGACAGGCTGATTCTAAGGAAGTGATGTTGTAACTTCAGCCTTACTTTTATCAGAAATAATGATATTATTGGAACCAAATTAGGAAAAGATGAAGGCTTTGGGACTTGTTGTCTCTCTGAGCAGTAGTTCAGCTAAGACTCAAGAAACATCTAGTAGCTATGCTATTCTAGATGTTAGTCTAAAAACTCAGCTCCACTGGACCTCTAGAGCTCTCTCAAAAGCCCCATGCCACCATGTTTTGTTAGGGGCAGTAACTTGAGAAGTTACTCTTGATTTGGGTGATATGACCAAGAAAGTGTTGGCATAAACAGTGAGGTGTGTAGAATCCAAAGGTATTTAGTTGACTGGGTCGAAAACAAATTCTGATTTCTTTGTAGAAAACTGAAGAAATGTCCACCCAACTAATAAATATCTATGCTTCTTTAGAAATAGTTAACTTCCAAAACAAGAGCTCTCAGGGAGATTCCCTGAATTAATGACACATCTCCTTTAAGACTTACATTCAGTAGAAGACAGAGCTTCAAACATCCTTGCCTCCAAAGTACCTTTAACCAGTGTACATATAATAGCTTAAGTAACATTAAGGTTTTAATCATATAAAACACCTGTTTAAACTACACTGTAATGAGATAACATATGAAAAAACTAGCACAGAACCAGGCATTGTTGGTCCTCTTCCTTTGCTCCCAATAATCTCAGAGGGATGATGTGCTATCAAAATGAGTTAAGTATGTAAAAATATACCATTGAATATGTCAGTACAGAATTTTAAGACAGTATTATTCTATTTGATTTTTATCCTGCTGGACTGAAATAAGTAATTGTTTAGCAGATTTGCTTGAATTCTTTCATTCAGTTGATTGTCAATTTATCAATATTATGCATCAGAAATCATTCATATTATGATCATTACTAATAATCTAATATCTGTACAAAAATTCAGAATTGTTTATCAGTATTTTATGTAGTCTTAACTTTGAAAACTAGAAGCAGTTTAGTTGCACAACAGAAGGGGATTGGTTAGAGAAAATTATGGTGCTATTCAATAACTAAACTATGCTACAAATTAACTTATTTCCACCAAAGCGAAATGTCTTGCATTCCAGGTTCTAAGAAGGACAGGCTGATTCTAAGGAAGTGATGTTGTAACTTCAGCCTTACTTTTATCAGAAATAATGATATTATTGGAACCAAATTAGGAAAAGATGAAGGCTTTGGGACTTGTTGTCTCTCTGAGCAGTAGTTCAGCTAAGACTCAAGAAACATCTAGTAGCTATGCTATTCTAGATGTTAGTCTAAAAACTCAGCTCCACTGGACCTCTAGAGCTCTCTCAAAAGCCCCATGCCACCATGTTTTGTTAGGGGCAGTAACTTGAGAAGTTACTCTTGATTTGGGTGATATGACCAAGAAAGTGTTGGCATAAACAGTGAGGTGTGTAGAATCCAAAGGTATTTAGTTGACTGGGTCGAAAACAAATTCTGATTTCTTTGTAGAAAACTGAAGAAATGTCCACCCAACTAATAAATATCTATGCTTCTTTAGAAATAGTTAACTTCCAAAACAAGAGCTCTCAGGGAGATTCCCTGAATTAATGACACATCTCCTTTAAGACTTACATTCAGTAGAAGACAGAGCTTCAAACATCCTTGCCTCCAAAGTACCTTTAACCAGTGTACATATAATAGCTTAAGTAACATTAAGGTTTTAATCATATAAAACACCTGTTTAAACTACACTGTAATGAGATAACATATGAAAAAACTAGCACAGAACCAGGCATTGTTGGTCCTCTTCCTTTGCTCCCAATAATCTCAGAGGGATGATGTGCTATCAAAATGAGTTAAGTATGTAAAAATATACCATTGAATATGTCAGTACAGAATTTTAAGACAGTATTATTCTATTTGATTTTTATCCTGCTGGACTGAAATAAGTAATTGTTTAGCAGATTTGCTTGAATTCTTTCATTCAGTTGATTGTCAATTTATCAATATTATGCATCAGAAATCATTCATATTATGATCATTACTAATAATCTAATATCTGTACAAAAATTCAGAATTGTTTATCAGTATTTTATGTAGTCTTAACTTTGAAAACTAGAAGCAGTTTAGTTGCACAACAGAAGGGGATTGGTTAGAGAAAATTATGGTGCTATTCAATAACTAAACTATGCTGGAAAATAATAATCTAGGAAAATAATTGTGATTTATTTTTAGAAGAAAAAACTGACTACAAAATACTAGGTAGAGCATATATGCATAAAATTGCACGCACACACATACAGGAAGGCAAAAATTTTTCTTAAAGACTTGTAAGAGATATAAGAAAATATTAATAGTATAGAAACTTGGAATTTATTATTAACACCATGCTCTAACCAACTGAACTAACTGGCCATCCTAAGGGATTTTTAAAAAACCCACAGCTGTAATTTCATATAGTGTGTGTATTTCCCACAATGAATTTACATTACCTTATGCAATAGGAAATAAAAATCATTCTATTTACATCTGTGTATTCCATTGTATATATGTACCAGAGCTTCTTTATCCATTCATTCAGCATGGACATCTAGGTTGCTTCCATGTTCTGGCTATTGTATAGAGAGCTGCAATGAACATTGGGGTACAGGTGCTTCTTTCAGTTTTGATTTCATCAGGGTATAAGCCTAAGAGTGGGATTGCTGGGTCATATGGTGCTTCTATTTTTAGTTTTTTAAGAAATCTCCATATTGTCTTCTCTAGAGGCTGTATCAAGTTACATTCCCACCTGCAATGCAGGAGTGTTCCCTTTTCTCCACACCCTCTCCAGCATTTATTGTCTATTGATTTGTGGATGATGGCCATTCTGACGGGTGTGAGGTGATATCTCATTGTAGTTTTGATTTGCATTTCTATAATTATAAGTGAAGTTGAGCATCGTTTCATGTGCTTTTGGGCCATCTGTATGCCCTCTTTGGAGAGGTGTCTGTTTAGTTCCTTTTCCCATTTTTTGATTGGGTTGTTCACTTTTCCGGTGCTGAGTTGTCTGAGTTGCTTGTAGATTTGGGAGATTAATTCTTTGTCTGTTGTTTCATTTGCTATGATTTTCTCCCATTCTGTGGGCTGTCTGTTCAGCTTTTTTGTGATTTCTTTTGCTGTACAAAAGCTTTTAAGTTTCATGAGGTCCCACATGTTCATAAAAAAAAAATCATTCTAAAAGAAAATAACATCATGAAAATAGCTAATCAAACTGGCCATAAGAGATTGTGTAAGCAAAACACCTGACTGATTGAATTTTCCAGTTTTCTACCGCTCATTTTGATTATGTGATCATAGCTTCATTTGTTAGTTTAGAAGCACAGACTTCCAGAAAATCCAGACAAAGAAGATGAAGACAGCAGAAGCAAAGGCTGTTAATTTGTCCATTAGAGCCAACATTTGGTTCCTCTTGTCTCGTGATTTTCTACCCCAGGATAAGTTTCAAACTCAGTGCATCAGTTCACAATAAGCAGGGCTACATGAGGGTTTGTAGTGGGAGTGGTCCAGTGGTCTTGTGAGTGGTTAGTGGTCTTGGGCAGATGTCCAAGCACTCTAGATGTTAAGGACAATCACTGATGGTAAAGATACAGGGATATTGGGTATCCTCATGATAGAGGAGATACAACAAAGCCACAGAGAACAGTGAAAATGGTCATCGGAAGGGTGAGGTCAAATCATTTTTGCATATCAGAGGAAATCAAGACTCAGTCATACACCAAGTGGTTTTTCAAATTACCCTTACTTATGTCCAACTAAAAATGAGAATTTTCTGAGACATTAGTCCAAATTATAAAATAAACAGTACTTGCGTTTTTGCCACAGGTTCAGTTACCATTACTAAGTCTAGTTTAATTTTCTTGTCTTGGGTGGATTATTTTTCCTTTTGAGAAAGTCAACCAGCTGTATCAAGTTACATTCCACCTGCAATGCAGGAGTGCCCCCCCTGTTTATTGTCTATTGATTTGTGGATGATGGCCATTCTGACGGGTGTGAGGTGATATCTCATTGTAGTTTTGATTTGCATTTCTATAATTATAAGTGAAGTTGAGCATCGTTTCATGTGCTTTTGGGCCATCTGTATGCCCTCTTTGGAGAGGTGTCTGTTTAGTTCCTTTTCCCATTTTTTGATTGGGTTGTTCACTTTTCCGGTGCTGAGTTGTCTGAGTTGCTTGTAGATTTGGGAGATTAATTCTTTGTCTGTTGTTTCATTTGCTATGATTTTCTCCCATTCTGTGGGCTGTCTGTTCAGCTTTTTTGTGATTTCTTTTGCTGTACAAAAGCTTTTAAGTTTCATGAGGTCCCACATGTTCATAAAAAAAAAATCATTCTAAAAGAAAATAACATCATGAAAATAGCTAATCAAACTGGCCATAAGAGATTGTGTAAGCAAAACACCTGACTGATTGAATTTTCCAGTTTTCTACCGCTCATTTTGATTATGTGATCATAGCTTCATTTGTTAGTTTAGAAGCACAGACTTCCAGAAAATCCAGACAAAGAAGATGAAGACAGCAGAAGCAAAGGCTGTTAATTTGTCCATTAGAGCCAACATTTGGTTCCTCTTGTCTCGTGATTTTCTACCCCAGGATAAGTTTCAAACTCAGTGCATCAGTTCACAATAAGCAGGGCTACATGAGGGTTTGTAGTGGGAGTGGTCCAGTGGTCTTGTGAGTGGTTAGTGGTCTTGGGCAGATGTCCAAGCACTCTAGATGTTAAGGACAATCACTGATGGTAAAGATACAGGGATATTGGGTATCCTCATGATAGAGGAGATACAACAAAGCCACAGAGAACAGTGAAAAATGGTCATCGGAAGGGTGAGGTCAAATCATTTTTGCATATCAGAGGAAATCAAGACTCAGTCATACACCAAGTGGTTTTTCAAATTACCCTTACTTATGTCCAACTAAAAATGAGAATTTTCTGAGACATTAGTCCAAATTATAAAATAAACAGTACTTGCGTTTTTGCCACAGGTTCAGTTACCATTACTAAGTCTAGTTTAATTTTCTTGTCTTGGGTGGATTATTTTTCCTTTTGAGAAAGTCAACCAGCATAGATATCCTAGGAGGTGCTGATCTCTTTCTTTTCTTGTTGTCTGCTTTTTGATCTTTTTCACTGCCTTATTTTAACTTGAAAGAACTTTTGAGCACATATTTTATAAGGACAGACATAAGCTTTTCTACCAAGAAATGTTGTAGACATTCAGAGTAAATGAAATACCACACCATAATAAAATATTGCTATATATTTGTTCATTATATATACCTGTCATTTTGTTGTCTAAAAAAAACTTATATAAACTACATGGCCAGAGAGACTGAGTTAATAATCTCCAAGTCTCAATAAAAATGTGGTGACTTGTCTCTCCACTGTTACCTGCTTCTCCTGCAGACCCAGTTGGGTAGAGGCATGTAGGAAAACCATGGGTGGACAGAGATAAAGCCATATGGGTGTAGGTCTGGCCCTGGGTGCTTGTGATGGAACCATGCTTTTAAACCAAGGTATTAGGTATGATTTAAGAGGCTTTCTGATCAAAACAATGGTATCCCACTATGTAAAGAAACAGCAAGGAATAGACCAAGAAAACAAAGTTAAAGGATCCTTTTTTTAAAAAAAAAAAGAAACAAAACTGGGCTTCAGAACTGTATCTGCTAGCTAACTGTCAACTGTCTCTAGGAAAGTCATTTACCTCCAAGATGTATGGGGTGGAGACAATGATGTCCTTGTTGTTCTACAGCATATAAAACATTCAGCTACATACCCTGCCCCTCCCAACATCATTCTTGATTACCCTTCTTCAAATCCATTTTCCTTTAATCCATAGCACTTTCCAGCCTGTAATATAGCAGAAATGTATTTGTTGTATTTTAATAAATTCCTCCTACCAGAATAACCCCTGAAGACAGTTGATGGTAAAGATACAGGGATATTGGGTATCCTCATGATAGAGGAGATACAACAAAGCCACAGAGAACAGTGAAAATGGTCATCGGAAGGGTGAGGTCAAATCATTTTGCATATCAGAGGAAATCAAGACTCAGTCATACACCAAGTGGTTTTTCAAATTACCCTTACTTATGTCCAACTAAAAATGAGAATTTTCTGAGACATTAGTCCAAATTATAAAATAAACAGTACTTGCGTTTTTGCCACAGGTTCAGTTACCATTACTAAGTCTAGTTTAATTTTCTTGTCTTGGGTGGATTATTTTTCCTTTTGAGAAAGTCAACCAGCATAGATATCCTAGGAGGTGCTGATCTCTTTCTTTTCTTGTTGTCTGCTTTTTGATCTTTTTCACTGCCTTATTTTAACTTGAAAGAACTTTTGAGCACATATTTTATAAGGACAGACATAAGCTTTTCTACCAAGAAATGTTGTAGACATTCAGAGTAAATGAAATACCACACCATAATAAAATATTGCTATATATTTGTTCATTATATATACCTGTCATTTTGTTGTCTAAAAAAAACTTATATAAACTACATGGCCAGAGAGACTGAGTTAATAATCTCCAAGTCTCAATAAAAATGTGGTGACTTGTCTCTCCACTGTTACCTGCTTCTCCTGCAGACCCAGTTGGGTAGAGGCATGTAGGAAAACCATGGGTGGACAGAGATAAAGCCATATGGGTGTAGGTCTGGCCCTGGGTGCTGTGATGGAACCATGCTTTTAAACCAAGGTATTAGGTATGATTTAAGAGGCTTTCTGATCAAAACAATGGTATCCCACTATGTAAAGAAACAGCAAGGAATAGACCAAGAAAACAAAGTTAAAGGATCCTTTTTTTAAAAAAAAAAAGAAACAAAACTGGGCTTCAGAACTGTATCTGCTAGCTAACTGTCAACTGTCTCTAGGAAAGTCATTTACCTCCAAGATGTATGGGGTGGAGACAATGATGTCCTTGTTGTTCTACAGCATATAAAACATTCAGCTACATACCCTGCCCCTCCCAACATCATTCTTGATTACCCTTCTTCAAATCCATTTTCCTTTAATCCATAGCACTTTCCAGCCTGTAATATAGCAGAAATGTATTTGTTGTATTTTTAATAAATTCCTCCTACCAGAATATAAACCCCATGAAGACAGTTGCTATTCCCAACTTTGTTCATTGGCCTACCATCATCACCTAGAATAGTCCCTCCTTCATATTGATAGTAGGTGCCCAGTAAGTGTTTTTTAAATGCATGAATGAATGCCTTATGTGCACCACATACTCAAATGAAGTATTGTATAAGTCTGTAAATGTAAATTGTTATTTTTTTTATTAGAGAACTAATTATTAAAACTAGCTCTGTATTTGTGACTTCTTTCATTATGTTTGTCAGAACATACTCAGGAAAGATTTGTACAATTCTCTTTTATAAATCATAGGGGTCCTGGTTCTGACCCTGTATATTTCTGTCTTCCCTGAGCTGACATTGAGCATTGAGGATCAAAGGATATCTCCTCTTTAAAATTGTGTTACATTCTACACCAGTGTCTTCCTGGGACTGAGCACTTACAAACAATTTAGGAAAGTATTTTCTTTCTTTGGGGTAATCAGGAGATTACTTTTTAACATGTAATGGGATAATCTGCATTTGCTGAGATATTTGAGATATTAATTTGTCTTTTGCTTTTATTATTGTCAGAGAAACAACATATGGGATCATTTTATGATTTGTTTCTCTTTCTTTCTCTTTTTTCCAGTTTTTAAGAAGGAAGCCAGGCCTGTGCCCCTACTTTCTTCAGGGGCAGAATCCAAAAAAAAATAAAACCAAAAAAAATCCAGTAAACAGTTTTTCCCTTTTAAGCTTTCATAAGGATCCTTTTTTTAAAAAAAAAAAGAAACAAAACTGGGCTTCAGAACTGTATCTGCTAGCTAACTGTCAACTGTCTCTAGGAAAGTCATTTACCTCCAAGATGTATGGGGTGGAGACAATGATGTCCTTGTTGTTCTACAGCATATAAAACATTCAGCTACATACCCTGCCCCTCCCAACATCATTCTTGATTACCCTTCTTCAAATCCATTTTCCTTTAATCCATAGCACTTTCCAGCCTGTAATATAGCAGAAATGTATTTGTTGTATTTTTAATAAATTCCTCCTACCAGAATATAAACCCCATGAAGACAGTTGCTATTCCCAACTTTGTTCATTGGCCTACCATCATCACCTAGAATAGTCCCTCCTTCATATTGATAGTAGGTGCCCAGTAAGTGTTTTTTAAATGCATGAATGAATGCCTTATGTGCACCACATACTCAAATGAAGTATTGTATAAGTCTGTAAATGTAAATTGTTATTTTTTTTATTAGAGAACTAATTATTAAAACTAGCTCTGTATTTGTGACTTCTTTCATTATGTTTGTCAGAACATACTCAGGAAAGATTTGTACAATTCTCTTTTATAAATCATAGGGGTCCTGGTTCTGACCCTGTATATTTCTGTCTTCCCTGAGCTGACATTGAGCATTGAGGATCAAAGGATATCTCCTCTTTAAAATTGTGTTACATTCTACACCAGTGTCTTCCTGGGACTGAGCACTTACAAACAATTTAGGAAAGTATTTTCTTTCTTTGGGGTAATCAGGAGATTACTTTTTAACATGTAATGGGATAATCTGCATTTGCTGAGATATTTGAGATATTAATTTGTCTTTTGCTTTTATTATTGTCAGAGAAACAACATATGGGATCATTTTATGATTTGTTTCTCTTTCTTTCTCTTTTTTCCAGTTTTTAAGAAGGAAGCCAGGCCTGTGCCCCTACTTTCTTCAGGGGCAGAATCCAAAAAAAAATAAAACCAAAAAAAATCCAGTAAACAGTTTTTCCCCTACAAGTTGTGAAAGCCTAAGTTCAAGCCTAAGTGGAATGAGTATCAGGCAGATTCTTTACCGTCTGAGCCACCAAGGAAGCTCAATTATAATTTTACCAGACATTGCAGAGGACTTGGGTAGACAGGGTTCCTGTTGGGTGGAGGAAAGACTGAGGGGTGGAGGCTGAAAATTATCTAGGGTCTCATTGCCATTGCAAGGGTTTCAGCTACTACTTGGGGTTGGAAGGGAAACTATCAGAGAGTTTTGAGCATAAGAGTGATGTGTTGTGACTTTCATTTTAACAGGATTGTGTTGCATCTTTGTTGAGAATAATCTAAAGGAGGCAGGGGTTGTTGCAGGGAGAGGTATTGGAAGCCACATCAATAATCTTGGCAAAACATAGTGGTAAGTCAGACTTAGGAGGCTGTGCATCTGGTGAGAAGTGGTCAGCTCTTGGCAGAACAGATCTTTGGGTGTTATTTTTAAAGAAGAATTCAGTATGGGAGTATTTTGATGCATTCAAACTCGCTCCAGCCTGTACTCCTTCAGCATGTATCCTGGTACTGGTGGGATTTCAGTAGTCTGCAGATGTGAACTGAGCAAAGCTGGCTGGCCCACCCAGGCATTGAACCCATGACCCTGATCTCATTAGCTTCAGCCCTAATCAATTTAGCTAAATGTGGGCCATGAAACTACAGACAGCCATGCCCTGTCCTCCTGCCCCTCACATAGAGTCTTGTACAGTCAATGTACTATCTGCCAGCCTCATATAAAATCCCTGAAGTTCCTTTGCCTTTGTTGTTGGAACAGTATTAAATACCTAACAAGTGGAGTTGGTCAGTAAAGCAAAGTTTACAGAGATCTGCCAGTAAAAGAGTAAGCCTTGTATACATTTGACCCATACAGCCATTCTGAAAAAGTCAGTATTTTTGTATGACTATTTTGATGGTATTTTTTAATTGAAAATTATTTAAAATTTCTGAATTTGCTCACTTTTCCACAAGGACTGATTCACCTTCTTGGGTACACAGTGGTATCTTCTAAGATGCTTACTCAAAGTAAAGAAAATACCATATATTACAGTTCAAGTGATAATAAGAGATGAAAATAACTCTCTCTTGAATAATAATTTTTAAACCCTTCTTCACCCAAGGCACAGTGTTCCTTCACAGGAGAATAGTCACGTGGGGAACATGCCAATTATAAGGCAATTGGTTTGTTTTTCTAGCAGACTGGCTTTATTAGGACTACCCTAATGTGTTACACGTTCGGTTACAAAGTGTGACAATTTATGGTGCATTCTGGGGATTTCAGAAAAGGAAAAGATCTTGCAAATTATTATCTGTGACAGAATTATAATTTTACAAATGATTAATCTCAATCATCCATCTCTTTTTCCTCTTGGGTTAAGCAGGAAAATTATATCCTGCAAAATTAGCTGTCAAAATGTGAGCTTGTGGTTTTGGAGTAGTCATACATCAGGAAAACGAAAAGAAGATCTTTATTAATGAGCTGGATTAAATAAATAAAAAGGTTATTGTAGGCGACATGCTGCTTTGTTGCTGCAATATGTCTCGTGATTTCCCAGCAGTCAGATAGTATTCACCAAATTGAATCACGATTTGACATGACTATTTCTTGTGTCCAAGGACATCCTACCACCTAAGTATGATAGTTTTACCTATGTCCCCCTTTTGAAACAGGTACACATGAAAATTCTTGTACTTTTTCTTTGCTATTTACTTACAATGCGTGCTTTCATGCTCAGTCACTCAGTTGTGTCCAACTCTTTTCGACCCTGTAGCCCACTAGACTCCTCTGTCCATGGGATTCTCCAGGCAAGAATACTGGAATGGGTTGCCATTTCCTCGTCCATGGGATCTTCCCAACCAAGGGATCAAATCCATGTCTCCTGCATTGGTAGGTGGATTCTTTACCCCTGAGCCACCTGAGAAACCCAATGACTATCGGTAAATGCCTTGATCATGGAAGCATTTGGAAAATATCTGAGAGTGGAGAACATTACACATACAATCACCCATCAGTGCTAAAGTCAAACAGCAGCGGCTCAGGGGAAAGGAGAGGATTTAAAGAGAGAATTAAGAATTGAGAACCATCTGAACAAATTGAGAAATCTTGAAATCAGCTATTTTACTAGATATTACTTTGTAGTTTCAGTACAATTAACTATGTGTCGTCATTCTTTTGATGTATACCACCTATTTCTTTGACTTATAGTTACCTATGTATATGGGTCGTCTTCCCCCAAGCCATGCTGCAAGTTCAATTCCTGGAATACAGTAGATATTTGATACATTAAAAAATAAAAGATAACAATGGAAGGGGATGCTGAATAAAGCAGATGATTAGAAATAAGACTCATATGCTGGGCCGTATAGCTAGCAAATTACATGATTAACACCAAAACAATGCCATGACATATCTTTCAAAGAGTCAGGACTATGTTTTTCAAGCACACAAGCTAAAGCAAAAATACAGACCCTTTTGTAAATGCTAATAATGCTCAGGGCTGCCTTCGTACACAAAGATGTCATGATTATAATCTTCTCCCCTCTGTCTCTGCTGAGAATCACCATTAGTAAAAAATGTGGATGTAAGGACTTCCTTCACCTTGGACCTGCTGATTTTAGACTCATGGCATTTCTTGACCTCAGTGTATTTTAAAGTGTGCTTTAAAATGACACAATTTACTTGGAGGGTCAGCCAGCACTGAGGATCCCTGGCTAAGGATTGTGCTGCCACTGTTTCTGAGGATGGGAAGGAAACTTCTTGACTTGACTCCTTTTGCTCTTTATTGCTATTTGTCAGGGTCTTCTGCTAAAAGAACGGAAGACCCCACACAAGTCAGTAGGAGAATGGATAATAAGGGCACACACAGGATTGGAGAATGCTCAAGGATGAGGCAGCCCTAAAAGTACAAGTTCCTTCATTGTACTGAATCACATTCTATGTCTCTCTCTCTTTCTCTCATTCATCAAATCTCTCAAAAAATCCTTACCTCACAAGTACAATATACTAACACATATATATGGAATCCAGTAGGATGGTGATGATGGCACATGCAGTGAAGCAATGGAAAGACAGACATGGACAGTGGACATATGGACATTGTGGGAAAGGAACAGTGGGTGGGAGGCATAAAGGAAGTAGCATGAAGATCTGTACTATCATAAGTGAAGAAAATAGCTATAGTCATTGCTCTGTGAGAAAGGCAGATCCTTCACGGGTGCTGTATGGTGGTCTGGAGGGGTGGGATGGGGGGGATATACATATGACTAATCTGAGAACATACATATCTGTAAACAACAAAACTCTGTAAAAGTTAAAAGTAAAATAAAAGTTATTTAAAAAAATAAAAAGCTTAAAAAAAAATCCCTACCTCTAGTGGAATGTCTTCTTTTTTCTCTATTCTCTATGGAAACACTTCCTCAGTCTTCATGGAGTCAATTTTTTTGGTCTATATCAGAGCCTCTTGTTCCTGTTAATTTCTGCTCAACATGACTTCAGTTTATGTCTGATCTCTAAGAACTGTTTAGACTGATATAAAGGCCTCTCATCCTCAACTCCCTTTGCTAAATACTTCCCTTGTGAGAGAGAATCTGATTTGATGCTTTGTTTTGATGGGTGGCACATTATGTTCAGAGATTGGTGTTTTCCTTGCCAATAGATTATTTCACACAAATTCATTAAAATGATTTCACAAGCTAATAGTATACAGGATAGGGATTCTGAATAAGCCAAGGAATAAATAATGCTATAGATTAATATCCTATTGTTCCTTCACCTGGACCTGCTGATTTTAGACTCATGGCATTTCTTGACCTCAGTGTATTTTAAAGTGTGCTTTAAAATGACACAATTTACTTGGAGGGTCAGCCAGCACTGAGGATCCCTGGCTAAGGATTGTGCTGCCACTGTTTCTGAGGATGGGAAGGAAACTTCTTGACTTGACTCCTTTTGCTCTTTATTGCTATTTGTCAGGGTCTTCTGCTAAAAGAACGGAAGACCCCACACAAGTCAGTAGGAGAATGGATAATAAGGGCACACACAGGATTGGAGAATGCTCAAGGATGAGGCAGCCCTAAAAGTACAAGTTCCTTCATTGTACTGAATCACATTCTATGTCTCTCTCTCTTTCTCTCATTCATCAAATCTCTCAAAAAATCCTTACCTCACAAGTACAATATACTAACACATATATATGGAATCCAGTAGGATGGTGATGATGGCACATGCAGTGAAGCAATGGAAAGACAGACATGGACAGTGGACATATGGACATTGTGGGAAAGGAACAGTGGGTGGGAGGCATAAAGGAAGTAGCATGAAGATCTGTACTATCATAAGTGAAGAAAATAGCTATAGTCATTGCTCTGTGAGAAAGGCAGATCCTTCACGGGTGCTGTATGGTGGTCTGGAGGGGTGGGATGGGGGGGATATACATATGACTAATCTGAGAACATACATATCTGTAAACAACAAAACTCTGTAAAAGTTAAAAGTAAAATAAAAGTTATTTAAAAAAATAAAAAGCTTAAAAAAAAATCCCTACCTCTAGTGGAATGTCTTCTTTTTTCTCTATTCTCTATGGAAACACTTCCTCAGTCTTCATGGAGTCAATTTTTTTGGTCTATATCAGAGCCTCTTGTTCCTGTTAATTTCTGCTCAACATGACTTCAGTTTATGTCTGATCTCTAAGAACTGTTTAGACTGATATAAAGGCCTCTCATCCTCAACTCCCTTTGCTAAATACTTCCCTTGTGAGAGAGAATCTGATTTGATGCTTTGTTTTGATGGGTGGCACATTATGTTCAGAGATTGGTGTTTTCCTTGCCAATAGATTATTTCACACAAATTCATTAAAATGATTTCACAAGCTAATAGTATACAGGATAGGGATTCTGAATAAGCCAAGGAATAAATAATGCTATAGATTAATATCCTATTGTTCTAGGCAAGAGATGATAACAGAAATAAAGTCCAAGTCTAGCTGAGGTGTATATTTTCTATGATTTTTGGTTCCTTGGAAGAGATGGCTTTTCCAACCAAAAGCTGACATCAAGAAGCCGGGGCAAAAATGAAAGTCCCTTGTTGCAAGAGTGCCTTGCTGAGGGGACAGTGGTCCTGATGCTGTGGGCAGGCTAGACGGCTCCAAGGCCTGTCACCCAGGGGAGCATTCCGTGGCTTGTGACACTGCCTAGGAGGAATGGATGTGCCTTCTCTTTCTGAGACAGCTGCACAATTTAACACTATCGCCTACCAAAGAGTCACCTCAACCATGGAAGGGTTTCAGGATCTTTGTGTTTCAGGAGGAAATGTTTCAAGATCTTTGGAGAACTAGGTCAGCAGAGGATAGCTTCATCCTAATTGAAACATGGGGATATTCCTGGCAAACTCACAGCATTTACAGTCCAAATATCCCCTTGCTCTAGTTGCTCCTCCTCATGTTCTCATTCATGAGCCCCAAGCAGAACCCCCAGCAGCTGAGTTATTAAGTGCTTATCAAGGACAACTAAGTTACTAAGTGCTTATCAAGGACAACAGATGAGAGATGTCAGCCTGACACAACTCCATTCTTATATCAATCCAACTTTATTTCTGAAGACATTAGATTTTTTTTGCCTTTGTCATAAATAAGTGGTGTAGAAACCACATCCAATTAATACACAACATTTTCCCAGATCATATTTTCACAAAAGACCACAGCTCAGTTTGCTGGCTCAATGCCTTCAGGTCAGGTGTGCCCTCCGGAACAGTCTGGGACTAGAAGTTGGTAGTCATATCGGCCAAAGAACACATGCCTTGGAATGGTCTCTTTTGGACAGGCTGTGCTTGTGCTGGATTCCTGGGGCCTTGTAGAGCATGTCCTCACACTGTGTTTTAGAGTTACTCAAATATATTTATGGGCTTCTCAGGTGGTGCTAGTGGTAAAGAATACCCCAGGAAATGTAGGAGATCCAGGAGATTCGAGTTTGATCCCTGGGTTGGGAAGATCCTCTCGAGGAGGAAACGTCAACCTGCTCTAGTATCCTTGCCTGGGAAGCTCCATGGACAGAGGAGCCTAGTGGACTGAACCCCATGGGGTCACAGAGTTGGACACGACTAAGTGACTGCACACAAATATGTGTATGTGTGTATGTATATATCTTGTCATCTTATTTTCAGCATGCTGATGCACTTCTGTATGACCATTAGTATTTAGCAACATACTTTTCATACTTTGTCCAGTACACACTTGTTGCATTGGTACAATATTCATATTCCTCTCCCTTTCCTTCCTGCAACTTTTCTTCCCTTCTTCTCTCTTTCCCTTCTTTCCTGTCCTCATCCTTCCCTCCCTCTGTTCCTTCCATTTTTCCTTCCTTCCACTACTTGTAAGAACCCTATTATGTCAGAGACTATGCATCATAACATCAAAATTCAAAAGACACGATCTACTACTGTCAAGGTGCTCACACAGTAGTTGGGGAAAGAAATCCATCAAAGGAGGTTATGTTAAAAATAACATGTTTGGTTATGTGAACAACAAAACTCTATAAAAATATTTTAAAAAATAAAAAAAATTAATGAGAAGAGGAAAAAAATAACATATTTGGGCTTCCCTGGTGGTTCAGTGGATAAGGACACTGCCTCACAGTGCAAGGGGCACTAATTCGATCCCTAGCCTTGGAAGATCCCACGTGCTGTGGAGTGGCTGGACTGGTGTGTCTAATTACAAGCCAGTGCTCTGGAGTGTAAGCACCCAGGAGCTGGGGTTCTGAAACGACAGAGGCCTCTGCAGTGGAAGGCCCACACAGGACAAAGAATAAAGATGAATGAAAAATAAATAAATAAAAAGAAGCCAAAATTAAAAAAACATACATATATTAAAAAAATAGCATGTTTGTCCTTCTGATATTTTCTTCTTCCCCTATCTCACAGAGCGCACTGATTCCCTATTGCTTCATTGCTTTAGAGATTTTCCTAGGGCAGGACACAGAAGAAGCAGATATGTTTCTTCTTGCCTTTTCTAATAGCCTAAACTTGTGAAAGGGACGTTCTGTGTGTCCTAGGGTGGGGATAGGGGGTTGTAAGAGGGTGTTCCTCTGAGAAAACACTAGAAAAGAAGAAGGTCTCCTACTTCTAGGAGAAAGTGTGGGGGTGGGGGCGGGGTGGAGGCTGCAAGGACAAGTACTGGTCTTGCCCCCACCTTGGTACCCTGCCAGGAAAATGGTGGATCTCAGAGCAGACAGGTCAGTGCTACAGGCATTGAGGCTCCCAGCTTCCCCACAGCACGGAATGACAAGAGTTCTATCTGCCAGCATCTTTTGGACTAGAGCATTATGGAAGCAGGTTCAGAGAACCTATTTAACATCTTCTGAGGGATGTTAGGTGCTGGGACCTCCACACAGTAATGGGCAAGGAGCATTTTCCACTGAGGGGTTGCATAGAACTTTACATGAACTGAGTGAGAAGGGCTTTGGTAAATTTAAAGCCAAGGGGAAAAGTGTTGTTTCTGGTAAGGATCAGTTTGTGAAGCCTATTATATATACAAACATATGGCTATGATATAGTAAACTAGCTTCTAATGGCAACAATTAAGCCATATTCTGAGAGCACAGAAGGCGGGGTGATCACACTGAACTTAGGAAAATTATTGGTACAGGTGACTACCAGCATGAACTTATGGAGTGTGTTTTGACTTTAGGGATAAAACTAAAACCACAGAGAAAACTAGGAGAAAGAAAATGAACTCCTGGCCTGTGTGCTCTGGAGTGACAGTGTGACACCTTGTCAACATCCCGTCATGCCAGCCAGGTGCCAACTGCTCCTTGAACCTTAAGCCAGAAGGCACTGCTCAGTTCGTCACTGCTCTCCTAAGAACTCTGCTTTTCTGCTCGTTCAGTTAATCTCTTGAAATCTCATTCAGTGCCCTGAAATGAAGGAACTTCTTAGAGAAACTGTAATCATGTTGAATTTGCCTATAGAAGATTACTTATAAACAACAAAACACCTTATGAAAGTCACACATTATAAGTAATTCTACTAGTATAAACAATTTAGATTTTATCAGTGTTTGCTCCAACAAAGCATTTCAGTTCTGTTATAGAATCTCAAACAAGGACAAGACTATTTAGTCTATGCAACGAAAATCATGCTTTGCTTAGTGTTATCTCATTTACACGTAAATTTATCAATAAATATATGAGGCCAGGCCCTATGTTCAGTGAGAAAGTGTGGGGTGGGGGCGGGGTGGAGGCTGCAAGGACAAGTACTGGTCTTGCCCCACCTTGGTACCCTGCCAGGAAAATGGTGGATCTCAGAGCAGACAGGTCAGTGCTACAGGCATTGAGGCTCCCAGCTTCCCCACAGCACGGAATGACAAGAGTTCTATCTGCCAGCATCTTTTGGACTAGAGCATTATGGAAGCAGGTTCAGAGAACCTATTTAACATCTTCTGAGGGATGTTAGGTGCTGGGACCTCCACACAGTAATGGGCAAGGAGCATTTTCCACTGAGGGGTTGCATAGAACTTTACATGAACTGAGTGAGAAGGGCTTTGGTAAATTTAAAGCCAAGGGGAAAAGTGTTGTTTCTGGTAAGGATCAGTTTGTGAAGCCTATTATATATACAAACATATGGCTATGATATAGTAAACTAGCTTCTAATGGCAACAATTAAGCCATATTCTGAGAGCACAGAAGGCGGGGTGATCACACTGAACTTAGGAAAATTATTGGTACAGGTGACTACCAGCATGAACTTATGGAGTGTGTTTTGACTTTAGGGATAAAACTAAAACCACAGAGAAAACTAGGAGAAAGAAAATGAACTCCTGGCCTGTGTGCTCTGGAGTGACAGTGTGACACCTTGTCAACATCCCGTCATGCCAGCCAGGTGCCAACTGCTCCTTGAACCTTAAGCCAGAAGGCACTGCTCAGTTCGTCACTGCTCTCCTAAGAACTCTGCTTTTCTGCTCGTTCAGTTAATCTCTTGAAATCTCATTCAGTGCCCTGAAATGAAGGAACTTCTTAGAGAAACTGTAATCATGTTGAATTTGCCTATAGAAGATTACTTATAAACAACAAAACACCTTATGAAAGTCACACATTATAAGTAATTCTACTAGTATAAACAATTTAGATTTTATCAGTGTTTGCTCCAACAAAGCATTTCAGTTCTGTTATAGAATCTCAAACAAGGACAAGACTATTTAGTCTATGCAACGAAAATCATGCTTTGCTTAGTGTTATCTCATTTACACGTAAATTTATCAATAAATATATGAGGCCAGGCCCTATGTTCAGTGTTGTAGGGAAGAAAAACTTGCTACCTCAAAGCACGGCATGTGAGGAAGAAACGAGAGCCTCAGGAAGTTTTTCTTTTCACCTCCCTCTTAACTACCTAAAAGAATTCAGACAGGGGGCTATTCCAGGAAAGAGAACAATCGCCAGAAGTATCTATAATATTATATGGACTCAGAGTGGTAGATGGGGAGGAACCTAGCTCAATCTGTGTTAAAATTTCTCTGGGTCTCATTGTTTTCACTTGGGCCAGTGAGTATTTGTTTACCAAACATTTGTTCTTTTTCATCTTCCAGTGATTTAACTTCCTTGCCTTTGAAGTCCCAGATCCATGCCCTCTTCTTCTTAACCCAGAATGACATGTATACTTCATTTTGCCTGACTGTCTTTGGAACCTCCCATGTTGATCCAAATTCCCCATATGTATATAATTAAAATTTTTTTTTCATCCTCTTAATCTGTCTCATGTCAGTTTAATTGTTAGAGCAATCAAGTGAACCTATAAAGGTTGAGGAAAATATCTTTCTTTGCCAATAATGTTTTGTGTACAATGGTGAACATTAGACAAGACCCTTGCCCCAAAGAATTAAGATCTAATAAGGGGAGGCTAATGTTACACAAGTTTGCAAAATTGTGGGTAATGCTACCAAGATCAAGATCAGAGTATTTTAATAGAGAATAAGAGGAGTGAACTGTACAAGAGCGAACTAAGGAAACACTTTACAAGAAAGTGATGTGTGAGTCCTGAATGATGACTAGGAGTCAAGTAGTGAGAGAAAGACTATGTGTGCGTGTGCCCGAGAGAGACACACAGAGAGAGTGCTTTCCTGGCAGAGGCATAGTATGGGCAAACACCTTTAAGGCAAGAATGTTCTTGGTACACTGAAATAATGCAGAAATAGTGCACACATTGGTTTGAAGGTTTTGGGTTTTGTGTGTGTGTGTGCACATTGTTCTTAAATGTCTCTTTTGTTGAGTCATTTCATGAGGAAAATTTTAGATCATTTCTTGAAATATATGAGGCCAGGCCCTATGTTCAGTGTTGTAGGGAAGAAAAACTTGCTACCTCAAAGCACGGCATGTGAGGAAGAAACGAGAGCCTCAGGAAGTTTTCTTTTCACCTCCCTCTTAACTACCTAAAAGAATTCAGACAGGGGGCTATTCCAGGAAAGAGAACAATCGCCAGAAGTATCTATAATATTATATGGACTCAGAGTGGTAGATGGGGAGGAACCTAGCTCAATCTGTGTTAAAATTTCTCTGGGTCTCATTGTTTTCACTTGGGCCAGTGAGTATTTGTTTACCAAACATTTGTTCTTTTTCATCTTCCAGTGATTTAACTTCCTTGCCTTTGAAGTCCCAGATCCATGCCCTCTTCTTCTTAACCCAGAATGACATGTATACTTCATTTTGCCTGACTGTCTTTGGAACCTCCCATGTTGATCCAAATTCCCCATATGTATATAATTAAAATTTTTTTCATCCTCTTAATCTGTCTCATGTCAGTTTAATTGTTAGAGCAATCAAGTGAACCTATAAAGGTTGAGGAAAATATCTTTCTTTGCCAATAATGTTTTGTGTACAATGGTGAACATTAGACAAGACCCTTGCCCCAAAGAATTAAGATCTAATAAGGGGAGGCTAATGTTACACAAGTTTGCAAAATTGTGGGTAATGCTACCAAGATCAAGATCAGAGTATTTTAATAGAGAATAAGAGGAGTGAACTGTACAAGAGCGAACTAAGGAAACACTTTACAAGAAAGTGATGTGTGAGTCCTGAATGATGACTAGGAGTCAAGTAGTGAGAGAAAGACTATGTGTGCGTGTGCCCGAGAGAGACACACAGAGAGAGTGCTTTCCTGGCAGAGGCATAGTATGGGCAAACACCTTTAAGGCAAGAATGTTCTTGGTACACTGAAATAATGCAGAAATAGTGCACACATTGGTTTGAAGGTTTTGGGTTTTGTGTGTGTGTGTGCACATTGTTCTTAAATGTCTCTTTTGTTGAGTCATTTTTCATGAGGATTAATATTTTTTAATTTGTCAGACACTCTTATTTCTTCTTTTGTGAATTCTATCTGTGTTACTTTTGTTCTTTTTATATTAGAGTTATGTAATTTTATTAGTGTGTAAGAATGTGTAATATATTCAGGGTTTGATTTTTTATGCTATGCCTGCTAAATATGATATAAATTTTTTAACTGCAATGTTATTAATATAACTTTGATATCAACTGGAGTTCTGCTAAGTATATAAGAGATACTTCTCATTACACTTTACTCTATGATGATCTTGTGTTTTATCCATTCAATTAATATAGAGAACTAGTATTTTAAGAAGCTTTCCAGTGGTATTCAAAACATGGCTGCATTAAACTTTCAAAATTAGGCAAGAGATGGGAGTTCCCTAGAGGTCCACTGGTTAAGACTCTATGTTTTCAATAGAGGGGGCACAGGTTCAATCCCTGGTTGGGGAACTAAGATCCCACATGCCACATGCCACATGGCATGGTCGAAAGAAAAACAATCATAAGCAACATGACAAATAAAGAAGATAGATGTGCATTCCATATGGATTAGTTCTAAAATTTTGTATATACAGTACACATGAGACAATATTACATTATAGTTCACTTGGAAATTAGGCCTATTTTAGAAATTTTCCCTCCCTCTGGTAACATTTAATGTAATTTTTACTGCCAACAAACACCTGTCTATGTTTCTTTCTTTTTTTCTCTTTTAAGAAAGCATCAATATTATTTACAAGACCTATTTTCCATACTTGATTAGCTTACTATGCTGAATGATTCACACATTGGACTATAAGTTATAGTTTAGTGTCTTCATTGTCCCAGTGTTATTGAATATCACTGCATTGCAGTGACTGATAAAATAAAAATTTGCATTAGGTACTGTTGTGTTTCAGAATTATTTCTGATCCACTGAAACATATGTCACTTCCATAGCAATAGAGCCTAAAACACAAACTTGTAATCAGTTGACACAGCATCTTTTTCCAAGGTGAGTAGATGCAAGCCAGCAGAATTGGTACTTCCTTTCATAAAGAATCATACTTTTTATTACCTTCATTAATGTATCTAACCATCACCATGGATCTGTTCCTGTTTGTGCAGCCTTCTGGATACATAATTACAAGAAATTTCTTTTTTGAAATTTTGTTCAATATTTCTTTCCAGTCAGTTTCAATTGCTATAGTTATTGGAATTATGTACAAAAGATATCCTTAGACCTTGTTACAATGGTTGTATTCATTAGGACTGTTTCCAGACTGGAGCAACTTGAGCAACAGAATAATGTAGTATGAGATGATAACCCAAAGTGTTACATAAATGTGGATGTATAAAATATAATGTATATATTCATACTGATATAAATTACTGAATAAATAAATACATAAATGGTGAAAGGGGGTCGAATCTTTGTTAGAAAAGAATCCTAGAGATTATTTCACCAAAACAAATGAAACTAAAGTTCCAAGAAGGTGGAGCTTAATCCTCCTCCCTTTAAATTTGGGTTGAACTTATTCACTTCCTCTGTGCTATGCTATGCTATGCTTAGTAGCTTAGTTGTGTCTGACTCTTTGCAAGCCCATGTACTATAACCCACCAGACTCCTCTGCTCATGGGGATTCTCCAGGCAAGGATACTAGAATGGATGGCCATGTCCTCTTTCAGGGGACCTTCCCAACCCAGGGATCAAACCCAGGTCTCCCACATTGCTGGTGGATTCTTTACTGTCTGAGCCACCAGGGAGGCCCAAGATTACTGGAGTGGGTTACTTATCCTTTGTACAGGGGATCTTCCTGACCCAGGGACCGAACCAGGGTCTCCATTGAAGGCAGATTCTTTACCATCTGAACTAAATTACAAAGAAACAATAGTAACTTTACTGTAGAGAAACCAAAAAGTGCCACCTTAACAAAGAAGTCAACATTAATAACACCAGCTGTAAATCATACCAATATCATGGACCTTCTGATAGGACCTGATGAGAAGGGCACCTCTCCTCTGTGGAATTCTTCCCCAAACCCATGACCCTGGCCTAATCATGGGAAAAACTATAAGAAAAAGCCAATTTAAGGGCTATTCTACAAAATGAATTGTCTTCAGAAGACCAGTATTACCCAAATTACTTCCTTTCATAAAGAATCATACTTTTATTACCTTCATTAATGTATCTAACCATCACCATGGATCTGTTCCTGTTTGTGCAGCCTTCTGGATACATAATTACAAGAAATTTCTTTTTTGAAATTTTGTTCAATATTTCTTTCCAGTCAGTTTCAATTGCTATAGTTATTGGAATTATGTACAAAAGATATCCTTAGACCTTGTTACAATGGTTGTATTCATTAGGACTGTTTCCAGACTGGAGCAACTTGAGCAACAGAATAATGTAGTATGAGATGATAACCCAAAGTGTTACATAAATGTGGATGTATAAAATATAATGTATATATTCATACTGATATAAATTACTGAATAAATAAATACATAAATGGTGAAAGGGGGTCGAATCTTTGTTAGAAAAGAATCCTAGAGATTATTTCACCAAAACAAATGAAACTAAAGTTCCAAGAAGGTGGAGCTTAATCCTCCTCCCTTTAAATTTGGGTTGAACTTATTCACTTCCTCTGTGCTATGCTATGCTATGCTTAGTAGCTTAGTTGTGTCTGACTCTTTGCAAGCCCATGTACTATAACCCACCAGACTCCTCTGCTCATGGGGATTCTCCAGGCAAGGATACTAGAATGGATGGCCATGTCCTCTTTCAGGGGACCTTCCCAACCCAGGGATCAAACCCAGGTCTCCCACATTGCTGGTGGATTCTTTACTGTCTGAGCCACCAGGGAGGCCCAAGATTACTGGAGTGGGTTACTTATCCTTTGTACAGGGGATCTTCCTGACCCAGGGACCGAACCAGGGTCTCCATTGAAGGCAGATTCTTTACCATCTGAACTAAATTACAAAGAAACAATAGTAACTTTACTGTAGAGAAACCAAAAAGTGCCACCTTAACAAAGAAGTCAACATTAATAACACCAGCTGTAAATCATACCAATATCATGGACCTTCTGATAGGACCTGATGAGAAGGGCACCTCTCCTCTGTGGAATTCTTCCCCAAACCCATGACCCTGGCCTAATCATGGGAAAAACTATAAGAAAAAGCCAATTTAAGGGCTATTCTACAAAATGAATTGTCTTCAGAAGACCAGTATTACCCAAATTATCAAAGCCATGAAAAATAAGGAAGGACTGAGAAACTCACAGACGAGAGGAGATTAAGGAAACAAGACAATGACCTGTGACAGGGTTTGTGGGGATGGGGATGCCATCTTAGAACAGTAAAAGGGCATTGGGGTAGAATTGGAATAATCTAAGTAAAGTCTGGAGTTTAATTAACAGTAATGTATCAATACTGACTTCTTGGGTTTGACAAATGTTCCAAAAATATGTAAGATATTAGCATAGGGGGAAGTATGTCCAGAGAAATGTTAATATCTTGGCAAATTCTCAGCAAGTCTTAAATTAATCCAAAATCAAATGGTTTTTTAAGTGCAAACTAGAAAGTTAATGTTGTTTTACTTCTGGCCATCAGATTATTTATAGAAGAGATGATAAGATTACATTAACAAGAACTAATATGTTTTGACCATTTGTGTTGTGCTAGGCATGGTGCTAAATCAGTAATCGTGCTTAATGCTTACAGTGTAGAGATAAGGCAAATACTATGATTATTCCCATTTCACAGATGAGAAAATATACCAGGGCCCACAGCTAATAAATGCTACAAAGCTTTCACAGGTTTTGAATCATCGAAGAGAGAGACAAAGTTATTTTCAGTAGTTGTAGAATTCATTGCTGAGGCTCTACAGTGTTCAATTCATTGAGAATCAGCAAACATTTTATTAGACAGGATATTCAGTTATCAAGAACAATTCATTTTCTAAATTACTGTGTGTGTGTGCACTTGTGTGCTGTAAAAATAAAGGGCATCATGCCTGTGATTTTTGTTGGTTCTAAAAGGCACAAGCACTGGCAACTGTGTGTTCTCCGGAATGAGTGATACACCTCTGCTCTCCATTCTGGGTTGTTCTCTGCCCAGAGAGGAGCCCTTTGTGTGGGAGAGCCTAGCTGAATGCATGTGCTGATCCACGAAGGTTGGTCCAAATCAATCATCCTTGAAGGTGAAAATTTACATTTGAAAAAGCCTCTTCTCAAGTACCTTGGACACAACTATCAAAAGACAGAAAGACCAGTGAAGTTCTTAATCTGATTGTTGTGGTGATGGCGGCAGCGGTGGCAGTTTTGTTTTATTTCTCATTTTTTGTTATGTGAATCTAAATTGTCAATCTGAGCATTTGCATCCTGAACTGATCAGTTAATTAATTATATTATCTTGGTGTAAGAACCTCTAGGAAAGGAATTAAATAAATTTTCCAAATTTATGGAAGGATGAAATGGGAGGATGAAGAGATAAAACCATGCTCACATGTAATATGTTCCAGCCCCAGGTTCCCTCCAGCTCACATTTTTAGTAAATAACTTCTACGCCTCTGAATGTGGCCACTGAGTGTTCTGTCAGATTCAATATAAATATAGCAAGACTCTTCAAACACAATCCTGCTGCTTGTCTCACCTGCCTGTAGTAGCTGTTTACATAGTATGTGGATAAATAGAAAACTCATCTGCTTGTTTCCAGGAACCATATTAGCAAAAAAGAAAGTTAATGAAGGACACTGCAAAGGAGTATGGTGTGTTTAATAAAACACTTTCCCCAGGAACCGAAGGAAGCCTCTCCATGTGGGATGCAGCAGCTTATCACTAATTCAGAACCTCCCTTCAGCCTCAGACTTTTGTCTTTCCTCTTCCTAGTAACTGCACTTTCAAGCGTGATGGCTTGCTTTGTAGTCGCCTGTGCTCTGGAAGGGAGCTCAGAGGAAACGGAGCAAGAGAGTTCATTAGGGATATTTCACAGTCACTCAGATCCCAGGGTCTCTGTCTCATCTTCACACATCACACTGTTCATGGAGAGTCATTCTTTATTTTGTTGCTTATCCTTGTCCTGCCAGAGTCTACAAAGACCTGGGCTCCTGCATGTATCCATTCACATCAGTGAAATGTGAGCACCATTCAAAGCTGTTCTGTACTGGTGTGCATTCACCAACTGCAAATCAGCTTATTGTATTTTAAAAATTATACGTTTTCCTGAAAATTCTGCATTTGAAGATGAAAATATTATTCTCACAGAAACATATTGCACAAATGGGGAAAAGAGATGAGAGAGAAAGCAGAAAGGGAAACAGGAACAAAGGAAACAAAGAGAATGATCAGGTAGGATTTTGTTTTCAAGTCCAGCAGCTGATCTATGATAATTAAGTTTTGTCGAGGTCTTCATTTACTTCTATGTATTCATTCCTTTTCAGAAACATCTAAAAGCCAATCAGCCGTGCTAAAATATTGGTTTCTGTCCAGCCTTGAGAAGTCAAACTGAGCCAACATTATTAGCACTCTGCAAAATCAAGAGTCAGGGCTGTTCTCCACCAAATAGTCCCTTTTGCCTCTCACCTTTCTGGATTACAGTACCTTTCCCTAATTATAAAGTCAGTTTTGAACATACCACTTTATTCCTAGAAAGCCATTGGTCATTAATGATTTGATCACAGAAATCCATGGTTACAGGTGGGCATTTGCAGTTTTAGCATGTGCTTTCTGTTCAAAGAATGTTCTTAATATTATTTAATGGGAGC
This sequence comes from Tragulus kanchil, assembly GCA_022376925.1. Lineage (NCBI taxonomy): Eukaryota > Metazoa > Chordata > Mammalia > Artiodactyla > Tragulidae > Tragulus > Tragulus kanchil. The sequence goes on along the minus strand of JAIOJX010000026.1, from coordinate 7,970,689 downwards.
TTTACATTTTGGAGAGCCATAGAGGAATGCATCTCATTTCCTCCTGAAGATATAAGACTTCTAAAGCCCCAAAGAACAGCTGGAGGGAAAAATGGATGAATTCTCCTATTCAAAAACCTCTATTTTATTCTCTGCTCAGATGTAGTCTTTATTCCATTGAGTCTGTATTAACTCTACTTTTCACTTAGACTGAAACTGGGCATCAGGGCAGGAAGCCTGACTCAGTAATGCTGAAGCTTGAAACATAAACTGTCCTTCATGAAAAAGATTTTTCTAACTTTGCACAACCCTGGTAAGGCTTCTATTTCTTTGTCTGAGTGGTCGGTAGATATCATTCATGTGTCAGTTAGTACTAGAATGCAAATATGGAGATCACTTTGCACCCAGAAAAAGAAACTAGTAGGATTTTTCTCTGTATTTTAGAATCCAGAGAGGACTTATTCAAAGCACCAACACTGTGTTTAAGTAAGGTTCAGAGACTTTCCTTTCCTCCTAGATCACAGAAACAGTACAGACTTTTCATTGCACCAGACTTCTCCAATTACATCAAATCAACAAGGACCCACTGTGTGCCCACCCCTGGATGGCACAGTGCCAGGGAGCATCACCAACAATGTGAACAGTGCCCATGGAGTTTGCAGTGGGGTGGTACTGGTACCCATAGATTTATTTTTCTGGCTGCACGGTGCTGCATGTAGGATCTTAGTTCCCCTACCAGGGATGAAACCCATGCCCCTGTGGTGGAAGCATAAAGGCTTAACTTCAGAACCACCAGGGAATTTCCCTGGAGCCCACTATGTGCAAGGAATTGGGATAGGTCCTTTAGGGATGAATATGCAGTCTTTGACCTCAAATCATTTAGGTCCCAAATAGGAAGACATGCCATATGTACATATAAAATAAAGCAATAATCTAAGAAGTGAGTTATATAAGAATACGTTATGTGTAGCTGGACACGGGTGAGGGCGAGTTCACTGCCAAATGTTTACATAAACAATGAATGTTATACATTCATGTGAAGAGCATGAGTCAAATTAAATATTGTACCTTGGAGGCAATGAGAGCAGTCCTCATTTCCTCCTGAAGATATAAGACTTCTAAAGCCCCAAAGAACAGCTGGAGGGAAAAATGGATGAATTCTCCTATTCAAAAACCTCTATTTTATTCTCTGCTCAGATGTAGTCTTTATTCCATTGAGTCTGTATTAACTCTACTTTTCACTTAGACTGAAACTGGGCATCAGGGCAGGAAGCCTGACTCAGTAATGCTGAAGCTTGAAACATAAACTGTCCTTCATGAAAAAGATTTTTCTAACTTTGCACAACCCTGGTAAGGCTTCTATTTCTTTGTCTGAGTGGTCGGTAGATATCATTCATGTGTCAGTTAGTACTAGAATGCAAATATGGAGATCACTTTGCACCCAGAAAAAGAAACTAGTAGGATTTTTCTCTGTATTTTAGAATCCAGAGAGGACTTATTCAAAGCACCAACACTGTGTTTAAGTAAGGTTCAGAGACTTTCCTTTCCTCCTAGATCACAGAAACAGTACAGACTTTTCATTGCACCAGACTTCTCCAATTACATCAAATCAACAAGGACCCACTGTGTGCCCACCCCTGGATGGCACAGTGCCAGGGAGCATCACCAACAATGTGAACAGTGCCCATGGAGTTTGCAGTGGGGTGGTACTGGTACCCATAGATTTATTTTTCTGGCTGCACGGTGCTGCATGTAGGATCTTAGTTCCCCTACCAGGGATGAAACCCATGCCCCTGTGGTGGAAGCATAAAGGCTTAACTTCAGAACCACCAGGGAATTTCCCTGGAGCCCACTATGTGCAAGGAATTGGGATAGGTCCTTTAGGGATGAATATGCAGTCTTTGACCTCAAATCATTTAGGTCCCAAATAGGAAGACATGCCATATGTACATATAAAATAAAGCAATAATCTAAGAAGTGAGTTATATAAGAATACGTTATGTGTAGCTGGACACGGGTGAGGGCGAGTTCACTGCCAAATGTTTACATAAACAATGAATGTTATACATTCATGTGAAGAGCATGAGTCAAATTAAATATTGTACCTTGGAGGCAATGAGAGCAGTCCTCATTTTGAAGCAATCTAACTGTTTCTCACATGGGCAAACCATGCCCCAGACACAGGCATGCCTATGGAACACATTGGTGTCACAATTCAGTTTTAATATGCTGATCCATTTTCATCTCAACTCTGTTGCGGCTTCTATAATTCTTTTTTCTTTTTAGTCACTTGTCCTTTGAAAGCCTGATCTTAGAGTCTGAGCTTTAGTATTCTACATTTCCAATTCTGTTAGTTTTCTCTACAGCCAAATGTGCTTACATTCATGTTCACCCAGTATTAACAAAAAGGATGTTTGCACAGCAGGGAAGTGTATTCTCATTTATCTCTGACCAGATTTGTGAAGAATGGAGTGGTCTGATGGCCATTATCTTAACCCTATGTGACTGCAAATATTTTGAAGTAATAGAGGAGACAGTTGGACCACGAAATCCACATTAAAGTTGCTTCTCTCAGCTACAGACTGCAGATTAAGTTCCCAGTCACATATCTTACATAGGACTTTTTCTTGCTGTAAACAAATATAAGGTTATTTTGTGCTCAACAAAATAGGGTCACCTAACTTGAAAGATGGCAAAAATCATGAGTTCAGAGTTCTCAGTGGGAATTACCTGGCATATTATTCTTTGAAATTCCTCCCACTCTATTAAAGAGAAACATTAAAGGTCATGACAGTGTTTCTCTGTTGGGATGTCCTAGCCATCCTGTGGAAGGAAGTCAAAGTCATGGAAAGCTGTTTCTGTTATTTCAAGAATGACAGCATTTTTAACCCATGCCCCTGTGGTGGAAGCATAAAGGCTTAACTTCAGAACCACCAGGGAATTTCCCTGGAGCCCACTATGTGCAAGGAATTGGGATAGGTCCTTTAGGGATGAATATGCAGTCTTTGACCTCAAATCATTTAGGTCCCAAATAGGAAGACATGCCATATGTACATATAAAATAAAGCAATAATCTAAGAAGTGAGTTATATAAGAATACGTTATGTGTAGCTGGACACGGGTGAGGGCGAGTTCACTGCCAAATGTTTACATAAACAATGAATGTTATACATTCATGTGAAGAGCATGAGTCAAATTAAATATTGTACCTTGGAGGCAATGAGAGCAGTCCTCATTTTGAAGCAATCTAACTGTTTCTCACATGGGCAAACCATGCCCCAGACACAGGCATGCCTATGGAACACATTGGTGTCACAATTCAGTTTTAATATGCTGATCCATTTTCATCTCAACTCTGTTGCGGCTTCTATAATTCTTTTTTCTTTTTAGTCACTTGTCCTTTGAAAGCCTGATCTTAGAGTCTGAGCTTTAGTATTCTACATTTCCAATTCTGTTAGTTTTCTCTACAGCCAAATGTGCTTACATTCATGTTCACCCAGTATTAACAAAAAGGATGTTTGCACAGCAGGGAAGTGTATTCTCATTTATCTCTGACCAGATTTGTGAAGAATGGAGTGGTCTGATGGCCATTATCTTAACCCTATGTGACTGCAAATATTTTGAAGTAATAGAGGAGACAGTTGGACCACGAAATCCACATTAAAGTTGCTTCTCTCAGCTACAGACTGCAGATTAAGTTCCCAGTCACATATCTTACATAGGACTTTTTCTTGCTGTAAACAAATATAAGGTTATTTTGTGCTCAACAAAATAGGGTCACCTAACTTGAAAGATGGCAAAAATCATGAGTTCAGAGTTCTCAGTGGGAATTACCTGGCATATTATTCTTTGAAATTCCTCCCACTCTATTAAAGAGAAACATTAAAGGTCATGACAGTGTTTCTCTGTTGGGATGTCCTAGCCATCCTGTGGAAGGAAGTCAAAGTCATGGAAAGCTGTTTCTGTTATTTCAAGAATGACAGCATTTTTATATTCAGTTTACTGAAAATAAGAGTTAAACATAAGTGAAAGAAAAAGGATGTATGTGTTGGTCCAAGCTTCAAAGAAAGCATAAACAATTCTAAGATTTTACACTGATAAGAAACTCTTAGAAAGTAATATAAAAAACAAACACACACACTCACACACACACACACACACACACACCACTAGAGACTAGTAAATATGTCTGAGCAAACTATAATCAACAAAGCACAGTCACAAAGAATATTTTAAGTAAATGATCTCTTTGATGACTATATCCTCACTTATGGAAAAGCTTTCCAGTATTTTCAGATAAGCATATGAATTTAGTTAATAAGTAGAAAGGACTGGATTCTCTCTATTCCACTTTTCCTAAATTAGTAGGTTGAGAATGAATTACTCTAACAACTCATGCTTCTTGGATACCCACTGTTCAACATAGATGGAGGAACAAAAGAAAGAGAGAGAGAACCTATATTCATTGTCTGATATCTGTGAGAGACAATATAGCAATGTGTAAGAAGTCTACATTGAACTTTGATAATAAAAATGCTGATTAAAGGAAAAGTTGGAGCAGTGTGAACTGGAGGGCATTTGGCAATGCAGATATGGTGTGGGGAAAGTCAGCAAGTTGTAACATTAGAGGGGATGTTTCCACGGAGGAAATGTATTTCTCCAAGGGAATATAGCTGGAGCATAGATCTGAAGGAAGGTACTAGAGAGATATAATCAAAGATTCGACTCAAAGCGTCAGAAAAGTTGCTTCTCTCAGCTACAGACTGCAGATTAAGTTCCCAGTCACATATCTTACATAGGACTTTTTCTTGCTGTAAACAAATATAAGGTTATTTTGTGCTCAACAAAATAGGGTCACCTAACTTGAAAGATGGCAAAAATCATGAGTTCAGAGTTCTCAGTGGGAATTACCTGGCATATTATTCTTTGAAATTCCTCCCACTCTATTAAAGAGAAACATTAAAGGTCATGACAGTGTTTCTCTGTTGGGATGTCCTAGCCATCCTGTGGAAGGAAGTCAAAGTCATGGAAAGCTGTTTCTGTTATTTCAAGAATGACAGCATTTTTATATTCAGTTTACTGAAAATAAGAGTTAAACATAAGTGAAAGAAAAAGGATGTATGTGTTGGTCCAAGCTTCAAAGAAAGCATAAACAATTCTAAGATTTTACACTGATAAGAAACTCTTAGAAAGTAATATAAAAAACAAACACACACACTCACACACACACACACACACACACACCACTAGAGACTAGTAAATATGTCTGAGCAAACTATAATCAACAAAGCACAGTCACAAAGAATATTTTAAGTAAATGATCTCTTTGATGACTATATCCTCACTTATGGAAAAGCTTTCCAGTATTTTCAGATAAGCATATGAATTTAGTTAATAAGTAGAAAGGACTGGATTCTCTCTATTCCACTTTTCCTAAATTAGTAGGTTGAGAATGAATTACTCTAACAACTCATGCTTCTTGGATACCCACTGTTCAACATAGATGGAGGAACAAAAGAAAGAGAGAGAGAACCTATATTCATTGTCTGATATCTGTGAGAGACAATATAGCAATGTGTAAGAAGTCTACATTGAACTTTGATAATAAAAATGCTGATTAAAGGAAAAGTTGGAGCAGTGTGAACTGGAGGGCATTTGGCAATGCAGATATGGTGTGGGGAAAGTCAGCAAGTTGTAACATTAGAGGGGATGTTTCCACGGAGGAAATGTATTTCTCCAAGGGAATATAGCTGGAGCATAGATCTGAAGGAAGGTACTAGAGAGATATAATCAAAGATTTGACTCAAAGCGTCAGAAGAGTTGTCTCTCTCTGGATCACTTCCAAACAGGGACCCTTCCGAAACACTAGATTCTCAGCATGTTTCTCCTTGGCCATTGGAAGGGTTATTGTCATGGAGCAGGGGTGAAGTGGAGTCTCCTAGCCTCACATATAAAGGACCTTGACTCTCCTCCCCTCTGCTAAGGGGCTCTCCGTTTCTTTCCTCTGACTCTGGGTTGATGGATGTCACTCTTGGAGGAAGGTTGCACATGCTGCTAAGCCTCCTAAACTTGAATAACATTGTAGCCATTCCAAAGTTTCCTGCTGTGAAGACTGACCTACAGACAGTTGTTATAATCCTGGTGTAAGCAGATAAAGTATCAAATCAGGGCAAAGGGTTGAAGTAAATTTGAAAGAAATGACTCACAGAATGGAAGAAAATCAAATATTGAAAGTGATCATAATTAGCATGGATATGGGGATTTCAAAGGGCTTTCATGGTGACCCAGTGGTAAAGAATCTGCCTGTCAAGCAAGAGACCCAGGTTTGATCCATGGGTTGGGAAGATTCCCTGGAGAAGCAATGGCAACACACTCCAGTATTCTTGCCTGGAGAATCACATGGGCAGAGGAGCCTGATGGGCTATAGTCCATGGAGTCGCAAAGAGTTGGACAAGACTTAGCAAGTAAACAGCAGCTGAAGCAGCAGGGGGTTCCAGAATTCTGTCTCCCTGCCCAGTCCCCCATGGAGGTCCCTGTCATTCTTCTGTGGAGTTTTGTGGAAGATCACTAGCCCAGGCTTAATCTCCAGTCTGCTGTGTCTACCCTGGTTGCTCTGAGCAGTTGTGGGTTGTGGTCAGAATGGATTGTTTGATGGTCCACTGTCTAAGCTGTTAGTAACGTGCAGTAGCCACTGAAGTAGCCTCAGGCTCATCTGGCCACATGCCAGCATTCCTGGGATATGAGATGTCCAAGAATATTTGATGAAAGAGAGACAGAATGCTATGCAAAACTTGAGTGCTTTCCACACAGATACAAGGGGAGAAAACAAAACAAAAACATATGTGGCCTGAATGTTTATCTCAGGCCCAAGACCAACATCTCACTCTAGTGGTTCAAGGCTATCTTTTTATAGCCCTTTTATGTATTAGGGCTTTGAATGAACCCCAAGAAGCAGCAGCCACAGATGCTGTTCCCGTGAGGTTTCTGGAATCTACTTGGCCACGGTTCACCTCAGCAGCCAGGCATTTGGACAATATCTGGGAGCAGCAAGCTTGGCACTGAACCCCCCGTGGTGCCTGTTTTGCTGGGCCCCAGGCCTGAGTCCCTGGGGCAGCTAAGAGCTATTGTTCACACATCCTTACAGTTCTCAGTCTCCCTCCCAGGAGGGAGGGCATTTGTTAACGATAAGGAAGACAGAGGCTTTGAAGCATGCCTCACATCCACAGAAAAAGGTGGGCCCTGAGCCCTGTGTCCCAAAGTGTCCAGAAGAATAGGAGCTTTCTCTTTCCTGCCCTCTGTGAAGAATGTGGCAGGGCCACTAATGGGAGAGAGGGCACAAACGTTGGCCAACTTACTGCCAGGTCCTTAAATGATACAAAGCAAATACTGTGGCCCTCCATGCAAAGGTGAAAGATGTAGACTGCGGTTGTTTCAGCTACACTGACATTCCAAGTCCTTGATCTCTGCTCTGCCAGTCCATGCTGTCGCCTCACTGGATGCTCTGCAGAGAACAGACCCCAAACAATGCGAAACTCATTCTTAAAATGTCCTGACGAGGGCTTTCCCTGGTGGTCCAGTGGGTAAGGACACCGCCTTGCAGTGCAAGGGGCGCCGGTTCAAGCCCTGGCCTGGGAAGATCCCACGTGCCGCGGAGCGGCTGGACGGATGTGTCCAATTACCGAGCCGGAGCTCTGGAGCGCATGCGCCCAGAGCCGGTGCTCTGCGACAACAGAGGCCACCGCGATGGGAGGCCCACAGGAGCCAAGGAACAAAGATGCATGAAAATGGAGAAATGAAAGACCAATAGAAGTGGCCCGCCTGCCCCCTCCCTCCCCAACCCGACCCCTGCCCAAAGTAAATAAATAAATCTTTAAAAAAAAAAAAAAAAATGTCCTGACGAGGTTACAAATAAAATTTCAAATATATTTTGTTAAACAAATTTTATTGTTTCATTCATTTTATTACAAACTAAAATTTTCACGTAAGATTTTTATTAAAATTTTTATTGTTACAAAAATGAGATCTTTAGTTATTCATCTAGACAGTAGCCAAGAAAGTAGACACTTAGTTGTTGAGCCAATATGGGGATGATTCAAATGGTTCAAATGTAAGTCAGGTCACAGGCACCACTAGGCATTGTCCTGTCTCTCCTCTCCCTGTTTCTTGGCTCCAGGGGAGGCAAGAAAGGACCTCTTTCTACATTCCAGGAAGGAGTAAGGATTAGGGTGGCCGCTCAGCTCAGTTAGTAAAATGCTATTGTTTCCTGCATTGGGTGTAGGGCACACCCAGTTCAGAAAATGGAATGAGGAAATCCAGGCTTGCTTGGCTCCTGTAATGCCCTCCAGGCTGCCTGGAGAGCCTTGCCCTTCCCTGGACTCCTGATCTGCAAGGCAAGAGGTGAGCAAGTCCTGCTTCCAGGAGGTGAGCCAGGCTATGGGGCAGCACCAGGTCAAGACCATATTCTCCTGGTTTACCAGGAGAAAGCATGGTTGCTTTGAATTTATGTTACTAATAAATAATGATGTTCAAAAAATGGTATATCTCTAAACAACAGAAAGTGCTATTAAAATATTTGTGAACCTTCAAAAAATTGCCATTCAGGGGACCCCTGAGCTTCAGTGACCTGTGTCATGAGGAGCCAGGTGTTGTGGATGAGGGGTCTCCCTCAGGAATGACACCCCACACAAATTTAACTGCACTCACGGTGCTTGCAGGCTTAGTTGCTCAGTCATACTGATTCTGTGCAACCCCATGGACTGTAACCCGCCAGGCTCCTCTGTCATGGGGTTTTCCAGTCAAGAGCACCGGAGTGGGGTGGCATTTCTTCCTCCAGGTGATCTTCCCAATCCAGACATTGTAACTGCATCTCCTGTATTACAGGGAGATACTTTACCATCTGAGCCACCAGGGAAGCTGTACTCACCATACACATTGTTGATTACAACTGTCACTGAGGACTCTGATATGACTGACCTTGGGCAAATGACAGCTGTCCCCATGTGTGGCCATGGGGGCATCGGGGTGATGACCCTTAGGAGAACAGAAACTCCGACAATGACCTCAAACCACAGACATCAAACAAGCTGAAACCAACTCCTTCTTTCTCATTTATTGGGATTCCTGGGGCGTAATAGACCCATAAAACATTTCCTTCCACAAATGTAACCAGCCTACTAGAAACTTCACATCACTTACAGTGATAAGCAATGCTTATAAGTGTGTCCATCAAATTATAAAATGAAATACTAACAATGCTCCAGTTGTTAACTGTCATTTTATCATCAAAGCTACAGAATACAGTCACGGTCCTTAGGCTGCAGCTTGATGCTAGGAGGTCTCTGGGCTGCATCTGAAGGTCATCTTTGGACTGCTGTGAACTGGCTTCCTGGGCTTGTGCTTCTGGAACTGTAAGCAGCACTCAGTTCCTTAATTACTCACACCCACTGCAGTGTGCACTCTGCCAAAGCAACATCTCCACCCTGGTCTATTGAGAGACAAGTCCACCGGATCCTACCTCACCCTGTCTCTCCTTCTTAGGGACTCTGAGCCTGGAGCCAGAGACCTCGGACAGCATCTACAGTTCAGAGTGTCTAGAAGAGTGTCTAGAAGAGCCAATTCTAGACTCGTCCAGAATTCTCTTTCTCTTTTCTGAATGCAATTAGAACTCTATTGAAATCATTAATACCTTCCACTCAGACTTTTTAGACAGTGGGTGCTGACTCTCTAACAAAATTTTAGAATTCAGAGGAAGAGAGAATATTGGAAACCTGGTTTGTGTCACAATTAAAATTGAACTGTAGGAGATAGGTCACCTCTAGATGTATTTGACCTATAGGTTTACCCAGTGTTTTAAATGTGAAAAAAATTAAGATGGTGTCCCATAAAAATCTACTTATAGTTTTTTGTGAAAGCATTGACTATTTGGCAACATTGGTCTGCCTTCCCACATGGTGCCGGTCAGCTGGCATCACTCTGAGTCTTTACATGGGGCATGCATTCACCCTTCACCACATCTCTGCTTTGCACCCATCTGAGTGTGAAGCTAAGGCCAAGTAACTGGAGCTATACCGCGCCTTAACCTGAACCATCTTCCTTCATGTGCATTATCTGCCTGGCTTCTACAGAAATGTGATCTGTGATCCCTTCTCTAAGTTACACCTTCTCCTTAATATACCATTTTCTACTTGCCCTGCTGCCCACAAAACCTGACTTGGAAATGGTAGTACAATCTTGGTGGACCTGCTTCACACAGCACCTCCCACTTAGCCTGCTAGAAGTGGAACAGTCTTGGGACTACCTTGATAGTTTCTGTATCTCTCACTTTCTTAAGTTATCCATGGGAACTTTCTGAGAAGTGAATAAGCCATTACTTCCTCATGAAAAATCTACCCTTTGGTAGTCAGTAACTTTGGCAATAGCTTCAAATGAATGTCTATGTATCCAAAGACAATGATCAACTGTGGGCAAACAAAGACACCTGAGCATCAGTAGTGTCTGTGTATCCTCAGACAGAAAAGCTCCACCCTGGCAGTGTGCACTCTGCCAAAGCAACATCTCCACCCTGGTCTATTGAGAGACAAGTCCACCGGATCCTACCTCACCCTGTCTCTCCTTCTTAGGGACTCTGAGCCTGGAGCCAGAGACCTCGGACAGCATCTACAGTTCAGAGTGTCTAGAAGAGTGTCTAGAAGAGCCAATTCTAGACTCGTCCAGAATTCTCTTTCTCTTTTCTGAATGCAATTAGAACTCTATTGAAATCATTAATACCTTCCACTCAGACTTTTTAGACAGTGGGTGCTGACTCTCTAACAAAATTTTAGAATTCAGAGGAAGAGAGAATATTGGAAACCTGGTTTGTGTCACAATTAAAATTGAACTGTAGGAGATAGGTCACCTCTAGATGTATTTGACCTATAGGTTTACCCAGTGTTTTAAATGTGAAAAAAATTAAGATGGTGTCCCATAAAAATCTACTTATAGTTTTTTGTGAAAGCATTGACTATTTGGCAACATTGGTCTGCCTTCCCACATGGTGCCGGTCAGCTGGCATCACTCTGAGTCTTTACATGGGGCATGCATTCACCCTTCACCACATCTCTGCTTTGCACCCATCTGAGTGTGAAGCTAAGGCCAAGTAACTGGAGCTATACCGCGCCTTAACCTGAACCATCTTCCTTCATGTGCATTATCTGCCTGGCTTCTACAGAAATGTGATCTGTGATCCCTTCTCTAAGTTACACCTTCTCCTTAATATACCATTTTCTACTTGCCCTGCTGCCCACAAAACCTGACTTGGAAATGGTAGTACAATCTTGGTGGACCTGCTTCACACAGCACCTCCCACTTAGCCTGCTAGAAGTGGAACAGTCTTGGGACTACCTTGATAGTTTCTGTATCTCTCACTTTCTTAAGTTATCCATGGGAACTTTCTGAGAAGTGAATAAGCCATTACTTCCTCATGAAAAATCTACCCTTTGGTAGTCAGTAACTTTGGCAATAGCTTCAAATGAATGTCTATGTATCCAAAGACAATGATCAACTGTGGGCAAACAAAGACACCTGAGCATCAGTAGTGTCTGTGTAATTCCTCCAGACAGAAAAGTTTCATAACTGAAAAAATATGAGATAGAGTTATTCTTGCAAGTGCAGTTCTTGAAGGACAGTAAGAGAGCAAGGCTGGTTCCTTTAACAAGGAGTAAGTGTGATGCCTAGAGATGGGAGAGGCCACGGGGAAGTACAATCCATAGAGCTGGCATTTCAGTTAGACCTTGAAGGGTGAGCAGGCTCTGAGCATGCAGAAAGTGAAGGGAGGAGTTTTCTGCGTCAACGTAACCATCTGAAAAATGCACGTAAGTGGGAAATGTGAGCAGTATGCTTAGAAAGAGAATAGTTTAGTTTGTTTGAGCTTCTCATACTCATAAATCCTCAGCTGAAGATTCCTGGGTGTACCTCCAGAAACCTGTCTTTTAATCATCATTGCAAATGAGTTTACTCATTTAGGAGATTACTGTCCTTGCTTGCAGAAAACCTTGCATTGTGTGTTTAGTGTGTAGATTTGGGAAGAGAGGTTGCATCCAGGTTTCAAATAGCTTTGGCTTCAGGTCATGGAATTTATAATTTTTTCAACAAAAAGCTCCTATTCCTGGCAGTTTAATATTCAGTTTTTGGGATAAGGGAGAAAGATGCCTTAAAGATGACATTCATGTCTGGATCCTAAGAGGCACCACTAACAAAGGAGAGAAATTGGGAATGGTCCTTTGTTCACTTTCTGCCTTTAAGTGTGCTTAGCCCACACTTCCTTGGATTGCCTCTAACACCACTTACAGTGGAGGAGTAGATACTCATGGGCACTCATTCAGATCCCTTTGGTCTTGGGTGGGTCACACAAATCTTCCAGGAATCAGTTCCTCATCTGCAAGATGGCTATGACAATAAGGTATCTTTCCTGAGCTGCTGAGCATCTAAAGTGGGTAATACATCTGAAAGGCCTATAGAGGACTGTTTGTACATAAGAAATTGTTCTCCCAGGAAGAAAAGCCTGTGTTTTAAAACTCCTAGCATGTCTTACATGTGTTTGCAGAGTATGCAATGGAAATGTTCATTATAAAATGCTGAGAGGAAAACAAACTGGATACAAAATTGATCTATAGAGTGATTATATCTTTTAAGTTACTGTATTGTATGTGGGAAATATAGTTATATTTCAATACTTATTTTTCCTAGTGGTGAGATTGTACGTAAATTCCCATTTTCTTGATCGGCTGTGTGTGTAGTGTTTAGATAGAATCCTCAAGGAAAATGAAAAGTCCCAAAAGGGATGCCTTGAGTTTGCGAAGACTAAGTAAATATATCTCATTTAGAACCACGAATCCTTCCAATATTTACAATGGATTTGCTTCCAAATGTTTACCTTCTTTGGATTGTAAATAAATTTGAAGGGACCTAGCACTGGAGCCTAGTAAACACAGAGGATGCCAATGTCTGGAGAAAGGAGAAGAAGGAAATTTGTTAGAACAGGCCAATGTTGTTCCCAAAGAGGGCATCATCTTGTTTCAAATTTCTCTGACTTTTTGTGGGGATAGGAAGAATCTGTCCTTGCTTGCAGAAAACCTTGATTTGTCTTAGTGTTTTTTTAGTGTGTAGATTTGGGAAGAGAGGTTGCATCCAGGTTTCAAATAGCTTTGGCTTCAGGTCATGGAATTTATAATTTTTTCAACAAAAAGCTCCTATTCCTGGCAGTTTAATATTCAGTTTTTGGGATAAGGGAGAAAGATGCCTTAAAGATGACATTCATGTCTGGATCCTAAGAGGCACCACTAACAAAGGAGAGAAATTGGGAATGGTCCTTTGTTCACTTTCTGCCTTTAAGTGTGCTTAGCCCACACTTCCTTGGATTGCCTCTAACACCACTTACAGTGGAGGAGTAGATACTCATGGGCACTCATTCAGATCCCTTTGGTCTTGGGTGGGTCACACAAATCTTCCAGGAATCAGTTCCTCATCTGCAAGATGGCTATGACAATAAGGTATCTTTCCTGAGCTGCTGAGCATCTAAAGTGGGTAATACATCTGAAAGGCCTATAGAGGACTGTTTGTACATAAGAAATTGTTCTCCCAGGAAGAAAAGCCTGTGTTTTAAAACTCCTAGCATGTCTTACATGTGTTTGCAGAGTATGCAATGGAAATGTTCATTATAAAATGCTGAGAGGAAAACAAACTGGATACAAAATTGATCTATAGAGTGATTATATCTTTTAAGTTACTGTATTGTATGTGGGAAATATAGTTATATTTCAATACTTATTTTTCCTAGTGGTGAGATTGTACGTAAATTCCCATTTTCTTGATCGGCTGTGTGTGTAGTGTTTAGATAGAATCCTCAAGGAAAATGAAAAGTCCCAAAAGGGATGCCTTGAGTTTGCGAAGACTAAGTAAATATATCTCATTTAGAACCACGAATCCTTCCAATATTTACAATGGATTTGCTTCCAAATGTTTACCTTCTTTGGATTGTAAATAAATTTGAAGGGACCTAGCACTGGAGCCTAGTAAACACAGAGGATGCCAATGTCTGGAGAAAGGAGAAGAAGGAAATTTGTTAGAACAGGCCAATGTTGTTCCCAAAGAGGGCATCATCTTGTTTCAAATTTCTCTGACTTTTTGTGGGGGATAGGAAGAATGAAAACGTGGGGTACATGACATGAGGCTTGCCTTGCATTCTGCCCTGGGCTTCCAGAGAAACAAGAGCCAGTGCCTCCAGGATATTTAGCATGCTCCTCACAGCTCGGAGCCAGAGCAAGATCAAGCTGCATACAAAGCTAGGACTTACTTATGTCAGTATGCCAGACTTCTAAGGCCTGGAAATTAGCAAGATGAGAAGAGAGAGGTCTATCTTCATTATATGAATTACTGAAGTTATTGAAATGAGGGACAGAGGCCAACTAACTGGCATAAACTGTGGGTGATGAGTGTTTCATAAGATGTCCCTAAGGTGGGAACAGGACCATCCCAACTGGATTTCCAACATACTGATTGTTTATTCAGAATAAGAGATAAAATGATTCTCTCTGCTGTCGTACCTCTTTTTGTTCAGAAGATTGTGAGAGATTTGGAGAAACAGGGTTGGATATCAAAAAGAAAATTTATAAATATAGGAAGGCCTTAGCCATTCACATGGTGTTAATAGGTTTTCACTAAACTGTAGGAGGGAATTTTCAGACAATTACCAAGGGTAAAAAAGTGCATAAAAAAGTATCCCATTATGCTTTCATGTCAACTGCACATTTTTTCACCTGAATTTATTGCAGGAAAGCAAATGAAAACATATATGAAAATGATCTAGAAGCAACACAAGATACTTGAATGTTTGTTCAACTTAGCCACTAGCTTTTTTTATGGTCCTCACAATAATGCTTTTACAGGAAATAGAGCACCTAATTTTATTTCTAAGGCCGCTTAATTTCCTATAAAGCAAAGACAAAAATTAAGCACTCTAAACGTCTATCATCTGAAATGTTCGAGGTTTTAATTTTGAGTATTTGTGCCTGTTCTTTGCCTCTTTTTATTTTTGGAGGTGGAAGATAGGGTGGGTTGACTCAAATTGAAACATATTTTAGTTTTCTACTTCACCCTACTGGCATCAGACTTATATAATTACTTCCTTTGCAATATTAATTGGGGGGTTTAGAACAGGCCAATGTTGTTCCCAAAGAGGGCATCATCTTGTTTCAAATTTCTCTGACTTTTTGTGGGGGATAGGAAGAATGAAAACGTGGGGTACATGACATGAGGCTTGCCTTGCATTCTGCCCTGGGCTTCCAGAGAAACAAGAGCCAGTGCCTCCAGGATATTTAGCATGCTCCTCACAGCTCGGAGCCAGAGCAAGATCAAGCTGCATACAAAGCTAGGACTTACTTATGTCAGTATGCCAGACTTCTAAGGCCTGGAAATTAGCAAGATGAGAAGAGAGAGGTCTATCTTCATTATATGAATTACTGAAGTTATTGAAATGAGGGACAGAGGCCAACTAACTGGCATAAACTGTGGGTGATGAGTGTTTCATAAGATGTCCCTAAGGTGGGAACAGGACCATCCCAACTGGATTTCCAACATACTGATTGTTTATTCAGAATAAGAGATAAAATGATTCTCTCTGCTGTCGTACCTCTTTTTGTTCAGAAGATTGTGAGAGATTTGGAGAAACAGGGTTGGATATCAAAAGTAAATTTATAAATATAGGAAGGCCTTAGCCATTCACATGGTGTTAATAGGTTTTCACTAAACTGTAGGAGGGAATTTTCAGACAATTACCAAGGGTAAAAAAGTGCATAAAAAAGTATCCCATTATGCTTTCATGTCAACTGCACATTTTTTCACCTGAATTTATTGCAGGAAAGCAAATGAAAACATATATGAAAATGATCTAGAAGCAACACAAGATACTTGAATGTTTGTTCAACTTAGCCACTAGCTTTTTTTATGGTCCTCACAATAATGCTTTTACAGGAAATAGAGCACCTAATTTTATTTCTAAGGCCGCAATTTCCTATAAAGCAAAGACAAAAATTAAGCACTCTAAACGTCTATCATCTGAAATGTTCGAGGTTTTAATTTTGAGTATTTGTGCCTGTTCTTTGCCTCTTTTTATTTTTGGAGGTGGAAGATAGGGTGGGTTGACTCAAATTGAAACATATTTTAGTTTTCTACTTCACCCTACTGGCATCAGACTTATATAATTACTTCCTTTGAAATATTAACATTACCATTTAAAAATATTCAGTTTCTACTTATTTCATTTTCAGCACTCTCTTATTTATCAAAAACAGTTCATTTTTTATTAGCTATGCCAACTATGGATCTATACTTATAAAACCCAAAGACATTCAATATGAACCCAATCTAAGAAAAAACATATGGCATTCAGTTTCATCCTTATTGTCAACATTAAAGGAAAAATCTTTTGAAATGATTATTGATTCTTTAAGAATTATGAAACCTGTCTCTTTTAGAACTCTGTTCCTATATTAGGTGTATCATGCTAACAGTTCATGCTTTATTTTATTTACTTTATAATTTTATTGCACCTTTCTTTATTGTACTTTCCAGATACTGTGTTTTTTTGTTTTGTTTTATTTTAATAAATGGAAGGTTTGTGGTAACCCTGAATCAAGCAAGTCAATGGGTGCCATTTTTCCAACAGCATTTGTTCACGTTCTGTCTTTATGTCACATTTTGGTAATTCTCATAATATTTCAAACTTTTTCAATTTTATTGCATTTTATGGTGATCTTTGCAGTAGGAATTTACAACCTACTCCAGTATTCTTGCCTGGAAAATCCCATGGACAGCGGAGCCTGGAGGGCCACAGTTCACGGGGTCATACAGAGTGTGACACGACTGAGCACGCATGCACATGGCGATCTGTGTTGTCTTCTTTTTAACCTTTTTAAAAAATTTTTTTTGCATCTAAGTCATCATTTGTTATTATATTCATCCATCTTTATTCTTTGACCTATGTGGGCCTCCCATTGCACCAGCCTCTCATTGCAGAGCACCAGCTCTGGGCACATGCACTCCAGAGAGCTGGCTCCTAATTGGACACACTGGTCTTCCAGTGGGATCTTCCCAGGGCGAAGACTGAACCAGTGCCCCTTGCACTGCAAAGCGGACTCTCTACCCACTGGACCACCAGGGAAGCCCCTCTTTTTAACCATTTTCTAAATCGAATTACAGTTTATTTAAAATGAGGTATTGATTTAAGGTGTACAGAAAAGTAATTCTGTTGTGTGTATATATATGTGTGTGATTCTCTTTCAGGCTCTTTTCCATTATAGCTTATTGCAAGATATTGAATATAGTTCTCTGTGCTATATAGTAGCTCCTTGTTGTTTGCCTATTTTGTATGTAGTAGTGTTATCTCTTTTTGTATGTAGAGCATTGATCCCAAAGTCCTAGTTTATCTGTCTCCTGATCCCCTTAATCTCCTTTGGTAACCATAGTTTGTTTATTTGTCAGTGAGTTGATTTCTGTCTTGTAAGTAAGTTTTTTTGTACCATATTTTCAGACATGTAAGTGATATCATCTGATATTTATCTTTCTCTGAGTTACTTTACTTCATATGATAATTTCTAGGTCCATCCATGTTTCTGCAAATGGCATTGTTTTGTCACTTTTTATAACTAATATTCCATTGTACGTATATACCACATCTTCTTTATCCATTTATTTGTTGATGGACATTTAGGTTGCTTCCACATCTTGGCTATTGTAAATAGTGCTACTATGAGCATTGAGGAGCATGTACTTTTTGGAATCAGTTTTCTCCAGATATATGCCCAGGAATGGGATTGTCGGATCATATGTTAACTCTATTTTTAGCTTTTTAAGGACCTCCATACTGTTCTCCATAGTGGCTGTACCAACTTACAATCCACAGTGTAGGAGAGTTCCTTTTTCTCTGTAATCACTTCAGCATTTAATGTTTGTAGACTTTTTGATGATGGCCATTTGGACTGGTGTGTGGTGATACCTCATTGTAATTTTGATTTATATTTCTCTAATAATTAGTGATGATGAGCATCTTTTCCTGTACCTGTTGGCCATCTATATGTCTTTGTTGGAGAAGTGCCCATTTAGGTCTGATGCCTATCTTTGAATAGAGTTGCTATTTGTTTGTTTGATACTAAACTATATGAGTTATTCGTATACCTTAAGGATGCAAGAGACTTGTCTCTGTACAATGGAGACAAGTCTCTTTAATAAGTGGTGCTGGGAAAACTGAGTAGTTACTTGTGAAAAAAATAAAATTAGATAAAAAAAAAAATTAGAACGTATATATGAAAACAAACAAAAATGAATTAAAGACCTAAATCTAAGACTGGATACTATAAAACTCCCACAGGAAAACATAGGCAGAATACTCTTGGACATAAATCACAGCAAGAATTTTTTGAATTCATCTTCTAGAGCAATGGAAATAAAAACCAAATAAATAAGACCTAATTAAACTGAAAAGCTTTTGCACAGCAAAGGAAACTATAAACAAAATCTAAAGGCAACCTCTGGATAGGAGGAAAATATTTGTAAATAATGCAACTGATAAAGGATTAATTTTCAAAACAGGTCACATTTTAAATACCATATCAAATTTCTGTAAAATAGTGATATACCTAATAATCTACTTTTAAACAAATAAACTTTCTTTTTTAGACAAAACATGAGCTACAAATCATGGGTATAGATGTAGGAATATAGAATATTTATTTCTGGGAGGTATTATATGGTTTTAATTATCCTGCAATAACATTAACCATCTGCTTTTGGGTTTGACACCTTTTTCTCACCAACATAGATGTATAGAAAATACAATAAAATAACCTTGATTTCACCCTCTGAAAGGAAGTAATGAGACACCTTCTCTTTGCTTTGAGGTTTGACTGTTAAGTGAAGGAAGGACATCTGTGTTTATTTTCACCTATTTTTCTACAGCATCCTGTCATGACATCACTAGCCTATCTATGGTGTGAAGAGTAAAGAAGGTCATAGACTAGAAATGTACCCGATCTGAGAACAGATCATACATAGTCCTTCCATATGCATTGTTGTTGCAGTGCTGTGAAAATATTCACCTATTTCCCTTTTTTTTTATCTGTCTAGTTTTTTTTAAATAATTATTTTTTTTTTGATGATGAGCATCTTTTCCTGTACCTGTTGGCCATCTATATGTCTTTGTTGGAGAAGTGCCCATTTAGGTCTGATGCCTATCTTTGAATAGAGTTGCTATTTGTTTGTTTGATACTAAACTATATGAGTTATTCGTATACCTTAAGGATGCAAGAGACTTGTCTCTGTACAATGGAGACAAGTCTCTTTAATAAGTGGTGCTGGGAAAACTGAGTAGTTACTTGTGAAAAAAATAAAATTAGATAAAAAAAAAAATTAGAACGTATATATGAAAACAAACAAAAATGAATTAAAGACCTAAATCTAAGACTGGATACTATAAAACTCCCACAGGAAAACATAGGCAGAATACTCTTGGACATAAATCACAGCAAGAATTTTTTGAATTCATCTTCTAGAGCAATGGAAATAAAAACCAAATAAATAAGACCTAATTAAACTGAAAAGCTTTTGCACAGCAAAGGAAACTATAAACAAAATCTAAAGGCAACCTCTGGATAGGAGGAAAATATTTGTAAATAATGCAACTGATAAAGGATTAATTTTCAAAACAGGTCACATTTTAAATACCATATCAAATTTCTGTAAAATAGTGATATACCTAATAATCTACTTTTAAACAAATAAACTTTCTTTTTTAGACAAAACATGAGCTACAAATCATGGGTATAGATGTAGGAATATAGAATATTTATTTCTGGGAGGTATTATATGGTTTTAATTATCCTGCAATAACATTAACCATCTGCTTTTGGGTTTGACACCTTTTGCTCACCAACATAGCTGTATAGAAAATACAATAAAATAACCTTGATTTCACCCTCTGAAAGGAAGTAATGAGACACCTTCTCTTTGCTTTGAGGTTTGACTGTTAAGTGAAGGAAGGACATCTGTGTTTATTTTCACCTATTTTTCTACAGCATCCTGTCATGACATCACTAGCCTATCTATGGTGTGAAGAGTAAAGAAGGTCATAGACTAGAAATGTACCCGATCTGAGAACAGATCATACATAGTCCTTCCATATGCATTGTTGTTGCAGTGCTGTGAAAATATGAGTCACGATGACTCATTTGCTTCCTGACCTGACCTATTGTCTGTTCTCCATATTTAATAGAGTTACCTGGAAACTCAATTCTCTGTTCATTTGTGTGACATCATGGATTTCACCTTTTCTTGTCAAGCACCAGCCTGAACCTTTAACTGAAACATTCAGATGTATTCACACCCTAGATATTTATGACAATATAGATGAAAAATATCTTTGGATTCCCTCATGTTATAGCTTGACTTTGTGTTTTCAATATAAAATGTCAAATCCTTTGGAGTCCAGAAAGTGCTTATCATTGAATGAGGAAAACATACATAAATATTCTTTGTCTCACCTAGTCAGAGAGCCTGAAGATAGCGGGCTTTGAAATGAAACCTTGTGTTTTGCTTTCTTAGTTTACTCTCTTCCTGCTCCCTTAGACTCATCTCTGCTTTGGACCAGTAAACCGTAGATCGTGAAAGTTCAGAGATGATCTCCTGTAATACATTATCTAGAGAAGGTCAGTGCAGCCCAGGCAAGTGAAATGCCTTGTTTCAAGCTGAATTCAGGTCTGAGATGTTGTCCAGCTTTATTACAGGATTCTGAAGAGTTCAGCGAGCTCAAGGAAGCTTTGGCTTTGTGAATGCGGGGAAGATGGGGGAAACCATACCATTAGCAAATGCAGAAAGCTTCATGAAGCAGAGAAAAAGCACTTCTACAGCCAATTAGACAAATCACCCTAAAGGAGAAATGTACTTCTCCATTAAAGTCTGCCAGCATACAGTATTTCCCAATTAGTTCAAAGAACACAGTCACAGATGTGGGTGAAAATATACTCCTTCTTTCAGAAGCTCTTATATTGACGGTTAGGATCTCTTTGACTTTATGAATGAGCTTCACCCTCTGAAAGGAAGTAATGAGACACCTTCTCTTTGCTTTGAGGTTTGACTGTTAAGTGAAGGAAGGACATCTGTGTTTATTTTCACCTATTTTTCTACAGCATCCTGTCATGACATCACTAGCCTATCTATGGTGTGAAGAGTAAAGAAGGTCATAGACTAGAAATGTACCCGATCTGAGAACAGATCATACATAGTCCTTCCATATGCATTGTTGTTGCAGTGCTGTGAAAATATGAGTCACGATGACTCATTTGCTTCCTGACCTGACCTATTGTCTGTTCTCCATATTTAATAGAGTTACCTGGAAACTCAATTCTCTGTTCATTTGTGTGACATCATGGATTTCACCTTTTCTTGTCAAGCACCAGCCTGAACCTTTAACTGAAACATTCAGATGTATTCACACCCTAGATATTTATGACAATATAGATGAAAAATATCTTTGGATTCCCTCATGTTATAGCTTGACTTTGTGTTTTCAATATAAAATGTCAAATCCTTTGGAGTCCAGAAAGTGCTTATCATTGAATGAGGAAAACATACATAAAAATTCTTTGTCTCACCTAGTCAGAGAGCCTGAAGATAGCGGGCTTTGAAATGAAACCTTGTGTTTTGCTTTCTTAGTTTACTCTCTTCCTGCTCCCTTAGACTCATCTCTGCTTTGGACCAGTAAACCGTAGATCGTGAAAGTTCAGAGATGATCTCCTGTAATACATTATCTAGAGAAGGTCAGTGCAGCCCAGGCAAGTGAAATGCCTTGTTTCAAGCTGAATTCAGGTCTGAGATGTTGTCCAGCTTTATTACAGGATTCTGAAGAGTTCAGCGAGCTCAAGGAAGCTTTGGCTTTGTGAATGCGGGGAAGATGGGGAAGCCATACCATTAGCAAATGCAGAAAGCTTCATGAAGCAGAGAAAAAGCACTTCTACAGCCAATTAGACAAATCACCCTAAAGGAGAAATGTACTTCTCCATTAAAGTCTGCCAGCATACAGTATTTCCCAATTAGTTCAAAGAACACAGTCACAGATGTGGGTGAAAATATACTCCTTCTTTCAGAAGCTCTTATATTGACGGTTAGGATCTCTTTGACTTTATGAATGAGCTTCATGTTGTGTGGGGGGATTTTTTTTTCCTTTAAAAAGGAGAGACGTATAACCTTGAGAAATTTAAACACAATTACATCCACTGAAAATGCTTCAATAGCGTAGCAGATGTTTCACACCAGCATCTTAAAATGGGTAAAATAATAAATCCAAGTTTAAACTATAGATATTCCAGTCTGTAATACCTCTGACCTAAATCCTCACCCAAAAAAGATGAATAAAATATCTTTCCTTCTAAGAGTGGTGTTGTCATATTAAGAAAACAAAAATACAGGACACCCAGTTAAATTTGAATTTCAGACACAGAATCCTCTCATTTAGTATGTTTCATGTAATTTGAGGGGCACGAATTATTCTTAGTTTATTGGAAATTCAAACTCAACTTGACATTCTGTATTTTACCCAGCAGACTTACCCATGAGAGAATCAGACTCCCTAGCTCAAAATGTATAAAGGTATTTATAAAAAATAAACACAGACACATACAAATTGCACTTCACATTTTTTGGCAAACATTCCCAACTGTGGGACTTCCTAATGGAGGGCTTGTCACTGGGAGAACCATGACCAGCCAGGGTGCAGATTCCATCTAGAAATCCCAGAGGCTTGCACCTTGAGACAATCATGATAAAAAAGACATTAAAGGGAAATGAGTTCAAGCAACGGTAGAAAAATATTTTCTTGTCCACCTTTTTTCAAGTTCTTCTCTGCTGCCAAGTGGCCAGCTGGTACATTTTTCTTTTTCTTTGGCCCAAGTCCATTTACAAGACCTACCCTGGGCTACATCATAGGGCAGGCTCCATTGGATTTTGTCACAGTACATGTTGCAAATTAATTCCTTGTGCTACAGAAGGGAGGGGTTCATATTCTCATAAGACTTGTAGACTCTTGAAATATTAGAGCTGAAAAGCTCTATTATTTATAAGCTCATTTAATTCCTTTATATCACAGATGAGGTGGTGACCAAGGCCCAGGGACCCTAAATCACTTGTCTGAAGCCTCACCACAGGAACCAGGGCTGGTCCTCCAAGTGATGACTTCAGGCTTAGATCACCATTTCCCATGGTTCCATGGCCAGATACTGTAATTGGGATTAACCATGCTTGAATGTGAATGAAAGACAATTCACTTGATTAATATTTCCAACAATAAAGACTCTCTTGTCCTCTTGATCATTGTACTGTATACCCATGGTACATGATGGTGGTGGCTGAGGTGGTAACACCTCGTGGGCAGCACCTGGACTCTGGCCTCATAGAGACCTCCTTAACTCCTCAGCGACCCCTTACTAGGAGTGAGGGTGCTGATGGGTTAGGGAAAGCCCTAGCCTCTCAGAGCATCTCTATCTCTTAGTTTATTTTTTCTCTGAGGAAGGAAGGACAAAGATTCCCCACACCCTGGCTCAGAGCATGTCTTTATTCTTCTGTGGTACCCACTTCAAAGGACTGAAGTGAGGATGACCTTACATACGCAGGAAGAGTTCTTAGCAAGGGGTGTGGCACATAGTGAGCCCCTGCTCCCTAAGGAATGTTGCCCACTGTTCCAAACCATGACAGTAGTGGTAGGTTCTGTTCTTACTGAGCTCATATTCCAACCAGAAATGACACATATAGGCATCTCTACTTGGAAACAAATGTTTAAAGTATTTCCTCTCAGATAAAGGCGTATTTATGAAATATTTCAGTATTACATGAAATAAATAGATGGTATGGGTTAATTATCTAACAAAGCAAGAGAAATGCCCCATCCTTATTGTTCAGAACTCCAGTCAGACCTGCAGAGCAGGCTCTCCTGGTGGTGTGGGGAGTTGGCCATATATTTTTCATCTTTTCTTTCCTGCTCACTCCTCTGAAATATTCACATGTGGTTGGGGCTGACTTTATTTGGGCTGTTTCAACAACTGTGTCCAATTACAACACTGGCTCATTTAAAATATGATTGAATATAGGAAAAGCAAAATTATAAAGTCAGCAAAATTTCTTTTTGGCAGTACTTCACCTCTCATTCTGCAGTCGTTTTTCACTACTTCACATCCTAAACAGCCAGTCCCTGTTTGTAACTCTGATTCCTAAAAGCCCCAACCCTTTTATCCTCATACACTCTGACAGAACACTGGGGCCAAAATGATCTTTCCCTGTTCTGTCCCCCTTGCACACTCATTACATTTCCCATTTCCTAAGTTGACAGATACAGATGGGAGAGTTGGACCATAAAGAAGGCTCAGTGCTAAAGAACTGTTTCTTTCTAACTGTGGTGCTGGAGAAGATTCTTGAGAGTCCTTTGCACAGTAACGAGATCCAACCAGTCAATTGTAAAGGAAATAAATCCTGAATATTCCTTGGAAGGACTGATGCTGAAGCCGAAGCTCCAATACTTTGTCCTCCTGATGCAAAGATCTAACTCTTTGGAAAAGATCCTGATTCTGGAAAAGACTGAGGACAAAAGGAGAAGAGAGGTCAGAGGATGAGACAGATGGATGGCATCACTGACTCAATGGATGTGAGTTTGGACAAACTCTGGGAGATGGTGAAGGAAGGGGAAGCCTGGTGTGCTGCAGTCCATAGGATTGCAAAGAGCTGGACATGATTTAGTGACTGAACAACAACAAAAAAGTTGACTAATCACTTTAAGCATTTTGAGGAAAAAAAACCTGAGATAGTTCAGTCCAAAGTGTACCTGACTTGTGGTCCAGTTAATTCAGCCATGTTTTCACTGTTTTAAAGAAGAAGTTTTCAGCCCAAAATGCAGTGGATTTTTCTGAATTGAGTTATACTCTTTGGTAGGAATGTCTGAGTGAGAGAAATAAGTTGTGTGACCCAACAAGAGTCACCTAAATGTCCTGACGTTCTGCAAGCTTCAGGGAATCGCTCGTCTCTTTAATGCTGATTGACATGGAATGTACCACATTCTCTACAGCCCTGGATGTCAGCTTTCTTTGCCTTGCATTTCTTCAGCTCCTAAAGAATGGTGACATGCTAGACAAATCCATCTGGCAGTGATTTGTCAGCTCTTTCTCTGATCTGCTGCTCTGAACATCTTTTGCCAGATTCCCCTTTCCACACCGCAACCCTGGTCCAGTCTGTTACTATTCCACCTTATATGGCTAAGCACTCAACACTGACTCCATATCCTTCCTGAGTTTCCCAAAGCACAATAAACACCAGGTTAGGTATACACAGATTTTACTAGCTTGAGACTATTTGGTGTAAATTGCAATGCAAAAGAAAATAAAATTCAAAATCAAAACAGTCACTGTTTACAGAACCCAACATCACACTCCTTCCAAAAATATTTCCCACCACTTCTCCTTTAAACCTCGCCACCCTATCCTATCCTTTGTGTTGAGCTCATCCTGTGTTCAGGATTCAGATCATCTACCTATTCTATAGAAAGTATAGAAGTAAACCAGTGCAATGTCTGCATAAATCTTTCCTCGGTTGGTGCCAGATACTATGGGCTGAGAAGTCAAAGGGCATGAGTCAACTAGGAGAAAAACTAACCTCTTTCAAATGAATTCTTCTCCAGAGATATCCTAGAAAAGACATTTCTTAGATACGTGGCTCAGGAAGACAGAGGATCTTCCAGGATCCACTTCTGAAATGCATTCAATTAAGGAAAAAAAAAACAACCAAACAACATTTTTTTTCAAGTTTATCTTCATCTCAGAGGTGTTGTATACCCAGCCTCTGCTTCCAATCAGGTTTTTCATGAGTCTTAGAGACAAGTGTATGCTCGTTGATTTACTCACTCATTCAGCACTTATTTACCAAGTACTTGTTGCACGTGAGGTTCGTGACTAGAGGTGAGGGAGGATGGAACAAAATAACATCCTTGGTCCTTCCCTAATGGAGCCTCAGTCAGCAGAGAAGTTAGGCAGTACACAACTAGAAGCAAGTCTTTCACATATAAATTGCAAACTGCTGTAAAGCAACAGGACTTGGCTCTCTGAGAGTGACTGGGAAGCTGACTGAGATTGAGGACATGAAAAACCCTTATGACCAGGAGATATTTAATCTGAGAGTGAAGGTGTGAAAGGGTTAGCTAAGTGAAGAGAGCTATACAGATGAGGATATGAGTAGGAGAAGGGAAGAAGAGGAAAAGCATTTATCCCCAAAGAAGCAGTCCCTGCAGAAGGCCTTAAGGGTTTTTAAATTAACAGTGGGGTGGGGATGTGAGGATAGGGATGTGAGGGTGACTGAGAGGGAGGCAGGGAAGCTAGGATGCCTGGATTATAGAGAAGCAGAGGTTGAAAGAGTTATAAGTGGCCACTTTTTAAGGGCATTCACTGTCAGTCTCCATAACGAGTTTCTCTTTTATTTTAAATATAAAGGGAAGGCCCTGAAGAAGGGGAGTGTAGTGACCAGGATTACGGTTTCCTAAAGATCACTCTTTAGAGATAAAGAATTGGCAAATATAGAAGTGGGGAGATGAGTTATTGTAGTCGTCCAGGTGATTGGTGATCGTGGTAAGAACAGTGGAGACAGAGCAAAGGAAAAGACTCAAAGTGTTACAGAGGAAGAATACTCAGGACTTGATGATTGCAGGCTTCCCTTGTGGCTCAGGTGGCAAAGACTATGCCTGCAACAGAAGAGAACAGTTTTGATCCCTGTGGCTCAGGAAGACAGAGGATCTTCCAGGATCCACTTCTGAAATGCATTCAATTAAGGAAAAAAAACAACCAAACAACATTTTTTCAAGTTTATCTTCATCTCAGAGGTGTTGTATACCCAGCCTCTGCTTCCAATCAGGTTTTTCATGAGTCTTAGAGACAAGTGTATGCTCGTTGATTTACTCACTCATTCAGCACTTATTTACCAAGTACTTGTTGCACGTGAGGTTCGTGACTAGAGGTGAGGGAGGATGGAACAAAATAACATCCTTGGTCCTTCCCTAATGGAGCCTCAGTCAGCAGAGAAGTTAGGCAGTACACAACTAGAAGCAAGTCTTTCACATATAAATTGCAAACTGCTGTAAAGCAACAGGACTTGGCTCTCTGAGAGTGACTGGGAAGCTGACTGAGATTGAGGACATGAAAAACCCTTATGACCAGGAGATATTTAATCTGAGAGTGAAGGTGTGAAAGGGTTAGCTAAGTGAAGAGAGCTATACAGATGAGGATATGAGTAGGAGAAGGGAAGAAGAGGAAAAGCATTTATCCCCAAAGAAGCAGTCCCTGCAGAAGGCCTTAAGGGTTTTTAAATTAACAGTGGGGTGGGGATGTGAGGATAGGGATGTGAGGGTGACTGAGAGGGAGGCAGGGGAAGCTAGGATGCCTGGATTATAGAGAAGCAGAGGTTGAAAGAGTTATAAGTGGCCACTTTTTAAGGGCATTCACTGTCAGTCTCCATAACGAGTTTCTCTTTTATTTTAAATATAAAGGGAAGGCCCTGAAGAAGGGGAGTGTAGTGACCAGGATTACGGTTTCCTAAAGATCACTCTTTAGAGATAAAGAATTGGCAAATATAGAAGTGGGGAGATGAGTTATTGTAGTCGTCCAGGTGATTGGTGATCGTGGTAAGAACAGTGGAGACAGAGCAAAGGAAAAGACTCAAAGTGTTACAGAGGAAGAATACTCAGGACTTGATGATTGCAGGCTTCCCTTGTGGCTCAGGTGGCAAAGACTATGCCTGCAACAGAAGAGAACAGTTTTGATCCCTGTGTCTCAAAGATCCCCTGGAGAAGGGATGAGCTACCCACTCCAATGGTCTTGGCTGGAGAATTCCATGGACAGAAAAGCCTGGCAGGCTACAGTCCATGATGAAGGTTTAAATATAGAGCAGGAGGAATCAATGACTCCCAGAGGCTCACAAAAGAGCCTACTGTTATCTCGAAAATGAACCCCCACTGTATTTATAAATAGAGATTTTTTGAGCAGCATGCTTCAAGCATGTACATACATTCTCTGCTCTTTACACTCTGTAGACTATACTTGAATACAAATGTTTACATAGGGTTTCTGGCTCAGGAGCTGTGGGGATAGTAGAGTCCTTTTCAGTGGAAGTTGGAGGAAGAATCAAAGGTGCTGAGACCCCTAAGAGGCACCCACGTAGACATGGCACATGAGCAGCTGTATTTGTGCATCTGGAACTTGGAGAGGAGACCTGGGCAGAATATTATGGACTCTTGTCATTTTCAGAATGTTGCATTCAGAGGAAAGTCAGATAAGAAATAATAAACATGCCTTCTGAAAAAAAAATGTTGGAAGTTAAACATGTTCATAAAATATTAAGAAGTTTTCTACACAGACTGTTTCTTGTTTCTATTGAAATTCCAAAAGTTTAATGGTAACCAGAAGCCCTATAGAACTTTCACTGTATGTAACATCTCTGAAATTCTGGTAGCAATGAAAATACACATTTTTTAAAAAAATTATGATTGGCCTAGATTCCATTATTCTTCAAAATCTTTCACAAGGGCTTCCCCTGGTGGTCCAGTGGGTAAGGACACCGCCTTGCAGGGCAAGGGGCGCCGGTTCGATCCCTGGCCTGGGAAGATCCCAAGTGCCGCGGAGCGGCTGGACCGATGTGTCCAATCACTGAGCCGGAGCTCTGGAGCGCTTGCGCCCAGAGCCGGCGCTCTGCAGCGACAGACGCCACCGCGATGGGAGGCCCACACAGGCCAAAGAACAAAGATGAATGAAAACAGAGAAATGAAAGACCAATGGAAGTGGCCCGCCAGTTCCCCTCCCTCCCCAACCCGACTCCGGCCCAAAATAAATAAATAAATAAATCTTTAAAAAAAAAAAAACTTTCACAAAACCACAGTGCAACTGTTTGTATAATTTTGATGTGGTTAATAACACATAGACCAAACATTACAGCACCTGTGCTTTCCGAAATTTTTGAAAAAAGAATAATCGGAAAGAAATATTCAAATTAAGCATAAAAATTTAAATACCTAAAGGAAATGGTAATTCACCACGTCTGCTTTGTTAGTTGAATAGTTGCTTGCTTTCAAGCACTAGTGATATCTGCCATATCTCCCAAATTCACAGCTTCTTTTTCTGAGCTTGGAACTGTAATGTGGGAAATTGAAATTATCTAGATAATAAATTAAAAAAAAATGACCATATTAATGAATCAATCAGGCATTTCCTCTGAAATTAAAATTATTATTTAGTATTTTGATTATATATTACTCTGTGTCACTGAGCCTTTCAAGATGAGTGAAATCTTGGGGATACAATGAAAACACTTATAAAAGTAGATATCTACTTTTGTGTTTACACATACACACAGAACTTTTACATGCAAATGCAACCATTAAGGAGTAATGTTTACTATAAAGAGTAGTTAAGAAATATAAGTCCTGCTAGGAATTTGCTCCACGAATAAATCTGTTTAGAAAGAGATCTGCCACCCCTTGAATAAAGCACACTTTGAATCTGCAGATTATTACAATTATTTCAGAATTGCAAACTGCATGAGAGTCAAACACAACCTGTAAATCTGCCGCCACTTTAATCATACGCAAGCCACATAGTGGTTTCTGGAGGCTAGGAGTATCATTTTATGCCTCATCACCATCCAATTTATACCAAGTCACTGAAGATAGCAAGACATTTTTGAAACTCCTATATCCCAATAAATTATCCAAATTATCTGTCAAAAGCAAGCTTGATTTGGTAGGCACCAGAGTTGACCAAGACACCCAGGGGAGTCAACCAAGAAGCACTAATAGAAAATACAGAACAACTAGAGAACAGAAATGTGACAGGAAAAGACACAAGGCCATATGGACCTGTACCACTTAAAAAGCCAGTCCAGACTCTTTTAGCGAACAAGGGCACAACAATGTGGATATTCAATGCATAGCATGAATGAAGGATTGCAATGTTAAAGTGCTGATAAAGAGGTAATTAGTGTGTATATTCTAAATAGCTATTGGGGTTCTAAGAGATAGCATGAAAAGTAGCCAAAGGTTTCCAATTCATCTTACTGGTGGGAGAAAGATGAACATACTGATGTTTAACAGCTGCACAGAAATTAGTGCTGTGGAAGAAGGGCTGAGGAGTGAGCTGGAAACCAATTCCTAAAGCTTGAATCCAGACTCAGCCCCTTACTCTGTGTGTGCTGTGCTAAGCCGCTTCAGCCGTGTCTAACTGTGTGTGACCGTATAAAGTGTAGCCTGCCAGGCTCCTCTCTCCATGGGATTCTCCAGGCAAGAGTACTGGAGTGCGTTGCCATGCCCTCCTCCAGGGGATCTTCCTGACCTGAACTGATGTCTCTTACGGTCTCCTTGCATTGGCAGGTGGGTTCTTTACCACTAAGGTCACCTTCCAACCCCAATTGTAGCTGTGGGCAAACTCAGGCGCTTCTCTCTGCCTTGGTTTTCGGATCTATAAAATGAGAAGTCATGAGATCTTTATAATAATAATGAGGTTCCCTTCAAATTAAATGAGTTAAATCTTGTAAAGTACTTAAAACAATGTTAAATAAGTAGACACTTGATATATAAATGTTAAGTATTGTTATTTGGTGCCAATTAAAATAATTAGCTCAATACCAAGATTTTCTCTAGACATTATTCTCAGGGATGTAATTCATGTTTTGCAAGAAGACAAGAAAAGCAGCTTATAAGTCTGTCTGTGTCATCACTTACTTTGATTACTACAGAACAGTAAGGGAGAATGGATCACCAGAGAGAGCCTTGGTCCTTATCTCTGTGAACTGAATTTGCTGGAAATCTGTGGCCATGTCTTTGCTGTCTCAGTATGGAACTAAGATACTAGAGATACACAAATATTTAGTACACAAGTATTTTTTATAAGTCATGTGCTAGGCTCTGTGTGCTTACAAAGTGCAATGAAACTAGGTTCCTACCAGTAGAAAAAAAACAGAACAACTAGAGAACAGAAATGTGACAGGAAAAGACACAAGGCCATATGGACCTGTACCACTTAAAAAGCCAGTCCAGACTCTTTTAGCGAACAAGGGCACAACAATGTGGATATTCAATGCATAGCATGAATGAAGGATTGCAATGTTAAAGTGCTGATAAAGAGGTAATTAGTGTGTATATTCTAAATAGCTATTGGGGTTCTAAGAGATAGCATGAAAAGTAGCCAAAGGTTTCCAATTCATCTTACTGGTGGGAGAAAGATGAACATACTGATGTTTAACAGCTGCACAGAAATTAGTGCTGTGGAAGAAGGGCTGAGGAGTGAGCTGGAAACCAATTCCTAAAGCTTGAATCCAGACTCAGCCCCTTACTCTGTGTGTGCTGTGCTAAGCCGCTTCAGCCGTGTCTAACTGTGTGTGACCGTATAAAGTGTAGCCTGCCAGGCTCCTCTCTCCATGGGATTCTCCAGGCAAGAGTACTGGAGTGCGTTGCCATGCCCTCCTCCAGGGGATCTTCCTGACCTGAACTGATGTCTCTTACGGTCTCCTTGCATTGGCAGGTGGGTTCTTTACCACTAAGGTCACCTTCCAACCCCAATTGTAGCTGTGGGCAAACTCAGGCGCTTCTCTCTGCCTTGGTTTTCGGATCTATAAAATGAGAAGTCATGAGATCTTTATAATAATAATGAGGTTCCCTTCAAATTAAATGAGTTAAATCTTGTAAAGTACTTAAAACAATGTTAAATAAGTAGACACTTGATATATAAATGTTAAGTATTGTTATTTGGTGCCAATTAAAATAATTAGCTCAATACCAAGATTTTCTCTAGACATTATTCTCAGGGATGTAATTCATGTTTTGCAAGAAGACAAGAAAAGCAGCTTATAAGTCTGTCTGTGTCATCACTTACTTTGATTACTACAGAACAGTAAGGGAGAATGGATCACCAGAGAGAGCCTTGGTCCTTATCTCTGTGAACTGAATTTGCTGGAAATCTGTGGCCATGTCTTTGCTGTCTCAGTATGGAACTAAGATACTAGAGATACACAAATATTTAGTACACAAGTATTTTTTATAAGTCATGTGCTAGGCTCTGTGTGCTTACAAAGTGCAATGAAACTAGGTTCCTGACTTCAGCTCATACAGTAAATTGTGCAATCACCTTGTGAAACGTAGGCTGTCTGACACATAGTTCATGCTCAATTACCAAGATCACTTTCCAGTCTCATCCCACATGTGCAACCTTTTTTGGGCATACGTTTAATTATCTAGCACATCACAGTTGGAACATGGGAAAAGCAAACCAGGATTTTCCAGTATTCATTTTAATTTTCAAGCCCCATGACTTACTGTTTTCATGAATTGAAAAAAAAATGTTATTTTCCATTGTATTAAAGACTTCCTTTGGTGGTTCCCCACACAGAGAGGAAATGAGATGCATCTATGACCTATTATGTCATTTCATGGCTATTTTCTGCATATATAAGATTGCTCCCCATTGAACAATTGACTATTAACTACAACTGACTCATGTCATGATGTTTCCTCCACTAGCTTTTAACATTTAAACAATGTTAGATAGATTTTGTGATTAAAGAATTTTGTTGATCTGGGTATTGAATCTAGTTCATGATATAAAATGATAATTTATAGGCCTAGAAAACTGACTTCAATAATGCAGAAAATCAAATTTAGAAATGTAAATAGAAATCATATTGTAAAATATCTTTGCTGTCTCAATCTGGAACTAATATGTCATATTATTAGAATAATAAAAAAATACTTTTGTTCACATTCATTTATCCATTTTAAGGTATCATAAATGTTTGCTACTATATAGATTAAAATTAAAACTGCACACTTAGAATTTTGTCAACAAAGAGTATTGCAAAGGGTAATTCAAATGAGGAGTGAATGTTGATTACTAGAAGGAAATATTTTCTCTATTCTAATATAGTATATATCTAGTATTTTAAATTATGAAAAGTGATAACTATTATACTAATTAATATTGTTGTGAAAAATCCTCAAAAAAAAAAAGGTGAATTTTTTTTTGTAATGGAGTTTGGTCACCCATAATAAAGTTATCATTCCTGATTTTCTATTTCTTATGTCTAATGTCACAGTCCATTTATGCTCTTGTACTTTATAATTCATTCATTCATTCAGCATGTACATTTATTGAGTGGCTGCTTTGAACACTGAGGCAAGATCAGAGTTGCAGAGGAGAGTGAGACAGATGATATCTTTGTCCCTCTGGGATGGTATACTCTAGCTCCTGAAATGCTGTCCTAAATTTCATGGGAAACACAAAGTTTCCTTGCACTCAAGGCTGGTAAACAATAGTCAAGGTTAAAACATCGGCAAACACTTTATACATTGTTATAGTACTATAATTAAAAAGAAAAGTGATATATAATAGATTTTTCATTTGCCAGTGGCCTGTTATATATTCAGTTATGAGGTAAACATTTTGTATACATTATTTCATTTAACCTCCTCAAAATCTGATATTACACCATAATTATTCTCATTTGACACATAATAAAGTATGTTTGGCTTTTCAACTAAAGCTACTCAACTCTTAAATGAGTATGGTTATACATTATTTCATTTAACCGTCCTCAAAATCTGATATTTTATGTTTTATAAATTTTGATAGATTTTGTGATTAAAGAATTTTGTTGATCTGGGTATTGAATCTAGTTCATGATATAAAATGATAATTTATAGGCCTAGAAAACTGACTTCAATAATGCAGAAAATCAAATTTAGAAATGTAAATAGAAATCATATTGTAAAATATCTTTGCTGTCTCAATCTGGAACTAATATGTCATATTATTAGAATAATAAAAAAATACTTTTGTTCACATTCATTTATCCATTTTAAGGTATCATAAATGTTTGCTACTATATAGATTAAAATTAAAACTGCACACTTAGAATTTTGTCAACAAAGAGTATTGCAAAGGGTAATTCAAATGAGGAGTGAATGTTGATTACTAGAAGGAAATATTTTCTCTATTCTAATATAGTATATATCTAGTATTTTAAATTATGAAAAGTGATAACTATTATACTAATTAATATTGTTGTGAAAAATCCTCAAAAAAAAAAAGGTGAATTTTTTTTTGTAATGGAGTTTGGTCACCCATAATAAAGTTATCATTCCTGATTTTCTATTTCTTATGTCTAATGTCACAGTCCATTTATGCTCTTGTACTTTATAATTCATTCATTCATTCAGCATGTACATTTATTGAGTGGCTGCTTTGAACACTGAGGCAAGATCAGAGTTGCAGAGGAGAGTGAGACAGATGATATCTTTGTCCCTCTGGGATGGTATACTCTAGCTCCTGAAATGCTGTCCTAAATTTCATGGGAAACACAAAGTTTCCTTGCACTCAAGGCTGGTAAACAATAGTCAAGGTTAAAACATCGGCAAACACTTTATACATTGTTATAGTACTATAATTAAAAAGAAAAGTGATATATAATAGATTTTTCATTTGCCAGTGGCCTGTTATATATTCAGTTATGAGGTAAACATTTTGTATACATTATTTCATTTAACCTCCTCAAAATCTGATATTACACCATAATTATTCTCATTTGACACATAATAAAGTATGTTTGGCTTTTCAACTAAAGCTACTCAACTCTTAAATGAGTATGGATTTCAACATAGATCTGAAGCCCAATCTGTGTTCTTAAACACTATCCTCAATAAATTCTGACTCTGGGACTTCCCTGGTGGTCCATGGCTAAGAATCCAGCTCCAGTGCAAGTGACGTAGGTTTGATCTTTGGTTAGAGAAGTAAGATCCCACATGCTGAGGGACAACTAAGCCTGCTCACCACAACAAAGACTCAACACAATGAAAACAAACAAACAAACAAAAAATTCTGGCTGACACAAGAGATTGATGCAGGACAATAAATTGCTAGGAAATAAAGAAAGCCATCTAGAGATATTAAAAAAAAAAAAAGTAACTATTCAGAAGTTCTTTATTAGGAAACCTAGCTCTAAGGCTGTGAAATTAGCATTTACGCAAGGAGCTAAGTGTGGTGCAATGCACTCTTATAAATACATGTGATGGTAATACTTAACACATGGAAAAGTTGGGTGGCCCAAAGTGTATGCATTGTTCAAGAGAACTAGAAGAGGATGCAGCATTCCTAAGCTCTGTTTCACCTTGGATTTTGCCATTCCATTGCATTAGTTCATGGTCTGTTTTGAGTCATTCAAAGATCATTTGATTAGAGAGCTGTTTTCTCAATCTTTTTCCAGGCACCTCTTTTCATGTATGTGTATCTGACGCCTTGTTCCCTGTTTAAGAAAATATATGAAAATAACCTCATTCCTTCCAAGTCTTGGAAAAGAATGCCAAACAAGAAGGTCATTAACCCAAATGGCATGGGCAACCATGACAGCAGTTGCTTCATAAGTCAGTGGTAGCTGGATATTTTTGCCAAGTGTCCTAAATTTCATGGGAAACACAAAGTTTCCTTGCACTCAAGGCTGGTAAACAATAGTCAAGGTTAAAACATCGGCAAACACTTTATACATTGTTATAGTACTATAATTAAAAAGAAAAGTGATATATAATAGATTTTTCATTTGCCAGTGGCCTGTTATATATTCAGTTATGAGGTAAACATTTTGTATACATTATTTCATTTAACCTCCTCAAAATCTGATATTACACCATAATTATTCTCATTTGACACATAATAAAGTATGTTTGGCTTTTCAACTAAAGCTACTCAACTCTTAAATGAGTATGGATTTCAACATAGATCTGAAGCCCAATCTGTGTTCTTAAACACTATCCTCAATAAATTCTGACTCTGGGACTTCCCTGGTGGTCCATGGCTAAGAATCCAGCTCCAGTGCAAGTGACGTAGGTTTGATCTTTGGTTAGAGAAGTAAGATCCCACATGCTGAGGGACAACTAAGCCTGCTCACCACAACAAAGACTCAACACAATGAAAACAAACAAACAAACAAAAAATTCTGGCTGACACAAGAGATTGATGCAGGACAATAAATTGCTAGGAAATAAAGAAAGCCATCTAGAGATATTAAAAAAAAAAAAAGTAACTATTCAGAAGTTCTTTATTAGGAAACCTAGCTCTAAGGCTGTGAAATTAGCATTTACGCAAGGAGCTAAGTGTGGTGCAATGCACTCTTATAAATACATGTGATGGTAATACTTAACACATGGAAAAGTTGGGTGGCCCAAAGTGTATGCATTGTTCAAGAGAACTAGAAGAGGATGCAGCATTCCTAAGCTCTGTTTCACCTTGGATTTTGCCATTCCATTGCATTAGTTCATGGTCTGTTTTGAGTCATTCAAAGATCATTTGATTAGAGAGCTGTTTTCTCAATCTTTTTCCAGGCACCTCTTTTCATGTATGTGTATCTGACGCCTTGTTCCCTGTTTAAGAAAATATATGAAAATAACCTCATTCCTTCCAAGTCTTGGAAAAGAATGCCAAACAAGAAGGTCATTAACCCAAATGGCATGGGCAACCATGACAGCAGTTGCTTCATAAGTCAGTGGTAGCTGGATTCCATCTCAAGGGGGCATTCTCCAAGATGTGTGAACACTTATTTCCTGAGAGATTGTAAATACAGGGGATTACTATTATGTCTGTCTTTAATAAGTTTCCTGACCAAAGTCAACTAAAATTCTGGATAATTAAAAGGCAAAAGATTTTCTAATCCCCCATGAAAGTAGAAAGCATCCAAAGCAAAGAGAAAATCAGGAATCCTGGAAGGTAAACAAACAACAAAGCTGGCTGTTACTCTAGGGCTGAAACTGGGAGATTTGGAGTGTCCATTCTGATGGCTGCATAGAAAACAAAGGTCGAGAGATAAGACTTAGGGCTGAAAATGTTCCTCCTGCCTTCCAGACTACTGCTGTGGACATAGAGAGGCTCTGGTGTGCTTCTCTTACTGCTTCCTTCTCCAAACGAGTCAAAGCAAAGAGGAAAGTGCAGAGAACAGTGGATATGGCTCTGGGAGCTTCCATTCCCTTCCTGTCATCTAAATTGTATGAGAAGCCACCAAGACCTGCCCCCTTCTCATCTTAGGATTCACAGGAGGGAGTCATACTTTCTGGTAAGTGTAGCATTAAAGTCACAGAGGGCATACTTGACCCCAACAGCAAGCACAATAGACCATGGAAGTCAAGAATGCAGTCCTGCACATCATCCGCTCTTGTCCTTCTAAGATCCCAGAGACAAGCCTGGGTGGATCTTTCATAGACTGGAACAAGGGCAGCACCTGGAGGTGTACTGGCGACTAAGCTTATTTGTGTGCCCAGCAGTGTTTACATCACAGTCTATGTTTCCCGGCCACAAGTGGCATCTGTCATATGCATTCCTAAGCTCTGTTTCACCTTGGATTTTGCCATTCCATTGCATTAGTTCATGGTCTGTTTTGAGTCATTCAAAGATCATTTGATTAGAGAGCTGTTTTCTCAATCTTTTTCCAGGCACCTCTTTTCATGTATGTGTATCTGACGCCTTGTTCCCTGTTTAAGAAAATATATGAAAATAACCTCATTCCTTCCAAGTCTTGGAAAAGAATGCCAAACAAGAAGGTCATTAACCCAAATGGCATGGGCAACCATGACAGCAGTTGCTTCATAAGTCAGTGGTAGCTGGATTCCATCTCAAGGGGGCATTCTCCAAGATGTGTGAACACTTATTTCCTGAGAGATTGTAAATACAGGGGATTACTATTATGTCTGTCTTTAATAAGTTTCCTGACCAAAGTCAACTAAAATTCTGGATAATTAAAAGGCAAAAGATTTTCTAATCCCTCATGAAAGTAGAAAGCATCCAAAGCAAAGAGAAAATCAGGAATCCTGGAAGGTAAACAAACAACAAAGCTGGCTGTTACTCTAGGGCTGAAACTGGGAGATTTGGAGTGTCCATTCTGATGGCTGCATAGAAAACAAAGGTCGAGAGATAAGACTTAGGGCTGAAAATGTTCCTCCTGCCTTCCAGACTACTGCTGTGGACATAGAGAGGCTCTGGTGTGCTTCTCTTACTGCTTCCTTCTCCAAACGAGTCAAAGCAAAGAGGAAAGTGCAGAGAACAGTGGATATGGCTCTGGGAGCTTCCATTCCCTTCCTGTCATCTAAATTGTATGAGAAGCCACCAAGACCTGCCCCCTTCTCATCTTAGGATTCACAGGAGGGAGTCATACTTTCTGGTAAGTGTAGCATTAAAGTCACAGAGGGCATACTTGACCCCAACAGCAAGCACAATAGACCATGGAAGTCAAGAATGCAGTCCTGCACATCATCCGCTCTTGTCCTTCTAAGATCCCAGAGACAAGCCTGGGTGGATCTTTCATAGACTGGAACAAGGGCAGCACCTGGAGGGTGTACTGGCGACTAAGCTTATTTGTGTGCCCAGCAGTGTTTACATCACAGTCTATGTTTCCCCGGGCCACAACCTCTGACTCCTGGCATCTGATAGGACCAGAGACCATCTGAAACAGTAAGTGCTACCACTTCTCTGAACTGAGAGATTCTCACTGTGTGAGAGTTATTGCCATCACCATTTTATTGATGTTGCAGCTGAGGCTTAGAAGAGTCTAGGAATCCCCTAAAGTTGCACAGATAGTTGGTGAGTGAATCGATTCTCCAGCCTTTACTTTAGGGCTACCACACTCAGCTTCTGCCCCACCAGCTCGCCTGACTGTCAGCTGACCTGCTCAGGAACTGGTAGCAGTGCCTCTTGGAATCTGTGAGTGGTGGCTGCTCCTGGTGTCTATATCTCCAGTAACTCGCATCTGTCCAGTTATGGCAGAGCGACACTTAGCAACACTCTTGAGTCTCAAGCCAGGACTTGAATCTATCAGGCTAAAACAGAGAAATGGGATTCTTAAAATGCTGAAGTTGTATTGTTTCCATTTTAGATGGAATCCAGCCCACTTACAAAGATCTCAGGACAGTTCTTTTCTCCTTTAATTAATTAAATAAGCACAACATATGGGGAGGTGAGTACTTCCTAGGGCTGTTTGCTCTCGCAGACGGAGCTTTCCCGTGATCCACAGGACTGTAACTGAATGTCCTCAGGGTCTTACAGATAAATCACTTCTTTTCTGATTGTGTTAATATTCAGCTATTATTGAGCAGGTCAGTTCTTTGGTTTCATGAGGTCATGGTATACATTTCTGGAAACCCATTCATTTTCACCAGTTGCCCTTGCCTGAAACATATGAACCTGGCTTGAACAAAATATATCGAGGTATGTTCGGGGAGAATGTTAAAAATAAACGAACTGATGATCCTCCAAAATCTGCTTGTCACCTAACTGTGAGTTTTCGAATCGTGCTACAAAGAATAAAATACTGCCAGGAGGGTCTCAGATAAAGTGTCAGAAGTGTCTGATTTAATTGTTAGCGTAAGGATTTAAGATGCTGTTTTTCCTGGTGCTAACACCTCTCATTGACTCTGGAGCGTTTCCATTTGTTGTTTAACAGAAACAGTCTCTGGTATTTATAGGCCTATCACTCTAGAAGGGAAGCATTTGCAATTTGCACTTTCAATCTTGACTCCTAGACTTCTTTTTCTTTAAACACCCTTCAAGTGGGTGTCAGACTGCGATTCAATGAATGCTTTGTAAGCGCCTGCACAGAGCAGTTCTCATCCCCACAGGCAAACATTTCAGAAGGATCCCCAGAATCCTTTGCTAATTGAAATTTAAATTGATGAGCCCCAGTCAGGTCCAACCTACTAAAGTCGGGGCCTGTGGGTCAATTTGTGTGTATTCATGTGCTTGCACGTTGCAATTGGAGTCCTATCTTCTGGCAGAGGGTATTGTCTGTAAGTTGTCGCATACATGTGTAATTACAATCTTATTCTACACACTTCTGTCTTTTTTATTTTTTTATGCTTTTCTTTTTTTTTTTAATTCTTTATTTTAAGATTTTACAGAGTTTTGTTGTTCACCAACATATATGTTCCCAGATCATTCATATGCATGCTTTTCTTATGATGAAAAGTTGGCATACTTCCAGCAGAATGTGGACTTTTTGTTTTCTCTCTTTGAACTGGAAGAGATCTTTGTAAATCATTGAATTGATAAAATGTAGTAGAAATTGTGCTGCATGACTTCTGGGGTTATGTCATAAAAGGCAATATATATTTTGCCTTCTTCTCTCTCTCTCTTCCTGCCTGTCTCCCTCTCTCTCTCTCCCTCTCTCTCTGCTGCCCTTGAGACTCAGTCACCATGTTACCAGGAAGCTCAGGTTACATGGAAAGGCCACAGTGGATAGATGCTCTGGCTGACAGACCCAGCTCAATATGAACCAGGACCTAACTGCAAGCTCTGTGAGATCCTGAGCCACAATCAAACCACACGTCAACCCCTAACCCGTGAAACTGTCAGAGATAATACATGATTATTGTTACTTGAAATCATTACATTTTAGAGAGATTTGTGATGATGTAAAAGGTAATAAAACATACCAATTTATCCTTTTCCCTGATTTGGAGATCAATCAATTCAAAAATACCTTTTTCCAATTTTAGAATTACAAATACTCAAGCAAATAATTCCAAATGGAATTTCTGTTGTCAATGGACTTGTTAGAAATTATAGTTAACAGCACCAAGAGTAAACCATAATGTAAAGTATGAACTTTGCATAGTTATTATGGGTCAATGTAGGTTCATCAGTTCATAAATATATGGAGGCTGTGGATCATGGGCCAGGTTATGCATATATATGAGGAGAAAGTATATGGAAAATCTCTGTGTCTTTTCCTCAATTTTACTCTGAACCTCAAACTTCTCTAAAAAAAGTTGTCTTAATAAGAAACACATAAACACTTAATAATAACAATTATAAAGTTAGCCTTTGGGCTTCCTTGGTTGTTCAGTGATAAAGAATCTGCCTGCCAATGCAAGAGTCACAAGTTCAATCCCTGATTCAGGAAGATCCCACATGCTGTGGAGCAACTAAGCCTGTGTTGCCCCAACAATGGAGCCAGTGCTCTGGAACTCTTGAGCTGCAGTTACTGAAGCCTGAGTATCCTAAAGTCTGTACTTAACAGTAAGAGAAGCCACTTATAGTGAGAAGCCTGCACACTGCATCAAGAGAATAGCCCTCACTGGCTGCAATTGGAGAAAAGCCGCACAGCAAGGAAGACCCAGAATAGCCAAAAATGAAGTTAACATTTAATGAGAACATGCTATGTACCAAGTGTTGTTCTAAGCACTTAATATGTATCAGTGTATGCATCCTCAAAATAAACCTATTGTGTGAACACAGTTAATTACTAGGCTACACTACCATGAGTACTTACAGAACACCCAGGAAACCCAACGGCTGTCCATGCTCCGGGATGAGAAAAATAGGCTCTAGGCTTGAGTGACACTGGGATGTAGGGAGACCTGGCTGTTTGGTGAGCAAGGAAGAAAGACATCCATTCAGCTAGTGTTCCCTAAGCCCTTGAACTGCTGAGGTTTATTCCAGGAACAGGGGATAAAGCAGCGACCAGAGTGGGAAAACTTGCTCAAGTGGGGCTGATGGTACAGTGTACTAGGAGATCTCTTCTAGTCTCACAGGGTGATGGCAGGGGACCCCAATGTGCCCTCCCACCCTATTCTGCTGAGTCATGACAGACACTGAAAAGGAGCTAGTTATGGATGTGGTCAGGGTCACAAGCACATTCTCACATTCTCTACTGCTTCCTAACTGCAAGTAAAAGGGCACAATTCATGGAAGCAAAGCCGGGGTGGAGGAGGCTGGAAGAGGACATTTGCAATATCAAATCAGTCAGTTCAGACTAGTCGCTCACTTGTGTCCAACTCTTTACAACCCCATGCACTGCAACACTCCTGGCTTCCCTGTCCTTCACCATCTCCCAGAACTTGCTCAGACTCACGTCCATTGAGTTGGTAATGCCATCCAACCATCTCATCCTCCATCATCCCCTTCTCCTTCTGTCTTCTATTTTTCCCAGCATCAGGGTCTTTTTCAATTAGTTGTTGACAAAATGGACTTTTGTTGGCAAAGTGATGCCTCTGCTTTTTAATACACTGTCATAGGTTTGTTACAGCTTTTCTTCCACAGAGCAAGTATCTTATAATTTCATGGCTGCAGTCACCATCTGCAATGATTTTAGAGCCCAAGAAAATAAAGTCTGTCTCTGTTTCCGTTGTTAGTCCATCAGTTTGCCATGAAGTGATGGGACCAGATGTCACGATCTTCATTTTTTGAATGTTGAGTTTTAGGCCAGCTTTTTCACTCTCCTCTTTCACCTTCATCAAGAGGCTCTTTAGCGCC
This sequence comes from Tragulus kanchil, assembly GCA_022376925.1. Lineage (NCBI taxonomy): Eukaryota > Metazoa > Chordata > Mammalia > Artiodactyla > Tragulidae > Tragulus > Tragulus kanchil. Next base: position 7,928,336 of record JAIOJX010000026.1, on the reverse strand, counting down.
TCTTCACTTTCTGCCATCAAGGTGTTGTCATTTGCATACCTGAGGTTATTGATATTTCTCCTACCAATCTCGATTCCAGCTTGTGCTTCATCCAGACCAGCATTTTGCAAGATGTACTCTGCATATAAATTAAATAAGCAGAGTGACAATTTACAGCCTTGACGTACTCCTTTCCCAACATGGAACCAGCTTGCTGCTGCATGTCCTGTTCAGTTAGTTGCTTTTTGTCCTGAATACAGGTTTCTCAGGAGGCAGATTGGTGGTCTAGTATTCACACCTCTTTTAGAATTTCCCACAGTTTGTTGTAATTCACACAGTCAAAGGGGCCCTTAAAGGGATTTAGTTTTTAGTGACCGTCTCACAGGGTGATGGCAGGGGCCCCATTTCCCCACCCTATTCTGCTGAGTCATGACAGACACTGAAAAGGAGCTAGTTATGGATGTGGTCAGGGTCACAAGCACATTCTCACATTCTCTACTGCTTCCTAACTGCAAGTAAAAGGGCACAATTCATGGAAGCAAAGCCGGGGTGGAGGAGGCTGGAAGAGGACATTTGCAATATCAAATCAGTCAGTTCAGACTAGTCGCTCACTTGTGTCCAACTCTTTACAACCCCATGCACTGCAACACTCCTGGCTTCCCTGTCCTTCACCATCTCCCAGAACTTGCTCAGACTCACGTCCATTGAGTTGGTAATGCCATCCAACCATCTCATCCTCCATCATCCCCTTCTCCTTCTGTCTTCTATTTTTCCCAGCATCAGGGTCTTTTTCAATTAGTTGTTGACAAAATGGACTTTTGTTGGCAAAGTGATGCCTCTGCTTTTTAATACACTGTCATAGGTTTGTTACAGCTTTTCTTCCACAGAGCAAGTATCTTATAATTTCATGGCTGCAGTCACCATCTGCAATGATTTTAGAGCCCAAGAAAATAAAGTCTGTCTCTGTTTCCGTTGTTAGTCCATCAGTTTGCCATGAAGTGATGGGACCAGATGTCACGATCTTCATTTTTTGAATGTTGAGTTTTAGGCCAGCTTTTTCACTCTCCTCTTTCACCTTCATCAAGAGGCTCTTTAGCGCCTCTTCACTTTCTGCCATCAAGGTGTTGTCATTTGCATACCTGAGGTTATTGATATTTCTCCTACCAATCTCGATTCCAGCTTGTGCTTCATCCAGACCAGCATTTTGCAAGATGTACTCTGCATATAAATTAAATAAGCAGAGTGACAATTTACAGCCTTGACGTACTCCTTTCCCAACATGGAACCAGCTTGCTGCTGCATGTCCTGTTCAGTTAGTTGCTTTTTGTCCTGAATACAGGTTTCTCAGGAGGCAGATTGGTGGTCTAGTATTCACACCTCTTTTAGAATTTCCCACAGTTTGTTGTAATTCACACAGTCAAAGGCTTTAGCATAGTCAGTGAAGCAGAAGTAGATGTTTTTCTGGAATTCCCTTGCTTTTCCTATCATCCAACAGATGTTGGCAGTTTGATCTCTGGTTCCTCTGTCTTTTCTAAATCCAGTCATACATCTGGAAATTCTCAGTTCACATACTGTTGAAGCATAGCTTGAAGGATTTTAAGCATTGCTTTGATAGCATGTGAAATGAGTGCAATGGTGCAATAGTTTGAACATTCTTTGGCATTCCATTTTTTTGATATTGGAATGAAAACTGACCTTTTCCAGTCCTGAGGCCACTGCTGACTTTTCCAAATTTGCTGGTATATTGAGTGTAGCACTTTAACAGCAGTATCTTTTAATATTTAAAACAGTTTAGCTGTAATTCCATCACTTCCACTAGCTTTGGTTCTTGTAATGCTTCCTAGGATGCACTTGAGTTCACACTTTAAGATGTCTGGCTCTAGGCAAGTGATCACACCATCATGGTCATCTGGCTCATTAAGGTCTTTTTTTTTTTAAATAGTTCTTCTGTGTATTCTTCTTCTTTTTTTTTTTTTTACATTTTTTTTGGTGGGGGGTGGGTGGCGTCCGGAGGAGAGGCGGCGGGTGGGCCACTTCTATTGGTCTTTCATTTGTCCATTTTCATCCATCTTTTTTTGTTCTTCTTTGACCCGTGTGGGTTTCTCATCGCGGTGGCCTCTGTTGTCGCAGAGCACTGGCTCTGGGCGCATGCGCTCCAGAACTCCAGCTCGGTAATTGGACACATTGGTCCAGCCGCTCCGAGGCACGTGGGATCTTCCCAGGCCAGGGATCGAACCGGTGCCCCTTGCCCTGAAAGGCGGTGTCCTTACCCACTGGACCACCAGGGAAGCCCACTTCTGTGTATTCTTTCCACTTCTTCTTAACATCTTCTGCTTCTGTTAGGTCCATACCATTTCTGTCCATTATTGTGCCTATCTTTGCATGAAATGTTCCCTTGATATCTCAGATTTCCTTGTAGAGATCTCTAGTCTTTCCCTTTTTGTTGTATTCCTCTATTTCTTTGCACTGTTCACTTAAGAAGGCTTTCTTGTCTCTCCTTGCTAGTCTGTGGAACTCTGCATTCAGATGGGTATATCTTTCCTTTTCTTCTTTGCCTTTCACATATATTCTTTACTCAGCTACTTGCAGGAACTCCTTAGACAACCATTTTGCCTTTTTTGCATTTCTTTTTCTTTGAGATGGTTTTGATCACTGCCTCCCATACAGTGTTCCAAACCTTTGTCCATAGTTCTTCACATACTGTGTCTATCAAATCTAATCACTTGAATCTATGTGTAACTTCCACTGTATAACCTTAAGGGATTTAATTTGATACAGTCAAATCAATACCAACTCAGTTTTTTAAAAAAGAAAAAGGAGACTTTGGTAGTCATTTCTGATGGGAGGAAGGAGGGAGGCAGGGATGGAGCACAGAAAATGCTGAGCATGGGAAGCAGCATCCTGGGGTGGGGAGTCAGTCCAGGCAAGCCTGCAGACACCGGAAACCCCAGGGGCTAAGTGAGATGAGGAGATGGGAAGGAATTCAAAGGAATATTTTTCTTGAGAATTATTCCAGAGTCTCAGTATCAGCCCTGATGGAGACACTAAGGGCTACAAAAGCCACCACCTTTTCCAAGTCACACAAAACTTACACAGATGAGCTGGTTAATACTAAAAACTGCCTGAAAGTAAGTTCATCAGTACCATTTTTCTAGATTCCAGATGATCCTATTTTCGGAGCAGCAATGAAGACACAGAGAACAGACTTATGAACAGGGGGCGGTGGGGGTGGGGAGGAGAGGGTAAGATGTATGTAGAGAGCAACATGCAAGCATATACATTGCCATATGTAAAATAGATAGCCAGTGGGAATTGACTGTATAATTCAGAGCACTCTAACTGGGGCTCTGTAACAACCTGGGTTGGGGGGATGAAACGGGAGGTGGGAGACAGGTTTGAGAGGGAGGGTACATAGGTATACCTTCTGGCTGACTCATGTTGGGGTTTGGTGGGAACCAACACAATATTATAAAGCAATTATCCTCCAATTAGAAATAAATAAATTTAATTTTAAAAAAGAAGAAAAACAAACAGATGAGTAAATAAATGAACATTAAAAATCCTGTAATGTCTGTTCCACTGAGTTCTGAGGATTTGTAATAGCAAGAACAAAGCTATGAAACTACTTGAGATGATTCAAGGGACTGCTCACCTGAGGTAAGCTGCAGATTTGCAGAGCACAAGGAAGTTATAGGTGCAGATGGATTCCTCTAGCTAAACAGGAAGCTTATGGCATGCTCTTGCCTAGGCTTTAAGCTGGAAAGAGAGCTTGGCCAAACAACTGTTGGCCCTTCACGACACAGAAATCCAAGTCAATAAGGCAGCTTGTAAAGAAAAGACTGGAAGCTCTTCCAGGGCGCTAAGGACTTTTCAACAAACCTTCAATGTAAGTGCACAGCCAGGCAATGATTAACTTGGATGACATCTTCAGACTCAGTGGATCTCTCAGCCATCTTGTGAGAAACAGTGATCTTCTCTTCCTGCAGTCAGTCCAGGCAAGCCTGCAGACACCGGAAACCCCAGGGGCTAAGTGAGATGAGGAGATGGGAAGGAATTCAAAGGAATATTTTTCTTGAGAATTATTCCAGAGTCTCAGTATCAGCCCTGATGGAGACACTAAGGGCTACAAAAGCCACCACCTTTTCCAAGTCACACAAAACTTACACAGATGAGCTGGTTAATACTAAAAACTGCCTGAAAGTAAGTTCATCAGTACCATTTTTCTAGATTCCAGATGATCCTATTTTCGGAGCAGCAATGAAGACACAGAGAACAGACTTATGAACAGGGGGCGGTGGGGGTGGGGAGGAGAGGGTAAGATGTATGTAGAGAGCAACATGCAAGCATATACATTGCCATATGTAAAATAGATAGCCAGTGGGAATTGACTGTATAATTCAGAGCACTCTAACTGGGGCTCTGTAACAACCTGGGTTGGGGGGATGAAACGGGAGGTGGGAGACAGGTTTGAGAGGGAGGGTACATAGGTATACCTTCTGGCTGACTCATGTTGGGGTTTGGTGGGAACCAACACAATATTATAAAGCAATTATCCTCCAATTAGAAATAAATAAATTTAATTTTAAAAAAGAAGAAAAACAAACAGATGAGTAAATAAATGAACATTAAAAATCCTGTAATGTCTGTTCCACTGAGTTCTGAGGATTTGTAATAGCAAGAACAAAGCTATGAAACTACTTGAGATGATTCAAGGGACTGCTCACCTGAGGTAAGCTGCAGATTTGCAGAGCACAAGGAAGTTATAGGTGCAGATGGATTCCTCTAGCTAAACAGGAAGCTTATGGCATGCTCTTGCCTAGGCTTTAAGCTGGAAAGAGAGCTTGGCCAAACAACTGTTGGCCCTTCACGACACAGAAATCCAAGTCAATAAGGCAGCTTGTAAAGAAAAGACTGGAAGCTCTTCCAGGGCGCTAAGGACTTTTCAACAAACCTTCAATGTAAGTGCACAGCCAGGCAATGATTAACTTGGATGACATCTTCAGACTCAGTGGATCTCTCAGCCATCTTGTGAGAAACAGTGATCTTCTCTTCCTGCAGTCAGTTAGTTCAAAATCTTAACTTCATTAGTTTCTGAATTTCCATTAAAATCTGGAAAATTTCTGGCAGTCTTTCATCACAACTATGGCTAACATGAAGCAAATAAAACCTCAGAATCTTGATATAGACACCTGTTATTTCTTCACCAAAATGTTCGTAAGACAAACTTGCTCTCTCTGATTTCTTCAGGCCTTGTCAAATGGCAGAGGTAAATGTGTCATTGAAAGAAAAATTTATCCAAACTAAAGCTCTTTTAAATAAAGAAAAATCACAAAGAGAGTGACCTGTGCTTTGAATACATGTACCCAAAATAAAGTGTTGAGTTTAAAATTGAGACTCTTAAAATATATTTAATGTCACATAAGGAGTAAGTTTGATATTTGAAACTGAAACAGAAATACTCTTTCTCTTTCTTAGTCATCAATTAAGGCTTCTTTTGCCCCAAATTGATTGGGAAGCAGGGAAATAAATAAGGCTTTATCTGACCATAGGGAAGGAACCAAACCTTCTGAGCTCAGCTCTCCACCCAGATGGGAGAAGCTGCTTTCCCCTCTTCTACTGATAAGAGAATTCTCATTTGAATGGAAGAAGAATCTCAGTCTGCATAGTGGGATGTAACTTTAAAGAAAATAAATGAAGATATTCCTTGGAAAGTACATGGTTATATAAATACTAGCTTTTTTTTAATTTCTGAGTTGTTATATAACAGTAAAATAAAAACCTCTGTACAAAAGCACAACCTCAACAAAGCAATAACAAATATATTTGCCATGTCTATGAACAATAAAAGGCTTTATTTCTCTGTTTATAAATATCATTCAAGTCAACCAATAGAAACATGTCTTATAATTCAGTAGAAAAAGTTGAGAAAGGATATGAACAGGCAGTTTACAGAAAGCAATAGCACGTTAGCCATTTAACATGAAAAAAAAAAAAGATGCTTGTCTCATTCCTTAATGAAAATGTAATTTAGCATTAATGAGATTTCATGTTTCATTTTCTCAGGAAAAAAAACACACACGCACACACACACACACACAAAATTAAGCATTTGAGATTATCTTGCACTGTCAAAGATCTGGGAACTATGGACTCCTATAAATTGTAGGTGAGATAATAACTGGAAATTTTACTATAGGAAAATTTTCCGATACCTATCCATGTATGTGCTTTATAAGCCAACAATTTTACTGCATATACATATACCCAGATAAAAAAATTACAGCTAAAGATTTCCCTGAGAAGTTTCCTGATGATCTAATAGTTTTCAGTTCTTTTACTGCTGTGGCCCAGGGCTCAATCACTGGTCGGGGAACTGAAATCTTGCAAGCTGCAGATTATGGCCATAAGTAAATAAATAAGAATTTCCCTCTATATGCATGAAACAAAATATAAATGTGTGTGTGAGTATGCAGGGTGATCATATCTTCACATATGTGTTTTCATTGGATCATTGCTTGAAAAAGACTAAAACTGGATACAATCAGAGTCCATCAATGGGGATTAAGAAATTACAGGAAGACGGCATAATAAAACAATTCAAATAATTGAAAAGACAGAGTTAGATTTCTATGAAACTAAATGGGAATATCTCATAATGTAAATGAAGAAAGTAAAGGGTGGCATAGTACATCTAGTATGATCCTTTTAGTATATAATAAGAATAAAAATATACAAGGGAGAGAGAGAGAGATGCAGTTATATGCAGTGCCTTCCCCAGTATGAGATAAATAAGAAACCATAAATCACTTATATTTTAGAGAAACCCTGACAATTGAGATTTGGGAAAAGAGAAAAATATTTATTTTTCACATTGAGTCTTTTTAGATTTTCTAACCAAATATATTATTAATTTCATCTGATAAAGATCTCAACAAGGTTATCTAAATAAGGAAATTGTAGTTCAATTCTTATTTTCTTCTTTGTACTTCTCTGCATTAAAAAAATGCTATTGGGCTGCCCTGGTGGTCCAGTGGGTAAGGGCACCACCTTGCAGTGAAAGGCGAGCCAGTTCCATTCCCAGCCCGGGAAGATCCCACGTGCAGCAGAGCGGCTAGACAGATGTGTCCAACTACGAACTGGAGCTCTGGAGCGCATGTGCCCAGAGCGGTGCTTTGCAACAAGAGAGGCCACTGAGATAGGAGGCCCACACAGGCCAAAGAACAAAGATGAATGAAAATACATAAATGAAAGACCAATAGAAGTGCCCCCCCCAAGAAAACAAATTTACAAAAAAAAAAGTTATTAACCATTTCATTAAAATGTGTATATCTTTCTCATTTTTCCCTTGCATGTTGAGAATCAATGTTGAAAGATTTCCCTGAGAAGTTTCCTGATGATCTAATAGTTTTCAGTTCTTTTACTGCTGTGGCCCAGGGCTCAATCACTGGTCGGGGAACTGAAATCTTGCAAGCTGCAGATTATGGCCATAAGTAAATAAATAAGAATTTCCCTCTATATGCATGAAACAAAATATAAATGTGTGTGTGAGTATGCAGGGTGATCATATCTTCACATATGTGTTTTCATTGGATCATTGCTTGAAAAAGACTAAAACTGGATACAATCAGAGTCCATCAATGGGGATTAAGAAATTACAGGAAGACGGCATAATAAAACAATTCAAATAATTGAAAAGACAGAGTTAGATTTCTATGAAACTAAATGGGAATATCTCATAATGTAAATGAAGAAAGTAAAGGGTGGCATAGTACATCTAGTATGATCCTTTTAGTATATAATAAGAATAAAAATATACAAGGGAGAGAGAGAGAGATGCAGTTATATGCAGTGCCTTCCCCAGTATGAGATAAATAAGAAACCATAAATCACTTATATTTTAGAGAAACCCTGACAATTGAGATTTGGGAAAAGAGAAAAATATTTATTTTTCACATTGAGTCTTTTTAGATTTTCTAACCAAATATATTATTAATTTCATCTGATAAAGATCTCAACAAGGTTATCTAAATAAGGAAATTGTAGTTCAATTCTTATTTTCTTCTTTGTACTTCTCTGCATTAAAAAAATGCTATTGGGCTGCCCTGGTGGTCCAGTGGGTAAGGGCACCACCTTGCAGTGAAAGGCGAGCCAGTTCCATTCCCAGCCCGGGAAGATCCCACGTGCAGCAGAGCGGCTAGACAGATGTGTCCAACTACCGAACTGGAGCTCTGGAGCGCATGTGCCCAGAGCGGTGCTTTGCAACAAGAGAGGCCACTGAGATAGGAGGCCCACACAGGCCAAAGAACAAAGATGAATGAAAATACATAAATGAAAGACCAATAGAAGTGCCCCCCCCAAGAAAACAAATTTACAAAAAAAAAAGTTATTAACCATTTCATTAAAATGTGTATATCTTTCTCATTTTTTCCCTTGCATGTTGAGAATCAATGTTGAATTTATCTACCAGTTATATAAATAAAACCTGCCAGAGTCAAAGAGAAATTAAAAGAAACATTTTTTAAGAGAGAAAGTATATGAAGATTTGACCACTGATATGTGTCTCAATAAATACCTTGGTCGTAAAATAGCAATGGGTTTTCTAGTCATCCTATTCATGTGACTCTTCTGCTTTGATCAGTGCACATCTGGGGATGATCCACATTTTTTTAAACAGTTTAAAAAAGTAAAAGTACATATATATATATATATATATATATATACATATATATATGTATAAGAGTACACAAAAGTATATAAAAGAAACCTGGTGGCCGTGCTTACTAAGTATTTTATTTAATATAAATAAATTTGAACTATACTAGAAAATATCTCATCAGATATTAATGCTTAGCTGTTATATTAGTCATGACAGTTATAAAGAACATTTAGCATCAGATAAAGTCAGGGCACCTGTTCAAGCAGAGGAAGATTTTTCCCCAAAGTAGGATCACTTTTTAAAAAAATTTCCGAAATAATACAAAAAGAAAAAGAAATGCTGAATAGCTTTATAGCTATTAAACAAATTGAATTGCTAGTTAAAACCTACCAACAATACATGCACTACAAGTGCTAAAATCCAAAACAGACAAAATCTAGGCTAATCATCCATATGGAAATGGACTAGAGTTGGAGACATTAGTATGCACTCCTGCTTAGCTTAATATAGACACACATAGTTACACACGGAAATAGTTATAAGTAATATATTGTGGTAGTGAAGAAATCCAGATATCTGTATAAAAAAATGATCATCTCTTACGTTACAACATGGAAAAACATTAACTTAAAATAGATCACAGACCTAAAGGTAAAACTTAAATATAAAATATCTTTAAAAAAAACCACATAAGAATAAAAATATTTGTACCCCTGGGGTAAGCAAAGATTTTTAGACAGAACCCAGAAAGCCAGAAGGTACCAAACATAAATTTTAAAAATTCATAAATTTTACTTAATCAAATTAAAAACATTTGCTCTTTTGAAAGGCATTACCGTGAAAATGAAAAGCAAATGACAAAATAGGAGAAAATATTTCTAACATGTAGCTCTGACAAAGGACTTTATTCAGAATACATAAAGATATATCACAACTCAATAGTGAGACAAATACCCTGATTAATAAATGGGCAAAATAATTGAAAATACAGACTAGAAAAGAACACAATAGCTAATATGTATAGAAAATGTGTTCAACATGTCATAAAGCAGACAAAAACCAAAATCATAGTCAGATTCCATTATATATCCACTGAAATAGCTGAAATTAATAGGATTAATGAAATCAAACATTGCTGAGAATATGAAGTGACTGGAATTTTCATACTTTTTTTGGAATACAAAATGATAAAACCAAATTGGAAAAAGAATCTAGGGGATTTCTATAAAGTTATAAATATGGCTACTATAAAACCCAGCCATTTTACTCCTAGGCATTTACTCAAAAAAAATGAAAGAAAAATAGCCATACAAAAGCTTGTACACAAATGTTCATAGCAGCATTCTTCATGATGCAAAAATACTGGGGAAGAGGTCCTCAGACATATATCAAACAGATGAATAGATAAACCAAGATATGCCCAATTTATGAAATGCTACTCACCAATAAAAAAGATCAGACTACTGATTTATGCAACAAAATAGAGGAATCTCAAAATAACATGTCGATTGAAAGAAATAAGAATGCATTATTTTTCCATTTGTGTAAAATTTAGTAAATGCAAACTAATTGCTAATGACAAAAATTAGACCAGTGGTTGCCTAGTGACAAAGACAGTGGGTAGAATGGATTTTTAAAGGAGTAAGAGGATGGTTTGGCAATGTGCGTGTGCATGTGTGTGTGTGTGCGTGCACATATTCTCATATTTGAGTCAATGTGACCCCATGGATGGTAGTCCACCAGGCTCCTCTGTCCATGGAATTTTCCAGGCAAGAATAATGGACTGAGTTACCATTTCCTTCTCCATGGGATCTTCCTGACCCTGGGATAGAATCCTATCTCTTGCACTGGCAGACAAATTCTTTACTATTTTGACAAAGAGGAGTGATAAGGATATTCTGTATCTTAATTGCAGTGATGGTTTTTGGATGTACGCAGATGTCAAAGTTAAAGTAATTGTATTTTTTATATGTATGCACTTGATTGTACATAAATTGTACTGCAACAATATTGTTATTTCCAGGGTCACATACCTGTTGCTTTGGAGAAAAGTTACCAAGAACTGAAATAAAAATACACAAGTGTTGGAGTAAAGGATAGGAGCCAAGCTTTAGAGCTAGCTGATATATAATGGGATGAAAGACAGTCAAGGGAAAGGTACCCTGGGTCCTAACTGTAAGAATCTGGCAGCTTACCAGCTCTGACTCTGCCATCTTTGAAGGCCCTAGTGTCCCTGACAGAAGATGTTATCTTGTCAAGTTGTAGCCTCTGGGTCAAGCTTTCCTTACCTCCTCCCTATGCTCTCCATCCTCTGTAAAGCTATGGGTTCTGAGCTTAAAACTGTGCCAGGTAAGTTATATTATCTATTAACCTAACATCTCAATTAGTGATGTCTGCAAACTATTTAATGGTCTTGTCCATCTCCATCCCCACCCTATCTGAAACATTTGAATTTCAACAGAGTATTCCTCTACTCAGCAGTAGACCCCACAGTGAGCATTCTCTCTGAAGGGAGAATGCAGGCATTGTGGCTGGGGAAGGGCAGGGTGAGTTTGGTCAGTGGAACTTTGGGCTCAGTTCCTGCAACTTTGAGATGCTCTTCCCTCTAACACTAAGCCCAGCCCTGCCAAGTCATAAAAGATTGCAGGCCAGGCTTTTTAAGGGAAGGAAAATCTTGTATACACAAGATAAGTTTTCACCTTTACAAACTTTTTATGGCATGAACACTAGAAATCCAACTCATGCAAAATCAGTGTGTTTTGAAAAGAAATGGTTCATTTATGGACAGCTTCTAAGCATTCCCTCTATTGTTTGGGTCATGAAGTCCAGTAGAGGACTCAGGTGAAAAGATTGGGCACACATACTCTTTGTGACCTCCCCAGAACCCTGACCTAGTTCTTTCAACTTCTTGCCTGTATGTAAAGGATCCTAATAGGATCAGAGGTAGAATCCTATCTCTTGCACTGGCAGACAAATTCTTTACTATTTTGACAAAGAGGAGTGATAAGGATATTCTGTATCTTAATTGCAGTGATGGTTTTTGGATGTACGCAGATGTCAAAGTTAAAGTAATTGTATTTTTTATATGTATGCACTTGATTGTACATAAATTGTACTGCAACAATATTGTTATTTCCAGGGTCACATACCTGTTGCTTTGGAGAAAAGTTACCAAGAACTGAAATAAAAATACACAAGTGTTGGAGTAAAGGATAGGAGCCAAGCTTTAGAGCTAGCTGATATATAATGGGATGAAAGACAGTCAAGGGAAAGGTACCCTGGGTCCTAACTGTAAGAATCTGGCAGCTTACCAGCTCTGACTCTGCCATCTTTGAAGGCCCTAGTGTCCCTGACAGAAGATGTTATCTTGTCAAGTTGTAGCCTCTGGGTCAAGCTTTCCTTACCTCCTCCCTATGCTCTCCATCCTCTGTAAAGCTATGGGTTCTGAGCTTAAAACTGTGCCAGGTAAGTTATATTATCTATTAACCTAACATCTCAATTAGTGATGTCTGCAAACTATTTAATGGTCTTGTCCATCTCCATCCCCACCCTATCTGAAACATTTGAATTTCAACAGAGTATTCCTCTACTCAGCAGTAGACCCCACAGTGAGCATTCTCTCTGAAGGGAGAATGCAGGCATTGTGGCTGGGGAAGGGCAGGGTGAGTTTGGTCAGTGGAACTTTGGGCTCAGTTCCTGCAACTTTGAGATGCTCTTCCCTCTAACACTAAGCCCAGCCCTGCCAAGTCATAAAAGATTGCAGGCCAGGCTTTTTAAGGGAAGGAAAATCTTGTATACACAAGATAAGTTTTCACCTTTACAAACTTTTTATGGCATGAACACTAGAAATCCAACTCATGCAAAATCAGTGTGTTTTGAAAAGAAATGGTTCATTTATGGACAGCTTCTAAGCATTCCCTCTATTGTTTGGGTCATGAAGTCCAGTAGAGGACTCAGGTGAAAAGATTGGGCACACATACTCTTTGTGACCTCCCCAGAACCCTGACCTAGTTCTTTCAACTTCTTGCCTGTATGTAAAGGATCCTAATAGGATCAGAGGATATATATCTATGCAGGTGTGTTATTTTGAGTGGGCAGTTCTTAAACTACTCTCTTGTGGGAAATGTTAACATCTGAAGCAATCAAAAAATTATATGGCATGCATAGCAATTGTTTCACAGACTAATTATTTCCCTTCTGCTTTCCTCTTTCCTTTCCTCATTGCAGGCCATAGTAGTTTGAGTTGTGTCCTACAAAAAGATATGTCAAAGTCCTTACCCCCAATATCTTGGAATGTGATTTGATTTGAAAAGATCATCTTTGTAGATGTAATTTGTTAAGGATCTTGAGAGATGAAGTCATCCTGGGTTTAAAGTGAGTCCTAAACTGAATAATTGGTATCTTTGTAAGAGGAGACCCAGAAAAAGAGCCATGCCAGGACAAAGGCAGAGACTGGAGTGAAACAGCTACAAGCCAGGGAAGGTCGAGGATTTCTGGGCAACAGCAGTAGCTAGGACAAAACAAGGAAAGGTTGACCCCGAGTATCTTCAGAGGGAACACTGCTCTGGTTTGGACTTCTAGCCACCAGAACTGTGAAACAATTGATCCCCATTGTTTGAAACCACCAAGTCTGTGGTAATTTGTTTTGCCAGCTCCAGGAAAGTAATATCCAATCCTAGCAACCCACCTAAATCACCAACAATATTTTCTATAAACCATGCCCTAAAGTTATGTCAGAAAACCTGACTCTGAAATTAGAGTCAAGAGTTTCTCATAAGTCCACCTGAAGGTCAAAGCAAAAGTCTAAGTGATATCATGTAGAGAAAAGAAAAGGGGTGGTAAGATTACCAATGGATACAACTCTTTTGGAAAATGATCTGGTATTATTTTTTAAAAAGTTTTAATGGAGTTGCTTTAGTTAATTTGTTAGTTTCTACTGTATGGCAAAGTGAATCCACTATATGTATACTTATATCCCTCTTTTTTGGACTGTGGTATTATTTTATGAAGTTGGAGATATGCACAGTCTTTGATCATGATCTCTGAAATGGAGAGAAACTGTTGCATATGGGGACAAATGCAGAAACCTTTAAAAAACGTAGTTGTTCCTAATAGCTACAAACTGGGAAAAAAATCCAAATGCCCATCAACAGGATGATGCAAAATGAAATTTTCATGAATGTAGCTACACGGAACAAACTGAATGAATTTTTCAAACATAATGTTGAACCAGAAAAAGGTGAGACAAAAAGAATGTATACTTAGCATGAGTCCATCTATAGAAAATCCTGAAAATTGTCCTCAAAATGAAATTCTCTCATTTGGAAATGTATCTCTGAGTAATAAAACTATAAAACTATCCTATGAAATTTAGAAGTTAACTCTAAGAGGAAAGCAAGTGGTTATGATGGAGAAGAGACACAAAGTCCTTACGCCCAATATCTTGGAATGTGATTTGATTTGAAAAGATCATCTTTGTAGATGTAATTTGTTAAGGATCTTGAGAGATGAAGTCATCCTGGGTTTAAAGTGAGTCCTAAACTGAATAATTGGTATCTTTGTAAGAGGAGACCCAGAAAAAGAGCCATGCCAGGACAAAGGCAGAGACTGGAGTGAAACAGCTACAAGCCAGGGAAGGTCGAGGATTTCTGGGCAACAGCAGTAGCTAGGACAAAACAAGGAAAGGTTGACCCCGAGTATCTTCAGAGGGAACACTGCTCTGGTTTGGACTTCTAGCCACCAGAACTGTGAAACAATTGATCCCCATTGTTTGAAACCACCAAGTCTGTGGTAATTTGTTTTGCCAGCTCCAGGAAAGTAATATCCAATCCTAGCAACCCACCTAAATCACCAACAATATTTTCTATAAACCATGCCCTAAAGTTATGTCAGAAAACCTGACTCTGAAATTAGAGTCAAGAGTTTCTCATAAGTCCACCTGAAGGTCAAAGCAAAAGTCTAAGTGATATCATGTAGAGAAAAGAAAAGGGGTGGTAAGATTACCAATGGATACAACTCTTTTGGAAAATGATCTGGTATTATTTTTTAAAAAGTTTTAATGGAGTTGCTTTAGTTAATTTGTTAGTTTCTACTGTATGGCAAAGTGAATCCACTATATGTATACTTATATCCCTCTTTTTTGGACTGTGGTATTATTTTATGAAGTTGGAGATATGCACAGTCTTTGATCATGATCTCTGAAATGGAGAGAAACTGTTGCATATGGGGACAAATGCAGAAACCTTTAAAAAACGTAGTTGTTCCTAATAGCTACAAACTGGGAAAAAAATCCAAATGCCCATCAACAGGATGATGCAAAATGAAATTTTCATGAATGTAGCTACACGGAACAAACTGAATGAATTTTTCAAACATAATGTTGAACCAGAAAAAGGTGAGACAAAAAGAATGTATACTTAGCATGAGTCCATCTATAGAAAATCCTGAAAATTGTCCTCAAAATGAAATTCTCTCATTTGGAAATGTATCTCTGAGTAATAAAACTATAAAACTATCCTATGAAATTTAGAAGTTAACTCTAAGAGGGAAAGCAAGTGGTTATGATGGAGAAGAGACACTTGATGATGCTTCTTTTTATTTAGCTGTGTGGTAGTTTCACAGATGTTTATTTTTTTATTTTCTGTTCTTTTATTCATTATTTGTTGTTGTTCAGCACTAAATCATGTCTGACACTTCGCAATCTGGTGGACTGCAGCACTCCAGGCTTCCCTGTCCTTCATATGCTTTTATATATAAAATAGTTTCAATATTTTTAGAATGATTTTTTGGAAAAGCATAAAGGATAAGAAATAAAAGAATCCATAGTTGCTTTAAGAGCAAAAAATGCTCCAGTTCATCTTGGAGAAATTTGTATGTTTTCACATGGGTTCTTTCACATTATCTTTCCTGCTCTAATTTCCTGTCTGTCAGCTAAAGTCTTAATCGAGGCATTTCATACTGAAATCTAAGATTCTGGAAAAGAAAAGGAATATGATGAAAAAGCTCAACAAATCTTGATAGTTGCCTCAAGATCAGGCTGTGTGGGAATGTGGTATTTAGCTTTGCCACAAACGAGCTCCCCAGAGGCTGTTAAGTGGTGTTGGAGATTGGTAGAGATGTTGGTAGCTTTGTACGAGGGAGGCCAGCCAATCTGCTGCACTTTGCCATTTTGAAGGGCTTTCCATGCGGTCTCCTTGGAGCCTCATCCACGCCCTGTGAGATCTTCTGTTTTACTCAGGAGATTGTCAAGCAGCAGAGAAGTTAAAAGACTAGTCCAAAATCTCAGCTTTGGTGAATGACAAGGACGGAAATGGAAACTGGATTTTGTCCATCCTAATGCAGGGATTTTAAAAAAGTTTTTAGTTTATCAATATATTGGACATTGTTGATCAACAATGTTGCATTAGTTTCAGGTGTACAGCAAAGTGATACACTTCCGGCAGGGAAAACTCTAAATGCATTGGTGACTTTTTTTTTTTATTAAGCTGTATGGTGGTCTCATAAATATTTGTATCTTTATTTTCTATAACTTTATTCACTATGTCTATTATATATAAAATGTTTTAAATATTTTTTAAATTTTTGGAAAAGAGTAAAGGATAAAAATCATCCATAGATGCTTTAAAAGCAGAAAATGTTCCAGTTCATATACATGTAGCTATTCTTTTTCAAATTCTTTTCCCATTTAGGTTATTACAGAGTATTAAGCAGAGTTCTCTAGTCAGGATGTTGTTGATTTTCTATTTAAAATATGGCAGTGTAATGCAGTGACTTTTAATGGAGTTCTGCATAAACTTATTGACATCAACATAGCCGAGCAAGAGACTTGGTGGTACTGAGCTGATTTAATGCAAACATCTCAAACTCAGGCGGTGGAGACATGGGCTGAGAGCCTCCAGGCTCAGAAGGGCTATGCATAATACAAAAAACATTTAAACTAATCACAGTACATCTGAGGACTTTTGCCTTTGTAAGGCTTGTACTCATGGCACAATCAAAATACAAAATTGATATTTCTTCTGGTAGTTTGTGCTCTTAGCCGAGTCCTCTGTTTATATTCCTTGTGGTTGATATTTCATCCCCCACTCCCAGATACTTAGCTCTTAACCAAGCCCAGTTCTTTACAAATTCAAAGTAGTGAATTACTTGGTAAAACATTTCAGATAAATAGATATCTCTGTTTGGACTTCATGCTGGAAAAAGTGTGCTGACTCTGGCTATTTCATATTGCTGCTTTTGATGCCAATAAATCTACCATTTGCAGTACTCTTCTGCCAAGAAATCCCCTAGGCCCTTGTGTGGTTTCAACGGAGGATATATGAAAAGACTGAACAAATATCAACATTTTATCCTCATTCCTGTCCTCAAAGCCTTTGCAAACTTACAGAAGCTCTTTTTCATGGTATCCTCCACACAGCATGGAAGTCATTACTGAAACCATTCTTGGTACTGATACTTCCGTTCCGGAGTTGAGAAGCAAACATTTGCATCTCTTAAATGCTTTTATAAAGCAATGGAAGTAAAATGGAAGTTTAAATGAACTCCAAACTAAGGTCCTAGTCAGCATCAGTTTGAATGTGTATCTCTTATTTTCCGTGGTTGATTTTTCCCCTACCCACTGCACATGGCCTGAGGCACAGGCCAATGCATTATCAGTGTTGTAGAATGGTGAACCTTTGTGAACCCTATTAGAGTCTGGGGGACAGAGACAAGAAAAAGATGGCAATGTGAGGAAAAGAGCACACAGTGACAAAGGTGTTTGCTTATTGACTATTGAGTTGCACAAGACGCTTTCTAGGCATAATCCGGGGGTACCCTAACACAAGTCTGATTGCCTGATAACTATGTCAAAAAAACCTTCAGATCACTTCTTTCTTTCTCCAGCACCCCCTGAGAGTTACCTCCATAGGACAATAGCACACACCCTCAACTATAATCTTTCCATCATTGCCATCTAAAATGAAATAAATAAAGAGAATGAGTTGGAATCTTGGTATAAACCTTTTGAAGAATTAGAAAGTCCTACATTTAGAGTTTATCTTTAAAACTGGAACCGCACATGTATCACATAATCAATATATAAAAATTAGTTCATTTTTAGGTAAATAGTTCATTCTTAAGAATCTGGTGGAGTTTAAGAAAAGGCCACAGAGAGAAATGTCATCTTGAGTTAGAATCCAGCATGTCTGAAGGGGATGAATCTGGTAGTCCAAGGAATGTTCACATTCTTTTTTCAGTGTTCTGATTATACATCTGTAGGCAAATGGATTTGCATCTGATGTGAAAATATCCAAGGGAATAAAGAGAAGCCAACCAATATGGATTTGTAGATCAAAGTCTCTGGAAGAATTTAAGTATTTACAGATTCACTTGTAATTCCTAGAAGACTCAGAACTTATAAACCTCAGTTTTCACATCTGTAAAGTGGAGCTAGTTGTCCCTTATTCAATGGGTTGCAGCAACAATTTAATGAGAGAATGTAAACAATTTAACAAGAAGCTAAATATATAGCAATTGCTTAATAAAAATTACAAGGAGCATTTATGTGTACATTATTTCCCAGAAATATTCACTTGAATATGAAATTTCAGACTCTCAGAGTAAATAATAGCAAAATGCTACAGACTGGAATATACAAATCAAAATTTCTTCCATTATGTTAGCTTGAGTGTCTGTATTTCCAAACATTTCACAGAAGGACAGCAAGGACAGTCACTCTAGAAGTTCATAAACAAATAAAAAAGAGGAATGTCATCTTGTGCTTCTTTTATAGATCTGCTGTGCCAAAGATAGTTTTGGACAGACATAAAAAATTGGCTTCAACTATTTTAAATATCCCTTTGAACTATATTTTTATGATTTTGTTTATGACAAAATTTTCATTGAATCATATTCTGACCACTCTGTCCAAGAAGTACCCTAGTCTCAGCAAAGCTCTTTAATTTTCCTTTTATTCCTTTTTCTTATATGCATATATATGTATATGTATATAGTAGAAGTACAGGAACATGTTATTTATCCAAAAGGCATCTTATGGGATTTTAATTAGCAGTTATCTCAGGAATATGAGTAGATGAAATATAGGTACAAAGAATTTAGTGGCTATTCCTTTGTTTTTAACAGAAGACTTGTCCAATTATCTATATAATAGGTTAATGATAATTTATAATAGAAAAATTGTGTTACATCTCTGAATCTCTGTTTGGGAATTGAGTGGTGATTAAAATGATTTAGTAGCTCCATAAAATAGCAAGTGACACCTATTCTAGGTAAGGCAATAAGCTAGCGTTTGCTGTCTGCCCGTTGGAATCACCTGGAGTTTTCAGAAATAGTTTGTGTCCATGCCTCACTCCCGAGAGATGCGAATTTAACTGGTCGGCAGTGGGGCCTGAACACTGCTATAATTAAAGGTGCTCTGCATGTTTCAAGTCTGTAGCCACGACAGAGAATTACTGGGACATTACTGAGAATGACTGTGATCCACTAATATAAAGCAACATTTAACCTCCACTCAAGGAGCTTCAGATTCTACTAAGGAAAATATACTTTTAAAATTCATTGACATGCTTTAAAAAGGCATTAAATGACACAATCACTGATACATTCCACATGCCCTTTATCTTCCTGTCTACCCTCTCTCATCTCTTACTCTTTAGTAATAAAATGGTTGAGGACCAGAGAACTAGCGACATCACACCTTGAAATAAAACATGGAAACATCACAGGCCACTTGATAGTATGTTTTTTTTTTTTTTTTTACAAATTCCTTTAATAATGTGGAAAAGGATTTTTTTTTTTTTTGCGGGAGGAAGCCAGATGTACCCACCAAGTGTCCAGGAATTGTCACAGATGCTTGGGGAGTGTGGTCATTGTGAAAACTGGTCACTGAGAACTGATAGTGCTGACTTTATTTAAGGTTGTTGATACTCACATGTTTGGTGATAAAATCAAAATTCTGTGCTCTCCCATTAGCTGAATTTCATCTCTGCCTTCCCTGCCCGGCTACCCAGAGCTCTCACATGACCCCCGTACTGTTACTGTACCGTGAGGAGCCAAGTTGGCCTTATTAATAGGCTATGTCAAAAGCTGGAGCTGCCCCAGTGGAGGCAATCTGATTCCAATCCCCCCCAGTCAGGTTTAAATTGAGAGCATATTACTCACTTCTAGTTAATTTCTCGGCCTTCAGAATAATTCAACACATGTGCACAGTGTATGTTCCCTCAGTTGCTTCCTTGGGGACCCTGACCTTGATGGTTGTAATTGGGGGGAAACTTAATAAATGACAGTCATTGTCAAATACCCTATTTGTGTAAGAAAATGCGTGCATTAAAACTAAAAGAATGAACACACAAGAAGTGGATTAATACATTTTTCTTGTCTCAAGTTTAATTCTTTTTTAATGTCAAGGTCGGAAGCACCATGGGGGTGAGGAAGTGAAATGGAATGGTTCTCAGAACACAAGTTCTGGAAAGAAGCATGGTCCCAGCAAGTCAGTGTGGGAAAAGCCATTCTGCTCATGGGGAAATTACACCTTTCTGCAGATTTTGAATCTGCTTCACCTGGATAGATTTCTTGGAGGTGTAATGGAAGTCTTGAAGGAGATTTTTCAGTCTTTCTCTTCCATCCATTTCAAATGCATTCCTTTTAAATATTAATCATTGTTGTCATCACCTGTGTAATTATAGCATTCATGATTCATAAAATGTGTGGTCATCAAAACGCCCATGAATTCAGTAAAGTGTTTTTATCTTTTACAGAGTTTTGCTGTTAACTGCCACACAACAACCTGAATCAGCCATAGGCATACATATGCCCTGACCTTGAAGTTCCCTCCCATCTCCTGTCCCAACCCACCCCTCTAGGTTGTTGCAGAGCCCCTGTTTGAGTTCTCTTAGTCTTTCAGCAGTTTCCCATTGGTTGTAAATATCATATGATAATGCAAAATAACATATGATAATGTAAGTTTCCATGTTACTCTTTCTATACATCTCACCCATTCTTCCCCCCTCCCAATGTCCATAAGTCTGTTCTCTATGTCTGTTTCTCCATTGCTGCTCTGCATATACACTTATCAATACCATCTTTATAGATTCCATATATGTGTGTTAGTATGCAATATTTATCTTTCTCTTTCTGACTTACTTCACTCTGTATAATAGGCTCTAGGTTCATCCACCTAATTAGAACTGACTCAAATGCATTCCTTTCTATGGCTGAGTAATATTCCATTGTATGTGTGTACCACAGTTTCTTTATCCATTCATTTGCCAGTGTTTTATGTGCTGTGTGTGCTAAGTCACTTTAGTCATGTCTGACTCTGTATGACCCTATGGACCACAGCATGCCAGGCTCCTCTGTCCTTGGGATTCTCTATGCAAGAATACTCGAGTGGGTTGCCTTGCCTTCCTCCAGGGGATCTTCAAGCCCCCGGGACTGAACCTGAGTCTTTTATGTCTCTTGCATTGTCAGGCAGGTTCTTTACCACTAGCGCCTCTTGGTAAGGCCTAATCATCAAAACTCCTGTGAATTCAGTAATGTTTTGTATGTATGTTATCATGTTATATATAGATATTTACTGCTTTACATGTTTATACATGTGTGTGCTTGTTTATGTAAGTAGTGCAATTGCACTTGCATATATTTGAATAATATGATTCATACAGGCCCCCTGAATGACTCCATGTTTTGTGGTCCATGGTTACTCTTTCTTTTGATAGCCCAGAAGAATTTACAGGCCCTCATCTTAGGTATCTGTAGTATGTCTAGGCCCCTCCTACTATGTTCTTTACAATTTCTGTGAAGGATTCTTTTCCTTCTTGCTCTGTTCTCTCTTTCCTACTCCACACCTTTTCTTCACAGCTGCAGTCCTTCTGTCTAAATCCACCACCCCTTGCATGGACACATGTTCTTCTTCTTCATTTGCTAAAATATTCCTAACACACTATTGTACATACAACTTTCATTCAAGATTACAATGAAAAAAAGGGTGCAATCACAGCAGAGCAAAGGCAGCCACTTAAAATTGAATTCAGTCATTTGTTTAGCATTCCTTACAAATCCTCTTTCTCTTCCCTCTCTCTATCTCTCCTCCAGATCTAGCCTGACTCTACTTTGCTGGGATCTGGTGTCCTTTAACCAAGAACTTCTTCCATGTTTGATGCTCCACCTTCAACAATCCTCCTTCCTTCCCACCTCAGGTTCTCCCACAAAAGCAATCAGATTTCCATCTATCCTGTCTCTGGCATCAGGGATAAAATGAAAATCTCTGATATTTCATTACACAAAGACATTTTAATGCCTTCTGTATTACTTTCCTGAGCACTATGGTTAACTTAAAAAGCCCCAGTGAGTAAGTGTCTTTCTTTTGGCTTTCCCATTACAATCCACTCAAACATTAGTCAACTTGCACATTCCAGTTTCTCCTCCCTGCCACAGATAGGGCTTCAAATTGATTTGGCTGCAGCAATTCTTGGTGCACCCCTTTGAATGAAATCCCATGCAGTGTGGCCCAGTCAGTGGTCCATGGACCCTCCAGCCTGGAGCCAGATGATCTATACATTCCTCAAACCCTCTAGTGGGCAGATACGGCCTTTGAGGCAGTTGGGTGAAAGCTTGCTTTGCTCTCAACTTTATCATGAGTTTTCCTGTTTTTCCTTTTCCATCTCCTTACTTTCTTTCTATAAGGAAACTACAGAACCCTTACAGAAAAAGAGGTAAAAGAAAACTAGTGAAGAGTTCATTCTCCCAGAGGCATTCATTTCAATGCACAACATAGTCTTAAGCCAAGATAGCTTAAAGCAAGAGTATCTCTATCTGTGGGATATTAATCACCCAGAAGTCAGTGGAGAATATGTCTTTGGGGAAAGGGAGCCTTCTCAGCCCTTGGGAGTCACACAGCATAACAGTAAGACTGTGCCATCTTCCCACTCCTTCCCCTTTTCATAGACCAGCTTACTTAATAGAGAAATTGAAATGGACAAGATCCAAGTAAAA
Organism: Tragulus kanchil; assembly: GCA_022376925.1. NCBI lineage: Eukaryota > Metazoa > Chordata > Mammalia > Artiodactyla > Tragulidae > Tragulus > Tragulus kanchil. The sequence goes on along the minus strand of JAIOJX010000026.1, from coordinate 7,905,709 downwards.
TCATGTTTTTCCTCCTCCAATCCAGACTACTGGTTTACTGTCTCAAGTATGCTTCTTTCGTTGTCTTCCAAATTGATCACAGCTCAATCCTGAGTTCTTAGTTGATGCTAAATAGGTTCTTGTATAAGAAATCCTAGTACTCAGATCTTATAGAGCATCGATCTATCTCTGAAAGTTAGAAATAGACATATTTCTTTTCCTGAAAGGAAGTTAATCAAATGGAAAACTCAGGATGTACACTTGTATTTTGGAATAGAGCCAAGTAAATATTCAGTGACTGGCATTCCTTTGCGGTGGTTAGGATACTGAATCGAAATCAGATCCTGGGTCTGCCAACTCAGCTCTGACGCTAACCAGGTGACCCAGGGCAGGTTATTTAATATGTCTGGCTTACTTGCATTATATGTGAAATGGAAATAATAAAGTACCTCCCCCATGGATTTGGTGCAGGAATGAAGTGGGGTAGTTCCAATTTAGTGCTCAAAACAGAATATATTTTTTAAAAATGAATATAACAAGAAATTCAAATGCACCTCACATCTGCTTTCACACATGGATATTAGGTGCAAGGAATGAAGGTTGCCCATGCAGTGTGGCCCAGTCAGTGGTCCATGGACCCTCCAGCCTGGAGCCAGATGATCTATACATTCCTCAAACCCTCTAGTGGGCAGATACGGCCTTTGAGGCAGTTGGGTGAAAGCTTGCTTTGCTCTCAACTTTATCATGAGTTTTCCTGTTTTTCCTTTTCCATCTCCTTACTTTCTTTCTATAAGGAAACTACAGAACCCTTACAGAAAAAGAGGTAAAAGAAAACTAGTGAAGAGTTCATTCTCCCAGAGGCATTCATTTCAATGCACAACATAGTCTTAAGCCAAGATAGCTTAAAGCAAGAGTATCTCTATCTGTGGGATATTAATCACCCAGAAGTCAGTGGAGAATATGTCTTTGGGGAAAGGGAGCCTTCTCAGCCCTTGGGAGTCACACAGCATAACAGTAAGACTGTGCCATCTTCCCACTCCTTCCCCTTTTCATAGACCAGCTTACTTAATAGAGAAATTGAAATGGACAAGATCCAAGTAAAATCATGTTTTCCTCCTCCAATCCAGACTACTGGTTTACTGTCTCAAGTATGCTTCTTTCGTTGTCTTCCAAATTGATCACAGCTCAATCCTGAGTTCTTAGTTGATGCTAAATAGGTTCTTGTATAAGAAATCCTAGTACTCAGATCTTATAGAGCATCGATCTATCTCTGAAAGTTAGAAATAGACATATTTCTTTTCCTGAAAGGAAGTTAATCAAATGGAAAACTCAGGATGTACACTTGTATTTTGGAATAGAGCCAAGTAAATATTCAGTGACTGGCATTCCTTTGCGGTGGTTAGGATACTGAATCGAAATCAGATCCCCTGGGTCTGCCAACTCAGCTCTGACGCTAACCAGGTGACCCAGGGCAGGTTATTTAATATGTCTGGCTTACTTGCATTATATGTGAAATGGAAATAATAAAGTACCTCCCCCATGGATTTGGTGCAGGAATGAAGTGGGGTAGTTCCAATTTAGTGCTCAAAACAGAATATATTTTTTAAAAATGAATATAACAAGAAATTCAAATGCACCTCACATCTGCTTTCACTGAGACATTTGGGTGATGGATATGGATAGGTGATCATGAAGCTGAATTCAGAAATTGCGAAGGGAATCACAGTGAATTGGCTACACAACTCTTGAATGCCCAGCCACTTTGAAACTATCAAATGTAGAAAGAGGAGGAAGGAAATAACCATTTATGAAGGTATTTCTTTGGAGACAGCCAGAGCCGTTCTGAGCCCCTAGGATTCCTTTTAGGGGTTGGAGGTTTAGGTCTGTGATCTTATTATCCTTTAGTGTTTTTTAACTTTGAAAGGGCTTCAACAGGATCCCTTTGAGATCTTGACCTGCCTTGTCTGGGACTGGAGAATGTTGTGGAGCCACATTTGACTTCTGCTCCATTCATTCTGAGGTCAGAGACAGAAATCAGCTACGTGCCTGGGTGACAAAGGAAGGACCATGCTGCCATTTAGGGTAGTCACAGACCCATTACTTGTCAGGGAAAAGGATGCAGCAGCATCTGCCACTGACCAGATGGAGACCACCCAGAAGAGAGAAAGTCACCTAGTACTAGTATTGTCAGAGTTGCCTGAGAGGGAGGGAGTGCCCCAGCAACTAAAGCTGATAAGGAGTGCCAGTATGTTAGAGGCTGTGAAAAGAACCACATATGACCATCTAGTGTAAAGAAACATAAATTGGTTCAAGTTTATTGCAAGAGGGTGGATCCATCCAAACTTCTGCAGTGGGATTTGGGAAAAGTGAGAAACTGTTTCAGAGAAAAAATGTTCCAGCTTTTTCAGCATTTGGGGGGTAGTAAACAGATCTGTTCAAAGAAGATAATTCTGGTCATTTTTCAGCCTTCCCTTTGCTGTGTCGCTGGCCTCAAATGGTCAGGAACAGGCTAGCAAGCTGCCTGCTGATTGCATTAGAGTTCTTCAGAGAAACAGAAGCAATAGGGGGTGTGTGTGTGTGTATGGGTGTGTGTGGTGACAGAGATAATATAGATAGGATTACAGTATGCATCCATCAAGATATTTATTTTTAAGGACTTGGCTTACACAATTGTGGGAACTTGCAAGTCCATAATCTGCAGAGGTAGTTGGCAGGCTGCACCTCCAGGAGAGTTGCAGTTGGAAGAGTCTAGAGGCAGTCTGCAAGCAGAATTCCTTCGTGCTCAAAGGAGGTCAGTCTTTGATTCTTTTAAGGTCTTCAATTTATTGGTTGAAACCCATTCACATTACAGAGGAAAATCCACTTTAATTGGAGTGTGCCGATTTAAATATCCATCTCATCAAAGTTTCAAAAAGATAGATACCAAAAAGAAAAATAAATTACTCTTTTGATTATTCCATAATTATTCATATGTAATATACCAGTCACAAGTGCCTGGCCTCTAAGAAATATTCACTATTGTTATTACATATACATACATGTATGATAATTTACTATAAATAGCACATAATACACACACACACACACACACACACACACATACTTTCTTGATGGCGACATAAATTAGTCTGAAAACCTAAAATAGATGCATATGTTTCCCTGAACTACTTGATATTTGGGAAGAACAAAAAAATACTTTTGAAGTATTTACGTCTTTTATAGTTATATTCCAATGACTGCGCTTTATGTATTAATGTTTCACATGAATATATTGTCTGAACTTTACTCTGTGGTGAGATAAATATAAACTTTGAGATTTAAATATGTTCATGTCTTGGTAAACACAGTTGCTTTTGTTGGTGTTTACTACTGTCTATAGCCTGGGGGCAATATTGACTCAGATAAATAAATATTTACTTGCTCTTTTGAAGTAGGAAGGTGCAGTTAATGAATCTGCTTACTGTTCTACCTTGCTGCAGACACATAGCTCGTTGGGTCTTTGTTCCTTCATGCTCAGTTTCTCTCTCTGTCTCTTTCTCTCTTTACCATTTATCTATATCTCTATTCACAGTATACTTGCCTACTCTGCTACTTTGGATTCTGGAAAATATAATTGCATATGATACTTAAAATAAGGTGATGAGTCAGAAACATCAGTCAACCTGGCCCAATGCTAATGTTCAAAGGTCCTTTTTCAAGATGTTATTTTCTTGGCTGTGCAAGCAGTCTTTTAAGAGATGCTTTTAAAATTGAAGATGAAGATCAATAAGAATAAATTTGATGTCTGGATGTAGAAGGCTTGCATTAGGACAGAAATAGACTCCATTATACAAATAAAACCTTTCAATTATGCCTTTTTTTTCTGTTGCTAAGTCATGTCCAATTCTTTGTGAGCCCATGGACTGCAACACGCCAGACTTCCCTATCTGTCACTATTTCCCAGAATTTACTCAGGTTCATGTCCATTGAGTCAGTAATGGCATCCAATCATCTCATCCTCTGTCACCCCCTTCTCCTGCCTTCAATCTTTCCCACTGTCAGGGTCATTTCCGAAGAGTCAGCTCTTCACATCAGGTGGCTAAAGTATTGGAACTTCAGCTTCAGCATCAGTCCTTCCAATATTGAGGGTTGATTTCCTTTAGTATTGACTGTTTTCATCTCCTTGCTGTCCAAGGGACTCTCAGGAGTCTTCTCCAGTCTCAATGGGTCTAACTTGCCTATGGCTTTCTTGATCAACCTTTATTTTTTAATGTATTATTCAAGTGATTTTTCTTTACATTACATGACATTTCATCTAAGATTGCTATATAAATCTCTGCTGTTTTTAAAAACTATTCTGCTAAAGCACTAGCCCAAGTTCTTCTTACATCAAAATTAGATAGATGTATATGAGACCAGTAACCCAAAATAAATTACTGCAGTAGGGCTGTTATTTAAAAACAGAGGTGACGGGCTTCCCCTGGTGGTCCAGTGGGTAAGGACACCACCTTGCAGTGCAAGGGGCGTCGGTTTGATCCCTGGCCTGGGAGGATCCCACGTGCCACGGAGCGGCTGGACTGATGTGTCCAATTACCGAGCCAGAGCTCTGGAGCGCATGCGCCCAGAGCCGGCGCTCTGTGACGACAGACACCGCCGCGATGGGAGCCCCACAGGAGCCAAAGAACAAAGACGGATGAACACAGAGAAACGAAAGACCAATAGGAGTGGCCTGTCTGTTCCCCTCCCTCCCCAACCCGACCCCCGCCCAAAATAAATAAATAAATTAATCTTAAAAAAAAAACCCCAAAAACAGAGGTGACTAGGGATGGCATTGTGTTAAGAACCTTACTTTCCCAAGCAAGAGTGGGAGAGATTTGACTGCATCCTTTGGCAACATATAGCATGTTAAGAAGCAGGCAGTTTCAGAAGCCTATCCTCATTCCATCAGACCACTTTAAAAATAACATCTGCCAAGAGTTTGAAAGTGAAATAGGAAGAATGTAAGCCTCACCATTGACTTTTCAATGTTGTATAAGTCAAAAGACGGGAGGAACAGGAGTTTGCAGAGATGCTGGCAATTACTCTGGTAAATGTTAAGTCTCAGAAATTGAAATTGTGAGAATGTTTTCATATTAAACAGCAGGAAGGAGATCACCCTCAGATTTTCTATTGAGTCAAGGGGCTGATACCTTTTCAACAGCCTGTGGCTTTTGGTTAAAGCTCAGAAAAGCACTTTGCTTTAACAAAAATATCCTGTTTCATTCATCAGCTCTCTAGGCCATAAATCAAAACCAATTGATATTCCTTGAACATCTACTAGGAACTGTGATAGACATTAAGAAAATTAGGGGACAGATTTACCCGAGTATGAAATATAAAAATGTAAACTATAAATCAGAAATACAAACAGAAGGCTGACTTACATGAAAATATAAAAAGGATTTTGAAAGAAAAAAGGGTAGTAGTAAGAAAGAAGCTGTCACTTGCACCCCAGGGTCTGCTGTGACTAGGTGACATTGCTAAACATTGTTACTTTGTTGCCAGCCCTGTCAACAAGGCTTGTCAGGATTCTTTTCAGATCCTGAGATTATTTTTATCGCAGTTTCTAGGATGGTTCTCCCCATTCCTCACTCAGCAACCAGAATTGTTGAAAGGCAGGTCTTAGGGACACTCTGAGAGCTGAAAATGCAAAAAGGTGATGAAAGTGACCAGAGTCTTCCTTCTCAGTGGGACACAGGACTCTCCAAGAAGGTAATTATGACAGCGATCATGCCAAGGGACAGATAGGCAGTCCTCTCTGGGTAAACAGGACATGCTTCTCCTCATGACCCCTGGCTAACCTCTCATGGAGAAAGGCCAAAGTAGTTTGTATCTCTAGCCAGTGAGATCAGCAGCAGCAGCAGCTGAAGCTCAGAGAACTCCCTGATTTGGGGAAGGAGCTGAGCAGTGACGCAGCAATGTTCCTAGGCAGAGTGAATGATAATAACACTGCAGAGACTCATCGATTCCCGGTTCATTCTCCACCGCCAGTCACATTTTCCTGGGGTAAGTATCCATTAGATTGATGGTGGTTGGTTATGAAACCAGTTATCCTGCTGTCCTCAAATAGCAAGAGAATATTCACAAATTATAGTACGTGATATATGAAGATGCAAAACCGTTTTCATTTTAATTGGGTCCCCAGTCAGCACAGAGAATGTTCAGCTGCTATTGAGGTTTTCTGAGCTTGTTGTTGGCAAATACGGTAAACTCCTACCTTATAAATATGATAAATATGGGAAGGAAGACTTTGGGGACAAACTAGCCTTGGTATCATTTAATTTTGTCTTGTGTTCCAGCCAGCTGGATGAATGGTGTCTTTGGTAATTAAACTCACTTGATAATTAGGCACTAAGGAGTTTCAGATTGTTGAATGTTAATGAATATTACCCAAGTATAGCCCCTGTACCTTTTAAGTGGTGCCAAATGGAATCTTCCATTTCATTAAAATCTAGAGTTCTTTTTTAGAAATTCCATATAGATAATTGAATATAGAAACTTTGGTTTTGTTGCTTTTCTTTACAAGTCTGGTTAGCTTGATGAAATTTGAATTGAAAAGAAATTTGATTATGAAAGAAACATAGTTGAACTCACATCTTGGAACTTGAAAGGTCACACATAGTGGTACATATATTAAAGCCATAAACAGGAGATAACGCCTGCCTCACTGCAGCTTTCTACAAATAGACAGCCTATCAGTGTACACTATCCGTGCTAATAATTTTAGGCAAAGGTCCCTGGAGAAGGAAATGGCAACCCACTCCAGTATTCTTGCCTGGAGAATTCCATGGATAGAAGAGCCTGGCAGGCTACAGTCCATGGGGTTGCAAAGCGTCAGACACAACTTAGTCAATAAACAACAACAAGGCAGACAAATCGCCTGGGCTATCTTGGAGGTTTGCTCTCCACATAGAAATATACAAGGGTACTGCATTGCATTTTCCACCAGTAGATAGTAAACCAAGTAGAAAAAAAAAATCATCTATAAAGTATTCTCACATAGGTCCTAGCTTACCAGTTTCTGTGAGAAAAAAAAAAAAAGAAAGAAAAATAGATTAACTAGTCTTTGAAACTAACCTTGTGAAGGAGGTTGAAGCCTCCTTCACATCGATATGGGCCCCATGTGAATATAAATCGTTGCAACATACTCCCCTGCTCAATGGAAAGAGGTGCCTGCAACACAGTAAGCTTTCTTTTAAATGTCCTTAAATAAGCCACCTTCATGAAAAAAAGATGAGGAGGCCTCCTTGCTGTTAGCGCCTGCAGTCTTAGGGGTCTAAGGGAATGGTGGCAGTGGACTCATCCCTGGGCACTGGATGCCGACATTAGCCAACCTCAAGGCGCTCTTCTAGTTCCACGCTCTCCTCAGAGCGTCTCTCCAGACAGGAGCCCCTGCAGTCTAAGCCCTTGATAATGTGTCCCTCAAGCTCTCAGTGCAAACCAGTAAACACACTTAGATCAAACACTCATCATAAACACAACTACTGAAGGAATCATTTCTAGGGCATCCCTCTACATAATTATTTGCTTCAAATATTTCAAACACTTAAATATTTCAAGTATTTGAATATTTGTGCCAAATATTCCCAAAGTTCCCCCTCCCCGCCCCCCACACACCTTTTTTTTTTTTTTTTCTAACAGAATCTTCCTTAAAGGGAAAAGAAACAGGCTGAACAGGGAGTTAATGTTTCTTGATCAACCTTTATGTTTCAGGCCTGGCCTAGCTCCCCACATATCCTGATTCCAGCATTGAAATATCATGACATGTTAATGGGGAAAGGTTGATTCTTCTGTTTTTACTGAGCAAAACCATATGCAGCATTAGAACAAATCTAACATAATCCATTGAAAAAAACTAGTATTCTTGGAGAATTCCATGGATAGAAGAGCCTGGCAGGCTACAGTCCATGGGGTTGCAAAGCGTCAGACACAACTTAGTCAATAAACAACAACAAGGCAGACAAATCGCCTGGGCTATCTTGGAGGTTTGCTCTCCACATAGAAATATACAAGGGTACTGCATTGCATTTTCCACCAGTAGATAGTAAACCAAGTAGAAAAAAAAAATCATCTATAAAGTATTCTCACATAGGTCCTAGCTTACCAGTTTCTGTGAGAAAAAAAAAAAAAGAAAAATAGATTAACTAGTCTTTGAAACTAACCTTGTGAAGGAGGTTGAAGCCTCCTTCACATCGATATGGGCCCCATGTGAATATAAATCGTTGCAACATACTCCCCTGCTCAATGGAAAGAGGTGCCTGCAACACAGTAAGCTTTCTTTTAAATGTCCTTAAATAAGCCACCTTCATGAAAAAAAGATGAGGAGGCCTCCTTGCTGTTAGCGCCTGCAGTCTTAGGGGTCTAAGGGAATGGTGGCAGTGGACTCATCCCTGGGCACTGGATGCCGACATTAGCCAACCTCAAGGCGCTCTTCTAGTTCCACGCTCTCCTCAGAGCGTCTCTCCAGACAGGAGCCCCTGCAGTCTAAGCCCTTGATAATGTGTCCCTCAAGCTCTCAGTGCAAACCAGTAAACACACTTAGATCAAACACTCATCATAAACACAACTACTGAAGGAATCATTTCTAGGGCATCCTCTACATAATTATTTGCTTCAAATATTTCAAACACTTAAATATTTCAAGTATTTGAATATTTGTGCCAAATATTCCCAAAGTTCCCCCTCCCCGCCCCCCACACACCTTTTTTTTTTTTTTTTCTAACAGAATCTTCCTTAAAGGGAAAAGAAACAGGCTGAACAGGGAGTTAATGTTTCTTGATCAACCTTTATGTTTCAGGCCTGGCCTAGCTCCCCACATATCCTGATTCCAGCATTGAAATATCATGACATGTTAATGGGGAAAGGTTGATTCTTCTGTTTTTACTGAGCAAAACCATATGCAGCATTAGAACAAATCTAACATAATCCATGTTACAGTAATCTATTACCTAAACCAACAAATTCACACTCAAGCACTGAGGTCAAAGCTAGCTTTGTCATTTCAGTACCATGTTGAAGGGACCTCTCTGAGCCTTAACCATCTCTTCACAAAAGGCAGATAATAATTCTGCCAAACAGGATTATTGGTAACATGAGAATAAGAGCCCACTTCCTGGTATTTAATAAAGGCCCTTTCTCCTTTTCCTTTTTCCTTCCTTCATAGATGAAAAACTATTCATCTTTTTTTCATGTCTAAATATTATCTTAAATCAGTTTTAATTGTGATATATAGGCAAAATGTAGTGAATAAAATAAATCACAATAATCTAAATAATAGAGATATGTTTTGAGGATATTATATACCTTCCTAGCAAGTGGATGGAATTAAAAAAAAAAAAACTCTTTTTAGTAAGGAAACCTATAAACTCCTTTGATAAAATCCCAGTCTTCCAAGATTGGTGCTAGAGATTGTTTTATTCCATCCACAGTCGGATAACAAGGGGAGAACTGAGGACAGTCCAGCTAGTGGAAAGAGTAGAATCAAGCCATGCTTTCTCATTTTAGGTGCATTTCTTCAAAGCTCCAGTAATACTTATGCTGATACTCCATTGTTCAGAGTTTAGTTGTATGGCTTTGCTTAGATGAAAGGAAGTCTGGCTAGTGTAGTTTTTATTCATGGGGGTCATGTGCTAGCTAAAAGATAGGTTCTGTTAATCATAGAGAAGGCTCCCCTTTGCCATAAAAAAAGTCATTACAAAATTCAAGGTAAGAAGTGTTCGTGGATTGGATGCTGAATATATTTTGAAGGTAGAGGTAAACAAATTTGTCAACTGATTGAATGTAGAGTAATTAGAAGAATCAAGAATGACTTCATGGTTTGGGAATCTGAGCCTTGAAATGACATAGTTGCCGTTTAGAGAGTTGAGAAAGACAACAGCTTTGTGAACTAAACCAGGATTCACTGAAGGGCTTGTGGTTTGAAGTGCCAATTATATATGCGCCAGGGAGACAGGTGATATACAAGAGTTCTGAGGGAAAACCTAGGATGAAAAATTGATGTAAATCTCATTGAGGAATAGGGGAAGAGTTTCCAGGTCTGAGCACAAGAAGCTGATGTTTAGAGACATGAAGATTGGATAGAGCAACAAAAGATAATGAGAAGAAACAACTAGTGAAACAGGAACAAAGTGAGTGTGATGGACTGGTAGTGGGAGCATGTGGAAGTCCTCTTGTGGAGTTTTTCTTCTTGGAGTGTGGTGGGATGAAAAGCAAAACATTGGCAGAGTTAGAGATAGAGGAGGACTGAAGGTAGAGAAGAAGGTGTGAAATACCTGTGGAGGGGTTGGATGGCATCCTTGTTCATCACTGATCACTGTTGTGGTGCTGCGGTAGTTTAATTAAGCCTTGTGGAGCAGGGGCAGCCATGGAAGAAGAGAAAAACAGCATCTTGGAAGAGTTCTTATTTTTGGAGCAAGAAGAAGAACCAATGAAAGAAAGAGAAAAATCAATCAGAGATATCAAAGAGAAAATATTAAAGGCAGGATGACATTATATAAGGGAATGGGTTGGGAAGTCATATTTAAATCCCACATTCATCCCTTCTGGTTTTGTGACCAAAGCAAGTAATTCAGCATCACTGAAATTTACTTTCCCCATTTATAAGATAGGAATAATAATAGCACCCTGCCTCAGAACTCCCTGGTGGTCCAGTGCTTAAAACTTTTTGCTCCCACTGCATGTAGGATGGGTTAGATCTCTGGTCAGGTAGCTAAGATCTGCATCCCATGTGGTGCAGCCAAAAGAAAAAAAGATCTTTACAATAATAGTACCTGTCTCATAGCATTGTTGTGTGGATTACAGGAGCTATTGCTTATAAAATACTTAACAGTGGCTCATAGCAAGCCAGCATTATCATCAGAATTGATGCAGAAGGGGAGTTGCCAAACAGCCACAGTCACATAGCCTGAATGCTGTGTGAGGAGACTGGAAATGACCATCTTCACTGTCTATAGTGGGAACACGTGCCATTCCTGGGCTGATGTTGCTGAGTGACGCATTCACATATTTCAGTGCCTGGCTTTCCCGTCTGTTCTTGCTTGGCTGTCCTGAATCATTGGTAGTGATTTTGTGCAGAGTTTTTAATGCCGTAAATGTTCTGGTGGAGACTCTGAACTCACTAACCTTAGAATCACTGTCTCCAAACTTCAAGATACTTCTTTCACTGCTGTTCAAATGATTCGAGCTGGGATTCTCTGCTACCTGCCATCCAAATAATTCTGTCCAATATGAGACAGAAACAAGGTCTTCTTTGATTGGAGTACGAATACATTGAATCACTTCATACTTTTTTGGTAGTTAGAATGTTATAATAGGCTCATCTTTATTTTAATTTTTGACAATTACATACAAAGCTCTCAAAGGCAATAACCTCCAATATAGCTTGATATATTCAAAAAGCTAAATTTACTTTCTTCTGCTGCAACTGAAAAAAATTCCCAAACATCTTGATATGTCTTCATTGTTCCTATAATAACTAGTTTCTTTCATATACTCAAATTACTCTTAGTTTAATTAAGATACGATAACAATACCTAGTTTATAGAATAAACTTTCACTGATTTGCCTTAATGTTGTTATTAAATGAATGATTAAAAGACTTCTGTTTTCAGCTTGGAGATATAGAAAGTCATAAAGAATATTATTTACACCCTTACAACAAGAAAAAAGCTGGACCCATCATAGAACTGAGGTTTTAGAGCAAACAAGTAACTTCAAATATGAAGAGAGACAGATGCCTTTAGGGATAAATAGCACCTGAACATTTCTAACCTGTAGCAGATTCAGTCAGACTCCATATAAGACAGTAAGAAGAAACAGCTAAAATATTTTCAGAAATTGCTAGAGGCTGAGTGTCGGCTAGTGTGAGAGTGTAAAGCTGCTGGGTGTGGCAGATATAGAGGTGTCTGCAGATTCTTGAAGCAGTGCTCATAGGAAAGACTTGGAAGAATCCTGAGAAAGCTTTTTTATGATGCTGACAGAGAAAGCAAACAGCAGCCACTGCTCAAAACTCGTCTCTTTATCTCCATTCTAGGATGAAAGGCTTAATCTGCAGGGGAAAGAGCAATAAAAACTGTCACCTTAAGGTACTGATACAAATCCACTACATCTGGGGAAGGGTACAGAGAAGAAGCATCCTTCCTTTGGGAACTGCACCATAGAAGAAAGGCTTCCCAGGTGGAGCTCATGGTAAAGACTCTGACTGCCATTGCAGGAGACACAGGAGATGCAGGCTTGATCCCTGCATCAGGAGGATTCCCTGGAGGAGGAAATGGCAACCCACTCTGGTATTCTTACCTGGAGAATCCTGTGGATAGAGGAGCCTGGTGAGCTACAGTCCATGGGGATGCAAAGAGTCAGGCACGACTGAGCACACAGCCCAGCACATGGGGAGAAGCACCTGCAAGGTCCTGCTCTGCAGCTGGTCAGGCAGAGTGCTTGTGAAGGCCATTTCTCAGACCAGGGACAGAGCACTGCCTGAGACAGAGACTCATCAGGGGATGCTCATCTCACTCTTCCTCCTTAGAGTAAAACAGCAGTGGGATACTCTGGGAGAGCTGCAGGAGATGGATTCTTATTAGGCCATAGAGCAAAGAAAAGATGAAAACCTGAGAAGGGAACAGACAACAAACAAACCTCTAGCAAACCAGCCTACACTGAAAACACAAGGTGTCACTAGAGAAATTTTAAGCCTGGAGTATGCTTACAGTAACCATAAAAACAGCAAACTCGACTCGAAAGTCTGCCCACTTCCTACACAGATTAACACAAACCCCATACTTAAGGTCTAGCTGAAGAAAATGGGTGCTCATCTCCAACTGTAAAACATATTTGCCCCAGGATCTATAGCCCTATACAAGATGGCTGGCCTTCAACACTAACAAGAATTATAAGGCAGGTAAACACACACGCTCACAGGAGCATCGAAGCGACTGGCAGGATCAGACTGGCTATGACACAGATGTTGGAACTATTCAGAATTTTAAGTAATTTTGATTAATATGTGTTGGCTGTATGTTACTGGCTCTAAGATAAGAACAAAGAAGATGGCATCTCATATGAAATAAGCAATTAAGCAGAGAGATGGAAACTATAAGAAAGAATCAAATGAAAATACTGGAAGCAAAAGAATCAGCAACAGCTATAAAGACCTCCAACAGGTTCAGTGGTAGACTTGACACAGCCAAGGAAAGTATCTGTGAATTTGATGGTTGATGAGTAGAAATTAACCAAACTGAAAAACAGAGAACACAATGAATAGAAAAGAATAAAGCACCCAGTAAACAGCATGGGACAATTTCAATCAGTGAAGCATGTACACATGGAGAAAACTGGAGCAGAATAAATATATTTTAAAATAATTGCAAAGAATTTTGCAAAATTAGTAACAGACACGAAATCACAAATCCAAGAAACACACAGAACAGCAAGCAGGATAAAGCAAACACACATATACACACACATTCAAATTTCTGAAAATGAGAGAGAAAGTTTTGAAGTTAGCCAGAAAGGGAAACTTCTCTACAGAGGAACAAACATAAGAATTAAAACAGAATTCTCATCGGAAACTATTCAAGCAGAAAGAAAATGTAGTCACATATTTAAAGAATTGGGGAGAAACATCAACCAAGAATTCTACAATATATTTACTGAAAAAAAAAAAAAGAAGTGAAAGAGAAAAGAAAATCATTCTAAAACAAAAACTAAGAGACTTCATTGTCAGATATACTCTATAAGAAAATACTAAAAGAAAGAAGAAATACCAAAAGCAAAAGGAACATGAGTCTGTTGGAAAATTGGATCTACACCAAAAAAAAAAAAAAAAAAAAAATTAAGAGAAAGGGAATTGGAATGAATGAAAATGAGGTAAAAGTTACTTCACATTTGTAAATGTGCTGAAAGATAACTGTCTCATTATATATATGGCACACAAAAAGTAAAGCATGTGAAAATAATAGCACAGAGAATAGATGGGAAAAATTAATACGCTCTTATAAGAGTCTTAAATTACTTATAAAGTAGTACAACATTTTTTGGAAGTAGACTCAGATTAATCTGAAGTGTATGCTGTAAGTCCCAGGGGAATCACTAAAAAATTTTAAACAGAGGCATAATTAATAAGTCAACAGACAAAATATCATCGTAAAAATGATTATGCCAAGAAAGAAAGAAAAAAGAATTGAAGTACAGTACAAATAGAACAAAGAAAAGTAGCTAGCAAGAGTTTAGATTTAGATTATTCTGTGCCATATATTGAGTTGGCCCAGATTTTTTTCTGTAAGATGTTTCTGAACAAATTTTTGGGCCAACCCAATACATACACATTTTATATCATTCTAGTATACTGCAAAACACTTCTTATTATCTGTTCCTTTAGAAATGAGAAAATTGTGACTTAAAGGTTAAGTAATGTGTCCAGTGTTTCTTACTGAATAAATAGCAGGCGCATTAAAACCTAGGCTGTATTATTAGAAATCCTATGAAATGACTCACTATTTGAAATCACCACTACTGATCATTTTTGATTGAGTTTAGTAATGCCTCTGAGTCTATTGGTCAAGAATGATCTCACAATAGTTTCTTCTGCATTGATGCCTTGAATAATTCCGAAAACAGATTTGCTTTAGTATGGAAAAGGCAAAGAGGGATAAGATAGCATGACCTCAATTTGAAATAGTTACAATCACATATGCTAATATTTCATAGGTCTATAATAGCATATTTGTAACTTTTTAACTATTCAATTTTGCTCTGCTCTTATGATCTTAATTTTTCATGCTTTCAAATTTTCTAAATGTGAATTCACATAATACTGTTTATCTTATTCTTTCCTTAATACTTTTACGTTTTGAAAATAAATATTGTCTAGAATGCCAGAAGCCTTGGTAATATCCAAGTTTCTATAAACTTAGCATAGATATTGATTTTTTAAACACCTTATCTATTGCTTATATACATTTTAATCTATTAAGCTATATAAAAATATCATGTAAAGATAAGGCTAGAAACTGAAAGAAAATTTCTGGAAAGCTTTTAATACTATCAACATATGTTTATATAAGAAAAAGTTAAGTTAATAGAATGTTTTCATCTAAATGTTAAAGTTGTAAACTTTATAATTTAGAGTTTTACCTTAAGGTTAATAGAATGTTTTCATCTAAAAATTTTAAACAGAGGCATAATTAATAAGTCAACAGACAAAATATCATCGTAAAAATGATTATGCCAAGAAAGAAAGAAAAAAGAATTGAAGTACAGTACAAATAGAACAAAGAAAAGTAGCTAGCAAGAGTTTAGATTTAGATTATTCTGTGCCATATATTGAGTTGGCCCAGATTTTTTTCTGTAAGATGTTTCTGAACAAATTTTTGGGCCAACCCAATACATACACATTTTATATCATTCTAGTATACTGCAAAACACTTCTTATTATCTGTTCCTTTAGAAATGAGAAAATTGTGACTTAAAGGTTAAGTAATGTGTCCAGTGTTTCTTACTGAATAAATAGCAGGCGGCATTAAAACCTAGGCTGTATTATTAGAAATCCTATGAAATGACTCACTATTTGAAATCACCACTACTGATCATTTTTGATTGAGTTTAGTAATGCCTCTGAGTCTATTGGTCAAGAATGATCTCACAATAGTTTCTTCTGCATTGATGCCTTGAATAATTCCGAAAACAGATTTGCTTTAGTATGGAAAAGGCAAAGAGGGATAAGATAGCATGACCTCAATTTGAAATAGTTACAATCACATATGCTAATATTTCATAGGTCTATAATAGCATATTTGTAACTTTTTAACTATTCAATTTTGCTCTGCTCTTATGATCTTAATTTTTCATGCTTTCAAATTTTCTAAATGTGAATTCACATAATACTGTTTATCTTATTCTTTCCTTAATACTTTTACGTTTTGAAAATAAATATTGTCTAGAATGCCAGAAGCCTTGGTAATATCCAAGTTTCTATAAACTTAGCATAGATATTGATTTTTTAAACACCTTATCTATTGCTTATATACATTTTAATCTATTAAGCTATATAAAAATATCATGTAAAGATAAGGCTAGAAACTGAAAGAAAATTTCTGGAAAGCTTTTAATACTATCAACATATGTTTATATAAGAAAAAGTTAAGTTAATAGAATGTTTTCATCTAAATGTTAAAGTTGTAAACTTTATAATTTAGAGTTTTACCTTGGGTATGATTGCCTGGATAGTCAACATAGAATAAAATCCTGTGTTCCTTACTTGATAGGCACAAGGGTATATTTGGAATGGAAAACTTCAAATTCATTTTAGCTACAGATGGTTGTCATAAAGAATACTGAAAAATGGTCATAAAGCAATTGGCCAATAAACACACCAGAACAATAAAATGTTTCTGGAACAAACCAACATTAATAGCACATACCACTCATGGTAAGCACCAGTATCAGTTTCAGCAATAAATAAATGCTTTCTAACTAGGGCAGATATTAAATTGTAGTCATAAATGCTAGACATTAGTTGGGAGTAAAAGAAGAAGCCTTGCAGAAAAATATATCAATTTTTCTATAGGACAGTGATCCTGTCTTATATGTAGCAGACTGAATACTCTTCCCCACCTTGGAACTCCTCTAACGCCTGAAGTCAGTCTTCAAGTTTTTCTGATTGATTTCAGTATCCAGGTGGAAAATATATATACTTGACTGTGTTCTTCAGACCCTACAGCTATGATCATGCTCCATTTCATCCAGTAGAGAAAATAATGAATGAGTGCCAAAGAGCCGTCAGCATCAACCTGATTTCTCTGTATCTCAGAAAGATAACTGATGAGCTGTTTCCTCTCACTGCCCCATGACATAAACAAGTATTGCACATCCATCCATCTAGGGTTTCAACCTAGTATATGTGATTCACACCAGAAACATTTTCCTCTACTGGTAGTTGAATAAAATCTCTTTGCATATGTTTGAATATGCTATTACAACAATATTATATCTATTAGTATGTATTATTTGTCAGGCATTGTAAACCTAATTTTGAAAGTATCACCTCACTCAGTGTTCACAACAATTCTCTGAAGCAGGTTTTCTGTTATGACTTGTTTTATGGTGAAGATAGAAAGAATGAGAAAAGTTAAATGTCCCCTCCAAGAGTACCCAGTTAATCTGTAGTAAGCTTGGACTGAAATCCAGGTGCTCACATGACATTTGAACTGAGATCTGGAATCCAGAAACCAATAGGAATTAACACACCAATAGAGAGAGCTATACACCACAAGGTAGATTTAGCCACGTTATTTTGTGCAACTGAAGCTTAGGTTATGAGTGAGGAAAGAATGATTTTGTTAGAGACAAGCTGTCAAGTCTTGTCAACACTTAGCAAGTCATGAACAAGCTCATTGGCCATTTAAAGTCATGGGGTTTTTTGACAGTTTGGCAAGGGCAAGCTGCTTGAAAATGTTTAAAGAGGGCTATGATGTGATTGGAGTTGCATTTATCAACTCCAATCACAGTAGCTGCTTCTCTAGTTCAAATGAGGTATTATTGTTGTTGTTCACTCTCTAAGTCATGTCTGACTCTGCAATCCCATGGACTGCAGCACTCTAGGCTTCCCTGTCCTTCACTATCTCCCAGAGTGTACTCAGGTTTGTGTCCATTGTGTCAGTGATGCCATCCAATCATCTAATCCTGTGCTGCCCTCTTCTCCTCCTGCCCTCAATCTTTCCCAGCATCAGGGTCATTTCCAGCGAGTCAGCTCTTTGCATCAGGTGGCCAAAGTATTGGAGCTTCAGCTTCAGCATCAGTCCTTCCAATGACTATTCAGGGTTGATTTCCTTTAGGATTGACTGGTTTGATCTCCTTGCTGTCCAAGGGACTCTCAAGAGTCTTCCCAGCACCACAATTTGAAGGCATCAATTCTTCAGTGCTCAGGTTTCTTTATAGTTCAGCTCTCACACCTATACATGACTACTGTAAAAACTGTAGCTTTGATTATGAAAAGTTTTAATTGACATCCTTTAGACTGCAGCCATGAAATCAGCAGACAATTGCTTCTTGGCAGGAAAGCTATGAAAAACCTAAACTGTGTTGAAACTCAGAGACATTATTCTGCCAACAAAGGTCCACATAGTCAAGGATATGGTCTTTCCAGTGGTCATGTATGGTTGTGAGAGCTGAACCATAAAGAAGGCAGAGAGTCAAAGAATTGATACCTTGAACTGTAGTGTGGAGAAAACTCCTGAAAGTCCCTTGGACAACACGGAGATCAAAGAGTCAATCTTATGGGAAATCAGCCCCAAGTATCCATTACTGATGCACAAGCTGAAGCTCCAGTATTTTGGTCATCTGATGCAAACAGACGACTCAATGGAAAAGTCCCTGATGCTGCTCAAGTTTGAGGAGAAGAGGAGACGAGGGTGTCCAAGGATGAGGTAGCTGGACAGCATCACCAATGCAATGGACATGAACTTGGGAAGACTCTGGGAGATGGTGAGGAACAGGAAGTCCTGACGTGCTGCAGTCCATGGGGTTGCAAAGGGTCAGACATGACTGGGATACTGAACAACAAAAATAAGCTTAAAATGGGGTTTGAAGGAAAGAGATAAATTCAATATATTGGCCTTAGTGACTAGGCAGAAAGCATTGCTATTAAATGAGATGAAGAACTAATGAAGGAGGAAAAGACTGCGTATATTTTGAGTATATGCCATGGGTTTTTTCTGGTGGGTGTGTCTAGCAGACATTAATAATATTTAATAGGTCAGTTAATTGAAGAAAGTGAGAAAAGGACGAAAGACACAATAGTGAGGAACCACCTGCATATAAGGAGCGATTAGTAAAGTTTTGGAAAACAGAACTGGATGCTCTTTGGACCCTTTGGTGATAGACAGTATCTGGAGATGGACTCCACCCGTTCTTTTGCTGGGAGAAGCACCCCACACCACCTGTTAAGAAATGCTTTGTATCTTGGTTAGTCTTGTAGCTATCTTTGCCAGGAATTCTGTCTTCACTCATGTCCAATTTTGGTCCAATTTTGCAAAAATCAGCTTTTTACTTACATTTCATTCATTTGGGAATTTTAGATCATTGAAATTTGTGGCTTTGTTGGGATTGGGGAAATGTATCTTGTAGCTCTCCTGTGGCCCTACTTTAGGTGTGTTCTTACAGGTATGTTGTTTCTAGTGCACTCTGCTTGGAAAGGGCTGATGGTTTATGTTTAGGGATCAGTCAAAAGTCATACAAACAAATGTTTAGAGACATTTAAATAATGTTTTCAGATACTGTGTCTGCATGTCAGGGGTTGAATTCTTGTGTCACAAGTGCAAAAGCTCTCATCACATATGTACACATACATACTATTTGAACTTTTTATTTTGGAAAATGATTTGGTTTAACCCAGATTGCTAATGAACAGTTTCCAGACTAGAAATAGCTATAGGAGTAGTTGTTGGGCTCAGTATCTATTGGAAAAAAAATTTGTTTCTGGAAAAGAAAAAAATAACCCACTGAAGCTATTTGCATATTTCAGTTTGTGTATGAAAATGGGAAAGACAGCATTTAATTTCTCAATAGAAACCTGTTTCTAGCCTGAAGAGATTTACAGAATAAACTTGATACCATTGGAACAAAGGTAGTCTTCATGACAGCAAGAGCAATGGAGTCAGCCTACCTGAGGAAACAATCTGGCAACTAATTCAGCTACTTATACAAAATGACACACTTGGCTTCAGAGTAAAATATACATATTTTTTTGATTCTCTATTATTTTTGGTCATGCTTTTCAATTTTAAATAGTTAAAATTTCACTATAATTCCACTTAATAAAGACATTTAACATGTCACATTTACAGTTAAAAAAATTTTCAACAAGACTTGGTTCTGTCACATTTTTCCCTAGTCATGTCTGACTTATCTTCTGAATCAGGAAAGCAAATGCCATCTCTTACCAGCGACACAGCAAAAATAGAATGATTGATATTACTTGGCACCTACTGTGCTGACTGCCTGAAGTGGAAGGTCATGGATCAAAGGCAGACCCGGGATGGCTGATAATTTGTATACTGAGTTCATAACGAGACATCCATCGTTCTGATGCAAACAGATGGGCTGTGCATGTACTGAAGCTGAAATACAGGAGGGCACAATCTGGGCAAGGATTAAACAACATTGTATTCTTTCTTCCATTGTGATTTCTAGACATCACAGTGCCTCCATCACAAAAATACCTCTAAGCAGGTTCTTCAGTCACGGGCACTCTGGTTTTCAAGTCTGGTTCTGGAGATAAAATTATGAGCCATAGATAATAGGCAGATGCTTGATGTTTCAATGATATGGACACATATAGGGCTTGTGTCTCTATTAAATCCATCATAGACATTTATGCATAGAAATACACTCAAATAGAGAGGGAGAGAATAGAGAATGAATGTTTTTATTGCCAATTTCAGCAAAAGTGGCATTTTTCCTTCAAAGTATGTTCAGAACCCATTTCAATTAACATTACATAGGTCAACATAGGATAAGAGTAGACAATTGTAACTAATTTCTAGTAAGTGCACCCCCGCCCCCCCACCCCCCCAAGAAAACCTCACAAAAATTGATGCTAAACAAAGGGACAAAATGAGCAGGTTTGAGGCCAGACAATTCACACCTGATTTTAAATCACTTTGATGAATTTATGAAGAACACCAATTCATATCTCCAGGCCTTCATTATCAACATTACCACTACATTATGTTTTAAAACAACATCAGATGCTGAGAGTGGGGAAGGCAAGTCCATGTTGTGCTTGTGAAGGTGTGCGTATGTGAGAGAAAGAGAGACTATTTGATGTTTTTAAATGATTTTATTTATTTATTTATGACTGTCCTAGGTCTTTGTTGCTGTGAGGGCTTTTCTCTAGTTGTGTCAAGTGGGGTGCTCTCTAGTTGTGGTACACAGGCTCTAGAATGCATGGGCTTCATTAGTTGCAGCAAGCAGGCTCAGCAGTTTAAGATTCTGGGCCACAGCATAGGCTCAGTAGTTGTGGTGCAGGGGCTTTGTTGCTCCATAGCATATGGGATCTTCCTAGATTGGGGATGAAACAAACCTGTGTCTCCTGCATTGGCAGGTGGACCCTTTACCACTGAGTCACTAAAGAAGTCCCCTCTTTAGTGTTTCTGAACATACATTTATTGAAGTAGAGGAATTTCGGTTGAAGCGTTATTAACTCTCAAGACTTTGTTGAAAATTTGCCCTGAAGGACAAAGGTATATTTGAAGATGAATACTTATGATAGTTTTTCAGCTTGTCAAGCAGAGGCAGAAGAAAGGAGAAACAGTTCAAGAATGTTGATCTGCACATAAATTCAACAGAGGAAGCCAGATGATAGATTATTTTCTGATGCCATTCAAACAGGAAAAGATATTCTGGAAGCAAAGAGATTGCATAAAAAGTACATTTCAAGAACATCTCTAGCCATTTTTTCCTGTGCCAATGATGATAGCAACACTCATGGATTATCAAATCTTTTCCCATTAGAAGTAACTTTCCTTGAATTTCCTTTAGTATTCCTGATATATATGGCCTCTCTCAATAGTTAGCTCCATTTCTCCCCACCCTGAATTTCCTTCCCCAAAACACATACACAAAGTCCTGGAGGCCCACTTGGATTAAACAAGGTTTCTTACTGAGAAGCAAGGAGGGGCGGGTGGGGGATAGGGCATGGAATTATGATCCTATATAAGAACCTAATATAAAGCTCTCTCTGATTTTAACCTTCATGACCAACTATAAAAGTGAAACTGTTTTCTCTTGCTTTAATTAATTTTCCAAATCTTTGAACCAGAAAGCTCTTAGAAATTATCTACTTGACTTTTCACCTGACAAATTTTACAGATAGGGAAGTCAAGACTCCAGATTGTTAAATGACTTGCCTAATAAAACTTGAGAATACAAACCTAACGATGACCCTTTTAGGATTAAACCCTTTCATAGCACATTATCCTCTGCAGAATAAAGCATAAGCTCTTTGGCAAGCCTCTTCCTTTCTTTCCAGTGCCATCACCCACCCTACTTCCCTTCCACGGTTCTGTTAAGCAACTCTGAACTGCTGAGAGTTCCCCAGAGGGCACACTAGCTCTGGCCTCGAGGCCTTGCTCACGAGGCCCTCTCTTTTCCTGGAGCACCCTGTCCACCCCCAACTCTTCTGTCTGACTTTTTATTACCAGCACTCAAAACTCAGGATAAGGGCTTGTGCCTTCAGAGATGCACCTGTGATTCCCTGTTTGATATAGGGACCTGTGACCTCACAGGACTGAAGATCTGGACACAGATTTAGGCCACTGCAATTATCTGTTGATTGGGTCCTCTCCCATTTATCTCTAAGCAGTACTTTGATGACAGAGATTGTGCCTTCTCATGTTTACATTCCCAGCAAGCGTCAGGAACAAAATACTTTCTCAACACATTTATGAAACTTCTATTTTTATTGCTAAAATAACCTTTTCTTTTCTATTACCATCTCTATGGTAAACATGAGTCTATTAGATTTAGAGAATAAAGTTCACTAAATATGCATCAATTGTATAGTGACAATTGCTTATAGAGTTTTCATGTACATACTTTTATTAAGTAGATGTTCTTTAAGACATTATTTCTCTGTAAAATAGTGTCCATATTTGTAAAATCAGAGGAGAGTTTAGGTACTCTAGAGATTTAGACTAGGGAAGAAAGGTCAAAGGAATCAATGTTTTAAAATACATGAGATATTTTATATAAAGATATGATTTATATTGAATAGTAAATGCATGAATAAAAAGAGCAGAGGATTATAGAGACTTCCTGTAAATTGTGGGCCCTTATCTTCTATGCAATACTAAAAACTAATAAAAAATGATTCAGCTCTATCCTCTGTAGAAATTCAGCTCTTTAAAAATGAAATGCTAAATGGTTTTGACTTTAAAAAGTCTTGACTGTTTTCTATATGTCTTAAAAGGAAAACTTGGGTATAATAAAACCTCAACTATTTCACTGGAATTTATAGGGGAAAAAAGCATATCTTAAGAACAGATTATATTCAGTCTTACCCACAATACTAAAATCACTATGTGCGCTGATAAGTGAATCATGTGTTGTCTTTTATTACCAAAAGATGGATAAAATTCCATGGGGGTAAAAAGTAGAAATTAGAAAAAGGAGTACTGTTTGTTCTCTGAGAACATATATCATTCTGAACTTTCCTTCTGGCTTCCTGGCAACCTCCAATTTCAAATTCCATCAACAGGCGTAACCTACATAACATAAAACTCAGATGGCAGTCTATGTGTCTTTCTATTTGCTTTGGCAGACCTCTCATTTCTCTTAACAAGACTTGGGTAACAGATGAAAATCCATAAAATAAGAGTTGGTTACAAAAGACTGTGATCCTAGCTTACTCAGTGTTTGTACTTCACCTCCTAGGGAATGCAAATTCCACAGGTTTTATGCCTCTTGGGGTGGACCAGCTCAGTCAGTTGAGCAAATGAAGGAAGAGGATTTACAAGTTGTTCCCCATAGTGTTCCCAGGTGTTTATTTTATCTAAAAAAATAATACCTACTTTAGATTTTCTTGGGAAATTCAAGCATTCTTGGGGCAGTGTCTTCATTTATCCCTCTAACACTCCTCTCTTATTTGGTTTCAGTGCCTTTGTGAATTGTTCTTTTAGGGTGTTTTCCAAGCATCAGTAATTAAAATAGTGTCCATATTTGTAAAATCAGAGGAGAGTTTAGGTACTCTAGAGATTTAGACTAGGGAAGAAAGGTCAAAGGAATCAATGTTTTAAAATACATGAGATATTTTATATAAAGATATGATTTATATTGAATAGTAAATGCATGAATAAAAAGAGCAGAGGATTATAGAGACTTCCTGTAAATTGTGGGCCCTTATCTTCTATGCAATACTAAAAACTAATAAAAAATGATTCAGCTCTATCCTCTGTAGAAATTCAGCTCTTTAAAAATGAAATGCTAAATGGTTTTGACTTTAAAAAGTCTTGACTGTTTTCTATATGTCTTAAAAGGAAAACTTGGGTATAATAAAACCTCAACTATTTCACTGGAATTTATAGGGGAAAAAAGCATATCTTAAGAACAGATTATATTCAGTCTTACCCACAATACTAAAATTATTTGCATTGATAAATGACTCATGTGTTGTCTTTTATTACCAAAAGATGGATAAAATTCCATGGGGGTAAAAAGTAGAAATTAGAAAAAGGAGTACTGTTTGTTCTCTGAGAACATATATCATTCTGAACTTTCCTTCTGGCTTCCTGGCAACCTCCAATTTCAAATTCCATCAACAGGCGTAACCTACATAACATAAAACTCAGATGGCAGTCTATGTGTCTTTCTATTTGCTTTGGCAGACCTCTCATTTCTCTTAACAAGACTTGGGTAACAGATGAAAATCCATAAAATAAGAGTTGGTTACAAAAGACTGTGATCCTAGCTTACTCAGTGTTTGTACTTCACCTCCTAGGGAATGCAAATTCCACAGGTTTTATGCCTCTTGGGGTGGACCAGCTCAGTCAGTTGAGCAAATGAAGGAAGAGGATTTACAAGTTGTTCCCCATAGTGTTCCCAGGTGTTTATTTTATCTAAAAAAATAATACCTACTTTAGATTTTCTTGGGAAATTCAAGCATTCTTGGGGCAGTGTCTTCATTTATCCCTCTAACACTCCTCTCTTATTTGGTTTCAGTGCCTTTGTGAATTGTTCTTTTAGGGTGTTTTCCAAGCATCAGTAATTAAAATGATGGGTTGTACACATGCCCATGGGTATACACAGATTTATTTAGGATTCTCTAAGGATAACTATACCTAAATCCCTTTTATTTATGCTCAATAAGGCATATAAAAATGTAAGAAAGAGTGAAGTTATCTAGATTAAAGTGAAAGTTGTTCAGTTGTGTCCAATTCTTCGAGACCCCAGAGACTATGGCCCGCCAGGCTCCTCTGTCCATGGGATTCTCCAGGCAACAATACTGGAATGAGTTACCATTCCCTTCTCCAGGGGATATTCCCCACCCAGGAATTAAACCTGTGTCTCGTGCATTGCAGGTGAATTCTTTACCATCTGAGCCACCAGGGAAGCCAAATAGCCTTGAACTTGTTCTAGATTTTATTCAATAAATTATTTTCAAGTGTCTACACTTTAACTATTATTTCCAGGGAGTTGCAACATATCCAGCATCTGACTGCATTATCCAGATATCCTCACCGAGGTGGAGAACCACTCTTTCAAAGCTGGAATGGAATTTGACCTCCCATCTGTGGTTTTCCGATTTGTAAGAACATACATACCAACCTTTTATTTGGGTTTCCTAGATGGCGCTAGTGGTAAAGAACCTGCCTGCAAATGCAGGAAACATAACAAACACTGGTTTGATCCTTGGGTTGGGAAGATCTCCTGGAGGAGGACATAGCACCCCACTCCAGCAGTCTTGCCTGGAAAATCTGATGGACAGAGGAGCATGGAGGGCTACAGTCCATAGGGTTAAAAAGAATTAGAGAATAAATGAAAAAGTGCAGTTTAAAACTGGGAATGTAGGCAGAGGCACCATGAAGCCCTAAGCACTTCCACAAGAAATGAGGGACTATGTCCTGATGGGAGGGAAATTGAATAGTAGCTTAGTGAACAGTGATGTGATAATGCAATTCACATGCTTTGCATACTATGTAAACATTCTTACCTCAAAACTAAGTATATGTCTTAGTTTTATTAAAGATATGTTTTCAACAACAACAAAAAAAATGGGAATGGAAGGGGTATGTTCCCCACTTACACCTGGATAGAACTTCACCGGCACCCTGAGGTCTCGAGGTTTCTCTCCCATCTGAGAGTCACATTCTTTTAATAGTTCAATTCATCTTATAAGATATAGTTGTTCTTAGTTTTTATATAATTTATTATTTTCTAAATTATCTAGTTTTTCAAATTTATGATCTATGTATATTTTGTTTTGGCTATGTGTCCCAACCAGTGGCTTAGAGTGTATATATTCTGCTTTTCGATTTTAAAGAATTGATGTTTATACATTTTAACAATGATCTTAATTCCCCTCTCTTTCTGTCTCTTTCAGTTTGACAGTCCATATTGACTTTCTCCTTGAGTAAACTGGAACACTCACATTTTCTTCCCCTTTCTTTCTTCACTCTGTTTCTTGATCTTGACTATTCTGTTCTTAAATTTTTATTATGGATCTCCTTATATCTAGAAACAATGTATTTAAAGATCTATTCTTTTTCTTTTTAAAATACTTATTGAGTTTGTTACAATATTGTTTCTGTTTCATTTTATTTGTTTGACTGTAAGGTATGCAGGGTTTTAGCTCCCTGGTCAGGGACTGAACCCACACTGCCTGCACTGGAAGGTAAAGTCTCAATGACTGAACTACCAGGAAAGTCCCAAGATCTATTTCTTGATTTGTCTGCTTCAAGCTATATTAATCAATTCTTTAATATGAAACACTGGAAATGTAGTCCAAAAAAATTTTTCCACCTTTCTCCACCTTAAAGAGTTTGTTAATATGGACTTCCCTGGGAATTCAGTGGTTAAGATTTTGCCTTCCAATGCAGCAGGTGTGGCTGTGAGGGTTGGGTAGCTAAGATTCCACATGTCTTGTGACAAAACAGAAAAACACAAAACAAGTTAATAGAGAATAAAATGATCAACATCAAGAATTTGTTAATAATATTTCTACATTTTCAAAGCTTTAAGCATTTAAATTCTTACCTCAAAACTAAGTATATGTCTTAGTTTTATTAAAGATATGTTTTCAACAACAAAAAAAATGGGAATGGAAGGGGTATGTTCCCCACTTACACCTGGATAGAACTTCACCGGCACCCTGAGGTCTCGAGGTTTCTCTCCCATCTGAGAGTCACATTCTTTTAATAGTTCAATTCATCTTATAAGATATAGTTGTTCTTAGTTTTTATATAATTTATTATTTTCTAAATTATCTAGTTTTTCAAATTTATGATCTATGTATATTTTGTTTTGGCTATGTGTCCCAACCAGTGGCTTAGAGTGTATATATTCTGCTTTTCGATTTTAAAGAATTGATGTTTATACATTTTAACAATGATCTTAATTCCCCTCTCTTTCTGTCTCTTTCAGTTTGACAGTCCATATTGACTTTCTCCTTGAGTAAACTGGAACACTCACATTTTCTTCCCCTTTCTTTCTTCACTCTGTTTCTTGATCTTGACTATTCTGTTCTTAAATTTTTATTATGGATCTCCTTATATCTAGAAACAATGTATTTAAAGATCTATTCTTTTTCTTTTTAAAATACTTATTGAGTTTGTTACAATATTGTTTCTGTTTCATTTTATTTGTTTGACTGTAAGGTATGCAGGGTTTTAGCTCCCTGGTCAGGGACTGAACCCACACTGCCTGCACTGGAAGGTAAAGTCTCAATGACTGAACTACCAGGAAAGTCCCAAGATCTATTTCTTGATTTGTCTGCTTCAAGCTATATTAATCAATTCTTTAATATGAAACACTGGAAATGTAGTCCAAAAACATTTTTTCCACCTTTCTCCACCTTAAAGAGTTTGTTAATATGGACTTCCCTGGGAATTCAGTGGTTAAGATTTTGCCTTCCAATGCAGCAGGTGTGGCTGTGAGGGTTGGGTAGCTAAGATTCCACATGTCTTGTGACAAAAACAGAAAAACACAAAACAAGTTAATAGAGAATAAAAATGATCAACATCAAGAATTTGTTAATAATATTTCTACATTTTCAAAGCTTTAAGCATTTAAATTCTTATCTAAAAACACAGTCCTTACATTTGCTTATTGTTAATGATGGATCTGAATAAGTTATTTATACTCTGTCCTTTCCCACAATATCCCCCTCTGATGCGCCAGAGCTGAAGGATGCTTCCATAGATTGGCCTTAGCTCCTAGACCTCATGATTATAATGAAGGAGAAGTGCGTTCATCAGAGGTATGCCGTATTTTTTAAGGACAATGTTATATCAGTTAGGATGACTTTACTTTTTTACCAAGATTCAGCCAGTTTTATTGCATAAATGTTCCTTGGATTATTGCATATTTTAGGATGACTTTAGCTATAGATAAGAGATAAATGACCAGTACACACATTGTCTATGTAACAAAGAATCAGCAGGTGGACATTTGCAGGGTGGTTTTCAGTGGGATTAGATCTACTGCATCTTTTCCAACTGCCAAATTTGACTTACTTTCCCTTCGAGTTGACTCCTTTCAAGGTCTTCACACAGTTGCTGTATTTCTAGGAATCACATGCAGATAATAAAATTCAGAGGCAGTGAAGAGATTCACCTGTTTGTTTCTTTTTAAGGTGAACAAAAGTCTTCCAGAAGAACCCTGTCTCATCCATTTTCTAGATGTGTATCACTTCTCAATCTGAAATCAGTCACTGACAAAGACAAATTATGTTGATGGGCCAAGACTAATTATAAATAACTTCTGGAATTCACAATGACCCCATACATACACAAACCTAGGATCTGCTGACAGAGAATAAAGCCAGGAGCACAGGCATCTTCTCCAAGCTTTATCCAATTCTTTAATGACTGAACTACCAGGAAAGTCCCAAGATCTATTTCTTGATTTGTCTGCTTCAAGCTATATTAATCAATTCTTTAATATGAAACACTGGAAATGTAGTCCAAAAACATTTTTTCCACCTTTCTCCACCTTAAAGAGTTTGTTAATATGGACTTCCCTGGGAATTCAGTGGTTAAGATTTTGCCTTCCAATGCAGCAGGTGTGGCTGTGAGGGTTGGGTAGCTAAGATTCCACATGTCTTGTGACAAAAACAGAAAAACACAAAACAAGTTAATAGAGAATAAAAATGATCAACATCAAGAATTTGTTAATAATATTTCTACATTTTCAAAGCTTTAAGCATTTAAATTCTTATCTAAAAACACAGTCCTTACATTTGCTTATTGTTAATGATGGATCTGAATAAGTTATTTATACTCTGTCCTTTCCCACAATATCCCCCTCTGATGCGCCAGAGCTGAAGGATGCTTCCATAGATTGGCCTTAGCTCCTAGACCTCATGATTATAATGAAGGAGAAGTGCGTTCATCAGAGGTATGCCGTATTTTTTAAGGACAATGTTATATCAGTTAGGATGACTTTACTTTTTTACCAAGATTCAGCCAGTTTTATTGCATAAATGTTCCTTGGATTATTGCATATTTTAGGATGACTTTAGCTATAGATAAGAGATAAATGACCAGTACACACATTGTCTATGTAACAAAGAATCAGCAGGTGGACATTTGCAGGGTGGTTTTCAGTGGGATTAGATCTACTGCATCTTTTCCAACTGCCAAATTTGACTTACTTTCCCTTCGAGTTGACTCCTTTCAAGGTCTTCACACAGTTGCTGTATTTCTAGGAATCACATGCAGATAATAAAATTCAGAGGCAGTGAAGAGATTCACCTGTTTGTTTCTTTTTAAGGTGAACAAAAGTCTTCCAGAAGAACCCTGTCTCATCCATTTTCTAGATGTGTATCACTTCTCAATCTGAAATCAGTCACTGACAAAGACAAATTATGTTGATGGGCCAAGACTAATTATAAATAACTTCTGGAATTCACAATGACCCCATACATACACAAACCTAGGATCTGCTGACAGAGAATAAAGCCAGGAGCACAGGCATGCAAAAGGAGGGACTGTGTTTGAGGAATATCTATCAAGTATACAACCTACAATATCCGCCATTATTCAGAGACATTGCCATAAGTCTACAGGGTATGAGTCTGCCCTTGGGATTGTCCTGTTGGATTTGTCAGATAGCTTTATTGTGTGGTATGTGCTTGTGGGCATTTCCCAATCTTATTGTAAACAGAGTTTCTTTCTTTCACTCTATATTTTTGTTCTCTCTTTTTGTTCATTTTGGTGAGTTTGAGAGACAATAGTGACAATAGTGTAATAGATATACTATATCTATTACAGATACAGATAGAGATATATAATTAGAAAAAGCAGTAAAGAGTAACTTTAGTAATTCACTATCAGGATGAACACAAATATACTTTTTCTTGGAAAATTAGGAAAGATTCGTACATCAAGGATTAATCATTTCTATTCTTTAAATCTTATAGAGACAAATATTTTACTACACTAAGTGATAGAAGTGGATCGAATGAGTTCATGTACTTTGTTTTCCTATCAGATGTGACTCTCTGAAAATTTTTCTGTTTGGTTGTTTTTTCCAAGAAAGTAGTTTTTGTAGTTTAGGTTGTGCTCGCACTCTGACCTGGAATAGCTTGTTTGATGATGGGAGGGGACAAAGATGGATTTGGTCCACAACCTGTAGCTAGTCTTCTGTAGGGACACTCAACTGAGTATTTACAGCAAATGGAGGATACATCTTTATCCTTCTTATAACCTTTTCTGGGGCAGAGATTGAAAGTCTTTGATGTAACAAAGAATCAGCAGGTGGACATTTGCAGGGTGGTTTTCAGTGGGATTAGATCTACTGCATCTTTTCCAACTGCCAAATTTGACTTACTTTCCCTTCGAGTTGACTCCTTTCAAGGTCTTCACACAGTTGCTGTATTTCTAGGAATCACATGCAGATAATAAAATTCAGAGGCAGTGAAGAGATTCACCTGTTTGTTTCTTTTTAAGGTGAACAAAAGTCTTCCAGAAGAACCCTGTCTCATCCATTTTCTAGATGTGTATCACTTCTCAATCTGAAATCAGTCACTGACAAAGACAAATTATGTTGATGGGCCAAGACTAATTATAAATAACTTCTGGAATTCACAATGACCCCATACATACACAAACC
Source organism: Tragulus kanchil (assembly GCA_022376925.1). Classification (NCBI taxonomy): domain Eukaryota; kingdom Metazoa; phylum Chordata; class Mammalia; order Artiodactyla; family Tragulidae; genus Tragulus; species Tragulus kanchil. The sequence goes on along the minus strand of JAIOJX010000026.1, from coordinate 7,874,890 downwards.
TAGGATCTGCTGACAGAGAATAAAGCCAGGAGCACAGGCATGCAAAAGGAGGGACTGTGTTTGAGGAATATCTATCAAGTATACAACCTACAATATCCGCCATTATTCAGAGACATTGCCATAAGTCTACAGGGTATGAGTCTGCCCTTGGGATTGTCCTGTTGGATTTGTCAGATAGCTTTATTGTGTGGTATGTGCTTGTGGGCATTTCCCAATCTTATTGTAAACAGAGTTTCTTTCTTTCACTCTATATTTTTGTTCTCTCTTTTTGTTCATTTTGGTGAGTTTGAGAGACAATAGTGACAATAGTGTAATAGATATACTATATCTATTACAGATACAGATAGAGATATATAATTAGAAAAAGCAGTAAAGAGTAACTTTAGTAATTCACTATCAGGATGAACACAAATATACTTTTTCTTGGAAAATTAGGAAAGATTCGTACATCAAGGATTAATCATTTCTATTCTTTAAATCTTATAGAGACAAATATTTTACTACACTAAGTGATAGAAGTGGATCGAATGAGTTCATGTACTTTGTTTTCCTATCAGATGTGACTCTCTGAAAATTTTTCTGTTTGGTTGTTTTTTCCAAGAAAGTAGTTTTTGTAGTTTAGGTTGTGCTCGCACTCTGACCTGGAATAGCTTGTTTGATGATGGGAGGGGACAAAGATGGATTTGGTCCACAACCTGTAGCTAGTCTTCTGTAGGGACACTCAACTGAGTATTTACAGCAAATGGAGGATACATCTTTATCCTTCTTATAACCTTTTCTGGGGCAGAGATTGAAAGTCTTTGATGAAATCTTCTCACAACCTTCTGTTGCCTAATCCCATTAAACTTCACCCAGGGGAAATCCCATTAGACCTTAAACAAAGAACAAGTTCCTCCCTAAATAGATTAGAAATATATATCAAGCAAGCAGGCTTTCCGAACAAAGGACCTCCAAGCAGAGTTATTTCTTTTCCTTCAATGCAAACAAAGCAGGTATTTTAAAGGGAAGGATGAAGTGACCCTCAGTCAGCTTGCTTCAGAGTAATGGCTACAGTCTCAGTGCACTGCTTTTCTGTAAAAAGATAAATTACTACATGTCTAAAGCCATGTATAAAGAAGTATTGCCTGCTATCTTCTACAAACACATTGAGAGGACTCTGAGATACAATAGCAGGGGAGATTAAGGGCCAGGAATGGGGATAGAACCTATCATAATTCGGACATTAATTTTCCTATAACTTCATCAGCACTTCCAAGTTGATGAGACTGAGGGCTCTTCAGGTTATGTAAATGTGTAGTGGACATAGGTTAACAAAGCCAAGGCCATAACCCTTAAAGTAAATCAATCTCTGCTACTTCTCAACAGACCTTTGCCAGGAAGAACTTACACTGATTGTACATAGAGCCCATCGGTAGGGTGAGGGGCAATGGCTGTGGTACAAAAAAATTCTAGGAATTCTTCTGAGTAGTAACCTTTAGACTCTTCAGATTAAGCTGCTCCCTGATGGCACAGTCAGGAGAAGCCTTGGAGGATCAGGTATGCAATTGCTAGAGCATAGATGAATCCACTGATTAATGTGATCAAAAAGTGGAATTGGAAGGAATCTCAGAACTGTTTTGATATGATTGTAGCACCAGAGTACAAAAGCTAGCCAAATGGGAAATCTGAAAATGTACAAAATACCTCCTTTGTGACGAATACTTTGGGAATCAGACATATTAGCCAACATGCCACAATTCGTCAGCCGGGTGCGTAGAGAATAGCAGATGTGAAGAGACTTTAAAAAATAGACACACAGATATACACATAGAGAGAGAGAAAGGATGGAAATGGGGGGCTCAAGACCTCTTGGGTCAAGGACCTGAACACATTCACAGTCCGCTTTTACTCAGTACTGAAGCCTCTGGGTGTTTACAGGCAATGATATTAGCACAGGCTTGTTTCAGTCACAGCCTTGTTCAATGATTATTCTCGTGGCTCTGAGGATGGAAAGGGCATGTTGCAGCTTGGGGGCAACTAAATCAGCAAGAAGTTAAGGAGTCTGCACAGACCTGGCATTCCAAAGTCCATAGCAGTTCTCCTACCTGTTGCCGATCCATATATCTGCAGCTAATGAGCTCATGTGAATCAAAGCACTTGTTTGTCTTAGATATTTCCAGTATGTTTCTCATTACTATTTAAGCCATGGAGCTATCTTCTACAAACACATTGAGAGGACTCTGAGATACAATAGCAGGGGAGATTAAGGGCCAGGAATGGGGATAGAACCTATCATAATTCGGACATTAATTTTCCTATAACTTCATCAGCACTTCCAAGTTGATGAGACTGAGGGCTCTTCAGGTTATGTAAATGTGTAGTGGACATAGGTTAACAAAGCCAAGGCCATAACCCTTAAAGTAAATCAATCTCTGCTACTTCTCAACAGACCTTTGCCAGGAAGAACTTACACTGATTGTACATAGAGCCCATCGGTAGGGTGAGGGGCAATGGCTGTGGTACAAAAAAATTCTAGGAATTCTTCTGAGTAGTAACCTTTAGACTCTTCAGATTAAGCTGCTCCCTGATGGCACAGTCAGGAGAAGCCTTGGAGGATCAGGTATGCAATTGCTAGAGCATAGATGAATCCACTGATTAATGTGATCAAAAAGTGGAATTGGAAGGAATCTCAGAACTGTTTTGATATGATTGTAGCACCAGAGTACAAAAGCTAGCCAAATGGGAAATCTGAAAATGTACAAAATACCTCCTTTGTGACGAATACTTTGGGAATCAGACATATTAGCCAACATGCCACAATTCGTCAGCCGGGTGCGTAGAGAATAGCAGATGTGAAGAGACTTTAAAAAATAGACACACAGATATACACATAGAGAGAGAGAAAGGATGGAAATGGGGGGCTCAAGACCTCTTGGGTCAAGGACCTGAACACATTCACAGTCCGCTTTTACTCAGTACTGAAGCCTCTGGGTGTTTACAGGCAATGATATTAGCACAGGCTTGTTTCAGTCACAGCCTTGTTCAATGATTATTCTCGTGGCTCTGAGGATGGAAAGGGCATGTTGCAGCTTGGGGGCAACTAAATCAGCAAGAAGTTAAGGAGTCTGCACAGACCTGGCATTCCAAAGTCCATAGCAGTTCTCCTACCTGTTGCCGATCCATATATCTGCAGCTAATGAGCTCATGTGAATCAAAGCACTTGTTTGTCTTAGATATTTCCAGTATGTTTCTCATTACTAATTTACTTTTCTCCTGGCTCAGCCAAAGTCACAAAAACCTTCACTGGTTTGTTTCCCCACACCAACGAAACTACCTGGTGGTTAGATAGATACTGTCTATAGGCTTCCACTTTTCAAGAAATAGAACTTAATACTTAACATTATGGAAAAATTCAATTTTCTTTCATCCCTTTTTGATCATTTAGGAGGTACTTTTGACTTGGATTTTCTTTTCTGTATTCAATAATTTCCATCTTATATTTCCACAGGAGAAAGGGGGCTTTTTGAATGTTTTAGGGTCACTTTCTACATTAGATAAGGCCTTAGAGAGAGAATGGGGCATATTAACTACTGTGGTCTTTTCATTTTGAATCTCCTCCATCATACCAGTCTCTAAAGACTAATCAACAGAAATGACCTGATTTTAACATCTGTCCACATCTTTTTTCCAACTTGTTTAAGGAATTGAGACAGTTGCCGTTAAATTGAGTCAAAACTCATATTCTCTCTAAAGAGATAAAAGAAGTATGCCTTTAAATTTTTGAATTATCTAAATGATAGTCTCATAGTCTTTCTATAGATCTATATATACAAACGAAGCTAAAGCAGCTGCATCATAAGTTCAAGGGCTTAGAAAAGGAAAACAGAAGATTTACCTGTTTCTATGGTGCCTGTCTCCATGGTACCTGGTTAAAAGGACACGTGCCTGACCCAGCAAGTATTTTGCCTCTAATTTATGTCGGTGGTGCTAATGATGCTTTGTACAATTTAAATCAGATGTCTTCTTTGGATCTTACAATTTAAAACAATTATTTCCTCATACTGTTCCCCTTAGGAAATGGGGACATTTTTCTATCCATAACATGTGGTTATTCTAAACCATGGCATTTCCTTTAAAGGGTCTCTCTCATTTCTTCTGCCCATCAAAATATGTACATATCACCTCAGTCTAAAACATTTTATGATAGTGACTGAAGACAGCCTATGGTAGTGATCAAAATGCCACTCCCTTTAAACAATAGAGTCCATTAAAGGGTTTTACTACCGCCTACTTTTAATTTCCTTACAGTTAAGTCCAGGGCTCATCTTATACTTTTCTTGGACATACGGTTTTTTGTTGTTGTTATAGCTATTGTTAATTGCATTTGTGAAAGTAAATGCTGAAAGAGGAAAATTCAGATTAACACAAGCACATTAACATTAAAAAGGATTCAGTAGGATGAATTTGAAGAGAATGATAATAACAACACCACTATTGCTGTAGAAAATGAATCAGTGAATTTGATCTAAAACTAGAATCAGGATGAATCCTCAGTTGACTCTATCATTATGACCATAGTCCTGAAATAAGACAAAAGTTAGTCCCAAAACATTTACTAGTACTGGGCACTGTTCTGAGAAAAAGTTTTGCACATATTACCTTATTTAATCTTGGTATCAAGCCCATGAGGCAGGTGATTAGACCCGTTTTATCATAGGGAGAAAATGAAGCTCAGAGAAGTGAAGTAACTTGCCCAAGGTTACACAGCTAGTATGTTTTGGAGATTGAACATAAACTGGGGCTGCCTGGCTATAGAATCTGAGTTTTGCACAACTATGCAGGTTGCACTGTGTGCTAATCATCACACTAGGAGGAGAGACACACAGATCACATGGCATGTAATGCTTTCTTAAAGTCAAACTATTCCATAATGTAGAGAATTACATAAATATACTTACATAATACTTCTCCAGTTTGTAGGACTTTCTAAGCTTTGCTAATAGGAATACAAACGAAGCTAAAGCAGCTGCATCATAAGTTCAAGGGCTTAGAAAAGGAAAACAGAAGATTTACCTGTTTCTATGGTGCCTGTCTCCATGGTACCTGGTTAAAAGGACACGTGCCTGACCCAGCAAGTATTTTGCCTCTAATTTATGTCGGTGGTGCTAATGATGCTTTGTACAATTTAAATCAGATGTCTTCTTTGGATCTTACAATTTAAAACAATTATTTCCTCATACTGTTCCCCTTAGGAAATGGGGACATTTTTCTATCCATAACATGTGGTTATTCTAAACCATGGCATTTCCTTTAAAGGGTCTCTCTCATTTCTTCTGCCCATCAAAATATGTACATATCACCTCAGTCTAAAACATTTTATGATAGTGACTGAAGACAGCCTATGGTAGTGATCAAAATGCCACTCCCTTTAAACAATAGAGTCCATTAAAGGGTTTTACTACCGCCTACTTTTAATTTCCTTACAGTTAAGTCCAGGGCTCATCTTATACTTTTCTTGGACATACGGTTTTTTGTTGTTGTTATAGCTATTGTTAATTGCATTTGTGAAAGTAAATGCTGAAAGAGGAAAATTCAGATTAACACAAGCACATTAACATTAAAAAGGATTCAGTAGGATGAATTTGAAGAGAATGATAATAACAACACCACTATTGCTGTAGAAAATGAATCAGTGAATTTGATCTAAAACTAGAATCAGGATGAATCCTCAGTTGACTCTATCATTATGACCATAGTCCTGAAATAAGACAAAAGTTAGTCCCAAAACATTTACTAGTACTGGGCACTGTTCTGAGAAAAAGTTTTGCACATATTACCTTATTTAATCTTGGTATCAAGCCCATGAGGCAGGTGATTAGACCCGTTTTATCATAGGGAGAAAATGAAGCTCAGAGAAGTGAAGTAACTTGCCCAAGGTTACACAGCTAGTATGTTTTGGAGATTGAACATAAACTGGGGCTGCCTGGCTATAGAATCTGAGTTTTGCACAACTATGCAGGTTGCACTGTGTGCTAATCATCACACTAGGAGGAGAGACACACAGATCACATGGCATGTAATGCTTTCTTAAAGTCAAACTATTCCATAATGTAGAGAATTACATAAATATACTTACATAATACTTCTCCATGGTGCTTGTTGTGTGTGAGGCACTTTTCTAAGCCCTTTGCTAATAGGAATTCAATTTAACCTCATAACCGTCCCCAAATAAAAACTATGGCAAGCCTCATTTTGCAGATGAGGAGACTGATGTACAGAAATGCTAGATAACCAGCCCAAGGCTAATAAGCGTCAGACCAGGGTTTAGACAAAGTTCACCCAACTCCAGATCAGGGCTGGCAATTCCATGTCACATAGACATTCACAGCAATTTTCATACATTTATTATTGGACTGTGTAAAGATAGAAGATAAATGTTAAAAATCTTCTACAATACATGCTCGCTTCAGTTTATTTATTTTCCAGGATGTGTGTGTGTGCGCACTCATGCCTTGCTTAGTTGTTTCAGTTGTGTCCAACTCATTGTACCTCTATGAACTGTAACCTGCCAGGCTCCTCTGTCCATGGGATTTTCCAGGCAAGAATACTGGAGTGGGTGACCATTTCCTCCTTTAGTGGATCTTCTCAATCCAAGAATCGAACCCACATCTCCTGTGTCTCCTGCACTGCAGGCAAATTCTTTACCGCTGAGCCACCAAGTCCATACGTGTATATATTTGTGAAAAATCTGTAGAAAGTAAAAGTGGGAGTGTGGAGATATACAAAGAAGGGTAGAGCTTACCCAATAGTAAATAAGACAAAAGTTAGTCCCAAAACATTTACTAGTACTGGGCACTGTTCTGAGAAAAAGTTTTGCACATATTACCTTATTTAATCTTGGTATCAAGCCCATGAGGCAGGTGATTAGACCCGTTTTATCATAGGGAGAAAATGAAGCTCAGAGAAGTGAAGTAACTTGCCCAAGGTTACACAGCTAGTATGTTTTGGAGATTGAACATAAACTGGGGCTGCCTGGCTATAGAATCTGAGTTTTGCACAACTATGCAGGTTGCACTGTGTGCTAATCATCACACTAGGAGGAGAGACACACAGATCACATGGCATGTAATGCTTTCTTAAAGTCAAACTATTCCATAATGTAGAGAATTACATAAATATACTTACATAATACTTCTCCATGGTGCTTGTTGTGTGTGAGGCACTTTTCTAAGCCCTTTGCTAATAGGAATTCAATTTAACCTCATAACCGTCCCCAAATAAAAACTATGGCAAGCCTCATTTTGCAGATGAGGAGACTGATGTACAGAAATGCTAGATAACCAGCCCAAGGCTAATAAGCGTCAGACCAGGGTTTAGACAAAGTTCACCCAACTCCAGATCAGGGCTGGCAATTCCATGTCACATAGACATTCACAGCAATTTTCATACATTTATTATTGGACTGTGTAAAGATAGAAGATAAATGTTAAAAATCTTCTACAATACATGCTCGCTTCAGTTTATTTATTTTCCAGGATGTGTGTGTGTGTGCGCACTCATGCCTTGCTTAGTTGTTTCAGTTGTGTCCAACTCATTGTACCTCTATGAACTGTAACCTGCCAGGCTCCTCTGTCCATGGGATTTTCCAGGCAAGAATACTGGAGTGGGTGACCATTTCCTCCTTTAGTGGATCTTCTCAATCCAAGAATCGAACCCACATCTCCTGTGTCTCCTGCACTGCAGGCAAATTCTTTACCGCTGAGCCACCAAGTCCATACGTGTATATATTTGTGAAAAATCTGTAGAAAGTAAAAGTGGGAGTGTGGAGATATACAAAGAAGGGTAGAGCTTTCCCAATAGTAAATGAGAGCAAGAAAGCAAGAATGAGTATCTAAAAAAGGAAAAAAAAAGGTGAGTATTTAAGACTGTTGTTTAAAAAATAGTGAGTATCTAAGACTGATTTTTAAGCAAAAAGAGGGTAAAAAATGTCAAATGCATAAATGAGCATGCATGTTATCTCTATTCCCATGATACCTATGACAACAGCAACTGAATTTTGAGGCTGGATTTTTGCTTTTTCCCATTTGTAGTTATACTCCTCCCTGTGTTTCTTATCACTAGCTTCCATTACCTTGATACAGTGGTCTAGAGGTTAGCTCATGCTGTGGGTTGGCAGCACACACATATCCTGGGCACTTTGGAGAAGCACACATTCTTGGGCCCCAGCCCTGTTCTACTGCCTTGGAATCTGTAGTCTAATAAGATCCCAAGAGATTGCTATGCATTTGAAAGTTTGAGAAGCATTGGTCTACAAAACCATGTTGAGATCCTTCCCTAATGACTAATGCCTCCTTTTAAATTTTAGAACTAATCAAATGGAGGAAAGGTCAAAGCCAGTCATCTCTGTGAAGGAAGTAGGAGGTGGGAGGCAGGAAGGGTGTGTGAGTCAAGAGAAATAAACAATGATTCTGTTCCTTGCCTGCTCTTCCAATACCCTCCTTTGAACCCCGATCACCACTCATGTATGCACTCAAGTCGCAGGATGGATGCACAGCTGCACAGAATAGTGAAGCCCATAAGGTTTACCTCCAGTACTGTATAATAGGGGAGATTAAATCTCAGAGGAGGAGCCTGCAAATCAGTATTGGTAACATCAAGTTTCCTTAACCCAATTTACATATAGCAAGGAATTTGTGGACTGGTTAACTAGGTCAAATGTTGCAAGGGATTCAAAATGCAAGGGAAAATGGAATGGGACTGAAAGCTACTGTGTGTCTATCATGTGCTTTCTACATAAAATATTGCCAAATCCTCAAAAAAAACAGTTAGGGGGTGTAGGCCACATAACATCTCCTGGGTCTCCTGCACTGCAGGCAAATTCTTTACCGCTGAGCCACCAAGTCCATACGTGTATATATTTGTGAAAAATCTGTAGAAAGTAAAAGTGGGAGTGTGGAGATATACAAAGAAGGGTAGAGCTTTCCCAATAGTAAATGAGAGCAAGAAAGCAAGAATGAGTATCTAAAAAAGGAAAAAAGGGAGATTTAAGACTGTTGTTTAAAAAATAGTGAGTATCTAAGACTGATTTTTAAGCAAAAAGAGGGTAAAAAATGTCAAATGCATAAATGAGCATGCATGTTATCTCTATTCCCATGATACCTATGACAACAGCAACTGAATTTTGAGGCTGGATTTTTGCTTTTTCCCATTTGTAGTTATACTCCTCCCTGTGTTTCTTATCACTAGCTTCCATTACCTTGATACAGTGGTCTAGAGGTTAGCTCATGCTGTGGGTTGGCAGCACACACATATCCTGGGCACTTTGGAGAAGCACACATTCTTGGGCCCCAGCCCTGTTCTACTGCCTTGGAATCTGTAGTCTAATAAGATCCCAAGAGATTGCTATGCATTTGAAAGTTTGAGAAGCATTGGTCTACAAAACCATGTTGAGATCCTTCCCTAATGACTAATGCCTCCTTTTTAAATTTTTAGAACTAATCAAATGGAGGAAAGGTCAAAGCCAGTCATCTCTGTGAAGGAAGTAGGAGGTGGGAGGCAGGAAGGGTGTGTGAGTCAAGAGAAATAAACAATGATTCTGTTCCTTGCCTGCTCTTCCAATACCCTCCTTTGAACCCCGATCACCACTCATGTATGCACTCAAGTCGCAGGATGGATGCACAGCTGCACAGAATAGTGAAGCCCATAAGGTTTACCTCCAGTACTGTATAATAGGGGAGATTAAATCTCAGAGGAGGAGCCTGCAAATCAGTATTGGTAACATCAAGTTTCCTTAACCCAATTTACATATAGCAAGGAATTTGTGGACTGGTTAACTAGGTCAAATGTTGCAAGGGATTCAAAATGCAAGGGAAAATGGAATGAGACTGAAAGCTACTGTGTGTCTATCATGTGCTTTCTACATAAAATATTGCCAAATCCTCACAAAACAGTTGATGAGGCCCTTATCTCCTTTAACAGATTAGGAAACTGAAGGGCAGAGGTGTAAATAAAATTGCTCACAGCCACATAGTAACCTGAGGCTGGGTGAACTTTGGTTCTCTGACTATTAACTAGTGCTCTGTCACTCAAATCTGGAGGTGTAAAACAAGCAGGCAGGGGATCTCATAAAACTGAATACCTCATGCCTGATTTTCTCTTTCTGTTTTGCTTGAAATTGATGAAATTATTTCTAAGATCCACTTCTGGTGAATTAGCTGCAGTAGATGGGATCTTCTGCTTAAATGAAAAATCACAAAAGACATGTAAAGTGAAGTCCCTGCCATGATAAGCTGAGAAATTAACCTGTGTGTGGAAAACATGGATTTGACTTAGAACTGACTGTGTTGCCAGCTGTTAGCACAGAGGATTTCAGAGAGGAGACCAAGTAAGTCATCATAATTATCTGAGAAATTTTTGAAATGAAGTGGACCTTGGGATAAGATCTAGAGATTCCTCACTCAGGCATGTCATTGAATTAATATGATTCTAGACCTTTAGCCCTGCACCCTTGAGAGAAGAGTAGACTGGTTCCTTCTTGCGTTTCCAACTATGATTGCATCTGGACAAGGGTCCCATGCCTAAAATAATAAAAATAACCATCTTAATTTTATTTTTAATAAAGGTAAGCCAGTTAAGTAATGGACTGCAGGGCGTAACTCTTGGGGTAAAGAGAATGGGATCCTATAAGAACATAAAGAGGGTACCGTGGGGAAAAATAATTCATTGATTGCATCTGGATCAAAAGGGTCCATCATACATGAACCCCGATCACCACTCATGTATGCACTCAAGTCGCAGGATGGATGCACAGCTGCACAGAATAGTGAAGCCCATAAGGTTTACCTCCAGTACTGTATAATAGGGGAGATTAAATCTCAGAGGAGGAGCCTGCAAATCAGTATTGGTAACATCAAGTTTCCTTAACCCAATTTACATATAGCAAGGAATTTGTGGACTGGTTAACTAGGTCAAATGTTGCAAGGGATTCAAAATGCAAGGGAAAATGGAATGAGACTGAAAGCTACTGTGTGTCTATCATGTGCTTTCTACATAAAATATTGCCAAATCCTCACAAAACAGTTGATGAGGCCCTTATCTCCTTTAACAGATTAGGAAACTGAAGGGCAGAGGTGTAAATAAAATTGCTCACAGCCACATAGTAACCTGAGGCTGGGTGAACTTTGGTTCTCTGACTATTAACTAGTGCTCTGTCACTCAAATCTGGAGGTGTAAAACAAGCAGGCAGGGGATCTCATAAAACTGAATACCTCATGCCTGATTTTCTCTTTCTGTTTTGCTTGAAATTGATGAAATTATTTCTAAGATCCACTTCTGGTGAATTAGCTGCAGTAGATGGGATCTTCTGCTTAAATGAAAAATCACAAAAGACATGTAAAGTGAAGTCCCTGCCATGATAAGCTGAGAAATTAACCTGTGTGTGGAAAACATGGATTTGACTTAGAACTGACTGTGTTGCCAGCTGTTAGCACAGAGGATTTCAGAGAGGAGACCAAGTAAGTCATCATAATTATCTGAGAAATTTTTGAAATGAAGTGGACCTTGGGATAAGATCTAGAGATTCCTCACTCAGGCATGTCATTGAATTAATATGATTCTAGACCTTTAGCCCTGCACCCTTGAGAGAAGAGTAGACTGGTTCCTTCTTGCGTTTCCAACTATGATTGCATCTGGACAAGGGTCCCATGCCTAAAATAATAAAAATAACCATCTTAATTTTATTTTTAATAAAGGTAAGCCAGTTAAGTAATGGACTGCAGGGACGTAACTCTTGGAGCAGATAAAGAGGGAATGGGATCCTATAAGAACATAAAGAGGGTACCGTGGGGAAAAATAATTCATTTTGCAATGTTGCCTATCACTGGAAGTGATCAGTGTTAATAATATGGGTCAACCCATCACTAACATTGGAAAGTCAGTTACCAGCTAAGTGGAAAATAAGGAAATGCTCTGGGTAAGAGTGTTCAGTCCTTAGTTGAACTCAAGCTGTGTCCTGCAACTTTGACTTCCTCGGCCATCAAGCCCTCGGTGGTATTGGCAGACTCACCCCAAGTGAGTTAGAAACATCACCAGAACAGTTTCCTTTTGGAGCTCTGATGATAGTGAACTGGTGCCCTTTTCTATCCATGCCATGTTTCCTGGACTTCTAAATAATATTGCCTAGAGGAATTTCTGGCGTACACATAACCTTGTTGTGGGACTCTGAATATGGCAACTTTAGAGCATTACACCTAAAACAGGAAAGACGCATCCACAAGGGACCTAGAGAACAGCTACTGAAAATCACCCCTGGAGTCTAAATGCTGGTTTCCTACCTGTGAATGTGGAGCCTGTTATTTAACTTCTTTATTATTTTTTTTTCTAAAGATTTATTTATTTATTCATTATTGGTGGGGGGTGGGGTGGGGAGGGAGGGGAGTAGGCGGGCCACTTCTATTGGTCTTTCTCTATTTTCATCCGTCTTTGTTCTTTGGCTCCTGTGGGCCTCCCATCGAGGTGGCGTCTGTCGTCGCAGAGCACCGGCTCTGGGTGCGTGCGCTCCAGAGCTCCGGCTCGGTAATTGGACACATCAGTCCAGCGGCTCCGCGGCACGTGGGATCTTCCCAGCCAGGGCTCGAACCGGCGCCCCTTGCACTGCAAGGCGGTGTCCTTACCCACTGGACCACCAGGGGAAGCCCCATTTAACTTCTTTATTATGCAATGAAGCTTTGTCCTGTACCTACTAAGTGCCAGGTGTGACAAAACTATCTAAGACTGTTATGAATATTAAACTAGATAAGGTTCATAAACTATCCCAGTGTCTGAAACATAGTAATTGCTTTATAAATTATAGCCATTATGTTAACAGAAAATAATCAAAGGAAACATCCACATCGTTGTGAAAAAGCCCAATCCATTTTTAAATTGAAATAACTGCAGAACATCTGCATGCAGAGATCTAACCTGAACAATTTGGATTTCTAATGCACAGATCAGGTCAAATCTCCTTTCTCAGACCTATAAGAGCCAATTTAAACTTTTCTGTGTACTGGAATCCTGCTGAATTCAGTCTTATTCCAATAATAATATAGTATATTTTATGAAGCTTTAAAAAACATTTTTATGTTCATTAACTCTAAATGAATTATTGCCAGTAGGTTGGAAATCTCCTTGTTTTATAGAGATTTTGGTATGTAAAATTTATTTTAAATGAATTTAGCCTGGGTCAGCAACTGAGGTAAAACAATTAAAATGTCCAATTTGAGGCAATTCTTGGTCACTTTCCAACATACGGTTAGTTTTCATAATCAAGTTGTTATGTGATCTTTTTTTTTCATTATGCATGAGCAAATACATTCAATCTTAAGCAATTATTATCTGTGGAAAAATATAATCAAAAAGCTACTGCTATTTGTTGAAGGATTCTTTGGTTGCCAAGATTATTAATAAAGTTATGCCAGGAGCACACGCAGAGCTGCTTGGCACTCAGCAGCTGGCACTAGCAATAGGAAGATAAATCAGAATTCTTGAGGCTTGTATTTTTCAATATTCCTGCCAGCGTGTTTATTGGAGAATATTTCATATTAAATAGCACTAATTGCCTTAATTGGCTTAAGGTTAACAAGCCCACAGTACTGTTGGTATGTTGTCAGAGCACTGGGTTTATTGGGGGAACTAGAGTCTTATATATTTCATGGTTCAGGTATAACACAAAGAGCAAGGCAATTGGCGTCCGTGAGTAAGCTCTTGTGTGTTACAGAGGAGGGGTGTGTGGAGGGGATTAGAAACCCTCTCTGATCGGCCCAAGGTGACAACTCTACACATAATCATCTGAGGTAAATGATTTCTTTTAGACAGCTCGTGGAAGAATATCTACTTGTCTTGACTAACTTCCAGATTGATCTGTAAGCAAGAAAGCATTCACTTGCTTACAGGAGAGCTGTACTTGGAATGCTCACAACCCAGTTTTGCTTTAAGGTGGCTAAAAATGAGTTTAAAAACACCTGCAAAAATAAAACCACCATCCTATTTTTTCATGACCCAGAGACATAAACCTTGACCCTCTCTTCATTGCTATTGAATTTTTAAGAGGACAGGCTGGCGACTGAGTGAAATTAGAACCAAGGGGAATATTGCCACCTGTGTCCTTCTTGAGCACCTCTCCTTGCTTGCAGATGCTAGAAGTTCCAGAGAAAGGGGCTCATCAGTGCTTAAAATGCAAACTCCCAAGCTCCCATCCCCACACACATGCGAAAAGCCCAGGTAAAATTCAATACATTTATATCTTAATATGCTTGAGTTTGAAATGCCAGGAAGTAGCATGAAGGGAATGTTCTTGAGATGCTCCCAACAGAAGGGGACAACAGGCAGATCCAAATAGGAAAGAGAGCTCAAGATGTGGGGTTCCTCCCCACCCCAAACCATCAAGCCCCATTGTTCTCAAGTACCGTGGTTTACTTTATTTACTGATTAGTCTAACTTAAACAAACAAAAAGCCAAATTGCTGATTCTATCAAATGCATTTAAGGAATGATTTTATTGCTTAGCAGTGTTAAAATTACCTGTGATGCAGGAGGAGTGAAAGTAACTAGGATGATAACATTGGATAGCAGTTGCCATTTGTAGTTGGAAATAGAGTTGAAATGTCAACTTAGGAGAAATCAGAAGTATATCTGATCTTTAGCATCTTGGGCACCAACAGAGGGGTAATAGTGTCTGAAAATCATGCCTGGGGTAGTTCATATACACATGCTAGAGTCATTCGTGCCACCTCAGTGTGTAAAGGGTCTGGACTGGTTCTCGGGAAATGGAGAGGGGGGTCTCAGCCTTAGCCTTGCCTCTGTGCAACCTCATGGGGGTCTCACTGGGCAAAGCACAAGCCTTTCCTGTTTTGAGAAAAACCTAAATCACACAAGGGGACAAAGGCAGAGATCACTTTTGTTTGGAGATTTTATAAATTTGGGGAAAGGAAATAAAAATTGAAGCCAGAAAATCCCTTTAAGTGATAGAGTGGTTTGATCCATCAACATTTCACCCTCTTCTGGTGTTCTTATTAAATCTGAAGTTTATAATCACTTCCCACTCATGCTTGTGAGCAATTAAGAGCATCTGCCAACACTATAAAGACAAAATAAAAGTGAGTAATGAAGCTGATGCTGGAGCAGGGCATTATTCATGTTTTTACTCTATAGATTTAGGAACACATGATTGATTATTAAAAGCAACAGTTACGTTTCATGTTCAAGTGCAGTTTTAAAATATTAAAGAAAAAATTTTAAAAAGTCATAAGTAGAGATTCTTTCTGTCTTTGACGAAAGGATTTCTCACTATATCAATCAGGTTGAAAAACAGCGAGGATGACATCATTCTGAAGGAAACAGGTTTTTAAAGATACTTGCAATGTGATTCCACCTCTTCAGTTGCTATGGTTAGTAAAATATACTTATCCCAAGAAAATCCAAATAGAAAGAGAGCTCAAGATGTGGGTTCCTCCCCACCCCAAACCATCAAGCCCCATTGTTCTCAAGTACCGTGGTTTACTTTATTTACTGATTAGTCTAACTTAAACAAACAAAAAGCCAAATTGCTGATTCTATCAAATGCATTTAAGGAATGATTTTATTGCTTAGCAGTGTTAAAATTACCTGTGATGCAGGAGGAGTGAAAGTAACTAGGATGATAACATTGGATAGCAGTTGCCATTTGTAGTTGGAAATAGAGTTGAAATGTCAACTTAGGAGAAATCAGAAGTATATCTGATCTTTAGCATCTTGGGCACCAACAGAGGGGTAATAGTGTCTGAAAATCATGCCTGGGGTAGTTCATATACACATGCTAGAGTCATTCGTGCCACCTCAGTGTGTAAAGGGTCTGGACTGGTTCTCGGGAAATGGAGAGGGGGGTCTCAGCCTTAGCCTTGCCTCTGTGCAACCTCATGGGGGTCTCACTGGGCAAAGCACAAGCCTTTCCTGTTTTGAGAAAAACCTAAATCACACAAGGGGACAAAGGCAGAGATCACTTTTGTTTGGAGATTTTATAAATTTGGGGAAAGGAAATAAAAATTGAAGCCAGAAAATCCCTTTAAGTGATAGAGTGGTTTGATCCATCAACATTTCACCCTCTTCTGGTGTTCTTATTAAATCTGAAGTTTATAATCACTTCCCACTCATGCTTGTGAGCAATTAAGAGCATCTGCCAACACTATAAAGACAAAATAAAAGTGAGTAATGAAGCTGATGCTGGAGCAGGGCATTATTCATGTTTTTACTCTATAGATTTAGGAACACATGATTGATTATTAAAAGCAACAGTTACGTTTCATGTTCAAGTGCAGTTTTAAAATATTAAAGAAAAAATTTTAAAAAGTCATAAGTAGAGATTCTTTCTGTCTTTGACGAAAGGATTTCTCACTATATCAATCAGGTTGAAAAACAGCGCAGGATGACATCATTCTGAAGGAAACAGGTTTTTTAAAGATACTTGCAATGTGATTCCACCTCTTCAGTTGCTATGGTTAGTAAAATATACTTATAAAATGTAAATGCAATTTTTCATTCATTCAACAAAAATCTATTAAGCAGTCACTGTCTACCAGGCATCAAACTGGACCCTCAGGATTTTAAACTGATTAAGGCCATGACCCCTGCCTCAGGTTGGCTCGTGGTTTATCGGGCATCCTGTGTAAGATAGGATGCTTTTGGTTACAGGTAACTTTTTTAGTTTACTTAAAGGGCAATGGGATATACAACAGAAAAGTCAGACTTAGGGCGGGCTTCAGGGTAGACTGATTCAGTCTCATCAAGAACTCAAACCCTTTCTGAGTTTTCATTCTATACAGCCCACGATACATCCACTTCATCTTCTGGCCAGTTGTCCTAAAGCTTAGGAGAGCTTGTGGGTAGCATGATGTTTACAAGTAGTGGAAGAGAGAAATAATCTCCTTTGGCTCTTAAGAATAATAAAATCCCTTGCCCCAAAGCCTAAACCATCCTTAATGTATGTCACTGGCCCGAATAGATCCATACCTGTAATATCCTTTAACGATATCCCAGGTTGGGATTGCCATCATTGACTTAGCCTAATCAGGATCCATCTCTGCAGCAGGGACCCATCAGACTTCCTTGAATGACATGTTGGCTATTTGGGAAAGGGTTTTTATTAGGCGAGAGAAAAACAGAAGTTCTGGATTATAACCTTTTTCTTATTGTCTGTCATAACACTAAAAACTACTTCACTAATGTGAAACTTGACTGGCAGATGATATAATTTCTTAAGGACACTGTTTCTCCCAGACCAGTGGTTCTCAAATATGAGAACTTGAAAATTTTGGCAGATGTACTATCTTCATAAAGATGCTGATGTGGCATTATTCATGTTTTTACTCTATAGATTTAGGAACACATGATTGATTATTAAAAGCAACAGTTACGTTTCATGTTCAAGTGCAGTTTTAAAATATTAAAGAAAAAATTTTAAAAAGTCATAAGTAGAGATTCTTTCTGTCTTTGACGAAAGGATTTCTCACTATATCAATCAGGTTGAAAAACAGCGCAGGATGACATCATTCTGAAGGAAACAGGTTTTTTAAAGATACTTGCAATGTGATTCCACCTCTTCAGTTGCTATGGTTAGTAAAATATACTTATAAAATGTAAATGCAATTTTTCATTCATTCAACAAAAATCTATTAAGCAGTCACTGTCTACCAGGCATCAAACTGGACCCTCAGGATTTTAAACTGATTAAGGCCATGACCCCTGCCTCAGGTTGGCTCGTGGTTTATCGGGCATCCTGTGTAAGATAGGATGCTTTTGGTTACAGGTAACTTTTTTAGTTTACTTAAAGGGCAATGGGATATACAACAGAAAAGTCAGACTTAGGGCGGGCTTCAGGGTAGACTGATTCAGTCTCATCAAGAACTCAAACCCTTTCTGAGTTTTCATTCTATACAGCCCACGATACATCCACTTCATCTTCTGGCCAGTTGTCCTAAAGCTTAGGAGAGCTTGTGGGTAGCATGATGTTTACAAGTAGTGGAAGAGAGAAATAATCTCCTTTGGCTCTTAAGAATAATAAAATCCCTTGCCCCAAAGCCTAAACCATCCTTAATGTATGTCACTGGCCCGAATAGATCCATACCTGTAATATCCTTTAACGATATCCCAGGTTGGGATTGCCATCATTGACTTAGCCTAATCAGGATCCATCTCTGCAGCAGGGACCCATCAGACTTCCTTGAATGACATGTTGGCTATTTGGGAAAGGGTTTTTATTAGGCGAGAGAAAAACAGAAGTTCTGGATTATAACCTTTTTCTTATTGTCTGTCATAACACTAAAAACTACTTCACTAATGTGAAACTTGACTGGCAGATGATATAATTTCTTAAGGACACTGTTTCTCCCAGACCAGTGGTTCTCAAATATGAGAACCTGGAGTGTCTTTTAACACACACTTTGTTGGACCCCAGCCCAGAGTTACTCAGAGATGAGGTCTGAATATTTGCATTTCTAGCAAGTTGCATGTGAGACTGATGCTGCTGACAACTTCGTCAAGATGATGCCTCTAATAGCAAGTGGCAGCCTTTGATGTGCTAAAATTGCCATAAGAGTTAGACAAAATTTACTTCAGACTTTGACAACATTTCCTTCCCATGCGGTAGACAGTTTCTGATTTGCTATTGTCCAAGTGCTGGTTAACCTTCTCTCCTTCTTTCCACTGGCCATGGTCTTATCAATTACATAAAGAGCCTTAAAATATCTTTTTTAAAAAAATCTACCTAGGCTTCCCTTGTGGTCCAGTGGGTAAGGACACTACCTTGCACTGCAAGGGAGGGTTCGATCTCTGGCCCAGGAAGATCCCAGGTGCCACAGAGAGGCTGGACCAATGGGTCCAACTACTGCGCTAACGCTCTGGAGTGCAGGCGCCCAGAGCCGGTGCTCTGCAGCAAGAGAGACCACTGCGATGGGAGGCCCACACATGCCCAAGAACAAAGATGGATGAAAACAGATAAATGAAAGCCCGATAGAAGTGGCCAAAAAAAGAAGAAAAAAAAGAATCTATCTTCCTCAATCGTTTCCTTTTTTTAAAGCTTTTTATTTTGTATTGGGGTATAGCTGATTAACAAACAATATTGTGATAGTTTCAGGTGAACAGCAAAGGAACTCAGCCATACATACATATATTTACATTCCCCTCCAAACTCCCCACCCATCCAGGAAGAGCCTCAGATATCTTTTGAAAGCCATGGCTGCTGTTACTCTAATAAAGATCATCTCCAAAATTAATTTTTAAAGCTGTTAGTGCACGTGTAAATGGTAAACTTGTTTTACAACCAAGCTTTAAGAAAGTTACAATTCATAAGCCAGCCATGTGCACTATGATATTTAATCCTTCTATCAATTGATCAGCCTGCAAGTAGTAGCCAGTCTTTGTCATGTGAGGACTATAATGTGCTCAGTCTCTTACTAGGGCAGTGCTGAAAGTGGGACCTTATATACTTACTGTAAACAAAGAAGAATACTTTCAATTTCTACAGGGCAAACAGGATTATTGCACACTGTCTACCTGGATTATATATATGGTCTAGATTATCTAGGAAGGGAGATGTTATATTTCCCCATGCATAAATACTGACAGGGAAAGATATTGGTTCTTTTATTTCTCTTTCTCAGTGTCTGACTCTGTATTGAACTTAATAAAATGTAATAGATATGGAAGACTTTAATATAAAAAACACAAAATAATATAAAATGCCTTTTTATGAATAAATGCTTTATAAGAGACTTAAAGATGATGCTTTAGAAATATCTCCTGACAGGCTAGAGTGCATGGGGTCACAAAGAGTCACACACGACTGAGTGACTAACACTTGTCAAATAGAGTTTTCCATGCAAAGGAGATATAAGCTCAACATTAAGGCTTAGTCTTAAATAAATCCTAAATTACAGGTATGCTTATGATTCTAAGGCATTCTTGGGTTTTATTTAAGTTTTTCATCTTCTAATGAATGACCAATAAGATACGGTTTTAAAAAACATTATACAAAGTTAATAGAAAAAAGTTAGGAAAAAATTTCACCATTCAGCTCTTTAAAATATATGGGAACATAGTGAATACTTAAAGCAAGGCTAAAAATTAAGACAGGTTTATGACACTTAAATGAATTAGAAACTGAAAAAATTCTAGAAGATTGCCTATGAACTCTAATGTTCAGTATTTTTTCCTTATAAAAATAAAGCAAATGAAACTTGAATTACAAATTCAAGTGAAGTTTCTAAAATTTTCTGTTTAAGACAGCTTTGCTTTTTATTATATTTTTAAGCCTGCTGTATTACCATTTCCCAACATATAATATTTCAGGAAACATTTCATTTTTAAAGGGTTCCATTATAGTTAATGAAGATAAGTTCATGTGGTGAAATATTGTAATGAATCTTTTGGTCGGAAATTAATTAGATGTGTGAATGTGTGAATGCTAACATTTATTTACATCCCAGGCTAAATGTTCAAAGGAGTGTATGTTAAGCACACAATTAGAAGCAATGATGCATTAAATTGGCCTTACCAAGAAATAGTATTAATTTTAATAGTGCAATGGAAGCTCCCTGGAAAATCCAAGATAAGATTTTGCTATCCCCATCTGCCAGCTTTTCAGACTCCTTGCCTACCTAAGCCACTTCTTTACATAAAAGTTGCTAGGAAATTTAGAACAGAGAAGGAAAGTGCATTTTCCACCTCACATCATAAAACTGCCTAATATCTTCATTAACCTATGACTTCCTCCCAACTCCTTTTGATTTGTGCAATACAAACAATATCTAACAACTCCTTTTGCAGTCAGCAGCCTTTTTAACCAGGGAGGGAATTCCTCACAGCCAGAAATCTTCAGTTAGGCATTCTTTTTTTTAAAGTGTTTCTTTACTCAAACTATAAAGAAACAACAATTTTCTGGTCCAGAAGCAACAATAATTTTCCTCTGGGGTTAGGATTAGCTCTTGGTAGACAGAAACCATAGACCCACAGAACCAGCCGGAGGGATTTCTTTTAAGGACTGCTCTAATTGATATTCTTGGATTATTTTTAATTTGTGCTGGGAATTTCGTGGACTATCTTTCAGTCATATGTTAAGAGTAGAAATATGAACCCGCCGCCGCGAGGAGCCGCCGGTACCCGCCGCCGCGAGGAAAGCCGCGGCACGGGTAAGTTCAGCCACTCCAACTGGAGGGCTTGCTGAATGGAGAGGGGAAGTCGTCCACGGGTTGCTGACCAGGGACCGGGCACGAGTTGGACGGGAAAGCTCGCGTCTGCCTTTGGGACTTAGACACGTAACCGGCAGTGCGCGTGTGCCAGTGGCAGAGGAGCCCACGCACCCCAAGAGCTGCTGCAGCAGCGGAGGAAGCCGGGGAAAGAGCAGGGATTGGAGACTACAGGCGAGTGCGCGGTAGAGCCGGGGCGCCCCCCTCCTACACGGGACTGCGCGCGCCGCGCATCCGCCCGACTGACTGGGATCAGCCTACCACCCCGGCCAGCACCCAGTATGGCAACAAAGCCCTCATTTTGCTGAACACAAAAACAGAAACCACAGCAACCGGCACTGTAAGGGAAAGACTACGCCATCAAGACACCACCATCAAGAGCAGATTGGTTTCCAACAGGCAGATGAGAAGATAAAAACCAAGGACAGTATTTACCTTTTTTTTTCTTTTTTTTCTTTTTTTTTTCCCTTTTCTTCTGCTTGTTTGTGGTGGACTATTTTGCTTATTTAATTGATTGGTCTGGTTTGGGGTTTATTAGTTTCTTTGTTTATTGGTGGGTTTTTTTGGTGTTTTTTTTTTTTTTTGTAGTTTTCATTTGTTTGATTTGTTTTATGTGTTTTTTCTTTGTTTTTCGGTCTCTTATTAATTTTTTCTGCTCTTTTTAATTTTTAACTTTTTTTGACTTTTATTGTATTTTTTTTAACTTTAATTTTAATTCTTGAAAACCTCTAATTCTCTTTTCTCTTTCCTCTTTCCCACTGCTTTCTTCCTCTATGTTCTAAATGTAAAACATTTTCCTAGCTACCAATATCCTCTAGAAAAATTATTTCCTATCTTCCTGTCTCCACTATTCACTTCAAAATACACTAAACAATACACACACTAATCTTTGCTACCTAATCCTATAAAATACTTCCAAGACGAATCTTTTCCTTTTTATTACTTATAGACTCTCCTCCTTGTCACCCCGAACACATGTCCTAATTTAAAATTGCTCACATTGTAATTATCCAAGCCAGGATCTTGTGCTAGATCTATTATTCAGGAACTATTTCAATCAATTCAAAGCTCAACGGGCAAGTATCATCTGTGATTGCATGAATTGCTGGAAAGATTTCCTGTGCCTTATGTCTGTAAAACTGGTCAGTTGTGGGGATTGCTGTATATGTATGTATATCTTACGATTATGTTAGAAAACATCTGCATGCTTTTATGACTGTCACCTATCAGGGATGCACCTCTTGTTCCTCAGATGCTAGTATGTAAACTAGTATCACGGAACACCATAGCAAACCAGACATAAAGCCTACACCCCCTGACCAATCATCAAACCAAGGATCCTTGAATTAGAAGCCCGGATTCCAAGACCCCACACTGATTATCAAAGAACATACAACACTACAGATTATTCATCTGTGAACAAGGTCTATCACCACCCAAGACACAAACCACTGAACCTTTCTACAAGGACAGAAACCCAAAGGAAGGGAGAATTCAACCAAGAAGCCTGGTGGGAATAAGAACTCCATACACACAGACACACACAAAGAAACAAAAAATAACCTAATAATGAAACGTCAGAGAAACACTGTACAAATGAAGGACCAAGCTAGAGAAACACCACTTCAAATGACAGAGGAGGAGATAGACAAGATATCTGAAAGAGAATTCAGAAAAACTATACTAATGAGGATGCAAAACACCGAAAACAGAATATTAGAGGAAATTAGTGCATTGAGAAGAGACATGCAAGAAATGAAAAATAAGCAAATGGAGACAACTAACTCAATTGCTGAACTGAAAAATACTATAGAAGGTCTCAATAGTAGAGTATCAGAGGCTGAAGAACGGATAAGTGAGCTGGAAGACAGAATGGTGGAAATAAGTGCTGAAGAACAGAACAGAGCCCAAAGAATTAAAAGAACAGAGGATAGCCTCAGAGACCTATGGGACAATATCAAACACCCAACATTAGAATTATAGGAGTTCCAGAAGAAGAAGAGGGGAAGAAAGACTATGAAAAAATTCTTGAAGAGGTTATAGTGGAAAACTTCCCCAGCATGGGAAAGGAGATAGTCAACCAAGTCCAGGAGGCACAAAGAGTTCCATACAGGAGAAACCCCAGAAGAAACACACCAAGGCACATACTAATCAAACTAACACAGACTAAATATAAAGACACGGGCAAGTCTGTGATTGCATGAATTGCTGGAAAGATTTCCTGTGCCTTATGTCTGTAAAACTGGTCAGTTGTGGGGATTGCTGTATATGTATGTATATCTTACGATTATGTTAGAAAACATCTGCATGCTTTTATGACTGTCACCTATCAGGGATGCACCTCTTGTTCCTCAGATGCTAGTATGTAAACTAGTATCACGGAACACCATAGCAAACCAGACATAAAGCCTACACCCCCTGACCAATCATCAAACCAAGGATCCTTGAATTAGAAGCCCGGATTCCAAGACCCCACACTGATTATCAAAGAACATACAACACTACAGATTATTCATCTGTGAACAAGGTCTATCACCACCCAAGACACAAACCACTGAACCTTTCTACAAGGACAGAAACCCAAAGGAAGGGAGAATTCAACCAAGAAGCCTGGTGGGAATAAGAACTCCATACACACAGACACACACAAAGAAACAAAAAATAACCTAATAATGAAACGTCAGAGAAACACTGTACAAATGAAGGACCAAGCTAGAGAAACACCACTTCAAATGACAGAGGAGGAGATAGACAAGATATCTGAAAGAGAATTCAGAAAAACTATACTAATGAGGATGCAAAACACCGAAAACAGAATATTAGAGGAAATTAGTGCATTGAGAAGAGACATGCAAGAAATGAAAAATAAGCAAATGGAGACAACTAACTCAATTGCTGAACTGAAAAATACTATAGAAGGTCTCAATAGTAGAGTATCAGAGGCTGAAGAACGGATAAGTGAGCTGGAAGACAGAATGGTGGAAATAAGTGCTGAAGAACAGAACAGAGCCCAAAGAATTAAAAGAACAGAGGATAGCCTCAGAGACCTATGGGACAATATCAAACACCCAACATTAGAATTATAGGAGTTCCAGAAGAAGAAGAGGGGAAGAAAGACTATGAAAAAATTCTTGAAGAGGTTATAGTGGAAAACTTCCCCAGCATGGGAAAGGAGATAGTCAACCAAGTCCAGGAGGCACAAAGAGTTCCATACAGGAGAAACCCCAGAAGAAACACACCAAGGCACATACTAATCAAACTAACACAGACTAAATATAAAGACAGTTTACTAAAAGCAGCTAGGGGCAAACAACAAATAACATATAAAGGAAACCCCATACATCTAACTGTGGATCTCTCAACAGGAACCCTACAGGCCAGAAGAGAATGGCAAGATACATTTAAACGGCTAAAAGAGAACAACCTCCAACCAAGAATTCTCTACCCAGCAAGAATCTCATTCAGAATCGATGGTGAAGTCAAAAGCTTTACAGACAGACAAAAACTAAAAGAATTCTGTACCACAAAACCAGCCCTACAACAAGTGTTAAAGGGCCTGATATAGCCAATAAATACAAGAGTAGGAGAAGCCTTACAAATCAAACCCCAAATTTCTAAGAAGATGACAATAGGAACATTCGTATCAATAATTACTTTGAACGTAAACGGACTAAATGCTCCAACCAAACGACATAGGCTGGCTGAATGGATCCAGAAGCAAGATCCATATATATGCTGTTTACAAGAGACCCACTTCAGACCTAGAGACACTCATAGACTGAAAGTGAAAGGCTGGAAAAAGATATTCCATACAAATGGAAATCAAAAGAAAGCTGGAGTAGCAATCCTCATATCAGACAAAATAGACTTTAAAGTAAAGAAGATTCTAAGAGACAAGGCAGGTCACTACATCATGATTAAGGGATCTATCCAAGAGGAAGACATGAATATCTACACACCCAACACAGGGGCACCTCAATACATAAGACAGAAATGGCTGGAGACAACTAACTCAATTGCTGAACTGAAAAATACTATAGAAGGTCTCAATAGTAGAGTATCAGAGGCTGAAGACGGATAAGTGAGCTGGAAGACAGAATGGTGGAAATAAGTGCTGAAGAACAGAACAGAGCCCAAAGAATTAAAAGAACAGAGGATAGCCTCAGAGACCTATGGGACAATATCAAACACCCAACATTAGAATTATAGGAGTTCCAGAAGAAGAAGAGGGGAAGAAAGACTATGAAAAAATTCTTGAAGAGGTTATAGTGGAAAACTTCCCCAGCATGGGAAAGGAGATAGTCAACCAAGTCCAGGAGGCACAAAGAGTTCCATACAGGAGAAACCCCAGAAGAAACACACCAAGGCACATACTAATCAAACTAACACAGACTAAATATAAAGACAGTTTACTAAAAGCAGCTAGGGGCAAACAACAAATAACATATAAAGGAAACCCCATACATCTAACTGTGGATCTCTCAACAGGAACCCTACAGGCCAGAAGAGAATGGCAAGATACATTTAAACGGCTAAAAGAGAACAACCTCCAACCAAGAATTCTCTACCCAGCAAGAATCTCATTCAGAATCGATGGTGAAGTCAAAAGCTTTACAGACAGACAAAAACTAAAAGAATTCTGTACCACAAAACCAGCCCTACAACAAGTGTTAAAGGGCCTGATATAGCCAATAAATACAAGAGTAGGAGAAGCCTTACAAATCAAACCCCAAATTTCTAAGAAGATGACAATAGGAACATTCGTATCAATAATTACTTTGAACGTAAACGGACTAAATGCTCCAACCAAACGACATAGGCTGGCTGAATGGATCCAGAAGCAAGATCCATATATATGCTGTTTACAAGAGACCCACTTCAGACCTAGAGACACTCATAGACTGAAAGTGAAAGGCTGGAAAAAGATATTCCATACAAATGGAAATCAAAAGAAAGCTGGAGTAGCAATCCTCATATCAGACAAAATAGACTTTAAAGTAAAGAAGATTCTAAGAGACAAGGCAGGTCACTACATCATGATTAAGGGATCTATCCAAGAGGAAGACATGAATATCTACACACCCAACACAGGGGCACCTCAATACATAAGACAGGTACTTTCAGACATAAAAGAAGAAATCAACAATAACACAATAATAGTAGGAGACTTTAACACTCCTCTCACACCAATGGACAGATCAACAAAACAGAAAATTAATAAAGAAACACAAGCCTTAAATGCCACACTGGAAAAAATGGACCTCATCGATATCTTTAGGACGTTCCATCCAAAAGCAGAAGAATACACTTTCTTCTCAAGTGCTCACAGAACATTCTCCAAGATAGACCACATCTTGGGCCACAAATCTAACCTCAGTCAGTTCAAGAAAACCGAAATTATACCAACCATCTTCTCGGACCACAATGCAATGAGACTGGAGATCAATTACCAGAAAAAAAAAACCCTAAAAACAGGAACACATGGAGATTAAACAATACATTCCTAAAAAACCAACTGATCATTGAGGAAATCAAAGGAGAAATTAAACAATTCCTAGAAGAAAATGACAATGAACACACGACAGTGCAAAACCTATGGGATACTGCAAAAGCAGTTCTAAGAGGGAAATTTATAGCAATACAATCCCACCTCAAGAAACTAGGAAAATATGAAGCAGATGACCTAACCCTCCGCTTAAAACAGTTGGAGAAAGAAGAACAAAAGCATCCCAAAGCCAGCAGAAGAAGAGAATTCATAAAGATCAGAGCAGAAATAAATACAAGAGTAGGAGAAGCCTTACAAATCAAACCCCAAATTTCTAAGAAGATGACAATAGGAACATTCGTATCAATAATTACTTTGAACGTAAACGGACTAAATGCTCCAACCAAACGACATAGGCTGGCTGAATGGATCCAGAAGCAAGATCCATATATATGCTGTTT
This sequence comes from Tragulus kanchil, assembly GCA_022376925.1. Classification (NCBI taxonomy): domain Eukaryota; kingdom Metazoa; phylum Chordata; class Mammalia; order Artiodactyla; family Tragulidae; genus Tragulus; species Tragulus kanchil. The sequence continues at coordinate 7,847,712 of JAIOJX010000026.1, read as the reverse complement.
ACAAGAGACCCACTTCAGACCTAGAGACACTCATAGACTGAAAGTGAAAGGCTGGAAAAAGATATTCCATACAAATGGAAATCAAAAGAAAGCTGGAGTAGCAATCCTCATATCAGACAAAATAGACTTTAAAGTAAAGAAGATTCTAAGAGACAAGGCAGGTCACTACATCATGATTAAGGGATCTATCCAAGAGGAAGACATGAATATCTACACACCCAACACAGGGGCACCTCAATACATAAGACAGGTACTTTCAGACATAAAAGAAGAAATCAACAATAACACAATAATAGTAGGAGACTTTAACACTCCTCTCACACCAATGGACAGATCAACAAAACAGAAAATTAATAAAGAAACACAAGCCTTAAATGCCACACTGGAAAAAATGGACCTCATCGATATCTTTAGGACGTTCCATCCAAAAGCAGAAGAATACACTTTCTTCTCAAGTGCTCACAGAACATTCTCCAAGATAGACCACATCTTGGGCCACAAATCTAACCTCAGTCAGTTCAAGAAAACCGAAATTATACCAACCATCTTCTCGGACCACAATGCAATGAGACTGGAGATCAATTACCAGAAAAAAAAAACCCTAAAAACAGGAACACATGGAGATTAAACAATACATTCCTAAAAAACCAACTGATCATTGAGGAAATCAAAGGAGAAATTAAACAATTCCTAGAAGAAAATGACAATGAACACACGACAGTGCAAAACCTATGGGATACTGCAAAAGCAGTTCTAAGAGGGAAATTTATAGCAATACAATCCCACCTCAAGAAACTAGGAAAATATGAAGCAGATGACCTAACCCTCCGCTTAAAACAGTTGGAGAAAGAAGAACAAAAGCATCCCAAAGCCAGCAGAAGAAGAGAATTCATAAAGATCAGAGCAGAAATAAATGAGAAAGAAACAAAAGAAACAATAGTAAAGATAAATAAAACAAAAAGCTGGTTCTTTGAAAAGGTAAACAAAATTGACAAGCCACTGGCCAGACTCATTAAGAAAAAGAGAGAGAAGAACCAGATCAACAAAATCAAAAATGAAAAAGGAGAGATTACAACAGATAATGCAGAAATCCAAAGGATTCTAAGAGACTATTATGAGCAACTCTATGGCAACAAACTGGACAACCTGGAAGAAATGGACAGTTTCTTGGACAGGATTAATCTCCCAAGACTGAGCCAGGAAGAAACAGAAATTTTGAACAACCCAATCACAAGCTCAGAAATCGAATTTTTGATTAAAAATCTACCCAACAATAAAAGCCCAGGGCCAGATGACTTCACAGCCAAATTCTACCAAGCATTTAAAGAAGAGCTAATGCCTGGCCTTCTAAAACTCTTTCGAAAAATTGCACATGAAGGAACACTTCCAAACACATTCTACGAGGCCACCATCACCGTGATACCCAAACCAGGCAAAGACAACACAAAAAAGGAATACTATAGGCCAATTTCTCTGATGAACTTAGATGCCAAGATCCTCAACAAAATCCTAGCAAACAGAATTCAACGACACATCAAAAAACTCATACCTCATGATCAAGTCGGGTTCATCCCAGGCATGCAAGGCTTCTTCAACATCCACAAATCAATCAACGTGATACACCATATCAACAAGTTGAAAGACAAAAATCATATGATCATTTCAATAGATGCAGTAAAAGCCTTCGACAAAGTACAACATCCATTTATGATAAAAACTCTTCAGAAAATGGGCATAGAAGGAACCTATCTCAACATAATAAAAGCCATCTATGAGAAGCCTACAGCGAACATTATTGTTAATGGTGAAAAACTGAAAGCATTCCCTCTAAGATCAGGAATAAGACAGGGGTGCCCACTTTCACCACTACTATTCAACATAGTCCTGGAAGTCCTAGCAACAGCAATAAGAGAAGAGAAAGAAATCAAAGGAATCCAGATTGGAAAGGAAGAAGTCAAGCTCTCTCTTTTTGCAGACGACATGATATTATACATAGAAAATCCCAAAGACACGGTTACAAAGCTACTAGAGCTAATCAATGAATTCAGCAAAGTCGCAGGATACAAAGTCAACACACAGAAGTCACTGGCATTCCTATACACAAACAATGACAAATCAGAAAACGAAATCAAAGAGGCAATCCCCTTCACCATTGCAACCAAAAGAATCAAATATCTAGGAATAAACCTGCCCAAAGAAACAAAAGAATTGTACACAGAAAATTACAAGACACTCATGAGAGACATTAAAGAAGACTTAAACAGATGGAGAGATATTCCATGTTCCTGGGTTGGAAGAATCAATATTGTGAAAATGACCATACTACCAAATATCATCTACAGATTCAATGCAATACCTATTCAACTACCATTGACATTTTTCACAGAACTAGACCAAATAATAACACAGTTCATATGGAAACACAAAAGACCTCGAATAGCCAAAGCCATCCTGAGAAAGAAGAACGGAGTTGGAGGGATCAGCCTCCCTAACTTCAGACTCTACTACAAAGCAACAATTATCAAGACAGTATGGTACTGGCACAAAAACAGAACTATAGATCAATGGAACAAGATCGAGAACCCAGAGATCAACCCACGTACCTATGGGTACCTTATTTTTGACAAAGGAGGAGAAACTATAAAATGGGACAAAGACAGCCTCTTCAACAAATGGTGCTGGGAAAATTGGACAGCTACATGCCAAAAAATGAAGTTGGAACATTCCCTGACCCCATACACAAAGATCAACTCAAAATGGATTAAAGACCTAAATGGAAGACCAGAAACCATCAAACTCTTAGAGGAGAATATAGGCAAAACACTCAAGGACATCAATCAAAACAAATCTTCTCTGACCCACCTACTAAAATAGTGGAACTGAAAAGAAAAGTGAACACGTGGGACCTCATGAAACTTAAAAGCTTTTGTACAGCAAAAGAAATCACCAAAAAGTTGAACAGACACCCCACAGAATGGGAGAAAATCATAGCAAATGAAACCATAGACAAAGAATTAATCTCCAAAATCTACAAGCAACTCAGACAACTCAACACAGGGAAAATGAGCAGCCCAATCAAAAAATGGGAAAAAGATCTAAAGAGACACCTCTCCATAGAGGACATACAGATGGCCCAAGAGCACATGAAACGATACTCAACCTTGCTTATTATCAGAGAAATGCAAATTAAAACCACAATGAGATACCACCTCACATCCGTCAGAATGGCCATCTTCAAAAATTCTGCAGACAATAAATGCTGGAGAGGGTGTGGAGAAAAGGGAACCCTCTTGCATTGCTGGTGGGAATGTAAATTAATACAACCTCTATGGAAGACAATATGGAGATTCCTTAAAAAACTAAAAATAGACGCACCCTATGACCCAGCAATCCCACTATTAAGCCTATATCCTGATGAAATCAAAACTGAAAGAGGCACCTGTACCCCAATGTTCATTGCAGCTTGCAGCTCTCTATACAATAGCCAGAACATGGAAGCAACCTAGATGTCCATCGACAAATGAATGGATCCAGAAGCTCTGGTACATATATACAATGGAATACTATTCAGCTGTTAAAAGAAATGCAGAAGACTCAGTCCTAATGAGGTGGCTGGCTCTACAACCTATCATAAAAAGTGAAGTAAGTCTAAAAGAGAAAGACAAGTATAGTATACTAACTCATATATATGGGATCTAGTAAGATGGTCATGATAACATACGTAGCGAACTTATGAAAAAACAGAGAATAGACATAAAGACGTTGTGGAGACCGAACAGTGGGAGGGAGGCATGGAGGGAGTAACATGGAAGCCTATACTGTCATGTGTGGAAAAGATAGCTATTGTCATTGTGCTAGGGGAATAGGAGTACCTACAACCACTTGGAGCGATGGTCTGGAGGGATGGGAGGGGGGGAACTGGGTGGGGGGAGGGTCCAAGGATATGCATATGAATGATCTGGGAACATACATGTAAAAAATAAACAAATAAATAAATAAATAAATTAAAAAAAAAAAAAGAGTAGAAATATTTCATTGTTTTAATGGTGGCTTATTTCACCCTATATGTAAATTATAAGAATAATGACTATCATTTATTCAATTCTGTTTGTGAGCACTGGGCTAGTGAATTACATGGATTTTCTAAATTAGTTCCCTCATAAGTACTACGCATGCATAGGTTTTATTTACATCTCTATTTTATCAGAGTGAAGAGGAGGTTTGGAGGCTGAAAAACTTACACCCAAAGCTGAGAAGTGGTTAAACTGGGATTAGAATCAATATTCTACCCAATAAACCAGTCAGCCAAAACTAAATGTTTGGGTGCAGTTTTCATTATCATCCATAAAGATTCTGGCTGATTATGTCATAGTTCATTTGCAATCTTTGTGTAATGAATCTCTTGTTAAACCCTGCAAAACAAATTTCACATATACACAGTACAAGAAACAATAATGCTGAATAATTAAAATGTTTGCTGTGCTGAACAGACGCACCCTATGACCCAGCAATCCCACTATTAAGCCTATATCCTGATGAAATCAAAACTGAAAGAGGCACCTGTACCCCAATGTTCATTGCAGCTTGCAGCTCTCTATACAATAGCCAGAACATGGAAGCAACCTAGATGTCCATCGACAAATGAATGGATCCAGAAGCTCTGGTACATATATACAATGGAATACTATTCAGCTGTTAAAAGAAATGCAGAAGACTCAGTCCTAATGAGGTGGCTGGCTCTACAACCTATCATAAAAAGTGAAGTAAGTCTAAAAGAGAAAGACAAGTATAGTATACTAACTCATATATATGGGATCTAGTAAGATGGTCATGATAACATACGTAGCGAACTTATGAAAAAACAGAGAATAGACATAAAGACATTGTGGAGACCGAACAGTGGGAGGGAGGCATGGAGGGAGTAACATGGAAGCCTATACTGTCATGTGTGGAAAAGATAGCTATTGTCATTGTGCTAGGGGAATAGGAGTACCTACAACCACTTGGAGCGATGGTCTGGAGGGATGGGAGGGGGGGAACTGGGTGGGGGGAGGGTCCAAGGATATGCATATGAATGATCTGGGAACATACATGTAAAAAATAAACAAATAAATAAATAAATAAATTAAAAAAAAAAAAAGAGTAGAAATATTTCATTGTTTTAATGGTGGCTTATTTCACCCTATATGTAAATTATAAGAATAATGACTATCATTTATTCAATTCTGTTTGTGAGCACTGGGCTAGTGAATTACATGGATTTTCTAAATTAGTTCCCTCATAAGTACTACGCATGCATAGGTTTTATTTACATCTCTATTTTATCAGAGTGAAGAGGAGGTTTGGAGGCTGAAAAACTTACACCCAAAGCTGAGAAGTGGTTAAACTGGGATTAGAATCAATATTCTACCCAATAAACCAGTCAGCCAAAACTAAATGTTTGGGTGCAGTTTTCATTATCATCCATAAAGATTCTGGCTGATTATGTCATAGTTCATTTGCAATCTTTGTGTAATGAATCTCTTGTTAAACCCTGCAAAACAAATTTCACATATACACAGTACAAGAAACAATAATGCCTGAATAATTAAAATGTTTGCTGTGCTGAACAAAGGAAGTATATGATTGGGATAAATATCTTGCAGCAGTCTAAGGTTGCACACTTTGAGTTACAAATCAATAACTTATACATTCTGTATAAAGTTACTTCTCATGGGATGATAAGACCTCCTCCTTTAACCCAAATGCCTCTCTTCTCCTAATATTCTTGAGAACTGAGAAGAAAAACTGCAGTTTCTGAACTCGGGCACAAGACTGGGAGTTTGTACTAGTCTAAAAGACACTTATAAGTCAAGTAACGTATTTCAGTAAATAAAAGATGATTTCAGACAGCTCAGAATTCTAGATGTTTCACCTTTTGAAGAAATGCATGTAACAAAAACAGCAAATATCTTGATTTCTGGAAATATGAATATGATCTCCACCGAGAGCCTACATGCACTTTTGGACTTTGGTTCTTGCGAAGATAGTAGAAGTTTCATGACACCTCAAGGCAATGAGAAAATCTTCATTACCATGGAATATGCACTTGTGGTATAAATGTATGAGACTTAGGACCTTATCACTCCTCTCTCTACACTTTCTAGATTTGGCATCTATTGGATGGATTTAGTCAGTATTAGATATTTTTCCCAAACAATTTGTTGCATTGGAAAAAGACAAATAACAGCATACAAAACACACAGACTTATATTCTGAAAGCAGGAGAGGAGGGAAAATTAACTTCTTTTTAAACTCTAGCAAGAACTGAAGCTTTGAGGTCACAATTTCCTTGTTTGCACATATAATTATATGACACAGCTATTATGAACTGCTTCACTACTTTGATCTCATATAGATAAATTTTATATCAATAGATATAAAATTTAAAACATTGCAGGGTCTAACTTTATTTGCTCAGTTATATAAACCACCTATAGCTAAACATTGATGGGGGATTGGAGGTGAGTAGACTAAGTAAAATTTGCTCTAGCTTTAATTTTATATGTGACGTTTGTAAATTACATATTCTCAAATCCATTTTTTGAATAAAACCTATTATAAATTTATAAAGAGCAGTTAGCCACCTCTAAAATTAAATCCAGAAAACTCATAGGATGAAGGAGACCTCCTAGGTCATCAAGCCCATTCATTTTGCCTCTGGACATAACACTAGTAGATTATAAATTATTATCATGAGTCTGCTCAAAAATTCTCACTTTTCCCTTTGTCTCTCAAACTTGAAATTATTCCACTTCAGCTCTCTCACCTGTCTCTAGCTGACTTGGTAAAGATGTGATTGCAATATTCCCTACCTGGAAAACACATTTGAAAACAAGTTGAAGAAAAGCAACTAGAAACAATTCAGGCAAATTAGGATTCTGTAATAATTGTGGATGATGGAAGAGTTCAGGCTTGGCTATTAAAAGACACTTATAAGTCAAGTAACATTTCGTGTTCCTTGCCGAAGAAATGCATGTAACAAAAACAGCAAATATCTTGATTTCTGGAAATATGAATATGATCTCCACCGAGAGCCTACATGCACTTTTGGACTTTGGTTCTTGCGAAGATAGTAGAAGTTTCATGACACCTCAAGGCAATGAGAAAATCTTCATTACCATGGAATATGCACTTGTGGTATAAATGTATGAGACTTAGGACCTTATCACTCCTCTCTCTACACTTTCTAGATTTGGCATCTATTGGATGGATTTAGTCAGTATTAGATATTTTTCCCAAACAATTTGTTGCATTGGAAAAAGACAAATAACAGCATACAAAACACACAGACTTATATTCTGAAAGCAGGAGAGGAGGGAAAATTAACTTCTTTTTAAACTCTAGCAAGAACTGAAGCTTTGAGGTCACAATTTCCTTGTTTGCACATATAATTATATGACACAGCTATTATGAACTGCTTCACTACTTTGATCTCATATAGATAAATTTTATATCAATAGATATAAAATTTAAAACATTGCAGGGTCTAACTTTATTTGCTCAGTTATATAAACCACCTATAGCTAAACATTGATGGGGGATTGGAGGTGAGTAGACTAAGTAAAATTTGCTCTAGCTTTAATTTTATATGTGACGTTTGTAAATTACATATTCTCAAATCCATTTTTTGAATAAAACCTATTATAAATTTATAAAGAGCAGTTAGCCACCTCTAAAATTAAATCCAGAAAACTCATAGGATGAAGGAGACCTCCTAGGTCATCAAGCCCATTCATTTTTGCCTCTGGACATAACACTAGTAGATTATAAATTATTATCATGAGTCTGCTCAAAAATTCTCACTTTTCCCTTTGTCTCTCAAACTTGAAATTATTCCACTTCAGCTCTCTCACCTGTCTCTAGCTGACTTGGTAAAGATGTGATTGCAATATTCCCTACCTGGAAAACACATTTGAAAACAAGTTGAAGAAAAGCAACTAGAAACAATTCAGGCAAATTAGGATTCTGTAATAATTGTGGATGATGGAAGAGTTCAGGCTTGGCTATTAAACCTGAGATTGATTCCTCATTTTTTAACTCATTTGATCAGAGATTCTCAAGCTTTATCACTGGAGAGTTTGTTAAACCTTGTCTCGGCCACTCTGAAGGAGTCTCTCTCTCTCAGAAGGTCTCAGTGAGGCTGAGGATTTGCAGATCTATCACATTTCTAGGTGATTCCAAAGATGTTGAGAGGGGGTGGGGATGGCACTTTGAGATCTTCTGCCAAGGTTCACAGGCTGACGTGTTTCCTACTGGCCAAACTTCAGTTCCCTGATCTCTAAAGGGAATACCGTTATCGTTACAGTCTTACTGTCAAGATGAATGCTCTGAGCATGTTCCTGGCACAAAGTTTTTGCTTAAAAAATGTTTATTCACGTTTGTGGGGGATCCTGGTGCTAAACCATTAGTAGATGACCTGCTTCTGGCTTAGGGTTTCGTATGTAGCAGAGCAGCTCCCTTGCTGCAATCTATTGAAAGTCAGCCCTCAACACAAGGGTTTGTAAAAAGAAAAAAATTTAAAAAAAAAGAAAAAAGAAATATCAAAAATAAAAAAAAGAAGAAATAAAAATGTTTGTTTATTCACAGCCCTACATCAGTTTACACCCCTGAAATGGTTAGGACAACATAAATAATCTATATTTGACAAAAATACAGGTATAGATACAGACGGAGGGTTTTTGTTTGCTAGCTTGTTTGCTTTTTGTCTGATCACTGTGATTTGATTATTCCTGAAGTTTTCATTTGTCTTAAAAAGTAATTTATCCATTTTAGCCACCTCTAAAATTAAATCCAGAAAACTCATAGGATGAAGGAGACCTCCTAGGTCATCAAGCCCATTCATTTTTGCCTCTGGACATAACACTAGTAGATTATAAATTATTATCATGAGTCTGCTCAAAAATTCTCACTTTTCCCTTTGTCTCTCAAACTTGAAATTATTCCACTTCAGCTCTCTCACCTGTCTCTAGCTGACTTGGTAAAGATGTGATTGCAATATTCCCTACCTGGAAAACACATTTGAAAACAAGTTGAAGAAAAGCAACTAGAAACAATTCAGGCAAATTAGGATTCTGTAATAATTGTGGATGATGGAAGAGTTCAGGCTTGGCTATTAAACCTGAGATTGATTCCTCATTTTTTAACTCATTTGATCAGAGATTCTCAAGCTTTATCACTGGAGAGTTTGTTAAACCTTGTCTCGGCCACTCTGAAGGAGTCTCTCTCTCTCAGAAGGTCTCAGTGAGGCTGAGGATTTGCAGATCTATCACATTTCTAGGTGATTCCAAAGATGTTGAGAGGGGGTGGGGATGGCACTTTGAGATCTTCTGCCAAGGTTCACAGGCTGACGTGTTTCCTACTGGCCAAACTTCAGTTCCCTGATCTCTAAAGGGAATACCGTTATCGTTACAGTCTTACTGTCAAGATGAATGCTCTGAGCATGTTCCTGGCACAAAGTTTTTGCTTAAAAAATGTTTATTCACGTTTGTGGGGGATCCTGGTGCTAAACCATTAGTAGATGACCTGCTTCTGGCTTAGGGTTTCGTATGTAGCAGAGCAGCTCCCTTGCTGCAATCTATTGAAAGTCAGCCCTCAACACAAGGGTTTGTAAAAAGAAAAAAATTTAAAAAAAAAGAAAAAAGAAATATCAAAAATAAAAAAAAGAAGAAATAAAAATGTTTGTTTATTCACAGCCCTACATCAGTTTACACCCCTGAAATGGTTAGGACAACATAAATAATCTATATTTGACAAAAATACAGGTATAGATACAGACGGAGGGTTTTTGTTTGCTAGCTTGTTTGCTTTTTGTCTGATCACTGTGATTTGATTATTCCTGAAGTTTTCATTTGTCTTAAAAAGTAATTTTGATTGCTCTTTTTATTACATTTTTTTATCCCTCACATAAAAAATTCAATATGAAATTCACATAAGCCACAAATTTCTGAGATCCTGATATCCATGATTTACAGATAGAATTTGGAGGCTTGATCGTTTCTTACAGATCATCCAGGCAACCTGTTCATTTTACAGATGGAAAAACTTGTCCAAAATCACAAACCCAATTAGTGAGTGATTAGATTCCATGTCACTCAGGTCAAACCAGCCTGGTGCTGGGTCACTACCTCCTGAAAAAGACTTTACAACCTCCAATTTGTTTTCTTACTATTTAGCAGTATTTTTATTAAATAATAAATTGGCAGGAAGGAAAGGTAAGCTAACCTCATGAGGCTAAAGTGACTATATTTGGCTTTTCCAGTGACCTCCCATAGGGCAGGCATGGCACAAGTTGTTAGTGTTTCTAATGCCTGAGTATATTGTATTTAAAATGGGGAAATTCATCCATAGTAGGCATGGAAAACAAACCTGGTCCCTAGGCAGTGACTGAGAGAGCATCTGAGGACCTGGGTGAGGGCAGTGTTCACTCCTACTAGGATAGGAAGTGTGGGTCAGCAGCCCAAGGCAGGTGCTCAGGTGAAGGCCCCTCCTATGGATTTCTACCATCACCATGCCTTCTCCAGGCTCTCATTTGGACTCTTGTTGCTGAGCAATGATGGTATCTTCCCTCCAGTCTGCAGGAAGTGGTGTTCTGGTACCCACAGACTGTGATGCCCAGGCCCCAGGGATGAGATCTTCACGGGAGGGTAGCAGGCCCATGTCTACGGGGTCAAATTTACAACCTCTTCTTAGGCTTAAGAAAATGAATAACATTCACCCTTATCATTTCCCTTAGCATCATTAGAAAAGTTTTGTCTATTCCTTTGGGAAGAAAACACAGGGTCTTTTTTTTTGGACTAATACTGCGCTGTATTGTGAATTTCTTTCCAAATACTTCTATATGAAGGTGACCTTGTAATAAAAGGTCTTCTTAGGGTTAGAGATACAGGTATAATACAGACGGAGGGTTTTTGTTTGCTAGCTTGTTTGCTTTTTGTCTGATCACTGTGATTTGATTATTCCTGAAGTTTTCATTTGTCTTAAAAAGTAATTTTGATTGCTCTTTTATTACATTTTTATCCCTCACATAAAAAATTCAATATGAAATTCACATAAGCCACAAATTTCTGAGATCCTGATATCCATGATTTACAGATAGAATTTGGAGGCTTGATCGTTTCTTACAGATCATCCAGGCAACCTGTTCATTTTACAGATGGAAAAACTTGTCCAAAATCACAAACCCAATTAGTGAGTGATTAGATTCCATGTCACTCAGGTCAAACCAGCCTGGTGCTGGGTCACTACCTCCTGAAAAAGACTTTACAACCTCCAATTTGTTTTCTTACTATTTAGCAGTATTTTTATTAAATAATAAATTGGCAGGAAGGAAAGGTAAGCTAACCTCATGAGGCTAAAGTGACTATATTTGGCTTTTCCAGTGACCTCCCATAGGGCAGGCATGGCACAAGTTGTTAGTGTTTCTAATGCCTGAGTATATTGTATTTAAAATGGGGAAATTCATCCATAGTAGGCATGGAAAACAAACCTGGTCCCTAGGCAGTGACTGAGAGAGCATCTGAGGACCTGGGTGAGGGCAGTGTTCACTCCTACTAGGATAGGAAGTGTGGGTCAGCAGCCCAAGGCAGGTGCTCAGGTGAAGGCCCCTCCTATGGATTTCTACCATCACCATGCCTTCTCCAGGCTCTCATTTGGACTCTTGTTGCTGAGCAATGATGGTATCTTCCCTCCAGTCTGCAGGAAGTGGTGTTCTGGTACCCACAGACTGTGATGCCCAGGCCCCAGGGATGAGATCTTCACGGGAGGGTAGCAGGCCCATGTCTACGGGGTCAAATTTACAACCTCTTCTTAGGCTTAAGAAAATGAATAACATTCACCCTTATCATTTCCCTTAGCATCATTAGAAAAGTTTTGTCTATTCCTTTGGGAAGAAAACACAGGGTCTTTTTTTTTGGACTAATACTGAGCTGTATTGTGAATTTCTTTCCAAATACTTCTATATGAAGGTGACTTTGGAATAAAAGGTCTTCTAAGGGTTAGAGATTTCTAGGGGTTTTCAGCAATAGTCCTGCACCAGATTTCCTTGTCTCCTAACACACTGTTTTTGTGATAGAGGCATTTTATCTCTTTTTGTACCCTGGTAATCATGACCATTATGGCACAGCATAGAAATGAGAGACAGAAATCTCAAACATCAGTAAATGAAAAAAACCCTTCAATGTCTCTATTTCCCTATTGCTGGGGTCTTATTTATGCTATTAGTAAAGCCATCTAAGAATGGAGCAAAGTCCAGTCTGGAAATATTAACCCTTACTGCCATCAAGGGAAAAGGGCAAAGTGACCATTGAGGACTGAATGTTTATGTCCTCCCAAATTCACATACTGAAATCCTAATTCTCAGTGTGATGGATTTGAAGATGAGGTCTTTGGGAAATAATTGGTAAGATAAGATCATAGGGTGGAGCCCCCATGATGGGATTAATCCCTAAGGAAAAGATGAAGAGACACCAGGTCTTCCTTTCTGCTCTCCACTGTATAAGCAGGTAACATCGAGAAGACCCTCAGCAACCAAGGAAGAGGTTTATCACCCAACACAGAGCCTTCTTGGGCCTTGATGTTAGATGTCTCAGCCTCCACAACTGTGAGAAATAAATAGTCAGGTATTTAAACTCTTCCACTGCCCTCCACCCTGAGTCTGTGGTGATTTTTTTAAAGCAGCCCCAGCTGACTAACACAGGAACTGATGTCAAGAAGCCTCAAGAAAAGAGGTCTATCAATATTTTATTTCCATTAGTTACAGGAGAAAATAGTAAATGCATTGGTTTAGATTGTGGCATGAAAGAGTATATTTTGCTGTACAGAAGAATCTTCTCAAAGGGAGGAAATGATTACCATTAAGTTTTGTGAGGTTGACTCTTCAGAAGAGAAAGGGACTCATGAAAAGACATACTCAGGAGAGATGGGGCTTTATAGATCACTAAATTCCATTTCTTATCCTAGGTGGTGTTACATCAGTATTTGTCAACTATTGCCAAATGATACATGTGTTTTTGTAAACTGTTTTTGCATGCTCACTCTATTTCATAATATTTTGTAGAGCCTTGTAATAGAGATTCGATGGCTGATAGAATTTCTGTCTGAAATCTTGAAAAATCCAACTGTATTATATTAACAATAAAAAAGGCGAAAAATGTCCGTGTTCCTTATCACTCACCACAGTGCCCAGTGCTGGGGAAGCGGAAGTTGTGTGGGGAGCCGGCTCGGGCCTCGCCTCTTAGACTTTCTAGGGCTTGAGGTCTGTCGGAGGGAGGAGGTGGCGAGCGAGAAGCATCCGGGGCAGCTGATCCTCAGCAACTCTCCCGCTGACTTCTGTGTGACGTTACCCACCGCTGCTGTTGGTTGAAGTATCTGACATCGGTGTGACAAAGAAATGGTTATGGAGAAGCCTAGTCCCCTGCTGGTAGAGCGGGGATTTGTGAGGCAATATTATACTTTGCTGAATAAAGCGCCAAAATGACAAGTTTATTGGGAAATAATTGGTAAGATAAGATCATAGGGTGGAGCCCCCATGATGGGATTAATCCCTAAGGAAAAGATGAAGAGACACCAGGTCTTCCTTTCTGCTCTCCACTGTATAAGCAGGTAACATCGAGAAGACCCTCAGCAACCAAGGAAGAGGTTTATCACCCAACACAGAGCCTTCTTGGGCCTTGATGTTAGATGTCTCAGCCTCCACAACTGTGAGAAATAAATAGTCAGGTATTTAAACTCTTCCACTGCCCTCCACCCTGAGTCTGTGGTGATTTTTTTAAAGCAGCCCCAGCTGACTAACACAGGAACTGATGTCAAGAAGCCTCAAGAAAAGAGGTCTATCAATATTTTATTTCCATTAGTTACAGGAGAAAATAGTAAATGCATTGGTTTAGATTGTGGCATGAAAGAGTATATTTTGCTGTACAGAAGAATCTTCTCAAAGGGAGGAAATGATTACCATTAAGTTTTGTGAGGTTGACTCTTCAGAAGAGAAAGGGACTCATGAAAAGACATACTCAGGAGAGATGGGGCTTTATAGATCACTAAATTCCATTTCTTATCCTAGGTGGTGTTACATCAGTATTTGTCAACTATTGCCAAATGATACATGTGTTTTTGTAAACTGTTTTTGCATGCTCACTCTATTTCATAATATTTTGTAGAGCCTTGTAATAGAGATTCGATGGCTGATAGAATTTCTGTCTGAAATCTTGAAAAATCCAACTGTATTATATTAACAATAAAAAAGGCGAAAAATGTCCGTGTTCCTTATCACTCACCACAGTGCCCAGTGCTGGGGAAGCGGAAGTTGTGTGGGGAGCCGGCTCGGGCCTCGCCTCTTAGACTTTCTAGGGCTTGAGGTCTGTCGGAGGGAGGAGGTGGCGAGCGAGAAGCATCCGGGGCAGCTGATCCTCAGCAACTCTCCCGCTGACTTCTGTGTGACGTTACCCACCGCTGCTGTTGGTTGAAGTATCTGACATCGGTGTGACAAAGAAATGGTTATGGAGAAGCCTAGTCCCCTGCTGGTAGAGCGGGGATTTGTGAGGCAATATTATACTTTGCTGAATAAAGCGCCAGAATATTTACACAGGTTTTATGGCAGGAATTCTTCGTATGTTCATGGTGGGGTAGATACTAGTGGAAAGCCCCAGGAAGCTGTTTATGGCCAAAATGATACACATCACAAAGTGTTATCTCTGAACTTCAGTGAATGTCATACTAAAATTCGTCATGTGGATGCTCATGCAACCTTGAGTGATGGAGTAGTGGTCCAGGTCATGGATTTGCTGTCTAATAGTGAACAGCCAGAGAGGAAGTTTATGCAGACCTTCGTTCTGGCTCCTGAAGGATCTGTTCCAAATAAGTTTTATGTTCACAATGATATGTTTTGTTATGAAGATGAAGTATTTGGTGATTCTGTACCAGAGCTTGATGAAGAATCAGAAGATGATGTAGAAGAGGAACAAGAAGAAAGGCAACCGTCTCCAAAACCTGTGCAAGAGAATGCTAATAGTGGTTACTATGAAGCTCACCCAGTGACTAATGGCATAGAAGAGCCTTTAGAAGAATCCTCTCATGAACCTGAACCTGAGCCAGAATCTGAAACAAAGACTGAAAAGCTGAAACTGCAAATGGAAGAGAAGAACTTGGAAGAGTTAGAGGTGAAGTCTACCTTTTTCCCTCCTGCTGAACTGGTGTCTCTGCCATAGGGACCACCAAAGCTGAGAGTGGAAGCTAAACCAGAAGTTCAATCTCAGCCACCTCGTGTGCATGAACAATGACCTAGAGAATGACATGGTTTCCCTCCTAGAGGACCACGACCAGGCAGAGGAGATACTGAACAAAATAAATCTGACAACCATAGAATAATTCGCTATCCAGATAGTCATCAGCTCTTTGTTGGTAACTTGTCACATGATATTGATGAAAATGAACTGAAAGAGTTCTTCATGAGTTTTGGAAATGTTGTGGAACTTCACATAAACACCGAGTGTTGGGGGAATGCTTCCAGATTTTGGTTTTGTGGTTTTTGATGACTCAACCAGTTCAGGCAATCTTAATTGCAAAATCAATTATGTTTCGAGGAAGTACGTTTAAATGTGGAAGAGGAAAAGACAAGAAGCCTAGTCCCCTGCTGGTAGAGCGGGGATTTGTGAGGCAATATTATACTTTGCTGAATAAAGCGCCAGAATATTTACACAGGTTTTATGGCAGGAATTCTTCGTATGTTCATGGTGGGGTAGATACTAGTGGAAAGCCCCAGGAAGCTGTTTATGGCCAAAATGATACACATCACAAAGTGTTATCTCTGAACTTCAGTGAATGTCATACTAAAATTCGTCATGTGGATGCTCATGCAACCTTGAGTGATGGAGTAGTGGTCCAGGTCATGGATTTGCTGTCTAATAGTGAACAGCCAGAGAGGAAGTTTATGCAGACCTTCGTTCTGGCTCCTGAAGGATCTGTTCCAAATAAGTTTTATGTTCACAATGATATGTTTTGTTATGAAGATGAAGTATTTGGTGATTCTGTACCAGAGCTTGATGAAGAATCAGAAGATGATGTAGAAGAGGAACAAGAAGAAAGGCAACCGTCTCCAAAACCTGTGCAAGAGAATGCTAATAGTGGTTACTATGAAGCTCACCCAGTGACTAATGGCATAGAAGAGCCTTTAGAAGAATCCTCTCATGAACCTGAACCTGAGCCAGAATCTGAAACAAAGACTGAAAAGCTGAAACTGCAAATGGAAGAGAAGAACTTGGAAGAGTTAGAGGTGAAGTCTACCTTTTTCCCTCCTGCTGAACTGGTGTCTCTGCCATAGGGACCACCAAAGCTGAGAGTGGAAGCTAAACCAGAAGTTCAATCTCAGCCACCTCGTGTGCATGAACAATGACCTAGAGAATGACATGGTTTCCCTCCTAGAGGACCACGACCAGGCAGAGGAGATACTGAACAAAATAAATCTGACAACCATAGAATAATTCGCTATCCAGATAGTCATCAGCTCTTTGTTGGTAACTTGTCACATGATATTGATGAAAATGAACTGAAAGAGTTCTTCATGAGTTTTGGAAATGTTGTGGAACTTCACATAAACACCGAGTGTTGGGGGAATGCTTCCAGATTTTGGTTTTGTGGTTTTTGATGACTCAACCAGTTCAGGCAATCTTAATTGCAAAATCAATTATGTTTCGAGGGGAAGTACGTTTAAATGTGGAAGAGGAAAAGACAAGAACTGCCAGAAAGGGAGAAACTTGAGGTAGTGGTGATGATCGCAGGGATATTAGGCACAATGATTTAGGCCCTGGTGGTCCCTGTGGAATAGTGGGTGGTGGAATGATGAGAGACTGAGATGGAAGAGGACCCCTGCCAAGAGATGGCATGGCAGAGAAACTTGACTCTGGGAGAGGAGCTGGGCAGATGGAAGGCCGCTTCACAGGACAGCATCACTGAGGCTCCACTGTTGGCCAACTCTTGGCAGTGGTATATTATTCATCGTGTTTGCATTCTTGTTCATTTTTCTTGGCTTTAGAATGTGACACAGCCTTTTTGAGCATTTCTTTGATGTGAAAAGCATCTTTTGGTTATCAGTTAAATTATTTCCCCAATTTTACAACAGGATTTGCATTGTTAATTTATAAATCTAAACCTGGAGAATTAAGGACTGAGAACTGACCATATCTTAAACTATCTACAACAAAACGAACTTAAAAGGACATGCCCAATAAATAAAAAAAAAAAAAAAAAAAAAGGACATGCCCAACTGAATTCAGATCCTCTGAGTCAAAAAAAAAAATCCTCTGCTGCACATTTTGTTTAAGTGTTACTGTTTCTGCCTCTTATTGTTGGAAACACAGATAGTGCAATTTGTGCAATTGGGAAAAAAAAGGTGAAATAAGATGTCTTTAATAGCACATTTCTATAATTTTTATGACCTTTGATTTCTCACTTGGCCTTCCCCAACAGGCTGAATTTCTTGGGTGCTTTTTTAAATAACTCACAATGATCATTTATTAGATTCTAGTTATTTAGTATGTGCCAAGGTTTTCAGAAACAACTAAAAGAAGCAAAGAAAAATGTGTAACTATTTTATTTTGAAAATGAATTATCAGAAAGCACCATTCAGGCTGAGTAGCAGTTGCATAACTTGGTTTGTATCAACCCAAAACTATGAAGAAAAAAATGGAAGGAAGAAAGGAGAGAAAGGGATGGTGGAAAGGAAAGAACTATTTATAGCTTGTTGAGTGCTAGATGCTTTCATTCAGAACATTATATTTACTACTCAAGGACCATGAGAATTTTTTTTTTTTTTTTAAAGGGGGAAAGAGATTTCAAGAGAGTTTCTTGTAGTCCTTCAATATGATAGCACCCAAATCACTGCTCTAATGTTGCCAGTTATTAATAAGAAGTGTTAGGCACAATGATTTAGGCCCTGGTGGTCCCTGTGGAATAGTGGGTGGTGGAATGATGAGAGACTGAGATGGAAGAGGACCCCTGCCAAGAGATGGCATGGCAGAGAAACTTGACTCTGGGAGAGGAGCTGGGCAGATGGAAGGCCGCTTCACAGGACAGCATCACTGAGGCTCCACTGTTGGCCAACTCTTGGCAGTGGTATATTATTCATCGTGTTTGCATTCTTGTTCATTTTTCTTGGCTTTAGAATGTGACACAGCCTTTTTGAGCATTTCTTTGATGTGAAAAGCATCTTTTGGTTATCAGTTAAATTATTTCCCCAATTTTACAACAGGATTTGCATTGTTAATTTATAAATCTAAACCTGGAGAATTAAGGACTGAGAACTGACCATATCTTAAACTATCTACAACAAAACGAACTTAAAAGGACATGCCCAATAAATAAAAAAAAAAAAAAAAAAAAGGACATGCCCAACTGAATTCAGATCCTCTGAGTCAAAAAAAAAAATCCTCTGCTGCACATTTTGTTTAAGTGTTACTGTTTCTGCCTCTTATTGTTGGAAACACAGATAGTGCAATTTGTGCAATTGGGAAAAAAGGTGAAATAAGATGTCTTTAATAGCACATTTCTATAATTTTTATGACCTTTGATTTCTCACTTGGCCTTCCCCAACAGGCTGAATTTCTTGGGTGCTTTTTTAAATAACTCACAATGATCATTTATTAGATTCTAGTTATTTAGTATGTGCCAAGGTTTTCAGAAACAACTAAAAGAAGCAAAGAAAAATGTGTAACTATTTTATTTTGAAAATGAATTATCAGAAAGCACCATTCAGGCTGAGTAGCAGTTGCATAACTTGGTTTGTATCAACCCAAAACTATGAAGAAAAAAATGGAAGGAAGAAAGGAGAGAAAGGGATGGTGGAAAGGAAAGAACTATTTATAGCTTGTTGAGTGCTAGATGCTTTCATTCAGAACATTATATTTACTACTCAAGGACCATGAGAATTTTTTTTTTTTTTTTAAAGGGGGAAAGAGATTTCAAGAGAGTTTCTTGTAGTCCTTCAATATGATAGCACCCAAATCACTGCTCTAATGTTGCCAGTTATTAATAAGAAGTGTTTTTATAAAAAAAGAAAAAGTAATGGAGGGACTTCCCTGGTGGTTCAATGGTAAGAAGTCTGCCTGCCAATGCAAGGGACACAGGTTTGATCCCTGGTCAGAAAGGGTCCACCCTTCCACAGAGCAACCAAGCGCACAAGTCACAGCTACTAAAGCCTGCACATCCTAGAGCCCATGCTCCACAACAAGAGAGGCCACCACAATGAGAAGCCCACACTTCACAACTAGAAAGTAGCCCACGCAGAAGTGAAGATCCAGAACAGTCAAAAATAATAAAATTAAATTTAAAATTCAAAAAAGTAATGGAGTTCAGTCCCGGTGATACTGACAACTTTCTAATAAAAGTACCCTTTGGTGCCGTCCCTCTCAAGTAATTCTAGTAGGTTGGAAAAATTTTATTTGTTTCCCTGCCAGTTCACCAGAAACAGGGATTAGTGATCCCATAGTTTCCATGTTTGCACTTGTCCAAGCAAACAGGCTTGCCTTAATAGAAATACAAGTGAATGGATCTTGTCTTCAAAATCTGATCTGTCACCTAGCTCCAGAGAGAAGACAAAGTCACACCTTATTGGGAGATGGTGAACTAGACTTTTGAAACGAGGAGAAATTGTATGATGTGTCATTAAATGCAATTTCTTTTTAAGAATTCTCTCATTGGTAATTACTCTTATTATGTAGGTGGACAGTCTCTTAATACAGATAAAGACCTTTGCAGCTGCTCTCCTCGTCAGCCTCATGTTTAATATGCACTTTGTAATTAGCATGGATGTAAAGCCCGGCATTTGCAGTCAGCCTCCCTTTCTGTCAGATCGAGTTTTAATCTGGGCTGTGTTCAGCTGCGCAGGGCTGATAAGCATTTCTGAAATCTCTGTACATGACAAACACCACTTTAATCTCGTCTTTCAATTTCCAGTGCACTCATTACATAAATTCAGCTCAAAGAACCTTGATGCATGAAAATTAGCCTTCCTGGATGTGGTACAATTTCTTTTAACCTTTTCTAAAATACTCTGATCCTCCAAGCATCTCATCCCAGGAAAGTGCAGGCAGTGACTTATTGTAAAATAGAGGAAATTTATCCCCAAGGTCCATGGATGCTACAGTTGAGCTAAACGTGAGCTATTTGTTTTAATTGAGGATGAAGGAAATGATGTCTTCCATTTTAACCTAATTTTCAGAGAATAAATATCGTCACACAGAGATAAATTCTATTTCCATGTAGTGCTTTCAAATACAGAACCTGAGACTGGGCCAGCTATCTGACAGAGCTCCCTCATTTAAACCTCAAGTCAATTAGCACCAATTTTCAATCAGTTATCCAAACATTAACCTGTTCCTCTCTGTAGATAATCTCTCTGTAAGTCGACTCAGAGAAGATGAAATTCATAAAATGTCAAATTGCTTTCCTTAATACATGTTTAGGTCTTTATTTGCTTTACACCCTAGACTCTGATTTGAACCTTTCCAAGATAAAGGCATGTGAAATAGAGACTATGCCTTCCTAGTGTCTAGATACTAGAGGGGACTGGGAAGGATGTGTAGCACATGCAGAAAGCTTCACGGGTGTGAAGACCGAGCCCATCTCACAGGGAAGCAGGAATCGGTCTTACCGTGCTTCAACCCTATATAATATTCTTCAAATACAAATCAAGGCGAGTTAAGGACACAACATTCCCAATGTATTTAACCTTGTTTGAATTGTGAAAAGTAATTAAGCTTCTGAAATTTGCAACTAAAAAGGACAGCTTATTATATGCATATAAGTTGCTTTAATGGAACCTACAGATATTTTTGGTGAGAAAGTCTTTTGGAATGACTGAAGGACTTTCCTCAAAGTTTCCAAGGAGTATGTCCACCCTCACCTCCTGCAAAACTCAGAAGTCCTGGCCTGACTTTAGCCCTTTCTGTTTGGTCATACCTCAACCACATCTATGCTATTCCTAGGCCTCCTTAAAAGAAGGGAGAGCTTTGAGAAAGTAACCTTGTTTTCTATTTAGGCAAAGGATTAAGCAAATGAAACACAGGATATCTCATAAAGACAAAAGAATAGCATTTACAATGACTTTTTCCTCAGGGCTCTCTATAATATCTACCCACTATCTCATCCAGGAAAGTGCAGGCAGTGACTTATTGTAAAATAGAGGAAATTTATCCCCAAGGTCCATGGATGCTACAGTTGAGCTAAACGTGAGCTATTTGTTTTAATTGAGGATGAAGGAAATGATGTCTTCCATTTTAACCTAATTTTCAGAGAATAAATATCGTCACACAGAGATAAATTCTATTTCCATGTAGTGCTTTCAAATACAGAACCTGAGACTGGGCCAGCTATCTGACAGAGCTCCCTCATTTAAACCTCAAGTCAATTAGCACCAATTTTCAATCAGTTATCCAAACATTAACCTGTTCCTCTCTGTAGATAATCTCTCTGTAAGTCGACTCAGAGAAGATGAAATTCATAAAATGTCAAATTGCTTTCCTTAATACATGTTTAGGTCTTTATTTGCTTTACACCCTAGACTCTGATTTGAACCTTTCCAAGATAAAGGCATGTGAAATAGAGACTATGCCTTCCTAGTGTCTAGATACTAGAGGGGACTGGGAAGGATGTGTAGCACATGCAGAAAGCTTCACGGGTGTGAAGACCGAGCCCATCTCACAGGGAAGCAGGAATCGGTCTTACCGTGCTTCAACCCTATATAATATTCTTCAAATACAAATCAAGGCGAGTTAAGGACACAACATTCCCAATGTATTTAACCTTGTTTGAATTGTGAAAAGTAATTAAGCTTCTGAAATTTGCAACTAAAAAGGACAGCTTATTATATGCATATAAGTTGCTTTAATGGAACCTACAGATATTTTTGGTGAGAAAGTCTTTTGGAATGACTGAAGGACTTTCCTCAAAGTTTCCAAGGAGTATGTCCACCCTCACCTCCTGCAAAACTCAGAAGTCCTGGCCTGACTTTAGCCCTTTCTGTTTGGTCATACCTCAACCACATCTATGCTATTCCTAGGCCTCCTTAAAAGAAGGAGAGAGCTTTGAGAAAGTAACCTTGTTTTCTATTTAGGCAAAGGATTAAGCAAATGAAACACAGGATATCTCATAAAGACAAAAGAATAGCATTTACAATGACTTTTTTTTCCCTCAGGGCTCTCTATAATATCTACCCAGAAGCTTTGCTAAATGTATGAAGAGGACAGTTACAATAGGAGGAAGGAATATTGGTTCTCCTCTATACAACACACAGATTTAAGAATGATAAATGGACAAAGTATGCATACTTTCCTTATCTCCAAAATAGAGAGTTTGGAACACCAACACACCTCCTTCTGCACAAGTAAGCTTCTGGATTCTGGCTTTGTTGAACCTGGGATAACAGGGCAGGGTGGAAGGGAAGTTTGGAGAGGACTGGTTTGATGAGACTATTATAATTTTTGTTTTCAAAACTTTGTTGAACTTTGTTCTTTTAGAAGACATCTGGAGAGCTCTACTCACAAAGACAAGTTGCAGGAGATGGGTTTCCAGAGGGGTTGCTAAGTGAACGATTGTATTCAAATTACAATATCTGTCACATTCATCTAGCCTCCTATCCAGAACTCTAAGCAGGGAAAGGGAGTTGATTTCATTTCTGTAATGTCACTGGAGGCAAACAATACAATTTTTCACGTGGTACAATTTACTCTTTGTCATTGTAAAATTCTCTTTTCTTAATTATATTGCTGGAAGCAACTGTAAAAAAAAAAGACCTGAGCCATGTCCTAGGGTATATCACACCTCTCAAGACTCTACCCAAAACCCAGAAAATGACCCAAGTTCCTAGGCATCCTGAAGTCTTCCTCAAGAAAGAACTTCCAGTGATCTGGCTTTGGCATTGTGCCTATTGGGTGGACATGTTGAGACTAAGGACTTTCCTTTTTAATGGAACCTACAGATATTTTTGGTGAGAAAGTCTTTTGGAATGACTGAAGGACTTTCCTCAAAGTTTCCAAGGAGTATGTCCACCCTCACCTCCTGCAAAACTCAGAAGTCCTGGCCTGACTTTAGCCCTTTCTGTTTGGTCATACCTCAACCACATCTATGCTATTCCTAGGCCTCCTTAAAAGAAGGAGAGAGCTTTGAGAAAGTAACCTTGTTTTCTATTTAGGCAAAGGATTAAGCAAATGAAACACAGGATATCTCATAAAGACAAAAGAATAGCATTTACAATGACTTTTTTTTCCCTCAGGGCTCTCTATAATATCTACCCAGAAGCTTTGCTAAATGTATGAAGAGGACAGTTACAATAGGAGGAAGGAATATTGGTTCTCCTCTATACAACACACAGATTTAAGAATGATAAATGGACAAAGTATGCATACTTTCCTTATCTCCAAAATAGAGAGTTTGGAACACCAACACACCTCCTTCTGCACAAGTAAGCTTCTGGATTCTGGCTTTGTTGAACCTGGGATAACAGGGCAGGGTGGAAGGGAAGTTTGGAGAGGACTGGTTTGATGAGACTATTATAATTTTTGTTTTCAAAACTTTGTTGAACTTTGTTCTTTTAGAAGACATCTGGAGAGCTCTACTCACAAAGACAAGTTGCAGGAGATGGGTTTCCAGAGGGGTTGCTAAGTGAACGATTGTATTCAAATTACAATATCTGTCACATTCATCTAGCCTCCTATCCAGAACTCTAAGCAGGGAAAGGGAGTTGATTTCATTTCTGTAATGTCACTGGAGGCAAACAATACAATTTTTCACGTGGTACAATTTACTCTTTGTCATTGTAAAATTCTCTTTTCTTAATTATATTGCTGGAAGCAACTGTAAAAAAAAAAGACCTGAGCCATGTCCTAGGGTATATCACACCTCTCAAGACTCTACCCAAAACCCAGAAAATGACCCAAGTTCCTAGGCATCCTGAAGTCTTCCTCAAGAAAGAACTTCCAGTGATCTGGCTTTGGCATTGTGCCTATTGGGTGGACATGTTGAGGCACTTGTGTTAACCCACAGACCAGAACAGGGCCATCTGCTCAAGGTTGCTATACTGACCCATGTAGTCCACCCATGAGGACTCCAAAATGATCCAGAGGCCACTCCAATGTACACGCTAGCCTGTGACATTCCATGGGTGTGTGATCCATAGGGTATGCTCTCAGATGTGTGGTGCCAGTTTCATGCAGTTAATTTACTCATTGGAATGTCATCTGTTTTATTATTGTATTCATTTATTCATTTAAGAAACATTACAGAATGTTCTTTATATATCAGGAAGTGTGCTTGAGAGAGTGGAGATAAGAGTGAGGAGGGATTGGGGAAGTTATTTATGACCCTGTAACTAGGAAAAGTCCACTTAAGGCTCAAAGCATTAGATGCAAGAGTACCTGGTGGCTCAGATGTTAAAGAATCTGCCTGCAATGTGGGAGACCTGCGTTCCATCCCTGAGTCTGTAAGATCCCCTGGAGAAGGGAATGGCATCCACTCCAGTATTCTTCCCTGCAGAATTCCATAGACAGAGGAACCTGGCTACAGTACATGGAGTCACAGAGAGGCAGACATAACTGAGTGACTAACACTTTCACTTCTTTTCTAGGAAGACTACACATTTCTCTACCATAGAACAACTTCTTGTCTTATACACTTTGGGTCACTGATTCTCAATTACTTTGTGCTCTGTTATGTCTCAGTTGTTTATTCATCTGATTGGAGCAAGGTAATGAATCATTTTCCAGGGCAATCTAGAGGAACTCTCTGCTAGACTGCTTTAATGTATTAAATCAACATTGCTGTACTAAACTCTGGAGACACAAAAAAAACAGAATGCCTAACCTTTTAGGAATTTATAATAAATAGAAAAATAAATATTTAATTATGATAAAATAAGGTTGCATATAATAACACAGCTTTTCTCAAAGTGGATCCCACAGACTTTAAAATATATTTTCTGACATTTGTAAGTCTTAGCACTGGAAAGAGCCAACTATACTTGAATCTCAGTTCTGCCACTCACTGGTCATGTCATCATGAGCAAAATATTTTAGTTCCTGAGCCTTGGTATCCTTTCTGTAAAATGGGTGAAAGTGAAAATGTTAGTTTCAGTCACGTCAGACTTTTCGAGATCCCATGGACTGTAGCCTGCCAGGCTCCTCTATCCACGGAAGTTTCCAGACAGGAACACTGGAGTGGGTAGCCACTCCCTTCTCCAAGGGATCTTCCTGACCCAGAGATTAGGCCCAGGGATTGAACCCAGGTCTCCTGCACTGCGGGCAGATTCTTTACTGTCTTAGCCACCAGGAAAGTCCCCAAATGGGAGTGTTAGTTGCTAGTTTTGTTGTGGAATTAAATAGGCAAAGACCTGCAATTGATTTTGTGTCGTGTGCCAGGTGTCTTTGTGCCTGATTTCAGCTGTGTATTCTCAAAATTACTACTCATTGTAGCACAAAACAGCACAGGCAGGTAAAGACAAATACAACCATGACATATCTATGACAAAAGAGAAATAGAGAAGTAACTATACTGCCTACCATGGGTAGAATACACCTAACATTGATTTATTCTCCTCTTTTCTTAGGAATGCCAAATTTCTGCTTAGGAATTCCTCACACTGTAAACCAAATTTAAAACATTCCCCTTTAAGTTTAACATGGATAAAGTCTAGCTCACAAATATTTCCCATGCCCTTTGAGGAATAATCCAATCCCCTGTTTCACCAGAAGACCCTCTATGTATTTTTTATTAACCATGCAGTTCAGACTACTTTTCTGTTACTACAAATTATGGTAAAGACATAATGGTTTGTTTTCAGATGTTTGCATTTTCTTTTGAAAAAATTTGTTTTCAAGTTGTTTATTCATCTGATTGGAGCAAGGTAATGAATCATTTTCCAGGGCAATCTATAGGAACTCTCTGCTATACTGCTTTAATGTATTAAATCAACATTGCTGTACTAAACTCTGGAGTCACAAAAAACAGAATGCCTAACCTTTTAGGAATTTATAATAAATAGAAAAATAAATATTTAATTATGATAAAATAAGGTTGCATATAATAACACAGCTTTTCTCAAAGTGGATCCCACAGACTTTAAAATATATTTTCTGACATTTGTAAGTCTTAGCACTGGAAAGAGCCAACTATACTTGAATCTCAGTTCTGCCACTCACTGGTCATGTCATCATGAGCAAAATATTTTAGTTCCTGAGCCTTGGTATCCTTTCTGTAAAATGGGTGAAAGTGAAAATGTTAGTTTCAGTCACGTCAGACTTTTCGAGATCCCATGGACTGTAGCCTGCCAGGCTCCTCTATCCACGGAAGTTTCCAGACAGGAACACTGGAGTGGGTAGCCACTCCCTTCTCCAAGGGATCTTCCTGACCCAGAGATTAGGCCCAGGGATTGAACCCAGGTCTCCTGCACTGCGGGCAGATTCTTTACTGTCTTAGCCACCAGGAAAGTCCCCAAATGGGAGTGTTAGTTGCTAGTTTTGTTGTGGAATTAAATAGGCAAAGACCTGCAATTGATTTTGTGTCGTGTGCCAGGTGTCTTTGTGCCTGATTTCAGCTGTGTATTCTCAAAATTACTACTCATTGTAGCACAAAAACAGCACAGGCAGGTAAAGACAAATACAACCATGACATATCTATGACAAAAGAGAAATAGAGAAGTAACTATACTGCCTACCATGGGTAGAATACACCTAACATTGATTTATTCTCCTCTTTTCTTAGGAATGCCAAATTTCTGCTTAGGAATTCCTCACACTGTAAACCAAATTTAAAACATTCCCCTTTAAGTTTAACATGGATAAAGTCTAGCTCACAAATATTTCCCATGCCCTTTGAGGAATAATCCAATCCCCTGTTTCACCAGAAGACCCTCTATGTATTTTTTATTAACCATGCAGTTCAGACTACTTTTCTGTTACTACAAATTATGGTAAAGACATAATGGTTTGTTTTCAGATGTTTGCATTTTCTTTTGAAAAAAAATAATTTGAATGTGGCAAATAAAATGTCACCTCTTTTTAAATATGATAGCTAAAGCAAAGAGTTGGTGGCTGGGGTTAATGTGGAAAATACAGCCACCCAAGCTAACCATGGTTACTGTTGGAAGACAGCCAAAGGGAATGGAAAATAAAGCCAAATTTGAGTGTGAACTTGACCCTTTGGGGTCAACCTAAGTTCAGATACACACATCATGTAACTAGAGTAAGTGTGACTACTCTCCCAAGGAGGATATGTTACTGCAAACATCCACTTTTAGCATATATGGTGTTCTTTTTAAGAACAACAAACAGCACATCAAAAAACCCCACACATATCATTCAGTATCTGTGGATGCTTCAGTGTGCAAAACTGAAAAAGCAAGAAGTTGGATTAATTATTTTGAATTAACAAATAATACACATTTCTCAATTCGAAGATGTCCTCCATTTCAAAACATACCAGGTATTCAGATGCCAAGATTCTTCAGGAAACAGGCACACATCAACAAAAAATACAGTATTTTGAGTGACAAAGCCAGCATAGATTTCTCTGTACAATTGCATGCTAATTTAATCCTCACTATGAAAGTCAGTGTTGATCCCAAGCTTTCTTCACCTTCAGAATGAAGAGATTTTCTATGTCACTTTTCTTCATTGGCAGTCTTGCTTGCTATCCTGTGATGTCTTAATGTTACCCTGCATCTGCCTTGAGCCACCATGTCTTTCCTCTCAGGTTTGAATGCATACTCAAGGTTTCCTGCCTACAATATTTAAGCCCTATCTTCCCCCACTGCTTCATTTTCTGTTTATTCTCAACCTCAGTTCATTCTCTACCTCTCTGATCATGTTAAAATACACTACCTATATCAAAGTTTAGTTCTTAATTGGACAATGTTTTGTATTCCTTTAAAAAAAAAAAAAAAAAAAAAAAACACTTTTTCTTTTTTTTCTCTCCAAGTCATCATTTATTTTCATCCATCTTTATTCTCTGGCTTGCATGGTCCTCCATTGAAGTGGCCTCTCTCCTGGCAGAGCACCGGCTCTGGATGCATGTGTTCCAAAGCGCTGGCTCGCAACTGGACACACCGGCTCAGCTGCGCTGCAACACATGGGATCTTCCCCAGCCAGTGATTGAACCAGTGCCCCCTGCACTGCAAGACGGACTCCCCACCCACTGGACCACCAGAGAAGCCCAATGTTTTGTGTTCTTAATGTCTTCATGAGATAACATAATGAAATGTTTTCAAAATATAAAATTATTCATAAACATTTATTCTAATTGTTTAAATATGTGCCCCTTCTCCACCCCCTCCCACTCTCCAAGTTGAACTCCTTTGGAGATAGACTTTTGCCTTCTGCCACCTTTATGTTCTGCAGAGCACCTGGAAGACCTCTAGCCCACACAACACATGCTTTTATTGCCTGCTTATTTACAGCAAAGGGCTTAACAGGAAGGTGACTAACAGGTTGACATTTCTATTTAAAAAGTTAGGTGGTGTTGGTTTGCCCAGGGATTAATTCTGGCATCCTTAGTAACCTGTCTCCATTCCTGATATACCTCATTTTATCCATATGGGTAAGAGGGGAAAATTAAAATGACCACCATTTTATGATTGTTAGGATTTATTGAAATCATCAGGCATAATGGATCCTAGTTCAGTTCTGCAGTCCATATGAGCTTTGCTGTTGCACTCTCAGAAGAGAACCAGGTGATCTTAAATACTCTGCATAATCCTTATATAATAGAGCCCTCATCCATATTTCCTGTGAATGTTCCTGTTTTCTGCAATCAAAAACTGATCCTCAGAAAATCACAGTATTAGTCAGAAGTATTGATAGAAGAGGGAGAAAAAAATAAACACAAAGAAAAGCCTTCAAGAAAGCGATATCTCAACATAAATGTGTCCAATTTTATCCCTGAAAACTTGTTCAAGAAACATTGAAAATCCATCTTTTATCTTCCAAAATTCTTTTCTTCTTCTAGAGATGGTAAACATCTCTTGAGGTTTGTCTCCAATTCAATGGTTATATATAATAGAGCCGTCCTGGTTGTTTTAAATATATATGCATACACACACACACACACACACACACACACACACATTATGGGGTGTGTGTCTCCATAATAATAGAGACAATGTTAATTTTATAAGAAGCTAAACAAGTTTAAGGAAAACATATTTACTGCCATCATTTCTCTATGGCCATTCTTGGTAGGTAGTAGGTGTTGTTCTCTGATTTCTCTCAAGGTACTGTGTTTTTGTAATATAGCTTGAGTAATGATGGTTTATCTTATAGCAATAGGATATATTTCTTCACATCGTCTGTACCCACTAGATTATCTTTCAGTGACAGAATGCAAATAAGAAATATTTTGTACAAGGTATGCACTTTAAGAAGAGTGAGAATAGGTGATATAAAGGCAATGTGCTCATTAGCAGCTTACCTACCCGTCAATTATATATTCATTCAGTGTTTGCCACAGGGTCCAGGCTCATGTGGCGTGGATACCAAGAATGTGCATTATTTAATTTTTCTTTACTGTATCCAACATCTCTTAAATTTAGTAAGAGCTGTTCTATTTTTTTCATTGATCTACTGAGTTCACCACTTATTATAAAAATAAACATCATCTCAAGATCTCACATATGTTAGGACATTTTAATATTGGTTTCTAAGCCTGCACTTAAAGACACTTCTCTCCTGCTCTGCTTAGAATTACACACTTACACACAGAGAATCTAACTACCATTTTTGGTTTATCAAACTCTCATAGATTTTATTCAGATACAAAATACACAATGACAAAGGCAAAGTTCTTTTTGAGTAGTTAAGTCAGTCAGTATCCATTACCACATATTTATGGAGTACATTCTACGTTCTGGGAACTAGTCTAGATTTCAAAAAACAAAGCAAAGCCTCTGCTTCCAAAATGCTTATATTTATACATGAGGAGATAAACAATGGAAAAAGAAAATGAAATAATACATTGAAAAGTGTACTCAGATTGTAATGTTAAGTGCTACAAATGAAATAAAATAATGTGAAAAAGAGAAGTTGGGTAGAAAGTGGGGGCATGCAGAAGTTCCTCTTTAGCCACTTTGGTCTGGGAAATTTTCTCTGAGGAGTTGGAATGTAATCTGACACCTGAATGTGGCAAAGTAGCAGTTGTGTGTTGGAGAATAAATATTCTGAGCTACTGTGGCTAAAGTGTAACAGACAAGGGAGAGAGTACAGGGGAGTGGACTTGAGGGGTAGACGAGTGCCTAGTGATGTAGGGTTTTAAAATAACAAATAAATCAAATGGCCTTTTGGGGGGTTTTCTTGATTTCTCTCAAGGTACTGTGTTTTTGTAATATAGCTTGAGTAATGATGGTTTATCTTATAGCAATAGGATATATTTCTTCACATCGTCTGTACCCACTAGATTATCTTTCAGTGACAGAATGCAAATAAGAAATATTTTGTACAAGGTATGCACTTTAAGAAGAGTGAGAATAGGTGATATAAAGGCAATGTGCTCATTAGCAGCTTACCTACCCGTCAATTATATATTCATTCAGTGTTTGCCACAGGGTCCAGGCTCATGTGGCGTGGATACCAAGAATGTGCATTATTTAATTTTTCTTTACTGTATCCAACATCTCTTAAATTTAGTAAGAGCTGTTCTATTTTTTTCATTGATCTACTGAGTTCACCACTTATTATAAAAATAAACATCATCTCAAGATCTCACATATGTTAGGACATTTTAATATTGGTTTCTAAGCCTGCACTTAAAGACACTTCTCTCCTGCTCTGCTTAGAATTACACACTTACACACAGAGAATCTAACTACCTTTTTTGGTTTATCAAACTCTCATAGATTTTATTCAGATACAAAATACACAATGACAAAGGCAAAGTTCTTTTTGAGTAGTTAAGTCAGTCAGTATCCATTACCACATATTTATGGAGTACATTCTACGTTCTGGGAACTAGTCTAGATTTCAAAAAACAAAGCAAAGCCTCTGCTTCCAAAATGCTTATATTTATACATGAGGAGATAAACAATGGAAAAAGAAAATGAAATAATACATTGAAAAGTGTACTCAGATTGTAATGTTAAGTGCTACAAATGAAATAAAATAATGTGAAAAAGAGAAGTTGGGTAGAAAGTGGGGGCATGCAGAAGTTCCTCTTTAGCCACTTTGGTCTGGGAAATTTTCTCTGAGGAGTTGGAATGTAATCTGACACCTGAATGTGGCAAAGTAGCAGTTGTGTGTTGGAGAATAAATATTCTGAGCTACTGTGGCTAAAGTGTAACAGACAAGGGAGAGAGTACAGGGGAGTGGACTTGAGGGGTAGACGAGTGCCTAGTGATGTAGGGTAAAAATAACAAATAAATCAAATATTACTCTAATTACAATGAAGTGGAAAGATTGTGGTCATGGAACCTGTTACTGATGACCAGGTTTGAGATTATATTTTTGACTTTAATTGTAGCAGCAGAGTTCAAATTCAAGATAAATACTGTCCTTGGGGCAACAAGTTTCACTAGGCATGGCATGGGAAGAATCTGGCAAATTAGAGATAGGATCTTGACCCCTGTAGCTAGGTGGATAGTATTACCATTTACTTAAATGTTGAAGACTTGGTATGCTGGGATTTGACGGTTTGTGTTAGAGATGAGGAACCATTGGCTATTGGCTCTATTTTAAGTTTTTTGGTGACTACTGGACTTTCAACTGGTGATGTCAGGTAGGCAGTTAAGCATGATTCTGGAATTCAGCAAAGAAGTCAGAGTTAGAAATATTCATTTGAAAATTATAGAAATCATTTCTGAAGTCTTAATACTAGGTTAAATTGCTTAGAAAGTAATTGTAGTTACAGACAAGTTGCCTGGGAACAGCAGTGTTTAGGCAGCTGGGAAAGACCCTGAAGCTGAAGGAAAACAAGGGTTCCTCTAAGCCTAGAGATGAATTTGTTGAAGAAGAGAATATCAAGAACATCAGGAACAAATCAGATAAAAGGAAGATAAACATTAACCAATAGCTTTAGCAAGTGTGGATCCTTGGAGACCTTAATAAATTGAGCCATGACACTGGGGGCTCAATTTGGGTTGGCTGGAGGAGAGATTGGGAGGTAAAGTAGAAATAGCAACCATATATAGAGCCTTATAGCTAGGAGTTTGGCCATCAACAGAAATAGAGAAGTGTGAAAATGCTTTGGAGCTGAGGCAGTGTTTTGTTTCAAGATCAGTGATATTAGACTCATGATGGTCGGAATGATCCAAAAAATAAGAAGAAAGAAATCACGCCAAAGGAAAAAGGGAATGCTGGCCTTTTCCAAGAGAATACCAAGAGAAGTTTTGAGGCAAAGGATCCAGAGCCGAAGTGGAGGGCTTGTTGTAAATAAGAACAGGTTACCTTACTTGTTATCATGGCAGAAAAGACAGTGCATGAGTGCAGGAAAAACAAAAAAAGACACAAAGAAGCTGACTTGATTGCAGCTCTACACCAAATTGTAACTGTGTGCTCTCTCAGTTACAGCAATTATTCTTTTACAATTGCTAGCTGTAGATACTCTTTATTAAAAATCTGACATAGCAGATTTACAATTGTTAGAAGAGTAAAGAAAATGTTCTGTATTTTCTGTGATATATATAGCAACTAAAATTTAAATAATCCCATTGAAACTATTTTTAATCAAATGCAGTGGTGGACAAAATGAAATTCAAAATAGAAAATAAAGCAAGTAGAATTTATCTGCTTGAAAAATATATGAAAATGATACCAAATATTGTTGATCTTCACAAGAACTTCCTTTGTTATCAGCCGACACGTTTTCAAGCCTTCCACATTTTAATTTTTTTTTAAATAGGGCAACTGTCAATTTGAATTACTCCATCCTGCTTTGCATAATAATTTACATATTTATCCACCAAGAATGCTCTGATAAAGGACAATATCCCATGAGAGATGAAAAGGCTTGATTCTTGAATCCCACTTTTGCATTCTCGATATCCAGCCAAGAATTTCTCTGAATTTTCAAAAGCTGAAGGAAAACAAGGGTTCCTCTAAGCCTAGAGATGAATTTGTTGAAGAAGAGAATATCAAGAACATCAGGAACAAATCAGATAAAAGGAAGATAAACATTAACCAATAGCTTTAGCAAGTGTGGATCCTTGGAGACCTTAATAAATTGAGCCATGACACTGGGGGCTCAATTTGGGTTGGCTGGAGGAGAGATTGGGAGGTAAAGTAGAAATAGCAACCATATATAGAGCCTTATAGCTAGGAGTTTGGCCATCAACAGAAATAGAGAAGTGTGAAAATGCTTTGGAGCTGAGGCAGTGTTTTGTTTCAAGATCAGTGATATTAGACTCATGATGGTCGGAATGATCCAAAAAATAAGAAGAAAGAAATCACGCCAAAGGAAAAAGGGAATGCTGGCCTTTTCCAAGAGAATACCAAGAGAAGTTTTGAGGCAAAGGATCCAGAGCCGAAGTGGAGGGCTTGTTGTAAATAAGAACAGGTTACCTTACTTGTTATCATGGCAGAAAAGACAGTGCATGAGTGCAGGAAAAACAAAAAAAGACACAAAGAAGCTGACTTGATTGCAGCTCTACACCAAATTGTAACTGTGTGCTCTCTCAGTTACAGCAATTATTCTTTTACAATTGCTAGCTGTAGATACTCTTTATTAAAAATCTGACATAGCAGATTTACAATTGTTAGAAGAGTAAAGAAAATGTTCTGTATTTTCTGTGATATATATAGCAACTAAAATTTAAATAATCCCATTGAAACTATTTTTAATCAAATGCAGTGGTGGACAAAATGAAATTCAAAATAGAAAATAAAGCAAGTAGAATTTATCTGCTTGAAAAATATATGAAAATGATACCAAATATTGTTGATCTTCACAAGAACTTCCTTTGTTATCAGCCGACACGTTTTCAAGCCTTCCACATTTTAATTTTTTTTTAAATAGGGCAACTGTCAATTTGAATTACTCCATCCTGCTTTGCATAATAATTTACATATTTATCCACCAAGAATGCTCTGATAAAGGACAATATCCCATGAGAGATGAAAAGGCTTGATTCTTGAATCCCACTTTTGCATTCTCGAATAGCAAATTCTCTTTTTCAGCAGTAAAATTGTAGTATTGTGAAAGACAATGGGCCAGGTCAGTGGCTTGCAGTTAATTTTTTACTATGAAATTCTATTATACAAAATTGCTTGGAGGAGATCTTGTCAACACCACTCCGTTTAAAAGTTTTTTTTTTTTCTAACCATGAAAAATTATTCTTGCCTAAAACAAGACGATCACAGGGAAGCTTTAATCAGCTCTAAAAAAAGGAAAGTCAAGCTAATTCTAAAAAGAAAACAAAAATGTTCACTGTTTTCATTTACTAGTAATTTAAATATTTACTAATATCCTTTACTGAACAAATAAAAGATTTTGATCTTTAGACATCAAGCCTATGTTGTGAGTTGTTTAAGGTTTGGGGAACTCCTGGTGAGGTTTTATTTTTATCTCAATCATAAAATTGTCTGGGTATCTCCTAAAGTCTTCTATCTCTCTTGATCTTCTGCTTCTCTGTGAGTGAGATATATATATCCTGGCAGTCAAATAAACTCACATTCCAACTGATCTATAATATACTTCCCTGTATGTAGGTTCTTTTAGTTGCTGTCTTAATTTCTCCAAGCATAGCACATCAAAAAAGACTACATGGAACCCCAAGAAGACGAGCATGGGTAGGCCAGAGACTTTTACCCAAAACTTGGATGTGAGATTAAGAGCTGGAAACACCTAAAGTACCCCTATGACATTAATTAAGTGAAACTCCACTGCTAACACTTCTGTTGATGGTTGAACTCCACATACCTCATTGTGGCTCCCACTGCCCTTCCTTTATTCCTTCATACCTGACTTTTCACATCACCACAGGATAACCATTTAGGTTGCGTCCCCACAGGGGTTAGGTGTCCTTTTAAAAATCTGATCAACATTCAAGTGCTTTTCAAGGATTATTTCACAGGCCTGTAAAGTCTCATGAATGGGTCTCAGAGTCACTGCTGGGAAGCATTTCTTCAAATATATGAAACCAAAAGAAAATTCCTTTGCCCTTTCCTTCCACATTTTAATTTTTAAATAGGGCATAATTAACTCCATCCTGCTTTGCATAATAATTTACATATTTATCCACCAAGAATGCTCTGATAAAGGACAATATCCCATGAGAGATGAAAAGGCTTGATTCTTGAATCCCACTTTTGCATTCTCGAATAGCAAATTCTCTTTTTCAGCAGTAAAATTGTAGTATTGTGAAAGACAATGGGCCAGGTCAGTGGCTTGCAGTTAATTTTTTACTATGAAATTCTATTATACAAAATTGCTTGGAGGAGATCTTGTCAACACCACTCCGTTTAAAAGTTTTTTTTTTTTCTAACCATGAAAAATTATTCTTGCCTAAAACAAGACGATCACAGGGAAGCTTTAATCAGCTCTAAAAAAAGGAAAGTCAAGCTAATTCTAAAAAGAAAACAAAAATGTTCACTGTTTTCATTTACTAGTAATTTAAATATTTACTAATATCCTTTACTGAACAAATAAAAGATTTTGATCTTTAGACATCAAGCCTATGTTGTGAGTTGTTTAAGGTTTGGGGAACTCCTGGTGAGGTTTTATTTTTATCTCAATCATAAAATTGTCTGGGTATCTCCTAAAGTCTTCTATCTCTCTTGATCTTCTGCTTCTCTGTGAGTGAGATATATATATCCTGGCAGTCAAATAAACTCACATTCCAACTGATCTATAATATACTTCCCTGTATGTAGGTTCTTTTAGTTGCTGTCTTAATTTCTCCAAGCATAGCACATCAAAAAAGACTACATGGAACCCCAAGAAGACGAGCATGGGTAGGCCAGAGACTTTTACCCAAAACTTGGATGTGAGATTAAGAGCTGGAAACACCTAAAGTACCCTATGACATTAATTAAGTGAAACTCCACTGCTAACACTTCTGTTGATGGTTGAACTCCACATACCTCATTGTGGCTCCCACTGCCCTTCCTTTATTCCTTCATACCTGACTTTTCACATCACCACAGGATAACCATTTAGGTTGCGTCCCCACAGGGGTTAGGTGTCCTTTTAAAAATCTGATCAACATTCAAGTGCTTTTCAAGGATTATTTCACAGGCCTGTAAAGTCTCATGAATGGGTCTCAGAGTCACTGCTGGGAAGCATTTCTTCAGAGTAACTGAGAACACTCCAGTCCTATCTTTCCTTCACAAGCAGAGAATCTCCAGTTCTCTTTAGTTTCTCATTTTGGGGTCCTGCCATAGATTTTATATTGAGAGTATTTTGCTCTGTGGGAAAAAAAAGTTGGAAAAAATCACAGAAATTCTCCATCTTAATGGAAATGGAAGGATTAATCTGTGAATCCTCCTAGGCTGAACTTTCAGTATGACTTTCTAGGAGCAATGTCCTAACCTTGTGGACTCAAAACAGAGTGTAAGTGAAGGGCACACATTCATAGACAGATCATCTCTATGTGATCTCAAATCACAGGGACAGTCAGACTGCTCAGTTTAGTGGAAAGGCAGCAAATGTGGCTCCCATGGTAGCAATAAGGAAAATGTTCTTTTTGTATATTTCAGCAAATATCTAACAATTTTCTCCTTTCTCATTTCTTTGGGTCCTTCTTTGGTCTTTGCAATCTTTGCATTAGTACAGAGCTAAGGATGCAAATAGGAGCTTGTATTTTTCTTAAAAAAAAATTGAATAAAACTCATTTATAATGTCTCCTACTTTACCTAGTGAATTGCAAATAGAAATTATTAATGACGTTTCAGTCACTGAACACCCATACAATGAATCAGGAAAGAAAACCATAATATGGAACGTCCTCTTCCTTTTGTAATGTAGTATTGAAAACATCAGAGGAACTGTCTGCTGGCAAAGTGAAGCTCTTCCTCCAGGCCCACCTTTTCCAGGCCTGGTGACTAGGCAGCAATGTGAGAAATGAGCTGTTTTTTAGTTGCTGTCTTAATTTCTCCAAGCATAGCACATCAAAAAGACTACATGGAACCCCAAGAAGACGAGCATGGGTAGGCCAGAGACTTTTACCCAAAACTTGGGGGGCTGGAAACACCTAAAGTACCCCTATGACATTAATTAAGTGAAACTCCACTGCTAACACTTCTGTTGATGGTTGAACTCCACATACCTCATTGTGGCTCCCACTGCCCTTCCTTTATTCCTTCATACCTGACTTTTCACATCACCACAGGATAACCATTTAGGTTGCGTCCCCACAGGGGTTAGGTGTCCTTTTAAAAATCTGATCAACATTCAAGTGCTTTTCAAGGATTATTTCACAGGCCTGTAAAGTCTCATGAATGGGTCTCAGAGTCACTGCTGGGAAGCATTTCTTCAGAGTAACTGAGAACACTCCAGTCCTATCTTTCCTTCACAAGCAGAGAATCTCCAGTTCTCTTTAGTTTCTCATTTTGGGGTCCTGCCATAGATTTTATATTGAGAGTATTTTGCTCTGTGGGAAAAAAAAGTTGGAAAAAATCACAGAAATTCTCCATCTTAATGGAAATGGAAGGATTAATCTGTGAATCCTCCTAGGCTGAACTTTCAGTATGACTTTCTAGGAGCAATGTCCTAACCTTGTGGACTCAAAACAGAGTGTAAGTGAAGGGCACACATTCATAGACAGATCATCTCTATGTGATCTCAAATCACAGGGACAGTCAGACTGCTCAGTTTAGTGGAAAGGCAGCAAATGTGGCTCCCATGGTAGCAATAAGGAAAATGTTCTTTTTGTATATTTCAGCAAATATCTAACAATTTTCTCCTTTCTCATTTCTTTGGGTCCTTCTTTGGTCTTTGCAATCTTTGCATTAGTACAGAGCTAAGGATGCAAATAGGAGCTTGTATTTTTCTTAAAAAAAAATTGAATAAAACTCATTTATAATGTCTCCTACTTTACCTAGTGAATTGCAAATAGAAATTATTAATGACGTTTCAGTCACTGAACACCCATACAATGAATCAGGAAAGAAAACCATAATATGGAACGTCCTCTTCCTTTTGTAATGTAGTATTGAAAACATCAGAGGGAACTGTCTGCTGGCAAAGTGAAGCTCTTCCTCCAGGCCCACCTTTTCCAGGCCTGGTGACTAGGCAGCAATGTGAGGAAAGAGCCACAGAGAAATAGAAGGAGCTGACAAAACACAGAACTTTTGTCTCCTTTTAGGGTACTCTTTTATTTAATTTTCACTCTTTCGAGAATTCTTTTCATGTGTCATTAAATCAGGTATTTACCTTAGAATATTTCAGTGTTTCACTAGGTGCTAGGGAATTACTTCTTTGTCCAGGTCAGGGGATGAGAGAGAAGAGAAAGTACATGCAGATTTTTCCTAGCTCACTCCCATCCCTCCTTTCTAGGGACAGCTTCATTGATTATTCTGTAAATCATCTTGAAGCAAGATTCTGGGTCCAAATTCTGGCTTTCATGTAGACAAAGGAGTTCTTATCCTTTGTGCATTTTCAGTTAGAGAGCTTGTTGAGTCTCACATTCAGTCCAGTGAGTGGAAACAGAAGCCATACCTTTGGACTTGACTGATAACCATAACTAAATGAACAGTGAACCTTGCCGGATGATGATGCCCCAAGGATGTAAAGTTGTTTTTCTCTGATGACTCACACAGCTGGGGATGTCTTGAAAAAGGGAGGGAATTATCCAACAGCTATAATTAGAGTAACTCAGTGACACAAATGCTCAGAGGCAGATGTGGCATAAATAATGAGAGAACACACAGAAGACTGTTCATTATCAAATCCATCCCTACGTCCTCATCACGTAGGAAGCAGCCAAGGCCACAGAGGCTGATAGTAAGAATCTGTTTTCCCCAAGGCTTCTTGATTATTCCCTGACCTAGACAAAAAAAACAGTGGTTGTTAGAGCTCCAACATGTTACAGGAAACTGAAAAAACAAACATAAACCATTCTCTAAGATTGCCAGCAGTGTAGCGTCAGAGGAAAATGGCCATATGGATGGAGTAAATAGGGCATATTTAGGGAATGTGCCAGAACAAAAGGGAAACAAAAACCAAAGCATGGCTCCAACAAAAGTTGGGCTGAGCTGCAAAGACAGCTAAAAAAAACAGTCAAATCAATTTTCTCAGTTGTGTAAATGGTAACTGCCCTGAGCAGACGTAGCTTTGAAGTTACATACCTCAGAGACTACAGGGAATCACTTAAGATCTCACAGCCCCAGTTGTCTTCTTTATCAAATGGGGAAATAGCAGCCCTTAGCTTTCAGAGTTTCTGTAAGACTAAAGAGTTAATAAACTTGAATGTAAAAGGTGAGCACAGTACAGGGTATGTGTACGCTCAATGAATGGGCGCAATTTCTTGCTGTTTTTCACTAAGACTGTGGTAGCTATGAGTCAAGAAGTGTACAGTGCAGAGAAATTCCTAATTCTCTTCTCTTTCATTCCCTCCCCCTTGTCTTCCCGTCAGCAGGTATAGATTCATCCAGAGGCTAGAAGTGGAAATCCTATTGAGGGCAATGGCAAAACTAGTTAAAATAATGGATGCTTAGGAGGGAGAATAACAGGAAGTTATGGACCACTTAATTATTTGTATAATTCATTCCTGTTTACCCTAGGATCTGATACTTAGGAATCACAATGTAATCTTAAAGAGCATGGCCTCAAGGGACTGTTTGGGTTCAAATCTCACCTCCACCTACTGCCTTGTAATCTTGGGTGCTTCATCACTCTGCATTTCCAGTTCTCTTGCTGCAAAGTGGAGAAAACAACCACCTAATGCTATGAGAATCACATGGATTCATTTTGGCAAAGTGCTTAGGATATTGCTTGTAGTTTAGTAAGTGCTACTTAAATATTTCCTAAATAAATAAGTAAGCACTAATAGACATAGTATAGTAGGATGTTTCTACCCATAGTGGATAATAAGTTAAAATTATGCTTTTACCATTTCCTTTTTTTTTCTACCAGAAATGGGCAAGATTTATAATTTCAGTTAAAGATCCTACTAGTCATAATAAATATTTAGCTTAACTTTATATCTTTTAGAAGGAAAAATGCTAAAACTTGTTTGAAGGACTACAAAATAAAAACCACACGCTTCACGATTTTTAAACTAAGAGCAAGATCCAGACTAAAGCCCAAGTGATGCATATTTAGAGCCAAACAAAACAAAACAAAGCATTAAAAGTGGCTGAGCTGAAAATAAAAACAGTCAAATCAATTTTCTCAGTTGTGTAAATGGTAACTGCCCTGAGCAGACGTAGCTTTGAAGTTACATACCTCAGAGACTACAGGGAATCACTTAAGATCTCACAGCCCCAGTTGTCTTCTTTATCAAATGGGGAAATAGCAGCCCTTAGCTTTCAGAGTTTCTGTAAGACTAAAGAGTTAATAAACTTGAATGTAAAAGGTGAGCACAGTACAGGGTATGTGTACGCTCAATGAATGGGCGCAATTTCTTGCTGTTTTTCACTAAGACTGTGGTAGCTATGAGTCAAGAAGTGTACAGTGCAGAGAAATTCCTAATTCTCTTCTCTTTCATTCCCTCCCCCTTGTCTTCCCGTCAGCAGGTATAGATTCATCCAGAGGCTAGAAGTGGAAATCCTATTGAGGGCAATGGCAAAACTAGTTAAAATAATGGATGCTTAGGAGGGAGAATAACAGGAAGTTATGGACCACTTAATTATTTGTATAATTCATTCCTGTTTACCCTAGGATCTGATACTTAGGAATCACAATGTAATCTTAAAGAGCATGGCCTCAAGGGACTGTTTGGGTTCAAATCTCACCTCCACCTACTGCCTTGTAATCTTGGGTGCTTCATCACTCTGCATTTCCAGTTCTCTTGCTGCAAAGTGGAGAAAACAACCACCTAATGCTATGAGAATCACATGGATTCATTTTGGCAAAGTGCTTAGGATATTGCTTGTAGTTTAGTAAGTGCTACTTAAATATTTCCTAAATAAATAAGTAAGCACTAATAGACATAGTATAGTAGGATGTTTCTACCCATAGTGGATAATAAGTTAAAATTATGCTTTTACCATTTCCTTTTTTTTTCTACCAGAAATGGGCAAGATTTATAATTTCAGTTAAAGATCCTACTAGTCATAATAAATATTTAGCTTAACTTTATATCTTTTAGAAGGAAAAAATGCTAAAACTTGTTTGAAGGACTACAAAATAAAAAACCACACGCTTCACGATTTTTAAACTAAGAGCAAGATCCAGACTAAAGCCCAAGTGATGGTCCCATACCTAGTATATTATGAGGACTTCTAATTTTTTTGTCCTTACATATTATAATAACACCAAACATGAATTTATTACAGCCATGCATTTAACATCTATCTCATTTCTTTATATTTTTATGACATAATATGAGAATATTTAATGGATTCAGCATTTTAAAAAAAATTTTATTTTACTTTTTACTTTTACAGAGT
Organism: Tragulus kanchil; assembly: GCA_022376925.1. Lineage (NCBI taxonomy): Eukaryota > Metazoa > Chordata > Mammalia > Artiodactyla > Tragulidae > Tragulus > Tragulus kanchil. Next base: position 7,806,163 of record JAIOJX010000026.1, on the reverse strand, counting down.
TTTGTTGTTTACAGATATGTATGATCCCAGATTAGTCATATGTATATCCCCCCCATCCAACCCCTCCAGGCCATCGCACAGCACCCCTGCAGGATCCCCTTTTCTCACAGTGCACTGACAATAACTATTTTTTTCACATATGATACTATACGTTTCATACTACTTCCTTTCCCACCGACTGTTCATTACCTACAATGTCCATATGTCTACTGTCCATGTCTGTTTTTCCAATGCCTCACTGCATGTGTTATCACTACTATCTTACTAGATTCCATATATATGTGTTAGTATATTGTACTTATCCTTCTCTTTTTGACTTACTTCACTTTTTAAGATAGGTTCTAGATATAGCCATCTCATTAGGATTGATTCTTCTGCATTTTTCTTTACAGCTGTGTAGTATTCCATTGTATATATATATATACCAGAGCTTTTCTATCCATTCATTCATTGATGGACATCTAGGTTGCTTCCATGTTCTAGTTATTGTAAAGAGAGCTGTGATGAACATTGGGATACAGGTGCCTCTCTCAGTTTTGATTTCATCAGCGTATAAGACTCATAATGGAATTGCTGGGTCATATGGTGCTTCTATTTTTAGTTTTTTAAGAAATATCCACACTGTCTTCCATAGAGGCTGTATCAATTTACATTCCCACCAGCAATGCAAGAGGGTTCCCTTTTCTCCACACCCTCTCCAGCATTTATTGTCTATAGATATTTTGATGATGGCCATTCTGACGGGTGTGAGGTGATATCTCATTGTAGTTTTGATTTGCATTTCTCTAATAATAAACAAGGTTGAGCACTGTTTCATGCGCTTTTGGGTCACCTATATGTCCTCTTTGGAGAGGTGTCTGTTTAGGTCCTTTTTCCATTTTTTGATTGGGTTTTTCATTTCTCCAATGTTGAATTGTCTGAGTTGCTTATAGATTTTGGAGATTAATTCTTTGTCTGTTATTTCATTTGCTATTATTTTCTCCCATTCTATGGGTTGTCTGTTCAGCTTTTTTGTAGTTTCTTTGGCTGTACAAAAGCTTTTAAGTTTCATTAGGTCTCACATGTTCATTTGTCTTTTCAGTTTCGCTCATAGTTAAAAATTTCATTATGCTGATGTCTATTTTACTTTTTACTTTTACAGAGTTTTGTTGTTTACAGATATGTATGATCCCAGATTAGTCATATGTATATCCCCCCCATCCAACCCCTCCAGGCCATCGCACAGCACCCCTGCAGGATCCCCTTTTCTCACAGTGCACTGACAATAACTATTTTTTTCACATATGATACTATACGTTTCATACTACTTCCTTTCCCACCGACTGTTCATTACCTACAATGTCCATATGTCTACTGTCCATGTCTGTTTTTCCAATGCCTCACTGCATGTGTTATCACTACTATCTTACTAGATTCCATATATATGTGTTAGTATATTGTACTTATCCTTCTCTTTTTGACTTACTTCACTTTTTAAGATAGGTTCTAGATATAGCCATCTCATTAGGATTGATTCTTCTGCATTTTTCTTTACAGCTGTGTAGTATTCCATTGTATATATATATATACCAGAGCTTTTCTATCCATTCATTCATTGATGGACATCTAGGTTGCTTCCATGTTCTAGTTATTGTAAAGAGAGCTGTGATGAACATTGGGATACAGGTGCCTCTCTCAGTTTTGATTTCATCAGCGTATAAGACTCATAATGGAATTGCTGGGTCATATGGTGCTTCTATTTTTAGTTTTTTAAGAAATATCCACACTGTCTTCCATAGAGGCTGTATCAATTTACATTCCCACCAGCAATGCAAGAGGGTTCCCTTTTCTCCACACCCTCTCCAGCATTTATTGTCTATAGATATTTTGATGATGGCCATTCTGACGGGTGTGAGGTGATATCTCATTGTAGTTTTGATTTGCATTTCTCTAATAATAAACAAGGTTGAGCACTGTTTCATGCGCTTTTGGGTCACCTATATGTCCTCTTTGGAGAGGTGTCTGTTTAGGTCCTTTTTCCATTTTTTGATTGGGTTTTTCATTTCTCCAATGTTGAATTGTCTGAGTTGCTTATAGATTTTGGAGATTAATTCTTTGTCTGTTATTTCATTTGCTATTATTTTCTCCCATTCTATGGGTTGTCTGTTCAGCTTTTTTGTAGTTTCTTTGGCTGTACAAAAGCTTTTAAGTTTCATTAGGTCTCACATGTTCATTTGTCTTTTCAGTTTCGCTATTCTAGTAGGTGGGTCAGAGAAAAGATCTTGCTTTGATTTATGTCCTTGAGTGTTTCGCCTATATTCTCCTCTAAGAGTTTTAGGGTTTCTGGTCTTACATTTAGGTCTTTAATCCATTTTGAGTTGATCTTCGTGTATGGTGTCAGAGAATCTTCCAACTTCATGTGTTTGCATGCAGCTGTCCAATTTTCCCAGCACCATTTGTTGAAGAGGCTGTCTTTGTACCATTTTGTAGTTTCGCTTCTTTTGTCAAAAATCAGGTACCCATAGGTGTGTGGGTTTTTCTCTAGGTTCTCTAGCTTGTTCCACTGGTCTATATTTCTGTTTTTGTGCTGGTACCATACTGTTTTGATGACTGTTGCTTTGTAGCAGAGTCTGAAGTTAGGGAGGCTGATCCCTCCAGTTCCATTCTTCCTCAGGATTGCTTTTGGCTGTTGTGTTTCCATATGAACTGTGCTATTCTTTGGTCTAGTTCTGTGAAGAACGTCATTCGTAGTTTGATAGGGATCGCATTGAACCTGTAGATGGTATTTGGTAGTGTGGTCATTTTCACAATATTGATTCTTCCAACCCAGGAACATGGAATATCTCTCCATCTGTTTAAGTCTTCTCTAATTTCTCTGATTAGTGTCTTGTAATTTTCTGTGTACAGCTCTTTTGTTTCTTTGGGTAGGTTTATTCCTAGATATTTGATTCTTTTGGTTGCAGGGGTGAAGGGGATTGCCTCTTTGATTTCGTTTTCTGATTTTTCATTGTTTTGTGTATAGGAATGCCAGTGATTTCTGTATACTGATTTTGTATCCTATGACTTTGCTGAATTCGCTGATTAACCCTAATAGTTTTGTAATAGTGTCTATGGAGTTTTCTATGTATAATATCATGTCGTCTGCAAATAGAGAGAGTTTTACTTCTTCATTTCCAATCTGGATTCCTTTAATTTGTTTTTCTTCTCTTCTTGCTGTTGCTAGAACTTCCAGGACTATGTTGAATAATAGTGGTGAAAGTGGACATCCCTGTCTTATTCCTGATCTTAGATGGAACACTTTCAGTTTTCACCATTAAGAATAATGTTCACTGTGCGCTTCTCGTCTATGGTTTTCACTGTGTTAAGGTGGATTCCTTCTATGCCAATTTTCTGAAGAGTTTTTATCATAAATGGGTATTGGATTTTGTTGAAGGCTTTTTCTGCATCTATTGAGATGATCATGTGGTTTTTCTCTCTCAATTTGTTGATATGGTGTATCACATTGATTGATTTGTGGATATTAAAGAATCCTTGCATGCCTGGGATGAACCCGAGTTGATAATGATGTATGAGTTTTTTGATTTGTTGTTTTATTTTTAAAGGTTTATTTATTTATTTAGGGCGGGAGTCAGGTTGGGGAGGGAGGGGAGCAGGCGGGTCACCTCCATTGGTCTTTCATTTTTCTATTTTCATCCGTCCTTGTTCTTTGGCTCCTGTGGGCCTCCCATCGAGGTGGCGTCTGTCGCTGCAGAGCACCGGCTCTGGGCGCATGCGCTCCAGAGTTCCAGCTTGGCAATTGGACACATCGGTCCAGCCGCTCCACAGCACGTGGGATCTTCCCAGGCCAGGGATCAAACTGGCGCCCCTTGCACTGCAAGGCGGTGTCCTTAACCACTGGACCACCAGGGGAAGCCCTCATTTGTTGTTGAATTCTGTTTGCTAGGATTTTGTTGAGGATTTTGGCGTCTAGATTCATCAGTGAAATTGGCCTATAATTTTCTTTTTTTGTGCTGTCTTTGCCTGGTTTTGGTATCAGGGTGATGGTGGTCTCATAGAATGTGTTTGGAAGTGTTCCTTCCTGTGCAATTTTTTGGAAGAGTTTCAGAAGGACAGGCATTAGCTCTTTTTTAAGTGGTAGAATTCACCTGTGAAACCATCTGGCCCTGGGCTCTTATTTTTGGGTAGGTTTTTGGTCACAATTTCAGTTTTCTGAGCTTCTGATTGGGCTGTTTATAATTTCTATTTCTTCCTGGTTCAGTCTTGGAAGATTAATCTTCTCCAAGAAACTGTCAATTTCTTCCAGGTTGTCGAGTTTGTTGTCATAGAGTTGTTCATAATAGTCTCTTATAATCCTTTGGATTTCTGCATTATCTGTTGTAATCTCTCCTTTTTCATTTTTGATTTTGTTGATCTGGTTCTTCTCTCTCTTTTTCTTGATGAGTCTGGCCAGTGGTTTGTCGATTTTATTTACCTTTTTGACGAACCAGTTTTTTGTTTTATTTATCTTTACTATTGTTTCTTTCATTTCTTCTTCATTTATTTCTGCCATGATCTTTATGATTTCCCTTCTTCTGCTGTCTTTGGTGTATCACATTGATTGATTTGTGGATATTAAAGAATCCTTGCATGCCTGGGATGAACCCGAGTTGATAATGATGTATGAGTTTTTTGATTTGTTGTTTTATTTTTAAAGGTTTATTTATTTATTTAGGGCGGGAGTCAGGTTGGGGAGGGAGGGGAGCAGGCGGGTCACCTCCATTGGTCTTTCATTTTTCTATTTTCATCCGTCCTTGTTCTTTGGCTCCTGTGGGCCTCCCATCGAGGTGGCGTCTGTCGCTGCAGAGCACCGGCTCTGGGCGCATGCGCTCCAGAGTTCCAGCTTGGCAATTGGACACATCGGTCCAGCCGCTCCACAGCACGTGGGATCTTCCCAGGCCAGGGATCAAACTGGCGCCCCTTGCACTGCAAGGCGGTGTCCTTAACCACTGGACCACCAGGGGAAGCCCTCATTTGTTGTTGAATTCTGTTTGCTAGGATTTTGTTGAGGATTTTGGCGTCTAGATTCATCAGTGAAATTGGCCTATAATTTTCTTTTTTTGTGCTGTCTTTGCCTGGTTTTGGTATCAGGGTGATGGTGGTCTCATAGAATGTGTTTGGAAGTGTTCCTTCCTGTGCAATTTTTTGGAAGAGTTTCAGAAGGACAGGCATTAGCTCTTTTTTAAGTGGTAGAATTCACCTGTGAAACCATCTGGCCCTGGGCTCTTATTTTTGGGTAGGTTTTTGGTCACAATTTCAGTTTTCTGAGCTTCTGATTGGGCTGTTTATAATTTCTATTTCTTCCTGGTTCAGTCTTGGAAGATTAATCTTCTCCAAGAAACTGTCAATTTCTTCCAGGTTGTCGAGTTTGTTGTCATAGAGTTGTTCATAATAGTCTCTTATAATCCTTTGGATTTCTGCATTATCTGTTGTAATCTCTCCTTTTTCATTTTTGATTTTGTTGATCTGGTTCTTCTCTCTCTTTTTCTTGATGAGTCTGGCCAGTGGTTTGTCGATTTTATTTACCTTTTTGACGAACCAGTTTTTTGTTTTATTTATCTTTACTATTGTTTCTTTCATTTCTTCTTCATTTATTTCTGCCATGATCTTTATGATTTCCCTTCTTCTGCTGTCTTTGGGGTGTTTTTGTTCTTCTTTCTCCAGTTGTTTTAAGCGTAAGGTAAGGTCTTCTGTTTGAGATTTTTCTAGTTTATTTAGGTAGGGTCGTATTGTTATAAATTTCCCTCTTAGAACTGCTTTTGCAGTATCCCATAGGTTTTGCACTGTCGTGTGTTCATTGTCATTTTCTTCTAGGAATTTCTTAATTTCTACTCTGATTTCCTCAATGATCAATTGATTTTTTAGGTATGTGTTGTTTAATCTCCATGTGTTTGTGTTTTTAGCAGTTTTTTTTTTTCCCTCTAGTTGATCTCTACTCTCATTGCATTGTGGTCAGAGAGGATGGTTGATATAATTTCGGTTTTCTTGAATTGACTGAGGTTAGATTTATGGCCCAAGATGTGGTCTATCCTGGAGAATGTTCTGTGAGCACTAGAGGAGAAAGTGTATTTTTCTGCTTTTAGATGGTACATCCTAAAGATATCGATGAGGTCCATTTTTTCCAGTGTGGCATTTAAGGCTTGTGTTTCTTTATTAATTTTCTGTTTGGGTGATCTGGCCATTGGTGTGAGAGAAGTGCTAAAGTCTCCTACTATTACTGTGTTAGTGTCGATGTCTTCTTTTATGTCTGAAAGTGTTTGTCTTATGTATTCGAGTGCTCCTATGTTGGGTGCATAGATATTTATGATTGCTATGTCTTCCTCTTGGATCTATCCCTTAATCATTATGTAGTGTCCTGCCTTGTCTCTTCTAATCTTCTTTATTTTAAGGTCTATTTTGTCCATATGAGGATTGCTACTCCAGCTTTCTTTTGATTTCCATTTGCATGGAATATCTTTTTCCAGCCTCTCACTTTCAGTCTATGAATGTCTTTAGGTCTGAAGTGAGTTTCTTGGAGGAAGCATATGTATGGGTCGTGTTTTTTAATCCATTCAACCAGTCTGTGTCTTTTGGTTGGGGCATTTAGTCCATATACATTCAAAATAATTATTGATATAAATGATCCTATTGTCATCTTCTTAGATGTCATGATGGTTTTGTAGATCTTCTTCTTCTTCTCTTATACTTGTTATCTATATAAGTCCCTTTAACACTTGTTGCAAGACTGGTTTGGTGTTACTAAATTCTTTTAATTTTTGCTTATCTGTAAAGCTTTTGATTTCTCCATCAATTTTGAATGAGATCCTTGCAGGGTAGGGTATTCTTGGTTGCAGATTATTCTGTTTCAGTGCTTTAAATGTGTCTTGCCATTCCCTTCTGGCTTGCAGAGTTTCTGTTGAAAGATCAGCTGTTAAACATATGGGGTTTCCTTGTATGTCACTAATTGTTTTTCTTGCTGCTTTCAGAATTCTGTCTTTGTTATTTTTTGCATATATGTTGATCTCTACTCTCATTGCATTGTGGTCAGAGAGGATGGTTGATATAATTTCGGTTTTCTTGAATTGACTGAGGTTAGATTTATGGCCCAAGATGTGGTCTATCCTGGAGAATGTTCTGTGAGCACTAGAGGAGAAAGTGTATTTTTCTGCTTTTAGATGGTACATCCTAAAGATATCGATGAGGTCCATTTTTTCCAGTGTGGCATTTAAGGCTTGTGTTTCTTTATTAATTTTCTGTTTGGGTGATCTGGCCATTGGTGTGAGAGAAGTGCTAAAGTCTCCTACTATTACTGTGTTAGTGTCGATGTCTTCTTTTATGTCTGAAAGTGTTTGTCTTATGTATTCGAGTGCTCCTATGTTGGGTGCATAGATATTTATGATTGCTATGTCTTCCTCTTGGATCTATCCCTTAATCATTATGTAGTGTCCTGCCTTGTCTCTTCTAATCTTCTTTATTTTAAGGTCTATTTTGTCCATATGAGGATTGCTACTCCAGCTTTCTTTTGATTTCCATTTGCATGGAATATCTTTTTCCAGCCTCTCACTTTCAGTCTATGAATGTCTTTAGGTCTGAAGTGAGTTTCTTGGAGGAAGCATATGTATGGGTCGTGTTTTTTAATCCATTCAACCAGTCTGTGTCTTTTGGTTGGGGCATTTAGTCCATATACATTCAAAATAATTATTGATATAAATGATCCTATTGTCATCTTCTTAGATGTCATGATGGTTTTGTAGATCTTCTTCTTCTTCTCTTATACTTGTTATCTATATAAGTCCCTTTAACACTTGTTGCAAGACTGGTTTGGTGTTACTAAATTCTTTTAATTTTTGCTTATCTGTAAAGCTTTTGATTTCTCCATCAATTTTGAATGAGATCCTTGCAGGGTAGGGTATTCTTGGTTGCAGATTATTCTGTTTCAGTGCTTTAAATGTGTCTTGCCATTCCCTTCTGGCTTGCAGAGTTTCTGTTGAAAGATCAGCTGTTAAACATATGGGCTTTCCCTTGTATGTCACTAATTGTTTTTCCCTTGCTGCTTTCAGAATTCTGTCTTTGTGTTTAATTTGTGTTAGCTTAATTAATATGTGTCTTGGTGTGTTTCTTCTCAGGTTTATTCTGTATGGTACTCTTTGCACTTCTTGGACCTGATTGACTATTTCTTTTCCCATGTTGGGGAAATTTTCAACTACAATCTCTTCAAAAATTTTCTCATAGCCTTTCTTTTTTTCTTCCTCTTCTAAAACCCCTATAATTCAAATATTGGTGTGTTTGATATTATCCCAGATGTCTCTGAGGCTATCCTCTGCTCTTTTCATTCTTTGAGCTAGATTCTGTTTTTCAGCAGTTACTTCCACCATTCTATCTTCCAACTCACTTATCCGGTCTTCTGTCTCAGATACTCTACACTTGATTCATTCTACAGTGTTTTTAAGTTCAGCAATTGAGTTGTTTGTCTCTGTTTGTTGTATTTTAAGTTCTTGTATTTCTTTATTCAGTGTGTTAGTTGCTTCTTGCAATTTCTCTGAAATTCTGTTTTCAGTGTTTTGGGTCATCTTTACTATCATTCTTCTGAATTCGCTTTCAGAAAGTTTGTCTAGCTCCTCTTCATTTATTTGAACTTGTGTGTTTGCAGATTGTTCCTTCACTTGTGTGGTATTTCTCTGCCATTTCATTGTTATTATTGATTTTTTAAGCTAACTCTGTTTGGGGTTTCCTTTTCCCAGACTTTGAGTTATGTCTGTTGGTATTTGTGGTTTGGATAAGATGGCTTATTCCGGGTGATGCTGGTGGTTGGTGGATGTCAGGACTTGCATGCAAGTGTTTACCTTTGTTGGAGTTCTCACTGTTTATTGCTCTCTACTGTTAAGTGTTCCCTGGTATTGTAGAGTTTTGGAGTCAGTACTCCCTCCCTAAAGCCCCTGGGCTTGTTGCCTGACCAGGGAATGAAGATTTGACGGCTGGTTTGTTGTGGCATTAAATGGTATTAAAACATATATATGTAAATGAGAAACAGAAGGTATACCTTTGACAAATGGCAATTAAAATATCATCCAAATACTATCTAGAGTACTGAATTATGCACACAAACACATACTGCCATAACATAACCCAAGCATTCCAACAAAAAATACAGTATAATATGTTAGCACGGCAAATAGAGAAAACCAAGAATGATATCCACCAGGTAATAACCAAAATAACTAGCGCACAAATTGAAGAATAATGCTAGAGCCAGGTCACAGTTGGGGATAAGGCAATGAGGACAGAACAGACTAAGAAATATGGTGGGGAAAGGGAGGATAGAAGAGAAATATAGAATAATACTGCAAAGTTAAATATAGGGAGATAAAGATTTGTATGTATTAGAGTTTAGTACTGTAGGAAAAGAGCATCAGAGAAAGCTAAGAAATAGCTGTAGTGATAGAATAGAAGTAGTAATACAGAGAAAAAATTTAAAAATTAAAGCAGAGATAAGTATACATAAAAATATAGAAAAACAAAGCACAAACAATGAAAACAAATAAAACCCCCACAGGACCAAAAAAGGCCAATGTGGAACCAGAAATTTATACCAAAATAAAATGTGCTATTTAAAAGGGAAAAAAAATTATGTAAATTTGAATACATTCAGTCTTACTGATAAGATTAGTAGCTTCAATAGAATTCAGTGGAGTAAACAGACAAAGAGAAAAAAAACGGGGGGGCGGGGCTGAGGGATTTGGAAAAAAGGGAGGAAAAAGTGAAAAAAAAATTAAAAAATAAGCAATAAAAAAGAATAAGAAATAAAATGAAAGTTAAAAAATCCAGCAGTAACTCCAGCTCCAGGCAAAACATGAAAATAGTGAATGTTTATGTTCTTCTGTCTCTTGCTGACTCTTCAGGAATTATCAGTCTTTTTCTTGCCTCTGGCAGTGATTGGATCTGAAGACCTCTTTTACTGCTTCTTTATTTCTGCCTATTCCAGAACTAAAAGGCCCACCCATGATGGCCCTGGTAGATTCTTAACCTTTAATCCAGACTCCCTCTCTCTTTTTTTTTTTTTTGCTGCCAAACCACAGTAGGGAAAAACGGTGTCTCTCTCACAAAGGATTTATTCCAACAAGCTCTATGAGAAGCACTTCTGCAGTGACCCTGACCCTGCTGCAAGCCACTGTTGACTGCTGCCACCACTGGAAATGTCGGACTATTCAGAGGTGAGTCTGACTCAATCTCATGCAGTCTATTCCTCTCTCCTGGATCTCGATGTGCACAGAGTTTCCAGTCCTACTCGGCAGCTCTATGATCAGGTTAATGAAACCTCCTTCAAAGGGAATTGAGTACAGTCATTTCGAAAGCTGTTCAAGGGCACTTTTAGCTTAAGGGGACACTTGGACCCTCTAAAGCAGGTCTGGCTCAGTCCCTTGTGGGTGTCACTGCTCCTTTCCCGGGTCTTGATTTGCAACAGGCTTGCATATTTGGCCCACCCAGCCTCTCTGGCGGGTATGAGGTTTGACTTTTAAAAGCACTGCGCCCTGCCTACCATCTTGTTGCACCTTCTCCTTTGCTCTTCGATGTGGGGTATCTTTTTTGTGATTGGATTCAACCTCCTCCTATCGATGGTTTTTCAGCAACTTGTTGCATTTCAGGCAATTTTGCAGGAGAGATGAGTGCACATCCTTCAATGCCGCCATTTAGCTCCACCCCTCCGATTCAGCATTTTTAAGCCAAAGGTTCAATTGTGACACTGGCTTTTATTGCTTAAATTACTATTTTTCATCATCAAGAAATAACACTTCATGTTTTCAGTTCTAGTACAGGTTCAAGTTTCCAAAAGACTTCATCACACAATTCTATTTTTGTGTTTTTCATTTGCTTCAAATTTATTGCCAATGGGTCATTCATTTATCCATTCATTCATCAAACACTGAGAGTCTATGAGAGGTTAGGATCTTCCCTAGAAATTGGATTATAAAGTGGATAATATTTCAGAATTTTTCTCAATAATATTTGCTATGGTTAATGGTTATTTTACATTTTGGAACCTGGAGGGAGAATTAGATGGATTCATTAATGAATAAAGTAGCCTTGAGCAGTCATTTAAAAATATTGAAACATTCATCTAATTGTGATTTCTCCCTTTGTAATAAAAGCATGCCACAGTGGAAGCATTTCCCTCCTGAGAACAAGGAACTCTAGGTACACAGGAGATTAAGGATTTGGGGTGGGAAGCACAAACCCTCACACAGGTAGAAGGGGAATGATGAAAATCAGGCTGTCTCATACGTACCACCTTAGGTTCCTAAACACATGTTTTCTTCCTATTAAGGGCTCAACATTATAAAATCTTCAGCAGTTTCCCAGGTGGCTCAGTGGTAAATAATCTGCCTACCAACTCAGAAGATGCAGGTTCTATCCCTGAGTTAGGAAGATCCCCTGGAGAAGGAAATGGCAACCCACTGCAGTATTCTTGCCTGAAAAATTCCATAGTCAGAGGAGCTTGGTGGGCTTCAGTCCATGGAATCTCAGAGTGGGACACAACTGAGCTCACACACACATCATAAAATTGACACTGATTTGAAGTAGAAATCCTGTCCTGGAAGACATTATGCCGTTTGAGGTGTCATCTTCAAATTGGCATTTTAGGTGCACCTTCAAAAGATATTTTTCTCACTGTATCAAACTGGCAGCTGCTGACTGATCCAGCCTGTGATGGGACCAGGAGATTGCATAGCCAGTGTCCATTTCTGTACCCTCCTTACTCTTTTGTGGGTGCTTTCTTTTGAGGCAATATTATATGGGAACCTGTGTTAGTAGCTCAGTTTTCATTCACCAAGATCCTGTGGATAGGAAGAACAAATATTTGATCCTCTCAGTAAAGATAAATTGCTACCTTCTGGCAGAGTGAAAGGAGTTCAAAATAATCAACCCATCACCAAGTAGCTGATTGTTCTTGATAGATGGTGCCATAACCAGGGTTTAGGAGTTGTCCATGTGGCTGACAGGTTGAACATTAGACAGAAGCAAAGCCTCCATGAACCCTACTGTTAGTAGGAGTCCATGCCACTGGCCTTCTGTACAACCACCATTTCTACTACTGTGGCTACTCCCTCACGAGCTCATTGTGCCGGGACTGGGAAGGCCAAGGGAAAACACAGTCCACTTTGTGGTTAAGGGCCCTTTCTTTGGTGGATGCTATTTGGTAGGTGTTAATAAGAGCTCTAAAGATACACTTCATGCCCACCCCCATAAGTCCACCTAAATGATTCTACCTCATAGGTGCTCCAATCTTCTAATCTTTCTTCTTCTAGGAGCTGGGCCAAGGAACCATATATTTTCTTACCTTGGGTCACTTCTTTTTCCATCCAAAATATCCACCACTGAAAACTGTTTATCATGAGGATTTCCTTTACTGCTACCTTTCAAGGTCATCCTTAAGTGGGACTATGCATTATAAAATCTTCAGCAGTTTCCCAGGTGGCTCAGTGGTAAATAATCTGCCTACCAACTCAGAAGAGGCAGGTTCTATCCCTGAGTTAGGAAGATCCCCTGGAGAAGGAAATGGCAACCCACTGCAGTATTCTTGCCTGAAAAATTCCATAGTCAGAGGAGCTTGGTGGGCTTCAGTCCATGGAATCTCAGAGTGGGACACAACTGAGCTCACACACACATCATAAAATTGACACTGATTTGAAGTAGAAATCCTGTCCTGGAAGACATTATGCCGTTTGAGGTGTCATCTTCAAATTGGCATTTTAGGTGCACCTTCAAAAGATATTTTTCTCACTGTATCAAACTGGCAGCTGCTGACTGATCCAGCCTGTGATGGGACCAGGAGATTGCATAGCCAGTGTCCATTTCTGTACCCTCCTTACTCTTTTGTGGGTGCTTTCTTTTGAGGCAATATTATATGGGAACCTGTGTTAGTAGCTCAGTTTTCATTCACCAAGATCCTGTGGATAGGAAGAACAAATATTTGATCCTCTCAGTAAAGATAAATTGCTACCTTCTGGCAGAGTGAAAGGAGTTCAAAATAATCAACCCATCACCAAGTAGCTGATTGTTCTTGATAGATGGTGCCATAACCAGGGTTTAGGAGTTGTCCATGTGGCTGACAGGTTGAACATTAGACAGAAGCAAAGCCTCCATGAACCCTACTGTTAGTAGGAGTCCATGCCACTGGCCTTCTGTACAACCACCATTTCTACTACTGTGGCTACTCCCTCACGAGCTCATTGTGCCGGGACTGGGAAGGCCAAGGGAAAACACAGTCCACTTTGTGGTTAAGGGCCCTTTCTTTGGTGGATGCTATTTGGTAGGTGTTAATAAGAGCTCTAAAGATACACTTCATGCCCACCCCCATAAGTCCACCTAAATGATTCTACCTCATAGGTGCTCCAATCTTCTAATCTTTCTTCTTCTAGGAGCTGGGCCAAGGAACCATATATTTTCTTACCTTGGGGCACTTCTTTTTTCATCCAAAAGTTCCACCACTGAAAACTGTTTATCATGAGGATTTCCTTTACTGCTACCTTTCAAGGTCATCCTTAAGTGGGACTATGCATTAGAAGCAGTTCATTTTCAGCTTGCACACACTGAGTTGAACCATCTTTAAGTGAAACTCCACCACTTTCCTCCTCTATCAACTACCCCTATGGGATTCTGTGCATGACCAAAGCATCTAATGGTGAAGAGCCATGCAACGGAGGGAGCTGACATGGGGCCGTGTCACCTGTTCATGCAGCTTATTTATGCCTTTTGATCCTGTTCATGTTAATCATGGATGCATGTCTACGGCCATACCACCCTGAACATGCCTGATCTCATCTAATCATGGATATCCCATAACTTAAAATAAAATGCTGCGGGGTTCAATTTTCATGACTTGGTGAATCTGGCAAAAGTCAGCTCATGGCATGTGGTTCTGGCAATGTATTCCCTTGATGTCTTATGACCTGATAATATCAGGACCTAATAACACATCAGCAATGGATTTTTAAACGGTATATAGTTCTGGGCTTCAGACAACATGGCCTTCTTCCAGAAACTTCAAGTTACTAGCCATAAACCTCACACAATATCTTATCTCATACAAACACCTGCCTGTTTATAGGAAACAAATGATAGGGCTGTTTACATCCCCGAGGCAAAACCCTTTCTCTGTGTCTACTACCCACTGAATTCTGGGCATTTTCCATGTCACTGTCTAAATAGGTCATGTCAGAGTTCCCAACCATAGATACTGTGTTCTGTATTTTTCCCATAGTCCTTTACTTTGGACAGAATATTCTAGCATGTCCCAGACCACTGAACTATTAAAATCTTCGCTGAATACTTGTGGAGATTGTCTCCTACCTTCTGGAGCATTGTGAATCTTATCAAAGCCATTGCCTGGCATTTCATGCTCATTTGAGTTGATTATAAAAGTATGGACCCAAATGACATTATAATGTTACTTTGTGGTTAAGGGCCCTTTCTTTGGTGGATGCTATTTGGTAGGTGTTAATAAGAGCTCTAAAGATACACTTCATGCCCACCCCCATAAGTCCACCTAAATGATTCTACCTCATAGGTGCTCCAATCTTCTAATCTTTCTTCTTCTAGGAGCTGGGCCAAGGAACCATATATTTTCTTACCTTGGGTCACTTCTTTTTCCATCCAAAATATCCACCACTGAAAACTGTTTATCATGAGGATTTCCTTTACTGCTACCTTTCAAGGTCATCCTTAAGTGGGACTATGCATTAGAAGCAGTTCATTTTCAGCTTGCACACACTGAGTTGAACCATCTTTAAGTGAAACTCCACCACTTTCCTCCTCTATCAACTACCCCTATGGGATTCTGTGCATGACCAAAGCATCTAATGGTGAAGAGCCATGCAACGGAGGGAGCTGACATGGGGCCGTGTCACCTGTTCATGCAGCTTATTTATGCCTTTTGATCCTGTTCATGTTAATCATGGATGCATGTCTACGGCCATACCACCCTGAACATGCCTGATCTCATCTAATCATGGATATCCCATAACTTAAAATAAAATGCTGCGGGGTTCAATTTTCATGACTTGGTGAATCTGGCAAAAGTCAGCTCATGGCATGTGGTTCTGGCAATGTATTCCCTTGATGTCTTATGACCTGATAATATCAGGACCTAATAACACATCAGCAATGGATTTTTAAACGGTATATAGTTCTGGGCTTCAGACAACATGGCCTTCTTCCAGAAACTTCAAGTTACTAGCCATAAACCTCACACAATATCTTATCTCATACAAACACCTGCCTGTTTATAGGAAACAAATGATAGGGCTGTTTACATCCCCGAGGCAAAACCCTTTCTCTGTGTCTACTACCCACTGAATTCTGGGCATTTTCCATGTCACTGTCTAAATAGGTCATGTCAGAGTTCCCAACCATAGATACTGTGTTCTGTATTTTTCCCATAGTCCTTTACTTTGGACAGAATATTCTAGCATGTCCCAGACCACTGAACTATTAAAATCTTCGCTGAATACTTGTGGAGATTGTCTCCTACCTTCTGGAGCATTGTGAATCTTATCAAAGCCATTGCCTGGCATTTCATGCTCATTTGAGTTGATTATAAAAGTATGGACCCAAATGACATTATAATGTTACGTGTAGATATGTCACTATAAATTGCTTCTAGTCGTCTGCTAATAAGGATCGAAGAATACTAAGTCAATGGCTATCTATAATGCTCCTAAAGACATTTTACTCCATTTAAGAATGGTACCACATCTGGTACATGAGCTCTAAATGGGGCAGCTATTTGTCTGTGAGTCCATAGTAATCTCCAGGATCCAATTGGTTTCTTTAGGGGCCAGAATGGTGGATTATATCAGGGCATTATGGTAACCATCGCTTCTGCATTCTTTCGGTCTTCTATAGGTGATGCTCATCTTTGTCATATCCCTGGGACAAAATATTGTTTTGGATTTGATATCTTGGTTGGGACGAGGCTAATTTCAGAATTTCCACTTAGTCTTTCCCACTTTAATAGTTCTTAAATTTATAGGCTATCATACGAGTTTTACCATTACTAATATGTTATTCTTTTATTAATATTTATTTGTTCATTTATTTTTGACTGTATCAAGTATTAGTTGCATCAACTAAGCACATGGGTTTAGTCGCCCAGAGGCATATGAGATGTTAGTTCCTGACCAGAGATTAAACCCATATCCCCTGCCTTGCAAGGCAGAATCTTTTTGGGGGCGGGGGTCAGATTGGGGAGGGAGGAGAGTGGGCGGGCCACTTCTATTGGTCTTTAATTTCTCTATTTTCATCCGTCCTTGTTCTTTGGCCCTTGTGGGCCTCCCATTGCGGTGGCGTCTGTTGTTGCAGAGCGCCGGCTCTGGGCGCATGCGTGTCAGAGCTCTGGCTCGGTAATTGGACACATCAGTCCAGCTGCTCTGCGGCACGTGGGATCTTCCCAGGCCAGGGATCGAACCGGCGCCCCTTGCACTGCAAGGCGGTGTTCTTACCCACTGGACCACCAGGGGAAGCCCGCAAGGCAGAATCTTAACTACTGGACCACCAGGAAAGTCCCATCAATATGTTATTTCTAACTAAATATTTTGGAACAAAGGAAATGTCTACCAAGTAAGTCTGCGGACCGAATAGATTTACTTGCTGCAAATCTGGTACCAGAACTCCATTTATTATCTGCCTGCTTCAGGACTCCACTCTAACAGGGGGCCAGGATGATGCTTTTAGTTCCTGAAAATCAGTATCTACTTGGGTATTGTGTTCAATGGTCTTCAAAATGTCTGGATATTTTCCTTCCCCAGAAAGTGGTTATTGGAGCAAACAGCTATAAGTTTCTTTGTACAAACCGGGAACTCCTTTCTATCTATATTTGCCCTAGTGTTCAGGATCCCTCTTCATTTATACTGAAGCCTCTTGCTCTCAGTGGAGTTCAGGTATTATAGTTGGCTAAAGACTGGAAATTAAGCAAGGGATCTGTGACTTTTTCTTGTGGAGACTGGGCTCAGTCTCCTGATCATTCATCTTTGATTCCTCCCGATTAAACAATTATAGATTGTTTAATCTATATCCTTGTTGGTAATCCATCTGTTTCTCCACTTGAAACACATTGTTCTATGAACCATCTTCATACTTTGTGAGTCAGGCCTGAGACAGCCATTCTGACCTTGCCATCTGTTAAAATTGTGACACTTATCTTCTGATAGTTGAGTATCAAATGGAACCAGCTATCCTCAGTTATTTGTATTCCAATCATGTCAATGCTACTAAAGAGCCCAGTTCTATAACAGCATCTCCTATAATCCATCCTGGAATACATCTGTGGAGACCACCATAACCGAGTTCCTAAAGCATGCTAGTATCCCCCTCCTCCCCTGCCAGGCTCCCCATGTGTCTCAGTGGTAAAGAATCTGCCTTCCATTGCAGGTGTCAACTACAAATGGACCACAAGGGCATTTGTTATCTGCCTCTGCAGAGATTGAAGACTGTGCTGTTGGGAGCTGTTGACTTTCAACACCATCCTGGAGAAAATCAGGGTGGGGCAAGGCACTCTGTACTCCAGGGGAATCCAGTGGAACAAGCCCTTAGATAGGTAAATGGCTTTTAGGAACAGATTTTATTATCTCAGTTCTTGCATCTCCTTACACTTAGAAAAGTGCTGAATTCCAAACTCCCCTACACCAAAATCCTTATATTGACTTTCCTCCTCTGCCTCTTTGGAGCAGTCTCTCAGAGTCATCTGAGATGCTCTCTCCTGGGTTGCAATCCTAATTGTGCCCCAAATAAAACTTAACCCACAACTCTCAAGCTGTTCATCTTTTTTTCAGTTGACACAGGAGATGCAAGAGGCATGGATTTGATCCCTGGGTTGAGAAGATCCCCTTGAGAAGGACATGGCAGCCTGCTTCAGTATTCTTGCCTGGAAAATTCCATGGACATAGGATCCTGGCAGGCTACAGTCCAAGGGGCCATAGAGAGCCAGATATGACCAAGCAACTGAACGCACACTCTCCTCCCCAGTCTATAATAAGAAAGAATAAGTCACTTCTATCTAGGAACCTTAAGTGTCCAGAGAACTAAGATTTCAATATTCTGAAGTGCATTGAACTCAGATCTTCCCAGTTCAAGTATCAGAATTCTAATTCCTTCCTAATCAGGACTTGACTCACAGTAATGCTTAGGTTTTAATAGACAACCATCTTTAGAGTTCTACAACCATCGGGTCACAAAGGGTTGGACATGACTGAGTAAATGAACAACAGAAACCTATGTAATTAAATCCTGAAGCTTCCCATAATCTTTTTTTATCCTTTGGCTGCAGGTGATGAGAGCCTATGCTGTCCAAGAGGCCCTTGGACTTTCACACTTCTGCTTAAATTTTGATTAATCATTCTCAACCTGGCATTGTCTTTCTCCAGCATATTGATAGCACTTAGCACCTATCATTTGATTTCTTAATGCATACAATCACTGCTTCTATACCTCATAAATACCTTAGATATTGGACTACTCAGTCCATTTCCTTCCATCAGTATCACATTCCAACTCACAATTGCATCATGATAGCAGGCAAAGTGATGGACTTTTTATTGTCAACCAGCTGGTAGATGATGGAAACCCCAAATCCCATTTTACACTTGGCCTTTCTAGGAGTACACCTGGCATCAATTGTCTTAGAATGGTTTCCCTAGAAAAAGATTATGAGATGGAGACTTCATGCTGGGCTACCCCTTTAAACTCTGTACTCCAGGGGAATCCAGTGGAACAAGCCCTTAGATAGGTAAATGGCTTTTAGGAACAGATTTTATTATCTCAGTTCTTGCATCTCCTTACACTTAGAAAAGTGCTGAATTCCAAACTCCCCTACACCAAAATCCTTATATTGACTTTCCTCCTCTGCCTCTTTGGAGCAGTCTCTCAGAGTCATCTGAGATGCTCTCTCCTGGGTTGCAATCCTAATTGTGCCCCAAATAAAACTTAACCCACAACTCTCAAGCTGTTCATCTTTTTTTCAGTTGACACAGGAGATGCAAGAGGCATGGATTTGATCCCTGGGTTGAGAAGATCCCCTTGAGAAGGACATGGCAGCCTGCTTCAGTATTCTTGCCTGGAAAATTCCATGGACATAGGATCCTGGCAGGCTACAGTCCAAGGGGCCATAGAGAGCCAGATATGACCAAGCAACTGAACGCACACTCTCCTCCCCAGTCTATAATAAGAAAGAATAAGTCACTTCTATCTAGGAACCTTAAGTGTCCAGAGAACTAAGATTTCAATATTCTGAAGTGCATTGAACTCAGATCTTCCCAGTTCAAGTATCAGAATTCTAATTCCTTCCTAATCAGGACTTGACTCACAGTAATGCTTAGGTTTTAATAGACAACCATCTTTAGAGTTCTACAACCATCGGGTCACAAAGGGTTGGACATGACTGAGTAAATGAACAACAGAAACCTATGTAATTAAATCCTGAAGCTTCCCATAATCTTTTTTTATCCTTTGGCTGCAGGTGATGAGAGCCTATGCTGTCCAAGAGGCCCTTGGACTTTCACACTTCTGCTTAAATTTTGATTAATCATTCTCAACCTGGCATTGTCTTTCTCCAGCATATTGATAGCACTTAGCACCTATCATTTGATTTCTTAATGCATACAATCACTGCTTCTATACCTCATAAATACCTTAGATATTGGACTACTCAGTCCATTTCCTTCCATCAGTATCACATTCCAACTCACAATTGCATCATGATAGCAGGCAAAGTGATGGACTTTTTATTGTCAACCAGCTGGTAGATGATGGAAACCCCAAATCCCATTTTACACTTGGCCTTTCTAGGAGTACACCTGGCATCAATTGTCTTAGAATGGTTTCCCTAGAAAAAGATTATGAGATGGAGACTTCATGCTGGGCTACCCTTTCAGAGTTGCTCTGAATCCAGGCATCAGCTAGTTACTGGATGTGGGCTCACCCAGGCATAACCCTGGAAGACGTGTCTTCTTTAGGCCAATGAGAATGCTTAATGAGGGATGCAGCTGGGAGCAGTCAACAACCTACATTCCTAGCTGCTGAGGAAATGAGGACCTTAGTCTTCAAGCGGTGACAATTTCAAGCTCATTTTCGAACTTTGTATTTCTTCTCTTCTTCCTTTTATTTTGTTGGAAGCAATTCATACAGTGCACTCACACATACACATGAGGACACACACACAGAGCTACAAGTAACAAAGAGAAAGAAAGGTTGTGCTACTTTATCTTTGACTATAAGACATTTTATTCATTTTCATTTCAACTGCTCACTCTGTTTTCAATTCTTTTTCAGTTTTGATGATTAGAATTCCCGACTAATGAAAGTTGTAATCTTATTCATAAGCTTCAGGTCCTTGATTACATACCTGAATGAAGTGTTAGTTGCTCAGTCACATCTGAGTCTTTGCAATCCCATGGACTATTGCCATCCAGGCTCCTCTGTCCATGAAATTCTCTAGGCAAGAATACTGGAATGGATTGCCTTTCCTTCTCCAAGGGATCTTTCCAACCCAGGGATCAAACCCAGGTCTCCTGCATTGCAGGCAGGTTCTTTACCATCTGAGCCACTAGGGAAGCCCTACCTGGATTAGGTGAGATATTTTTTAATATGCTTCTCATTCTGGGACTTACCTGATGGTTGAGTGGTTAAGAATGCAGGGTACAGGGACTTCCCTGGTGGCCCAGTGGGTAAGGACACTGCCTTGCACTGTAAGGGGTGCCGGTTCGATCCCTGGCCTGGGAAGATCCCATGTGCCGTGGAGCGGCTGGACGGATGTGTCCAATTACCAAGCTGGAGCTCTGGATTGCATGCGCCCAGAGCCAGTGCTCTGCAACAACAGAGGCTGCTGCGATGGGAGGCCCACACGGTCCAAAGAACAAAGATGGATGAAAATAGATAAATGAAAGACCAATAGAAGTGGCCTGCCTGTCCCCCTCCCTCTCCAACCCTCCCCCCCCGGAAAAAAGAATGCAGGGGCCACAGGTTTAATCCCTGGTTGGGAAACTAGGATCCTACGCAATGGGGCAGCTAAGACCATGGGTCACAACTAAAGCCCCCAAGCTACAACTATTGAAATCCTCACACTCGATAACCTGTGCTCTACAAGAGAAGCCAACACACTGCATCAAGAAGCCCCATTCTGCAACTAGAGAGAAGCCCCCACATACCATAACTAAGACCCAGCACATCAAAACAAATAATAATAGTAATAGACTTCTTATTCTGAATAATCATAGCTTCATATACACTTAAAGGAAATAATACAGAGATGCTGTGTTTCATTTACCCAGGTTCAGCCAATGATAACATCTTACAAAACTACAGTGCAATATCTCAACCAGAATATTGATATTAATAGTCAAGACACAGAATATTTCTTTCACCAAATGAATCCTTCATGGTGCCCTTCTGTACTTATACCTACTTCCCTCCCACTCCTAACTCCTGGCAAGCACATATCTGCTCTTCATTCCAATAGCTTTATCATTTCAAGAATATTAATAAAATGGCTTTCATAATCAAACCATTTGGGGATGGCTTTTTTCACTCATCGTAATTCTCCAAAGAATAATTCAGGTAATTGTGTATTGATAATCTATTTCTTTTGATTGGTATGTACAATTCTATGGTAGAAATACACCAAAATTTAATCATTCACCTGCTGAAAGACTTACAGGTAATTTTCAGTTTTGACTTATTATTAATAAAGCTGTTTATAAATAAAGTTTTATTATAGAACTTGTAGCTGTCATATACAAGTTTTTGTGTGACCATAAATTTCTATTTCATTTACATAAAAGGCCAGGAGTAGGATTTCTGAGTCATAGGTAGTTGTGTGTTTAGTTTCTTTTTTTTACACTACAAACATTCTTCAGAGGGGATATTCCATTTTACATTCCCATAAGCAATGCCTGAGTAACCAAGTTTCTCTGCATCCTTTGCCAGCATTTGGTTGAGTTTTCTAGTCCATGAACATAAACATGAACATGGTCAGATACAATCTATTTATATCTTTGATTTCTTTCATCAGCATTTTGTAGTTTTAAGCTATAATATCTGTATATGTATTTTTATACTTACACTTAAGTATTCCATTGTTTTTGAATAACTATAAATACTATTTTTAAGTTTAGCTTTTTTCCAAAATTTTTATATTCATTCATATAAAATTTTTTAATAAATTAATTTTATTGGAGAACAGTCATTTTGCAATGTTGTGTTAGTTTTACTGTACAGCAAAATGAATGAGTCATACATATGCACATACCCTCCCCCTTTTGGACTTCTTATACAATTAGGTCACCACTGTGCATTAAGTGGAGTTCCCTGTGCTATGCAGTGATTCTCATTAATTATCTATTCTATACATAGCATCAATAGTGTATATGTGTCAATTCTTATCTCCCAATTCTTCGCACTCATTCCCCTTCTCCTTTGGTATTCAAATATTTGCTCTCTACATCTGTCTCTCTATTTCTGCTTTGTAAATAAGATCATCTATACCATTTTTATAAATTCCTCATATGTGCATTAATAAACAATATTTGTTTTTCTACTTCTGACTTACAGTGTGTTTTTAATGTTGGTGCCTACATACTCATTGCTAACATTATAGAAATATAGTTGATTTTTATATGTCAATAATACATCCTGAAACCTTGCTGAGCTAATTTATTAGTTCTAGGAGGTATGTATACATGGTTTTAGAAGATCCATATTTATTTATATAGAAGGTATATATACACATACACACATACCTTGGGATTTGCTGTGTCTGACCTATAAGTCTTTTATGTCCTTTTCTTGCCTTGATGTACTTGTTAGAATTTTAGTATTATGTTGAATAAGAAGGGTACAAGTGAATATCCTTGTCTTGTTTCTGATTTTAGAGAAAGACATTCACTCTTTCATGTTATAAATGATGCTACCTGCATAATTCTTGAAGATATTCTTTATTAAGTTGAAGTAGTTCTCTTCCATTCCTGTTTTTCTGTATGTTTTGGATTATAGCTTAAGTGTTACAGATTCTTAATGTTCTAATGGAAGGTTAGTAGATTTTCTTGAATGAATGTTCCTCCACTTGATGTAAGCCTTTACTTATTTTCTGAAAAATTTGCATCAGTTAAATTGTTATGTTTCTAGGAGAGAGTTCACAGGCAGTCCCATCCTTGAGTTGCATTTTGCTATATTTTCCTGAGTGAGGAAGAAAGGGAAGAATTTATCACTCCATTCCTGTAATAACACACATGAATATATCACTATAGTGAACATACAATATCATGTGTGGTGTGGCAAAATATTTAGTGCTTCTAAGATAAACAATGAGTTCTTAAAGGTTTTAAACAAAGAAAGAGCAGAATTTGAACCACTCTGACTATGCAGTTCTTGTAACTGCCTCGAGAGTATGAGTTTAATAATGAGATTGGGAACCAGGGAACAGATTAAGAGGCTACCAAAATTGAATTACATGTCTTATCAACTCTCTCATTTGCAGCTTGTCCAGGAGGCAAAGCTATTACAAATGTATCCGTAAAGACCTATATTAGAATGATGACATTTAAATGGAATGGAGGAGATGGAAGAAGATATTGTGAAAATTCTATAGGTTGGACAGTGTATTTGATGGGGAAAGGGTTGAAAAATTAAAAATCAAAGGTTATAGCTAGTTCCTAAGGCAACAAGCCTGTGCCATTTGCAGAAATAAGGGATTTAGACAAAGGCTCTGGTTTCCAGCAAAGCTAGTGTATTTGGATATGAATCATGATAAGGATTCTTGTTTGGAGAATCCCATGGACAGAGAAGTCTGGCAGGGTACAATCCATGGGGTCACAAAGAGTTGGACATGATTGAGTGATTAACATCCTACTCCACTCCGTGATTAGTATAAAATGCCATTGCTTCATAAATAAGGTCTGGATCCGTCAGACATTGTCGATTCAAATCTAGATTTTAGGAGAGCATTTATTGCTAATGAAGATGTGAGTGTGGATTAAGTTACTGAAATAGAATGTAAAGACATATGAGGGTTGAAAACTTCCTGGAAGATCTCAAAATGAAGAAATTAGAGTAGAAAGGAAGTAGTGAAGGAAACTACAAAAGAGTGATTAGCAGTAAGAATGGAGATAAGGACAGTCGTCATCACCTTTACAACTTAATTGACTGTGTGTTCATAGTCTCTAGCTTCTTAATGCTTCTATAATCCTTCTAAAATCTCATGTCCAAAGTCAGTTTGGTTCAGGGTAGACTGAGCTAATGGATGCATCATTGAATTATTACACACAAAAAGGTTTTATTGCTTCTACAATATCTGGTGATCTTTTGCCATGTTTCTATATAGGAAATAAAATACAACATTAATACACTGGGGAAACTTCCAGTCTGCCTGCTTTCTGTATTTTTCTATGCATGCCCCTATGAAAAAGGTTTAATAATGCAGTTCTTGTAACTGCCTCGAGTATGAGTTTAATAATGAGATTGGGAACCAGGGAACAGATTAAGAGGCTACCAAAATTGAATTACATGTCTTATCAACTCTCTCATTTGCAGCTTGTCCAGGAGGCAAAGCTATTACAAATGTATCCGTAAAGACCTATATTAGAATGATGACATTTAAATGGAATGGAGGAGATGGAAGAAGATATTGTGAAAATTCTATAGGTTGGACAGTGTATTTGATGGGGAAAGGGTTGAAAAATTAAAAATCAAAGGTTATAGCTAGTTCCTAAGGCAACAAGCCTGTGCCATTTGCAGAAATAAGGGATTTAGACAAAGGCTCTGGTTTCCAGCAAAGCTAGTGTATTTGGATATGAATCATGATAAGGATTCTTGTTTGGAGAATCCCATGGACAGAGAAGTCTGGCAGGGTACAATCCATGGGGTCACAAAGAGTTGGACATGATTGAGTGATTAACATCCTACTCCACTCCGTGATTAGTATAAAATGCCATTGCTTCATAAATAAGGTCTGGATCCGTCAGACATTGTCGATTCAAATCTAGATTTTAGGAGAGCATTTATTGCTAATGAAGATGTGAGTGTGGATTAAGTTACTGAAA
This sequence comes from Tragulus kanchil, assembly GCA_022376925.1. Taxonomy (NCBI): domain Eukaryota; kingdom Metazoa; phylum Chordata; class Mammalia; order Artiodactyla; family Tragulidae; genus Tragulus; species Tragulus kanchil. Next base: position 7,781,084 of record JAIOJX010000026.1, on the reverse strand, counting down.
TAGAATGTAAAGACATATGAGGGTTGAAAACTTCCTGGAAGATCTCAAAATGAAGAAATTAGAGTAGAAAGGAAGTAGTGAAGGAAACTACAAAAGAGTGATTAGCAGTAAGAATGGAGATAAGGACAGTCGTCATCACCTTTACAACTTAATTGACTGTGTGTTCATAGTCTCTAGCTTCTTAATGCTTCTATAATCCTTCTAAAATCTCATGTCCAAAGTCAGTTTGGTTCAGGGTAGACTGAGCTAATGGATGCATCATTGAATTATTACACACAAAAAGGTTTTATTGCTTCTACAATATCTGGTGATCTTTTGCCATGTTTCTATATAGGAAATAAAATACAACATTAATACACTGGGGAAACTTCCAGTCTGCCTGCTTTCTGTATTTTTCTATGCATGCCCCTATGCACATATTTAAAGCTAAGATGCATACATCTTTGCCTAAAAGTCAATGAACTTTTAGTGAAAGGATACACTGAACTTCATTATCACAATATGTACTTAAGTGAGCTTTTTTTACTTTGGTGCCTAAGATGCATTCTCAATTCCAGTTTCTAATACTTAATATTTCAGCTACCAATTTATTTCTGTTGCCTTCCTTCATTTCCATATAAATCAAGACCTCTGGATATGACTAGTTCAGCATGACTTACTCTCCAAGTGAAAGAATCATCACATTTCATAACTTGAATAACGATAGTAGTAGCTAATATTTATTAAGCATTTGGACTTCCATGGTGGCTCAGTTATAAAGAATCCACCTGCAACAAAATCAGAAGTGAAAAAGGAAAGGTTACAACAGACAATGCAGAAATACAAAGGTTTATTAGAGACTATTATGAAAAACTATATGGCAATAAAATGGACAGCGTGGAAGAAATGGACAGATTCTTAGATAAGTTCAGTCTTTCAAGACGGAACCAGAAAGAAATAGAAATTATGAACAACCCAATTACAAGTACAGAAATCAATGTGTGATGAAAAATCTGCCCCCAAATAAAAGCCCAGATGACTTCACAAGTGAATTCAATCAAGTATTTAAAGAAAAGCTAATATCTATGAGAAAACTCTTTCAAAAAATTACACAGGTGGACATTGTGGGGAAGGAACAGAGGGTGGGAGACGTAAAGGAAGTAGCATGAAGTTCTGTACCATCATAAGTGAAGAAAATAGCTATAGTCATTTCTCTGTGAGAAAAGGGGATCCTTCAAGGGTGCTGTGTGATAGTCGGGAGGGGTGGGAAGGAAGGATATACATATGACTAATCTGGGAACATGCATATCTGTAAACAACAAAACTTTGTAAAAGTTAAAACTAAAATAAAAGTTAAAAAAAAAATTACACAGGAAAGAGCACTTCCAAACTCATTCTATTAGGCCACCATAACCCTGATACCCAAACCAGGCAAAGACAGCACACAAAAAACGAAAATTATAGACCAATATCACTGATAAATATAAACGCAAAACTCCTCAACAAAATTCTAGCAAACAGAATTCAACAACACATCAAAAGGCTCATATACCAATATCAAGTTGGGTTTATTCCAGGCTTGCAAGGATTCTTCAATATCCACAAATCAATCAATGTGATATACTATATTAACAAACTGAAAGATAAAAATCATATGATAATCTCAATAGACGCAGAAAAAGCCTTTGAAAAAATCCAGCACCCATTTATGATGAAAACTCTTCAAAAATTGGGCATAGAAGGAATCTGCCTCAACATAGTGAAAGGCATATATGAGAAGTGCACAGAGATCATTATTCTCAGTGGTGTAAAACTGAAAGCATTTCCTTTAAGATCAGGAGCAACACAGGGTGTCCACTCTCACCACTATTATTCAACATAGCCTTGGAAGTTCCAGCCACAGCAGTTAGAGAAGAAAAAGAAATGAAACGAATCCAAATTGGAAAAGAAGAAATAAAATCAGATGACATGATACCATAAATAGAAAACCGTAAAGATGATATCAGAAAATTGCTAGAGTTAATCAGCAAATTTAGTAAAGTAACAGGATACAAATTCAAAACAGAGAAATCACTTGCATTCCTATATACTAACAATGAAAAATCAGAAAGAGAAATCAAGGAAGGAATACTACTCACCATTGCAACAAAATAAAATATCTAGGAATAAACCTATTTTTGTCTCCTATGGGAGACAAAAGAACTGCACACAGAAAATTATAAGACACTGATGAAAGCAATCAAAGATGACATAAACAAATGAAGAGATATTCCATGTTCCTCGGTTGAAAGAATCAATATCATGAAAATGACCATGCTACCAAACATAATCTACAGATTCAACGTGATCCCTATCAAATTACCAATGGCATTTTTTAAAGAACTGGAACAAAAAATATCACAATTCATATGGAAATGCAAAAGATCAGATAGCCAAAGCAATCTTAAGAAGAATGGAGATGGAGGATCAACCTTCCTGACTTTAGAAATATAAGCAGTATAAAGACACAAAAACGAAAATTATAGACCAATATCACTGATAAATATAAACGCAAAACTCCTCAACAAAATTCTAGCAAACAGAATTCAACAACACATCAAAAGGCTCATATACCAATATCAAGTTGGGTTTATTCCAGGCTTGCAAGGATTCTTCAATATCCACAAATCAATCAATGTGATACACCATATCAATAAATTGAAACATAAAAATCATATGATAATCTCAATAGATGCAGAAAGAGCCTTTGACAAAATCTAGCGCCCATTTATGATAAAAACTCTTCAAAAATTGGGCATAGAAGGAATCTGCCTCAACATAGTGAAAGGCATATATGAGAAGTGCACAGAGATCATTATTCTCAGTGGTGTAAAACTGAAAGCATTTCCTTTAAGATCAGGAGCAACACAGGGTGTCCACTCTCACCACTATTATTCAACATAGCCTTGGAAGTTCCAGCCACAGCAGTTAGAGAAGAAAAAGAAATGAAACGAATCCAAATTGGAAAAGAAGAAATAAAATCAGATGACATGATACCATAAATAGAAAACCGTAAAGATGATATCAGAAAATTGCTAGAGTTAATCAGCAAATTTAGTAAAGTAACAGGATACAAATTCAAAACAGAGAAATCACTTGCATTCCTATATACTAACAATGAAAAATCAGAAAGAGAAATCAAGGAAGGAATACTACTCACCATTGCAACAAAATAAAATATCTAGGAATAAACCTATTTTTGTCTCCTATGGGAGACAAAAGAACTGCACACAGAAAATTATAAGACACTGATGAAAGCAATCAAAGATGACATAAACAAATGAAGAGATATTCCATGTTCCTCGGTTGAAAGAATCAATATCATGAAAATGACCATGCTACCAAACATAATCTACAGATTCAACGTGATCCCTATCAAATTACCAATGGCATTTTTTAAAGAACTGGAACAAAAAATATCACAATTCATATGGAAATGCAAAAGATCAGATAGCCAAAGCAATCTTAAGAAGAATGGAGATGGAGGATCAACCTTCCTGACTTTAGACTATACTATAAAGCAACAGTCATAAAGACAGCATGATACAGGTACAAAAACAGAAATATAGACCAAACAAACAAGATAGCCCAGAGGTAAACCTACACACTTATGGCTACCTTATTTTTGACAAAGGAGGCAAGAACATACAATGGGGCAAAGACAGCATCTTCGATAAGTAGTGCTGGGAAAACTGGACAGCTACATGTAAAAGAATGAAGTTGGAACACTTCCTAACACCAAACAAAAAGATAAACTCAAAATAGACTAAATACCTAACTGTAAGACCAGAAACCACAAAACTCTTAGAGCAAAGCAAAGGCAGAACACTCGATGACATAAATCAAAGCAGGATCTGCTATGGTCTGCCTCCTAGAGTGATGCGATAAAAATAAACAAATGGGACCTAGTTAAACTTAAAAGCTTTTGCATGGCAAAAGAAACTATAAACAAAGTGAAAAGACAACCCTCAGAGTGGAAGAAAATAATAGCAAACGAAACAACAAAGAATTAATCTCTAAAACCTACAAGCAGCTCATACAACTTAACACCAAGAAAACAAACAAGCAATCAAAAAATGGGAAAAAGATCTAAACAGAAGACATACACATTGCCAAAAAACAGATGAAAAGATGCTCAATGTCACTCATTATTAAAGAAATGCAAATCAAAACTGCAATGAGGTATCACCTCATACCAGTCAGAATGGCCATTATCAAAAAAACTATAGACGATAAATGCTGGAGAGGGTGTGGAAAAAAGGGAATTCTCTTGAACTGTTGGTGGGAATGTAAGTTGATACAGTCACTATGGAGGACAGTATGGCGATCCCTTAAGACACTAGGAATAGAACCACCATATGACCAAGCAATTCCATTACTAGGCATATACCCTGAGGAAATCAAAATTGAAAAAGATGCACGTGCCCCAATGATCACTGCAGCACTATTTACAATAGCTAGAACATGGAAGCAACCTAGATATTCATTGACAGATGAATGGATAAATAAGCTGTGGTACATACATACAATGGAATATTGCATAAAAAGAAATGCATTTGAGTCAGTCCTAATGAGGTGGATGAACCTAGAACCTATTATACAGAGTGAAGTAAGTCAGAAAGAGAAAGATAAATATTGTATACTAACACATATGTGTAGAATCTAGAGAGATGGTACTGATAAATGTATATGCAGAGCAGTAATGGAGAAACAGACATAGAGAACAGATATATGCACATTGGGGGAGGGAAGAATGGGCGAGAGGTATGGAAAGAGTAACATGGAAACTTACATTACCATATGTAAAATAGACAACCAACATGAAACTGCTATAAGACTAAGGGAACCTACACAGGGGCTATGTAACAACCTAGGGGGGTAGGATGGGAAGGGAGATGGGAGCGAAGTTCAAGTGGGAGGGGACATGTGAACACCTATGGCTAATTCAGATTTAGCAGTATAACAGTAAACAACAAAACTCTGTAAAAGTAAAATGATAATAATAAAAGAAAGAATCCGTCTGCAATGCAGGAGATGTGGGTTCGATTCCTGGGTGGGGAAGATCACATGGAGAAAGAAATGGCAACCCACTCTACTATTCTTGCCTGGGAAATCTCATAGACAGAGAAGGCTGGTGGGCTGCAGTCCATGGGCTTGCAAAGAGTCAGACAAGATTGAGCAACTAAATGCACACACACCCCCATTAAGCATTTAGCGGATACCAGAGGCCATACTAAAGGTTTTAATATGTCAATTCTTTTTTTTTTAAACATTTATTTATTTATTTTGGGGGGGATGGGGAGGGAGGGGGCGGGCGGGTCACTTCTATTGGTCTTTCATTTGTCTATTTTCATCCATCTTTGTTCTTTGGCCTGTGTGGGCCTCCCATCGTGGTGGCCTCTGTTGTTGCAGAGCACCAGCTCTGGGCGCATGCGCCCCGGAGCTCCGGCTAGGTAATTGGACACATCGGTTCAGCCGCTCCGCGGCACGTGGGATCTTCCCAGGCCAGGGATGGAACCGGCACCTCTTACACTGCAAGGCAGTGTCCTTACCCACTGGACCACCAGGGAAGCCCATGTCAACTCTTTTGATCATCACATACACACTCAGTTGCAAGTACTCATGTTACCCATGAAGCAAAGAGAGATGTAGTGACTTGTTCTGGCTCAGATCTTAAATACTTGGAGATTAAAATATAAGTTATATATATATAATTTATATATTTAATATAGTTAAATTAAACATTTGACCCAGGCTCCAGCTAAAGATCCAGCTGGTAATGCTAAGACTGGAAGTAGTATTGGAAAGACTTGTTAGGTTTTTAAGTCAGCGTTACAGCTGCCAGCTGAAAAGGAATAGGCATTCCTATTCACATGCTTAAGGCATGGAAGGACATACTGGAATAAGTGTTAATTGTTAGTGAGGGAAAAATATGTCTAAAGCACTTACAACTAGCACTTAAAGTTTGGGTCTTTGACCCGTGTTATTTAGTCAGTTGCCACAGTAAGCTTTTATGTATTGTTGTGAAAATTCAGCCAAAATGCTCTGTTTTGCCTTTTGTGTACTCTTTTGCTTTGCGAATAACAAATGCACCAAAATAAACCTTGAAACATATTTAAATCTGGCTCTGTGGTTCATAGCAAAGGAGCACAAGGAGAAAATCTGGTAAAATGAAGTATTCTTTATAGAAAAATTGATTTAAATACATGAAACAATTCCATGGCAGGATGGTGGTCCTTCTTACGTTGTAACCTGGCAGTTACACAAGCAAACCAATTGTGAAAAAAGCCTACATTTGGCTGCTAAACTGGAAGAATATGTATTTGTCTCTTCTTCTTGTTAATTATAAGATTGCTCAGATAGGAGGGACGAATTTGCCTCAGTGATTCTTATTGCATTTTTGGCCCAATGACCATTTTATGTTCAGAGGACTGGTGGATTGCCCTCATTTACAGGGATATGGGAAAAGCTTTGCTTTTAACATGTTACTGATTCATTCTCTCACTGTAGCAGCATAGTCCATTACAGCAAATAGGGTAAGTGGAAGTTATTTTCATCCATAAGAAGGACCTTCAGGTCCTTCTCATTTGATACCTGGGAAAGAATTAGACCCATTCATAAAAGTCATGTATTGAATCTGGTTGTTAAAAAAAATGTTTACTAATGGACTGCCAGAAACAGCCTATGAGTGACTGGGGCCCTAATTAAAGTATGATTTTAAAGTTTTTCCCCTTGGGAGCTATTTATTTTTGTAGCCATTTTACACATATTTTCATCCTCAGGAATTTGCCTTTAATTTTTAAGTTGGAAAAAAAATGCAAAACATTGAAACCAGGAATTCAATCACAGCTAGAAAGATTGTGCATAGATCTCTCATACAAGTTTCTGCAGAGCTGAGAGTCAAAAATGAAATCGAGGGAGAAATCGGTATGATCTTCTAAATTGCTAAACAGTCAAAGCGTTACAGCTGCCAGCTGAAAAGGAATAGGCATTCCTATTCACATGCTTAAGGCATGGAAGGACATACTGGAATAAGTGTTAATTGTTAGTGAGGGAAAAATATGTCTAAAGCACTTACAACTAGCACTTAAAGTTTGGGTCTTTGACCCGTGTTATTTAGTCAGTTGCCACAGTAAGCTTTTATGTATTGTTGTGAAAATTCAGCCAAAATGCTCTGTTTTGCCTTTTGTGTACTCTTTTGCTTTGCGAATAACAAATGCACCAAAATAAACCTTGAAACATATTTAAATCTGGCTCTGTGGTTCATAGCAAAGGAGCACAAGGAGAAAATCTGGTAAAATGAAGTATTCTTTATAGAAAAATTGATTTAAATACATGAAACAATTCCATGGCAGGATGGTGGTCCTTCTTACGTTGTAACCTGGCAGTTACACAAGCAAACCAATTGTGAAAAAAGCCTACATTTGGCTGCTAAACTGGAAGAATATGTATTTGTCTCTTCTTCTTGTTAATTATAAGATTGCTCAGATAGGAGGGGACGAATTTGCCTCAGTGATTCTTATTGCATTTTTGGCCCAATGACCATTTTATGTTCAGAGGACTGGTGGATTGCCCTCATTTACAGGGATATGGGAAAAGCTTTGCTTTTAACATGTTACTGATTCATTCTCTCACTGTAGCAGCATAGTCCATTACAGCAAATAGGGTAAGTGGAAGTTATTTTCATCCATAAGAAGGACCTTCAGGTCCTTCTCATTTGATACCTGGGAAAGAATTAGACCCATTCATAAAAGTCATGTATTGAATCTGGTTGTTAAAAAAAATGTTTACTAATGGACTGCCAGAAACAGCCTATGAGTGACTGGGGCCCTAATTAAAGTATGATTTTAAAGTTTTTCCCCTTGGGAGCTATTTATTTTTGTAGCCATTTTACACATATTTTCATCCTCAGGAATTTGCCTTTAATTTTTAAGTTGGAAAAAAAATGCAAAACATTGAAACCAGGAATTCAATCACAGCTAGAAAGATTGTGCATAGATCTCTCATACAAGTTTCTGCAGAGCTGAGAGTCAAAAATGAAATCGAGGGAGAAATCGGTATGATCTTCTAATGGAAAGTGGAAGAGAAGAATAGGGAACATTAAAGATACATAGTAGCTATTAGCTAATTGATTAATTACCTGATTAATTCTTATAGGGTCAAGGAATTTGAAAATCATGCTTAAATTCTTCTTTAAAAGTTTTTCAGTCTTGCTTGTCTAGACACAATTTATATTAAAAGTAGTGACCATGATTCTAAAATATCATAGGCTAGTCCAAATTACATAGATCAACTTGGGGAAAATACATTGTTTTTTAAATAGATCACTTATATTCCTAATTTTTTGTTCTTCCTGTCTTTCTTTTTTTTTTTAATATAAATTCTTTATTTTAAGATTTTACAGAGTTTTGTTGTTCACCAACATGTATGTTCCCAGATCATTCATATGCATATCCCTGGACTCTCCCCCCACGCATTTCCCCCCGTCCAACCCCTCCAGACCATCGCTCCAAGTGATTGAACGTACTCCTATTCCCTTAGCACAATGACAATAGCCATCTTTTCCACACATGACAGTATAGGTTTCCATGTTACTTCCTCCATACCTCCCCCTCCCTATTTCTTCCCCACAATGTCCATATGTCTATGCTCTGTCCGTTTTTTCATGAGTTCACTGTGTGTGTTATCAAGACTGTCCTGCTAGATTCCATATATGTGTGTTAGTATGCTATATTTGTCTTGCTCATTGACTTACTTCACTTTTTATGATAGGTTCTAGAGCCAGCCACCTCATTAGGACTGAGTCTTCTGCATCTTTCATTTTTTAAAAGTCATGTATTGAATCTGGTTGTTAAAAATGTTTACTAATGGACTGCCAGAAACAGCCTATGAGTGACTGGGGCCCTAATTAAAGTATGATTTTAAAGTTTTTCCCCTTGGGAGCTATTTATTTTTGTAGCCATTTTACACATATTTTCATCCTCAGGAATTTGCCTTTAATTTTTAAGTTGGAAAAAAAATGCAAAACATTGAAACCAGGAATTCAATCACAGCTAGAAAGATTGTGCATAGATCTCTCATACAAGTTTCTGCAGAGCTGAGAGTCAAAAATGAAATCGAGGGAGAAATCGGTATGATCTTCTAATGGAAAGTGGAAGAGAAGAATGGGGAACATTAAAGATACATAGTAGCTATTAGCTAATTGATTAATTACCTGATTAATTCTTATAGGGTCAAGGAATTTGAAAATCATGCTTAAATTCTTCTTTAAAAGTTTTTCAGTCTTGCTTGTCTAGACACAATTTATATTAAAAGTAGTGACCATGATTCTAAAATATCATAGGCTAGTCCAAATTACATAGATCAACTTGGGGAAAATACATTGTTTTTTAAATAGATCACTTATATTCCTAATTTTTTGTTCTTCCTGTCTTTCTTTTTTTTTTTAATATAAATTCTTTATTTTAAGATTTTACAGAGTTTTGTTGTTCACCAACATGTATGTTCCCAGATCATTCATATGCATATCCCTGGACTCTCCCCCCACGCATTTCCCCCCGTCCAACCCCTCCAGACCATCGCTCCAAGTGATTGAACGTACTCCTATTCCCTTAGCACAATGACAATAGCCATCTTTTCCACACATGACAGTATAGGTTTCCATGTTACTTCCTCCATACCTCCCCCTCCCTATTTCTTCCCCACAATGTCCATATGTCTATGCTCTGTCCGTTTTTTCATGAGTTCACTGTGTGTGTTATCAAGACTGTCCTGCTAGATTCCATATATGTGTGTTAGTATGCTATATTTGTCTTTCTCTTTTTGACTTACTTCACTTTTTATGATAGGTTCTAGAGCCAGCCACCTCATTAGGACTGAGTCTTCTGCATTTCTTTTAACAGCTGAGTAGTATTCCATTGTATATATGTACCAGGGCTTCTGTATCCATTCATTTGTTGATGGACATCTAGGTTGCTTCCATGTTCTGGCTATTGTATAGAGAGCTGCAATGAACACTGGGGTACAGGTGCCTCTTTCAGTTTTGATTTCATCAGGATATAGACCTAATAGCGGGATTGCTGGGTCATAGGGTGCTTCTATTTTTAGTTTTTTAAGGAATCTCCATATTGTCTTCCATAGAGGTTGTAACAGTTTACATCCCCACCAGCAATGCAAGAGGGTTCCCTTTTTTCCACACCCTCTCCAGCATTTGTTGTCTATTGATTTGTTGATGATGGCCATTCTCACATGTGTGAGGTGGTATCTCATTGTGGTTTTAATTTGCATTTCTCTAATGATAAGCAAGGTTGAGCATCGTTTCATGTGCTCTTGGGCCATCTGTATGTCCTCTATGGAGAGGCGTCTTTTTAGCTCTTTTTCCCATTTTTTGATTGGGTTGTTCGTTTTTCCTGTGTTGAGTTGTCTGAGTTGCTTGTAGATTTTGGAGATTAATTCTTTGTCTGTTGTTTCATTTGCTATGATTTTCTCTCACTCTGTGGGGTGTCTGTTGAGCTTTTTTGTAATTTCTTTGGCTGTACAAAAGCTTTTAAGTTTCATGAGGTCCCACGTGTTCACTTTTCTGAAAGTTCTGAAAAGTTCTGCTATTATAGTAGGTGGGTCAGAGATCTTGCTTTGATTGATGTCCTTGAGGGTTTTGCCTATATTCTCCTCTAAGACTTTGATGGTTTCTGGTCTTCCATTTAGGTCTTTAATCCATTTTGAGTTGATCTTTGTGTATAGTGTCAGGGAATGTTCCAACTTCATTTTTTTGCATGTAGCTGTCCAATTTTCCCAGCACCACTTGTTGAAGAGGCTGTCTTTGTCCCATTTTATAGTTTCACCTCCTTTGTCAAAAATAAGGTACCTATAGGTGTGTGGGTTTATCTCTGGGTTCTCAATCTTGTTCCATTGATCTATAGTTCTGTTTTTGTGCTGGTACCATACTGTCTTGAGGACTGTTGCTTTGTAGTAGAGTCTGAAGTTAGGGAGGCTGATTCCTCCAGCTTTGTTTTTCTTTCTGAGGATTGCTTTGGCTATTCGAGGTCTTCTGTGTTTCCATATGAACTTTGTTATTGTTTGGTCTAGTTCTGTGAAGAATGTTATTGGAAGTTTGATAGGGATCACATTGAATCTACAGATGACATTTGGTAGTATGGTCATTTTCACAATATTGATTCTTCCGACCCAGGAACATGGAATATCTCTCCATCTGTTTAACTCTTCTTTAATGTCTCTCATGAGTGTCTTGTAATTTTCTGTGTACAGTTCTTTTGTTTCTTTGGGTAGGCTTATTCCTAGATATTTGTTTCTTTTGGTTGCGATGGCGAAGGGGATTGCCTCTTTGATTTCGTTTTCTGATTTGTCATTGTTTGTGTATAGGAATGCCAGTGATTTCTGTGTGTTGATTTTGTATCCTGCGACTTTGCTGAATTCATTGATTAGCTCTAGTAGCTTTGTAATAGAGTCTTTGGGATTTTCTATGTATAATATCATGTTGTCTGCAAAAAAAAGAGAGAGCTTGACTTCTTCCTTTCCAATCTGGATTCCTTTGATTTCTTTCTATTCTCTTATTGCTGTTGCTAGGACTTCCAGGACTATGTTGAATAGTAGTGGTGAAAGTGGGCACCCCTGTCTTATTCCTGATCTTAGAGGGAATGCTTTCTGTTTTTCACCATTAAGGATAATGTTCGCTGTAGGTTTCTCATAGATGACTTTCACTATGTTGAGATAGGTTCCTTCTATGCCCATTTTCTGAAGAGTTTTTCATCATAAATGGATGTTGTACTTTGTCGAAGGCTTTTTCTGCATCTATTGAGATGGTCATGTGATTTTTGTCTCTCAATTTGTTGATACAGTGTATCACATTGATTGATTTGCGGATGTTGAAGAAGCCTTGCATGCCTGGGATGAGCCTGACTTGATCATAATGTATGAGTTTTTTGATGTGTTGCTGAATTCTGTTTGCTAGCATTTTGTTGAGGATCTTGGCATCTAAGTTCATCAGTGAAATTGGCCTATAGTTTTCCTTTTTTGTGTTGTCTTTGCCTGGTTTTGGTATCAGGGTCATTGTGGCCTCGTAGAATGTGTTTGGAAGTTTTCCTTCCTGTGCAATTTTTTGGAAGAGTTTTAGAAGGACAGGCATTAGCTCTTCTTTAAATGTTTGGTAGAATTCACCTGTGAAGCCATCTGGCCCGGGGCTTTTATTTTTGGGTAGATTTTTAATACCAAATTCGATTTCTGAGCTTGTGATTGGGTTGTTCAAAGTTTCTGTTTCTTCCTGGTTGAGTCTTGGGAGATTAATCTTCCCCAAGAAACTGTCCATTTCTTCCAGGTTGTCCAGTTTGTTGCCATATAGCTGTTCATAATAGTCTCTTAGAATCCTTTGGATTTCTGCATTCTCTGTTGCAATTCTCCTTTTTTGTTTTTGATTTTGTTGATCTGGTTCTTCTCTCGCTTTTTCTTGATGAGTGTGGCCAGTGGCTTGTCAATTTTGTTTACCTTTTCAAAGAGCCAGCTTTTTGTTTTATTTATCTTTACTATTGTTTTTTTTGTTTCTTTTCATTAATTTCTGCTGTGATCCTTATAATTTATCTTCTTCTGCTGTCTTTGGGGTGTTTTTGTTCTTCTTTCTCCAGTTATTTTAAGTGGAGGGTTAAGTCATCTGCTTCATATTTTCCTAGTTTCTTGAGGTGGGATTGCATTGCTATAAATTTCCCTCTTAGAACTTCTTTTGCAGTATCCCATAGGTTTTACACTGTTGTGTGTTCATTGTCATTTTCTTCTAGGAATTGTTTAATTTCTTCTTTAATTTCCTCAGTGATCAGTTAGTTTTTTAGGTATGTGTTGTTTAATCTCCATGTGCTTGTGTTTTTAGTGTTTTTTTTCCTGTAGTTGATCTCCAGTCTCATTACATTGTGGTCCGAGAAGATGGTTGATATAATTTCGGTTTTCTTGAATTGACTGAGGTTTGACTTGTGGCCCAAGATGTGGTCTATCCTGGAGAATGTTCCGTGAGCACTTGAGAAGAAAAATGTACGTTTTGCCTGGTTGGCCTGATCAGTTGGTTTTTCTGATTTTTTGTAGCTTGGGTTCTTGGCATCTAAGTTCATCAGTGAAATTGGCCTATAGTTTTCCTTTTTTGTGTTGTCTTTGCCTGGTTTTGGTATCAGGGTCATTGTGGCCTCGTAGAATGTGTTTGGAAGTTTTCCTTCCTGTGCAATTTTTTGGAAGAGTTTTAGAAGGACAGGCATTAGCTCTTCTTTAAATGTTTGGTAGAATTCACCTGTGAAGCCATCTGGCCCGGGGCTTTTATTTTTGGGTAGATTTTTAATACCAAATTCGATTTCTGAGCTTGTGATTGGGTTGTTCAAAGTTTCTGTTTCTTCCTGGTTGAGTCTTGGGAGATTAATCTTCCCCAAGAAACTGTCCATTTCTTCCAGGTTGTCCAGTTTGTTGCCATATAGCTGTTCATAATAGTCTCTTAGAATCCTTTGGATTTCTGCATTCTCTGTTGCAATTCTCCTTTTTTGTTTTTGATTTTGTTGATCTGGTTCTTCTCTCGCTTTTTCTTGATGAGTGTGGCCAGTGGCTTGTCAATTTTGTTTACCTTTTCAAAGAGCCAGCTTTTTGTTTTATTTATCTTTACTATTGTTTTTTTTGTTTCTTTTCATTAATTTCTGCTGTGATCCTTATAATTTATCTTCTTCTGCTGTCTTTGGGGTGTTTTTGTTCTTCTTTCTCCAGTTATTTTAAGTGGAGGGTTAAGTCATCTGCTTCATATTTTCCTAGTTTCTTGAGGTGGGATTGCATTGCTATAAATTTCCCTCTTAGAACTTCTTTTGCAGTATCCCATAGGTTTTACACTGTTGTGTGTTCATTGTCATTTTCTTCTAGGAATTGTTTAATTTCTTCTTTAATTTCCTCAGTGATCAGTTAGTTTTTTAGGTATGTGTTGTTTAATCTCCATGTGCTTGTGTTTTTAGTGTTTTTTTTCCTGTAGTTGATCTCCAGTCTCATTACATTGTGGTCCGAGAAGATGGTTGATATAATTTCGGTTTTCTTGAATTGACTGAGGTTTGACTTGTGGCCCAAGATGTGGTCTATCCTGGAGAATGTTCCGTGAGCACTTGAGAAGAAAGTGTATTCTTCTGTTTTGGATGGAACATCCTAAAGATATCGATGAGGTCCATCTTTTCTAGTGTGTCATTTAAGGCTTGTGTTTCTTTATTAATTTTCTGTTTGGATGATCTGTCCATTGGAGTGAGAGGAGTGTTAAAGTCTCCTACTATTACTGTGTTATTGTTGATTTCTTCTTTTATGTCTGAAAGTATTTATCTTATGTATTGAGGTGCCCCTGTGTTGGGTGCATAGATATTCATGACTGTTATGTCTTCCTCTTGGACAGATCCCTTAATCATGATGTAGTGACCTTCCTTGTCTCTTAGAATCTTCTTTACTTTAAAGTCTATTTTGTCTGATATAAGGATTGCTACTCCAACTTTCTTTTGATTTCCATTTGCATGGAATATCTTTTTCCAGCCTTTCACTTTCAGTCTATGAGTGTCTCTAGGTCTGAAGTGGGTCTCTTGTAAACAGCATATATATGGGTCTTGCTTCTGGATCCATTCAGCCAGCCTGTGTTGTTTGGTTGGAGCATTTAGTCCGTTTACGTTCAAAGTAATTATTGATACGAATGTTCCTATTATCATCTTCTTAGAAGTTTGGAGTTTGAATTGTAGGACTTCTCCTACTCTTGTATTTATTGGCTATTTAAGGCCGTTTAACACTTGTTGTAGAGCTGGCTTTGTGGTGTGGAATTCTTTTAGTTTTTGCTTGTCTGTGAAGCTTTTGACTTAACCATCAATTCCGAATGAGACTCTTGCTGGGTAGAGAATTCTTGGTTGGAGGTTATTCTCTTTTAGCCATTTAAATGTGTCTTGACATTCTCTTCTGGCCTGCAGGGTTTCTGTTGACAGATCCGCAGTTAGACGTATGGGGTTTCCTTTATATGTTATTTGTTTTTTGCTCCTAGCTGCTTTTAGTAATCTGTCTGTATATTTAGTCTGCGTTAGTTTGATTAGAATTTGCCTTGGTGTGTTTATTCTGCGGGTTCTCCTGTATGGAACTCTTTGTGCCTCCTGGACTTGGTTGACTATTTCCTTTCCCATGCTGGGGAAGTTTTCACCTATAACCTCTTCAAGAATTTTTTCATAGCCTTTCTTCCCCTCTTCTTCTTCTGGAACTTCTATAATTCTAATGTTGGTGCATTTGATATTGTCCCATAGGTCTTTGATGCTATCCTCAGTTATTTTAATTCTTTCAGATTTGTTGTGTTCTTCAGCACGTACTTCCACCATTCTATATTCCAGCTCACTTATCCGTTCTTCAGCCTCTGATACTCTATTGTTGAGACCTTCTATAGTATTTTTGAGTTCAGCAATTGAGTTGGCTGTCTCCATTTGCTTATTTTTCATTTCTTGCATATCTCTTCTCAAAGCACTAGTTTCCTCTATTATTCTGTTTTCAGTGTTTCGCATCCTCCTTCGTATAGCTTTTCTGAATTCTCTTTCAGATAATTTGTCTATCTCTTCCTCTGTCATTTGAAGCGGTGTTTCTCTAGCTTGGTCCTTCATTTGTGCAGTGTTTCTCTGTCGTTTCATTATTACATTAGTTTTTTGTTTCTTTGTGTGTGTCTGTGTGTGGGGGGTTCTTTTTCCCCCACTAGACTTCTTGGTTTAATTCTCCCTTCCTTTGGGTTTCTGTCCTTGTAGAAGGGTTCAGTGGTTTGTGTCTTGGATTGTGTTAGGTCTTGTTTACAGATGAATAATCTCTAGTGTTGTATGGTCTTTGATAGTGTGGGGTCTTGGAATCAGGGCTCCCACTCCGAGGATCCTTGGTTTGATGATTGTTCAGGGGGTGTAGGCTCTATGTCTGGTTTGCTATGGTGTTCCATGATGTTAGTTCACATACTAGCATCTGAGGAACAAGAGGTGCATCCCTGATGGGTGACAGTCATAAAAGCATGCAGATGTTTTCTAACATAATTGTAAGATATACATACATACACAGCAATCCCCACAACTGACCAGTTTTACAGACATAAGGCACAGGAAATCTTTCTGGCAAATCATGCAATCATAGATGACACTTGCCCGTTAAGCTTTGAATTAATTAAAACAGTGCCTGAATAAATACATCCAGCGCAAG
The DNA here is from genome assembly GCA_022376925.1 of Tragulus kanchil. Lineage (NCBI taxonomy): Eukaryota > Metazoa > Chordata > Mammalia > Artiodactyla > Tragulidae > Tragulus > Tragulus kanchil. Next base: position 7,764,860 of record JAIOJX010000026.1, on the reverse strand, counting down.
GTCCTGGCTTGGATAATTACAATGAGAGCAATTTTTAACTAGGACATGTGTTGGGTGACGAGGAGGAGAGTGTATGGGTAATGAGAAGGAATAGATTCGTCTTGGAAGGATTTTATAGGGTTAGGTAGCAAAGATTAGTGTGTTGTATTGTTTAGTGCAGTTGGAAGGGAATAGTGGAGACCGGAAGATAGGAAATAATTTATCTAGAGGATATTGGTATATAGGAAAAGGTTTTACATTTAGAACATAGAGGGAGAAAGCAGTGGGCAAGAGGAAAGAGAATTAGAGGTTTCCAAGAATTAAACTTAAAATTAAAAAAAAATACAATAAAATAAAAGTCAAAAAAAGAAATTAAAAATTGAAAAGGGCAGAAAAAATTAATGAGACCAAAAAAACAAACAAAAAACACAAAAGATACAAACAAGAAAAACCAGAATAAACAAACTAATAAATCCCAAACCAGACCAATCAATTGAATAAGCAAAATAGTATACCACAAATAAACAAGTAAAAATTTAAAAAAAAAAAAAAAAAAGCTAAATACTGTCCCTGGTTTTTATCTTCTCATCTGCTTGTTGGAAACCAGTCTGCTCTTGATGGTGGTTTCCTGATGGCGTAGTCTTTCCCTTATAGCGCCGGTTACTATGGTTTCTATTTTTGTGTTCAGCAAAATGAGGGCTTTACTGCCATACTGGGTGCTGGCCAGGATGGTGGGCTGATCCCAGTCAGTCGGTCGGGGGCCACGGCACGTGCAGTCCGGTGTTGAAGAGGGATGCCCTGGCTCTACCGCGCACCCGCCAGTAGTCTCCAATTCCTGGTCTTTGTCCGGCTTCCTCTACTGCAGCTGCAGCTCTAGGCATGCTCAGGCACCCCCGCCGCTGGCACACGTGCACTGCCAGTTACGGGTCTAAGTCCCAAAGGCGGTCGTGAACTTTTCCGTCTGGCTCTTGCCCGGTCCCTGGTCAGCAACCCGTGGGCGACTTCCCCTCTCCATTCAGCAAGCCCTCCAGTTGGAGTGGCTGAACTTACCCGCGATGCGGCACTTCTGCAGCTTCTCGTGGCGCTCTTTCCGGGTTCGCGCAGCTTCTCGCTCCGGGTTCCGCAGGCTTCCTGATTCATTTTTTAATATTTCTATTATTGTGTTTCAAGCTTATGTATATCAGAACTAAGAAATAATCTTGTTTAAACATAGGTGCACAGGCTGATATCCCTCAACCTATGGGGACCATAGGAGTTGGAATCAAAGTTAGAGGGTATGATTGAGAGTAACTCAGAAGATGTAAGTGTAAGCTTCCTTTTCACAGTGTTCACCATCCTGTAGGAATAAATGAAATCACATTCATAGCAATAATTCAGTGATTATTGTCTTTACTAATGTGAGACTTCTAGACCCCTGAAAAGTCACTTTTGCATATTTTTAGGTGTCCCCTGGGGACACCTGCTCATAAATATGAAGAATGGCCAAGCTGAAGCCAGTATTCCATTTCTTAGTGCCCTCAAAGCAAATGAGCTAAAACTGAGTAATGATGCCTAATGGTTTTGTCCATTTTTTCTCATAGTCTATGAAAGACTTCTCAGGAGAACCACTCAGCCACATGACTTGCAGTCTCAGGCTTATATAACAGGGTTAGTTTCTGGGTTGTCTCTGACGAGTCATGTTGCCTGTGCCATATTGGTCTGACTCAGGGTCCTTCCTGGTGGTGTGCACATCTCTCAGACAAGATGGATTCCAGGACAAAGGTTTCTGGGTGGTTGGCAGGACATGGTATGGGTTGGCATCTCTTTCCTCCTTTTGTCCCTTCCTGAATTCTTCCAGCTGGCAGTAGCTCTTCAATTCCATGTTCCTTTCCAGGACCTCTTGTGAGATAACTGCAAATGGTTTTTATCCCACCTGGTTAGGATGGGTGGTTCTAATCAGTGGTTCCCTAACAGAACCATGAATAATATTGCTCCTCACTAATGCACCATAATTCTGGCTGGTGGAATTAGCTAAAGACAACATTTGATAGAATCTGCTTTCATCTGGTAACATTTCCCAGTGTTTCCACAAGAAGAACTAGCAGGTGGTGTGCTGGTCTGCTGAAACACATGAGCAGGCACACATTGAAGGTCAACTTTATAGTGTGTCGAGTTGTGGGAAGTGTGTTAAGAAGGGGCATTTGTTTCATTTTCCTCTCATATCAGAGAAAGCATCTAATCATGTCCCTTTAAGCAAAGGGAGAAAAAAAAAAACTTGGAAGGCATCAGTGTTCTTTGGATCATTTGACAGTGCATGAATTATCAACATATATTAAATTATTCATTTATGCAAAACTATAATTTGAATAGCCTCTTATTCAGCATGAATAATACCTATGTGTGCCAAACATACACAGTCGTAACTTCATTAGAGTAAGTATTCAAAGCAGGGATGTCTAACCTCTAATTTCCTTCCCTCTCATACACACACGCACACAGAAATTGCAGGAGAACATCCAGATTTCCTCATTATGGACACTTATGTTAAAAGCAGTGGAAAATATGCAATGTTCACCACATAGGATGTCTGTAAATACTATGAGTGGAATGGCGACTCCACACAACAACTGAGGGCTAGGTTATCTCTCGAAAATATCAAGAATTACACATTTCTTTTTTAAAAAATGTTACAATTTAAGAACAGAACGAAGTGAAGGAAGAGAAATAGATGTGTTTATTTTCAAATATCCTTTCATGTTTTAGGCAATCCCACTATGGAAAATATCATGATAGAATTATATTCTTCCTCTTGATATCCCATAAATTTGATGTTAATTAGCTCAATGTTTTGAAAGTTTCACAGAGAAAGAAAAGTGAAATAATGGTATAATTTTAATTTCTAATAAAGAACTGACTTCACAGTTATCTGAATTCTCCTGTTATTAGGCAAAGAATATGGGAAGAGCAAAGAAATAAACAAAAAGAAAACAAAAACAAAATCCTCCTATCTTACTGAACTAAATAAAACTAGGAGGATTAGTAAATGTTTTTTTAAGGCAAATTCTTATGTGCCTAAAAATAATAATACTTATTTTTGTGCCTTTTCCATATTGTGACATGGAAGAACAAAGGTGATGGTTGCAAAAGAAATGCCATTTTTGGAGTGATGGTGGCGGTTGTTGGCAAGCTTTTCAACTGTCTTTATGGATAGACACAAAGGAAAGAGTAATGAGAGCCAAAACTATTCAATTGCAAAGACTCTTTAGTGTCTGAATATGGAACTCCAGCAATACAGATCTTTGTGGAGTGGCAAGTGCTAGGAATAGTCTCTACTTCTTCTCCCTCCTACCAAATCCTTACTTCAACTCTGAAGTGAGAACCGTTATATTGATTTGATTTTTTTTTTTTTTACCAGCAAAGGAGAGAGAATGAACTCCCAAGAAAACTGAATAAGAGGCTTAACCCTACGTTTACTCTTCAAGAAGAAAGAAATCTTTCTTTCAAACTGCAGGTAAATAAAGTCAAAGAAAGAAACAGATATGACTCAGATGTGTGCATGCATGCTAAGTCGCTTCAGTTGTCTCCAAATTTTTGTGATCCTATGGACCATAGCCCACAAGGCTCCTCTGTCAGAACTCTGATGGAATTCTCCAGGAAAGAATACTGGAATGGGTTGCCATGCCTCCTACAGAAGATCTCCCCAACCTAGGGATCAAACGTGTATCTTTTATGCCTCCTGTGTTGGCAGGCAAATTTTTTACCACTAGTGCCACCTGGGAAGCCCCATGATTCACATATAAATGGGTAAATATATACCATACTAACAGTAATTAAAAGAAATCTGGACTAGCTATGCTAGTTTCAGACAAAGCTGGCTTCAGAACAAGGAACATTTTCAGCGATAAGAAGGGACATTACTTAATGATATGGAAACATTGCATAGTTATAATGTCCCAAAAGATGTTAAATACATATAAATCTAATAGGGAACATCAGGATGTATGGAGCAGAAACTTACAGAACTGAATGGAGAAATAGACAAATCCACCATTGTTATTAGAGCCTTAAATATCCCTCTGTCAATAACTGATGTCAAACAGGCAGAAAATCAATAATAACATAGTTGACCTGAACAGCACTCTCAACTAATTTGATATAATTAACATTTTTGGAATACCTCATCTAACAGAGGCAAATTTACTTAAAACATTTGCAAGAACCACACTTTGGTCCATAAAATACACATTAGTCAGTTAAAAAGAACAGAAATTAAAAAAAATGGAACTGGGACTTCCCTGGTGGTGCAGTGGGTAAGCACACTGCCTTGCAGTGCAAGGGGCGCTGGTTTGATCCCTGGCCTGGGAAGATCCCACATGCCACGCAGTGGCTGGACTGGTGTGTCCAACTACTGAGCTGGAGTCTGGAGTGCATGTGCCCAGAGCTGGTATTTTGCAGCAAGAGAGGCCACTGCGAGGGGAGGCCCACACAGGCCAAAGAACAAAGATAGAAATGAAAGATCAATAGAAGTGGCCAAAGGAAAAAAAAAAAACTAAAATAGAAATGAAAAATGGAAAGATAGATAGAAAACTCCAAAAAGTTTGGAAATTTAAAAACACACTTTTAAATATTTACTTATTTATTTATTTGGCTGCACCAGGTTTTAGTTGTGGCATACAGAATCTTCCATCTTCATTGTGGCATACTTACTTCTTAGTTGCAACATGGGGAACCTTAATTGAGATACATGTGATCTAGTTTCCCAACCAAGGATCAAACCTTGGCCTCCTGCATTGGGATCACAAAGGCTTAACACTGGACCAACCAGAGAAGTCTCCCAAACACACTGTGAAATAGCAGATGGATCAAAAAATAAATCTCAAGATAAAATTTTAATTAAATAAAAATAAAGATACAAGTTATCAGAATCTGTGGAATAAAGCAAAAGTGATGCATTGTGGGAAATTTATAGCTTTAAATCCACCATTGTTATTAGAGCCTTAAATATCCCTCTGTCAATAACTGATGTCAAACAGGCAGAAAATCAATAATAACATAGTTGACCTGAACAGCACTCTCAACTAATTTGATATAATTAACATTTTTGGAATACCTCATCTAACAGAGGCAAATTTACTTAAAACATTTGCAAGAACCACACTTTGGTCCATAAAATACACATTAGTCAGTTAAAAAGAACAGAAATTAAAAAAAATGGAACTGGGACTTCCCTGGTGGTGCAGTGGGTAAGCACACTGCCTTGCAGTGCAAGGGGCGCTGGTTTGATCCCTGGCCTGGGAAGATCCCACATGCCACGCAGTGGCTGGACTGGTGTGTCCAACTACTGAGCTGGAGTCTGGAGTGCATGTGCCCAGAGCTGGTATTTTGCAGCAAGAGAGGCCACTGCGAGGGGAGGCCCACAGGCCAAAGAACAAAGATAGAAATGAAAGATCAATAGAAGTGGCCAAAGGAAAAAAAAAAAACTAAAATAGAAATGAAAAATGGAAAGATAGATAGAAAACTCCAAAAAGTTTGGAAATTTAAAAACACACTTTTAAATATTTACTTATTTATTTATTTGGCTGCACCAGGTTTTAGTTGTGGCATACAGAATCTTCCATCTTCATTGTGGCATACTTACTTCTTAGTTGCAACATGGGGAACCTTAATTGAGATACATGTGATCTAGTTTCCCAACCAAGGATCAAACCTTGGCCTCCTGCATTGGGATCACAAAGGCTTAACACTGGACCAACCAGAGAAGTCTCCCAAACACACTGTGAAATAGCAGATGGATCAAAAAATAAATCTCAAGATAAAATTTTAATTAAATAAAAATAAAGATACAAGTTATCAGAATCTGTGGAATAAAGCAAAAGTGATGCATTGTGGGAAATTTATAGCTTTAAATACACCAATAACTTAGATGAAATTACCAATGCCTTGGTTAAAACTCAAGAGGAAACAGATAATCTGAGCAGCTCTGAAAATGCAAAAGAATAGAGATAGTTGACAAATCATTTGCTGCATTCATCAAAACTCAGATTTCATAGTACATCAAGTGAGACTTAATCTATGTAAATAAAAAAATAACTTAGGAGGCTGAAAAATCTCAGACTGGAATGTATCTGTAATACAAAGATACCGACTAGGACCATTGAAGGCAGAGGAAGAAAAAGATACTGGACCTCCCTGCTGGCTCAGTTGTAAAGAATTGCCTCCCGGTGCAGAAGACATGGGTTCAGTCCCTGATCAAGGAAGATCCCACTTGCAATAGAACAACTAAGCTGGTGCACCACAACTATTGAGCCTGTGCTCTAAAGGACAGGGAGCTAAACTAAAAGCCCACATGACACATGTTACTGAAGCCCTAGAGCCGTAGATGCCATGTTTTGCAACAAGAGAAGCCACTGTAATGAGAAGCCTAAGCACTGCAACTAGAGCGGCCTTCACTCACCACAAATAGAGGATAGCCCAAACAGCGATGAAGACTCAGCATAGCCAAAAAGAAAGAAAGAAAACTCTTAAAAAAAAAAAAGAAAGAAAACGATGATGACCTAAGTAACTCTGGAAATGGGTAGAGTCTATTAGAATAAAGGCAAAAGGAACAGTATATACATGCTATAGTTGATGAAGTTGTTTCTCACAGAAATTGGAATAGTGGATGGCCAGAATTGAGAGTGGGGGTCTCACTGCTGCAGTGGAAGATTATAGGAAGTAAATGAGGTCACTAAAATAAGACATATGGTGGTAATGGTTAGATTTGGAGACATCATATGAACTCATGCATAGCTTAAAATAGGTATACATGGTTTCATAAAGAGATATTTATAGAGTTGTATACAGACAAGGATTACCACACACATGCCTTTAATTGCTCTGTCAAAGATGACTTACATCCAATTATACACCAGTAGCAACAAGCACATACAGGGTTTACATGTTGGTTTCTAATACCATTTCCCAATAAAAAAAGCAAGGACTCCTTAAAGAAATATCTGGTTATAGAACTGGGGTAAGAAATGCAAAGGAGCCAAGAGTACTGTGCCAGAAAGTAGGAAAGTGCTCTCTCTCTCTCTCTCCCTATCTCCTACATGCACACAGACACAGACACAGACACAGACACACACACACACACACACATATATGATGGTAGTATGTCAAGGAGACAAATGACCAATTAAGAAAACTCCCAGTTGACAAAATTGGAATAAATTGAGCAAAAAGTAGTTTTGGATTGCAGCTCAAAGTATAGAATAATTGTCTAAGTCAGTACTGATATAAATAAATGACAAAAAATGAAAACACAAATCATCCATTCAGAAGAATTCCATATAATTTATGTAGGTATTCTACCCTCACAGAAGCAAGCATGATTCCCCACTCAAGTGTGGGTTGTGCTTAGTGATTTTCTTGCAAAAGAACACAGAATGGGGAATAAAGAAGATAACTTGACAGTAGAGATATCCAACAGATACTATCACAGGTGGTCAAGGTGAGTGTTTTTGTTACTGTTATTGTTTGTTGTTTGTTTGTTGTTTTGGCCTCGTAGCATGTAGGATCTTAGTTCCCCAACCAGGGATTGAACCCATGCCACCTGCATTGAGAACACAGAGTCTTAACCATTGGATTGCCAAGGAAGTCTCTCAAGGTGAGTGTTAACAGTAATGTCGGGTTGGTAGTACGTGCCATCAGCGGCTACACTAAGACATTCTAGGAAATTTTTGACCAGCACTCAAAACTGTCAAGGTCATTAAAAAACAAGGAAAGTTTGAGAAACTGTCACAACCAAGAGAAGCCTGTGGAGATATGAAGACTAAATGCAGTGTGGCATATTAGATGGCATACTGCAACAGAAAGAGAGCATTGAATAAAAACTAAAAATATCCAAATAAAGTATGGCCTTTCATGAATAATGTTGTGTCAATGTTGGTTTATTTATTGTGACAAATGTATCATAATAATGTAAAATGGTAGCAATAGTAGGGATGGATATGAGGTGCATGGAAACTGTCTGTAAAGATTATCTTCACAACTTTTTGTAAATCTAAAACTTCTATAAAATGAAGTTTAATTTTAGAAATTACTTTTGGAACTGTTTATTGTCTTTAAAATAAAATTCATAGTCATTAAAGGAGAATGATTTGGTAGGCCAAAAAGAAATAACCACTAATATTTACTCAAAATTAACCACTATTAACATTTTGAGGCATCCCTGGTAGTCCAGTGGGTAAAGAGTCTGCCTTGCAGTGTAAGGCGCATGGATTCAATCCCTGACCCAGGAAGATCCCACGTGTCGGGGAGAGGCTGGACCAGTGTGCCCAGTTATGAGTCAGTGCTCTGGAGCACATGTGCCCAGAGACCGCTCTCTGCAATGACAGAGACCGCGGCAGTGGGAGGCCCACACAGGCCAAAGAATAAAAGATGGATGAAAATAAATATAAAATAAAAAAAGAGGCATGATGGGGGGAAAAAAAGTTAAAAATAAAAAAACATGTTGGAGTACTGGGTTTTTTTTGAGTTACACATGTATTTTTCCCAAAATTACGACCATAATATATGCACCATTTTGAACTTATTTTCCACATAAAAGCATATTTTGAATATCAATTCATTATAAAAACAACTTTGCTATAATTCTTACCTGTGACAGTGTTTTCTGTTATGCTTTTGTATTGTGATTCATGTAACCAATTTCCCTATTTAAAGACATTTAACATATAGGTTTTCCTTCAAACTCTTTCTAAGCATATCAATGACTTTTCATAGGTTGAAATCCTGAAAATGGATCTGTTCAGTTAAAGGATAGGTTCTTTTTAAAGGATCTATATATGGTAAATAATCCTCCTCGCAATGCAGAAGATGTGAGAGAGAAGGGTTTAATCCCTGGGTCAGGAAGATCTCCTGGAGGAAGGTAAGGCAACCCATTCCAAGATTCTTACCTGGAGAATTCCATGGACAGAGGAGCCTGGTGGGCTATAGTCCATACGATCCCAAAGAGTCAGACACAACTCAATGCATACATAATGATGCATTTCCCTGTAGAAGGGCCGTGCAATTTGCTATGCCTCCCAGCAGTATAAGAGTGTAGGCTTTTGTTTATAGTCTCCAAAATTTAGAATTACATGCTTAAAACTAAAATAAAAATCTGCAAATCTAAAAGAAAAGAATTGGTATCTTGTTATTTTAATTTGCATTTCTTTGACTGCTAATGAGATTTAAGATGTATTCATGTATCAACTGGCATTTCTTTGACTCTAATGCTATTAAAAATTGATTTGGTAGGCCAAAAAGAAATAACCACTAATATTTACTCAAAATTAACCACTATTAACATTTTGAGGCATCCCTGGTAGTCCAGTGGGTAAAGAGTCTGCCTTGCAGTGTAAGGCGCATGGATTCAATCCCTGACCCAGGAAGATCCCACGTGTCGGGGAGAGGCTGGACCAGTGTGCCCAGTTATGAGTCAGTGCTCTGGAGCACATGTGCCCAGAGACCGCTCTCTGCAATGACAGAGACCGCGGCAGTGGGAGGCCCACACAGGCCAAAGAATAAAAGATGGATGAAAATAAATATAAAATAAAAAAAGAGGCATGATGGGGGGAAAAAAAGTTAAAAATAAAAAAACATGTTGGAGTACTGGGTTTTTTTTGAGTTACACATGTATTTTTCCCAAAATTACGACCATAATATATGCACCATTTTGAACTTATTTTCCACATAAAAGCATATTTTGAATATCAATTCATTATAAAAACAACTTTGCTATAATTCTTACCTGTGACAGTGTTTTCTGTTATGCTTTTGTATTGTGATTCATGTAACCAATTTCCCTATTTAAAGACATTTAACATATAGGTTTTCCTTCAAACTCTTTCTAAGCATATCAATGACTTTTCATAGGTTGAAATCCTGAAAATGGATCTGTTCAGTTAAAGGATAGGTTCTTTTTAAAGGATCTATATATGGTAAATAATCCTCCTCGCAATGCAGAAGATGTGAGAGAGAAGGGTTTAATCCCTGGGTCAGGAAGATCTCCTGGAGGAAGGTAAGGCAACCCATTCCAAGATTCTTACCTGGAGAATTCCATGGACAGAGGAGCCTGGTGGGCTATAGTCCATACGATCCCAAAGAGTCAGACACAACTCAATGCATACATAATGATGCATTTCCCTGTAGAATGGCCGTGCAATTTTCTATGCCTCCCAGCAGTATAAGAGTGTAGGCTTTTGTTTATAGTCTCCAAAATTTAGAATTACATGCTTAAAACTAAAATAAAAATCTGCAAATCTAAAAGAAAAGAATTGGTATCTTGTTATTTTAATTTGCATTTCTTTGACTGCTAATGAGATTTAAGATGTATTCATGTATCAACTGGTCATTTCAAATTATTTTGTGAATAATCTCTTCATAGTCTTTGTTAATAAGAGTAACTCTTTGTTATAACTGTATTAGAATAAAATATACTAGTGTTTTTCTCAGTTTGGTTTAAAATTTCTGTTTTCTTTTTTCTATTGTTGTTCCTTTCCCTCCCTTTCTTTCCTTCTTTCCTTTTTTCTCTTTGTTTCTTTCCTTTACTTTTTTATTTCTTTAATTAAGTCAATTATGGGAGGGAGCCAGGGATATATACATGACTAATCTGGGATTATACATTTCTGTAAACAACAAAACTCTGTAAAAGTGGGAAGCAAAATTTAAAAAACCACCATAACAAAAAAATTAATAAAGTCAATTACTTCAAGCTTTGTGTTATATTTTAGAATTCATGCTTATATAAGACTCAATCTTAAGTATATAAACATTCACTTAAATATTGTTTATAAATTTAAATCTCTAACCCATTGAAAATTTATTTGTTGTGAGATAAAAATATAAATTTTGTTTCAAAAAGTATTAACAACTTCAACACTCCTCATTCAATTTAAAATACCACTGGGACTTCCTTGGTGGTTCAGTGGCTGAGACTCCATGCTCCCAATGCAGGGGGACTGGGTTCGATTCCTGGTCAGGAACTAGATCTTATATGCTGCAACTTAAGATCCCATATGCCACGACTAAGATCCAGCACAGTCAAATAAATAATATTAACAATAAAATAAAATACCACTATTTTCATTGTTTAAATACTGGAATGCATTTGTTTCTGTTATTTGGTCTTCTACTGTGCTCCTTTGATTTCAGCCCTCATTCCAGCACATTCAACACTCTCAATTTGCTTTTATTTTGGTAACTCAATGCATACATAATGATGCATTTCCTGTAGAATGGCTGCAATTTTCTATCCCAGCAGTATAAGAGTGTAGGCTTTTGTTTATAGTCTCCAAAATTTAGAATTACATGCTTAAAACTAAAATAAAAATCTGCAAATCTAAAAGAAAAGAATTGGTATCTTGTTATTTTAATTTGCATTTCTTTGACTGCTAATGAGATTTAAGATGTATTCATGTATCAACTGGTCATTTCAAATTATTTTGTGAATAATCTCTTCATAGTCTTTGTTAATAAGAGTAACTCTTTGTTATAACTGTATTAGAATAAAATATACTAGTGTTTTTCTCAGTTTGGTTTAAAATTTCTGTTTTCTTTTTTCTATTGTTGTTCCTTTCCCTCCCTTTCTTTCCTTCTTTCCTTTTTTCTCTTTGTTTCTTTCCTTTACTTTTTTATTTCTTTAATTAAGTCAATTATGGGAGGGAGCCAGGGATATATACATGACTAATCTGGGATTATACATTTCTGTAAACAACAAAACTCTGTAAAAGTGGGAAGCAAAATTTAAAAAACCACCATAACAAAAAAATTAATAAAGTCAATTACTTCAAGCTTTGTGTTATATTTTAGAATTCATGCTTATATAAGACTCAATCTTAAGTATATAAACATTCACTTAAATATTGTTTATAAATTTAAATCTCTAACCCATTGAAAATTTATTTGTTGTGAGATAAAAATATAAATTTTGTTTCAAAAAGTATTAACAACTTCAACACTCCTCATTCAATTTAAAATACCACTGGGACTTCCTTGGTGGTTCAGTGGCTGAGACTCCATGCTCCCAATGCAGGAGGCCTGGGTTTGATTCCTGGGCAGGGAACTAGATCTTATATGCTGCAACTTAAGATCCCATATGCCACGACTAAGATCCAGCACAGTCAAATAAATAATATTAACAATAAAATAAAATACCACTATTTTCATTGTTTAAATACTGGAATGCATTTGTTTCTGTTATTTGGTCTTCTACTGTGCTCCTTTGATTTCAGCCCTCATTCCAGCACATTCAACACTCTCAATTTGCTTTTATTTTGGTAACTAAATTGCATCCTTTTGCTGCTTAGCAAAGCTCAATCACCTTGAGAATGGACAGATTTCAGGAAGTCTTTTCTTCTTCAACTACCTCCTGGAGGAGAGGGCATGGAATTCATTAATCTGAGGAGAAGTTTCAGTGTCAAATGCTCTGGCCTTGCTTTTGTGAAAGAGGACATCATTTCATGACCAATGATTTTCTATATGTTAATTCCATTCAAAATACAAACAATTTAGTGACCTGTGTGTTCAGATGTTAACACACATTAACTGCAATTGATTCTCCTGTTTTAGGTTGTAAGCTTAAGGCTAAAGAGGTCAAGAAGGATTAGTCTCCTCACCAGTCTGTCCCCATCCCATGGCAGTTGCACAGGACAGCCTCACAAAATAGGTCAAAAGCTTTCTCACTCCTTTAAATGAATACCAGCAATCCATTTAAGCACCTTTGCTACACTGCTGCCAAAGCAAGTTCCTGGGTAGAAAAAGCTCTTTACCAGGACCCTCCACTATCTTTGAATGTTTCTGGGAACTCCATTACTCCTTCAAAAAGAAAACTTGATGGTTAACAGAAGTACTTTCTTTTGGGGGGATTGGATCACTAATTAAGACTTTTATTTGTAGGTTTACTTAATAAGATTAGAAAAATTCCAGGGATTTATAAAATTAAGCAGTCCCAGTCGACCCATTTGGCCCATGGTAAGCCTAGACAAAAGGATGAGAAAAGTTTCATTTTCTTTATATTTTACCTTTATGTTTGCTCTATGTTTTTCAAGAAAGCAGAGATTTGTATTTCAGTTTGATGCTTGTATTCTTGACATTTACATGTTTCTCTACAAATAAAATGGCTTAGTGGCTAAAGCATGTTCCTTTGGCATTTGCCCCAATCGATTTTAGGGCAGAACTAGATCTTATATGCTGCAACTTAAGATCCCATATGCCGACTAAGATCCAGCACAGTCAAATAAATAATATTAACAATAAAATAAAATACCACTATTTTCATTGTTTAAATACTGGAATGCATTTGTTTCTGTTATTTGGTCTTCTACTGTGCTCCTTTGATTTCAGCCCTCATTCCAGCACATTCAACACTCTCAATTTGCTTTTATTTTGGTAACTAAATTGCATCCTTTTGCTGCTTAGCAAAGCTCAATCACCTTGAGAATGGACAGATTTCAGGAAGTCTTTTCTTCTTCAACTACCTCCTGGAGGAGAGGGCATGGAATTCATTAATCTGAGGAGAAGTTTCAGTGTCAAATGCTCTGGCCTTGCTTTTGTGAAAGAGGACATCATTTCATGACCAATGATTTTCTATATGTTAATTCCATTCAAAATACAAACAATTTAGTGACCTGTGTGTTCAGATGTTAACACACATTAACTGCAATTGATTCTCCTGTTTTAGGTTGTAAGCTTAAGGCTAAAGAGGTCAAGAAGGATTAGTCTCCTCACCAGTCTGTCCCCATCCCATGGCAGTTGCACAGGACAGCCTCACAAAATAGGTCAAAAGCTTTCTCACTCCTTTAAATGAATACCAGCAATCCATTTAAGCACCTTTGCTACACTGCTGCCAAAGCAAGTTCCCTGGGTAGAAAAAGCTCTTTTACCAGGACCCTCCACTATCTTTGAATGTTTCTGGGAACTCCATTACTCCTTCAAAAAGAAAACTTGATGGTTAACAGAAGTACTTTCTTTTGGGGGGATTGGATCACTAATTAAGACTTTTATTTGTAGGTTTACTTAATAAGATTAGAAAAATTCCAGGGATTTATAAAATTAAGCAGTCCCAGTCGACCCATTTGGCCCATGGTAAGCCTAGACAAAAGGATGAGAAAAGTTTCATTTTCTTTATATTTTACCTTTATGTTTGCTCTATGTTTTTCAAGAAAGCAGAGATTTGTATTTCAGTTTGATGCTTGTATTCTTGACATTTACATGTTTCTCTACAAATAAAATGGCTTAGTGGCTAAAAGCATTCACTCTAAAGCCAGATTGCCTGGATGCAAATTCTGTATTTACTATTGGTATGAATAATTATTGAAACTGGGAAAGAAAAAGAGATCACCATGACTCTACAGCATCATACTGGAGCTTCAGTGGAAAGGCCAAACCAAGGATGGTTTAATTAACTAGAAGATGTACTTTGTTTACTTTACAATTTAGACAAGCTATTGTCAAACTTTTTGGACTCAAGACACTGTTTTTTTTTTTTTTTCTTTTGGCTGTACCACGTGGCTTTGGGGATCTTCATTTTTCCAACCAGAGATTGAATCTGGGCCACAGTAGTGAAAGCCCCAAATCCTAACCACTAGGCACCAAGGAGCTCCCAGGACCCTTTACATGTGAATGAATTACTGAGGAACGCAAAAAATTTTTGTTTCTGTAGTTGTATTCATTGATACTTGTGTGCAAGCTCGGTCATATCGGACTCTGTAATACCATGGACCACAACCTGCCAGTCTCCTCTGTCTATGGGATTCTCCAGGCAAGAATATTGAAATGAGTTGCCATTTCCTACTCCAGGGGATCTTCCCTACCCAAGAATTGAACCCACATCTCCTGTGTATCTTGCATTGGGAGATGGGTTCTTTACCACGGAGCCCTTGGAAGCCCCCTATTCATTGATTATCCTATTAGAAATTCAAAGTGAATAAATTTTAAAGTGTTTCTTTTTCAGCTCGTGTAAAATAAAAAAAATTCAGGGGTTATGCAAATGTTTGAAATGAACCTAATAGGGTAAAAGCTCAACCCTCCAATCTTTGAATGTTTCTGGGAACTCCATTACTCCTTCAAAAAGAAAACTTGATGGTTAACAGAAGTACTTTCTTTTGGGGGGATTGGATCACTAATTAAGACTTTTATTTGTAGGTTTACTTAATAAGATTAGAAAAATTCCAGGGATTTATAAAATTAAGCAGTCCCAGTCGACCCATTTGGCCCATGGTAAGCCTAGACAAAAGGATGAGAAAAGTTTCATTTTCTTTATATTTTACCTTTATGTTTGCTCTATGTTTTTCAAGAAAGCAGAGATTTGTATTTCAGTTTGATGCTTGTATTCTTGACATTTACATGTTTCTCTACAAATAAAATGGCTTAGTGGCTAAAAGCATTCACTCTAAAGCCAGATTGCCTGGATGCAAATTCTGTATTTACTATTGGTATGAATAATTATTGAAACTGGGAAAGAAAAAGAGATCACCATGACTCTACAGCATCATACTGGAGCTTCAGTGGAAAGGCCAAACCAAGGATGGTTTAATTAACTAGAAGATGTACTTTGTTTACTTTACAATTTAGACAAGCTATTGTCAAACTTTTTGGACTCAAGACACTGTTTTTTTTTTTTTTTCTTTTGGCTGTACCACGTGGCTTTGGGGATCTTCATTTTTCCAACCAGAGATTGAATCTGGGCCACAGTAGTGAAAGCCCCAAATCCTAACCACTAGGCACCAAGGAGCTCCCAGGACCCTTTACATGTGAATGAATTACTGAGGAACGCAAAAAATTTTTGTTTCTGTAGTTGTATTCATTGATACTTGTGTGCAAGCTCGGTCATATCGGACTCTGTAATACCATGGACCACAACCTGCCAGTCTCCTCTGTCTATGGGATTCTCCAGGCAAGAATATTGAAATGAGTTGCCATTTCCTACTCCAGGGGATCTTCCCTACCCAAGAATTGAACCCACATCTCCTGTGTATCTTGCATTGGGAGATGGGTTCTTTTCCACGGAGCCCTTGGAAGCCCCTATTCATTGATTATCCTATTAGAAATTCAAAGTGAATAAATTTTAAAGTGTTTCTTTTTCAGCTCGTGTAAAATAAAAAAAATTCAGGGTTTATGCAAATGTTTGAAATGAACCTAATAGTCCCTAACAGACCTTAGGCATCTTATACTTCCTTCAATATAGAAACCAAGGGATTGCAAAATCTCTGCACAGGGTGAATTTTACCCAAGGGCAAATGCTCTGTAAAATGAGCCACAGACTCCCCTGAGGTGACTCAGTGGGGTTTTGTTTTTGAACAGCTCTGCCCTGTAAGTCTTGTTTTACTCCTGTGGACTCAGATATTTGCCAGTTATTGGTTAAATGCAAAACATCTGAGTACAATAGAGATATGCCTTCCGTGAAGTCCTGCAGACCCAGCCAGAATTTAGCCAAGAGTGCAGCGAACATAAAATCTGAAGAACGTTCACCAACAAACTCCAGAACCCAGGCTGCAATGTTTATATTGATATTCATTAAAATAGTTGGAATGTAAACCAGGGACAAATCACTATTTGAAAGCCACCAGTGTTTTTCTTGTTTTCCTATTGCTTGAGGTGGAGGGAAGTTAGAGAATTTGCAATTATTAAAGCAGGAAAAGGAACATTTTCATTCTGTGGTTGTGTTGTACCCAAGTCGCAGAATCCCTCTGAACTCACCACAGGAGTCAGGTCCGATGCAAAAGCAAGAGGAACTGTTTATTCAAGCTCGAGCAGGGACCCCCATTCATACCAGGATGGGAGCCCTGAGCAAGGTGGGCGCAGGCTTTTATTACAAATTTCTGCAGGGGAGGGGGTAGTTGGAGATTTCCAGTTATGGGCGCACTTGATAGGTTAACTGTTGGCTTAGGCTCGTGTGTCTTACTTTGATTGGTTGCAGTGTATAGGTCAGCCCCGCATATACTCGATGGACCACAACCTGCCAGTCTCCTCTGTCTATGGGATTCTCCAGGCAAGAATATTGAAATGAGTTGCCATTTCCTACTCCAGGGGATCTTCCCTACCCAAGAATTGAACCCACATCTCCTGTGTATCTTGCATTGGGAGATGGGTTCTTTACCACGGAGCCCTTGGAAGCCCCCTATTCATTGATTATCCTATTAGAAATTCAAAGTGAATAAATTTTAAAGTGTTTCTTTTTCAGCTCGTGTAAAATAAAAAAAATTCAGGGTTTATGCAAATGTTTGAAATGAACCTAATAGTCCCTAACAGACCTTAGGCATCTTATACTTCCTTCAATATAGAAACCAAGGGATTGCAAAATCTCTGCACAGGGTGAATTTTACCCAAGGGCAAATGCTCTGTAAAATGAGCCACAGACTCCCCTGAGGTGACTCAGTGGGGTTTTGTTTTTGAACAGCTCTGCCCTGTAAGTCTTGTTTTACTCCTGTGGACTCAGATATTTGCCAGTTATTGGTTAAATGCAAAACATCTGAGTACAATAGAGATATGCCTTCCGTGAAGTCCTGCAGACCCAGCCAGAATTTAGCCAAGAGTGCAGCGAACATAAAATCTGAAGAACGTTCACCAACAAACTCCAGAACCCAGGCTGCAATGTTTATATTGATATTCATTAAAATAGTTGGAATGTAAACCAGGGACAAATCACTATTTGAAAGCCACCAGTGTTTTTCTTGTTTTCCTATTGCTTGAGGTGGAGGGAAGTTAGAGAATTTGCAATTATTAAAGCAGGAAAAGGAACATTTTCATTCTGTGGTTGTGTTGTACCCAAGTCGCAGAATCCCTCTGAACTCACCACAGGAGTCAGGTCCGATGCAAAAGCAAGAGGAACTGTTTATTCAAGCTCGAGCAGGGACCCCCATTCATACCAGGATGGGAGCCCTGAGCAAGGTGGGGCGCAGGCTTTTATTACAAATTTCTGCAGGGGAGGGGGTAGTTGGAGATTTCCAGTTATGGGCGCACTTGATAGGTTAACTGTTGGCTTAGGCTCGTGTGTCTTACTTTGATTGGTTGCAGTGTATAGGTCAGCGCTCTGGAATTCTAGGCTCTTACCTTCTTTCTAGTGATTGGTTCCTCACATCAGGGGAGGGGTGATCTTGGCTCTGGTGGTTTCTCGGGGAATTCCTGGATGTCTAAAATGGAGGGCTTTTTCAAAATGGAGTCACTTAGATATCACAGTTGAAATAGAATTATTTCTAGGTTAGATATCTCCTTCTTTCCAGGAGGTATCACTGCAGCCTGTTTTGTTAGCCATAGAGATGGAAAGGCATTGTACCTGGGAAAACAAACCCAGAAGCAGAGGCTGCAGGCTGAGATATTATTCTGTTATTTAATGCAAACTGTTGTCTTTGCCTTTGCTGGGGTGTGTCTGACTCTGTCTAGGGGCTCTTTCTTTTTCTGAGGCTAAATGGACAGGACTGATAGACATGATAAAAGAAATCCCCAGGGAATCATTCAATCTTATTTCCTAAAATAATAATAGATAATTCACTTTTTCTGTAACGTGTTTTTTCCCCTCAATAGCTTAGAAAAATTTCAGCTTTATGACTCCAGTTTTAATGCTATGTTAGTTTTTCAGATTGTTGTCAAATTTGAGAAAAACTATTCAGTTTCACTCATAGACAAGTTGAGAGATATCACAGCGTTTCAAATTTTCTTGTGAAATGATTAAACAGTTTTTGAACCGATAGTGTTCATTACCTAGCTTGACACCAAGGTCCTTGTTCTCGTGGTTACTGAGTTTGTCATCTTTGCTGATATCTTTCATAAAATCTAAAATTCATATTAGCTAAATTTATATTATCTAAATTCATATTCATATGGTTGCTTTTTTATTGCTAATTATCCAGCAATCTAAGGACTTTTTAAATTCTTTGTTTCAAAATTTATCATTTCCTCTCAATGAATTACTTCCTTTGGTATGATCTGAAGAAATATTTTGCTATATCTTACTTTTTAAAGTCAGAATAATTTCTTTGGATTGTATTGTTCCTACATATTGCTTGTATTTCACTTTTTTTTTCCCTCTGTGTTTTCCCTATTAACTTTAAAAGAAATGCTCTTGAGTTTAGGGACAAAGACCAGGGTAAAGTATATCTATGTTCCCAGGTTTTCCTTCAATGACATCTCCTTCCTTCCAAAGGCTGGGTATCTTCTTGCCCCAGAGGCAAAATTTATATCATAAAATGAGCTCTCGATCCCAATTAACATATATACACTACTATGTATAAATTAGATACTAATGAAACCATTTTCATACTGTCCAGGAAGCGTGGAGCAGAGGATGATATGGTTAGATAGCATGACTGACTCAATAGATGTGAATTTGAACAAACTCTGGGAGAGAGTGAAGGACAGGGGAGCCTGGCATGCTACAGCCCAGGGGGTCACAAAGAGTAGGATAACACTTAGCAACTGAACAACAACAGCAACAATGAGAACCTACTGTATGGCACAGGGAAATCTCAATACTCTATGGTAACAAAGATGGAGTATAAGTATCTGTATAGTTGATTTACTTTGCTGTATGGCAGACATTAGCACAACATTGTAAAGCAACTAAACTCCAAAAAATAAAAGTGAATTCTCAGATTCTAGGTCTGTAGTTATATTTTTGTGAGAACATTTTGCTCTGCTTCATTGTTCAAGACTGTCGTGTTTGATTTATTTTAGGACACATTGCACATTTCTACGTAAAAGTGAACCTGGCACACTTTTTCTCAGGATGCAGAGATGAGGGTTTGCTAACAAAATATCCGAAGGAAAATAGCTCTGATAATGCTCATGTCCATTTGCAAGAATAGAGTTAAAATAGAAAATAAAGTGATGTGCAGTTTCTACTTCTTTTTCTCTCTTCTCCTGGAGCATGGAAGGAAGTGTTGCCCCTTCCATGATTTCAGACACTAGAGAAAGTTTTATATAATCACTAATTCTGACATTTTTCCATGGATCTCTAAGAAAAGCACAGGAGAAAGCTTCAGGGTGGGTCCTTGGGGATACTGAACTTGCATAGATGTCTGAGACTGAATGTGACTCAGTGGAGACACATGTGGCTCATTCATCCACAGAATTGCTTTTTTTTTCCTGTTTGTTTTCTTACATGTCAACTGTAGAAGGTTTTTCTCCACAAACCTTTGACAAAGTTATGGAATCATGCAGAGGTATCCCTGGGAGACAGATAACACCATACTCTCCATCTTGCATTGGAGAAAATGCTATCTTCAAATTTTCTTTGGGCAATGATGACCAGAAAGATGAGTCTTTGGAGAACGTGTTAGTATAACACATTTTCCTTATGTAAAACATCTGTCTTTAGGGCCCCAAATTAAATTTCCTCTTTTATTACTCATTCATGATGAACCTAAAAGACTTTAAGGAGATCTGTTTAGCATCTGCTAAAATCATGTTCATCAACAGCATTCTTATCTCTTTGGACCAAAGGCAATTCTCAGATGATTCCGTGGCTTTATCAACAGCTTTTCTGGATTTATTACCTTTTTGTTGCTCTGATTTCTGGGATCAGGTCTCTTGCTCAATTTTCACATTCAACAAGCTTCCTGTCTCAGTATCACCCTTGCTTCCACATCTGTTTCTCACTTTTTTTCCAGAAACAGATGTAGCAATTCCCAAAATTGATCTGCTAAATACGATTTATGAGGTCTGTGCTTTCATGGATAAACTCTTTGGGTTCTATAAATCTTGGTGAAGTCTTTAAGAAATAGTATTTTCATCCCAGTGCTTGTTCTTCAAACATTTCTTGGAGCTTTGTTTTTTCCTTACATACAGAAAAAAAAAAAAAAAATTAGGGGAAAAAATATTAGGTCCACTAGTACATTACAAGTATTTGGGTGAGTAACTGCATTTTTTAAAATTAACCGCAGACACAGGTCTGGTTATCCAAAATTCTGAGTTTGGAGACAGAACAGAAAGTGGAATGGAAGAAAGACTGAGGGGAGCTGATCCAGCTGTAAGTATGCCTAGGAAAAAGACAACTGGACAGGCCCAAACTGACTTCTTTCAATTGCAGGTGCTGCTGTCGAAGTACAGACACGAATATTTAGAATCGATCACATGGGTGGTCCTTCTGTTTGCCTAGACATCTTAAAACCCAAAACTTCAGGGTGGGTCCTTGGGGATACTGAACTTGCATAGATGTCTGAGACTGAATGTGACTCAGTGGAGACACATGTGGCTCATTCATCCACAGAATTGCTTTTTTTCCTGTTTGTTTTCTTACATGTCAACTGTAGAAGGTTTTCTCCACAAACCTTTGACAAAGTTATGGAATCATGCAGAGGTATCCCTGGGAGACAGATAACACCATACTCTCCATCTTGCATTGGAGAAAATGCTATCTTCAAATTTTCTTTGGGCAATGATGACCAGAAAGATGAGTCTTTGGAGAACGTGTTAGTATAACACATTTTCCTTATGTAAAACATCTGTCTTTAGGGCCCCAAATTAAATTTCCTCTTTTATTACTCATTCATGATGAACCTAAAAGACTTTAAGGAGATCTGTTTAGCATCTGCTAAAATCATGTTCATCAACAGCATTCTTATCTCTTTGGACCAAAGGCAATTCTCAGATGATTCCGTGGCTTTATCAACAGCTTTTCTGGATTTATTACCTTTTTGTTGCTCTGATTTCTGGGATCAGGTCTCTTGCTCAATTTTCACATTCAACAAGCTTCCTGTCTCAGTATCACCCTTGCTTCCACATCTGTTTCTCACTTTTTTTCCAGAAACAGATGTAGCAATTCCCAAAATTGATCTGCTAAATACGATTTATGAGGTCTGTGCTTTCATGGATAAACTCTTTGGGTTCTATAAATCTTGGTGAAGTCTTTAAGAAATAGTATTTTCATCCCAGTGCTTGTTCTTCAAACATTTCTTGGAGCTTTGTTTTTTCCTTACATACAGAAAAAAAAAAAAAAAATTAGGGGAAAAAATATTAGGTCCACTAGTACATTACAAGTATTTGGGTGAGTAACTGCATTTTTAATATTAACAGCAGACACAGGTCTGGTTATCCAAAATTCTGAGTTTGGAGACAGAACAGAAAGTGGAATGGAAGAAAGACTGAGGGGAGCTGATCCAGCTGTAAGTATGCCTAGGAAAAAGACAACTGGACAGGCCCAAACTGACTTCTTTCAATTGCAGGTGCTGCTGTCGAAGTACAGACACGAATATTTAGAATCGATCACATGGGTGGTCCTTCTGTTTGCCTAGACACCTTTCAGTGCAAAAGTTGGGTGTTGGCCATTGGTCTCTGCCCAAGAGTTCTAGACCTTGAGGGACCAAGCATGAACAGGGCTGGATCTGAAGCTCAGCTCAAATTAGGTACTCAGACCAGGGCCCAAGGAAAAGGCATGGTTCTAAAACAAGTTGCACAGAAAGGAAGATACACAAAGACAAGATGGCAATGGGAGGAATAGAGATGGGCATAGATTCACAGAATCATTCTAAGCAGCCAGGTTATTCTTGCTGAGCTACCAGTTTCTCACTCGTCCTTTTTTACATCCACAGAGATAAATTCACATAAAAAGAGGAACTGATACCTTCTCCAAAAAGCCCAATTAAATGTATCACAGTGGAAAAATTCACGTGCTTATAGAGTTCAGTGATCTTCTCTTGTCTCCTCCCCTCCTTCCAATAATATTGGCCTTTGTACTAGAACTCAGTAGTTCATGTTCCCACGGCAACTCACAGGAGAGAATGAAAGAAAAAATATGTCATGAAGCAGTGTGTGGCGCCCCTTTCATTTTCAGTCACAACCCAAACAGTATTCCCATTCAGTGCAGAAAAGGACCTTCCTCCTCCTCCCTGATGTCTCAGAAGGAGACTTGGGTTCATTCCATGGGTGGGGAAGATCCCCTGGAGAAGGACATGGCAACTCACTTCCGTATTCTTACGTGGAAAATACCATGGATGGAGGAGCCCAGTGGGCTACAGTCCATGAGCTCTCAAAGTCAGACATGACTGAGTGACTATCACACACATACACCTCCTCTCTGTCTACCCTCAGTCTCAACTCCCATCTGACTTCTCAATTTCTCTACATCTGGAATCCCAAATCAGCCAAGGAAATGTGGAAACAAAATTTAAGAGGTGCTGAGTTGTTTCCTGGAGAGAAATGGAAGCTGTAGCCCCAAACTAGAGCAAATGGGGCATTTCCAGGTCCAAGGGGGGAACTGCAATGCTCTAAGAGGAAAGTACACTTTGGGGAGTTCTGCTGAGTTTCCTGTGCACCAAACATTGCTTTGTGTGCAAGAGCGTGAGGGCCTGAACCCTTCTTGGCTTCTGGGCCATTTCCACATGCTTACAACTGCTGTGCGTCCACATAGAGTTCCTGCAATGTGTGTTAACACCTACCCTACGGGTGAGAGCCTAGAGCAGCTGGCCAGCATGTGTTTCCAATGAGCTGGGGTACATAGTCAGAGTGTGTCTATAGGAGGGTCATAAAATGCCTCACCCTGTCTTCCTTTTAATTCCTCCCTACATGTGCATATGGGATTTGTGAGCTGAGTGTGTGTCAAACAGGAGGAGGGAAATGAAATCTGCCTCTGGAGTTGATGCAGGAGGTTCTTATCTGGGGGTGAAACAGAGGAAAGCTTCTAGATTCTTCAGACGGAACAGTGGGTCAATAGCTCATTGAATTGTGTTCTTGTGGGCATTAAAAAAATGACCTTGATATCTAAGCTTTCAAAATAATTTTGGCTCAACAATTATTGCCAAAATCCAAGAAGTATTGATAGTTTGGTCTTTTTCTTCCTTCCCTCCTCCCTTTCTTCCCTCCTTCCATTCTTCCCTCCCTCCAATTTTCCTTCCTTCTTTTCCTTCCTTTTTCCTCCTCTTCCTTCCTTTCTACTTTCTTTTTGACTCTCCCCCTCAGCCCCTCCTTCTTCCTCCCTCCTTTCCTCTTTCTCTTTCTTTTTTTAAAGAGGTACTACCAGAGACCCTTCTGTTCCAGATCTCTTTCAAGTTCCTTGGTTCAAGAATATACTGGAAGCCCTGAAATGTTACCTAGCACCTGCTTCTGCATAGGAGTTGAATGATTTAATCATTAGTTGCAAATCTCCAATGAGCAGTGCCTGGTTGATTTCAAGCAGCTAACTCTCTATTCCATTATGAATGGATCAAGCTTTCAGTTAATTGTGGAAATGTAGTAAAAAATAAAACATATCCTTTTAAAAGTTGGTTTTGAAACACCCAATAATTATTGTGCACCAACTATGTACAAGGCCTAATATACACAAGATGCCAGACCTTCCTTATCTCTATGGGTCTGCTTTTCCCAACATTTTATTAGTCCATTGCCCTGTAGCCTCTCCATTCCCTTTGCCCCACCCCCCATAATATTCTGTTTGTTATCCCAGACACAGGAAGCATGACTGTTTCATTAAGTGTGGCTTTCTGGGTAGCTGATTCAAGTAAAGAAAACAGTTCTAAGCATCTAAGCTCTGCAGCCATGTCCATTTTGTTCCCATGGTCTGATGTCATTTATATCTGTACACAGTAATATATTCTGGAGTAACTTGAAACAAGATCTTTAAAACTTAATTGTTTTGTTATTATTCTCAAAAAGGAATTTAGTCGATTTTAACTCTGTTAATAAAGGAAGGCTCTCTAACAGCGAGATTCAAGTAAAACAATTTAAATGTGAAAGAAAATATGTGTATAAAGACTTCTCTCCCAAAATGGCTATAAGGGAAGTTTTGTGCTTGGTGAAGCAATTGATTATATCTTTGAGAATAGAGGTGAATTTTCTATTGTAAGGTTATCAAAAATAATAACAGAAGATGTAAAAGGTTAGTTACTGTGCACAAAATATATGGCTATTAACCAGTGTTCTACAGATGAGGAAAATGATGATTAAAAGGTTATTAGTAACTTGCCTAAAGTCACACAGCTCTAGTCAGTAGTAGCATTGAGATTTGAATTACCTATTTTTTTTTTTTTCTCCCTAATGGAACATCCACATTGGAAGGTTATTTCATCATTATCTAACTAAAGAAAATGAAATGATTTTTTTTTAATGTATTTATTTTGGGGGGGGGCGCGTGTGGGTTGGGTAGGTTGAGGCAGGTGGGTCACTTCTATTGGTCTTTCATTTACCTTTTGTTATCCATCTTTTTGTTCTTTGGCCTGTGTGGGCCTCCCATTGCAGTGGCCTCTGTTGTCGCAGAGCACCGGCTCTGGGCGCCTGCAATCCAGAGCTCCGGCTCGGTAATTGGACACATCGGTCCAGCCGCTCCGCGACATGTGGGATCGAACTGGCCCCCCTTGCACTCCAAGGCAGTGTCCTTACCCACTGGACCACCAGGGAAACGCTGAAATGATTTTTATATTTACATGTGACTAGAAAATTTATCTAAGAAAAATCACTAATTTAACTTCCCCCCATGAAATTATTTTCAGATCTGAAATCATCCAAATTATTCTTGTAGAGTGCTCAATTGTAAGAAAATTAAAAAAATGTTAGCTATACTTTAATAAATTTATCATTTAATTTAGGTCAAATTCATGAATATTGTTATAATTTTATACACCAGATACATAACTGATGATCTATTAAAACTCATTTCCATATTAATGTTTTTACTTCATGTCTATCCTTCTTATGGTATTTGAAATAATTTTCCAAACGTTTTCCATTGTTTTATAAATACTTGATCACATATAGGCAAATTTTATTTTTTTGGTTTTCATTAGAGACTTGATCAAGAACACAATCCCAGTAAGAATATTATTATTATAAAGACAAAAGATCTGCTCCAAGAGTGATTCATTTTATCATGTTATACCCAAGAGTACATCAGGGTAAAAACAGAGGGGAAATCACTGAGAAAAATTGTGTATGTATGACTGTTTCAGTTTATATACACGTAATAGAAGAGAAGGCAAAAGAGAGACAAGTAAAGCTTACAAAGCTGAAATCTTGGTATCAGCAGGGCTTTACTCCCTCTGGAGGCTCCAGGGAAGAATCCTCCCACCTCTTCTAGCTTCCGGTGGTTGCCAGCAATCTTTGGCACACCCTTGTTTGTGGCAGGGTACCTCTGCGTTCTGTGTCTGTCCTCACATGGCCATCTTCCCTTTGTGTGTGTCTGTGTCTAAATTTCTCTTTCCTTACAAGGGCACCAGTCATTGGATTAGGACACATCTAATGACCTCATCTTGATTTGATTATATCTGCAAAAGACCCTGTTTCCAAATTAGGTCACTTTCAGAGGTCCCAAGAGTTAGAAATGCAACATATCTTTAGGTGGTGGGGCGTGGGGGCAGGGGGACACAATTCAATCCAGTAGTTACCACTGTAAAGGAAAAAACTAGGGGCTTGAATATCAAGCAATCATTCTTCTCAGACAGTATGAATTCATGTTTCTATATTTAGCATTTGCTTTGAAGACTAATAATTTGCTCACTTACACAGTATTCTGTGATTCTGACCTGAGCAAGTCATGCTACATAAGTGAGCCTGGTTATGCAGCTGAAAATGCAAAACTCATGCCATGTTGAGACAACTTGAAAAATTCTGTCACTTATTATTTGCTGATCAGTAACAACAGCTCTAAATAGCTAAGGATAATTCAAATGTGAGTTGGCTTTTGTTTGTTTGTGTTACTTGACTTTTAATTGAATAAATAATTCATGAACACTTCAGAACTTTCAAATATACAGGATGAAATTCAGCAAAAACTATATTGTCCAACCCTGAATCTCTGTTTTAGTTTCTCAAGTAACTTTCTCTGAAGTAAGCAGTTTCTTTTGCATGTGTATGTGTGTGTGCGTGCATATAGTACATAAAATCTCTCCCTTTTTTAATACATTGGAGCTGTATACATTGTTCTACATCTTATTTTTCTCCTTGATAATTATTTAATTCAGTATATATAAATCCACGTCATTTATTTAATCATACATTGTATTTATTTATTAATAAATAGTTTTTATGTTAAAATGTTTTTGAATAACTAAGTGGAATAGATCTATTAAAATTAAAACATCTTATAGAATTAGAGACAAGTAAAGCTTACAAAGCTGAAATCTTGGTATCAGCAGGGCTTTACTCCCTCTGGAGGCTCCAGGGAAGAATCCTCCCACCTCTTCTAGCTTCCGGTGGTTGCCAGCAATCTTTGGCACACCCTTGTTTGTGGCAGGGTACCTCTGCGTTCTGTGTCTGTCCTCACATGGCCATCTTCCCTTTGTGTGTGTCTGTGTCTAAATTTCTCTTTCCTTACAAGGGCACCAGTCATTGGATTAGGACACATCTAATGACCTCATCTTGATTTGATTATATCTGCAAAAGACCCTGTTTCCAAATTAGGTCACTTTCAGAGGTCCCAAGAGTTAGAAATGCAACATATCTTTAGGTGGTGGGGCGTGGGGGCAGGGGGACACAATTCAATCCAGTAGTTACCACTGTAAAGGAAAAAACTAGGGGCTTGAATATCAAGCAATCATTCTTCTCAGACAGTATGAATTCATGTTTCTATATTTAGCATTTGCTTTGAAGACTAATAATTTGCTCACTTACACAGTATTCTGTGATTCTGACCTGAGCAAGTCATGCTACATAAGTGAGCCTGGTTATGCAGCTGAAAATGCAAAACTCATGCCATGTTGAGACAACTTGAAAAATTCTGTCACTTATTATTTGCTGATCAGTAACAACAGCTCTAAATAGCTAAGGATAATTCAAATGTGAGTTGGCTTTTGTTTGTTTGTGTTACT
The DNA here is from genome assembly GCA_022376925.1 of Tragulus kanchil. NCBI lineage: Eukaryota > Metazoa > Chordata > Mammalia > Artiodactyla > Tragulidae > Tragulus > Tragulus kanchil. The sequence goes on along the minus strand of JAIOJX010000026.1, from coordinate 7,737,147 downwards.
TGACTTTTTAATTGAATAAATAATTCATGAACACTTCAGAACTTTCAAATATACAGGATGAAATTCAGCAAAAACTATATTGTCCAACCCTGAATCTCTGTTTTAGTTTCTCAAGTAACTTTCTCTGAAGTAAGCAGTTTCTTTTGCATGTGTATGTGTGTGTGCGTGCATATAGTACATAAAATCTCTCCCTTTTTTAATACATTGGAGCTGTATACATTGTTCTACATCTTATTTTTCTCCTTGATAATTATTTAATTCAGTATATATAAATCCACGTCATTTATTTAATCATACATTGTATTTATTTATTAATAAATAGTTTTTATGTTAAAATGTTTTTGAATAACTAAGGAGAATAGATCTACCAAAATTAAAACATCTTATAGAATTAGAGCCATACTTAAAGATCTTTGCACTTGTCTATGGAATAGATTTTTAAAAGTAAAATATCTGAGACAAACGATATATACATTCTTAATTTAATAAATATTCACAAATTTTCTTTCAATGGGATGACAAAAAATTTTACTTAGAACAACAATTTCTATTTCCCAACTGCCTTATCAACTCAAAATTTTAATCTTTGTCAATGTGACAAATATTGTCAGTTTATTTTGTATTTGTTTAATTATGAATGTGGTTGCCCCTTTTCCATCTACTTAAAATCCATTTGGGCAGCAAAGTATCTAAACAAATGGTGAAAACTAGAATAAATTAATTAAAAAATAGCTTTGGATTATAACCCAAATCATAGAATAATTGTCTATGAGTCAATACTGCTATAAATAAATGAAAAAAAACATGAAAAGACAGATCTCTTGTTCAGAAGAATTCCATATAATTTATGTAGATAGCCCTTCTCACATAAGCAGAGCACAGTTCATCTTTTAAAATTATCTTTTAACGAATTTTTAATAAATATGAAGAAAACTAATCTTTAAAATGTTTCATTTTTTCAGTCTATATTGCTATTGCTTGTAGTTTGTAGAGCTTTGATAAAGGCTTATCCTACTCTAAAATTACATGTTTGCAAGACTGTTCTATATTTTTTCCATCATTATTTTCCTTTTCTGCTTTATATTTTTTTCTTTACTTGATTTTAATTGAATAAATAATTCATGGAACTTTCAAATATACAGGATGAAATTCAGCAAAAACTATATTGTCCAACCCTGAATCTCTGTTTTAGTTTCTCAAGTAACTTTCTCTGAAGTAAGCAGTTTCTTTTGCATGTGTATGTGTGTGTGCGTGCATATAGTACATAAAATCTCTCCCTTTTTTAATACATTGGAGCTGTATACATTGTTCTACATCTTATTTTTCTCCTTGATAATTATTTAATTCAGTATATATAAATCCACGTCATTTATTTAATCATACATTGTATTTATTTATTAATAAATAGTTTTTATGTTAAAATGTTTTTGAATAACTAAGGAGAATAGATCTACCAAAATTAAAACATCTTATAGAATTAGAGCCATACTTAAAGATCTTTGCACTTGTCTATGGAATAGATTTTTAAAAGTAAAATATCTGAGACAAACGATATATACATTCTTAATTTAATAAATATTCACAAATTTTCTTTCAATGGGATGACAAAAATTTCACTTAGAACAACAATTTCTATTTCCCAACTGCCTTATCAACTCAAAATTTTAATCTTTGTCAATGTGACAAATATTGTCAGTTTATTTTGTATTTGTTTAATTATGAATGTGGTTGCCCCTTTTCCATCTACTTAAAATCCATTTGGGCAGCAAAGTATCTAAACAAATGGTGAAAACTAGAATAAATTAATTAAAAAATAGCTTTGGATTATAACCCAAATCATAGAATAATTGTCTATGAGTCAATACTGCTATAAATAAATGAAAAAAAACATGAAAAGACAGATCTCTTGTTCAGAAGAATTCCATATAATTTATGTAGATAGCCCTTCTCACATAAGCAGAGCACAGTTCATCTTTTAAAATTATCTTTTAACGAATTTTTAATAAATATGAAGAAAACTAATCTTTAAAATGTTTCATTTTTTCAGTCTATATTGCTATTGCTTGTAGTTTGTAGAGCTTTGATAAAGGCTTATCCTACTCTAAAATTACATGTTTGCAAGACTGTTCTATATTTTTTCCATCATTATTTTCCTTTTCTGCTTTATATTTTTTTAATTTTTAGTTTTTTTTTTGACACCAGAAAAACATTCTGTATTGGGGTATAGCCAGTTAACAATGGTGTGATAGTTTCAGGTAGACAGTGAAGGGACTCAGCCATACATATACATATTTCTTTTCTATTAATTTTATGAATCATTTAATTATGTTCAGCTCTTTGACCTTTGTGGCTGAAGTTTGGATCAAGAAATAAAGAGACAATACAATTTTTTTCCCCTTATGGTGATCCATTTATTGAATAACCCATTTTTTCCATCATGTATTGGACTTGTTTCCTAGATTATATTAAGTTCTTATATGTTCTGTGGTCTCCATTCTATTTTATTAATCTCTTAGTCCATTCATTGATCAATGCCAACAATTTTAATGGCTCTAATTCTATAAGATGTTTTAATTTTGGTAGATCAATTCCCCTTAGTTATTCAAAAATATTTTAACATGAAAACTTTTTAATTAAAAGAGTTTTCTCCAGATATTTCTAGTAATGAAACTCGAGATTCATCTTTTCTAGAATGCAGAAAAAAATATGTAAAAAAAAAAATAAGGAATGTATTAAACATACAAATCACTCCAGAAGTACAATAGCATAATGTATTCATAATAACATTAAAAAAAGATAAGCTATCCAGGCTATGTTGTTCTATTTATTTAAATTTTCTTAGGTTTCATAGCTGCTGTGACTGTCTTTTCTTTACCTTTTTTTCACAATCACGTTTTTTTTTATTCTGCTTTTTTGACTTTACAGAGTTTTGTTGTTTACAGATATGTATAATTCCAGCTTAGCCATATGTATATCCCATTCCCCCCATCCCACCCCTCTAGGCAGTCACATAGCCCCCATGTACTATTCCTTAGACCCATAGCACATTGACAATAGTTATCTCTTTTACATAAGATAGTATAGGGTTCCGTGTTGCTCTTTCCATATCTCTCACCCACTTTTCCCTCTCCCCAATATTCATAAGTGGGTTCTCTATGACTGTTTTTCCATCAATGCTTTGCATTTGTATTTATAAGTACAAACTTACTAGATTCCATAAATATGTGTTAGTATACTGTATTTGTCCTTCTCTTTTTGACTTACTTCACTTTGTATAATAGGTTCTAGATTCATCCATCTCATTAGGACTGAATCTTTCACATTTCTTTTTGTGACTGAGAAGTATTCCATTGTATATCTGTTCCAGAGCTTCTTTATCCATTTATTTGTCGATGGACATCTAGATTGCTTTCATGATCTAGCTGTTTCTTTAGATCATGCCTATTAAATTTATTTCCTATATATATTTATTAATTTTTGGTACTATTGTAAACAGAATAATTTCTCACAATTAAATTTTTGTACTGATTGTTTCTATTATGCATAAAATTATGACTGTATTAAATTTGTAATAATCTGTAATATTACATTTGTAATATAAAATACTTAATGTTTTATTTCATGTCATAGTTTTGAGTTGCTTCTCTTTGCTTTCTAAGTATTCTAATTTGTTTACACTACTACCTTTCTTCTCTTTTTGAATTTATTAATTAGTATTTACAGAACAAGTTTGTTTGTTTGGTTGGTTTTTGTTGTGACATGAAGCTTGCCAGATCTTTGTTCCCTGACTGGTGTTTGAATCCATATCCCCTGTGGTAAAAGTGTGGAGCCTTAGCCACTGGACCACAAGGGAATTGCCCTCAAGAACAAATTTTGATAAAAGTAGGAATAGTGAACACGTTTACCTCTGTTGGACTTTGCCTTGTGTTTTTCCATTGAGTATGACATTGGGCTTTGGTTTGTAAGCTTCTGAGGAAGTGGCTATAGAAGCCATTACATTTGTATTTTATTAAGGTTGTTTTTAAAAACTCAGTAATGAAAGTTGAATTTTATTAAAGGTCGTTTTTTAGAATCTATGTACACGATATCTTTGTAGATATAGTAAGATGACAAGCTACTTTACTGGGTATACTGATGCTCTTGAATTCCTGTTGTGAATATTTTCTTACATGTCATTAAAGTGTGTTCTATTTTCTGACATTTTATTTAGAATTTTTGGCCTAAGTAGTCATAAGTAAGATTCGTGTATGGATCTGTTTTATTGTTCTCTTTTAGTTTTTTTTTTTTTTTAATCAATGCTTCATTAGATTCCTAAAAATATTCTGTGTACTTCCCTTTATGTTCTATGCACTAAAATATTTAACAGCGTGAGAGCTCTCTTCCTCAGAGGTTTAGTTAGAATTACTTGTGAAACTTCTTGGAAAAACAAACTGTATGGAAAAGAATTTTTATCTTTGATGCTATGTAGTGAACTTGTTAAAGGTTTCTTTTTTTTTTTTATGTACATTTGATCCAGCACTGTTTATAACTATTTTTTATTACTTAAAATATTTTAATTTCTAAAAAAGTTTAAACCATATTAAAATTTAAATAACTGTATAGTACTCGGCAATACATTTCAACTGAAAAGTAAAACGAGCCACTTAAATCAGTTTACTGTCCCTGTTTACGTACACACTCTTCTGCTCCCCCAGGAGGAAATAAAGATAGACAATGAAAATGGAAATTTTAAATACAGTATACGATCTATGGTCCAAAAAATTTCTAAAAGTAAATGTCATCTGGTAATATCCTATAGCCACCATTATGCTTTTAACAGATAGGAACTTAAAAAAACATTCCAATTTGCTCAAATCCACAATTAACAGATGTTTTCATTTCATTCATTTGAATAAAATGGCAACCATTGTTTTATTCAAAACGGCACTGTTATCAGTGACAAAAGAAATTATCTGCCTAGGTGTGCAAAACAACAACAGTTACCTTCTGTTGAAAGGATGGGAGTTTTTGAAACTCAGTTCTTTTTCATTTGTGTCATAATTTCCAAATAAATAAGCAGCTCCAGTTAATGTCTTCACAGTCCACTTCTCTATGAGATGGTATCCTCCATGAAGTCATCATATAGCCACTTAGAGGTATCATCTTTGGAACATTCTATGGTTTCAAAAAGGCGCTGAAAGTCTTCAGGATACAAATCCAGTACTCTCACATTTTTAGATTTTCTGATTTGTTTCAATATATGCATTGCATCAGTTGGACTCAATGACGGTAAATGTTCTATTAGCTTGCTATTACGCTTCATAAAACGTTGCCTTAGCATGTGAAAAAAAATACATCATAATTAAAAGGTGTTACAATTCTGCTAAATAAATTTTTATGAGGAATCAGCTGAACAAAACACAGGTTTTCTTCTGATGGTTCCCCAGGACTTTCCTTGTGCAGCAGTCTCTGTGGGGAAAGACTGCTGTACATGTCAAATGATGAGCATCGCTCTGTAAATAGGACTTTAACCACACAAGCCATTTGAAAGAGCACACTTACTGATTGATACAAGCTTGGATTTGGGGAATTTGCCGTTAGTTTCCGGCATTTCTTTTCAGAAATAAACAAATTTAGTTCTGTTCATTCATATTTATATATAGAAGTCCAGGAATATAGGTCGTGTAAAAGTTTCCAAAGTGTGTCTCTCTCAGTTTTAGCTGGTAAAATCCCAACTACTTTTAAAGGGGCACCGTTTGTCCAAGGTTGTGCTTCCATTCCCAAATGCTGAAAAAGCATATCCGAGGTCAGGATCCATTTTAAAGAAGTCACAATAGACCACGTCCAGTCTTCCCCTCATACTACATTCTAAGGACTTCAATTCTGGCATAAAATTCTTGTCACTTTCAAGAGCAATCATTCTGGCACCACTGAATGCATTGAATGAATTGCAATTTCAAGCAATGCTCAGGTCAGGACTCCCGGACCTGGGTTAAACTCCAGGAGTATCTGGCCAACTTTTTGTCTTCCCGCAAGATCCGCACCAAGGCCTCAACCACTCTCGGATTGGTTATGCACCGCTTGGTCTCCCGGTGAGTCTTGCACACAGGCATGGAAGTTTTCCGAAATTCCACATTGGGCTTCAGCTACCGCTGAAAGTCAGACAAGCTGCGACAGTTTTCTGCCCGGACGTCCTTACACATGGCCGCTCCGGAATTCAAAACGCAAAACCGCCCAGCGCAGGTAAAGGCAGAAAGTGTCAGCCACGAGGGAAGTCCAGCCACTGGGACCCACATTCTCATCCTCTAAGGCCTGTCCCATTGTCGCTCAGGGTCGTTCCATCACCCACGAATTCCATACGGGGCACCCACGTGCCATTTACCCCTACCCCAGGGCTCTGACACAACTATTCAGAGAATCTGGGAGAACATGGTGTTACTGGCGTTTGGTTAACTGTAATACCTTAGAGTGAACCAGACCCACTTTTTTGTCCTTTCTGAGTTGACTGACATCATGCTACAGTCAATGAAATTGTTTCAAAGTTTGTCACTAACAAAGTTGACATTTTCGAGTTCACTCTACTCCTGTGGGATGTCATATTAAACCTTTGATACAAGCTTGGATTTGGGGAATTTGCCGTTAGTTTCCGGCATTTCTTTTCAGAAATAAACAAATTTAGTTCTGTTCATTCATATTTATATATAGAAGTCCAGGAATATAGGTCGTGTAAAAGTTTCCAAAGTGTGTCTCTCTCAGTTTTAGCTGGTAAAATCCCAACTACTTTTAAAGGGGCACCGTTTGTCCAAGGTTGTGCTTCCATTCCCAAATGCTGAAAAAGCATATCCGAGGTCAGGATCCATTTTAAAGAAGTCACAATAGACCACGTCCAGTCTTCCCCTCATACTACATTCTAAGGACTTCAATTCTGGCATAAAATTCTTGTCACTTTCAAGAGCAATCATTCTGGCACCACTGAATGCATTGAATGAATTGCAATTTCAAGCAATGCTCAGGTCAGGACTCCAGGACCTGGGTTAAACTCCAGGAGTATCTGGCCAACTTTTTGTCTTCCCCGCAAGATCCGCACCAAGGCCTCAACCACTCTCGGATTGGTTATGCACCGCTTGGTCTCCCGGTGAGTCTTGCACACAGGCATGGAAGTTTTCCGAAATTCCACATTGGGCTTCAGCTACCGCTGAAAGTCAGACAAGCTGCGACAGTTTTCTGCCCGGACGTCCTTACACATGGCCGCTCCGGAATTCAAAACGCAAAACCGCCCAGCGCAGGTAAAGGCAGAAAGTGTCAGCCACGAGGGAAGTCCAGCCACTGGGACCCACATTCTCATCCTCTAAGGCCTGTCCCATTGTCGCTCAGGGTCGCTCCATCACCCACGAATTCCATACGGGGCACCCACGTGCCATTTACCCCTACCCCAGGGCTCTGACACAACTATTCAGAGAATCTGGGAGAACATGGTGTTACTGGCGTTTGGTTAACTGTAATACCTTAGAGTGAACCAGACCCACTTTTTTGTCCTTTCTGAGTTGACTGACATCATGCTACAGTCAATGAAATTGTTTCAAAGTTTGTCACTAACAAAGTTGACATTTTCGAGTTCACTCTACTCCTGTGGGATGTCATATTAAACTGCCTTTGTATCAACTAGAACAAATGTGATTTATTATTCCCTTAGAGGCTTTACAGAATTAAATGTGTGTGTCAAAAGAATTGTTATTTAGTTCCAGCAATGGGAACTATTTATAGAAAGTACTATAAAGGTCCCGCCCCTGGCATTGGGCAACGCAGGTCTGTGATTGGTTGCTGGCAGCCCCGAGGCTGCAGAGGGTTGCGGTGGCCATGGTGACGAGAGGTGGGGGCGCGGTAAGGGATGTGGGACCCAGAGACAGTAGAGGCGTGTTCAGTGAGGCCTGGCAGGGCTGGGAGGCCCCCGGGCACGTGGCGGCAGCCGGGGAGTGCGAGGCCAGGGTGTTGCACGCAGGTGCTACCAGGCCGTTACCCGGCCGCAGCCTTCGCGATGCCGGCTGGGGCTCTGCAGAGCACAGCAGAGGCTGCGCCGGGCCGCTGGCAGGGTAGAGGGCCCGCGGATCCGTTTCCTCCGTGGGCGGTGAATGCAGCGGTGGAGATGGACGCCCTAGAGGAAGAGATTTTCACTCTGTCCTTCTCTTCTGCCTCAGATGCAGAATTTGATGCCATGGTTGGATGTTTAGAGAACATTATCATGGATGATGAGTTCCAGTTATTACAGACAGATTTCATGGACAAGTACTACCAGGAGTTTGAAGACACGGAAGAGAGTAAGATAACCCACCCGCCTATTTTTAATGAATGTATTTCTTTGGTGGAGAAGTATATAGAAGAACAGATGTTGGAGTGGATTCCTGGATTTGACATGGTGGCTTTCACTACAACCTTACAGCACCATAAAGATGAAGTGGCCGGGGATATTTTTGACATGCTGGTCACATTTACGGATTTTCTGGCTTTTAAAGAGATGTTTCTGGACTATCCAGCTGAAAAAGAAGGCTGGGGACTGGACTTGAGCAGCGGCTTAGTGGTGACTTCTCTGTGCAAGTCATGTTCTGTGCCCGCCTCCCAGAACAATCTGGGGCCCTAGGTCCCACCTCCAGGCAGTGGGCTCTTCCTGGACTTCACCGGGTCAGTAGACTCGGAGAGGCTTTGGTTAATAATGGCAGAAGAATACATCTTGGAAAGACTGACTCTGTTCTGCAACCCTTCACTAATGTTAAATATTGATGGGTCAGAAGAAAATTACCTTACCTTCCCGGGCCAAGGCGGTCTTGTCTTCAGCAACCCTAGAACTACAAAGATATGATTAACTGAACACATTATTAAAGATCCTTAAAGAGTTTTGGAATAAGCCTACACATGTGCACAGGGACCCCTCCTAGTCCTCCCATTTATTTCTTTGAACATCAGTTTGATTCATTTCAAGCTGGTGTCTGAGTGATAATAGAAGTAATGTCAGTCCTGAGGTTCTTCCTATGTCAGTCCAGGACTTTTGTTCTAATTATCTCTCAGAAAAAAATTTTAAACATTATTTTGACTAGATTTTTAAAAATTTCTGATATTCTTAGGTAATTTTCCAAAGTCTTAGTTGTGAGGTAAAACTTCTTTGAGGGAAGCTATGGGTATTCATTCCACTCAAGGTCATGGTATCCTTGGGTTATTTTATTTAGCACTCCTGAGTATAACTTCAAGAGAGCCAGGGCTACCTGAATAAATAATAGCACTAGAACCCATTAGTACTTCTTTTTACTCCATAATAGCATCTGCAGTGAATTTAGTTGTCACTGTCATACAGAGTGATATATGAATCATCAAACATCAGATAGGCTCCTAGCTTCTGTGAAAAAGAGATGGCTTTAAATCCTGAGGTGAGCTATTTTCTCTTCTGTAGGAGAGAAATGAAGGCACACAAGGGAGGAATGCACAATCTACATCTGTTTATTTTCAGTATATAGATAGATAGATAGATAGATAGTGATAGATATAGATATATATTCTGAGAGAAAAAAAGGATGATAGGTGAAGGTGAGGAGAAGAGAGAGAGATTTGAAATAACAGTAAAAACAATTTTCACCCAGTGAAAGGAAACATTGCCCATTTTTTAAAGTCACATGTTGACTTTCAAATATTAGATAGCTATTATACAACCTGTGTTTTCTGTGGGACTTTCTTGGCAAAATTCAAGGGATTAAACTTTGTCTCTTGTTTTCTTGCTGCCTTCAGTGTTGTTTTTTTCTTCATCATAAAAAATCATCTATTAAGTGCTTCTACTGGACTTGTTAATAAATGTCATACTAGCTGAGTACCTTTGCTATCCACCTGAAGCTGTCATAGTGTGGCTAATCAGCTATATTCCAATATAAAATGAAAAGCTAAAAAAAGAAATAAAAATAAATGTCATACTACAGCTTTCCCTGATGGTCTAGTGGCTAAAACTCTGAGTTTCCAGTGCCAGATGCCCAGGTTTGATCCCCAGTCGAAGAACTAGATCCCACATACTGCAGCTAAAAAGATACAGCAATCGATGAATACATACATATTATTTTTTTAAATTAAATATTAATTCTACCTCTTGGTGGGTAGAAAAGGATTTTTATTCACTGATGGGATATTGGGACCAGATTCCCGCAAGCCGAAGGGAGACAGTGTAGTAGAGTGAAAAGGATTGGACATCGAAAAAAAAAAAAGGTAAACCTTGGATTAAACCCACTCTGTTATTTGCTAATTGTGTGATCTTGTAGGACTCACTGAACCTCTCTGAGAACAAAAATACTAGATGAGGGATTGGTAAGATTAGGGGCAGCACGCAAATCTCCCAATACATAGAAGGTTCTCAGTAACAGTGTCATTACATTTTGACCTCCTGCCCCAGGGCTTAAAGCCTGTGAATCAAGTAGTTTCCATTCATATTAATTACTGCCTGAGTTACACTTGCTTGACACATTCACTCCATCCTCTCCTTAATATCTCCCCCAGTTATTGCTAGCAGTCCCCAGGATGATGGCATTGAACTAGAGCTGAGACACAAGCCAAGGCATGTTCTTTTATCTCATCAACGTCTCCTACTGCCAATACTTTCCAAGGGAGCATGACCTTCTTCCATCAAACCAGCCTCCTCTGGGGCCTCTCTAAGCACCCTGGATGCCAGAAGTGCAGTGAAAGATGGGAAAAGGGTAGTAATCAGGACTTTGAGCTTGCAACTATAGAGGGGGAAAAAGTTTTCCTTAACATTCTTAGGGTCCCTGGCCAGGTCTCTCACCATGGCAGCTCTCTTCTGTTTCCTAGGATTTCTTGCATCCACAAAACTCTTCCTTAAGCCACAAAATGTGAATTCTTTGTGCATATCAGCAATGATTGTAGACATAAAAGAGTGCCAGTCTCTTACCAGTTCTGTAAATACCACTCCCGCTGAGGCTTATTTAGCTTCATTATCATCCTATTATTGTTATTATTAATATTATTTCAGATAGTAGATTTTTCCCAGCCACACGTTCTCTCCTATTGTATGGAGACTTACCTAAAATATCTCAGCAATATCTAGAGACACTGAAGAAGTGAGAATAAATGCTTCTAGAGGCACAGAGAGTATAATTAGTAACAGAAAGACAAGAGCCACCTCTACTGCAAGCTAACCTCCTGGATAAGGGGTCACTTTATGGATGTCCCATGCAAGAGTAGTGCAATATCTCCCAAATGCTTAAAATGTCTGATGTTTGCTTTAACACCTCTGTACCAGGCTTCCATTGCTTCTGTGCAAGCAGAAACTAAAGCAGCTTCTCAGGTTCCTATCTGACCTTCAGAAAGAGAAGGGAAGCACTATTGGAAACAATTACTTTGCACCTGACCCCTAAAATATAGTATGAGGTATTACAGAGGATAAGTATAAGGGCAACCTGGATGGAGAATTCTCTCCCCTCTGCCTTCTCAGAGATAACACACCTGAGCCAAGGAAGGGAATTGAGCTCAGTCTGTAGAACATTTAACAAGGACTGCGTGTTAGTCCTAAGTAAATGGACGCAGTTCCATTTACTCAGAAAAAGGCTTAATTCTCAATGTGATTGCTTTCATAGCACTGTTGTTTTCACTGTTCATGGTATGTGAAACAGAAACCTTACACACTGCAGACTCAAATTCTGAACTAGGGTGCTTAGTGGAAACAGAATTTAATACATGACCTTCTCATTCAAGACTCCATTTACCTTATGCCTCAAACAACAACCTTTCCCAACTAGTAGACATTTGGAAATGCCCTTCTCAATGGGGATACTTCATAAGCAGCAGAGAATGTACTAAACTAAGGTTTCTGTTTATAGAGGGGAAAAGTTTTCCTTAACATTCTTAGGGTCCCTGGCCAGGTCTCTCACCATGGCAGCTCTCTTCTGTTTCCTAGGATTTCTTGCATCCACAAAACTCTTCCTTAAGCCACAAAATGTGAATTCTTTGTGCATATCAGCAATGATTGTAGACATAAAAGAGTGCCAGTCTCTTACCAGTTCTGTAAATACCACTCCCGCTGAGGCTTATTTAGCTTCATTATCATCCTATTATTGTTATTATTAATATTATTTCAGATAGTAGATTTTTCCCAGCCACACGTTCTCTCCTATTGTATGGAGACTTACCTAAAATATCTCAGCAATATCTAGAGACACTGAAGAAGTGAGAATAAATGCTTCTAGAGGCACAGAGAGTATAATTAGTAACAGAAAGACAAGAGCCACCTCTACTGCAAGCTAACCTCCTGGATAAGGGGTCACTTTATGGATGTCCCATGCAAGAGTAGTGCAATATCTCCCAAATGCTTAAAATGTCTGATGTTTGCTTTAACACCTCTGTACCAGGCTTCCATTGCTTCTGTGCAAGCAGAAACTAAAGCAGCTTCTCAGGTTCCTATCTGACCTTCAGAAAGAGAAGGGAAGCACTATTGGAAACAATTACTTTGCACCTGACCCCTAAAATATAGTATGAGGTATTACAGAGGATAAGTATAAGGGCAACCTGGATGGAGAATTCTCTCCCCTCTGCCTTCTCAGAGATAACACACCTGAGCCAAGGAAGGGAATTGAGCTCAGTCTGTAGAACATTTAACAAGGACTGCGTGTTAGTCCTAAGTAAATGGACGCAGTTCCATTTACTCAGAAAAAGGCTTAATTCTCAATGTGATTGCTTTCATAGCACTGTTGTTTTCACTGTTCATGGTATGTGAAACAGAAACCTTACACACTGCAGACTCAAATTCTGAACTAGGGTGCTTAGTGGAAACAGAATTTAATACATGACCTTCTCATTCAAGACTCCATTTACCTTATGCCTCAAACAACAACCTTTCCCCAACTAGTAGACATTTGGAAATGCCCTTCTCAATGGGGATACTTCATAAGCAGCAGAGAATGTACTAAACTAAGTTTCTGTGCTATATCTAATTCTGCCATAATTATAAAGGCATAGTCAAGTTTGTTTACACATTTAAAAATTGCTAGAATCAGCACAATAAGTAATGAGATTATGACATTTGGCTCAGTGATATTTTTCCATCTGCATCTCAGTATATGGACATTGGTTCTAGGTCTTGTTATAAAATATGAACTCAATTTAAATGTATTCCTTAGGAATAGAGGAAAAACCGCAGGTAGAGAAAACCTGTGCTGAAACTATCTGCTGCATTAGATAACTCCTAAGACCTCTTTTTGTTTTATAAGCATTTTCTCAATAAATAATTTGAATAATAATTTATACTCAACCTGAAGTTAATTACTAATGCATTAGAATTTACTACTATAGAATACTAGAAGTATTTTACTTTTGATCATATGAGTAACTCTAAAACTATAAATATGTAGTTAAAGAAATGTTGAGTAGGGCTTTCCCGGTGATCCAGTGGGTAGAAAGTCTGCCTTGTAGTGCAAGGGGCACCAGTTCGATCCCTGGCCAGGAAGATCCCATGTGCCAAGGAGTAACTGGACTGGTGTGCATGGAGTGCACTCTGGAGTGCATGTGCCCAGAGCTGGTGGTCTGCAACAATAGAGACCACTGCAATGGGAGGCCCACATAGGCTGAAGAATAAAAGATGGATAAAGATAAATGTATAAAAATAAAAGAGGAATATTGGGGGGAAAAAGAATTAAAAACACATTGAGTATTTTAAGATATAACAAGTGAAACTAAATTCTTGACTGTGTCTTCTGTTTGGCTCTAAGAGGAAAATCCCAGAACCTTTTATAATTGACCCCTTAATGTTTGACATAATATCTTAATTATATTAACTTAGAGATCTCAAATCCTTGAGTGCATGTGCTTCTGCATTCAAGGATGCATGCTCAGTTGCTCGTTCATGTCTGACTCTATGATTCCATAGATGGTAGCCCACCCGGCCTTACACTGCAGACTCAAATTCTGAACTAGGGTGCTTAGTGGAAACAGAATTTAATACATGACCTTCTCATTCAAGACTCCATTTACCTTATGCCTCAAACAACAACCTTTCCCCAACTAGTAGACATTTGGAAATGCCCTTCTCAATGGGGATACTTCATAAGCAGCAGAGAATGTACTAAACTAAGTTTCTGTGCTATATCTAATTCTGCCATAATTATAAAGGCATAGTCAAGTTTGTTTACACATTTAAAAATTGCTAGAATCAGCACAATAAGTAATGAGATTATGACATTTGGCTCAGTGATATTTTTCCATCTGCATCTCAGTATATGGACATTGGTTCTAGGTCTTGTTATAAAATATGAACTCAATTTAAATGTATTCCTTAGGAATAGAGGAAAAACCGCAGAGTAGAAAACCTGTGCTGAAACTATCTGCTGCATTAGATAACTCCTAAGACCTCTTTTTGTTTTATAAGCATTTTCTCAATAAATAATTTGAATAATAATTTATACTCAACCTGAAGTTAATTACTAATGCATTAGAATTTACTACTATAGAATACTAGAAGTATTTTACTTTTGATCATATGAGTAACTCTAAAACTATAAATATGTAGTTAAAGAAATGTTGAGTAGGGCTTTCCCGGTGATCCAGTGGGTAGAAAGTCTGCCTTGTAGTGCAAGGGGCACCAGTTCGATCCCTGGCCAGGAAGATCCCATGTGCCAAGGAGTAACTGGACTGGTGTGCATGGAGTGCACTCTGGAGTGCATGTGCCCAGAGCTGGTGGTCTGCAACAATAGAGACCACTGCAATGGGAGGCCCACATAGGCTGAAGAATAAAAGATGGATAAAGATAAATGTATAAAAATAAAAGAGGAATATTGGGGGGAAAAAGAATTAAAAAAAACACATTGAGTATTTTAAGATATAACAAGTGAAACTAAATTCTTGACTGTGTCTTCTGTTTGGCTCTAAGAGGAAAATCCCAGAACCTTTTATAATTGACCCCTTAATGTTTGACATAATATCTTAATTATATTAACTTAGAGATCTCAAATCCTTGAGTGCATGTGCTTCTGCATTCAAGGATGCATGCTCAGTTGCTCGTTCATGTCTGACTCTATGATTCCATAGATGGTAGCCCACCCGGCTCCTCTGGCCATGGGATTTCATGGGCAAGAATACCGGAGAGGGTTGCCATTTCCTACTCCAGGGGATCTTCCAAACCAAGGGATCAAATCAATGTCTCCTGTGTCTCCAGCATTGGCAGGTGAATTCTCTACCACTTAGTCACCTGGAAAGCCATAAATATTATAATCTAATG
This sequence comes from Tragulus kanchil, assembly GCA_022376925.1. NCBI lineage: Eukaryota > Metazoa > Chordata > Mammalia > Artiodactyla > Tragulidae > Tragulus > Tragulus kanchil. The sequence goes on along the minus strand of JAIOJX010000026.1, from coordinate 7,721,918 downwards.
GGGCTTCAAACACCACATGAATAGTTTGTTTCTTTTCTTTTTTTTGGTCACATGTATGTGTATGTGTGTGTATGAGGGTATTTCAGAAAGTGATTTTTTTTTTTTGATCAAGTACAATTCATTTTTGAAAGAGAGAATTACTTGCCAGTTTCACAGAAATCTGTTTACACAATGTAGCTGGAGTCATAATCATGTTTTCAGTTGGTTGACCCAGAGCCCAGAAGTTTCAGTCCTTTGGTGAAATGCCCAAGTTAAATGGCCATTTAACGGAAATCCATGGCTGAAAGCACTAGGGATTTGGCAAAACAATGAGACTGACAGCGTGTTGCTCTCATATACATAAAAGAGGCAGAATAAAAACATGCTTGTGGCTGGTTTTCTATCCCAACAGAATTTTACTTTCGAGTGGAAGGACAATCAGTGCTTTGCAGGAAATTAAAAAGAACCATCATCTTACTCTCCTAAATGAAGTTGTTGTTTGATATACACAGATAAGACATCACCAAATGCACAAACTCACACTCCAACAGATGAAATGATTCTAGTTCTAACCCAAGAAAACAACTGTACATCACCTTTTATTTTTATTTAATTTTATGTGGCTTGGCTAATTTATTACTCTGTAACAGTGTACCCAGTGAGTCTTCTCGGTCTTTCACAAATCCCTTGGTTAAGTTGGCAAGAGTGATGACATAGCTTAAGCGACTTTGGGGAAAAGAATTAAAAACACATTGAGTATTTTAAGATATAACAAGTGAAACTAAATTCTTGACTGTGTCTTCTGTTTGGCTCTAAGAGGAAAATCCCAGAACCTTTTATAATTGACCCCTTAATGTTTGACATAATATCTTAATTATATTAACTTAGAGATCTCAAATCCTTGAGTGCATGTGCTTCTGCATTCAAGGATGCATGCTCAGTTGCTCGTTCATGTCTGACTCTATGATTCCATAGATGGTAGCCCACCCGGCTCCTCTGGCCATGGGATTTCATGGGCAAGAATACCGGAGAGGGTTGCCATTTCCTACTCCAGGGGATCTTCCAAACCAAGGGATCAAATCAATGTCTCCTGTGTCTCCAGCATTGGCAGGTGAATTCTCTACCACTTAGTCACCTGGAAAGTCATAAATATTATAATCTAATGGGGCTTCAAACACCACATGAATAGTTTGTTTCTTTTCTTTTTTGGTCACATGTATGTGTATGTGTGTGTATGAGGGTATTTCAGAAAGTGATTTTTTTTGATCAAGTACAATTCATTTTTGAAAGAGAGAATTACTTGCCAGTTTCACAGAAATCTGTTTACACAATGTAGCTGGAGTCATAATCATGTTTTCAGTTGGTTGACCCAGAGCCCAGAAGTTTCAGTCCTTTGGTGAAATGCCCAAGTTAAATGGCCATTTAACGGAAATCCATGGCTGAAAGCACTAGGGATTTGGCAAAACAATGAGACTGACAGCGTGTTGCTCTCATATACATAAAAGAGGCAGAATAAAAACATGCTTGTGGCTGGTTTTCTATCCCAACAGAATTTTACTTTCGAGTGGAAGGACAATCAGTGCTTTGCAGGAAATTAAAAAGAACCATCATCTTACTCTCCTAAATGAAGTTGTTGTTTGATATACACAGATAAGACATCACCAAATGCACAAACTCACACTCCAACAGATGAAATGATTCTAGTTCTAACCCAAGAAAACAACTGTACATCACCTTTTATTTTTATTTAATTTTATGTGGCTTGGCTAATTTATTACTCTGTAACAGTGTACCCAGTGAGTCTTCTCGGTCTTTCACAAATCCCTTGGTTAAGTTGGCAAGAGTGATGACATAGCTTAAGCGACTTTGAAACAAACAGGATTGCATTTTTTTCTGTGTGTCTGAATGGCCAATGTCTAGAAATCAATTGCACTGTTGTGTGGCTAACCTAATATAATAACTATTCCAACATAGGAATTGCATGATAAGTTCATTAGTAACCAGTCAGCAAATAGCCTATCTTTTCAGACTCATTCCCAAGATGAAGGTGGTGCATTGGGGGTTTCTAAAAACATTGCAATTTGAAAGATCTTACTAAGATGTATTTATTGACTTATTCCAGTTCTCAGTTCACTTTCATCTGGAGGAATATTTTGTATTTAAATTTGCTGACTACTCTTCAGTCTATCAATTCTCTTCACCCACTTTCTTTTGGTTTATTTTGTGGTTATCTATTAGTTTATTAAATTTACTAAGTTGAACAACTTAGAAAACTTTTACATATTTTTTCCTTAATTAATCCATAGAGTATAAGGCTATGATATTCCTGTTATAAACAATGCTTGCGTCTTCCCAAAATTCATCTACTGAAGCCCAGATATGACTGGATTTATGGATAAAGCCTGAAAGTAGATAACAAAAGTACAATGAAGTCATAGGGTAAGACCCTAATCTGATAGGTCTGGAGCGCTAACTTGAGGAAGTCACCCCAGAGCTCTCTCTTGGCCATGTGAGGACACAGTCCTGATGTTGTCATTCATAAACCTGGAAGAGAGCTCTTGCCAGAAACCAGCAGTTTGATCTTGGATTTACCAGCATCTACAACTGTGAGAAATAAATTTCTGTTGTTTAAGGCACCCAGTCTTAAATATTGTGTTAAAGTATTTTGTTACGTGGAAGCCCAAGCTGAATAATACAATTCCTCTAAATAAGGTTTTAGCTATCTTCTTAGATTTTGATGTATACATAACTTCCTTGATCAGCACATAATTTGTAATATCTGTATTATATGCCTCTTTGCAAATGAGAATTACTTAGACTAGGGTTGGTTTCTTTTTTTTTTTTAATTTTTGGGCCTTTTTTTTATTGTTCTCTCATTTATTTATTTTCATCCATCTTTGTTCTTTTGTCCTGTGTGGGCCTCCCATCGCAATGGCCTCTGCTGTAGCAGACAACTGGCTCTGGGTGTATGTGCTCTAGAGCACTGGCTCCTAATTGGACACACCAGTCCAACCACTCCACTGCATGTGGGATCTTCCCAGGACAGGGATCAAACCAGAACCCCTTACACTGCAAGGTAAACTCTTTACCCACTGGACCACCAAGGAAGTCCTAGAATAGGGGTTTTAACATTTGTTTGTGATTAAATTATTTTTTGTTAATTTAAAATTTGTTCACTTAATTTAAAAATTATGTTTGTTAAAGCATAGCATACATATAGGAAAGAAAAATCCTAAGAGCATAGCTAAACAGTCCGTTACAAATTAAATAAACCCATGTAAAAATGACAATGGTCAAAATGGCATCACCAGCAGCTCAGAAGAAACTCACAGGTCATTACAAAGCATCTTCCACTCTCTTTCCAAAAATAATCACTATTCTCACTTGTAACACCATAAGTTAGTTTTGTCTGTTTTTGAAGTTCATAGGAATTGAATCACATGATGTATATTTGTATGTGGCTGACCTCTTTGTTTTTTTTTTTTTTCTGATTATAAAATTATAATCATTTTAACAGGTTTTTATTTATTTTTTTTTTGAGAAAATGCAAAAATAAAATGCAAGTCTATTTGTAATTCTACCATTCAGAGGTATTGGGCTGACCTCTTTGGATTGCTAATTGTTATTGCCCTAAAATGTTCTTTGTTAATTTTTATTGCCTTGCTTTATTCCATTGAAGGAATAAAGAAAAATACATTCACTCTGATGTTGACAGGGTATTTCTGTTGTCTCCTTTTGGAGAACTAAATGATGCTGCCGTTAATATTCTTGTATGTAAGCTTACATGGAAGTATGTATGAATTTCTTTTGGCTACATATCTAGGAATGACATAGCCGGGTCAACTTTCACAGAAAATGCTAGGATATTTTCCAAGTGATGGTATTACTTTGCAGTTAGCAATGGATGAGACAGTCCATTGTTCTTTATTTCATAATAAATTTTTATTTACAGTCTTTTAAATTTTCATCATTATAGAAGGTGAATAATGTTGTCTTGGGCTTCCCTGGTGGTCCAGTGGGTAAGGACACTGCCCAGCAGTGCAAGAGGCGCTGGTTCGATCCCTGGCCTGGGAAGATCCCACGTGCCACAGAGCAACTGGACCGATGTGTCCGACTACCAAGGCAGAAGCTCTGGAGCACATGCACCCAGAGTCGGTGCTCTGCAATGAGAGAAGCCACTGTGATGGGAGGCCCACCCAGGCCAAAGAACAAAGATGGATGAAAAGAGATAAAATGAGAGACCAATAGAAGTGGCCAAAATAATAATAATAATAATAATAATAATGATAATGACTTTGAAAATAAAAAAAACTTATAACAAAATAATGTTATCTTCTGATGGTTTTAATTTGAATTTCCCATGGGACTTAGGTTGAATGTTCTCTCAAATGTTTGTATGCCATTAGGTAATGTATTTTGTAAAAATTTTGTTCCATTTTCTTGCTCATTTGTCTATCAGGTTAGCTATATTTTTTCTATTGATTTATGGGAGCATGGGTGTGGGTGTGTGTAGGTCATAAGTCCTTTTGTCTATATTGCCATCTTTGCAAATATATCCCCCAACTCTCTGACTTCCATTTTTCTCATAATGGTGTCTTCTGATGAAGAGAAGGTCTTGATCTTAATGTATTACATTTTGTCAGTATTTTCTTTATAATTTCTATTTGTATGTACTGTCTAGGGAATCTTCATCTACTTCAGGGACATGAAGATCTTTTCTAATTGTATCATCTGAAAGCTTTTTTCTTTTTACCTTTTATATTTTGAAGTGAGTAGAGGTCAATTTTAGTTTTTCAAATTGGATGCTCAATAGACTGAGTATCATTGATTGACAGACTATAATTTCCTCATTGCTGCCACCTCTGTCATCCATAAGTCTATTTCTTTTCTTTATTATTATTTTTTTTGAGGTTTTTGGACCTCTAATATATTTTTTTACCCATCATGCTTCTTTTATTTTTATATTTATTTTCATCCATCTTTTATTCCTTGGTATATGTGGGCCTCCCATTGCAGTGGACTCTCTCCTTGCAGAATACTGGCTCTGGGCGCACGTGGTCCAGAGCACTGGCTCAGTAGTTGGACACACCAGTCCAACTGCTCATGATATTCCTGGCTTATAGAATCTTTTCATCATTATAGGTATGTTCTTGGGCTTCCCTGGTGGTCCAGTGGGTAAGGACACTGCCCAGCAGTGCAAGAGGCGCTGGTTCGATCCCTGGCCTGGGAAGATCCCACGTGCCACAGAGCAACTGGACCGATGTGTCCGACTACCAAGGCAGAAGCTCTGGAGCACATGCACCCAGAGTCGGTGCTCTGCAATGAGAGAAGCCACTGTGATGGGAGGCCCACCCAGGCCAAAGAACAAAGATGGATGAAAAGAGATAAAATGAGAGACCAATAGAAGTGGCCAAAATAATAATAATAATAATAATAATAATGATAATGACTTTGAAAATAAAAAAAACTTATAACAAAATAATGTTATCTTCTGATGGTTTTAATTTGAATTTCCCATGGGACTTAGGTTGAATGTTCTCTCAAATGTTTGTATGCCATTAGGTAATGTATTTTGTAAAAATTTTGTTCCATTTTCTTGCTCATTTGTCTATCAGGTTAGCTATATTTTTTCTATTGATTTATGGGAGCATGGGTGTGGGTGTGTGTAGGTCATAAGTCCTTTTGTCTATATTGCCATCTTTGCAAATATATCCCCCAACTCTCTGACTTCCATTTTTCTCATAATGGTGTCTTCTGATGAAGAGAAGGTCTTGATCTTAATGTATTACATTTTGTCAGTATTTTCTTTATAATTTCTATTTGTATGTACTGTCTAGGGAATCTTCATCTACTTCAGGGACATGAAGATCTTTTCTAATTGTATCATCTGAAAGCTTTTTTCTTTTTACCTTTTATATTTTGAAGTGAGTAGAGGTCAATTTTAGTTTTTCAAATTGGATGCTCAATAGACTGAGTATCATTGATTGACAGACTATAATTTCCTCATTGCTGCCACCTCTGTCATCCATAAGTCTATTTCTTTTCTTTATTATTATTTTTTTTGAGGTTTTTGGACCTCTAATATATTTTTTTACCCATCATGCTTCTTTTATTTTTATATTTATTTTCATCCATCTTTTATTCCTTGGTATATGTGGGCCTCCCATTGCAGTGGACTCTCTCCTTGCAGAATACTGGCTCTGGGCGCACGTGGTCCAGAGCACTGGCTCAGTAGTTGGACACACCAGTCCAACTGCTCATGGGATATTCCTGGGCCTTGGATAGAATCGGTACCACTTGCACTGCAAGGCAAATTCTCTACCCACTGAACCACCAGGGAAGCCCCACAACTATGTTTCTTAACGCCTATTTAAGTGGTCCTTTTGTATCTCTGTACCACTCTAAACATTTTTCTACTCTTACAGGTTTTACACTGAATATCTTCTAGAATTAGTTAGATGTCTGACCTAATCTTTGTTTTTTGTGTTTTTTTTCTCATTTTTGACCTTTCTGGCCTATGTTTTAATTGAAATTTTAAGAATGATTCAGTTTTCCCCCTCTATTAACTTTATAATTATTGGTAATTATGTTACTACATAATACTCTTGAAGCAGTTACCCTAAGAATTAAACATATCCATAATGTCTCAAATTCTAATTAATTTAGTACTTTTACCAAGTCCTTGTCAATGTAACCACCTTTGAACACAGACCATTTGCTATCTCCCCATTATTTTACAATATTACTTTAATGAATTTTTATTTTCTTTGTCAAGCTTCTCACCAAATTATTATTATTGTTGCTTTATACATTCAATATTCCTTATGATATTATGACCCTTTCCAGTGCTCTTTACCCTTTCTTAGATATCCAAACTGACATCCAAAATTAGTATCTTTCTGCCTGAAGATCCCCTTTACTATTTGCCTCCATGTGTGTCTGCTGATGCTGAATCCTTTCAATTTATATTTTTCTGTAAACGTCTTCATTCTGACCTCATATTTTTCCACTGATATTTCCACTAATAGTAGAATTCTGAGTTGGCAGTTCCTTGCTTTCATTAGTTTGAAGATGTCATTCCATTGTCCCCTAGCTTCCAGTGTTTATGGTAAAAGTCGATCTGTCTCTAGGCATCATTACTATATGACTACAGAGGTTTTTTTTCCCTTTTACCCATCATGCTTCTTTTATTTTTATATTTATTTTCATCCATCTTTTATTCCTTGGTATATGTGGGCCTCCCATTGCAGTGGACTCTCTCCTTGCAGAATACTGGCTCTGGGCGCACGTGGTCCAGAGCACTGGCTCAGTAGTTGGACACACCAGTCCAACTGCTCAGGGGATATTCCTGGGCCTTGGATAGAATCGGTACCACTTGCACTGCAAGGCAAATTCTCTACCCACTGAACCACCAGGGAAGCCCCACAACTATGTTTCTTAACGCCTATTTAAGTGGTCCTTTTGTATCTCTGTACCACTCTAAACATTTTTCTACTCTTACAGGTTTTACACTGAATATCTTCTAGAATTAGTTAGATGTCTGACCTAATCTTTGTTTTTTGTGTTTTTTTTCTCATTTTTGACCTTTCTGGCCTATGTTTTAATTGAAATTTTAAGAATGATTCAGTTTTCCCCCTCTATTAACTTTATAATTATTGGTAATTATGTTACTACATAATACTCTTGAAGCAGTTACCCTAAGAATTAAACATATCCATAATGTCTCAAATTCTAATTAATTTAGTACTTTTACCAAGTCCTTGTCAATGTAACCACCTTTGAACACAGACCATTTGCTATCTCCCCATTATTTTACAATATTACTTTAATGAATTTTTATTTTCTTTGTCAAGCTTCTCACCAAATTATTATTATTGTTGCTTTATACATTCAATATTCCTTATGATATTATGACCCTTTCCAGTGCTCTTTACCCTTTCTTAGATATCCAAACTGACATCCAAAATTAGTATCTTTCTGCCTGAAGATCCCCTTTACTATTTGCCTCCATGTGTGTCTGCTGATGCTGAATCCTTTCAATTTATATTTTTCTGTAAACGTCTTCATTCTGACCTCATATTTTTCCACTGATATTTCCACTAATAGTAGAATTCTGAGTTGGCAGTTCCTTGCTTTCATTAGTTTGAAGATGTCATTCCATTGTCCCCTAGCTTCCAGTGTTTATGGTAAAAGTCGATCTGTCTCTAGGCATCATTACTATATGACTACAGAGGTTCCTTTTTACTTCCTCTTTCCCCAACAATCACTTCAATAAATCTTGGTTTTCCATTCTCTTTGACAAAATCATTAGTGTTGGGTTTGCTTTGCTGACTTAATTGTCTCTGATATAGTGCTGTTATTTTAAAATTTATATTAACCATTCTAACACCTGTTGATTGGTTCTTTTGTTTTATTGATAGATGTGTTGTTTCCTGTATACCTGGTTATTTTTGTTTGAGTGTGGCATATGAAAAATTGTACAGATAATTTGAAAGTGTGCATTTTGTATCCAGCTGTGAAACTGGCAAGCTTTTCCTTTAAAAGTCACATATTATTGACTTTGCAAGTCATGTGATTTTTGTTGCAATTCGTCAGCTTTGCCATAGTGGTGTAAAAGCAGCCATAGACAAAACATAAATGAATGACTGTGCCTTGGCTGTGTTGCAGTATATCTTTATTGAAAAAATAAGCAGTTGGCTGTATATGCTTAAGGACTAACTCTTCTTCTGAGAGATGGTTCTTCTGCCTCTGGTAAGTGAATAGGTTAAGACCACTAGCAGTGTGATGCTCTTTTATTGTAATCAGGAACTGAGATAATTCAAAACTAGACTGTGTTCTTGGAAAGAGTGGTCTGTATCTAGTTCATTCAAACCTTCAGAGCCTGGGACAGGGTTTCTCAAACTTGACACTGTTTTCAGGCCAGAAAATTCTTTTCTAAGTAGGCAATCTTGGTCCTTGTAGGATGTTTAGCAGCACCCCTGACCTCTAACCCCTAAATGCCAGTAGCATGCCTTCTTCTGGTTGTGACTAGTAAAAATGTCTGTAGACTGCCAAAATGTCCCCCAGTCTCAAACCACTTAGTGTCCCCTAAATAGTCAGACTTGAACCCCACTATTTATTCTCTTACCACCCCTAGTACTATATTCCCTGAAAGCTCTGCTTGGGTTCTCAACTTTCAGCTACCTCTTTAAGAGTGGAATGAACACCTTAGTGCAAAAGCACCCCCAAAGGATGGCCCCTCACCTCTGGATTTTCTTCTACTTCTTCTTCTTTTTTTTTTTGGATAGGTAAGAAATGGATTTATTCAGATTCAGAGAAATCACACTCCACAGACAGAGTATGGGCCATGGCAAAGCGAATCCAGTGACCCCGAAAGTATGGCATTCTTAGCTTTTATAGGCTGGGTAATTTCATATGCTAATGAGTGGGAGGATTATTCCAGCTCTTTTTAGGAAGGAGTGGAACTGTCATGGCACCTCTGGCTGTGGCATTTAGCTTGCTGACTGAGGATCAAGGTCTGGTCTGCCATCTTGGACCCATTTGATTCTAATGGGTTTATGCTGTGTCCTTGGGCTATCATTCTTTTCAAAAACTGTGCCCTGCCTCTTTCCCTCCTAACCCTTACTTTCCCCCCTCAAGAGATTTTACTCTCATATTCTTATGGGAGGCAGAAGGGCGAAGGTCCGTCTTCTGTAATTGTTTCAAGGCTGAGCATGGGCATTGACCCTGCCTATCAGGGAGTAAAAATCCCTTGAGTAATTGATCTAGGGGCCCCAGGGATGAGGCAGCTCCTAGTTTTAGTCCATATGTGTTGAAATCCCCACATAGCCATCATCTTGATGTAGAGCAGTAGTAACTGGGTTCCTTAGCCTTTCTATGGATCTCGTTGATGATTAGGCATGTTTTGTACCAGCACCAGGGCATAAATACATCTATAAATGACAAAAGACTTAAAAGCATGATCAAACATCTGCTTACAGTGTACAATAAGGGTGGGTTACAGTAACCAGAGTTACAATTACATTTAACAACATATTAAATAATCTTAGTTAACTATTTTTCTTTGTTATATCATAGGGACCCTGTAAAACATCTCAAAGTCAGTTTTTAGCCATATAAGATCATAAGTCACTGAGACAATATTTTCTTTTTTAATTGAAACTATATGAAGATCTCTAAAGTAAGTACAAATCATGTAAAGGCAAAGAAATTCACCACAATTTGTCAACCTATAACCTGTTTGTCAGAAGTAGCAGTTTACTACTACGAGTAGTAGCAACTACTACTAGAAGAGTAGTTGTCTCTTCTAAAGTAGTCTCTCAACTGGTTTAGTGCCCAAAAGTTGTCACAAAGAAAATGTACAGAAGACGTTCCCAATGGTGTTGATGATGAGCTGGAGCTGGTCTAGTGATAAATTGGGAATAAAACGCTGGCACTTTTAACGGTTAGAGGGAGAGGAATAAAAAGCAAAATACACCTTGGTGACCTCACAGATCTCTTTCAGGTCAACAAAAGAGAGAAAGAAACAAAGCAGGAATCAACAAAAATGTAGGAGGAAAATCTCAGAGTCTGAGAGAACAGTATAATTCTGTCTTCCCCAGTCTACCTGGCTCAGAGCTTCCCATGGGCCTCTTTGGGACAAAGATCTAACTCTAAACCTTTCTTACCTTATCACCATCTGTGCATTCATGGTCGCCATTTGAAAGTGTTCAGCCTCAATTTGAGACTTAAACCCAGGGCCCAGACTTAATCAAACCTGCTTGGGACTTGAACCCACACAGCCAGGACTCGAAACCAGCCAAAACCCTGCTTGGGACTTGAATCCACGTGGCCTGGACACAAACACAGCTAAAACCCTGGTAAAATCACTCACTGAGGTTTAGGTTCTTCATGTCTCTGCAGAGAAAAATTCAGCAAGAGACAAAGTGATAGATAAAAAAAGGATTTATTCAGATTCAGAGAAAGCATACTCCACAGACAGAGTGTGGGCCATGGCAGAGCAAATCCAGTGGCCAATTTTCTTCTTAATCCTGATGCATTCTTTTTTTTTCCCTTTTAAAATTTTTCTAGTTTCTATTTCATATTATTTTTCCAGGTTAAGTAGTCTCTGTTACTATAAGTGAAACTCCCAATACATGCTACTTTTAATGAACTTTAAAAAAAAGAAAAAACTGTTACAAATTTAAAAAGATATTAGATCTAATTGACAGTAATAAATTGATATATTTTTTCAGTGGAGTTGCATTAGATTCCAGTTATACTAAACATTAAATTTCATTCATTATAGAACTTTTCTATGTACAGTAATCAGTTAATTGTAGCTCATTAACAAACTTAAAATTGAATAATTCAATTTTCATGGGAAAATAAAGAGCTGCTGTATTTCCAAATTAATTTTGAAAAGCCTATAGCATAATTGAATCTTGATATAATTTATATTAATCATAATTTAGTACTAAAATAAAATATGCAGATCATTTGAGGATACTAGATTTTAAAATGGGCAAAAATGATTTAAATAAAAATTAGTAGGAGAAATTAAGCTTTGGTCATTTCCTAGAATGGTGCTAATTGAGTTTGTTGGAGAGGTTTTAATTATGTGATTATTAAAGAGCTATGTGTTCAATATATCTGGTTTTTTAATTAACAACCTGTGTGGTTGTGGGTCTATTCATTTAGCCTTTCTGGGACTCAGTTTTATTTTGTGCCTCCATAAAACAGATGTTTACAACTATTGTTTGAATACATATCATGCAAAGCATTATTCTCTGCATTTTATATATGTTAACCAAAACAATCCTCATAATAACCATATGAGATTGGTTCTATTCTTTTTTTTTTTTTAAGTTATCAAGTTTTGGGTTTTTTAAATTTTGGGCCACTTGGGTCTTTCATTTATTTATTTTCACCCATCTTTGTTCTTTGGCCTGTGTGGGCCTCCCATTGCAGTGGCCTCTCCTATAGCAGAGCACTGGCTCAGGGTGCACACGCTCCAGAGTGCTGACTCCTAACTGGACACACGAGTCCAGCCACTCCAGGGCATGTGGGATCTTCCTGTGCCAGGGATTGAACCAGTGCCCCTTGGAGTGCAAGACAGACTCTTTACCCACTGCACCACCAGGGAAACCCAGTATTATTCTTATATGCACATTTTAGATTATAAAATGAACTTATAAATGCAGTGCTAGGGCTTCCCCTGGTGGTCCAGTGGGTAAGGACACCGCCTTGCAGTGCAAGGGGCGCCGGTTCGATTCCTGGCCTGGGAAGATCCCATGTGCCGCGGAGCAGCTGGACTGATGTGTCCAATTACTGAGCCGGAGCTCTGAAGCGCATGCGCCCAGAGTCGAAGCTCTGCGGCGACAGACGCCACCACAATGGGAGGCCCACAGGAGCCAAGGAACAAAGACGGATGAAGATGGAGGAATGAAAGACCAATAGAGGTGGCCTGCCCGCTCCCCTCCCTCCCCAACCCGACCTCCGCCCAAAAATAAATAAATAAATAAATCTTTGACAAAAAAAATGCAGTGCTAACACTTGCTATAATATGACTGGAAATTAGAATCAGAATATTATCATGATTAATTCCATGTAACATATAGTTACTGTTAAATAATCCTGCTTGTATGTAACTTTGTGAAATCTCATAAGAAATGTTAAAAATAACATTGCAAAATACATTGGTCAGTAATATATTAGATCATAATAATCCTCAAATGTTTGGATATGCCCACATATCCAAATGTAAAACTATCAATAACAGCATTCTTTCATTGCTTTTAAAGAAATATTTAGCCAATCTATGTCAAAGTAATTCTTACATTCTATCTATCAGGCTTGTTTTCCTCCAAAATATGAACTCCAAAACTAATTTACTATGGTTTTTCATCTGCAGTTGACTTCTACTGACTGCAAAAGAAGAAGTATTACTTTGAATTCTTCACTCTAAAAACATTAATTTAGGTTATTTTCCAGAGTCAGATCGAGAAATTATAAAACCACATCTTTAAAAATTAATTTGGGGCTTCCCCGGGTGGTCCAGTGGGTAAAGACACGGCCTTGCAGTGCAAGGGGTGCCACTTCGATCCCTGACCTGGGAAGATCCCATGTGCCACGGAGCGGCTGGACCGATGTGTCCAATTACCGAGCCGGAGCTCTGGCGCGCATACACCCAGAGCCGGTGTTCTGCAACAACAGTGGCCACCACGATGGGAGGCCCACAGAAGCCAAAGAACTAAGACGGATGAAAATGGACAAATGAGAGACCAGTGGAAGTGGCCCGCCCATCCCCCTCCCTCCCCACCCGACCCTCCGAAAGATAAATAAATTTTAAAAAATTAAAAAAAAAATTAATTTGTTTACTAACAATTGTTATGACATAAATAATAAAAATTATGTATGTGCTCTGAATGCTTTATGCATTCTCATGGTAGAAAATTTACAAATATCCAGTGAAAAGTAAGTTTGCACCCTATTTCTTTTCTTCAGATATTGTGTTTGTCTCTGTAGATTCAATGGAAATTAGGCAAGCATTTGAGAACTACAGCAAACTAATTTTAAAGGAGAATCTTCCATTATCTTACAGACAGTACATTGCAGTTTTTTTTTTTTTAAGTTGACACATCTTTTTGTTGTTGTTGTCCAACAATCATTTACTCAATGGCTATTACTTTCAAGGAGATATTTAAGCCAGTCATTTTCAATTTCATATACAATAGATTGAAGCAAAATTTTTAAAAAACAAAATCCTAGTATAGTCAAACCAAGTAAGTCAAAATCTAGCAGAGGAGCTATCCAGACAACAGATTATTATGACTAATCTGGGATCATGCATATCTGTAAACAACAAAACTCTGTAAAAGTAAAAAGTAAAACAAAAATTAAAAAACAAAACAAAACAAAAACTTCCAATTGGATTCCAATAGGCACTGCATTAAACATAGTACCCTCCACTGTGAAACAGATAGATTCAGAATCAGCTCTTTTCTCCAGTAGTTAATACCCAAGTATGTGAAATACACATCGTGTATTATAAATGTTTAAAAACTGGTAATCTTGGGGCTTCCCTGGTGGTCCAGTGGGTAAGGACACCGCCTTACAGTGCAAGGGGCGCTGGTTCAATCCCTGCCCTGGGAAAATCCCAAGTGCCCTGGAACAGCTGGACTGATGTGTCCAACTATCTAGCCTGAGCTCTGGAGCACATGCGCCCAGAGTCAGTGCTTTGCAATGACAAAGGCCACCATGATGGGAGGCCCACACAGGCCAAAGAACAAAGATGGATGCAAATAGATAAATGAAAGACCAATAGAAGTGGCCAAAAAAAAAAAAAAAAAAAGACTGACAATGTGAACAAAAGCTCAAATCTGCAGCACTGGCTGGTTTTCATGGTGTAAACACTTTAATCATGACCAATTTCAAGTTAACAATATGACTCAATGAATGCAGAGCTCGGAAGACATGTGAAAATCCATACCATTATACAGTATTTAATCACCCAATAATAACACACATAAATACCTCAAGAACATAGGTAATAATATTGTAAAATAATTAGGGAGTAGGAGTTTTGACTATTTATTGCTTATATTTTTAATATAATTTAATTGTAAGTTACATAATTTAATATTTAATAAAATGGCCTCATTTAACAACAGAGGGGTTTTAGCTAATCGCAGAACTACAGCAAACTAATTTTAAAGGAGAATCTTCCATTATCTTACAGACAGTACATTGCAGTTTTTTTTTTTTTAAGTTGACACATCTTTTTGTTGTTGTTGTCCAACAATCATTTACTCAATGGCTATTACTTTCAAGGAGATATTTAAGCCAGTCATTTTCAATTTCATATACAATAGATTGAAGCAAAATTTTTAAAAAACAAAATCCTAGTATAGTCAAACCAAGTAAGTCAAAATCTAGCAGAGGAGCTATCCAGACAACAGATTATTATGACTAATCTGGGATCATGCATATCTGTAAACAACAAAACTCTGTAAAAGTAAAAAGTAAAACAAAAATTAAAAAACAAAACAAAACAAAAACTTCCAATTGGATTCCAATAGGCACTGCATTAAACATAGTACCCTCCACTGTGAAACAGATAGATTCAGAATCAGCTCTTTTCTCCAGTAGTTAATACCCAAGTATGTGAAATACACATCGTGTATTATAAATGTTTAAAAACTGGTAATCTTGGGGCTTCCCTGGTGGTCCAGTGGGTAAGGACACCGCCTTACAGTGCAAGGGGCGCTGGTTCAATCCCTGCCCTGGGAAAATCCCAAGTGCCCTGGAACAGCTGGACTGATGTGTCCAACTATCTAGCCTGAGCTCTGGAGCACATGCGCCCAGAGTCAGTGCTTTGCAATGACAAAGGCCACCATGATGGGAGGCCCACACAGGCCAAAGAACAAAGATGGATGCAAATAGATAAATGAAAGACCAATAGAAGTGGCCAAAAAAAAAAAAAAAAAAAGACTGACAATGTGAACAAAAGCTCAAATCTGCAGCACTGGCTGGTTTTCATGGTGTAAACACTTTAATCATGACCAATTTCAAGTTAACAATATGACTCAATGAATGCAGAGCTCGGAAGACATGTGAAAATCCATACCATTATACAGTATTTAATCACCCAATAATAACACACATAAATACCTCAAGAACATAGGTAATAATATTGTAAAATAATTAGGGAGTAGGAGTTTTGACTATTTATTGCTTATATTTTTAATATAATTTAATTGTAAGTTACATAATTTAATATTTAATAAAATGGCCTCATTTAACAACCAGCTCACAAAACCCTTCAAAGTTTAAAAATTAGTTTCAGAAAGCCTGTACAAGAGACTGTCTCTAATACATTGTGAAATGTGAACTACAATAGGTTACTGGAAATAAATAAGCACTATGGAAGCTCATTTTCTCCTTTGCTCTTGAAAGCCACTTAGTGGATGTGGTGGAAGGCATATTATTTGCTTTTGACTGATGAGGATATCAAGTTTCACAGAGATTTCAATTTGTCCCCTCTTGGGAAAACCACAGAGCTGAACAAGAACACCATCTTCTGTCTTCCACTCACTGTGTCACCCTCACACCTTTTTAGAATCATCTTAGAAACAAGGGAAATGAATTGGGGGATTATTTGTCAGAAGAAAATTTTAACTAGTGATGTATCTACATTTAAAACTTGTCCAAGCAACACCTTCCTGATCATTGAAGTGATTTCCTTTTAACGATGAAGTTGAGAATAACATTTCACAAAGAAGCTCTCTGTACCATCAACTAATGAATACTCATTAAGCTCTTCCTTTGTTAGTGATGTGGAGATAGCAAAAGAAATGTAAGATGGCCAAAGGAATGTACACTCAAGAAGTGTTCAGTCTTATGTATCAAATCACTATTTTATGTGCCTGAAACTAACATAACCTTGTAAATCAACTTCCATTTGTGGGTGGTGGATTGAGCTGTGCTATAAGAGGAATCTCAGTTCCTAACCAGGAATCAAACCCATGCCCACTGCCTTAAGAGTTCAGAGTGTTAACCACTGGATCTCTAGGGAAGTCCTATACTTCAATTTATTTTAATTGCCCCAAAAATCTAATGGAGCTTTTAGCTTATGCTCCTTCATGAGGACTCAGTGTACCTATTCTCATGTATGTGTGTCTATATGTAAACACTTTAATCATGACCAATTTCAAGTTAACAATATGACTCAATGAATGCAGAGCTCGGAAGACATGTGAAAATCCATACCATTATACAGTATTTAATCACCCAATAATAACACACATAAATACCTCAAGAACATAGGTAATAATATTGTAAAATAATTAGGGAGTAGGAGTTTTGACTATTTATTGCTTATATTTTTAATATAATTTAATTGTAAGTTACATAATTTAATATTTAATAAAATGGCCTCATTTAACAACCAGCTCACAAAACCCTTCAAAGTTTAAAAATTAGTTTCAGAAAGCCTGTACAAGAGACTGTCTCTAATACATTGTGAAATGTGAACTACAATAGGTTACTGGAAATAAATAAGCACTATGGAAGCTCATTTTCTCCTTTGCTCTTGAAAGCCACTTAGTGGATGTGGTGGAAGGCATATTATTTGCTTTTGACTGATGAGGATATCAAGTTTCACAGAGATTTCAATTTGTCCCCTCTTGGGAAAACCACAGAGCTGAACAAGAACACCATCTTCTGTCTTCCACTCACTGTGTCACCCTCACACCTTTTTAGAATCATCTTAGAAACAAGGGAAATGAATTGGGGGATTATTTGTCAGAAGAAAATTTTAACTAGTGATGTATCTACATTTAAAACTTGTCCAAGCAACACCTTCCTGATCATTGAAGTGATTTCCTTTTAACGATGAAGTTGAGAATAACATTTCACAAAGAAGCTCTCTGTACCATCAACTAATGAATACTCATTAAGCTCTTCCTTTGTTAGTGATGTGGAGATAGCAAAAGAAATGTAAGATGGCCAAAGGAATGTACACTCAAGAAGTGTTCAGTCTTATGTATCAAATCACTATTTTATGTGCCTGAAACTAACATAACCTTGTAAATCAACTTCCATTTGTGGGTGGTGGATTGAGCTGTGCTATAAGAGGAATCTCAGTTCCCTAACCAGGAATCAAACCCATGCCCACTGCCTTAAGAGTTCAGAGTGTTAACCACTGGATCTCTAGGGAAGTCCTATACTTCAATTTATTTTAATTGCCCCAAAAATCTAATGGAGCTTTTAGCTTATGCTCCTTCATGAATGTGACTCAGCTAAAATGTACCTATTCTCATGTATGTGTGTCTACTTCATCTTCTCTCCCAACCTCCTTATTCTAGGCTCTGAAGTTCCAGTATTCTTCCATTCCTGAGAAGACTTTGGATGGACCAAAGCTTTGGTCCCTAGCAAGAATCTAAACTGGCTCCTTTTGGTCAAGTCCTGACAACAGGTTCCATTACCTCACTGCCCTTTGTAGTTGAGGTTATAGCAGAGTTTATTCTTTCTTGGGCAGGCAGACAGACTTAATTGACATTTCTCATACAGATAGAATAATCACAGAAATTCAAAAAGAAAAGTGGAAGATTTCTGATGTTTAAAGTTCAATCAGTGGTTGTATGAGATCAGAACACATAGCCTCTGAGAAGAAACAAATGTCTTGCCTGACATCATATAGTAAGGTAACATCAAACTCCAAAACTCTAGAATATGCAAAAGTGTCAGATCATTTTTATTATTTTGGTAACGAAGTTGCTTCTAAAAAAATACTTTTTATTAACATCTAGCCTCCATAAAGACTCCCTTTCTGTTTTATATCTCTTCTTGTTCAGTGACTATTTTGTGTTTTAAAGTGTGAGTTCAACTGTCAAGAAAATAGTTTGGCTCGATTTCTATGTTCATGTGATATCTGAAAGCCAATGGGGATTCTTTTAACGATGAAGTTGAGAATAACATTTCACAAAGAAGCTCTCTGTACCATCAACTAATGAATACTCATTAAGCTCTTCCTTTGTTAGTGATGTGGAGATAGCAAAAGAAATGTAAGATGGCCAAAGGAATGTACACTCAAGAAGTGTTCAGTCTTATGTATCAAATCACTATTTTATGTGCCTGAAACTAACATAACCTTGTAAATCAACTTCCATTTGTGGGTGGTGGATTGAGCTGTGCTATAAGAGGAATCTCAGTTCCTAACCAGGAATCAAACCCATGCCCACTGCCTTAAGAGTTCAGAGTGTTAACCACTGGATCTCTAGGGAAGTCCTATACTTCAATTTATTTTAATTGCCCCAAAAATCTAATGGAGCTTTTAGCTTATGCTCCTTCATGAATGTGACTCAGCTAAAATGTACCTATTCTCATGTATGTGTGTCTACTTCATCTTCTCTCCCAACCTCCTTATTCTAGGCTCTGAAGTTCCAGTATTCTTCCATTCCTGAGAAGACTTTGGATGGACCAAAGCTTTGGTCCCTAGCAAGAATCTAAACTGGCTCCTTTTGGTCAAGTCCTGACAACAGGTTCCATTACCTCACTGCCCTTTGTAGTTGAGGTTATAGCAGAGTTTATTCTTTCTTGGGCAGGCAGACAGACTTAATTGACATTTCTCATACAGATAGAATAATCACAGAAATTCAAAAAGAAAAGTGGAAGATTTCTGATGTTTAAAGTTCAATCAGTGGTTGTATGAGATCAGAACACATAGCCTCTGAGAAGAAACAAATGTCTTGCCTGACATCATATAGTAAGGTAACATCAAACTCCAAAACTCTAGAATATGCAAAAGTGTCAGATCATTTTTATTATTTTGGTAACGAAGTTGCTTCTAAAAAAATACTTTTTATTAACATCTAGCCTCCATAAAGACTCCCTTTCTGTTTTATATCTCTCTTCTTGTTCAGTGACTATTTTGTGTTTTAAAGTGTGAGTTCAACTGTCAAGAAAATAGTTTGGCTCGATTTCATTTATTGTTCACTGTGATTCCACATCACAGTGAAAGCCAATGGGGAATTCTTTCCTGTCTATATACATATGTATATATATGTATGTATGTATTTTTTATATGTGTATATATATATATATATATATATATATATATATACACACATATAAAATTGTATCTGAAGATGCCAACAGCTTTCATAACTTTTCCCAGAAAGACTTTACCTAAAGGAAACTGGGGGGTTGGTTTTATGTTATTTAGGTTATTTAATCAGAAAGCAAATCATCTGTCTTTGATCATGCCCTTGCCAGAAGATCCCTAACTCATTACTGTGCTATTAATGAGGCTGGATTTTAAAGCAGGTGTTGTTAAGTGCAATCAGAGCAGCTTTATTAAGCCGCAAATTGTCTTTCGATGACAAAGGAAGTCAGATTGGTCCATGCTCAGTTAACCTTTGTCTATATGCATGACTTGGCTGATTAAACAGCAATTGATAATGACCTTCAGTCTGGCAAAGCTGATGGTGGTTTTCATTGTATGTGATGTGAGTGACAGGCAGGCAATCTCTTTAATTTAGAAATCTATAATGCAATTTCTAAATTAACTAATATCACAATGCAATGAGCAACTTATTTATGTGCATTAAACTGATATTTTGATGTGTGCATTATTTCAGACGAGAAACATGATTGCAAAGAGAGAGTTAACATCAAGTCAAAGTAGTTTGACTAGCCATCCTTAGTAGTTAGAAAAAGAAGACTGTGGGAGATAAAGGACAGTTGTGGTTTTTGGAGATTATTAATTTATTTAACAAGCACACTTGGCTCCTAATATGTTGAAGACCTGGTCTGGTGACTTAAACACAGGAGCTGCTTCTCAGAAGCTCACAATGGGCTGATAGACAGGAACATTAATTTTATTACAATTTATTCAGTGCAACAGCAGTTTATCATTAGTATGTGAGAAGAATGCTGTCATTCCCAGAACCTTGACTGACGCCAAAATGTGGAGGAAGAATCAGGGCTGAGGGGGGAATTGTAATTTATTGAGTGCCTATTATATGACAGGTACTTTGTCCACATTACGCTTCTGAATCCATGTAATGATCCTTAGGCAAATATTTAACTTCATAGATGAGAAAACAGTTCATTCTATTGCCCAAGGTCAGTCAGGTGGTAAATAAGTAGCACAGCCAGGATTTGAAATGGAGCGCTGTTTGTCTCTAAATTCACAACATCCTGGGGAAACACTCAAGATAAATGGAAATAAGAATCAAATTATGTATCATTTCTGCTGTGTATGTATGTATGTGTGTGTGCATTCTGGTTTGCTTATGGCCTGGTTTGGAAGTACATGGGTCGCATTGTCCTGAAATCAGTATTAAACAGCAGCTTCTGTCTCATGGCTTCACAAATTTCCCTGTATTTTTTGCAAGTTTGTCTTCATGAACAAACATGTAATGATTTCACCATTTATCACATCCTTTGCATTAAGAAGGCTTTACAGGGCTTCCCCTGGTGGTCCAGTGGATAAGGACACCGCCTTGCAGTGCAAGGGGCGCCGGTTCAATCCCTGGCCTGGGAAGATCCCACGTGCCGCGGAGCAGCTGGACTGATGTGTCCAATTACTGAGCCGGAGCTCTGAAGCGCATGCGCCCAGGGTCAAAGCTCTGCGGCGACAGACGCCACCGCGATAGGAGGCCCGAGGAGCCAAAGAACAAAGACGGATGAAGATGGAGGAATGAAAGACCAATAGAGGTGGCCTGCCCCTCCCTCCCCAACCCTACCCTGCCCAAAATAATTAAAAAAAGAAACCAAAAATAAAATGGTTGTAATTGGAAATTTTGCTAATACTTATACTTTCCAGCTAGGGGCTGAGTACAAGAAGACTGTGGGAGATAAAGGACAGTTGTGGTTTTTGGAGATTATTAATTTATTTAACAAGCACACTTGGCTCCTAATATGTTGAAGACCTGGTCTGGTGACTTAAACACAGGAGCTGCTTCTCAGAAGCTCACAATGGGCTGATAGACAGGAACATTAATTTTATTACAATTTATTCAGTGCAACAGCAGTTTATCATTAGTATGTGAGAAGAATGCTGTCATTCCCAGAACCTTGACTGACGCCAAAATGTGGAGGAAGAATCAGGGCTGAGGGGGGAATTGTAATTTATTGAGTGCCTATTATATGACAGGTACTTTGTCCACATTACGCTTCTGAATCCATGTAATGATCCTTAGGCAAATATTTAACTTCATAGATGAGAAAACAGTTCATTCTATTGCCCAAGGTCAGTCAGGTGGTAAATAAGTAGCACAGCCAGGATTTGAAATGGAGCGCTGTTTGTCTCTAAATTCACAACATCCTGGGGAAACACTCAAGATAAATGGAAATAAGAATCAAATTATGTATCATTTCTGCTGTGTATGTATGTATGTGTGTGTGCATTCTGGTTTGCTTATGGCCTGGTTTGGAAGTACATGGGTCGCATTGTCCTGAAATCAGTATTAAACAGCAGCTTCTGTCTCATGGCTTCACAAATTTCCCTGTATTTTTTGCAAGTTTGTCTTCATGAACAAACATGTAATGATTTCACCATTTATCACATCCTTTGCATTAAGAAGGCTTTACAGGGCTTCCCCTGGTGGTCCAGTGGATAAGGACACCGCCTTGCAGTGCAAGGGGCGCCGGTTCAATCCCTGGCCTGGGAAGATCCCACGTGCCGCGGAGCAGCTGGACTGATGTGTCCAATTACTGAGCCGGAGCTCTGAAGCGCATGCGCCCAGGGTCAAAGCTCTGCGGCGACAGACGCCACCGCGATAGGAGGCCCGCAGGAGCCAAAGAACAAAGACGGATGAAGATGGAGGAATGAAAGACCAATAGAGGTGGCCTGCCCGCTCCCCTCCCTCCCCAACCCTACCCCTGCCCAAAAAAATAATTAAAAAAAAAAAAGGAGGCTTTACAAAGGCCCTACTAAAATATAAATAGTTAAGAGATGGTTGTAATTGGAAATTTTGCTAATACTTATACTTTCCAGCTAGGGGCTGAGTACATTTTTTTCTGGACTGTGCTAAGAAATATGCTAAGAAAAAAATGTCTAGCCAGGCTCAAATAGGTTTGTTTAACTGTTCAACAAAATTAGAGAGGTCTTTTTTTTTCACTGCAGGACCTTTCAGAGCCTTTAATATACTAATGTGTATTGTGACTTTCCAAGGACAGGATCCAGTATCTGGCATTTCCCAAGTTTCCTTGACCATGAGGCTCTTTGTTCTTTAAGTACCAATTAACACTCACAAAAAAAATAGTGTGTGCAGAACAGAGTAAGCTCCTGCTTTACAAAAAAATATTAGCAGCCAAGTCACAGCTTAAAGAAGGCAGAGAAGAGAAAGATGAATGAAGCTTAGTACAGGCAATAGGAAAGTTCAATGATTGATTTACCTTTTTCACAAGTTTGCAAGAACTTGTTGTGAGTATTTAAATGATGAAAAAATTTTAGTGAATGGTATGATCACTTCTGACATAAATATAAAGATACCTCAATTGCTTAAACCAAACATCAATCATTACTCTAAATATTGGTTGAGTTTCTTTGAGTCCTACAACTCCTGATTTTGAGATTATGTAATGATAGTCAAAAAATCAGCAGGCTAAATGGAGCATGAGACCTTGAAATAAACTGCATAAACTGACTAAATGCCTAAGACCTGGTGTTCTGCAGTCCATGGGATTGCAAAGAGTTGAACATAACTGAGTGACTGAACTGACTGAAGAGCCATAAAAGTACAATTATCTGCAGCTCTATTAGCTGTATTGTCCTAGGTCGACCCTGGTTGCATCTGTAGGATCACCTTTCAGAAGCATATTTTTAAAACTACCAGTCCACAAACAAAATCTCTGATGGTGCTGTCAGGGTCAACTGTCAGTCATTCCCCACCAGGGTAACATCTCAGGGTCCTCCACTTTCTGTCTCTGCTCTACAGGATTCTATTTCTGCCCTCACATTCATCTCACTGGTTGCTTCCTGCTATCATTGCTAGGAAACTAGTTAATATCAGACACTAAAACTCTCCATCAGCAAGGGCAAAATGTTAAATTACAGATTATCTCTCTGCCACTATAAGTCCATTTGCTGTATTATAATTGTTATTGCTAATAGCACTTCCTGTTCTTGTCCTGTTACTGCATTAATGTGAGTATCACACTAACTGTGGGAGCCTTGAATTCCCCTTGAAGTCTCTGGAATCTATCCAAGCATGTACTGTAATAGTATCATTGCCTGGAAATGGCTTCAACTTACAGAGAAAGAAGGCTGCTTTGAAGACTGTCTGAGAATTGTCATATTTAAGAAGGAATCAAGTTCACTTGCCACCAATTCATAATTTCTTTTTCCATTTAAACATTTTCCAGACCTCCTCAGAAGTCCACTTAATTCTGTCAACTTTAAAGAAATCCTATTTCTTCCTATTTAATGTCACTTTTGCAGCAAGTAAATCTCTCCCCAAAAATGATAACTGACATTACTTGCAATGATGCCACCTATTCAGCTCAATGACAGTCTCAATTGTCTGCCACATACAGGCTGATGATCAGCAAATAGATGGTGATGGTGCCTGCTCATTTGGCCTTCTGATGCAACAGGCCTGGGATGTGATCCACATGAAGAGCTTTGTAGGACAGAGCAGGACCTGTTCAAGTTTTCTTTCAAGGTCATTCATTTTCTTTTCAGATAATGAGCAGGTTTGAGTAAGGATTATTTTACAAATTGAGCTATCACAGATTGTGACTTGGATAGATGAAAATTATTTGGGGGAAGAGGATAAAAAAAGCACAATCTGGCTGATAGATGTTTCAATTTTCAGATCCTAATCATCTTAGTAAATTATATTTCAGTGCTGAGTCATTGGTACAGCAGTGAGGTGGTACTTGGCCCTTGGAAAGATAAATTATACAGCTGTATTATCCACATCTCCTTATTAAAATTGACTTTGTGAGCTGGGCACGGTGGCACGTGCCTGTAGTCCCAGCTACTTGGGAGGCTGAGGCTGGAGGATCACTTGAGTCCAGGAGTTATGGGCTGCAGTGTGCTATACCGATCAGGTGTCTGCACTAAGTTTGGCATCAATATGGTGACCTCCCGGGAGTGGGGGACCCTCAGGTTGCCTAAAGAGGGGTAAACTGGCCTGGGTCAGAAACAATGCAGGTCAAAACTCCCATGCTCATCAGTAGTGGGATTGCACCTGTGAATAACCACTGCATTCCAGCCTGGGCAACATAGCAAGACTCTATTTCTAAAAAAAAGAAAAAAAAAAATGACTTGGAGCAACTGTGAAAGGAATTTAAGTCATGTTTGCAGTTATCTTTTTTTTTTTTTTTTTAGCAATAGGATCCTTTTTATTTATTTATTTATTTTGGGCGGGGGTCGGGTTGGGGAGGGAGGGGAGCGGGTGGGCCACTTCTATTGGTCTTTCATTTCTCTATTTTCATTCGTCTTTGTTCTTTGGCTCCTGTGGGCCTCCCATCGCGGTGGCCTCTGTTGTCGCAGAGCGCATGCGCTCCAGAGCTCGGGCTCGGGGATTGGACACATCGGTCCAGCCGCTCCGCGGCACGTGGGATCTTCCCAGGCCAGAGATCGACCCTGCACCCCTTGCACTGCAAGGCGGTGTCCTTACCCACTGGACCACCAGGGGAAGCCCTGCAGTTATCTTTTAAAGAGGAAATTGAATCCAAAGATTTTAGGAAGCATATCTAAGAATTATTTGCACTGGAAGTAACATTGCCATAGACGATGGCCTTGTTTGAGCCTTCCCCAGATTTGTTCATGTGACTATCAGATGGCTAAAAAGCATGCAAAATGCAAGATGGCATCTCTGAGACTCATTTAGCTGAACTGACTAAAATTACAACTATTTTGCTGCTTAAGTCTATTCATCCTCTTCATTAGACTTTTCACTTCATAGTTAAGTGAGAAGCAGTATAGTTTTAGGATTCTGGTTATCAAAGTGGTTCCCAGACCAGCAGCGTCAGCATCATCTGGGAGCTTAATAAAAAAGAAAACGCTGGGACTCGATCTACGCCAGCTGAATAAGAAACCGTGGTGGTGGGGCCTGAAATCTGCTGGGACAGACACTCCCTATGATCCTCATTCATGCTGTGAGAGTTATGGGCGGGCAGTTGTGGTTGGCTATTACCGATCAGGTGTCTGCACTAAGTTTGGCATCAATATGGTGACCTCCCGGGAGTGGGGACCCTCAGGTTGCCTAAAGAGGGTAAACTGGCCTGGGTCAGAAACAATGCAGGTCAAAACTCCCATGCTCATCAGTAGTGGGATTGCACCTGTGAATAACCACTGCATTCCAGCCTGGGCAACATAGCAAGACTCTATTTCTAAAAAAAAGAAAAAAAAAAATGACTTGGAGCAACTGTGAAAGGAATTTAAGTCATGTTTGCAGTTATCTTTTTTTTTTTTTTAGCAATAGGATCCTTTTTATTTATTTATTTATTTTGGGCGGGGGTCGGGTTGGGGAGGGAGGGGAGCGGGTGGGCCACTTCTATTGGTCTTTCATTTCTCTATTTTCATTCGTCTTTGTTCTTTGGCTCCTGTGGGCCTCCCATCGCGGTGGCCTCTGTTGTCGCAGAGCGCATGCGCTCCAGAGCTCGGGCTCGGGGATTGGACACATCGGTCCAGCCGCTCCGCGGCACGTGGGATCTTCCCAGGCCAGAGATCGACCCTGCACCCCTTGCACTGCAAGGCGGTGTCCTTACCCACTGGACCACCAGGGGAAGCCCTGCAGTTATCTTTTAAAGAGGAAATTGAATCCAAAGATTTTAGGAAGCATATCTAAGAATTATTTGCACTGGAAGTAACATTGCCATAGACGATGGCCTTGTTTGAGCCTTCCCCAGATTTGTTCATGTGACTATCAGATGGCTAAAAAGCATGCAAAATGCAAGATGGCATCTCTGAGACTCATTTAGCTGAACTGACTAAAATTACAACTATTTTGCTGCTTAAGTCTATTCATCCTCTTCATTAGACTTTTCACTTCATAGTTAAGTGAGAAGCAGTATAGTTTTAGGATTCTGGTTATCAAAGTGGTTCCCAGACCAGCAGCGTCAGCATCATCTGGGAGCTTAATAAAAAAGAAAACGCTGGGACTCGATCTACGCCAGCTGAATAAGAAACCGTGGTGGTGGGGCCTGGAAATCTGCTGGGACAGACACTCCCTATGATCCTCATTCATGCTGTAGAGAATATTCCCATGCAGAAGCTCTGTGAAACTAGAAAACTCTGATTCGCCAAATCATCTGGGTGAGCATAAATGAATTCTCCAACATCTCTGAGGTTAATTTCTTATCAGAAAATTGAGGAGTGTGGGTTACATAATTTCTAATTATGTAATACATTATTATTCACACATTAATATTAAAATTTCCCACATAGCAGCACTATTTACAATAACCAAAACATGGAAGCAACTTAAATGTCTATTGACAGATGAAAGGATGCAGAAAATGTGTTGTATCTATACAATGGGATATTACTTAACCATGAATAAGAATGAAATAATGTCATTTGCCAGAATATGGATGGACCAAAAGGTCATCATACTAAGTGAAGTAAGTCAGACAGAGAAAGACAAATGTCATATATATCACTTATATGTGGAATCTAAAAGAAAATGATACAGATGAACTTATTTACAAAACAGAAATCATCTCATAGCCATAGAAAACAAACATATGGTTACCAATGAGGGGAGGGAGGGAGAGATAAATTGAGAATTACAGAACAGCAGATACACACTACTATATATAAAATTGATACATAATAAGAACCTACTGTATAGCATGAGGAACTATATTCAATATTTTGTTATAACCTATAATGGAAAATAATATGAAAAAGAATATATATATATTCATATATATACCTGAATCACTTTGCTGTACATATGAAACATAGATCAATTAGACTTCAATAAAAAGATAAAATTGCACCGTAATAGTTCAATGTTGAAAGTTCAGCTTCTGAAGATAGGAATCCATGATTTCAAGTTCCTACTCTACCCTAATAGCTGTATCTTACTTCTTATGTTAAGCCTCTTACAGGCTTGGTTTCCTCATCTGTAGACTACAGGTAATAATAGTGCTCAAGTCATAGATTTTTGGGAGTTAAATGAGGTAATACATGTGGATGAATGATAGGTGGCATATAAGGGCTCAATAAAAGATGATTATCATGTTTGGAACTAGAGCTATGAAACAATTTTTCAGAGATCATAGAATTATACACTGAGTTTTCAAAATCATAGAATTAAACAAAAGACTTCCATTGGAAGGCCTGTGAGGAAAGACTGCATGTTTCAGAACAAATGGGCATGTTTAGTTTCAGTTACTTGTGTCTAACTGATGTATGTTATTTTTAAAAAATTTATCAATATTTAAGATTTCCATTCTTCTACAAGGAAAAACAACGTGCATTTTTCTCACATTATTTGGTTAAACTGCAATCATTTTAAAATATGGAGAGAGAGGTGGTGAAAATTGGGTAGAACAAGAGATGTTAATATACTGATGGTTATTTATTTTTCCTGAACAGCTTTATTTAAGTTTGGTCCAGAAAAGAAAACACAATTGTTTGCACTGTATTTGCAAACAATCAACAAGAAAATCATGCATTAATTGTTCCCGTGAAAGCATGATGCTGCTCCTATTTATCTGTGTTTATCACGGCACCAGACGGTCTGATTGGGAAAGTGCTTCGAAGCAGGAAGGCCTGGGGAAGCAGGCGCTAATAGATGCCTCTTTAGTGTTAGGTGTTCGGTATCAGACAAGCTTTTGTTGACCTTATTCCTACACACAATGAGTCTGTGTGGAGGGCTGTGTGCAGCAGCGCCTCAGCCTCTGTTTTAGTTCTTAATTTCTTTCACAGCATCAAAAGGCTTTTCTATTCAAAAGCTTTTCTTTTTCTTTTACTCCTGAGCCTCTGCAATTGAGGCAGAACTGCAGTCTACCACCAGCAGCCTTTGTTCTGGCCTTTTTGGAGGCTAGGGAACAGTGTGAGTCCTTCCTAATTAGCCTGTGGACCAATGAAATCCTTGGCCAAGCCAGGAGAGGCTGCACTCCCACAGCCCAAGCGGCAGAAAAGGGGGGAAAGGCCTCTTTAATTAAGGCCCAACAAAACCGGGTTTAAAAATGGTATTTTGCTCTCTACAAATGTCTTTTTTTAAAATCCCTGTAAATGCTGGCACTTACACATGCTTTTAAATTGTGCCTTCAGTTGTGCCAACGAACTGGTGCTCTGCTTTGGCTAAAGATTGCAGCAATTTTGGCTCATGAGCATGCAGGACCCCGCAGCTCTAGGCTGTGTCTGTGTTTGCCTTTTACAAGAGGCCCAGGCTGTGCTAAAGGCAATGAGCTGATCATCAGGATTACAAAACGATGTGAACAGCCATACCTCCCCAGGTGGCTCAGTGGTAAAGAACCCACCTGCCAATGCAGGAGATATAAGAGACTTGAGTTCGATTCTTTGGTCAGGAAGATCCCCTGGAGAAGGGCATGGCAACCCACTCCAGTATTCTTGCCTGGAGAATCCCATGGACGGAGGAACCTGGCAGGCTACAGTCCATGGGAGTTATGAAGAGTCAGATATGACTGAAGTGACTTAGCGCACACATACCTAGGACCTTAACAACTATCATTGCCCTGCTGATGCCACATATTAATAAGTATGTTTTTCCTGTTACCTGTCTTTTATTGTCTTGGAAACTTACAGCATTTATTTTTTTCTTTGGTGACCCCTTTGTGGCTTAACACCTTTAGGTTTAGAAGCTGTCTTTGAATATGCTACTATGCCTGATCATTCTTGTCTGCCTTTTAGGTATGTCGTAGCTTTACTTTTAGCATATATTTACAGATGATTAGGTTATATTCTTTATTTTCAAGCTACAAATTCTTTCCTCCAATTTTAGAAATTATAAACATCCATTGTAAAAAAGAAATTTAAAGCAGAGCTTCACAAGAAATAATATTTATTTTTATTTTCTAGTTTTTTATTGCAGCTTAGTTGATGTACAATATTATGTTAGTTTCAGGTGTACAGCATAGTGATTCAGTGTTTTTATAGGTTAAACTCCATTCAAAGCTATTACAAAATGTCTGTACAATACATTCCTTATCTATTTCATATATTGTAGTTTGTATCTTTTAGTTCCAAAGTCCTATCTTGCCTGCTCCCCTCCCCTCTCCTAACTGGTAAACCACCAGTTTGTTTTCTATATCTGGTTTCTATTTCTGTTTTTGCCAAATTGTTCTTTTTAATTTTTTCTCTTTTTATATTTTTTAAATTATGAAAGTATGATAACACATTTACAGGAGACTTGGAAAGTCCAGAACAAAGTTACATATAGTTTCATTATATATTAAAATTATTTTTAAGTAGATAAATTAAGATTTTTAGTTGGCATTTCAATGTCAAAAATTAATAGAAAAAATATACCTAAAATTAGAAGACTACAGTAAATTCGAAAAGTACCATGAACCAATTCAACATTATTGCTGTTTTGTTGTATACATTCCTATGCCCTATTTTTCAATTTCCACATATCATATAAGTGATATACATTTGTCTGATTTGTTTCATTACGCATAATGTTCTGTGGGTCATTTGTGTTGTTGCAAAGGACAAAATTTCATTCTTTCTCTGACTGAGTAATATTCCACTGTGTATATACATCACATCTTCTTTATCCATTTGTCTATCAGTGAACACTTGGGTTGCTTCTGTATCTTGGCTATTGTAAACAGTGCTACTAGTGAAACCGAGCGGACTCTGTGGGGTTTCTGGGCACAGAAGTCTTTCTCTATGTTACCCCTCTCCATTTCTTGATTACAGCAAACAGGCTTTATTCAACCTCTTTGATCCTCCCTAAGTTCCAGCAGGCAAGTTCAAATAGTTGATAATCGGAAAGAGAAGAGATGCAGAGACAAGGGTGGAGCAGTCGAGTAAAAACAGTGCATCCCTGGAGCAGGGTCCTGGGTCCCCCTCAAGGAATACACATAACAATATCTTTGAGCTGTTTTGTAGATACTGAAACCTGCACCAGGTGGGAAAGGTTAGCTGTATGCTGCCACAAGCATACAGGCCCCAGACCAGTCAGACCAGAAGGCTGATGATGCTGACTCCCACTTACTGCACCACCAGCCAATCAGATGAATATTCACCATCTGATCACATGTTCTTTGAATTATTACTATAAAACTTCTCACTACCCTCTCCCTGTCCAGACACACAGTTTTGAGGACATTAGCTCACTGTGGCCCCTTTTGCCTGGCAAATCCATAAAGCTATTCTTTTCAACTTCACCCGAAAAAACCTCTGTCTCCAAGATTTAATTCCATGTTGGGGTACAGAGGCCAGATTTACTATGAATATTGGAGTGCATGTATCTTTTTGAATTACTGCTTTTGTTTTTTTCCAAATATATACCCAGGAGTGAAGCTGCTAAATCATACAGTAGTTCTAGTTTTAAGTTTTGGAAACACCTATACTGTTTCCCTTAGTGACTGAACCAATTTACATTCCCACCAATAGTGTACAAGGGTTCCTTTTTCTCCACATCCTAGCCAACAACATTTTTTATTTGTAGACTTTTTCTTCATACGACCATCTTATGAATGATGGTGTGACAATTAAATGCGATGCTAGCCAGTAGAGGTGTTTCTCTATGTGATGAAGCTGATTTAGGCAAATCCATGGTTCTTGACCATCCAGAGGGCAGCAGCAACTTGTCAGGAAAATACAGAGTTTTACAAATATGCAGTGGAACTTGAGGTGAGGTTGTGACATTCAGAGAAACATATCAAGTGGACAGAGACAAACGTGGCTGAGAGCTTGGGAGTAATGTTTAGGGCAAAGTTGTGCAGGTGGGACCCATGCATCTGAGGGAGCATCTGAAACTTGCTGACATAGGTGAGGAGGCACCGAGAAAGTCACCCTGGTACTCACCTATATCTAGAGCTGAAAAGAGGAAGAGCATTCAAGGAAAGGTCTTGGGGACAGTGCTTAATGAAGGAGGAAAACCCAGATTCTACAGCACACTGGGAAGATACAGTGAGAACGTTAAAGGAGAGTGAGAATGTTACAAAATGATGAGGCTGTGTGAAAGGAGGCTGCCACCAGGCCTGGTGAGGTGCTGGGTATAATCATGCAGGGATGACATGCTTTCACATGCATAAACTTACTGAATTCTGCCAGTACCCTATTAAAGCATGCTTCAGGAAAACAGGATTAATTTTTAAAATTCACCCACAAACATGCACCTCATAAGTAGTGGAACCGTTCAGTCAAGATATGTCTGATTCTAAGAAAGGGCCATGCTAAGAGTGTTAAATCCATGTACAGAAATTCATAGAAAATCAGTGAAAAGGAGGAAAAGTCAGTTTGGGGACCACTGGTATCTTTGAATGATAGCTGTCTGTCAAAAGAAAGGGAGGTTTAAGGAAAAAATACAATGAGATATTTTTCTCTTTCTGGCTTACTTCACTATGTACAACAGACTCTAGGTCCATTCATGTCTCTACAGATGACCCATTTTTTCCTTTTAATGGCTGAGTAACATTCCACTGTATATATGTACCATATCTTTATCCATTCCTCTCTCGATGGACATTTAGGTTGCTTCTATTCCTGGCTATTGTAAATAGTGCTGTAATAAACATTGGGGTGCATGTGTCTTTTTGAATTATAACACATATATGTAGAATCTAGAAAAATGATACTGATGAACTTATTTATAGAGTTGGAATAGAGACACAGACTTAGAGAATGATGAGTGTGTAGGATGAACTGGGATATTGGGATTGATATATGTGCGCTACCATGTGTAAACCCGTGAGTGGGAAGCTGCTGTGTAGCACAGGAGCTCAGCTTTGTGCTCTTCCATGACCTAGGAAAGTGGGGGGAGCAGGGTGGATGGGAGAAAGAGCTGAGAGACAGGGCATATATGCATATATGCAGCTGATTCACTTGTTGAACAGCAGAAATGAATACAACACTGTAAATTAATTATACCTCAATTTAAAAAAAAAGAAATCATAAAAAATGTATAGAATAAGGAAACAAAGCCAACCATTATAGCTTATTTCTAAAAGATGGTAATGCAAGGGAAGAGTTGTGTATCCTTAACAACAAGAACAAGACTGTCTTTTAATGATTTCAAAACAATCCTGGAAGGTCTTGGAAATAAATACCACATTGTGGGAGAGGATGACTTCTTAAGGTTCAATTCAATAATCAATTTAATCTTTCAAGAGTATTATTCATTTAGCATTATTTTGTCTGTCTTAATATTATTAAAAGATAAACTGAGGCAGATTAAAATTTATAAGAGTTTATTTGAGCTTATAGATTGGAACTGGGTGGTACCAAACTGCAAGTGATAGGGACACTATCCTGGAAGAAGCAAAGAGAGCAGATGCAGAAATGAAGTAAGAAATTATAGGGTTGGCTATAGCTTAAGCAGTTGCCTTATTTGAGAAAGCCTAGTTATCTGTGTGTGATTGGCTGTTCTCAAATTTCAACTTCTTACCCTTGAGTCATTTACAGGAATTGACTCTAGCTTAGAGTTCTCTGGTTTACTCAGCTGGCAAGGCTTTATGGCCTCAGTCATATAACCTCCGTGTTTAATTGAAAGTGGAAGTGTTAGTTGCTCAGTCACGTCTGACTCTGCGGTTCAATGATCTGTAGCCCACAAGCTGCTCTTGCCATGGGATTCTCCAGGCAAGAATACTGAAGTGGGTTGCCATTTCCTTTTCCAGGGGATCTTTCTGACTCAGGAACTGAACCCGGGTCTCCTGCATTGCAGGCAGATTCTTTACCACTAGCAACACCTGGGATTCAATATTTAACAGTAGTCTCCTTTTTCTTTGTAGAATCTAGACTGATGAACTTATTTATAGAGTTGGAATAGAGACACAGACTTAGAGAATGATGAGTGTGTAGGATGAACTGGGATATTGGGATTGATATATGTGCGCTACCATGTGTAAACCCGTGAGTGGGAAGCTGCTGTGTAGCACAGGAGCTCAGCTTTGTGCTCTTCCATGACCTAGGAAAGTGGGGGGAGCAGGGTGGATGGGAGAAAGAGCTGAGAGACAGGGCATATATGCATATATGCAGCTGATTCACTTGTTGAACAGCAGAAATGAATACAACACTGTAAATTAATTATACCTCAATTTAAAAAAGAAATCATAAAAAATGTATAGAATAAGGAAACAAAGCCAACCATTATAGCTTATTTCTAAAAGATGGTAATGCAAGGGAAGAGTTGTGTATCCTTAACAACAAGAACAAGACTGTCTTTTAATGATTTCAAAACAATCCTGGAAGGTCTTGAAATAAATACCACATTGTGGGAGAGGATGACTTCTTAAGGTTCAATTCAATAATCAATTTAATCTTTCAAGAGTATTATTCATTTAGCATTATTTTGTCTGTCTTAATATTATTAAAAGATAAACTGAGGCAGATTAAAATTTATAAGAGTTTATTTGAGCTTATAGATTGGAACTGGGTGGTACCAAACTGCAAGTGATAGGGACACTATCCTGGAAGAAGCAAAGAGAGCAGATGCAGAAATGAAGTAAGAAATTATAGGGTTGGCTATAGCTTAAGCAGTTGCCTTATTTGAGAAAGCCTAGTTATCTGTGTGTGATTGGCTGTTCTCAAATTTCAA
This sequence comes from Tragulus kanchil, assembly GCA_022376925.1. Classification (NCBI taxonomy): domain Eukaryota; kingdom Metazoa; phylum Chordata; class Mammalia; order Artiodactyla; family Tragulidae; genus Tragulus; species Tragulus kanchil. Next base: position 7,687,755 of record JAIOJX010000026.1, on the reverse strand, counting down.
CTTCTTACCCTTGAGTCATTTACAGGAATTGACTCTAGCTTAGAGTTCTCTGGTTTACTCAGCTGGCAAGGCTTTATGGCCTCAGTCATATAACCTCCGTGTTTAATTGAAAGTGGAAGTGTTAGTTGCTCAGTCACGTCTGACTCTGCGGTTCAATGATCTGTAGCCCACAAGCTGCTCTTGCCATGGGATTCTCCAGGCAAGAATACTGAAGTGGGTTGCCATTTCCTTTTCCAGGGGATCTTTCTGACTCAGGAACTGAACCCGGGTCTCCTGCATTGCAGGCAGATTCTTTACCACTAGCAACACCTGGGACCACCTTTAACAATATTTAACAGTAGTTCCCTTCCTGATTTCTCTTTTTGTAGCACAACAAGAAACTTATCTGTTTCCTCTAACCATCACGTTTATATCAATTCAAGTATTAGCCATACAAGCTTCTTCTTGAAGGCCTTTAAAACTTTCACCATTTTGTTCTCATTCAAGTGCCTAAATATTCATCTGATTTTGAAATTCAGGAACTGCCCGCCAGCCCAAGGTTGGTGTCCAGAGGAAGGATGCTAAGAAAGCATATAGATACAGATACAGAATTGAACCAGTTGTCCTGTCCTGCTTGCTGCATCCATCATGATGGGTTTTGGTGGTTGTGAATCAAGAACAAAAACTACATCTCAGTGGGAGAGCAGACTAGGGGCAGTAATGAGGCTCCTTCCACAGTGTTGTTTGGCATGTTCCTTCTCACCAGTAAAGTGGCCCAGGATAAAATGCCAGATTGGCAAAGCAAGAACCTTGCCAAGACTAATCCAGGAATGCATGATGCAAGAGCCCAGGTGAGTAGAGAAGAGCTGGGGGTCTGGGCTGGTGTCATCCCCAGGTGCTTCTCCTGGAAGGGTCATATCACCTGAAGGTATGAGCACAGAGGGAAGTATGGCAGACTCTGAAGCCTGTTGGGATTGGGAGGCTGTGCTCTAAGATGATTTAACAGTAATGAAGCCACCTTCCACTGTAGAGAGTATGGTGATTCAGACTGCCCATGGATGCCAAAGGTAAGGTGGCCAAGCCCTGGCAAAGAAGGAAGAGTTGCTACAAGGAAATTCCCAATAAATGCCTGCCGGTGGGGTCCACTGCTGTGTGGCAAAAGGTGGAGGGCCAAAGTGGGTCATCTACAGGAGCCATTTGAGTAGCGGAACCATTTCTGGGGCACGGAGTACTAGATGCTTTAGGGCTCAGTAAGCTTGGTTAAGGGCTTTCCTGGTGGCTCAGCAGTAAGGAATCTGCCTGCCAAGCAGAAGCCACAGGAGACATGAGTTGGGAAGATCCCCTGGAAGAGGGGATGGCTATCCACTCTAGTATTCTTTCCTTGAGAATCCCCTAGGGTTGCAAAGAGTCAGAAATGACTAAAGCAATAGCATGCATGCACGCAGACTTGGTTAAAGCAGAATCATTGCTTTTAACCAGTTAATTTTATTGATTTGGTTAGGGTTTTTGGTTTTATTAAGACTTTTTTTTCTTTAGAGCAGTTTTAAGTTCACAGCACTGCTGAGGGAAGGAGCACAGTAAAGCTGAAGGCCTTTAAAACTTTCACCATTTTGTTCTCATTCAAGTGCCTAAATATTCATCTGATTTTGAAATTCAGGAACTGCCCGCCAGCCCAAGGTTGGTGTCCAGAGGAAGGATGCTAAGAAAGCATATAGATACAGATACAGAATTGAACCAGTTGTCCTGTCCTGCTTGCTGCATCCATCATGATGGGTTTTGGTGGTTGTGAATCAAGAACAAAAACTACATCTCAGTGGGAGAGCAGACTAGGGGCAGTAATGAGGCTCCTTCCACAGTGTTGTTTGGCATGTTCCTTCTCACCAGTAAAGTGGCCCAGGATAAAATGCCAGATTGGCAAAGCAAGAACCTTGCCAAGACTAATCCAGGAATGCATGATGCAAGAGCCCAGGTGAGTAGAGAAGAGCTGGGGGTCTGGGCTGGTGTCATCCCCAGGTGCTTCTCCTGGAAGGGTCATATCACCTGAAGGTATGAGCACAGAGGGAAGTATGGCAGACTCTGAAGCCTGTTGGGATTGGGAGGCTGTGCTCTAAGATGATTTAACAGTAATGAAGCCACCTTCCACTGTAGAGAGTATGGTGATTCAGACTGCCCATGGATGCCAAAGGTAAGGTGGCCAAGCCCTGGCAAAGAAGGAAGAGTTGCTACAAGGAAATTCCCAATAAATGCCTGCCGGTGGGGTCCACTGCTGTGTGGCAAAAGGTGGAGGGCCAAAGTGGGTCATCTACAGGAGCCATTTGAGTAGCGGAACCATTTCTGGGGCACAGTACTAGATGCTTTAGGGCTCAGTAAGCTTGGTTAAGGGCTTTCCTGGTGGCTCAGCAGTAAGGAATCTGCCTGCCAAGCAGAAGCCACAGGAGACATGAGTTGGGAAGATCCCCTGGAAGAGGGGATGGCTATCCACTCTAGTATTCTTTCCTTGAGAATCCCCTAGGGTTGCAAAGAGTCAGAAATGACTAAAGCAATAGCATGCATGCACGCAGACTTGGTTAAAGCAGAATCATTGCTTTTAACCAGTTAATTTTATTGATTTGGTTAGGGTTTTTGGTTTTATTAAGACTTTTTTTTCTTTAGAGCAGTTTTAAGTTCACAGCACTGCTGAGGGGAAGGAGCACGAGTAAAGCTGATATAATTACCTGTGTGTAGGTTTTTCCATATCAGTCAAGGCTTTTGTTTATTTTGTGATTTACTTTCCATTTTGTTTTGTTTTCAGTAGTTTCCCACTTTGCCCCCCTTGAACATGGGCTTCTGAATCTGTTTTTATCATTTTTTTCTTTCTTAGCATTAGATTTTTTTTTTTTTAAACTGAGAAAGAAAATTTTGCCTAGTTCACAATCAGAAATGGATGGCCATCATATCATTTCCAAATAAAGGTACAGAATGAAACTAAACTATGATCTTCAGCTTCAGGACCAAATCTAATTGGGCAATGATGTGCTTGTATTTTGCTGGTTCTTTTTAAATTGAGATATAGTATGTGTAACAAGAGAAAAAAGATTAATAACAAAGCAGCAAGCCGCTAAAGGAAGGCCAAATTGACTTCTTTATTATAGTCCGTCAAAGTAGTAATTGATATGAAGTGTGGAAAGCCTGTTAGGAATTTGTGAGAGAAGCCAGAAGAGCTTTCAAGGTGGAATTAGAAATGAGTGAAGAGAAATAGCAGGCTTAAAGCATTTCAAAAGAACCATTTTATTACTCTTCTTCCACTGAGATTTTTAAATATTGACTCTGTTGGTGCATGTCTTTGAAATTATAAAGAGATGATTCTTAGGCTATCCTCAGTGATATACCTTCCAGCTCATTTGAGTCAGAAGTCTCTGCACTCCCTTTAGAGACTTGGTATCATTAACACTCAGTATATGCCTCTTCGACAAATAACTATATACAAACATATAAAGCAAGCATGGTTTCACTGCATGGCACTCAAGATGACTTCAGGGGACATCTCACTTTTCCCCACCACTTATATTTTCTGTCTCTCTTCTTCTTTCCCTACTTTCTTTCTTTTCTCTCCTTTCTTTTCTCCTTAGTTTTTCCTTTTTTGTATAATTAATTAATTTAAAAACTTCTTTTTATATTGGAATATAGCTGATTAACAATGCTGTGATAGGGCTTCCCTGGTGGTCCCTGGTGGGTAAGGAGTCCGCCTTGCAGTGCAAGGGGCGCTGGTTCAATCCCTGGCACAGGAGGATCCCATAAGCCATGGAGCGGCTGGACCAGTGTGTCCAATTATGAGCCAACACTCTGGAGCACATGCACCTAGAGCCGGTGCTCTGCAGTGAGGGAGGCCACTACAATGGCACAGGTTTTCATTAGTTTCCCACTTTCCCCTTGAACATGGGCTTCTGAATCTGTTTTATCATTTTTTCTTTCTTAGCATTAGATTTTTTTTTAAACTGAGAAAGAAAATTTTGCCTAGTTCACAATCAGAAATGGATGGCCATCATATCATTTCCAAATAAAGGTACAGAATGAAACTAAACTATGATCTTCAGCTTCAGGACCAAATCTAATTGGGCAATGATGTGCTTGTATTTTGCTGGTTCTTTTTAAATTGAGATATAGTATGTGTAACAAGAGAAAAAAGATTAATAACAAAGCAGCAAGCCGCTAAAGGAAGGCCAAATTGACTTCTTTATTATAGTCCGTCAAAGTAGTAATTGATATGAAGTGTGGAAAGCCTGTTAGGAATTTGTGAGAGAAGCCAGAAGAGCTTTCAAGGTGGAATTAGAAATGAGTGAAGAGAAATAGCAGGCTTAAAGCATTTCAAAAGAACCATTTTATTACTCTTCTTCCACTGAGATTTTTAAATATTGACTCTGTTGGTGCATGTCTTTGAAATTATAAAGAGATGATTCTTAGGCTATCCTCAGTGATATACCTTCCAGCTCATTTGAGTCAGAAGTCTCTGCACTCCCTTTAGAGACTTGGTATCATTAACACTCAGTATATGCCTCTTCGACAAATAACTATATACAAACATATAAAGCAAGCATGGTTTCACTGCATGGCACTCAAGATGACTTCAGGGGACATCTCACTTTTCCCCACCACTTATATTTTCTGTCTCTCTTCTTCTTTCCCTACTTTCTTTCTTTTCTCTCCTTTCTTTTCTCCTTAGTTTTTCCTTTTTTGTATAATTAATTAATTTAAAAACTTCTTTTTATATTGGAATATAGCTGATTAACAATGCTGTGATAGGGCTTCCCTGGTGGTCCCTGGTGGGTAAGGAGTCCGCCTTGCAGTGCAAGGGGCGCTGGTTCAATCCCTGGCACAGGAGGATCCCATAAGCCATGGAGCGGCTGGACCAGTGTGTCCAATTATGAGCCAACACTCTGGAGCACATGCACCTAGAGCCGGTGCTCTGCAGTGAGGGAGGCCACTACAATGGCACAGGCCAAAGACTTAAGATGGATGAAAATAAATACATGAAGGACCAATAAAAGAGGTCAAATTAAAGAAAAAAAAAACCCAATGTGATAGTGTCAGGTGGACAGAAAAAGGACTCAGCCATACATATACATGCATCCATTCTTCCCCAAACTCCCCTCCCATCAAAGCTGTCGCATAAACATTGAGCAGAGTTCCCTGTGCTATACAGAAGACCCTTGTTGGTTATACATGTTAAATACAGCAGTGTATACATACCGATTCCCAGCTCCCTAACTATCCCTTCTCCCAACTCCTCCAGAAGGCAAGCATAAGTGTCCTCTGGTGGTCCAGTGGTTAGACTCCATGCTTCCTATACAGGGGGCACAGGATCAATCCCTGATGAGGGAATTAAGATCCTGTATGCCACATGGTGTGGCCAAAAAATGAAAAAGTAATTTCGTTTTTTTTTTTTTTTTTTTCTGCTCCATTTCTCCAAGTGCTTTTTGTCCATTTGCCTATAATTTGCTTAATCTCCACCCCACAAACCCCAGTGGATTGCATGTCACTGGGGATCCTGGGGCTAATGGAAGTGTTCAGCTGGCTGGGTGGATGACTCACAATCGTAACTGGGATGATTGACAGTTCCATAGCTGTGTTTGTCTGGAGTGAATTCTACAATCACTCCATGTCTTAGATATTGAGTATGTTTGCCTCTGTGTTTTCTACAAACCATTTTGATAACTACCCACATTGGAATTCTGAAGAGATTATGAAAATTGAAACAATGTAGGGGCAAAAATGGCACATTTTACAGAGGGTAAGATTCTGTTAATGGCACGGTGTAATCTATTCATTGTATTGTGGTCCTGTGTTCTCTAAGGAATATCTGAAATCTATGAGATATTTCTATATCACAATTCACATTGGTCTCTCAAAATCCCTCTGCAGACATCAGTTACATAATAGATCAAGGTTTCCCCTCACTTTCATTCTCTTGTAGCAAGTGCTCTGGGAGATTACATTTTTCTAGCCCGAGTCACTGAAGTCCTGAGATTAACATTCTCCAGGGAGCCTTCCTAGAGAGCCTGGCCTATGCATTTTAATTTCAAAGCGTGGGGGAAAAAAGCTAATAATTCACTCACAGTCCAGATCTACCCCTCAAATAGCCCAGTTCTGCTTCTTTCTTATGGTTCCTCTCTGTTCCTTTCTGCCCCTTCTCTTCCTGACACCTTCAGAAAGACATGACCTTCATTGGTTCCCACAGAGCCCTACAAGTAATAACCACTTAAGTTGATTTGATTTTTTTTTTTTTCTGAATAGTTGACTTCTTAACCCTCCTACTGTCCCTCCTTTTATACTTTCAGCAGTGTATACATACCGATTCCCAGCTCCCTAACTATCCCTTCTCCCAACTCCTCCAGAAGGCAAGCATAAGTGTCCTCTGGTGGTCCAGTGGTTAGACTCCATGCTTCCTATACAGGGGGCACAGGATCAATCCCTGATGAGGGAATTAAGATCCTGTATGCCACATGGTGTGGCCAAAAAATGAAAAAGTAATTTCGTTTTTTTTTTTTTTTTTTTCTGCTCCATTTCTCCAAGTGCTTTTTGTCCATTTGCCTATAATTTGCTTAATCTCCACCCCACAAACCCCAGTGGATTGCATGTCACTGGGGATCCTGGGGCTAATGGAAGTGTTCAGCTGGCTGGGTGGATGACTCACAATCGTAACTGGGATGATTGACAGTTCCATAGCTGTGTTTGTCTGGAGTGAATTCTACAATCACTCCATGTCTTAGATATTGAGTATGTTTGCCTCTGTGTTTTCTACAAACCATTTTGATAACTACCCACATTGGAATTCTGAAGAGATTATGAAAATTGAAACAATGTAGGGGCAAAAATGGCACATTTTACAGAGGGTAAGATTCTGTTAATGGCACGGTGTAATCTATTCATTGTATTGTGGTCCTGTGTTCTCTAAGGAATATCTGAAATCTATGAGATATTTCTATATCACAATTCACATTGGTCTCTCAAAATCCCTCTGCAGACATCAGTTACATAATAGATCAAGGTTTCCCCTCACTTTCATTCTCTTGTAGCAAGTGCTCTGGGAGATTACATTTTTCTAGCCCGAGTCACTGAAGTCCTGAGATTAACATTCTCCAGGGAGCCTTCCTAGAGAGCCTGGCCTATGCATTTTAATTTCAAAGCGTGGGGGAAAAAAGCTAATAATTCACTCACAGTCCAGATCTACCCCTCAAATAGCCCAGTTCTGCTTCTTTCTTATGGTTCCTCTCTGTTCCTTTCTGCCCCTTCTCTTCCTGACACCTTCAGAAAGACATGACCTTCATTGGTTCCCACAGAGCCCTACAAGTAATAACCACTTAAGTTGATTTGATTTTTTTTTTTTTCTGAATAGTTGACTTCTTAACCCTCCTACTGTCCCTCCTTTTACCCACAGGTATATGTTTCTCTCCTGAATTATTTTCTCAACATTCATTAGCCATCATGTAAAAAAACAATTAGCCATAAAATGAACTGAAGTCCTAATTTTTATGAGAATCTATATGCATGCTTTTTAATTTGAAATGCAGTTAAATTGACTGTTTTATATTTCTTTTGCTCAAAACAAACAAAATCAAACTAGTATTTACTTATGTCAATAATTCAGTTTACAATTCTTCCAAGATTAAATACCCCTTTCTTCTCACAAACTCAATCGGTAATTCTAAGTAGAAAAAAAAAAATCATACCCATGGTATACTCTATATGGTGCAACTATCTGTGATCATAAAAATGTTCTATATCTGCCTTGTATGTTTCAATAGTCAATACCCACACATGGCTAATGAATACACCATATGAACTTTTGTGGGGTGTTTTGTTTTGTTTTGTTTTTGCTTTTTTTTCCCTCTGTGAAACAGAATGCTAGTAAAAGTGAAAGACTGTATTTCTAGCTAGGAGAAAAAATATTATTAAATCTATCTCCTGGGGCACCCAGTGCAATCAGAGAGTCTAAAAGCTGATTTTTTTCAATATGAGATTTCTACTAGGACTTGACTAGAAAGATAGGGGTCAAAAGAAAACAGATGAGTAACTGACTGAGATATTAGAGTTCAGAATCTCTCTGTGTAGTCACCAGTTGTTTTAAACTATATTCTTGACCAGTTTGATTCTTTGGAACAGATTTGAGAACCCTGGTTTTTTAACTTACTGATTTAAAACACTGATAAACCTAATCTCTGAACTCTGTATTCTCAGTGTTTATCACTCACCAATTTACTTCCTTTTACTATTAATACATCTGCACTCATCAAGCCCTAATAGAAAGTCCATATTGAGAAATACCAGCTTCTAAATATTCCTTCCTATTGCACTGGGTATCATTGCAAGGTAGATCTCCTATGTGGGGAAAAAAAAAATCTATCCTCATTCTTTTATTGCGGGGCAGGGGCGGGCGAGTTGGGGAGGGAGGCGGGCGGGCGGGCCACTTCTATTGGGCTTTCATTTATCTATTTTCATCCATCTTTGTTCTTTGGCCCGTGTGGGCCTCCCATCGCAGTGGCCTCTGTTGGTCCTAGAGCGCCGGCTCTGGGCGCATGCACTCCAGAGCTCCCGCTGGGTAATTGGACACATCGGTCTAGCCACGTCGGATCTTCCCAGGCCAGGGATCAACTGGCGCCCCTTGCACTGCAAGGTGGTGTCCTTACCCACTGGACCACCAGGGAAGTCCCTCATTGTTTTTTAATTTACTGTATTTTTATCTGACAACAACAAAGAAAAAACAACCCTCATACTCATTTCCAGTGTTCAGTTGTCACAGGTGAGTAGTGGCTGCTGCATCAGGGCAGTTACAGAACAGAGAAGTCTTTTGAATGGCGTTCATCTAACCATCTATACACTAGAATATGAATTATCTTTTTTTTCTCCCTAGGATTACTGACTGAGAAATTTGAGAGGATGGTGAGGGTTGAAGCTTGGGATAATCATCAGCTGAATTCCCCACATAAATCAAAAGTAGCCTGATTTGGTTTAGGGGATTTTCTAAACCTAAATCTTGAACTTTTGACATTCTTTCTGCTTACGTAATAGAGCCAGGCCAAACTTTTTTTATGATTTTGGTTTCCTGAAATCCAAATTCAGATCCAGTTCAAGTTCCGGGGGAAATTTAAATGCAATACCCTGATTTTACTACCAAAATTCTAAACTTTTCAGAATCTCTCTGTGTAGTCACCAGTTGTTTTAAACTATATTCTTGACCAGTTTGATTCTTTGGAACAGATTTGAGAACCCTGGTTTTTTAACTTACTGATTTAAAACACTGATAAACCTAATCTCTGAACTCTGTATTCTCAGTGTTTATCACTCACCAATTTACTTCCTTTTACTATTAATACATCTGCACTCATCAAGCCCTAATAGAAAGTCCATATTGAGAAATACCAGCTTCTAAATATTCCTTCCTATTGCACTGGGTATCATTGCAAGGTAGATCTCCTATGTGGGGAAAAAAAAAAAAAAAATCTATCCTCATTCTTTTATTGCGGGGCAGGGGCGGGCGGGTTGGGGAGGGAGGGGGGCGGGCGGGCCACTTCTATTGGGCTTTCATTTATCTATTTTCATCCATCTTTGTTCTTTGGCTCCTGTGGGCCTCCGATCGCACTGGCCTCTGTTGGTCCTAGGCGCCGGCTCTGGGCGCATGCACTCAGAGCTCCCGCTGGGTAATTGGACACATCGGTCAGCCACGCCGGATCTTCCCAGGCCAGGGATCAACTGGCGCCCCTTGCACTGCAAGGTGGTGTCCTTACCCACTGGACCACCAGGGAAGTCCCTCATTGTTTTTTAATTTACTGTATTTTTATCTGACAACAACAAAGAAAAAACAACCCTCATACTCATTTCCAGTGTTCAGTTGTCACAGGTGAGTAGTGGCTGCTGCATCAGGGCAGTTACAGAACAGAGAAGTCTTTTGAATGGCGTTCATCTAACCATCTATACACTAGAATATGAATTATCTTTTTTTTTTTTTCTCCCTAGGATTACTGACTGAGAAATTTGAGAGGATGGTGAGGGTTGAAGCTTGGGATAATCATCAGCTGAATTCCCCACATAAATCAAAAGTAGCCTGATTTGGTTTAGGGGATTTTCTAAACCTAAATCTTGAACTTTTGACATTCTTTCTGCTTACGTAATAGAGCCAGGCCAAACTTTTTTTATGATTTTGGTTTCCTGAAATCCAAATTCAGATCCAGTTCCAAGTTCCCGTATTTTATGGGAGTAAAGGATCTTTGGAAACAGCTGCTCTGCCTGCAATACCCTGCTTTCCTCCTTCCAGTCCTCCTCCCTGCTGCCTCCCCACCCAGTCTCCATCCACTCTGTCCAACCAGCAAGCCCGCCAACCAGCCTCAAATAAGCTCCATCTGCTCACTGCCTAATCTCTATTTAAATCAAGCTAAGTAAACACTTTTTCTGGGAGAACTGGGCACAGTTCTGTCATGGGATTGAATGGAAACATCTTTACTCACATCTTCTGCAGCATTTGTTTCTGGAATTTGTTATTTTTAAGGTCTTTTCAGACCATCCTGTAATTAGTACAGCAGCTTTTGCTGATTCTTAAAATGATTATCTACCCGAGACAGAAAAAGAAAGGCAAAGCTTGTGGTTATTTGGTTAATTTAGTCAGTAGAGTCAGCCACAACAGATAATTAAGGCTTCTTGTTTAAAGAAATCATTCAGAGCATGAATTACTCCATTAAGTTACCTGCATTGATCTCATCAATCAAATGGCGGGCTCTTCAGTTAATACTGTCTAGAAAGTGTCTACTTCTCTATTACCTTCCCTGATGGCCTTCCCATCCTCTGCACGTGTCACTTCCTGGCCCCTACCCCGCCCTCCTCTATAAACTCTAGGGAAGTGAAATTCCTGTCATTGGTTATTTTCATGGTCAATCTGAAACCTGAGGCCCTTTTCCTAGGAATTGTGTGGTGCTCTACCATTTCTAAATGGGATGGAAGAGAAAGTGTGTCAAATTAAAGTCTAAGAGTATTTTTCAAGAAGCAAGACGAAGGACTAACACCTAATGGATCTTGAATTTCAATTTCCAATGTATTTATTACTCACAAAAATATTTGACAGAGATCATGCATACATACATGTATGCATGCATGTGTGTACCTTATTTTTCAGTGCAGATTCATTTATAGTAACTTTCTCTGGTCCCTTAGGCAATCAGTTTTAATTGCAACAGCAAATGTCAGGAGAGATTCTTTTTTTTTTTAATCCTTTCAATAAAAACCCCCAAGTTTATATAATCCAACACTATAAATGAATTTTGTTTTTTACTGGCTGTTTCCCTTGATAGTTAAGGTTTCCAGCAGGCCTGTCCACATTCTGTCTGATCTCAGAATTTCATTGCTCAGTTCTGCTCTGGACACGGGTGGTGTTAAAGCTCCTTTGGTTTCAGCCTTCAGGGTTCTTTAGACAGCACTGGTAAATTTGAGTATTTCAAGCCCATTGGATACCTGAGCTTTCCTTTTAGTGTCTTCTCTACATGCACTCTGTGCCCAATCAGTTATTCATAAACTTATAGTCTATTAAGATAACTGTTCTATTCCAACTTCATATTTTTTACTTAAAGAGGCCAGAACAATTGTCCTGTTTACTGTCTTAAGCTGTTCTGCCAACAGCAGCTCCAAACATCCTCCTATGAAAAATATCCATTGGTGCCATGGGTAGGGGAGATAGTTCAACAGTTCAACATCCCATTTCAGACTTCAGGTTAAAAATATAAGCAAAGATATTGTTCCTTTTGTTGTAACTACTAGTAGAAGTCTGCTTAGTCTCAATAAGATTGGAACACCCAATCGTGGTACACCCAACACCTGGAACACCCTTCAGTCTGCCACAGAAAAAAAGCACAGTCTTTATCATCATCACTCAGAGGACTTGGCTCCAGGTCTGGCCCTGCTGCTCTCTAGCTGTGAGACATTGGATGAATGAATTAGGCTCTCTAACCTAAGGATTCATCTGTTTGAAAAAACAACCTAATAGTTTATAACCATGGGTTTTCCTGGTGGCTCAGCAGTAAAGAATCCACCTGTAAGACAGGAGTTGCGACAGGAACCACAGATTTCAATCCCTGAGACAGGAAGATGACCTCAAGAAGGCAATGGCAACCCATTTCGAGTCGGAACCTATGCAGGCATGGAAGAGAAAGTGTGTCAAATTAAAGTCTAAGAGTATTTTTCAAGAAGCAAGACGAAGGACTAACACCTAATGGATCTTGAATTTCAATTTCCAATGTATTTATTACTCACAAAAATATTTGACAGAGATCATGCATACATACATGTATGCATGCATGTGTGTACCTTATTTTTCAGTGCAGATTCATTTATAGTAACTTTCTCTGGTCCCTTAGGCAATCAGTTTTAATTGCAACAGCAAATGTCAGGAGAGATTCTTTTTTTTTTTAATCCTTTCAATAAAAACCCCCAAGTTTATATAATCCAACACTATAAATGAATTTTGTTTTTTACTGGCTGTTTCCCTTGATAGTTAAGGTTTCCAGCAGGCCTGTCCACATTCTGTCTGATCTCAGAATTTCATTGCTCAGTTCTGCTCTGGACACGGGTGGTGTTAAAGCTCCTTTGGTTTCAGCCTTCAGGGTTCTTTAGACAGCACTGGTAAATTTGAGTATTTCAAGCCCATTGGATACCTGAGCTTTCCTTTTAGTGTCTTCTCTACATGCACTCTGTGCCCAATCAGTTATTCATAAACTTATAGTCTATTAAGATAACTGTTCTATTCCAACTTCATATTTTTTACTTAAAGAGGCCAGAACAATTGTCCTGTTTACTGTCTTAAGCTGTTCTGCCAACAGCAGCTCCAAACATCCTCCTATGAAAAATATCCATTGGTGCCATGGGTAGGGGAGATAGTTCAACAGTTCAACATCCCATTTCAGACTTCAGGTTAAAAATATAAGCAAAGATATTGTTCCTTTTGTTGTAACTACTAGTAGAAGTCTGCTTAGTCTCAATAAGATTGGAACACCCAATCGTGGTACACCCAACACCTGGAACACCCTTCAGTCTGCCACAGAAAAAAAGCACAGTCTTTATCATCATCACTCAGAGGACTTGGCTCCAGGTCTGGCCCTGCTGCTCTCTAGCTGTGAGACATTGGATGAATGAATTAGGCTCTCTAACCTAAGGATTCATCTGTTTGAAAAAACAACCTAATAGTTTATAACCATGGGTTTTCCTGGTGGCTCAGCAGTAAAGAATCCACCTGTAAGACAGGAGTTGCGACAGGAACCACAGATTTCAATCCCTGAGTCAGGAAGATGACCTGAAGAAGGCAATGGCAACCCATTTCAGTATTCTTGTCTGGGAAATCCTATGGACAGAGGAGACTCATGGGCTACAGTTCACAGAGTCACAGAGAGTCAGACACAACTGAGAACACACACACACACACAAGATTCTGCTACTCTCGTAGTTTCACTTATGGGTCTTATCTTCATCCTTCTCTGCCCTTTGGCTACAGGTCAAAGTTTTGTTATTCACTCACAAGACTTTCTGACTGTCACACTTCACCTTGTATTGTCGATTCATCAGCTGGACATTGTCTTTCTCTAGTAAATCCATGGCCCCAGCATCAGTTCTCTAATTCAATTTTTAAAATAACTGTTTCTCCAAACTGCTCCAAGGCCAAGTGCATTCCTGTCCACCATGATCACATTCCAACTCAAGAGCTGTGGACGTTGTAGCAGTAGAACCCCTGAAGCATGCCAGGACTAACGTTAGTGTACTGACTGCCTATGTGATGGCACACATAGTGCCCACCTTATGTGTGTGTGCATTCCTTCAGTCGTGTCCAATGCTTTGAGACCCCATGAACTGTAGTTGTCCATGGAATTTTCCAGGCAAGAATACAGGAGTGGGTTTCACTGTCCTCCTCCAGGGAATCTTCCTGACCCAAGGATCAAACCCACATCTCTTTCCTCTCCTGCTTTGGTAGATAGGCTCTTTACTACTAGCACCACCACCCAGTTCCAAAATACCATTTTTAGTTTCTGTTTCCTATTTTCACTCTTGGTACCCTGTTGCACATCAGATTCCCCAGCAAACAGACTCTTACATAAATGTTTGCCTTCAGGAAGTTCACAGGGGATCCTTCTCAGGAGCAATGCCTATGGGTGACTGAATGAAGTAAGCCTGAGCAGAGAGAGCAATGGAATTGTGATGCTGTCATTCCATAAGCCTCGGTGACCCTGTAGTCAGCTCCAGAGCCAAGGCAGTTCATATTTGCCCCACCTTAAGGCAAGAGAGCAGTGGTTTGACTCTCTTACTTTAATCAACTGCTCTTAGGAAGTATGTTTGACCACAGGAAAGGAAGCCCTCTTTAGCTGAGAGCAATTCTGGAACAGTAAACATTCAACACTTCCAGCAGCTGGAAACAGGAAGGACAGTCCTGAAGAGGAATCTGAGCAGCACCTAACATTGTCCTCTTGTGAAGTCCCTTACATAACTTTTGGATCCATTTACGAAGGCAAAATGGATGTCTTATTCATATCTATAAAACCACCTTCTGGCATGGTGCCTGCCATGGATGGAGAAGCCTGGAAAGCTACAGTCCATGGGGTCTCAAATGTATATATATCATATATTATATATACAGTATATCTTATATAGACTATATATAATCTTATGCAATATATATTATATGATATATATAGGATTACATATTATGTTTTATTATATATTATTATATGCAAATTACATATATTATTATATATTATACATGTTATATATAATATAATCTTATATATTATATTGTATATAATAATATTATATATAACATGTTATATAATACATATATATATTATATATAACATGTATATTTTATATATTGTATATACATGTTATATATTACATATAATGTTATATATTATATATAACAGTACCATATTATTATATTGAATATGTATTATATATAATATATGTGATATATGATCTTTATATAAAATATAATACTTATATGATATACATACTGTATACTATTTATATTATATATGATATATATCATATATTATAAATTAAATATTATATTTTATGCATGTTATATGCTATATTATGTATTATATTGCATATATATTACATAATATATAATACATAACACATATATTTATGTTATATAGTATATAATATACATATATAATACAAAATATATAGTATATAGTATGATATGTAATATATAGTATATATTATATGTATTATAATATGTAATATATAGTATATAATATATATTTATATATATTAATATATTTATATATTATATATGATATATATAGTAGACATATATACTTCTATTTATATATATCATATGTATGTATATCTGATATATAATAGGTATATTATATATTGTAGATAATATGTAATATATATATACTATTTATATATATAATATATGTGTATATGTATGTATACATATATATACATGCACATATACACACATATACATCTATATATACAGATACATATGGCTTCCCTGACGGCTCAGTGGTGAGGAATCTTCTGTAATGCAAGAGACCTCGGTTTTATCCTTCCGTTGGGAAGATTCCCCTGAGGAGGGAATGGAAACCCACTCCAGTACTTTTGCCTGGAGAATTTCGTGGATGGAAGAAACTGGCAGGCTGCAGTCCATGGGGTCACACAGAGTTGGATATGACTGAAACAACTAAGCAGCAGCCGTGATGCCTGTGGAGATGTTATGCTGTCTATACAATAGGTATAAAAGAAACGTGGTTGACTCAATGAATGCAGCTGGAATGGTGAGGAAAGGAAAGCCACTAGAATATGCAAAGAAAGTTTAGGGATTTAGACATGTTGCATTCGACAGACTGTTCTGAATTTCTGTGCTGATGTAGATGTCTTAGAAGCATTTAGATAAATAAATCCAGAGTAGAGGTCATTAAAGCAATAATTGGGAGTTATAAGAATATAAATGTTGTCAGAGCTCCTCTTCCTTACTTACAAAACTCTAGATATAAAAATAAAACAAGACTTGCCTGGTGGCACAGTGGAAAAAACTCTGCCTGCCAGTACAGGGGACATAGGTTTAATCTCTGGCCTGGAAAGGTCCTACATGCCACAGAACAACTAAGCTCGTGTGCCACAACTACTGAACCTGTGCTCTAGAGCCTAGGAGCCACAAGTACTGAGCCTGTATGCAGCAGCTACTGAAGCCCAAGCACCTAGAGCCTGTGCTCCACAGCAGAAGAAGCCACTGCAATGAGAAGCCAAAGCATGGCAAGAGAGTCACCTCCACTCTCTCCAACTGGAGAAAGCCCTTGCACAGCAACAAAGATCCAGCACAGCCAAAATTAAATAAATTAATTTAATATATAAATGAAAAATAAATAAACTTTATTTCCCAGTGTTTTTGAAGAAGGGTGTAGCTTTTTGACAGGGTGTTGGCTAATGAAGAGGAAATTCATGTTACTGAGTGGAGATTTCTTAAATACTCCTAAGAAGGGTGACAGACTGTACTACCTCTTGTCCTTTTTCTGTTCTCCTGATGCCTGAGTATCTGCAGGTTCTATTGTAGGAGCTACAGCAGCCATATTGTGATGGGCCGTAAAAGAAACCAAACAGCCAGTCAGACATCAGCCCTAAGGTCCTTGATCCACCATACCTGCTCAGGATGACCTACCTGTCATATGGAATAAAAGAACTCTGGAGAATTTCGTGGATGGAAGAAACTGGCAGGCTGCAGTCCATGGGGTCACACAGAGTTGGATATGACTGAAACAACTAAGCAGCAGCCGTGATGCCTGTGGAGATGTTATGCTGTCTATACAATAGGTATAAAAGAAACGTGGTTGACTCAATGAATGCAGCTGGAATGGTGAGGAAAGGAAAGCCACTAGAATATGCAAAGAAAGTTTAGGGATTTAGACATGTTGCATTCGACAGACTGTTCTGAATTTCTGTGCTGATGTAGATGTCTTAGAAGCATTTAGATAAATAAATCCAGAGTAGAGGTCATTAAAGCAATAATTGGGAGTTATAAGAATATAAATGTTGTCAGAGCTCCTCTTCCTTACTTACAAAACTCTAGATATAAAAATAAAACAAGACTTGCCTGGTGGCACAGTGGAAAAACTCTGCCTGCCAGTACAGGGGACATAGGTTTAATCTCTGGCCTGGAAAGGTCCTACATGCCACAGAACAACTAAGCTCGTGTGCCACAACTACTGAACCTGTGCTCTAGAGCCTAGGAGCCACAAGTACTGAGCCTGTATGCAGCAGCTACTGAAGCCCAAGCACCTAGAGCCTGTGCTCCACAGCAGAAGAAGCCACTGCAATGAGAAGCCAAAGCATGGCAAGAGAGTCACCTCCACTCTCTCCAACTGGAGAAAGCCCTTGCACAGCAACAAAGATCCAGCACAGCCAAAATTAAATAAATTAATTTAATATATAAATGAAAAATAAATAAACTTTATTTCCCAGTGTTTTTGAAGAAGGGTGTAGCTTTTTGACAGGGTGTTGGCTAATGAAGAGGAAATTCATGTTACTGAGTGGAGATTTCTTAAATACTCCTAAGAAGGGTGACAGACTGTACTACCTCTTGTCCTTTTTCTGTTCTCCTGATGCCTGAGTATCTGCAGGTTCTATTGTAGGAGCTACAGCAGCCATATTGTGATGGGCCGTAAAAGAAACCAAACAGCCAGTCAGACATCAGCCCTAAGGTCCTTGATCCACCATACCTGCTCAGGATGACCTACCTGTCATATGGAATAAAAAGAAACTCCTGTCTCCTGCAGCCTCTCTTTCTCATTCTCCCTTGTGCCACATGCAATCCATAATTGATTTTGATCTTAGATGGGATGTCACTAGGGAAAAATTGAATTGGAAGAGCAGATGCTGTTAGAAACTCTGAACACTGATGTTTATAGAGTGAGTAGAACAGCAGCCCATGAAGAAGACCAACAAGACAGCACAAATAAGTTACTGATAGACAAAGAGGCCATGAAGAGAGTGAAATCATTGAGGAGAAAGGAGAAAGTACCCTGTGAAATGCATCAGATCAGACCATTAAGAGCTAAGGTGTAAGGCTTCCCTGGTGGTCTAGAGGCTAAGAATCTGCCTGCCAATGCAGGGGACATGGGTTTGACTCCTGGCCTGGGAAGATTCCACGTGCCAGAGAACTAATTCTGTAAATTGCGACTACTCAAACTCATGTGCACTTAATCCTGTGCTCTGAAACATTAGAACCCACCATAGTGAGAACCCAAACACAGCCATAAATAAATAATTAAGTTTTTTAAAAAGAGTTAAGATGTGTCCTTTGATTTGGTATTTAGGAATCTACGTAGTTACAGAAAAGGCAGCTAATAAATTCATACTGCCACTGAATAATACGAAAATGATTACAATGACACATTCATTCAAGAAGTAATTATTGAGCACCAAGTAAGTATTGTACAAGGCACTATGTATATGACTTTAGTCAAAAAGACTGAGGTTTAGAGTCTCATAATTTATAGAGATGCATGCCAGTGACTGAAAATGTGAACATTTATCATGCCTGATTAAAATTCTGTCTTGTCATGAAGTCCTTTTAAACAAGAGCCACAATATAGCTACATTCCACAAATACCTAATTAACTGGTTTTTAATATATCAAAATCTTTTAACTGCATTATAGATGCTGAAAGCAGTCCTGGAGTAGAGTCCATGGTGTATACTGGGGAGACAACATGAAGTTGGGCCCTAAGTCAATAACACCCATGCAACCAGATGTAATTAAGCTTGTGCTATTCCATCCAGGTTGTGTGAATCACTAAAAGAATGGAAAAGAGGGCTTGAACCAAAGAACTTATCCATATGCATAGATAAGAGACGCTGAAGAATGTCTAAAAAGTGCTTGTGAAATGAAAGAGGCTACCATCAAGATGCACATGAAAGCTTCTGTTTTCCCATCATCATTCTTTCACCCTTTATGTAAATAGATCATTTGTGTTTGAAAAATTCAGATGCAGAGCTGTTGGCACACACTAGGTTATCCTCACTGTGACAATTGTTGGAATTCACTTATGGTTCCTGGTGAGAAGAAGAAAGTACCCTGTGAAATGCATCAGATCAGACCATTAAGAGCTAAGGTGTAAGGCTTCCCTGGTGGTCTAGAGGCTAAGAATCTGCCTGCCAATGCAGGGGACATGGGTTTGACTCCTGGCCTGGGAAGATTCCACGTGCCAGAGAACTAATTCTGTAAATTGCGACTACTCAAACTCATGTGCACTTAATCCTGTGCTCTGAAACATTAGAACCCACCATAGTGAGAACCCAAACACAGCCATAAATAAATAATTAAGTTTTTTAAAAAGAGTTAAGATGTGTCCTTTGATTTGGTATTTAGGAATCTACGTAGTTACAGAAAAGGCAGCTAATAAATTCATACTGCCACTGAATAATACGAAAATGATTACAATGACACATTCATTCAAGAAGTAATTATTGAGCACCAAGTAAGTATTGTACAAGGCACTATGTATATGACTTTAGTCAAAAAGACTGAGGTTTAGAGTCTCATAATTTATAGAGATGCATGCCAGTGACTGAAAATGTGAACATTTATCATGCCTGATTAAAATTCTGTCTTGTCATGAAGTCCTTTTAAACAAGAGCCACAATATAGCTACATTCCACAAATACCTAATTAACTGGTTTTTAATATATCAAAATCTTTTAACTGCATTATAGATGCTGAAAGCAGTCCTGGAGTAGAGTCCATGGTGTATACTGGGGAGACAACATGAAGTTGGGCCCTAAGTCAATAACACCCATGCAACCAGATGTAATTAAGCTTGTGCTATTCCATCCAGGTTGTGTGAATCACTAAAAGAATGGAAAAGAGGGCTTGAACCAAAGAACTTATCCATATGCATAGATAAGAGACGCTGAAGAATGTCTAAAAAGTGCTTGTGAAATGAAAGAGGCTACCATCAAGATGCACATGAAAGCTTCTGTTTTCCCATCATCATTCTTTCACCCTTTATGTAAATAGATCATTTGTGTTTGAAAAATTCAGATGCAGAGCTGTTGGCACACACACTAGGTTATCCTCACTGTGACAATTGTTGGAATTCACTTATGGTTCATGGTTAAAAAAAAAGAAGAAAAAAAAAGAACGCTTAATGGAGTCCTCTAGTTACCCCATCTCACTACAACCTGTACACCAGAGGTAGATCTTGTGTCCCTATTTGGGGTTGTTGGGCTTGAAAACTTTTTTAATAGAGAGAATGGAATTCCGTTTTTTCCTCAGGTCACTCTAGCTCTATAGGTCAGGAAGACTGTCAATTTAGAGGGAGTTATAAAACAAGTCAAAGCAACAATAGGAACTGGTTATTACAGGAGGAGAAATGAAAGGGGTTGGAAAGAGCAAAAACATGGTCCAGAAAATATATATTATTTGCACACTAGGTTTGCTAGATATAGATCGAAGTGGGCATAAAGGTGGAGAGGACAGAGAAAGATAAGCAGATTTCAGATACACATAAGTACCTGCTTGAGATAGATGAGTGAGAATTCTCTCTGTTAGGATCACTACAGTTTCAATTTCTAACTCTTCCAACTCAACAAGAGCTTTCCCACAGGGCTTCACAGAGTACAAATGTGTTTCACAGGTTTTGGAAGATTCTGTTACCTCCAGGTGTTTTGTTGTTGTTGAGATGCATGGAAAGCACAGAATCAAGGAAAATTATAGCCAAGTAACTTAGAGCTAATTGTCACTGATCCTTGAGACATATTTTATTTCGTATCTATATGGAAATTTTATTGAGCATTGGTCATATGCAAAACAATAAAAAATACTCAGAGAAGAATGAATAAAATGCAATCATAATTTGGTATAACATTTAACCCAAATAAATGACTAATGTAAAACATATATATTGTATGAATGTAGGCTTACGTATGAGAAATGTCAGAATAGATTGACTCAAATTTCCTTTTAAGAGGAATATCCCCTTTTAAAAGATATATTCCCTTAACATATTTATCAGAGTTTCCTTTAAGAACACAACATTGGTGAAATATCTATGTTGAAACATACTGAGTTTAGATTTGCAATGGTTTGGGATGTGACAAGTCCATTGAAAAACAAGCAGACAAACAAGTTTTTAAAAAACAATTATTAAATTTAGGGAAATGAAAAGCATTGCAGGAAAAAAAACTAATCATAGGTTATCACATTGCTCAGATGTGAATAGCCTATGCATACTTATAGTAATGTGAATACTGAATATTGATCTACTCAAAATACTCTGTAGACTGTACCTATAAGAAGGGAATAATGTAAAGGGATTTGTGTGTTAGGTAAGGTGGGATGAGGTGTCAGTAAATAATGCCTAAACTGATAGAAAAATAGCAATATAACCACTCTACCAAGAAATATAACTTGTAAGTACCAAGATAAATAGCTAAACAGTTTTGAAGTCATTGCCTCAGGAAATAAAAATGCGGTAGTGTTTGGGAACTGTTGATTTCTCAACAAGCTCCAGAGAACAATTTGACCCTTTATAATCTGTACGTTATCACTTTTTAAAATTGATTACAAACATATTTATTTTTAATTGAGAGATAACTGCTTTACAGTATTGTATGGTTTCTGCCCAACATCAACATGAATCTGTAAGTATATCACTTTGATAAAAGTGGCTACATAAATCTAAAAATGTATGTAATATAGAAATCATGATAATATATATGTATTTAAGAGGTCTTAATGGAGAAAGAAATGGCAACCGAATCCAGTATTCTTAGCTGGAAAATCCCATGGATGGAGGAGTCTGGTGGGCTACAGTTCACGAGGCTGCAAAAAGTCAGATATGACTTAGTGACTAAACAACAAAAAAAAGAGGTCTTTAAGAATTAATTACAGTTGATCATTCTTATTTTTGAGGATTGGAATTATAGGAATAGGGAGAAGAGAAGGAGAACTTTGTAGACCTCAGAAGAGTTGAGTTTTTGAATGAGTACGTATTATTTTGAGCAAGTTGTATCTACACACATAAAAATTTATGCAAATTAAAAAATTGAAATAAAATATTTCAACTTAGATGTTCATTTATATTAAATTCTGTACATAATCATAAGTATTGTACATGAATTTTGAAGTGAAAACAATTTGACTGAATTATCCATTTATCATTTGTAGACTTTGGTTTGGTTAAGGTATAATTGTGCAATGCACAGGAACAAAGCCTGATCAAGCAGCATATTTCATATAATTAAGTGAGATCACTGCACATGAAAGCATGTTATACATTTTAAAATTTAGAACAAATCAATGTATTAATTGTAACACCTGGAAATGTAAATTGCAAGTGGATGAATGGCAGCCCAATGAAGCTTTTTTTGTTTGAGATGACCCAGAACCACCAGAGCCTTCCATAACTGATTCTCTTTCAAATATCTACCTAGATAGCTATGTGTTTGGCTTCTGTGGGTCTTAACATCAAGTGTAGCACTTAAGTGAAGCTCCTGACTCCTTGTTGAAATTAACAGTAAGAGAAGAGTATGTGACTAGCTAACTTGGTCATATAACAAGTTTCTTGAGTACAGTCAAGTTTCTTGCTTTGATCTCCAAGTGGGCAGCCTAGTTTGGTTCTATGTCTTAGCCACAGATTGTACTTCCAAACCCAGAGGTCTCAGAATTGCATGCCCTTGGCTACAAAGAGGAATTCATGCAAATTGTCCATACTAGCAAACAAAGAATTCAATGTTCTACTAGGCTAGGTGACTAGCAACGTATCTTTGAACAGACAACATATTACTGTTTCTGGCAGTTGCTGATTTCCTCCTATGGCTAGGAATTTCTGTTTTCTTTTGGCGAAGACACTTTTAAAAATCTTAAAGTAGATGGTCTCTATAGGTCATTGGAGCCACTCCACTGCATGATGCAGAACATTTCTCTAAAGCATCCCAGGAGAAAACAATATAGTCTCTGCTTGATTATTTCCTGTGCTCAAGGGACTGGAGAAGATAATGGTTACTCACTGCATTGTTGGGCAGTGATAGTTGGTGGTGCTAGTGGAAAAGAATCCACTTGCCAATGCAAGAGATGTAAGAGATGAGAGTTCCATCCCTGGGTTGGGAAGATCCCCTGGAATAGGAAATGGCAACCCACTCCAGCATTCTTGCCTAAAAAATTCTATGGACAGAGGAGCCTTGTGGGCTACAAACAGTTAGACATGACTGAGCACACTCACAGTTGTCCAAAGTTTGTCCTGTTGATGGGTTCATTGATCCTAGTTTTGTTCTATGGTAGAATATTGAACAATTTTAATCTTTGTCTGAATTGTGTTTAGCCAAACAATGTCTTACCATACCTTTTCTATTCCTAACAAATAGTTTTTAGGGGGGTGGTTAGTGGATTTTTTTTTGGAGACTCCAAGGTGGCCTCTGGGATCTTAGTTCCCTGTGTGTGAAGGGACCAGACCTGGGCCTCTGACAGTGAAACCACTGAATTCTAACCTCTGGACTTCCAGGGAATTCCCAAATAATTTTCAAAATCATTTTTCCAAGGGCCTGTTCTACGTATTCTTTATGATTTGGATTGTTCCAGATTGTCAATGTATAGTACACAGATCTGAATACAAATCTGGGACTACTTTGTGCAAACAGGGCTATCACTTTCTTTGTACAGTTTCCTACCTGTGTAGTTGGATGAAGACAACTCAGGAAGGATGAGCTATTGGCAGCTCCAAGCCCAGTGTGCCTTAGTTGGCCTCCTGAATCTCACCCTTGCCTTTCCGCTGGGGAGTGAAAATCACCAGGGTAACAATTCAAAGACCGAGTTGAAATATTGGGTCAATTTAGTCTAAATAACTCTACTAGTGGCTAGCAAATTCCTTCATGAGTCATGTGGTTTCCAAATCATCACTATCAACAAAGTCGAAGGAAGATCTAATCTAGCTATCAAAAGAACAGATCGTTTTCTTTTGGCGAAGACACTTTTATCTTAAAGTAGATGGTCTCTATAGGTCATTGGAGCCACTCCACTGCATGATGCAGAACATTTCTCTAAAGCATCCCAGGAGAAAACAATATAGTCTCTGCTTGATTATTTCCTGTGCTCAAGGGACTGGAGAAGATAATGGTTACTCACTGCATTGTTGGGCAGTGATAGTTGGTGGTGCTAGTGGAAAAGAATCCACTTGCCAATGCAAGAGATGTAAGAGATGAGAGTTCCATCCCTGGGTTGGGAAGATCCCCTGGAATAGGAAATGGCAACCCACTCCAGCATTCTTGCCTAAAAAATTCTATGGACAGAGGAGCCTTGTGGGCTACAAACAGTTAGACATGACTGAGCACACTCACAGTTGTCCAAAGTTTGTCCTGTTGATGGGTTCATTGATCCTAGTTTTGTTCTATGGTAGAATATTGAACAATTTTAATCTTTGTCTGAATTGTGTTTAGCCAAACAATGTCTTACCATACCTTTTCTATTCCTAACAAATAGTTTTTAGGGGGGTGGTTAGTGGATTTTTTTTTGGAGACTCCAAGGTGGCCTCTGGGATCTTAGTTCCCTGTGTGTGAAGGGACCAGACCTGGGCCTCTGACAGTGAAACCACTGAATTCTAACCTCTGGACTTCCAGGGAATTCCCAAATAATTTTCAAAATCATTTTTCCAAGGGCCTGTTCTACGTATTCTTTATGATTTGGATTGTTCCAGATTGTCAATGTATAGTACACAGATCTGAATACAAATCTGGGACTACTTTGTGCAAACAGGGCTATCACTTTCTTTGTACAGTTTCCTACCTGTGTAGTTGGATGAAGACAACTCAGGAAGGATGAGCTATTGGCAGCTCCAAGCCCAGTGTGCCTTAGTTGGCCTCCTGAATCTCACCCTTGCCTTTCCGCTGGGGAGTGAAAATCACCAGGGTAACAATTCAAAGACCGAGTTGAAATATTGGGTCAATTTAGTCTAAATAACTCTACTAGTGGCTAGCAAATTCCTTCATGAGTCATGTGGTTTCCAAATCATCACTATCAACAAAGTCGAAGGAAGATCTAATCTAGCTATCAAAAGAACAGATCATTAGAGATAACTTGTCTGAGTTTCCCTGGTGGCTCAGTGGTAAAGTGCCCACCAAAGCAGGAGACACAGGTTTGATCCTACATCTGGGAAGATCCCATAAACCATGGAGAAACTAAGCCCATGTTCCACAGCTACTGAAGCCCACATGCCTAGAGCCCATGCTCCGCAACAAGAAAAGCCATCACAATGAGAAGCCTGTGTTTCTGCAAGAAAGCCTGTGCTACTGCAACACAGGATAGCCCCCACTTGAGAGAGAAAGTGCACATAGCAACAAAAATCCAGCAGAGTCAAAATTAAATTAACTAATTAAAACAAAAAAATCCTTTTTTTATGATGGGTAATATGCAATTATATAACTATGCAATTATATAACTCAGAAAATGTTAAATGAATTGAGTGGTATTTTTATAATAAAACTCCTTCCAATCTCATCCACTTGTGCAAACAAGTTTTCTTAGTGCTTACAACCACAAAAACAAAAAATACAGTCAAGGAACCACAAAAACAAAAATTGCAGTCATGCTAAGACTGAACCCTGTTTAATTCTAACAATATATAGGATTTGTTCATGGATTTATGAACTAATTTATTAAAAGCTTAGTTTATATTATTAAGAACTACATCTCCAGTACAAATTTGCTTTTTGTCCTTAGTAAATATTCAAATGGTAATAATTTATGCTGGTTGTGACAATTTATATTACTAATAATTATCCTAACTTAAGTCAGATTATTTTAAACGATGAGAATCTATGGTTTCAGAAATGTTTTAAAATCTTACACTTAAATGTGTATACATATTCTTTTTAAAGTTACAGGGTAAATAGTAAAAGACTTTCAAACATAAAAATATAAAATGGTGAAATGGAAATATGAGTTTGCATAAAAAATAGCAAGATAAAATTCATACAATTAAGAGCATCTTCTTATATTTTAAAAATAAATGATCCTAAGTATCAAATTATTAAACTATCTAAATTTTACTGGATACATTTAAAAGACTGAAGTAATCGTTTCATTGTTAAAGCGTCAATGTCATCAACATGTCAGAAATTATACTCTTTGGAACTACTTCAAGAATTATATTTATTAAAAATAACTGGGGCTTCCCTGGTGGTCCAATGGGTAGAGTTCGCCTTGCAGTGCAAGGGGTGCCAGTTTGATCCCTTGCCTGGGAAGATCCCACATGCCGCAGAGCAGCTGGACCGGTGTGTCCAGTTACAAGCCAGCACTCTGGAGTGCATGTGCCCAGAACCAGTTCCCTGCAGCGGGAGAGGCCATGGCAATGGGAGGTCCACACAGGTCAAAGAATGGATATGGATAAAAATAAATAAATGAAAGACCAATAAAAGAGGCCAAAATTTGAAAAAAAATACTTATGGTCAAAAGTTGTAGATGTGATGGGAACATCTTTCTCCTTAATAAAGAGTAAACATATTTTAGGTTGTTTTCCTTTATGTGACCAAAAGAGTTTGAACATCATTTCCTTAAGCCTCTTACTAGAAAGTCTCCTATTACTCACTCATGCTCTGGAAGAATAGAGACACAGAAATAATTTGGAGGAGTGTCTCAGTCATATCATCCTTTAATGTCCTTGGTTGAAAGCAAGATGCTGAGCACTGAACCAATACATTTGATAGTCAGGATGAGAGTGGATGTGGAGGGATGGGGAGGAGCTAAGAACAGTATAGGTAGGATGACGATGTCACTTTCGCATCCTGCAATAGACCTTGCATACTGGACTTTCCTAATTACATGGATACTTCTACCATTTACTATACAAAAGTCAGATCTTTGATGTTTGCATGTGAGGTTAAAAGAAGTATTTTAAGCACAATTCCAGCACTGTGTGTGTGTGTGTGTGTGTGTGTGTGTGTGTGTTTCACCTACTTGTGCACTTCTTAAATTGTCAAAAGTTTAATCACTGGCAAAATTTCATCTGTGGGCTCTCTGTGGCCAGTTTTAGTCATGTTACTCTTAAATGATTGAAACCACTCCTAGCTTATTGATTTTTCATCAATCAAGTGAAATGGAACCCTGTCTCTCATGGAGTTTTGGAAAAGCAGGTAGAGATACTGCCACAGTTTTTGATTTAATCTGAGGGCCTTATTTCCTGCCTTATTAAGCTTATGTACTTTTATGGAAAATTATACAGCCTCATCATAACAGTGTCATGAGTCAGTCCTTTGAGGAAATCACAGAGTCAGGACTTCTCCTACCCAAGAAAAAGAATGTCACACTCAGCAGACCCACCAAGGAGAGAAGGCAGCCTGGATGCCAATGGCTCAGGGATGTCCTGAGGAAAGGCAGTACCTTCAGCTTCAAAATAGGCAGAGGTTCATGGGGAATTCCCTGGAGTTCCATCGTTCCATCGGTTAAGACTCCATGCTTTCACTGCAGTGGCCCAGGGTAGGGAAGCTAAGATCCCACAAGCTGCACAGCACAGTCAAGAAAACAACAACCTCTCCCTGCCCCTCCCCTCAAAAAAACAGGCAGAGGCTTATATGACAACCTCAAAATATACCGCATCAGAAACTGCTAGACTCTCATCTGATTTTGCAATTACTTTAAAATAAACCTCTTCATGATTGCAGCCATAATATAATTTGACCGTATTCTGAAAAGGTTGACACACCTTGATTAAAAACCAAATGTCTAAGTAAAGCATGAAATAGAAAGATTAAGGGCTTCTCTGGTGGCTTAGTGGTAAAGAATCTGCCTGCCAATCCAGGAGACACAGGTTCAATCCCTGGTTCTGGGAGATCCCACATGCCATGGAACAATGAGGTCCAAGCACCACTACTATTGAGCCTGTATAATCTAGAGCCCCAGAACAGTAACTACTGAAGTTATGCCCTAGAGCCTGTGCTCTGCAACAGGAGAAGCCACCACAATGAGAAGCCTGCATACAGCAACTAGAAAGTAGGTCCCACTCATCACAACTAGAGAAAAGCCTGCATAGCAACAAAAACACAACACAACCAAAAATACAGAAATAAATAATGTGGTTTTTTTTAAATGCAAAGATTAAAATTTTCTTCTAATACCAGTATAACCATATTTCATGGACTAAGTTGTATACTACATTATCTCCATAGTGCTTTCTGATTCCATCGGTGGTAATCTGTGCTTTTTAGATGTAACAAATTCACCATTGGAATTATGAAAGGATTAAGAAAGAAACACTTTCTTGATAAAGGATTAATAAAATCATAGTCTTTTAGAGTTAGAGATAACATTAGAGTTTATCCCACCTGATGTCTGGTTCCTGATGAGGTAAACTGAGTTTCCCAGTAAGTTCAGATCACCTACTCAGAGACGAATAATGGCAAAACTAGCATTGAAATCCTGTTTTACCAGTCCATTGTTTCTAGACCCTCTGTTTCTCTGATCTTGGAGTATGAAAAGATGCATTGTAAAAATAATGGAAGAATCCTCTCTCCCTTTGGCAGTTTTACTCATCATCATAAATGGTAGATAACCTTCCTCCCTTTTCCCCTGTGTCCTCCACTCTGGAGTCCAGAGAACTTCAGTATTCCCACTCCTTGTGTCCACTGCAGTTAGAGGTGCTCATGGACATTGCTCTGGCCAGTGAAATGCAAACGGATGTCTACCAGGGGCTCAAGGGAAGACTTTGCCTTTTTGAAGAAAAGATACATTATAGAGCTATTATTGTATTTTTCCTTCTTTCTGTTTTGGATATGTATCTGTAACCCAGAATTGAGCCAGCTGTCTTGTGAAGTAACAAATGTGAAGAAAGTTATAGGCACTAAACCATCAACAATAGCTACTTATTTCCAGATTCTCTGATATATGAGGTAAAACAACCTCCTTTTTGTTTAGCCATCATATTTGTATATCCTTTTGAGTACATGCCAAGTTACTTTATTCATGTCCAACTCTTTGCAGTCCTATGGACCATAGCCCACCAGGCTCCTCTGTCCATGGGATTCTCCAGGCAAGAATACTGCAGTGGGTTGCCATGCCCTTCTCCATGGGATCTTCTCAATCCAGGGATCAAACTCACAGAATCTTATATCTCTTGCATTTTTTACCACAAGCACCACCTGGGATGCCCTGTATTTCATGTTATCTGCAACCAAAAAATATTCCTCACTGACATTTCCTTTCCTTGTTTTGTACAAAAAGTCACACGATACAAAAAAGATCCAGGGCATCAACTTGAGAGCACAGTTTGAAAACAAACTTGATCCTGATGGTTTAGGTCACCTGAGGAAATACAGGAAGTGCTCTCTCAGAATTTGCTACCTGTTCTGAATTCTCAACTGTACTTTCCAATTTATTCTTTGTAGGAGAGTGAAGCAGCCTCCAAAAGGTACTTCCAAGTGCTAAGCTTGGTGTCTGAAAATGTGACTTTTTGGGAAAATAGGGTTTTTGCAGATATAATCAAGTTAGGAATCTTGAGATAATATCATCCCAAATTTAGGATTAACTCTAAATCCAAAGACTTTATAAGGGAAAAAAGAGAGAGATTTGACACCCTCAGATTCAGAAAAAATGGCTGTCTGAAGATGGAGGTAGAGGGACTTCCCTGGTGGTCCAGTGGCTAGGAAAGTGCTTTCCAATGCAAGGCATGCTGATTTGATCCCTGGTAGGGGAACTAAGACCCCACAGGTTGTGGAGTGTAGCCAAAAACAAAAAGGAAGCTCACAGCTAGACAAAAACAGACAACAACAATACCCACATACAGCAACTACTGAGCCCACGTGCTGTAGAGCCCATGCTCTGCAAGAGAAACCTGCATGCTGTAACTAGAGAAACTCTCGTGCACTGCAACTAGAGAAAAGTCCACATACTGCAAGAAAGAACACAGGCGCCACAACAGAGACCCAACATAGCCAAAAAAAGAAGAAAAAAAAGAGATGGAGGTAGAACTAGGAGGGCGGTTGCAAGCCAAAGAACACCAAGGATTGCCAGCAGCCACAGGAAGCTAGAAACAAGGTGGAGAGTGGATTCTCTCCCAGAGTCTTCAGAGAAGCATGCCTCTTGGTTTCAGAACTCCGAACGAATAATTTTCTGTTTCTTCAAGCCACCAAGTTTGTAGTCATTATGATACCTATAGGAAACAGAGGAAGCTCTATGGTATTTTACATAAAAGAAGTTAGACCTGTATTTTCTCTATGTCTTCTTATGTTCTACCTGGAAAAATATTCCTCACTGACATTTCCTTTCCTTGTTTTGTACAAAAAGTCACACGATACAAAAAAGATCCAGGGCATCAACTTGAGAGCACAGTTTGAAAACAAACTTGATCCTGATGGTTTAGGTCACCTGAGGAAATACAGGAAGTGCTCTCTCAGAATTTGCTACCTGTTCTGAATTCTCAACTGTACTTTCCAATTTATTCTTTGTAGGAGAGTGAAGCAGCCTCCAAAAGGTACTTCCAAGTGCTAAGCTTGGTGTCTGAAAATGTGACTTTTTGGGAAAATAGGGTTTTTGCAGATATAATCAAGTTAGGAATCTTGAGATAATATCATCCCAAATTTAGGATTAACTCTAAATCCAAAGACTTTATAAGGGAAAAAAGAGAGAGATTTGACACCCTCAGATTCAGAAAAAATGGCTGTCTGAAGATGGAGGTAGAGGGATTTCCCCTGGTGGTCCAGTGGCTAGGAAAGTGCTTTCCAATGCAAGGCATGCTGATTTGATCCCTGGTAGGGGAACTAAGACCCCACAGGTTGTGGAGTGTAGCCAAAAACAAAAAGGAAGCTCACAGCTAGACAAAAACAGACAACAACAATACCCACATACAGCAACTACTGAGCCCACGTGCTGTAGAGCCCATGCTCTGCAAGAGAAACCTGCATGCTGTAACTAGAGAAACTCTCGTGCACTGCAACTAGAGAAAAGTCCACATACTGCAAGAAAGAACACAGGCGCCACAACAGAGACCCAACATAGCCAAAAAAAGAAGAAAAAAAAGAGATGGAGGTAGAACTAGGAGGGCGGTTGCAAGCCAAAGAACACCAAGGATTGCCAGCAGCCACAGGAAGCTAGAAACAAGGTGGAGAGTGGATTCTCTCCCAGAGTCTTCAGAGAAGCATGCCTCTTGGTTTCAGAACTCCGAACGAATAATTTTCTGTTTCTTCAAGCCACCAAGTTTGTAGTCATTATGATACCTATAGGAAACAGAGGAAGCTCTATGGTATTTTACATAAAAGAAGTTAGACCTGTATTTTCTCTATGTCTTCTTATGTTCTACCTGGATTTATAACAAGAGAATCCCTTCCCCCATCACCCAGTCTTTATGAGCCACCAAAAGCACAGCTAAGGTTCATCTTTCCAAATACTACTCTCAAAGATGCTTAGTGCTTTGATGCTGAAAGAATATTTTGAGGAAGGAAGAATGAGGTATATAATACATGAAAAATACATCACTAAAATATACCCATATCCAGGACACAAGTCATCAAAATCCTACTCTAGAATATAGCATAGGGCTAGAAGGACTGGTAACTTAATGGAAAACTTGTCATTTCACTAAGTACTCTGAGAGTTACCTAGATTTTATTTAATTTTTTAACAGAATTCCAGGAATTGTGCAGAATCCTATCTGGTTACAGAGAGTAAGTGGAAGAGACGTTTGGAAATGACTGGGATAGTTTAAATTGGTGAATAAATGGGACAATGATGGGTGTTGGTGGGGGGAGACTGTCATTTCACCAGTGAAGTTGGAGATGCTAAGTGATCTGTGGGTCTTAAAAGTTCACATGATCAAGCATATTCTTTCCCCAGATATCAGCATCGTCCCATTGAGAAACTGCTCTAGAGGATCCTGGAAAATCTCAGATACTCATTTTTGTGAGGCATCCTTTTGAGACCTGCACATCCTGTGTCCATAGAAAATGGGAAACTACCCTCATCCTCATTAACTTTGGATACTTGGTCCAGGACCATGTTCCTAAGTTCATGCCAAACCTGATTTCTCCTCACTTCCTTGGCTGGGGAAGGAAGAATTCAGAAAATTCAACAACTAACTCATCATTAGTCAAGAATAAGGGGCTGTATTTTATTTTGAATGCCCTCTCTCTCCATTATAAATTCTAGTAGAGGCAATACTAAAATTGTAATTAATGAAGAGAATATTAATTCCAATGATATATTCTTTAATGAGTTCATGATTCATTAACTTGAAAAGAATCCATTTGTTTGCATAAAATAAATCTCAGTGATGGAACTTTATAATTATTTAGTATGAATAATGATAACACATTTAATAAAATTAGAGCACTTTTGGTAAATTTTATAGATTAGGATCAATTAATAAAGGATGTTCTACCTGGATTTATAACAAGAGAATCCCTTCCCCCATCACCCAGTCTTTATGAGCCACCAAAAGCACAGCTAAGGTTCATCTTTCCAAATACTACTCTCAAAGATGCTTAGTGCTTTGATGCTGAAAGAATATTTTGAGGAAGGAAGAATGAGGTATATAATACATGAAAAATACATCACTAAAATATACCCATATCCAGGACACAAGTCATCAAAATCCTACTCTAGAATATAGCATAGGGCTAGAAGGACTGGTAACTTAATGGAAAACTTGTCATTTCACTAAGTACTCTGAGAGTTACCTAGATTTTATTTAATTTTTTAACAGAATTCCAGGAATTGTGCAGAATCCTATCTGGTTACAGAGAGTAAGTGGAAGAGACGTTTGGAAATGACTGGGATAGTTTAAATTGGTGAATAAATGGGACAATGATGGGTGTTGGTGGGGGGAGACTGTCATTTCACCAGTGAAGTTGGAGATGCTAAGTGATCTGTGGGTCTTAAAAGTTCACATGATCAAGCATATTCTTTCCCCAGATATCAGCATCGTCCCATTGAGAAACTGCTCTAGAGGATCCTGGAAAATCTCAGATACTCATTTTTGTGAGGCATCCTTTTGAGACCTGCACATCCTGTGTCCATAGAAAATGGGAAACTACCCTCATCCTCATTAACTTTGGATACTTGGTCCAGGACCATGTTCCTAAGTTCATGCCAAACCTGATTTCTCCTCACTTCCTTGGCTGGGGAAGGAAGAATTCAGAAAATTCAACAACTAACTCATCATTAGTCAAGAATAAGGGGCTGTATTTTATTTTGAATGCCCTCTCTCTCCATTATAAATTCTAGTAGAGGCAATACTAAAATTGTAATTAATGAAGAGAATATTAATTCCAATGATATATTCTTTAATGAGTTCATGATTCATTAACTTGAAAAGAATCCATTTGTTTGCATAAAATAAATCTCAGTGATGGAACTTTATAATTATTTAGTATGAATAATGATAACACATTTAATAAAATTAGAGCACTTTTTGGTAAATTTTATAGATTAGGATCAATTAATAAAGGTTTTATGTGTTGTATGTGTAAATTACACTAGTATAATCATTTAAATGCTCTAATGTAGTTCAAATATAATGACCCCAGTTGTAGCACCTTATTCATACTCTTTTTTTAAATAATGTTTTTTATTTATTTATTTATTTTTGGCTGCACTGAGTCTTTGTTGCTTTCCAAAGGCTTTCTTTACTTGCAGGAAGCAGGGGCTACTCTTTGTTGTGGTGTACAAGCTTCTCAATGCAGTTGCTTCTCTTATTGCTGCACCCAGACTTTAGGTCCTCGGGCTTCAATAGCTGTGATGTACCAGCTTAGTTGCTTCACAGCACATGGAATTTTTCTAGATCAAGGATAAAGCTCACCTTCCCTGCATTGGCAGGCATATTCTCATCCACTGTGTTACCAGGGAAGTCCCCAACTATTACCCTTACCTTAAAAGTTTTCCAAGTCACCAAAATAAGCAAATAAAGTTAAAGTTGTATTTCTACTATCAACTCTGCTTCTTTGATAACAGATATATCAGACATAGATAGAGAGTAGCTTTATTTTACCTAGGTTGATATAATATTCTCTAACAACCACTGTTATGCTAAAATCTGTATCCTGCTCTTGAGAAACAAATACTACACTGACAGTTTTGTAGAAAGAGTGTGTTACCATTGTAATTTTTGCCTCCTAGAAATCAGCAGCTAGATAAAGGAAAAAGAGAACAACTAGTCCAAGACAATTTTTAGCTCTTAGAAACATCATTTGGCCCTTTTTTTCTAGTATAGAAGAAAGGATTTCCTTTTTAAATAACTGAAAACCAGCTGCATGTAAGCCATAGGGATTTCAATTATCATATTCCAGAGGGGACAAATTGTTTTGGATAAACAGAGCATTTAAGATGAGGCTTTAAGAACAAACTGTTGTCTGTTAATGGTGGAAAGAGGGAGACTATTTTATATCAAGCAAAAACTGAGGCCCAGATCCATGGAGCAGGATGCCCCCATCAGTGATAGGACACAGACTGGAACCCAGATGTCCTTCCTGAATCTCTGCCCAATGTGCCATCACTAAAATGCTAGAATGTTCCTTCTGGGAAAATGAGGGGGAAAAGAGAAATCCACAAGGAGAGAAGAAAACCTTTGGTGCCACAGTGGATGCATTGATAAAAAAAAAAAAAAAAAAAAGTCTTGGAAAAGTGCCATGATTTTTTCCAAAAAGTCTGGCTTCTACCTCCCCTCAGAAGGAAAGGGATTGCCTTCTGGTTATATTGTCCTCTGGGATTGTTCTCAGTTAATATCCTGTAGACCATAGCCAACTCAGCGTGTATTCAACTGTAACAGTGTGCAAACCCCTCAAAAGTTCATCTGTGGAGACTCCTGAGAATGGGGCCTTTTTGCAATGGGGTGAGCCACTTGTTGATGTGGAAAAAGGAAGTACAGACTTGGAAACGGACTAGGAATTGAAGTGGTCACAGAAAAGCTAAATGAATGACACATACCCTCTAAAAATATACCTTATTGAGTCTACCCTATTTGAATTTCCCCATAATAACCATACTTACTAATCGATTTCAAATATTTGCATTATCCAGCATTGTATAGACTTAGCTTTAGGTCTGGCATAGATGTGGCAAATGAATTGAGTCAGATACAGAAAATCATTTCATGTGGCAGTTTATAGAAGGAACTAAATTCATCTTTCCTTTCATAATAAATGAACATAGTAAGTTTTTCTTCCTATCTTTTCCAGGTGTCATCAATTCTATTAATTTATATATATATATACTATACATACTACTATATATATATCTTATATATATATATATATATCTTCTATATACATATATATCTACTATATATACACATTTTTTTCAAGTTATGATTTTCCCAGTAGTCATGAATGACTGTGAGTTCAACCGTAAAAAAGACTGAGCCTTGCTTATGTTGTCCTCTGATGCTTTTGAACTGTGGTGCTGGAGAAGACTCTTGAGAGTCCCTTGGACAGCACAGAGATTAAACCAGTCAGTCCTAAAGGAAATCAACCCTGAATACTTATTGGAAGGACCAATGCTGAAATTGAAACTCCAGTACTTTGGCCACAGGATGTGAAGAGCCAATGGAAAAACAGATCCAGGGGAATGCCCCATCAGTGATAGGACACAGACTGGAACCCAGATGTCCTTCCTGAATCTCTGCCCAATGTGCCATCACTAAAATGCTAGAATGTTCCTTCTGGGAAAATGAGGGGGAAAAGAGAAATCCACAAGGAGAGAAGAAAACCTTTGGTGCCACAGTGGATGCATTGATAAAAAAAAAAAAAAAAAAAAGTCTTGGAAAAGTGCCATGATTTTTTCCAAAAAGTCTGGCTTCTACCTCCCCTCAGAAGGAAAGGGATTGCCTTCTGGTTATATTGTCCTCTGGGATTGTTCTCAGTTAATATCCTGTAGACCATAGCCAACTCAGCGTGTATTCAACTGTAACAGTGTGCAAACCCCTCAAAAGTTCATCTGTGGAGACTCCTGAGAATGGGGCCTTTTTGCAATGGGGTGAGCCACTTGTTGATGTGGAAAAAGGAAGTACAGACTTGGAAACGGACTAGGAATTGAAGTGGTCACAGAAAAGCTAAATGAATGACACATACCCTCTAAAAATATACCTTATTGAGTCTACCCTATTTGAATTTCCCCATAATAACCATACTTACTAATCGATTTCAAATATTTGCATTATCCAGCATTGTATAGACTTAGCTTTAGGTCTGGCATAGATGTGGCAAATGAATTGAGTCAGATACAGAAAATCATTTCATGTGGCAGTTTATAGAAGGAACTAAATTCATCTTTCCTTTCATAATAAATGAACATAGTAAGTTTTTCTTCCTATCTTTTCCAGGTGTCATCAATTCTATTAATTTATATATATATATACTATACATACTACTATATATATATCTTATATATATATATATATATCTTCTATATACATATATATCTACTATATATACACATTTTTTTCAAGTTATGATTTTCCCAGTAGTCATGAATGACTGTGAGTTCAACCGTAAAAAAGACTGAGCCTTGCTTATGTTGTCCTCTGATGCTTTTGAACTGTGGTGCTGGAGAAGACTCTTGAGAGTCCCTTGGACAGCACAGAGATTAAACCAGTCAGTCCTAAAGGAAATCAACCCTGAATACTTATTGGAAGGACCAATGCTGAAATTGAAACTCCAGTACTTTGGCCACAGGATGTGAAGAGCCAACTCATTGGAAAAAAGACTCTGATGTTGGGAAAGATGAAGGCCAAAAGGAAAAGAAGACAGCAGAGGATGAAATGGTTAGATAGCATCACTGACTTGATGGACATGAATTTGAGCAAACTCCAGGAGACAGTGAAGAACAGGAAAACCTGGAGTGCCACAGTCCATGTGGTTGCAAAGATTTAGCCAATTAACAAGAACAACACATACCTGCTTGATTAGTTAGTTAATTAGTTTATTCATTCATCTATTCATTTAACAAACATTGATGGAGAACATTCCACGGGAAAAACTTGGATGGAAACAAACATGAAGGAGACACAATGACCATGCCTTTAAGAAGCTGACAGCTAGGCAAAACCAGCCAATAACAATGCTAAAATGGTAAGTGCAGGGTGAATGGCATAGAGATGCATGGGAGAGAAAGGTCAGCCTAGTTTAGGCAAGCCATGGAGTTTTGTCAGAAAAGAGGTTAGGGTTAGATATCTGAACAGCAAAGCAGAAGAAAGAGCAATTAAGCTAAAGGCATTTGGGGAAGAACACTAGATTACAATTTCTGAGGACGTACTATGGCCAGGTTCTAGGCACTTTCATGTATTAACGCCTTTGATTTTTACAGCAACCCCATGAGGAGGATGCTTATCTGTATAGGATCGGAAAATTGAGGTCCAGAAAGGCCAGGCCACTCTTTCAAGATTTCAGGTGTGGTAAACACACAGCTGAGAGTCCAGTCTAAGCTATGTGTCCTCTCTGTCAACAACACAGGGTCCTAATGAAGTATTTTGAGTCTAGATAGAAAAACAGTTGGGTGTGGCTGAAGCACAGGCTGTGTGAAGAAGTATGGGAGGGATGAGAAACAGCAAGGGAGTTCTGGGGACTTTCACAGCTTCCAGGTCTCAACTACTGCACAGTGAAACCAGGCAGAACAGACAAACAGCCATTGCTTGGTGACAGGCTAACGTGAAGTCCAGGAAAAAAAAAAAAAAAAAGCAGGCATCAGGAAATATTAATCAGTAGCCATAACATTGATATAATAACAATCATTTGTTATTAGATTGTTAAGGATTTGTTAAGGATTGTTGAACAATCCTTAACTACCTTAACTACTTTAAGGTAACAATCCTTAACTACTTTAGTGCTATAGCACTGGTTCTCTGTGACATTTTTATTCTACAGTCATCCCCCTTCAAGAGCTAGATGACATGCATTTATTTTCAGTACAGACTTGTACAGGGAATGTTGTGACACTGTTTAACATACCAGGAGATATTCTGAGGTGTGACAGTCTCCCGGATGAATGTTGCAAGTATTTTATTGCTTCATTTCTCATGGTGTAACACGTATGCCCACGGACTCCTTTTCCTGTTGGCATGTCTCTTTCTGAGTCACAAAAACAGCAGAGTCAGCTAGTGGAGCACTTGAACTTGGTCAGTGTCTGGCATCAGAAAACCCTCACACAATTTGATTCCCATCATTATGCCCCTTTGGAAACTGTGAGTGTGACCCCAGCAGGTTTTAAGGGCTCTGAAGCTAATGGCTGGTTTCTGGGCTTAAGATATAAATATGTCCTGAATGTTTCAAGTGGAAAGTAACAAAAAGATGTCAGCCAACCTGGGATTTTTTCCAGTGGACTCCAAATTCAAAATGTCTCCTGGGGCCCCAGGACCAACAGCCTCACACTATCACCATAGAGACCCTGATAATGAAGTTAGCTCATGTGAATCTGAGCACAAGATGTTTGCTTTTATTCCACGTCTTCTGGTAGACTGATGACCTTTTTCAAGATTTCAGGTGTGGTAAACACACAGCTGAGAGTCCAGTCTAAGCTATGTGTCCTCTCTGTCAACAACACAGGGTCCTAATGAAGTATTTTGAGTCTAGATAGAAAAACAGTTGGGTGTGGCTGAAGCACAGGCTGTGTGAAGAAGTATGGGAGGGATGAGAAACAGCAAGGGAGTTCTGGGGACTTTCACAGCTTCCAGGTCTCAACTACTGCACAGTGAAACCAGGCAGAACAGACAAACAGCCATTGCTTGGTGACAGGCTAACGTGAAGTCCAGGAAAAAAAAAAAAAAAAAAGCAGGCATCAGGAAATATTAATCAGTAGCCATAACATTGATATAATAACAATCATTTGTTATTAGATTTTTAAGGATTTGTTAAGGCTTGTTGAACAATCCTTAACTACCTTAACTACTTTAAGGTAACAATCCTTAACTACTTTAGTGCTATAGCACTGGTTCTCTGTGACATTTTTATTCTACAGTCATCCCCCTTCAAGAGCTAGATGACATGCATTTATTTTCAGTACAGACTTGTACAGGGAATGTTGTGACACTGTTTAACATACCAGGAGATATTCTGAGGTGTGACAGTCTCCCGGATGAATGTTGCAAGTATTTTATTGCTTCATTTCTCATGGTGTAACACGTATGCCCACGGACTCCTTTTCCTGTTGGCATGTCTCTTTCTGAGTCACAAAAACAGCAGAGTCAGCTAGTGGAGCACTTGAACTTGGTCAGTGTCTGGCATCAGAAAACCCTCACACAATTTGATTCCCATCATTATGCCCCTTTGGAAACTGTGAGTGTGACCCCAGCAGGTTTTAAGGGCTCTGAAGCTAATGGCTGGTTTCTGGGCTTAAGATATAAATATGTCCTGAATGTTTCAAGTGGAAAGTAACAAAAAGATGTCAGCCAACCTGGGATTTTTTCCAGTGGACTCCAAATTCAAAATGTCTCCTGGGGCCCCAGGACCAACAGCCTCACACTATCACCATAGAGACCCTGATAATGAAGTTAGCTCATGTGAATCTGAGCACAAGATGTTTGCTTTTATTCCACGTCTTCTGGTAGACTGATGCATTTTTCCTCCTTTGTTTCCTTCCATTCTGGGTAGAGCTGGGTCTAGGGGCTAAAATATATAGAATACAAAAACTTACAAGATGGAGAGTTATTTTTTTCTAGTCTCTAAAAATGGATTCTTCTTTGTAGACTAGCTATGAGGAGGAGGAGGAGAGGGAGGTGCAAGAGTTATAGGACGGAAGAAAGAGGTGGGCAGGGAGAGAGGAGGGGACAAGAGAGGGCAAGCAGAGAGAAAAGGAGGAAAGGAAAACAGTGTTCCTATTGGGGTAGTAAAACTGTCGCAGTGTCTGTCACCCTAACGTCCAAGGGTGATCACCAACCAAGGTATGTGCCTGGTCCCTTGGTCTATGGACCCTGGTGCAGCCCAGGGAAGGCACAGCCAAGCTCTCAGAGAATATTAGAACATACTTGTCAACGTCTCTATCACCCAGGCCTAAGCTATTTCTTACCTTGTTTTCATCTTTAGTGTTTATAGTAGGAAGTGCATTTGAGTTGATGACTTGAGGGAAATGGAAATGTTTTCCATGCATTCTTACTTCTAATGGACACCGAAGAGTTGTGTACATTCCATACCTGTTGAAAATCACAAAGAATGGGAGACTGTATAAGAAACAAACCATGATGCTACCTCCTCCTAAAAGATACCTTCAATGATTTCCCATATTTGCTTTACCATTTTTACCTACCATCTAAAGCATTTATATTGTTGGCAACCATAACTTACATGCTTTATCTCACTTAGTTTAATCTTCAAAACAACCTTGTGAGAAAAGCATAAATATTCCCTAACTTGCATCTTAGGGAATGTAATAAGGGCAAGGTCACACACATAGTTAATGTACCAACCTCAAATTTACTCTCAGTTTCCAAAATCTATACTTTAAGACACTCAATTACAAGAACTTTCTACAAAAGGCACCATGTCACTCTCTTGAGTGTTTATCATGTTCTGCTTTGTACACTTTTTAAAACTGTTGTTTAAAATACTGTCATGAAAGATAATTCTGATGTGGAATTAAATCTAAAAATCTCTGTTAGAGACCCCATTTCTGCAGCTTAGCAGACACAAACTTAGAAAAATGCCCATAAACCCTTACAGTCTCTGTTATTTCCTCCATAAATATAATGTCCTCGTTAGGTAGTTGGGACAAGCAAATTGGTACTCAATATGTCTGCATGATAGGGATATGTTTTAGGCTCTTGTCTGGTCTCCTCATTACCTAGTACATTATAAAGTAACAGAAGTTACAGAAAAAAAAAAAAAAAGAAAGGAAGCCTTTGCAATGAATTGAATTCTTAACACCTGAAAATAGACAACTTTTCTATTGTTAAATGTCATTTCAGTGTGTTCTGGACTGAGCATATATTTGATGGCCTCCAATATCCTTAGTCATTTATTTGCTTAAAAAAATTTAAATTTTATTTTTTTAATAAATTTTTCTTTCATTATTTTATTTTGTTTCTATTTATTTATTTGTTTATTTTTATTTTGGTTGCTCTGGGTCTTAATTGTGGCCTGTGAGCATCTCTAGCTGTAATGTGTAGGCTTAGTTGCCTTGCAGCATGTGAGATCCTAGTTGCCTAACCAGGGATCAAGCCTGTGTCCCCTGCATTGGAAGGTGGATTCTCAACAACTGGGACACCAGGGAAATTCCTTGAGTTTTAAGAGGGACTCTTTACTAGAAATTAACTCTTCATTAGAAATTAAGTGAGTCTACTCTTTATTAGAAATTAGCTAGTTATCCCCAGTATGGTAGCAAAATATGGACCACACTGCACAATCCACTTTATTTTTAGCTGACCAATGGCCAGTGCCCGATTCTGCTTTGTGAAAGTTGACCATCAAGAGTAGAAGGAATCTAGACAGATTACAGCCAGTACTCTGCCGAGGGATCTTGTGAGCTGATTAACCCTAGGGAATCTGATTTTTCTCATTTGTAAAATGAGGTTTGGTAGAGAAAACTTCTAGGCTTCCTCTTAGCTTCCACATTCTATGAAACCTATTCTTTCACCCACAATGATGGTGTGGTCTAGTAATAAGACAAAGGGCTTGTACTATTGGCCAGCAGAATCTTGTGACAATACTTCCTCATGTACTTTGGACTCCAAACAGCTGTCTATCCCAGACCATAGTTTGAAGTGAAATTTAATGTTCTCCTCAAGATAGGGGTTCTAAGACAGGGAGGAAAACTAAAGTTCTATTGCCTTTCCTTTGGTTCTGATTGAATAGTTCATCCACTTTATGTGTTATTTATTTCAATTTTTTTTTTAAATGTCAATTTCCTTATCCAAAGAGGTCTGCTTTCTTGGTACCCAATTTGGCGACTTTTCCTCCCCTTTTCATTTGTTTGAGCTGTGGCCCATTTGCAATGAATTGAATTCTTAACACCTGAAAATAGACAACTTTTCTATTGTTAAATGTCATTTCAGTGTGTTCTGGACTGAGCATATATTTGATGGCCTCCAATATCCTTAGTCATTTATTTGCTTAAAAAAATTTAAATTTTATTTTTTTAATAAATTTTTCTTTCATTATTTTATTTTGTTTCTATTTATTTATTTGTTTATTTTTATTTTGGTTGCTCTGGGTCTTAATTGTGGCCTGTGAGCATCTCTAGCTGTAATGTGTAGGCTTAGTTGCCTTGCAGCATGTGAGATCCTAGTTGCCTAACCAGGGATCAAGCCTGTGTCCCCTGCATTGGAAGGTGGATTCTCAACAACTGGGACACCAGGGAAATTCCTTGAGTTTTAAGAGGGACTCTTTACTAGAAATTAACTCTTCATTAGAAATTAAGTGAGTCTACTTTTTATTAGAAATTAGCTAGTTATCCCCAGTATGGTAGCAAAATATGGACCACACTGCACAATCCACTTTATTTTTAGCTGACCAATGGCCAGTGCCCGATTCTGCTTTGTGAAAGTTGACCATCAAGAGTAGAAGGAATCTAGACAGATTACAGCCAGTACTCTGCCGAGGGATCTTGTGAGCTGATTAACCCTAGGGAATCTGATTTTTCTCATTTGTAAAATGAGGTTTGGTAGAGAAAACTTCTAGGCTTCCTCTTAGCTTCCACATTCTATGAAACCTATTCTTTCACCCACAATGATGGTGTGGTCTAGTAATAAGACAAAGGGCTTGTACTATTGGCCAGCAGAATCTTGTGACAATACTTCCTCATGTACTTTGGACTCCAAACAGCTGTCTATCCCAGACCATAGTTTGAAGTGAAATTTAATGTTCTCCTCAAGATAGGGGTTCTAAGACAGGGAGGAAAACTAAAGTTCTATTGCCTTTCCTTTGGTTCTGATTGAATAGTTCATCCACT
The DNA here is from genome assembly GCA_022376925.1 of Tragulus kanchil. Taxonomy (NCBI): domain Eukaryota; kingdom Metazoa; phylum Chordata; class Mammalia; order Artiodactyla; family Tragulidae; genus Tragulus; species Tragulus kanchil. Next base: position 7,644,917 of record JAIOJX010000026.1, on the reverse strand, counting down.
TTATGTGTTATTTATTTCAATTTTTTTTTTAAATGTCAATTTCCTTATCCAAAGAGGTCTGCTTTCTTGGTACCCAATTTGGCGACTTTTCCTCCCCTTTTCATTTGTTTGAGCTGTGCCCAGATTCAAACACAGGACATACTCAATAGCTAAATTAATCACTCAAACCGTTTTTATTTTTATTTTAACTGATTAACTTAGACTGGTCACATTACACACAGTATTACCCGTTGCCATTGAATTCTATGTTCCCTTCAGCAGCATGCTTTGTACTTGGCATATCACCTCCACTAAACCTCATGCCTCTTGAGGGAAGGAGTCTCTACTGTAAACACCCACATGGGACCCTGATGTAGGGTTCACCTTTGACTGAAGTTAAACAGAAAGGAGCATCTCCAGATGGTGGCCAGGAATTCCCTAAGTGTGCAGGTCCTCAGAGCTCCCAGAAGCCTTCCCCAGCTTGGATTTGTGCTCTATTGGATGATCTTAGGGTCTCTGAGAGCCTCTTTGGACTTCCTCAGAGGTATTCTGTATGTCTGAGATACACACACACACACACACACACACACACACAGAGAGAGAGAGAAAGAAAAAGAAAGAGAGAGTGAGAAAGGATGCCTGGCAAAGAACTCCTCAAATCCTCCTAATTTATTAAGTTATAAAAACACACACAAAAAAGTCTTTTGTTCTAACATTTGGTGTTTGACCTGGTTTCTGACACAGACCTCCTAAATCCCTTGGAATTTCCTGGGTGATAGGAGTGTCTTCTGTTCTAATGAGGTGACTCTTAATTGGCTTCTTGATGGTTGCAGGATGGAAGCTGGTGACCAGAAAGAACAAGTTCTTAACTTGGAACTTTTCACCTCTTAATGAGGTGAAAGGCATGGTCTAGTAATAAGACAAAAGGGCTTGTACTATTGGCCAGCAGAATCTTGTGACAATACTTCCTCATGTACTTTGGACTCCAAACAGCTGTCTATCCCAGACCATAGTTTGAAGTGAAATTTAATGTTCTCCTCAAGATAGGGGTTCTAAGACAGGGAGGAAAACTAAAGTTCTATTGCCTTTCCTTTGGTTCTGATTGAATAGTTCATCCACTTTATGTGTTATTTATTTCAATTTTTTTTTTAAATGTCAATTTCCTTATCCAAAGAGGTCTGCTTTCTTGGTACCCAATTTGGCGACTTTTCCTCCCCTTTTCATTTGTTTGAGCTGTGCCCAGATTCAAACACAGGACATACTCAATAGCTAAATTAATCACTCAAACCGTTTTTATTTTTATTTTAACTGATTAACTTAGACTGGTCACATTACACACAGTATTACCCGTTGCCATTGAATTCTATGTTCCCTTCAGCAGCATGCTTTGTACTTGGCATATCACCTCCACTAAACCTCATGCCTCTTGAGGGAAGGAGTCTCTACTGTAAACACCCACATGGGACCCTGATGTAGGGTTCACCTTTGACTGAAGTTAAACAGAAAGGAGCATCTCCAGATGGTGGCCAGGAATTCCCTAAGTGTGCAGGTCCTCAGAGCTCCCAGAAGCCTTCCCCAGCTTGGATTTGTGCTCTATTGGATGATCTTAGGGTCTCTGAGAGCCTCTTTGGACTTCCTCAGAGGTATTCTGTATGTCTGAGATACACACACACACACACACACACACAGAGAGAGAGAGAAAGAAAAAGAAAGAGAGAGTGAGAAAGGATGCCTGGCAAAGAACTCCTCAAATCCTCCTAATTTATTAAGTTATAAAAACACACACAAAAAAGTCTTTTGTTCTAACATTTGGTGTTTGACCTGGTTTCTGACACAGACCTCCTAAATCCCTTGGAATTTCCTGGGTGATAGGAGTGTCTTCTGTTCTAATGAGGTGACTCTTAATTGGCTTCTTGATGGTTGCAGGATGGAAGCTGGTGACCAGAAAGAACAAGTTAACGATTAGAAGCTTGGAACTTTTCACCTCATTTCCCACCCACTAGGAAGAGAGCTGGAGACTGAGTTAATGACTGTGGATGCTTATGTGATAAAGCCTCCATAAAAATTCCCAGTGTATAGCATTTGAAGAGCTTCCAGGTTGGTGATCAAGTGAAGGTGCAGGGAGAGGGGCACGCAAAGATGGCATGGCAGCTCCATGCCCCTTCTGGTGTACCCTACCCTGTGTATCTCTTCATCCAGGTGTTCATATGTGTCTCTAATACATCCTTTATAAACAACTGGTAAAAGTAAGTGTTTCCCTGATTTCTATGAGCCGTTCTATCAAACTATTAAGTCTAAGGAAGGGGTGATGGGAAATCTAATTTATAGCCAGTAGTCAGAAGTGCATGTGACAACCTGGGACTTGCTTGGTGACTGAATGGGTGCAGTCTTATAGGACTGAATTCTTAGTTTATGGAATCTGACTTTAACTCCAAGTAAGTAAGTTAGAATTGAACTAAATTATAGGACACTTAGATGATATCGCTGAGATTGCTTGGTGTAGTGGGGGTGAAAAATCACAAAAAATTCCAAACAACTGGTGTCAAGAGTATTTTATGTGTGAGTAAAGGGAAACATGGGTGTGTTTTTCCTGCACACCAACTGTCTCCCTTTTTCCAGTTCTTGGTCCGAGAATGTGTACCTGCATGCTCAGTCACTCAGTCACATCTAACTCTTTGTGACTCCATGGACTATAACCCATCAGGCTCCTATGTCCATGGAATTGTCCAGGAAAGAATACAGGGTGGATTGCCATTCCAATACCAGAGTGGATTGCCATTTCCTCCTCCAGACTATGTACATAGAAGATGCTCACTGCAGTACTGATGAAGTCAATAAGCCAATTAATCTGTCCCAAGTTGTAATACAGTTCCTCTTGCCCACTTCATAGAAGGTCTCAGCATTTTCACAAACGTAATTCTCAATGTGCCTGTGAGAAACGCTCCAAATCTGAAGAAAGTGAAAGCAGTGCTGGGAAACAGTCTCCTGCCAATTTTTCTGTCCACCAGTATCGCCTTATGAATTTCTGATCATTTTACCTTGAAGCTGGTGACCAGAAAGAACAAGTTAACGATTAGAAGCTTGGAACTTTTCACCTCATTTCCCACCCACTAGGAAGAGAGCTGGAGACTGAGTTAATGACTGTGGATGCTTATGTGATAAAGCCTCCATAAAAATTCCCAGTGTATAGCATTTGAAGAGCTTCCAGGTTGGTGATCAAGTGAAGGTGCAGGGAGAGGGGCACGCAAAGATGGCATGGCAGCTCCATGCCCCTTCTGGTGTACCCTACCCTGTGTATCTCTTCATCCAGGTGTTCATATGTGTCTCTAATACATCCTTTATAAACAACTGGTAAAAGTAAGTGTTTCCCTGATTTCTATGAGCCGTTCTATCAAACTATTAAGTCTAAGGAAGGGGTGATGGGAAATCTAATTTATAGCCAGTAGTCAGAAGTGCATGTGACAACCTGGGACTTGCTTGGTGACTGAATGGGTGCAGTCTTATAGGACTGAATTCTTAGTTTATGGAATCTGACTTTAACTCCAAGTAAGTAAGTTAGAATTGAACTAAATTATAGGACACTTAGATGATATCGCTGAGATTGCTTGGTGTAGTGGGGGTGAAAAATCACAAAAAATTCCAAACAACTGGTGTCAAGAGTATTTTATGTGTGAGTAAAGGGAAACATGGGTGTGTTTTCCTGCACACCAACTGTCTCCCTTTTTCCAGTTCTTGGTCCGAGAATGTGTACCTGCATGCTCAGTCACTCAGTCACATCTAACTCTTTGTGACTCCATGGACTATAACCCATCAGGCTCCTATGTCCATGGAATTGTCCAGGAAAGAATACAGGGTGGATTGCCATTCCAATACCAGAGTGGATTGCCATTTCCTCCTCCAGACTATGTACATAGAAGATGCTCACTGCAGTACTGATGAAGTCAATAAGCCAATTAATCTGTCCCAAGTTGTAATACAGTTCCTCTTGCCCACTTCATAGAAGGTCTCAGCATTTTCACAAACGTAATTCTCAATGTGCCTGTGAGAAACGCTCCAAATCTGAAGAAAGTGAAAGCAGTGCTGGGAAACAGTCTCCTGCCAATTTTTCTGTCCACCAGTATCGCCTTATGAATTTCTGATCATTTTACCTTGGCCTCCAACACTAATTTTCATCCTCCTGCCTAGACTGAACCCTGAATTCTTACATTGCTAAGCCCGAGCTAAGACTTAACCATAGGGCCTCTTGGTGACCACGGCCAGCGAACATGAACTCATGGCCTGTGGGGCCAGCCTGGCCCAGAGAGAAGGTTTGTGGATTCTACTGTAAAGTTTTTTTTTTTCCCTTGCAAACTTAAATTTAGTTGCAACATTAAAAATTTTCATATAAAAATATTTTTTTCTGTCAAATTCTGTCAAAGAATTTGACCACACTGGGTCCTACTGTTCTTTAATGACTACTGCAAAACTGAGTGAAACCGATTGAGTCAGATATTTAACTCCTGGGTTCTCCTGATTGGTAAACAGCAACTGGTCAAAACTTTCAGGGAGATGGGAGTTACTCTTTCCAACTTCTCAATATGTCTCCAATCAACATCTGGCACTATGTTAGTGTTTACTGAATAAATACCTACTGGCATGCTAACGATTTCTGTTAACAGGTTGACAAGGCTGTACCAAGCTCTCCATCATTTCAGGTATTTTGACCAAAGGTTCACCACCAGAAGATCCTAGAGGCAGAATTCTAGTACCCCCAGTATCAGCACTGGTAGACTTCAATGCTCTGATCCAATGGAGATCAAGCTTTGGGTAGCATCCTTATAGGCACTGCTAGATTCATATACACTTCTTGGGGAGTGTCTTTAAAATATACTTTAATTCTACCAAAAGAGCTCAACTCTGAAATCTGTTATTCTAACAAACAAGTCACAGATATAAATAAAGCTCTGAGGGGAATTCCCTGTTGGTCCAACGGTTAGGACTTCAACTGTATGGGAAGTGACTTCTAACCCTGGTCGGAGAACTATGCTGAGTACTGTGGCCAAAAAAAATACATAAATAGATAAATTAATAATAAATTCAAAAAATTAAAAATCTCTGACATTCAATATGTTTATTAACTAAATCTCTGATGCTGGTCTGACAGAAGCACTTAGAATAGTCACTTCTGGAGTGTGACCTTTTTAGTATTATATTGGCCTATATCTTCATTGTATGAATTACTTACAGTTCACCTAGCCTGCTACATTTTGTCTGTAATTTAATGTTACCATACACATCTTATCATATTGTCTAGGCTAGCAATTCTTTATCCTGGCTGCACATTCAAATCATCTAGAGAACTCTTTAAAAAATTCCAATGCCGAATATCACCCCTGAGATTCTGATTTAATGGTCAGATAGAGCTTAGGCATCAGTATATCTTTAAAGGCCTTCAGGTGATTTTCAAAGACCAGGATCGACAATTAGCTTCTGCTAAAGTGTTTTTAAATGTATTACTGTCATGGCAACAATAGTTAGCTGGAGCTGAGGGGAGGTTCAATGGAGATGGCATTTTCTAGTGGCCTGGCAGGCACTAATCTGAGGGACCTTTGTCACATGGCTGATTCTCTGGCAGCGCTGCACACTCAGTCGAACCTTTATTTGCTACCTAGTCCTCAGTATGATACAAAGTAAGTAAAGAGGAATCAAAATCAATGAGAAAATTATACTTCTATGCAAAAAAAGAGCAGAATTTTTTTTTCTTTACTCAGAGGAATTTGCTTAAAAGATTCCATGCCTGAAAAAGATCTGAGAGCTGCCAGGACAGCACCAAAGAAGATTTTTAATTTTTGTAAGTCCTTACACCTTCTCCCCAGGAAGCTATCCCTAGCTAAATGGAAGAGCTGTAGCATTGATGGTTACGTACCTGTCATTAACTAAGGAACAGGGTGATATACCCAACACATGCTATGATTGGCCTGAATGTGGTTTTGAACAAGAAAAATTTCATTAGTAAAGACTATTTATTGCGTATTTATTTTACTTCTCTCTACTAACTACTTATTATATTTTTTTATTCATTTCCACCCAATTTAAGCAAAAGTCAATGAAAATAAGTTTCTCAATATTAATTATTTTGTGACCATTTATACTACTATGCACGATTTCTGCTTATTCCAGATATTTGCTTATTTTCTTTTTCCCCTTTTGATCAATATGTTTATTAACTAAATCTCTGATGCTGGTCTGACAGAAGCACTTAGAATAGTCACTTCTGGAGTGTGACCTTTTTAGTATTATATTGGCCTATATCTTCATTGTATGAATTACTTACAGTTCACCTAGCCTGCTACATTTTGTCTGTAATTTAATGTTACCATACACATCTTATCATATTGTCTAGGCTAGCAATTCTTTATCCTGGCTGCACATTCAAATCATCTAGAGAACTCTTTAAAAAATTCCAATGCCGAATATCACCCCTGAGATTCTGATTTAATGGTCAGATAGAGCTTAGGCATCAGTATATCTTTAAAGGCCTTCAGGTGATTTTCAAAGACCAGGATCGACAATTAGCTTCTGCTAAAGTGTTTTTAAATGTATTACTGTCATGGCAACAATAGTTAGCTGGAGCTGAGGGGAGGTTCAATGGAGATGGCATTTTCTAGTGGCCTGGCAGGCACTAATCTGAGGGACCTTTGTCACATGGCTGATTCTCTGGCAGCGCTGCACACTCAGTCGAACCTTTATTTGCTACCTAGTCCTCAGTATGATACAAAGTAAGTAAAGAGGAATCAAAATCAATGAGAAAATTATACTTCTATGCAAAAAAAGAGCAGAATTTTTTTTTCTTTACTCAGAGGAATTTGCTTAAAAGATTCCATGCCTGAAAAAGATCTGAGAGCTGCCAGGACAGCACCAAAGAAGATTTTTAATTTTTGTAAGTCCTTACACCTTCTCCCCAGGAAGCTATCCCTAGCTAAATGGAAGAGCTGTAGCATTGATGGTTACGTACCTGTCATTAACTAAGGAACAGGGTGATATACCCAACACATGCTATGATTGGCCTGAATGTGGTTTTGAACAAGAAAAATTTCATTAGTAAAGACTATTTATTGCGTATTTATTTTACTTCTCTCTACTAACTACTTATTATATTTTTTTATTCATTTCCACCCAATTTAAGCAAAAGTCAATGAAAATAAGTTTCTCAATATTAATTATTTTGTGACCATTTATACTACTATGCACGATTTCTGCTTATTCCAGATATTTGCTTATTTTCTTTTTCCCCTTTTTGACTGTCCTACTCTCAAGTTTTTCTCCCTTGTAACTCAGTTTGTATCAGCTGTTAACGAGAATAAGAGTTTTCTAACTTTCCCTCATTAGGGATGAGGGTTAGAGAGAAACATTTAGAATTCCTTGGGTAAGGGCTGGACTAGATTACAGGCAGGAATGTTGTCATTGTTGTTTAGTCACTAAGCCATGTCTGACTCTTTGTAACTCCATAGACTATAGCTCTCCAGGTTCCTATGTCAAAGGGGTTTTTCCAGGCAAGAACAGTGGAGTGCATTGCCATTTCTTTCTCCAGGGGATCTTCCCGGTTCAGGGATCAAACCTGTGTCTCCAGTATTAGCAGACAGTTCTTTACCAGTGAACCACCAAAGAATCCCACAGACATGAGCACTGGGATGAAATTCCTAGAGATTCTGCTATCCAGCATCAATCTCATCCCCTCATGCCTCCCCCCACTAGCCACCTCAATCTCATTTCCCGCCCCACCTGCACACACAAAAATTGAAAAGCACTGACCACAAACCGAGGGCTTTAATTATTAAAACATCATAGCAATTTCTATGTTGATCCTCAGATCATTTCATGTTGTACTCCAATCCCATCTGTTCATAATCAGCTGTGTCTCTGTCGTTCTCTCTTTCAGTCCTGTTTCCCAGCTTTGATTGCATGTTGAATCACCTCAGGAGTTTTAAAAAATGCCCAGTGCCTGAGGTGCACCTCAGACCAATTAAATCAAAATCTCTGGAGGTAGGACCTAATAATATTTAACACACCCCAGATGATTCCAGTGGCTCAGAAACACTGCTCTAAATTTATGAACAAAGAGCTGCTTCTAACCGAATTCCTATAAGAAGTTCAAAATCCAGTGGTTCTTAGACTATTGTGTAAAAGAGTCTCCCTAGGATACGGTTCCAAATTAAGTAAATAAAAAAACAAATTCTGGAATAGAATGCTAGATTTCTAATTAAAAAAAAGATATGCAACAAGAAACAAAGGTTTACTCTATGGCACAGGGAACTATCATCAGTATCTTATAGCAACCTATAAAGGAAAATAATCTCAAAAATATTCTCATTTTAGGCTTATTTTCTTTTTCCCCTTTTTGACTGTCCTACTCTCAAGTTTTTCTCCCTTGTAACTCAGTTTGTATCAGCTGTTAACGAGAATAAGAGTTTTCTAACTTTCCCTCATTAGGGATGAGGGTTAGAGAGAAACATTTAGAATTCCTTGGGTAAGGGCTGGACTAGATTACAGGCAGGAATGTTGTCATTGTTGTTTAGTCACTAAGCCATGTCTGACTCTTTGTAACTCCATAGACTATAGCTCTCCAGGTTCCTATGTCAAAGGGGTTTTTCCAGGCAAGAACAGTGGAGTGCATTGCCATTTCTTTCTCCAGGGGATCTTCCCGGTTCAGGGATCAAACCTGTGTCTCCAGTATTAGCAGACAGTTCTTTACCAGTGAACCACCAAAGAATCCCACAGACATGAGCACTGGGATGAAATTCCTAGAGATTCTGCTATCCAGCATCAATCTCATCCCCTCATGCCTCCCCCCACTAGCCACCTCAATCTCATTTCCCGCCCCACCTGCACACACAAAAATTGAAAAGCACTGACCACAAACCGAGGGCTTTAATTATTAAAACATCATAGCAATTTCTATGTTGATCCTCAGATCATTTCATGTTGTACTCCAATCCCATCTGTTCATAATCAGCTGTGTCTCTGTCGTTCTCTCTTTCAGTCCTGTTTCCCAGCTTTGATTGCATGTTGAATCACCTCAGGAGTTTTAAAAAATGCCCAGTGCCTGAGGTGCACCTCAGACCAATTAAATCAAAATCTCTGGAGGTAGGACCTAATAATATTTAACACACCCCAGATGATTCCAGTGGCTCAGAAACACTGCTCTAAATTTATGAACAAAGAGCTGCTTCTAACCGAATTCCTATAAGAAGTTCAAAATCCAGTGGTTCTTAGACTATTGTGTAAAAGAGTCTCCCTAGGATACGGTTCCAAATTAAGTAAATAAAAAAACAAATTCTGGAATAGAATGCTAGATTTCTAATTAAAAAAAAAAAAGATATGCAACAAGAAACAAAGGTTTACTCTATGGCACAGGGAACTATCATCAGTATCTTATAGCAACCTATAAAGGAAAATAATCTCAAAAATAATGTATGTGTGTATGTAGGAAGTGGCAACCCACTCCAGTATTCTTGCTTGAAGAGGAGCTTGGACGTCCTTGGGGTCTCAAAGAGTCGAACATGACTAAAGTGACTTAGCACATGTATAACTGAATCGCCTTGCTGTGCACCTGACACACTGTAGATTGACTATACTTCAATAAAATATATAAAGAAAAAAATTAAAATCCTGTCATATTTGAATCTCAGATGTACCAAGTATTTTTCAGTCCATCTGGGCTATCTGAAATTCAAACTTAACTGGGAGTTCTGCATTTTACCTGGTAACCTTACCCTAAGAGTTTATGACAATTCCAATTTCTGGGCTCCACTCTAATTCAGTAGATGAGGAGTGCAGCAAGTGGTCTATATTTTTAACAAATTTATCAGATGGTTTTGTTGCAGGGGAAGGGCCACATGTTTAGATGAGAAGTGCTCAAGCACAGGGAAAGGCCAAAGAATGACCATGCCCTAAGAGGACTTAACATATTTTACCTGGAATGACGTTGGAATATCCTACTTTGGGGGTCTTAAATAAAAATAGATACGATTTATTGATTAACAACTAGGGCCCAGGCCTTGCTAAGTGTTATCCATGCATTGTTCATCTATTATCCCAACAATTCAATGAATTGGTTACTATGTTACAGCTGAGGAGTCTAAGGCTGAAGAGAATATAAGATGTCCAAGAGCAAACAGCTAGTGACCAGCAAAACCACAGCCAAAACCCACAGGGCCCCTGTTTTTAATCTCCATCTGATATTGTCTCTGAACTATCTGGCCAAATAAACCTGAATTTTTATCATCCAGATGCCAAGAGGTATTTCACATTTATCCATCTATTCATTCAACAAATCTTTATTGAACTAAATTATAAATGAAGGATTGAGCTCAGCTCTGGAGATAAAGTTGTCAACAAGATAGCTGAGTCCTTGCCATTAGGAGCATGTGTTAGAATGAGAAGGAAAAGAAGTAAAGTGAATACAACAATTTCAAAATGTGATTATTGCTATGAAAGAAAAAAAGCTGAGATAGAAAGCAATAGATGAGTCTAACTGGGTGGTCTGAGATGGCATTTCAGTTGAGATTTAAAGGGCAAAAGGGCTGCAGCCACGCAGAGAAAATATCCAGGAAGAGACAGGGACACATGCAAAGACCCTGATGTGAGATAGAGTCATCAACAGAAACTGACTCCTACTTTTGGCCACATGGGGAAACTGATGTGGAAACTGGTTGGCCACGCATGGCCTTTTGGGAGGCTGGCTGTAGTTCTGGTTTGCACTGTGTGTTATGTCTCATTTTCTTCTTTGAGTGATCAGAATATTAAAACATAGACTTTCCATCTGAGGCATGACCACTGTGTTGTCATCCAGAGACTCATCTTCTTGATAAGCTCATTCAGGCGTTGCATGTGAACAAGGTAGAGCCTGGCCAGCACTGAAAAGGAAAATCAGATACAATTTGCAAGGTAAAAAACAGAGCTGAGCCATCAATTAAGAGAACACAGACCTGAAAATCTAAAGTTATGTGAGGAATTGGCTTCCCAGATGGCTCAGTGGTAAAGAATCCACCTGCCAATACAGGAGACATGAGTTTGATCCCTGGGTGGGGGAGATCCTCTGCAGAAGTAAATGGCAACCCACTCTAGTATTCTTGCCTAGGAAATCCCATGGACAGAGGAGCCTGGCAGGCTACAGCTCATGGAGGTTGCAAAGAATCAGACATGACTGAGCATGTATGCTTTCACTAGAAATATCTATTTATAAGGTACATTTAATAATACAATATACTATTGATTTTTATTTTTATAGTATGATTTTGTTCCTAAAAGAATCTTCACAAATAACAAGCATGATATTAGTGTGTAATAACTTACTATATAAGATTAAAAATCCAAAATATCTATCTTTTCAGGAAACTAGATTGATGATGAATATTAGACAATGCCCATAGCTAATTTGCTTATAGGTCTAACTCTTTGTATCCAATTTCACCATCCACTGGGAACACCAAACTGTAGTATCAAAGGACATGGGATAGAGCATGTTAAAAAAAAACAACAATTTCAAAATGTGATTATTGCTATGAAAGAAAAAAAGCTGAGATAGAAAGCAATAGATGAGTCTAACTGGGTGGTCTGAGATGGCATTTCAGTTGAGATTTAAAGGGCAAAAGGGCTGCAGCCACGCAGAGAAAATATCCAGGAAGAGACAGGGACACATGCAAAGACCCTGATGTGAGATAGAGTCATCAACAGAAACTGACTCCTACTTTTGGCCACATGGGGAAACTGATGTGGAAACTGGTTGGCCACGCATGGCCTTTTGGGAGGCTGGCTGTAGTTCTGGTTTGCACTGTGTGTTATGTCTCATTTTCTTCTTTGAGTGATCAGAATATTAAAACATAGACTTTCCATCTGAGGCATGACCACTGTGTTGTCATCCAGAGACTCATCTTCTTGATAAGCTCATTCAGGCGTTGCATGTGAACAAGGTAGAGCCTGGCCAGCACTGAAAAGGAAAATCAGATACAATTTGCAAGGTAAAAAACAGAGCTGAGCCATCAATTAAGAGAACACAGACCTGAAAATCTAAAGTTATGTGAGGAATTGGCTTCCCAGATGGCTCAGTGGTAAAGAATCCACCTGCCAATACAGGAGACATGAGTTTGATCCCTGGGTGGGGGAGATCCTCTGCAGAAGTAAATGGCAACCCACTCTAGTATTCTTGCCTAGGAAATCCCATGGACAGAGGAGCCTGGCAGGCTACAGCTCATGGAGGTTGCAAAGAATCAGACATGACTGAGCATGTATGCTTTCACTAGAAATATCTATTTATAAGGTACATTTAATAATACAATATACTATTGATTTTTATTTTTATAGTATGATTTTTGTTCCTAAAAGAATCTTCACAAATAACAAGCATGATATTAGTGTGTAATAACTTACTATATAAGATTAAAAATCCAAAATATCTATCTTTTCAGGAAACTAGATTGATGATGAATATTAGACAATGCCCATAGCTAATTTGCTTATAGGTCTAACTCTTTGTATCCAATTTCACTGAAACAGGGTCCACTGGGAACACCAAACTGTAGTATCAAAGGACATGGGATTCAGCTGTGTGTAGGGTACAATTCATTTGCCTGGTCTCTGATACTCAATCAATGAGGCACTGATAGCAGTATTGATCATAACAATGGCATTGTTGATTTTAGGAGTCATTGTAAGCCCTGCAGGTTTTCGAACAAGGGATTGTATTTCACAAAAGGTAATGATTTTCAAGATGTGCTGAATTTGACCTTTTACCCTCTTGTAGAAAAAGGAGCAGCACATGGTTGGAAATTAGAATTTGCCTGAGACTAAACCTTAGACCTAGCACTTTGGATATTTTCTCATCATTTACTGAAAGCACAGGCCTGCTTGGCCTGACTCCATACCACGCCCACTCTCATGGGACTCCACGGGGAGCACAGGTCTGCACTATAAACTCCAGGAAATGCCATTCTCAGGAACTCTGCACTGTGACAGCCCTGCCTTTGAAGAGAGAGGTCATTACAGCGCAATCATCATGTTGAACAAGCACAACTTGACTTATAATCAGAACTCAGCCCTTCTATCACTGTCACTTTAAATTTATTGACATTTTATTGCCCCTGGATGAAAACTCAGGCAGACCCATGCCTTTTTACCTGGCTTTTAACTAAATCACAGTCATATGGCCTCTCTAAATCATAAATGAGTTCCTAAATCAGAAATTAGCACTCAATCAGTGTATTCACCAGTGACCAGAAACTGATTCAGTATTAAATCTTGTTCCCACCTCCAGCTCAGGTCAGCTTTAGGCTCAAAGTCTGAGATGAAAAAAAGAAGCAAGATGGCCTAATGCTCTGTGAAAGCCTTTGGCCCTTCATCTGTTTTTCTACCAACTTATCTCTTTCTCCATCTTCTTCTCACCTCATTCCCTTGCTTGCAGGACAGTTTCTGACTCCTCCATGAGTGAGAGGGGTAGTAGAGGGATGAGAAAATTCGTATTTGACCTGATGGCTTATTTGTTTTAAATTTTTGGGGCCTCTTTTATCAATTTTTTGTTTATTTATTTTCATCCATTTTTATTCTTCAGCCTGTGTGGGCCTCCCACCTCAGTGGCCTCTCTCACTACAGAGCACCGGCTCTGGGCACATGTGCTGCAGAGCGCTGGCTCATAATTGGACACACCGGTCCAGCTGCTCTGTGGCATGTGGGCTCTTCCCAAGCCAGGGATCGAACAGATGCCCCTTGCACTGCAAGGTGGACTCTTTACCCACTGGACCACCAGGAAAGCCCAGACCTGATGACTTTTTAAGCTGGCTTCACACTCTCCAGGATGGCACATGCTTAGAGTCTGCTGAGTACCTGTGTGGGTTCTTTGTCTTTCCACATCTCTGAGCACCTCTCACCAAGGTTAAGTTGTGAATGTGTGCTGAGTTGTTTCAGTTGTGACTAACTCTTTGCGACCTTGTTTACTGTAGTCCACTAGGCTCCTCTGTCAATGAGATTCTCCAGGCAAAAATACTAGAGTGAGTTGCTATTTCCTCCAAGGGATCTTCTGACCCAAGAATCAAACTTATGTCTCTCACCTCTCCTGCATGGGCAGGAGGGTTCTTTACCACTAGCGCTACCTGTGAAGCCCCAGCCATGAATAGTGCCTCCAGGAATTCTGTCCTCCAGCAGTCTGGTTTTTGAAGGGAGGAACTATTAGAATGCAAACAGTATAGTGAATAAACACACTCTGAGTTAGAATCAAAGTCTTTTGTATTTGTCTTCTAATTTGCATGATAGAGAATGAACATTTTCTTCAACTAGTTTCTCTCAACCTTCCCTCCACTTTTGCTTTGCTGAAGGTCCTCCTCACTTAGATTTGGTTTTGAGGGGTGCTCTTGCTAGAGTCAAGCTGGTTCCTTTTCCAGTGTGATCCACATCTGGGTGCCAAACAGACCAGGATACTTGTTGCCTCTGACAGGCTGGCTGATCCACATTGGTAGATCTGTTCATCTCCCTGCTTTAGCACGCTTGCTCAGGCCGCCTTTCCCCATTCCCGTGACTACACTGAACACCTATCAACTGTGTAAAGTTCAGTAGGTTTGGAACCAGACTGCAGCGGACTCTGTTCTCCTTCCAGGTGACACGGTTATGGGGCCAACAGCTCTCTCTGGCAGCACTGTCAGTAGAAATGCAGTGTGAACCACACCCATCATTGTCAGTTTCTATTAGCCACACTAAAAAGAAAAATAGAAATACGGTGATAGTATATTTTATTTAACTCCATATATTCCAAACATCATTTCAACATGTAATCAATATATGAAGTTACTAATGAGGCAATTTATAATCTTTTTTCCCCATACCTAGTCTTTGAGATCTAATGTGTATCTTATAATTAAAGCATATATGTACCTTACCATATTGGTCAGTGAAGATTTACTGAAAATCTCTTCTATTTTCTCTTTTTTTTAAAAAAGTAGCTTTATTAAGGTGTAATCTACATACCATCAATTTTACCACTTTGTATACAGGTCAATGATTTTTAGTAAATTTACAGAGTCATGCAACCATTGCCTCAATCTAATTTTAGAACTTTAGGACCTCTTGTTTCATTATATAAAAATATAAAATAACCTACCTAGGTATCTCCTTTCATTAATTAATTATTGGCAATAAGTATATATTAGAAATACTGTGCAAATACACCTTATTTTCCAATTTGCTTTAATGTTTATTTTTATTTATTTATTTGGCTGACTGGTTCTCAGTTGCAGTATATGGGATCTTCTATCTTTGTGTGGCATGCACACTCTTAGTTGTTGTATATGAGATCTAGTTCCCCAACCAGGGATCAAACCTGGGCTTTTAATTTGCATGATAGAGAATGAACATTTTCTTCAACTAGTTTCTCTCAACCTTCCCTCCACTTTTGCTTTGCTGAAGGTCCTCCTCACTTAGATTTGGTTTTGAGGGGTGCTCTTGCTAGAGTCAAGCTGGTTCCTTTTCCAGTGTGATCCACATCTGGGTGCCAAACAGACCAGGATACTTGTTGCCTCTGACAGGCTGGCTGATCCACATTGGTAGATCTGTTCATCTCCCTGCTTTAGCACGCTTGCTCAGGCCGCCTTTCCCCATTCCCGTGACTACACTGAACACCTATCAACTGTGTAAAGTTCAGTAGGTTTGGAACCAGACTGCAGCGGACTCTGTTCTCCTTCCAGGTGACACGGTTATGGGGCCAACAGCTCTCTCTACGGCAGCACTGTCAGTAGAAATGCAGTGTGAACCACACCCATCATTGTCAGTTTCTATTAGCCACACTAAAAAGAAAAATAGAAATACGGTGATAGTATATTTTATTTAACTCCATATATTCCAAACATCATTTCAACATGTAATCAATATATGAAGTTACTAATGAGGCAATTTATAATCTTTTTTCCCCATACCTAGTCTTTGAGATCTAATGTGTATCTTATAATTAAAGCATATATGTACCTTACCATATTGGTCAGTGAAGATTTACTGAAAATCTCTTCTATTTTCTCTTTTTTTTAAAAAAGTAGCTTTATTAAGGTGTAATCTACATACCATCAATTTTACCACTTTGTATACAGGTCAATGATTTTTAGTAAATTTACAGAGTCATGCAACCATTGCCTCAATCTAATTTTAGAACTTTAGGACCTCTTGTTTCATTATATAAAAATATAAAATAACCTACCTAGGTATCTCCTTTCATTAATTAATTATTGGCAATAAGTATATATTAGAAATACTGTGCAAATACACCTTATTTTCCAATTTGCTTTAATGTTTATTTTTATTTATTTATTTGGCTGACTGGTTCTCAGTTGCAGTATATGGGATCTTCTATCTTTGTGTGGCATGCACACTCTTAGTTGTTGTATATGAGATCTAGTTCCCCAACCAGGGATCAAACCTGGGCCCCTCTGCATTGACAGTATGGAGTCTTAGCCATGGAACCATCAGTGAAATCCCCTTCCAGTAGCTTTTAAGTGTAGGTCTTCTTGTTCATTCCAAAGAATCATAGGAAAGCATTTTTAAAGTGTAATTTTTCCCAAGAGGTATTATAATAAAATATAAAAATGTGGTATTTTCGTCACTTCTAAAATGAGCTTTTTAAGTCAGTACCTATTCCTATACCTAGGTCCATCCATACAATCCCTAAGCTGCTCTATAGATTTGCCTTTTCTGGCTATTTCATATCAATGTGCATGCACATGTACTCAGTCATTCAGTTGTTGCAATTTGCAACCCCAGGCTTCTCTGTCCATGGAATTTTCCACACAAGAATACTGGAATTGGTTTCCATTTTCTTCTCTAGGGGATCTTCCCAATCCAGGCATCAAACCAAAGTCTCCTGTGTCTCCTACATTGTCAGGCGAATTCTTTAACACTGTGCCAGGTGGGAAGCCCATATTTCA
Organism: Tragulus kanchil; assembly: GCA_022376925.1. Taxonomy (NCBI): domain Eukaryota; kingdom Metazoa; phylum Chordata; class Mammalia; order Artiodactyla; family Tragulidae; genus Tragulus; species Tragulus kanchil. Next base: position 7,628,004 of record JAIOJX010000026.1, on the reverse strand, counting down.
TATCAATGGACTCATACAATATGTGATGTTTTATATCTTTCAGTTAGAGTAATATTTTTGAGGTGATTCCATGCTGTAGTGGTTTTCAGTCTTTTGTTTCTGTTATTCTCAAATAGTGTTCCATTATATGCATATACTACTGTCTGTTTATTGGAGATTTGGCTGTTGCTAGTTTTTGGCTATTATGAATAATGTTGTTATCAACATTCATGTACAAATCTTTATGTAGACATATACTTTAATTTTTCTTGGAAGATTCTTAAAAGTGGAATTGTTGGAACATATGGTAAATTTATATTTAACTTTTGAAGAAATTGCCAAGTTGCTTTCTAAAGTGGATGCAACATTTCCCTCTCCTCTCTGATTCTTTTTTGAAATATTCCTGATCTTATAAGAATCTAAGACTCAGGGGACTGGGCCTCCATACTGGCCTTCAAAAATTCTGCATATAGGAATTTGCAAATGTGGTATATAACAATTATCACATGGTCAAGTCTGTAAATATTAAGTCAGGAAGGGCCCCTCTGCATTGACAGTATGGAGTCTTAGCCATGGAACCATCAGTGAAATCCCCTTCCAGTAGCTTTTAAGTGTAGGTCTTCTTGTTCATTCCAAAGAATCATAGGAAAGCATTTTTAAAGTGTAATTTTCCCAAGAGGTATTATAATAAAATATAAAAATGTGGTATTTTCGTCACTTCTAAAATGAGCTTTTTAAGTCAGTACCTATTCCTATACCTAGGTCCATCCATACAATCCCTAAGCTGCTCTATAGATTTGCCTTTTCTGGCTATTTCATATCAATGTGCATGCACATGTACTCAGTCATTCAGTTGTTGCAATTTGCAACCCCAGGCTTCTCTGTCCATGGAATTTTCCACACAAGAATACTGGAATTGGTTTCCATTTTCTTCTCTAGGGGATCTTCCCAATCCAGGCATCAAACCAAAGTCTCCTGTGTCTCCTACATTGTCAGGCGAATGCTTTAACACTGTGCCAGGTGGGAAGCCCATATTTCATATCAATGGACTCATACAATATGTGATGTTTTATATCTTTCAGTTAGAGTAATATTTTTGAGGTGATTCCATGCTGTAGTGGTTTTCAGTCTTTTGTTTCTGTTATTCTCAAATAGTGTTCCATTATATGCATATACTACTGTCTGTTTATTGGAGATTTGGCTGTTGCTAGTTTTTGGCTATTATGAATAATGTTGTTATCAACATTCATGTACAAATCTTTATGTAGACATATACTTTAATTTTTCTTGGAAGATTCTTAAAAGTGGAATTGTTGGAACATATGGTAAATTTATATTTAACTTTTGAAGAAATTGCCAAGTTGCTTTCTAAAGTGGATGCAACATTTCCCTCTCCTCTCTGATTCTTTTTTGAAATATTCCTGATCTTATAAGAATCTAAGACTCAGGGGACTGGGCCTCCATACTGGCCTTCAAAAATTCTGCATATAGGAATTTGCAAATGTGGTATATAACAATTATCACATGGTCAAGTCTGTAAATATTAAGTCAGGAAGAGCCCTGTTTTAACATCTTATTATGAAACAGAGATTGATTCTCAACACAAGCATCTCTTAGGAAAATTAAGCACTCCTTAAAAATGCTCTCCTGTGATTCCTTAGAGTGAACAAGAAGGCATACCCTTCGAAGCTATCATAAAATGAAATGTATTTGCACAGCATTTCTAATGTGTGGCTATTACCAACAATTAATTAGTAAAGGATGTTCCTAGGCAGGGAATTTTCAATTTGCATATAATAAACAAGAGATCCTGAAATTCTTGGTATCCTGGGAAAGGCAGCCTTCCTAATTATATATTACTAATGGGCAGCCTAACTTGGAAAGACACTCATGAGTGCGTCTATGATGGCTAAGTTTTAAATTAAAAACCCCCGGATGAAGGAAGAATGGAGAGCAACATGGATACACTCTCCACATGCATTAGAGGAAACTATTCTGTTGGTTCTTGCTTTTATCAGCTCAGTAATCCTGTTGGGGTTTCTGAAAAACGTTGAAACCAATGTCATATGACTCCGATGATTTTCCCTGGTGTTCACTGGAGGGCAATGGGAAAGACAATGTGTAGATTTTAATCAGCATTTGATTTTCCCCAATCCCTTTGCATGTAGAGAGGAGCAGCTGGCAGTAGGTAATCTTGCCCTTGGGAATTATCAAGTAAAAGAAAGAGACAAGCAGCAGCTTTTACAAAGGCAGCTTTTATGAGACTGAGCTAAAGAATCACCAGGGAAGCAGCTGGGTTCACCATTTTCATCCAAGTAATTACTGGAAGAGATAGATGGTTTTCAAGGTCAGTGATAGAAAGAGGAACTAAAGGCCAGCCCTTCCTCTGGGAGAATATCTACAGGAGAAAGCATGGATGAAGATGTCAATTTTCCTGCTTGCTTGAATACAGCCAGGGTAAAAGACCAGAGTTCAAATCCTGCTTCTATCAGCTCTGAGTTGTGTAACTTTGAGCATAGGTCTTCACCTCTTTAAACCTTAGGTTTCTTCATTTGCAACATGGAAACAATAATACCTGTCTTGAAGGCAAGCATTAAATGACATAATTGGGTAAGACATTTTCATCTCTTCTATAGAAACTGTTTCAACCTTTTTTTTTTTTGGCATCTGCAAATACCAAACTTCCAATGCATCCTTCCCCTACCTCTTCTCCCACTTGGCAACCACAAATCTATTCTCTGCATTGGTGAGTCTGCTTCTGTTTTGTAAATAGGTCCATTTCTGTCATATTTTCAATTCCATATATAAGTAATATCACATGCCATCATCTTTCTCTTTCTGACTTACTTCACTTAATATGATAATCTCTAATCTAGTTCATCTAATTCAACTAACTTATCTAGAAGTCTCCATCAAAGATAATCAACATCTCGCTGTCCTCTTTTGAGCTTCTTCCCATCAAAGACATTTTGGAAAATGGAGTTTTCTGCTCATCATAGCCACTATAACAAATCAGACCTTTGAAAACAGATCACCGTTAGAAAATGCATCAGGAAATTTCCCAGCTGTCCAGTGGTTAGGGATCCAGGTTGTCACTGCTGAAGGCCTGGGTTCTGTTGTCTGCCGGGGGAACTAAAATCCCACAGGTCATGGCTCCCACCAAAAAAAGAAGAAAAAAAAGAATGAAAATGAATTACTATCTTGGAAGCAAATTGCATAGCTTTTCCTGTAATCAAAAACAATTGGTAATACTATTCCCTCTATGTCAGCTTCTTTCTTTTAACAACCTATGTTAAATAAATACTAAAATCAAATTTGCTTAAATAAAAAGAAAAGAGATAAAGGAAGGGTGACCAGGAGACCTTAGGGCAACCATGCCAATAAAATTCAAGATCCTTTACCTCCTGTCGCAATAAATAATTTTAAACTTTCGCAAGTCACCAGAAGCAGCTGGGTTCACCATTTTCATCCAAGTAATTACTGGAAGAGATAGATGGTTTTCAAGGTCAGTGATAGAAAGAGGAACTAAAGGCCAGCCCTTCCTCTGGGAGAATATCTACAGGAGAAAGCATGGATGAAGATGTCAATTTTCCTGCTTGCTTGAATACAGCCAGGGTAAAAGACCAGAGTTCAAATCCTGCTTCTATCAGCTCTGAGTTGTGTAACTTTGAGCATAGGTCTTCACCTCTTTAAACCTTAGGTTTCTTCATTTGCAACATGGAAACAATAATACCTGTCTTGAAGGCAAGCATTAAATGACATAATTGGGTAAGACATTTTCATCTCTTCTATAGAAACTGTTTCAACCTTTTTTTTTTTTGGCATCTGCAAATACCAAACTTCCAATGCATCCTTCCCCTACCTCTTCTCCCACTTGGCAACCACAAATCTATTCTCTGCATTGGTGAGTCTGCTTCTGTTTTGTAAATAGGTCCATTTCTGTCATATTTTCAATTCCATATATAAGTAATATCACATGCCATCATCTTTCTCTTTCTGACTTACTTCACTTAATATGATAATCTCTAATCTAGTTCATCTAATTCAACTAACTTATCTAGAAGTCTCCATCAAAGATAATCAACATCTCGCTGTCCTCTTTTGAGCTTCTTCCCATCAAAGACATTTTGGAAAATGGAGTTTTCTGCTCATCATAGCCACTATAACAAATCAGACCTTTGAAAACAGATCACCGTTAGAAAATGCATCAGGAAATTTCCCAGCTGTCCAGTGGTTAGGGATCCAGGTTGTCACTGCTGAAGGCCTGGGTTCTGTTGTCTGCCGGGGGAACTAAAATCCCACAGGTCATGGCTCCCACCAAAAAAAGAAGAAAAAAAAGAATGAAAATGAATTACTATCTTGGAAGCAAATTGCATAGCTTTTCCTGTAATCAAAAACAATTGGTAATACTATTCCCTCTATGTCAGCTTCTTTCTTTTAACAACCTATGTTAAATAAATACTAAAATCAAATTTGCTTAAATAAAAAGAAAAGAGATAAAGGAAGGGTGACCAGGAGACCTTAGGGCAACCATGCCAATAAAATTCAAGATCCTTTACCTCCTGTCGCTATAAATAAATAATTTTAAAGGAAGTTTTAAAATGTGTAGAAATTATGTTCATCATAGTGTTATTTACATTTTTTAAGTGGAAGCAACTTCTATGTTTAAAAAAGATAGGGAGTAATAAAATAAACTATAATATGCTCATAAGATGGGATATGATACAGGCAAAACTATGTTGAAAGGCTTTTTGATGACATTGGAAATGCAGATGGAAAATAGCAGGTAGTAATGGCAGGATTGGTACATATATGCTTGACTGCTTAGAAAAATTGTACATAGAGAACCACTGGAAAAAGTATGCCAATATATTAACAACAAACACAAAAACAAATAATAAACCATCAGGACCTAACAATGTCTCCTGTTAGCTTTCAGCCTGGCATTGTGACTTGGACTTGTTCCAGGGAAAACTGGTCTTTGCTGTGGCTGAACTAGGGTCTCTTGGTTCCCTAGGCCTCCAAAAAGAGGTGGTGTAGTTTGGGGATAGTTTTTACATGCCCATCCTTGAGTGCTATTAATAACAATGCTAACCTAAACCTGGTTGCTGTTACAAGTCACACTGAAAACCAACTGTGTCATGTAAGTTTATTACTCAGCCTTCAAGGAACTGGATTCTAAGAATCAGCAAGAGCTTTCTGTACGTTTGGAATGAGAATAGGAGCAGGTAGAGGGAGATGGGAGAGCGGGAAGAGGTGTGGGGTTTGGAGGAGCTAGGGGCTTGGAAACAGACACACACACACACACACACACACACATTAATTTCCTTGAAAATAATAATAATCAGTGTTTCAGAGTTTGTTCCAAACTCACATATATCAGAATCTTCTTGAGTCTTGGATAAAATGAGATTCCCAGTCTCAGACCCACATCTATTGATTTCGGGATGGCTTAATAATCTGAATTTTAAACTTCCTTTCAAATTAGACAATCAAACTAATGCTGGAGAAACTGGTTTCAAAGTGGCCAAAAGTTCCTATGCATGAAAACAAGAAGTTATGTTCCTTCCATTCTCTGCACACACGTTCATTTTAGCCACATTTATTTGGGCATCTCTGTTGACAGTTAAAAGTCATTAAAGAAGCCCCAGATAGCTGAGTTGAACTTCTCTGTGAACAGAAAGTCATCTCATGCATCAGGCCTTCAGGCAATTTTGTTATCAGTGGGAGAAAAAAAAGAGATCTTCATGAAGGCCTGCATTTTGTGTCACTTGCTGCATTTTCCATCAAACGTGGCTATTACTTCAATCTCAGCCTTCTCGCCTTCAGTTTTAAAAATTCTGTTCTTTTAAATACCAATAATAACAAATGTTCTATTAAAAGAGAGTTTGGGGAGAAGGTTCAGCTCTGTACTGTTTCTCTTTCTTCCAATGCTCTTTATCCTGCTTTTCTTCCTTTATTTTCCTATCGTAAGTTTTTATATTTTCCACTTACTAGAGAATAATCAATATACTTTCTAACATTTTCTCTTTAGACTTAAAATAGAATTGACTTTATTATACACACAATTAATGCTCAATATTAAGACCTCAAGCCCATTTGGTCTCCCTTTCCCTCTTGGGACAAGGCTTATCCCCCCTGAGGGTTTATAAATGGTCCTGGCTGTAGTTTGCAGGTGCAGTCATTTTGCTGGAGTCCCCAGTCAAGATTTACATATGCAAATGTTGTGTGGATGAACCCAAACTGAGTAATTGTGCATGCAAATAGGTGATTAAATAGACAATTATCAAATCTGCAAGAACGAAGGGATGTTCTGCATATTCTAAAGGCAGGGGGCACCTGAATATTATGCAAGCAGGCAGCTTTCCTCAAAGCCTGTGAAAACCTGGCTCTGGGGGCCTCAGAGTTGCCTAAATCCCAGAGAAAGCCAGGGTGTCAGGTTGCACAAATGGAATTTACTCTTTGACCTCAGCTGCCATGGTAATGATCAGAACTCTGACAAGGTCATCCTCAGGAAGTACCCTGGTAGGAGGTTGGTTTCATCCATTTCTTTCCAGATACTAGATTTGAAGCAGAAATTTAAACTCAGTATTCTTTTATGATAGTGGTAAGAAATTATGTTTGGATATTTTCGTATGCTCACTCAAACCAACCCAAAAAGCAGGTTGCTGTTCAGAGGGTGTGGAGAATCAATCCAAGTTAAGATTTCCCCAACGGCTTAGCGGTAAAGAATCTGCCTGCAATGCAGGAGATACAGGAGATGTGGGTTCAATCCCTGGGTCGGGAAGTTCTCCTGGAGTAGGAAATGGCAACCCACTCCAATATTCTTGCCTGGGAAATGCCGTCGATAGAGGAACTTGGCAGGCCACATACAGTCCATGGGACGCGTGCGAAGAATCAGAGACAACGATCATGCACACACAAACTACCATACCACAATGGATGCAACTTGATGGCTCTCTTTCCCACGACAGCACTGCCAAAATTGAGAATGGGGCTTATTTGATCTTAGGTAGCAGTTTTTAGTTTGTCTTTGCAAGCTAAAGAAAAACACCCGTTGGTTTTAATTGTCCATTTCTTCACAGTTTAAGATCTCACAGCTCTACTTCCCACATCACAGTGATGGATGGTGTTGTCAGCGGAGTACACCAATGAGAAATGAGCTCAAAAAAAAAGCACTGAAATGAGTTCACATAACTGGGGGGGTCGGTGGGGGGTGGGGTTGCTTTTCTGACAAAAGATTAGTGGCGATGCCTAGACTAGACCACTAGGAGCAGAGTTTGAGGCAGAAAAAGAGTGCTGACTGCTGAAATTCTCATGCTTTTTAACAATGTATTTCATCTCTAGGATATTCTATTAGAATTTCTCTCACAATCAACTTTATATGAACTGCTTAGAGGTTTTTATTTACAAGGTAAGAAGTGATGTAAGTAGAGACCATAAAATCAATCAATTCAATCAATAAACTGGTTAATTGAAAGAATTCTTTACTTAGTGCTTGTCAGGAGGAGGTTTCAAAACAGTTTCACTGAGGGTCAGAGGTGAATGGAATTAGCCCTGTTACACAGAGGAAGTAGCAAGTTCTCTATGTAGACTCTCAAGGAGCCTCCTCATAAGGCAAGCAGATGTGGAAAAGCGCCTGGCAAAGGAGATGCTCAGTCCTTAACTTCCATTAAAGACTCCTGCAGTGTTATCTGCTACACGGCTGAGTTAGAGGCTAATCAAAGATGCCTGCAGGCCTGCAGGTCACACACACACAGTCCATTTGTCCAGGAATGCATTCAGTGGAGAAACATACTTCACCAGTTTAGTCTCAGAAGCCAAAGAAAGCTGCCAGTTTTACTAACCGTAAGTGGAACTGTCAATTCTTCACTTTATGCAAGTATCTAGATAAGTTTTTCCACAATTAATCCAAAATCAGTGACATAAACACTGTAAAGCAATATATTTGTATGTGTGTATGCACATATATGTGTACAAAATGTATTACATATTTGTAGATATATGTGTGTGAATATTTTCATAATACTAAAATTGTATTTATTTTTTTCATTCAAGTGACATTTTCACTGATGCTAAAAAGGCCCATTCACCTCCCTCCAACTCCTGACTGGCCCCTCAATCAACATTTGAGCCTCCTCGTCTCTTTATGCGTCCTTCCGTAAATCCCTGGTCATGATTTGGGCAAATTCAGGAATAAATGGCAATTATCATTATGGAAAAAAAACTATTGCAAATATTAAAAAGCCTGGTTAGTAAAATTGCTGCTGCCCTAGTAGAAATCAAGGTGGTGCTACCAGTAGTTATTATACACTTCAATGTCAGGCACTTACAGGAAATTAAAAAAAAAAAAAACCCTCCTTGCCCAATTTCACTTAAGAATGTCCTTGAGGAAATGTAAAATATGTGTTCATTTTATTAAATCTCAACCTTTGAGTACGCATCTTTTTAATAGACTGTGTGATGAAATGATAAATCCACATAAGGCATGTCTCAGCTGCTTAAAAATTTGTTGGTTGCCCTGAGGAAAAGCACTGGTGTGTTTTAGTTGCAAGCTGAACTAGATACTTTTTCCAGGAAACATACTTTAACTTGAAAGAATGACTAACAGACAAACTGGTTATTCAAAAACAGATATTTTGCAGACGTTTTTTGAAAGTAAAGTGAGCCTGTCACTTAAAGGAAAATAGCTGCTAGCATTTGTTGCCAAGAAGAAAATTAGTTTTCAAGCAAAAACTAGAACTTTGAACACTTGTTATCCACCACCCTGAGTTTAACAGCTTTCAATATTTAAAGATGTTTCTGATGGAATCTGTGATAATATAATGGGATAGAATTTTTGAGATTGCAATATGAAGTGTATCAAGCTAAAAGGCAACACAATTCTGTAGTGAGGCAGTATTTTCCAAATGACCAGTGCATGATGCTATAAAGTTATTCATGGGTAAAAGATACAACCAAAGTGTCAGATAGAAAAATGTATTTTAATGTCATAGAGTTCAAAGTGTTCATTGATTTCACATTACAATTAACTTTTAAGAAACTGTTAATTGTCAAGTTTTGGTCTAGTGTCAAAGAAAAATAGCCATAGTTATCTAGAAAATATGTTAAAATAGTCCTCCTCCTTCCAACTATATATCTCTATGTGATCTGATTTTTTTCATATGCTACTACCAAAACAACATATCATAACAGATTTAGTGCAGAAGCAGACACGAGACTCCATCTGCCTTCTACTAAGTCAGACAATAAAGAAATTTGCAAAAAAGTGTTAAATATTCCTTTCTTCTTATTCCTTTTTTTCTTTTTTTTGCATAAAAGAGTTATTATTAGACATCACTGGGTATTCAGTGGTTAAGACATGTTAACATAAAATTTCCAAAAAGCCTGGTTAGTAAAATTGCTGCTGCCCTAGTAGAAATCAAGGTGGTGCTACCAGTAGTTATTATACACTTCAATGTCAGGCACTTACAGGAAATTAAAAAAAAAAAAAACCCTCCTTGCCCAATTTCACTTAAGAATGTCCTTGAGGAAATGTAAAATATGTGTTCATTTTATTAAATCTCAACCTTTGAGTACGCATCTTTTTAATAGACTGTGTGATGAAATGATAAATCCACATAAGGCATGTCTCAGCTGCTTAAAATTTGTTGGTTGCCCTGAGGAAAAGCACTGGTGTGTTTTAGTTGCAAGCTGAACTAGATACTTTTTCCAGGAAACATACTTTAACTTGAAAGAATGACTAACAGACAAACTGGTTATTCAAAAACAGATATTTTGCAGACGTTTTTTGAAAGTAAAGTGAGCCTGTCACTTAAAGGAAAATAGCTGCTAGCATTTGTTGCCAAGAAGAAAATTAGTTTTCAAGCAAAAACTAGAACTTTGAACACTTGTTATCCACCACCCTGAGTTTAACAGCTTTCAATATTTAAAGATGTTTCTGATGGAATCTGTGATAATATAATGGGATAGAATTTTTGAGATTGCAATATGAAGTGTATCAAGCTAAAAGGCAACACAATTCTGTAGTGAGGCAGTATTTTCCAAATGACCAGTGCATGATGCTATAAAGTTATTCATGGGTAAAAGATACAACCAAAGTGTCAGATAGAAAAATGTATTTTAATGTCATAGAGTTCAAAGTGTTCATTGATTTCACATTACAATTAACTTTTAAGAAACTGTTAATTGTCAAGTTTTGGTCTAGTGTCAAAGAAAAATAGCCATAGTTATCTAGAAAATATGTTAAAATAGTCCTCCTCCTTCCAACTATATATCTCTATGTGATCTGATTTTTTTCATATGCTACTACCAAAACAACATATCATAACAGATTTAGTGCAGAAGCAGACACGAGACTCCATCTGCCTTCTACTAAGTCAGACAATAAAGAAATTTGCAAAAAAGTGTTAAATATTCCTTTCTTCTTATTCTTTTTTTTCTTTTTTTTGCATAAAAGAGTTATTATTAGACATCACTGGGTATTCAGTGGTTAAGACTACATGTTTCCAATGCATAAGGCACAGGTTCAACTCCTACTCAGTGAAAATGATCCCACATGCTGCTCTGTATGAGCAAAAGATAAAAAAAATTCTTTTTTCACAAAAATATGGTATTTGTGTTATTGTATAATAAGTTTGTTATTGATCTTTTAAAATAAATATAATAAATATTTTTAAAATTTTGTATTAATTTCAAATGCCATGTATATATCTGTAGATAAAACCCATATAAATAAATTCCCTTTGAGATTCACAACAATTGTTAAGTATAAAGGTGTCCTGAATCCAAAAAATTTTTAAGAACTGCCAATCAAAAAACAACGGTTTGTAAACTTGTTTTTAACATCAGAACTCTGTCCTTAAAAGAAATTTTATGTAAAAGTTAACTGCAGCCATGAAACTAAAAGACTCTTGCTCCTTGGAAGAAAAGCTATGATGAACCTAAAAAGCAGAGACATCACTGTGCCAACCAAGGTTCATATAATCAAAACTATGGTTTTTCCAGTACTTATGTACAGAGGTGAAAGCTGGACCATAAAGGAGGCTGAGTGTCAAAGAACTGATGCCTTCAAACTGCAGTGCTAGAGAAGATTCTTAAGAATTCCTTGGACAGCAAGGAGATCAAACCAGTCAATTCTAAAGAAAATCAGCCCTGAATATTCATCAGAAGGACTGATGCTGAAGCTGAATCTCCAATATTTTGGCCACCTGATGTAAAGAGCCAACTCATTGGAAAAGACCCTGAAGTTGGGAAAAATAGAAGGCGGAAGGAAAAGGGGATGACAAAGGATAAGATGGTTGTAGAGCATCACCAACTCAATGAACATGAATTTGAGCAAGCTCCAGGAGATAGTGAAGGACAGGGTGGCCTGGTGTGCTGCAACCCATGGGGGTTACAAAGAGTTAGGCATAACTTAGCAACTGAACAACAATAACAAATTATGAAAGAGATAAAATCAGAGTTGCTCTGATTAAATGTGGAAAAAGGACCCAAAGACACTCTTGTTTTACCTCTCCTGTGTCCCTCCTGCTCACCTTTGTGTACTCATACAGTCATGTCCAACTGTTTGTGACCCCATGGACCATAGCCCGCTAGGCTTTTCTGTCTATGGGATTTCCCAGGCAAGAATACTGTAGTGGGTTGCTATTTTCTCCTCCAGAGGCTCTTTCTAACCCAGAGATCATTCTCTTGTCTCTTGCATTGGCAGGCAGAATTTCTCTGCCTTTATTACTCAGCCCCCTGGGAAGCCCATCTACCTTTATTCCCTCCATAACCCCAGCTTGAAAAGTCTGTATAGAAGCATCAATGGGTATATAAGGCACCAGGAATGCAGCACTCTGGGATGTGGAGGGTGAGAATGATGGTAGGGTGAACTGTTAAGATGAGTAATGGGGAGTTTCAAGGCAGATTGTAGATGTGAAAGCCTCCTCTGTCTCCTTTCAGTCCCTCAGATGTCAAACACTCACGACTCAGGAGATCTCTCACTTGAAAGTACTTACCGTATGGCCACTAATCTCTTAGCTATGTGTGAAATCACTGGTGAAGACACCCAAAAGTGATGAATTTACTTTATGAAGGGACGGTGGTGTCTGAGGGTACAGTGTATACAGGAACATTCTCAGCACATTCTTTCCTCTGAATTATCAGTGTTGAATTTGGGCCATTGATGATTAACTTTCTCCTGCACTGTGGGATAAAATACCATTTTGAAAGACCAGGAAATGGAACAAAATACAAAAACACACAGGAGATTGAAATAATAGTAGCAACACTAGGGATGAGGAAACTCTTCTGGGTGGTTCTGTGTCCTGGGCACAGAGTAGTGGTCAGGGCCTAATATTGCCAGATAAAGGAACTCACAAGTCTTTATCCTTAGCTCTGACCTCTGCGCTGTTATCTACAAACCACAATCTCTGACCCAGCCTCCTTTGGGTCTGGCCACTGAGATCTCTGGGTCTGTGGATGCGCTCAGGGCTCTGGGCCTTGGATTGAAAAAGCAGACATAGGTGTGGCAGGGGGGCCCAACCCATGGGGGTTACAAAGAGTTAGGCATAACTTAGCAACTGAACAACAATAACAAATTATGAAAGAGATAAAATCAGAGTTGCTCTGATTAAATGTGGAAAAAGGACCCAAAGACACTCTTGTTTTACCTCTCCTGTGTCCCTCCTGCTCACCTTTGTGTACTCATACAGTCATGTCCAACTGTTTGTGACCCCATGGACCATAGCCCGCTAGGCTTTTCTGTCTATGGGATTTCCCAGGCAAGAATACTGTAGTGGGTTGCTATTTTCTCCTCCAGAGGCTCTTTCTAACCCAGAGATCATTCTCTTGTCTCTTGCATTGGCAGGCAGAATTTCTCTGCCTTTATTACTCAGCCCCCTGGGAAGCCCATCTACCTTTATTCCCTCCATAACCCCAGCTTGAAAAGTCTGTATAGAAGCATCAATGGGTATATAAGGCACCAGGAATGCAGCACTCTGGGATGTGGAGGGTGAGAATGATGGTAGGGTGAACTGTTAAGATGAGTAATGGGGAGTTTCAAGGCAGATTGTAGATGTGAAAGCCTCCTCTGTCTCCTTTCAGTCCCTCAGATGTCAAACACTCACGACTCAGGAGATCTCTCACTTGAAAGTACTTACCGTATGGCCACTAATCTCTTAGCTATGTGTGAAATCACTGGTGAAGACACCCAAAAGTGATGAATTTACTTTATGAAGGGACGGTGGTGTCTGAGGGTACAGTGTATACAGGAACATTCTCAGCACATTCTTTCCTCTGAATTATCAGTGTTGAATTTGGGCCATTGATGATTAACTTTCTCCTGCACTGTGGGATAAAATACCATTTTGAAAGACCAGGAAATGGAACAAAATACAAAAACACACAGGAGATTGAAATAATAGTAGCAACACTAGGGATGAGGAAACTCTTCTGGGTGGTTCTGTGTCCTGGGCACAGAGTAGTGGTCAGGGCCTAATATTGCCAGATAAAGGAACTCACAAGTCTTTATCCTTAGCTCTGACCTCTGCGCTGTTATCTACAAACCACAATCTCTGACCCAGCCTCCTTTGGGTCTGGCCACTGAGATCTCTGGGTCTGTGGATGCGCTCAGGGCTCTGGGCCTTTGGACTCCCATCTGCCTCCTGATTCTGCCCTTGTTGCTTGAGCCATGGCTTGGGCCTGTGTCCTGCCTGCTCTTGCATTCACATTTGACTGACCCAATCTGCAGTGCTGTCTCTGGAGGTTTCTGTGATAGTTCAAGCCATAAGGAATCTGCCTGCAATGCAGAGATGCGTGTTTGATTCCTGGGTTAGAAAAATTCCCTGGAGGAGGAAATGGCAACTCACTCTAGTACTCCTGCATGAAGAATCCCATAGACAGAGGAGCCTGACAGGCTACAGTCCATAGGGTCACATAGAGTCAGACAGGACTGAGCATGCATGCACATGAGCACTATGGTATTCGGGGTGTGTATCCTGTTATCATTACATTGCTTCATCTTTACATTCATTCTTGATAAATTCAGATCCTCCCGGAGTCTTGACAACAAAGTTTTAACATCCTTGGAGTGAACAACTGTCATCGTGAGGCAATTCAATGTCCAAAGCTTCCTTTCCAGAATCCACCAGAATTACTGGCCCATATACCCCTCCCCTCTCCCTGTAGCCTCAGGCATGGCACCCATAATTCTGAGTCCAAATAGGTTGAATAGAGTTGGAACAGAGTACAGACCTACGGTAGCTGGTTTAGTGGCAGTTGTGCCAAGTAGCAGGAGCAATGCGATTGCACTTGGGACTCATTTTTTCTGTAAGATAGTGGAAATTCTCTCTACTCATAACTATCCAGAGGCTCCTTTGCTGATCTTTGCTTAATCCAATTCTTAAGCCTCACATTGATTCTCCAGATCAGTCAGATAAAATCCTTCCAATAAAATCCTTTCTTCATACATAACCAGAGTCAGTTTTTCCTTTTTTGATTTATTTTTAGATTAAAAAAAATTATTGGGCTTCCCTGGTGGTCCAGTGGGTAGGGAGTCCACCTTGTAGTTGCTGGGGATGCCGGTTCGATCTCTGGCACAGGAAGATCCCATATGCCCTGGACCGGCTGGACCGGTGTGTCTGGTTACAAACCGGCGTTCTGGAGTGCACGCACCCAGAGCTGGTGCTCTGCAACAAGAGAAACTACAGCAATGGGAGGCCCACACAGGCCAAAGAATTAAGACAGATGAAAATAAATGGATGAAAGACCAATAAAAGAGGCCAAAATTTTAAAAAATAATAATAAAAAAATTTATTCTGTATTGAGGTTTAGCTGATTAACAAAACTGTGATAGTTTCAAGTGAACAGTGAAGGAACTCAACCATACATATACCTGTATCCACTCTCCCTCAAATCCCCCTCCCATCCAGGCTGCCACATAACATTGAGCAGAATTCCATGTGCTATATATAGGCCTTTGTTTGTTATCCTTTTAAAATATAGCAGAGAATTCCTAATTGCAGTTAAAATTTCTCAAATTATATATGCTCTATTTCCTTTTCATTTTATGTTTTAAGTTTCTTACCTCCAGATCTAATTTATCTACCCTAGTTAGAGCCCTTATCGTCTGAACTAGTGTCCTCGCTTCTCTCTGACAGTCTTCCCCCCGTCCAGTCCAACTTCTTTCCAAAGATTTTATCAGAATATGTATGCCTCTATTGAAGAACAGAAGTGACCAGATCTTCACAGCTCCTTTTGCTTACAGAAAAATATCTGAATGTTTACATACCATTTGAAATCTTTTAATCTACACTCTGATATCCAGCACACAGCTCCTTGGCAACGGGAGCCAATTCAAAATTATCTTTGTAGCCTGAGGACCTAGCACATTCCTGGAAAAGATGTTTGACATGGATGAATGATGAATAACTTATTTTTTCACTCAGAAACTTTATGCAGTAGGCATAATTAGTTGCTACATTGTTGCTATCATTTAATGGGTAAGTCGTGTCTGATTCTTTGAGACTCCATGGAATGGAGAACACACAGCCACCTCTGTCTTCCACTATCTCCCAGAGTTTGCTCAAAATCATGTCCATTGAGTCGGTGATTCTATCCAACCATCTCATCCTCTGCTGACCCTTTCCCCTTTTGCCTTCAATCTTCCCTAGGATTAGGGGCTTTTCCAATGAGTCTGATCTTTGCATCAGGTGACCAACGTATTGGAGCTTCAGCATCAGTCTTTCCGATGGATATTCAGGGTTGATTTCAGGATTGCCACTAGAGACAAATGTTTGTTATTTGTCACTAGACACAATTAATATTTCCCAAGCTCGCTACAGAAATATTCTGGTCTTTTTACACATGTGAAAAGAAGTCTGTACAGCATATGTTATGGAGATTTTTTACCTCACAGTACTTTGTTTGCAATGTTGGTATCACAATGTGTTATACTCAGTTTGATTCTGCCTGACTTATCCAATAATACATCAGCTCTCCTAGGGCAAGAGACATGTCTTACTCATCTTCAGACCTTTAATATTGAAACATGAAATAGATGTTTCATAGATTCTTGCTGAACTTGCCTCCCAGAGAGGAAATGTGTGGTTAGAAGGGAGTAAATGAGTTTTGTTTGACAAAAATTCCACTTCCCAAACTGTCAGAAAGTGTTCAAAATTTTGACCTTAAATATGATCTTTGCTGTAAGTTTTGGTAGTTTAACCATGAAGGACTCAATAATTTATCCTGTTAGAGCCCTTATCGTGATATCCTCGCTTCTCTCTGACATTCCCCGTCCAGTCCAACTTCTTTCCAAAGATTTTATCAGAATATGTATGCCTCTATTGAAGAACAGAAGTGACCAGATCTTCACAGCTCCTTTTGCTTACAGAAAAATATCTGAATGTTTACATACCATTTGAAATCTTTTAATCTACACTCTGATATCCAGCACACAGCTCCTTGGCAACGGAGCCAATTCAAAATTATCTTTGTAGCCTGAGGACCTAGCACATTCCTGGAAAAGATGTTTGACATGGATGAATGATGAATAACTTATTTTTTCACTCAGAAACTTTATGCAGTAGGCATAATTAGTTGCTACATTGTTGCTATCATTTAATGGGTAAGTCGTGTCTGATTCTTTGAGACTCCATGGAATGGAGAACACACAGCCACCTCTGTCTTCCACTATCTCCCAGAGTTTGCTCAAAATCATGTCCATTGAGTCGGTGATTCTATCCAACCATCTCATCCTCTGCTGACCCTTTCCCCTTTTGCCTTCAATCTTCCCTAGGATTAGGGGCTTTTCCAATGAGTCTGATCTTTGCATCAGGTGACCAACGTATTGGAGCTTCAGCATCAGTCTTTCCGATGGATATTCAGGGTTGATTTCAGGATTGCCACTAGAGACAAATGTTTGTTATTTGTCACTAGACACAATTAATATTTCCCAAGCTCGCTACAGAAATATTCTGGTCTTTTTACACATGTGAAAAGAAGTCTGTACAGCATATGTTATGGAGATTTTTTACCTCACAGTACTTTGTTTGCAATGTTGGTATCACAATGTGTTATACTCAGTTTGATTCTGCCTGACTTATCCAATAATACATCAGCTCTCCTAGGGCAAGAGACATGTCTTACTCATCTTCAGACCTTTAATATTGAAACATGAAATAGATGTTTCATAGATTCTTGCTGAACTTGCCTCCCAGAGAGGAAATGTGTGGTTAGAAGGGAGTAAATGAGTTTTGTTTGACAAAAATTCCACTTCCCAAACTGTCAGAAAGTGTTCAAAATTTTGACCTTAAATATGATCTTTGCTGTAAGTTTTTGGTAGACATTTTAACCAGATGAAGGACTCTACTTTTAGTTACCTGTTGCTTAAGAATGATGATTCTGAGGGCTTACCACCATCTTTATACACATAATCTTGACCTCAACATGTCCTCTCACCCCAGACAGCAGAGTTGCTGGGTCATAGCACTCACTGTAAATTGCACAGACAAAATTGAAATGAAATCTCCAAATCATTTCTGATAATGAAGAAGGTTCTGAAAGCCTCTGAATATCTCTATAATTATCTCCAGTGAAACCTCCTTATTAAATTTTAAACTCTTCATTTTGGTTCCTGTCACATAAAACGGGTGGATGGGAATGTAGCCTGGGAAAATTACGAAGTTGTTAATCCTGTTTATGTTCATTCAGCATGGAGTTTGGGCTTAAAAGGTGTAGTATGTGTAGAGAAGGTAATTGAAACATCTTTATGAACAAAACCTGATAGTAATTAACAGATGCTGTGGCTGGTTTTCCTGTAGTTAGGAAAGGGAGAGGGATCAACCACAGACAGTGCATTTTTTATCTTATCTCATGTGGACAACTGTGAAGCCTTTAGTATACTTATCAACTTTTTTGCTTAAGCAAAACAAGAAATTTTGTTTAGCTCTTGTTGTATAAGGAGGCTAAGATATATTGAGCAAGGGAAATGTTTTCAGTTGTATGGATTGGTTTCCAGTGGTTATCAACCCAAATTGAAGATCCTAACTTATGAGTCTTTCTCTCAGGTCCTGCAGCTCCTTTTTTTAGGGATGTCTCAGTCAAAAGAGTTATGCCATGAAAACATAAGAGGCACGAGTGAATAGCCGCCTGGGTAAGCCAAATGGTGATATCTGCTCATCCATCACTCCATTTAGACAAATGAAAGACTATGGTCCTATGAGAAAAGGCAGCCACAGCCACACAATTCTTTGTACACAAAGTAAATTACTAGTTTCCTTTGATCTTTCTGACAAGTAAATTACTGCATAAAATAGCATAGATGGGAACACAACGACAAAAAAAAAGAAAAAAAATGCAGAGACTTGGTCCTTCAAAGGAATTATTAGACCTCTGATAAAGCCATTTCTAAAGAACTCCAGAATCTTAGCTCACACCCCATGGGAAGGGGACTCCCAGCCCTCTCCATCTTCCCATAGCCTATCTTGAAAAAAAAAAAAAAAAAAATAGATGACTGGCACAGTTTGAAGTGGATTTCTCAACGACAAAGTATCCTTTCTATATGATCAGGAAGATGTTTAAGAAGACAAACAAGGAGCTTGTGGCAGGAACTGGTGTGCCCACAATCAGATCATTCTAGCTTGGCACTGAGGACCGCAGGGATAGAACATGTTCTGTGTGAGAAAAGATAATCTCTGAGGAAAGTAAAGGCTTTTCATATACACATACATCTTAACAGTTTCTGACTCTACCTATTATTTTTACTCAATGTGTGTCAGTTTTCAGTCATTCAGTCATGTCCAACTCTTTGTGACCCCGTGAACTGTAGCTCACCAGACTCCTAGGTCCATGGAATCTTCCAGGCAAGAATAATGGAGTGAGTTACCATTTCCTCTTGTGTCTCCTGCATTCACAAGTGGATTCTCTATCACTGCACTACCTGGGGACCTCCTTTGGTTCGATAGCAAAACATAAATGCTAATATTGCTCTTTATATGAAATAAGGAAAAGCTATCTTTTTAGAATTTGTTTCCCTTTGCCTATTCAAAATCTAAACTCTAAAATACCCTCTTAAGTTTCAATGAATCCTCAGGCAGAACAATAAAAGACTTACTGAATGCATGCTCAGTTGCACCTGACTCTTTGTAACCTCAAGGACTATAGCCCACCAGGCTTCTCTTTCCATGGAATTTTTCAGACAGAAGTACTGGAGTGGGTTGCCATATTTTATTCCAGTAGATCTTGATGCAGGGATTGAACCCATGTCTCTTGTATTGGCAGGTAGATTCTTTACAGCTGAACCACCTGGGAAACCTCTTGAAGGTTTACTAGCTAAGTCAAATGGAGCAGAGTAGAAGCCATTGAAGAAAATAGAAGTAATAAGCAAATTACAAATATTGTAAATTTCTGAGTTTCAATTTCATCTGAGAAATACCTTGAAGGTGACAGGCTTCATAAAATTTTAGAATCAAATAAGGTTTTTAGAAAGACTTAGTGACATAAAATGACCTATCCAACACCTAAAATATTGCCTGGTGATGCTGACATCAGAATCCAACATTGCAGTCTGCTGAATTTCCTCAACTAAAGGGGGAATTTCTTCCAGAAAATCTTACAGCAGGTGCTAGAGTCAATAAAGCGCCTAACAGGAAGTCCTGTTCCTAATCGAGCTCAACTGATATCTTACTGAGTAATCTTGGGTTATAATAAACTCTTTCAAGACAGGTATCATAATTTTATATTAAATTATATGTTATATTAAAAATACATTTTATCTTAACAATATTAAGCACTCTATACAATCAAAATGTCAGAAAGCACTCATCCAAATTAGCTAGTGAAATGTGCAAGGTCTGCGGGGAGCAAGGCCACAGTAAAGAGGAAGAGAAGGACAGCTGCGAATAAACAGAAGTTTATTCAGGAGAGTATCTGGGCTGTCTCAAGAGGAGAGTGAAAGCAGCACCCGGAAGATGTAGTTACAGAAGTTATATAGCCCGGACTTTGACAGGAAAAAACCTTCTTCGGTGGGCTGGATGGAACCAATGGGGAGGCGAGGTCTTTTCCAGAACCAGGAACTGGGAGTGCTGGGTCAGTGGTCCGTGGGCTACAGATCTGACCACCATAGGGGGTCGTTTTCAGTAAACACACTGTCTTACTCCTTATCAGCCTTTTGCAAAGGTGTGTCACCTTGCGGGAGCGGGTGGAACCTTCGTTAAGGGGAATGAGTCCTTGGTAACTCGGACAAAAGTCATGGCAGTCCTGACAAAATGTGTATTAAATTAATTAAGAAACCCATGGACAAGGAATTCCCTGGTGGTCCAGTGGCTAAGACTCTATGCTTTCAGTGCAGGGGACCAGGGTTTTGATCCCTGATTCGGGAACTAGAACCCATAGACTGCAACTAAAAGATTCTGAGTGCTACAAGGAAGATCAAAGATCCCATGTGGTGCTCTCTGAAGGTTTACTAGCTATGGGCCTGGTGAAGTGCAAATTACAAATATTGTAAATTTCTGAGTTTCAATTTCATCTGAGAAATACCTTGAAGGTGACAGGCTTCATAAAATTTTAGAATCAAATAAGGTTTTTAGAAAGACTTAGTGACATAAAATGACCTATCCAACACCTAAAATATTGCCTGGTGATGCTGACATCAGAATCCAACATTGCAGTCTGCTGAATTTCCTCAACTAAAGGGGGAATTTCTTCCAGAAAATCTTACAGCAGGTGCTAGAGTCAATAAAGCGCCTAACAGGAAGTCCTGTTCCTAATCGAGCTCAACTGATATCTTACTGAGTAATCTTGGGTTATAATAAACTCTTTCAAGACAGGTATCATAATTTTATATTAAATTATATGTTATATTAAAAATACATTTTATCTTAACAATATTAAGCACTCTATACAATCAAAATGTCAGAAAGCACTCATCCAAATTAGCTAGTGAAATGTGCAAGGTCTGCGGGGAGCAAGGCCACAGTAAAGAGGAAGAGAAGGACAGCTGCGAATAAACAGAAGTTTATTCAGGAGAGTATCTGGGCTGTCTCAAGAGGAGAGTGAAAGCAGCACCCGGAAGATGTAGTTACAGAAGTTATATAGCCCGGACTTTGACAGGAAAAAACCTTCTTCGGTGGGCTGGATGGAACCAATGGGGAGGCGAGGTCTTTTCCAGAACCAGGAACTGGGAGTGCTGGGTCAGTGGGACTTGTGCTACTGATCTGACCGCCACAGGGGGTTGTTTTCAATAAACACACTCTCTTACTCCTTATCCGCCTTTGCAAAGATGTGTCTGTGTCATCTTGCAGGAGGGGATGGAACCCTTCCTAAGGGGAATGAGTCCTTGATAACTCGGACAAAGGTCATGGCAGTCCTGACAAAATGTGTATTAAATTAATTAAGAAACCCATGGACAAGGAATTCCCTGGTGGTCCAGTGGCTAAGACTCTATGCTTTCAGTGCAGGGGACCAGGGTTTTGATCCCTGATTCGGGAACTAGAACCCATAGACTGCAACTAAAAGATTCTGAGTGCTACAAGGAAGATCAAAGATCCCATGTGGTGCAACTAAGTCCTGGCCCAGAGAAATAGGTTAATTAGTACGTATTTTTTTTAAAAAAGAAAGAAACACATAGAGATCAAATGTAAAATCTTTTCCAAAGCTGGGGGCTTCTGAGGTTCTGAGAAATTGACAGCAGTTCCTCCTACTGTACTGCCTCAGTTTCCATTTTGTTATCACGATCAGTTTGTTTGGTCATTGAGTTCCCTTCTAAGGTCTTGGTAAAACTGACCTAAGGGCACAAAATCATTGATAGCTGTTAAGACACCAAACACTTCATGTCTTCCATTATATTTAAATAGCACCATTTCGAATCAATTCAACAAACATCTTTGTGCCCTTGTTGTATAAATAAGACTTTGTCCTTGCCTTTGGAGACTTAAGGCTTTGTGCAGAAGATAGATATGTTATCAGAAAAATGACCTCTGGGACAATAGTATGGCTTTAGGTCGGTCCTCTGTCTCTTTGTCAGTTTTATCCCAAATAATCCTGCACTTGGAGGTATTTGGTGGGAAACACGTACACAGTTAGGGACAAGGCTCTCTTCATTTGAAAGAGGAAACAGAATGGCCAATGTGGAAAAGGTTAAATTCTTAGGGCTCTTTTCTGCAAGCTATTTATCTGAGGAGCAGAGGATTCTAGTGTTTACTCAGTTATAGTAGAATATTCCTGTCTGAGTTGGTTGAATCAGTGTGTGATTCTAGGGTGAGGCCTATGAATGTGTACTTCTAATAAATTCCTAAATGAGCAGAGGATTGCTAGGTTTACCAGCATTATAGTAGATTGGGAGGCGAGGTCTTTTCCAGAACCAGGAACTGGGAGTGCTGGGTCAGTGGGACTTGTGCTACAGATCTGACCGCCACAGGGGGTTGTTTTCAATAAACACACTCTCTTACTCCTTATCCGCCTTTTGCAAAGGTGTGTCACCTTGCGGAGCGGGTGGAACCTTCGTTAAGGGAATGAGTCCTTGGTAACTCGGACAAAAGTCATGGCAGTCCTGACAAAATGTGTATTAAATTAATTAAGAAACCCATGGACAAGGAATTCCCTGGTGGTCCAGTGGCTAAGACTCTATGCTTTCAGTGCAGGGGACCAGGGTTTTGATCCCTGATTCGGGAACTAGAACCCATAGACTGCAACTAAAAGATTCTGAGTGCTACAAGGAAGATCAAAGATCCCATGTGGTGCAACTAAGTCCTGGCCCAGAGAAATAGGTTAATTAGTACGTATTTTTTTTAAAAAAGAAAGAAACACATAGAGATAAAATGTAAAAATCTTTTCCAAAGCTGGGGGCTTCTGAGGTTCTGAGAAATTGACAGCAGTTCCTCCTACTGTACTGCCTCAGTTTCCATTTTGTTATCACGATCAGTTTGTTTGGTCATTGAGTTCCCTTCTAAGGTCTTGGTAAAACTGACCTAAGGGCACAAAATCATTGATAGCTGTTAAGACACCAAACACTTCATGTCTTCCATTATATTTAAATAGCACCATTTCGAATCAATTCAACAAACATCTTTGTGCCCTTGTTGTATAAATAAGACTTTGTCCTTGCCTTTGGAGACTTAAGGCTTTGTGCAGAAGATAGATATGTTATCAGAAAAATGACCTCTGGGACAATAGTATGGCTTTAGGTCGGTCCTCTGTCTCTTTGTCAGTTTTATCCCAAATAATCCTGCACTTGGAGGTATTTGGTGGGAAACACGAACAGTTAGGGACAAGGCTCTCTTCATTTGAAAGAGGAAACAGAATGGCCAATGTGGAAAAGGTTAAATTCTTAGGGCTCTTTTCTGCAAGCTATTTATCTGAGGAGCAGAGGATTCTAGTGTTTACTCAGTTATAGTAGAATATTCCTGTCTGAGTTGGTTGAATCAGTGTGTGATTCTAGGGTGAGGCCTATGAATGTGTACTTCTAATAAATTCCTAAATGATGCTGGTACCACATTTGAGAGTTTCTGGTCTGAACAAACAATATTCAAATTAAGACCTGCACTTTTAGGAATACAGAAAAATTTTTTTGCTGGCACTCAGGAGTTGATCATCTTAATGGGATCAAAGTTTCAGATTCTCATATTGTTACTGAATCCAAGCTTGCTCTGTTGGCCATACAACAGGCCAATGAATCTGAGAGAAGTGTTGAGGCAAGGAAAGCAGCTGACCGAGAAGATGGCAGGCTGGCACCTTGGAAATAACCATCTTCTTGGGATCTGGGTGCCAGGTTCTTTTATAGGTCAGAGATGGGGGAGGTGAGGAAGCAAAGCGAAAGGCCATTAATCTGCAAACATCTCTTGGAGTGGTGAACCTCAGGTAGAGGATGTGTTAATTTCTCCCTTCCCACCATCTACAGGTGGACAGTTTCTGAACAAAGGTACTTTAGTTTACAGTCAAGCAGATGGCCAGGGTCCTCCAGGCAAGCCATTTAAGTATAATTATAAACACAAAAGGAACAAAAAGCAAGTCAAAGAAACACTTCTCATCATAGAGTCAGAATTGGTTTTCTCGCTGCAACAATATTCTATGTTACTCTTTTCTTTTAATAAAGGAATCCATCTGAGAATTCATCAGTGGTTTCACTTTTCTGCACCTACTTTTGTGATTGTTCTTCTCTCACTTTGCAAGAGAAAAACCACAACCGTCCCCATCAGGAAAAGAAAAACAAAAGAAAAACAAGCACAAAGAATTGAGTGAGATTACTCTTTAAAATTGGAGAAGGAAATGGAAACCTATTACAGTATTCTTGTCTGGAAAATTCCATGGACAGAGAAGCTATGGCAAGTTATGGTCCATTGGGTCTCAAATATATATATATATATATATATATATATATATATATATATATATATATATATTTGAGAAAAAGAGAGAGAGAGACAGCTTTCCCAATGGGCCAGTGATGAGGAATCTGCCTGCAATGCAGGAGACCCTGGTTCCATCTCTGGTTGGGAAGATCCCCCTGGAGGAGGGCATGGTAACCCACTCCAGTGTTTTTGCCCAGAGAATTCCATGACCAGAGAAGCCTGACAAGCTGCAGTCCATGGGATCAGACACAACAGTAGTGACTAAGCAGCAACAGCACTCTTTAAAAACTCCTTCCATTTTTAATCTACTTATTTATGTGAATAAGGTTTCTTGTGTATATTTAGTCACTTGGCTGTGACCTACTCGTTGTTTCTCGTCAGGTTGTGTCTAATTCTTTGTGACCCTTTGGACTATAGCCCCCAGGCTCTTCTGACTGCAGGATTTCCTAAGCAAGAATACTAGAGTAGGTTTCCATGCCCTCCTCCAGAGGATCTTCCTAATCCAGGGATCAAATCCACATCTTCTGTGTCTCCTGTATTGCAGGCAGATTCTTCCCATCTGGGAAGCTCATTTCAGTGTGTAAGGTTTCTTAATGCTTGTGTTTATTTAAGCAAAATAGAAATAATTTTAATTTTAAGACTGAACTCTATCTTACTCTATCTTAAATAATTTTTATTCATGAAACCCTAAACCCATTAAAAAATAAGACCCATTCCTTCTTATTAAAACATAACTTTCAAGAAAAAAATTTCTCCCTGTGATCATTAATCTTCAATAGTTTAATGTATGCATTTTGTTTACAACAACTGTGCATGAAAACTAGTTAAAATCGTAGTAAAATACCATACCACCTTTATCAGAATGGTTAAAATTAAAAGGACTTTCTATACCAACTGTTAAAGAGTACGTAAATAAATAGAACTCTTAAATCTAGCGGGTGAGAATATAAAGCAGTGCAACCTCTTTGGGAAACAGGTTGATAGTTTCTAGAGAAATTAAACATATGGGTTATCATGTGATCCAGTCAATCCACTCTGAGTTATTCACCAGCGGGAATGAAGGATATGTTAATAAAAAACTGTGCATAAGTAATGTTTGGAAAAACTGTATTTGTAAGAGATCAAAACTGGAAACAACCCAAATTTCCACCAATAGGTAAATGCTCTATTAAATTGTTTTATATCTATCTAATCCAATACTAAAACAATAATAAAAAGAAACTATTGATAGATGACAGAACATATATAAATCTCTAAATAATTATGACTAATGAACAAAGCCACATTAAGGAAAAAAGACTACATATTACATAGTATAGTTTTTTTTGAATGAAAAGCAATCAATAGTGACAAATGAAATTAGTAGTTGCCTTGGGATGTGACAGTGGCAAAGTGGGATAAAAAGAGAGGAGCTTGACAAAGAGACACAAGGAAACAAAATTACGATATGTTTTGTCTTTTATATGGGTAAAACTGTGGATATTTAGTCACTTGGCTGTGACCTACTCGTTGTTTCTCGTCAGGTTGTGTCTAATTCTTTGTGACCCTTTGGACTATAGCCCCCAGGCTCTTCTGACTGCAGGATTTCCTAAGCAAGAATACTAGAGTAGGTTTCCATGCCCTCCTCCAGAGGATCTTCCTAATCCAGGGATCAAATCCACATCTTCTGTGTCTCCTGTATTGCAGGCAGATTCTTCCCATCTGGGAAGCTCATTTCAGTGTGTAAGGTTTCTTAATGCTTGTGTTTATTTAAGCAAAATAGAAATAATTTTAATTTTAAGACTGAACTCTATCTTACTCTATCTTAAATAATTTTTATTCATGAAACCCTAAACCCATTAAAAAATAAGACCCATTCCTTCTTATTAAAACATAACTTTCAAGAAAAAAATTTCTCCCTGTGATCATTAATCTTCAATAGTTTAATGTATGCATTTTGTTTACAACAACTGTGCATGAAAACTAGTTAAAATCGTAGTAAAATACCATACCACCTTTATCAGAATGGTTAAAATTAAAAGGACTTTCTATACCAACTGTTAAAGAGTACGTAAATAAATAGAACTCTTAAATCTAGCGGGTGAGAATATAAAGCAGTGCAACCTCTTTGGGAAACAGGTTGATAGTTTCTAGAGAAATTAAACATATGGGTTATCATGTGATCCAGTCAATCCACTCTGAGTTATTCACCAGCGGGAATGAAGGATATGTTAATAAAAAACTGTGCATAAGTAATGTTTGGAAAAACTGTATTTGTAAGAGATCAAAACTGGAAACAACCCAAATTTCCACCAATAGGTAAATGCTCTATTAAATTGTTTTATATCTATCTAATCCAATACTAAAACAATAATAAAAAGAAACTATTGATAGATGACAGAACATATATAAATCTCTAAATAATTATGACTAATGAACAAAGCCACATTAAGGAAAAAAGACTACATATTACATAGTATAGTTTTTTTTGAATGAAAAGCAATCAATAGTGACAAATGAAATTAGTAGTTGCCTTGGGATGTGACAGTGGCAAAGTGGGATAAAAAGAGAGGAGCTTGACAAAGAGACACAAGGAAACTTTTGGGTTAATGGATATAATACGTTCATGATTTTGATTATGGTCATGCTTTTATAGGTCAAAAATATATTTTCAATATGTGCAGTTTATTGTATGTACATCATGTCTTAATGTAACTGTTAGAAGTCAACAGAGGGTCAATATGGCAAAACTACTGAAGCTTTGTGTTCTGGAGTCAGTGGACCACAACTACTGAGCCCATCAGCCACAACTAGAGAGTTCATATGCCACAATAAAGATCCCACAGGCTGCGACTAAGACCTGATACAGTTAAAGTAGGTAAATAAATAAATATTTTAAAGGGTCACTATTCTTATCCATAAAGAACTCTTGTAATTCACAAAGAAAATATAAGCACCATTTAAAAAAAAATAAATCTTATTTGCAATCAAAAAAGTTTAAAGTAAAAACAACTGAATCATATGTATAGGTTTAACTTTTCTAAAAACTGCCAACCAGTTTTCCAAAAAGCAGTATTAAAAAAATAATAGTACCTTTGTTGGAAAGGATGCCTGCTGTAAAAGCACACTCATACTTCGGTGAAAGCTGATAGAATCTTTCTGAAGTGTAGTTTGGAAATATATATATATCAAGAATACCATAAACAATCATATCCTTTGACCTCAATATTTCCACTCCTTGGAATTTATCCAAAGAAAACAATCAGAAAAAAATATATAAAGATTAATGTAACAAAGCCTCCAAATACTGCAACTTATGGAAAGAATTTCAAAAATATGTTAACGTCCAAAAAACAAGCATTGCTTAAAAAAATTAAGGTATGTCCATATAATGTCAGTAAAGATCAGATTCTCAAGCAGAATTTAGTAATAAAAATATGTGCATTGCAATATTTAGGATTTAGATGTTTATACTACTGTTTCATATTCATGGGTAAACATAGACTACAAGCACATCTGAATTCTTCTATGATTAGAAGTAAATCTAGTGATAAAACACAGCTTTTTATTTTCTTATAAATGCTTTTTGGTTCCCAAACCATTTTACTTAACATAAAATACACAATTTTATAAAGATATCAATCAATGTCATTGATAAATAATGCATAATTTTGATTCCATCTCTCACCCCATCTGATGTAAGACACATGTGTTTATAATCAGACTTATGTGTGGAATGGGGAGATGACACGCTAATCAGGACAAGGCATGATTTGATAGAGTTCTTTTTCTCAGAGGACTAAAATAATCTCAGTAAAAACAATTAACATATTCGATCATATGCAACACCTCTCCTTCCATCAGTTCAGCCTTTCCCACTCTTTTTTTATATTGTTTTCTTACATATCATTTCAAAGCACAGAAAATTTGTGCTTTTTTTTTTTCCCCTAAGGGAGCTGGAGTGGAGCTTTTTGCTTCCAGGAATGCTAGTTTAAACCAGTCATGAAGAAAATGAAGAAGGAAACATAGATAGAAACACAAAAGTGGTGGAAATATTTCACTTTGTCCAGAAGGGAAGGGAGGGACCTGAGAAAAGGAAGATATAAGTGATTGATAGCCTCAGTTGCAGAAGAAGTTTTGATCAAAGTGGGCAATGATGATCACCCATATCCTAAGATCTTCTTCTTGCTTCCAAATAGCCCATCCCAAGTCTCAATCTGGCCCACTCAGATCAGTGATACTGGCTCTGTAACCAACAAACTAATTTCCCAAAGGAATCATTGGAGGTATCTTGACAGATCTGAATTAGGTCATCAGTTAAGGCTGAGTGACCTTTACCATGTACTGCATTTTATAGGTGAGTTAATCAGAACATTCTATAATTATAATTCCATATTCTCTAATTTATATTTATTTTTTCCTTACAAAGCAGTGCAACATTCTTCCTTCTCTCCCTTTATATGATCTGATTTATGTTGGAGAAATGATGATAGTCCTGCATAAATGTTAAATGTCATATTTGTGGAGTCCTCTCCACTACCTTCCCTTAAGCCAGTGAATGGCCTTAGAGCATTTTTCTTACAGACAAATTACATCCTACATATTTGCCGGTGCTAAGCAATCTGCCACATTCCGACTTGTCAAGACTCAGCTGTGAATTTACAAGAATGGACACAAATAACCTCAGGTCTTAGATCTTTGATTATTTTGTTTGACCATTTGAGCTCCTTCCTGCTATGGTCCCTCAGCTGCTCCTGTCACAGGATCCAGCATAAATGCTTTTTGGTTCCCAAACCATTTTACTTAACATAAAATACACAATTTTATAAAGATATCAATCAATGTCATTGATAAATAATGCATAATTTTGATTCCATCTCTCACCCCATCTGATGTAAGACACATGTGTTTATAATCAGACTTATGTGTGGAATGGGGAGATGACACGCTAATCAGGACAAGGCATGATTTGATAGAGTTCTTTTTCTCAGAGGACTAAAATAATCTCAGTAAAAACAATTAACATATTCGATCATATGCAACACCTCTCCTTCCATCAGTTCAGCCTTTCCCACTCTTTTTTTATATTGTTTTCTTACATATCATTTCAAAGCACAGAAAATTTGTGCTTTTTTTTTTTCCCCTAAGGGAGCTGGAGTGGAGCTTTTTGCTTCCAGGAATGCTAGTTTAAACCAGTCATGAAGAAAATGAAGAAGGAAACATAGATAGAAACACAAAAGTGGTGGAAATATTTCACTTTGTCCAGAAGGGAAGGGAGGGACCTGAGAAAAGGAAGATATAAGTGATTGATAGCCTCAGTTGCAGAAGAAGTTTTGATCAAAGTGGGCAATGATGATCACCCATATCCTAAGATCTTCTTCTTGCTTCCAAATAGCCCATCCCAAGTCTCAATCTGGCCCACTCAGATCAGTGATACTGGCTCTGTAACCAACAAACTAATTTCCCAAAGGAATCATTGGAGGTATCTTGACAGATCTGAATTAGGTCATCAGTTAAGGCTGAGTGACCTTTACCATGTACTGCATTTTATAGGTGAGTTAATCAGAACATTCTATAATTATAATTCCATATTCTCTAATTTATATTTATTTTTTCCTTACAAAGCAGTGCAACATTCTTCCTTCTCTCCCTTTATATGATCTGATTTATGTTGGAGAAATGATGATAGTCCTGCATAAATGTTAAATGTCATATTTGTGGAGTCCTCTCCACTACCTTCCCTTAAGCCAGTGAATGGCCTTAGAGCATTTTTCTTACAGACAAATTACATCCTACATATTTGCCGGTGCTAAGCAATCTGCCACATTCCGACTTGTCAAGACTCAGCTGTGAATTTACAAGAATGGACACAAATAACCTCAGGTCTTAGATCTTTGATTATTTTGTTTGACCATTTGAGCTCCTTCCTGCTATGGTCCCTCAGCTGCTCCTGTCACAGGATCCAGCTCTGATGTTAAACACCTGGCATTTCACCAGGATTGAAGGTTTCAAACATTCATACAGGTAATTATAGCATGATTACACATCTCTACCATTAAAAAATGTTCATTACTACTTTTGTTCAGATTTTTATGAATAGTTTTGTAAAAAGTGTTGAGGCAGAATGTCTAAAAGAGTATACTGTTTCTAGGAGGCTTGTTGCAAAATGATAATGCCTGGCTCAAATATCCAGAGGCAACCACTTTCAACTGTGTTTGCCCTCTCTTTTTCTATTACCTCTACATCTCTCAATGCATGATTATCCAGTTTCTAAAAACACCTGAGGACCAACAGTGTTTCCTGTCAAAAAAAAAGTATGTGAATACAAATTTCAGTTGTTTATATTTCAAAGAAACTCTGTAATAATAAATTTTAAGTGACTTAGAAAATAATTGGATATACATTTATTTAGGGTGGGGTGCATGCTGCATATCTTGTGGGATCTTAGTTCCTTGACAGGGTTTGAACCCTGCCCCCAGCCACCTGCCTTGTCAGTGAGAGCTAGAAATCCTAACCACAGACTGTTGAAGAATTTGCAAGGATATACATAATTGTGAAAAATTTTTTTCTTCTGATGTTTAACTGCATTTTATAGGTGAGTTAATCAGAACATTCTATAATTATAATTCCATATTCTCTAATTTATATTTATTTTTTCCTTACAAAGCAGTGCAACATTCTTCCTTCTCTCCCTTTATATGATCTGATTTATGTTGGAGAAATGATGATAGTCCTGCATAAATGTTAAATGTCATATTTGTGGAGTCCTCTCCACTACCTTCCCTTAAGCCAGTGAATGGCCTTAGAGCATTTTTCTTACAGACAAATTACATCCTACATATTTGCCGGTGCTAAGCAATCTGCCACATTCCGACTTGTCAAGACTCAGCTGTGAATTTACAAGAATGGACACAAATAACCTCAGGTCTTAGATCTTTGATTATTTTGTTTGACCATTTGAGCTCCTTCCTGCTATGGTCCCTCAGCTGCTCCTGTCACAGGATCCAGCTCTGATGTTAAACACCTGGCATTTCACCAGGATTGAAGGTTTCAAACATTCATACAGGTAATTATAGCATGATTACACATCTCTACCATTAAAAAATGTTCATTACTACTTTTGTTCAGATTTTTATGAATAGTTTTGTAAAAAGTGTTGAGGCAGAATGTCTAAAAGAGTATACTGTTTCTAGGAGGCTTGTTGCAAAATGATAATGCCTGGCTCAAATATCCAGAGGCAACCACTTTCAACTGTGTTTGCCCTCTCTTTTTCTATTACCTCTACATCTCTCAATGCATGATTATCCAGTTTCTAAAAACACCTGAGGACCAACAGTGTTTCCTGTCAAAAAAAAAGTATGTGAATACAAATTTCAGTTGTTTATATTTCAAAGAAACTCTGTAATAATAAATTTTAAGTGACTTAGAAAATAATTGGATATACATTTATTTAGGGTGGGGTGCATGCTGCATATCTTGTGGGATCTTAGTTCCTTGACAGGGTTTGAACCCTGCCCCCAGCCACCTGCCTTGTCAGTGAGAGCTAGAAATCCTAACCACAGACTGTTGAAGAATTTGCAAGGATATACATAATTGTGAAAAATCTTTTCTGTAATCTTTATTATTAATGTTTGTACTGAGTGTCCAGGGCAGTGCACAATCACAGACTTGCATCCAGGTATATTACTGTGAAATTTATGACCACTGTAAAAGTAAAGACCACACATATTTCCAGAGAGAAAAAGAATGCTTGCGTGGGAGTTAGATCAAGTATTAGAATGACTTTGGACTTCTTAACAATAATTGGAGAAATTTGAAGACAATGGGACAAAATTCTGACTGAAAACTATTTACAACTGGAATTCTGTACAAAGCCAAACTATTCATCAAGTCTGAAGCTAGAACAAAGATATTTTAAGAGTTGCCAGAATTTTTTTTTTTTTTTGGCCACAGTTCAAGGCTTATGGGATTCCAGTTCCCCATCCAGGAACTGAACCCAGGCCCTCAGCAGTGAAAGTTTGGAGTCCTGGCCAGGGAAAGGTAGGAAAATCCCAGAACTCCCAGATCCTCAGGAAATCTATTTTCTCTGCATGATTCCTAGGAAACTTTCTGGAAGTTTATTTCCACTAAACCAAGGAAGACAAAAAATGGGTTCCAACCCAAGAGCAGAGATTCCAGTGACTGACGGTGCAGCGAATTCCCACAGGACCACTGTGCAGTAGCAGATGCCAGTCCCTGAATCATTAAGAGCTATTTACTCAATAAGAGGAAACTGATCGGACACCTGATAATATCTGAGAATACTGAGGGGGACTTAACTGGGTAAGAGTTTGGGGGTTCATTACTCATGAGTTTACAGAAAACTAAGAAAAGGCAGGACAGTTATTAATTCCAGGGACTTTTTTTATAAGAAAATTAATCAGAGTACACTACACAGATCATAATTGTGTCACCCCTGAAGGTTACTCTAACCAAATTAAGATTTAACTGTATTAGCGGCTGTCCTCAAGCTGACATGAGTAACAGACTAATAATAAATTTTAAGTGACTTAGTAATACATTTATTTAGGGTGGGGTGCATGCTGCATATCTTGTGGGATCTTAGTTCCTTGACAGGGTTTGAACCCTGCCCCCAGCCACCTGCCTTGTCAGTGAGAGCTAGAAATCCTAACCACAGACTGTTGAAGAATTTGCAAGGATATACATAATTGTGAAAAATCTTTTCTGTAATCTTTATTATTAATGTTTGTACTGAGTGTCCAGGGCAGTGCACAATCACAGACTTGCATCCAGGTATATTACTGTGAAATTTATGACCACTGTAAAAGTAAAGACCACACATATTTCCAGAGAGAAAAAGAATGCTTGCGTGGGAGTTAGATCAAGTATTAGAATGACTTTGGACTTCTTAACAATAATTGGAGAAATTTGAAGACAATGGGACAAAATTCTGACTGAAAACTATTTACAACTGGAATTCTGTACAAAGCCAAACTATTCATCAAGTCTGAAGCTAGAACAAAGATATTTTAAGAGTTGCCAGAATTTTTTTTTTTTTTTTGGCCACAGTTCAAGGCTTATGGGATTCCAGTTCCCCATCCAGGAACTGAACCCAGGCCCTCAGCAGTGAAAGTTTGGAGTCCTGGCCAGGGAAAGGTAGGAAAATCCCAGAACTCCCAGATCCTCAGGAAATCTATTTTCTCTGCATGATTCCTAGGAAACTTTCTGGAAGTTTATTTCCACTAAACCAAGGAAGACAAAAAATGGGTTCCAACCCAAGAGCAGAGATTCCAGTGACTGACGGTGCAGCGAATTCCCACAGGACCACTGTGCAGTAGCAGATGCCAGTCCCTGAATCATTAAGAGCTATTTACTCAATAAGAGGAAACTGATCGGACACCTGATAATATCTGAGAATACTGAGGGGGACTTAACTGGGTAAGAGTTTGGGGGTTCATTACTCATGAGTTTACAGAAAACTAAGAAAAGGCAGGACAGTTATTAATTCCAGGGACTTTTTTTATAAGAAAATTAATCAGAGTACACTACACAGATCATAATTGTGTCACCCCTGAAGGTTACTCTAACCAAATTAAGATTTAACTGTATTAGCGGCTGTCCTCTGGAAGCTGACATGAGTAACAGACTAAAATGATACAAGAAAGATAAAGTCTTTTTTACTTTTTAATTATGGCCTCTTTTTATTTATTTTATTTATTGATTTCCATCTATCTTTGCTCTTTAACCTGTGTGGGCCTCTCATTACTGCAGCCTCTCTCGTTGCAGAGTACCAGCTCTGGGCACATGTGGCGCCCATAGCACTGGCTCGTAATTGGACACACCGGTACAGTCACTCTGTGGCACGTGGAATTTTGCCAGGCCAGAGATTGAACCGGTGCCCACTGCACTGCAAGGCAGACTCTCTACCCACTGGACCACTAGGGAAACCTGAAAGACAAATTCTTATCTTACAGTAGGAAATCAATAGATAAGGCCAAAGAGTAAAATATCAAGGGAAGGATAACTATGCATTGAGAGATACAGAGGTAATAGAAAAAGAGAGGGCAAACACAGTTGAAAGTGGTTGCGCCTGGATATTTGAGCCGGGCATTATCGATTTGCAACAAGCCCCCTAGAAACAGTATACTCTTTTAGACATTCTGCCTCAACAGTTTTTACAAAACTATTCATAAAAATCTGAACAAAAGTAGTAATGAACGTTTTTAAAAAGCTCATACTTGGTTGTTTTTCCGTCTTCTCAATTCTATTTAGTACATTAATTGCCTTGAGAGTTTTCTTTGTAAAATTTTTTTTTCTTTTATTATTTTTTAACTTTTTATATTATATTGGAATATAGCCAATTAACAATGCTGTGATAGGGCTTCCCTGGTGGTCCAGTGGGTAAAAAGTCCGCCTTACAGTTCAAGAGACACTGGTTTGATCCCTGGCCTGGGAAGATCTCACATGCTGCAGAGTGGCTGGACCAGTGTGACCAGTTACGAGCCAGTGCTCTGGAGCGCATGCACCCAGAGCCAGTGTTTTGCAACAAGAGAAGTAACTGCGATGGAAGGCCCACACAGGCCAAAGAATTAAGATGAATGAAAATAAGTAAATGAAGGGCCAATAAACGAGACCAAAAATAAAAAACAAAATAAAAAAAAAAAACAATGCTGAGGAGGGGTACAGGATGGCAGAGGAATGCGGGGAAGATTTAACCAGCTCCCCAACAGAATCACCAGAGCTAACCAAGAAATACAACCAGCTGGTAAATGCCAGAACTCCTTAGGTCCGCGAGGGTCGAAGAGTGAACAGCCAGAACTTTCTCGGAGCTACTGTCCTGAGAACCCGCTATCCTAACCCCCACGCCAGACCAGACTGATGGAGAGCGTGCTAGCAAGTGCCCTAAAAAGGGGCCTGAGTGGAGCATCGGGGGAGAGAGGGCAGCGCTCAGTGTGAAAATTCCAAGAATCAGGCCAGATTGCCCGCAGAAATTAAGACACTGCGAAGATAAGATACTACAGCGGAGCTGGACAGAACACAATTAGGAAGTTCCCCGTGGGGACCTGCCTAGGGACCTGCATAGAACCGAACAGGGAGTGCCCACCGCGAAAATCGCGACTTTCCGCCTGGCACCAGGTAAGTTCAAACAATACTAGTTGGAGGCTTGCTGAACAAGAGGGGAAGTTGCCCACGGATTGCTGACCAGGGACCGGGTTCGAGCCTGACGGGAAAGCACGTGCCCACCTTTGGGACTTGGACGCGTAACTGGCAGTGTACGTGCGCCAGTGGCGGAGGAGCCTGTGCACCCCCATAGCTACACCCGCAGCGAAGGAAGCCGGGAGAAGGGCAGGTATTGGAGGCGCTGGTGGGTCCGCAGTAGAGCAGTGGCGCCCCTCTCCAACATGGGACTGCCAGCGCGGCGGCTCCCTGCCCGACCGACTGGGATCAGCCCGCTGTCCCGGCCATCACCTGAGCTTGCAGCAAAGCCTTTGTCTTGCTGAACACAAAAACAGAAACCATAGCAACTGGTGCTGTAAGGGAAAGGCTACATTATCAAGACAACACCATCGAGAGCAGATTGGCTTCCACCAGTCAGATGAGGAGATAAAAACCAGGGACTGTATTTAGCTTTTTCTGTTTGTTTATTTGTTGTGGACGGATTTGTTTATTGATTGATCAATCGGGCTTGGGTTTTTTTGCTTTTTGTTTTTTGTTTTGTCTCTTCTTATTAAGTTTTTCTTCCCTTTTTAATTCGTAATTTCCATTTTTTGATTTTTAATTTTTAATTTTTCTTTTAATTTTAATTCTTGGAAACTTCTAATTTTCTTACCCCTTTGCCACTGCTTCCTCCCTCTATGTTCTAAATGTAAAACTTTCTCCTATCTACCACTATCCTCTAGATAAATAGTTCCTACCTTCCTGTCTCCACTATTCTCTTCCAGCTTCGCCAAACAGTACAACACACTAACCTTGGCTACGTAACCCTATGAAATCCTTCCAAGATGAATCTATTCCTTCTCATTACCCATACACTCTCCTCCTCCTCACCCTCAACATATGTCTTACCTAAAAATTGCTTTCAGTGAAATAGTCCAAGCCAGGACCTTGTCCCAGATCTATTTTTCCAGGCACTAGTTTAATTAATTCAGAGCTTAATGGGCAAGTATCATCTTTGATTGCATCATTTGCCAGAAAAATTTCCTATGCTTTAACACTGTAAGTCTGGTTACATGTGGTTATTGCTGTGTATGTATTTATATCTCATGACTGTGTTAGAAAACATCTGCATGCTTCTAAGACTGTTACCCATCAGGGATGCACCTCTTGTTCCTCAGATGCTAATATTTGAACTAGTGTCACGGAACACCACAGCAAACCAGACATAGAGCCTATACCCCCTGGCCAATCATCTAACCAAGGATCCTTAGAGTGGAAGCCCTGATTCCAAGACCCCACACTATCAAAGAACATACAACACTAGAGATTATTCACATGTAAACAAGACCTAGAACCACGCAAGTCACAAACCACTGAACTCTTCCACAAGGACAGAAACTCAAAGCAAGGGAGAATTCAACCACTAAGCCTGGTAGGGGAAAAAGAACTCCATACACACAGACACACACAAAGAAACAAAAACTAATGTAATAATGAAACGACAGAGAAACACTGCACAAATGAAGGACCAAGCTAGAGAAACACCACTTCAAATGACAGAGGAGATAGACAAACTATCTGAAAGAGAATTCAGAAAAGCTATACTAATGAGGATGCAAAACACCGAAAACAGAATATTAGAGGAAATTAGTGCGCTGAGAAGAGACATGCAAGAAATGACAAATAAGCAAATAGAGACTACCAACTCAATTGCTGAACTCAAAAATACTATAGAAGGTCTCAACAGTAGAGTATCAGAGGCAGAAGAACGGATAAGTAAGCTGGAAGACAGAATGGTGGAAGTAAGTGCTGAAGAACAGAACAAAGCTGAAAGAATTAAAAGAACTGAGGATAGCCTCAGAGACCTATGGGACAATATCAAATGCACCAACATTAGAATTATAGGAGTTCCAGAAGAAGAAGAGGGGAAGAAAGACTATGAAAAGATTCTTGAAGAGGTTATAGGTGAAAACTTCCCCAGCATGGGAAAGGAAATAGTCAACCAAGTCCAAGAAGCACAAAGAGTTCCATACAGGAGAAACCCCAGAAGAAACACACCAAGGCACATTCTAATCAAACTAACGCAGACTAAATATAAAGACAGAATACTAAAAGCAGCTAGGAGCAAACAACAAATAACATATAAAGGAAACCCCATACGTCTAACTGCGGATCTTTCAACAGAAACCCTGCAGGCCAGAAGAGACTGGCAAGACACATTTAAACGGCTAAAAGAGAATAACCTCCAACCAAGAATTCTCTATCCAGCAAGAGTCTCATTTGGAATTGATGGTGAAGTCAAAAGAGTCACAGACAAGCAAAAACTAAAAGAATTCTTCACCACAAAGCCAGCCCTACAACAAGTGTTAAACGGCCCGATATAGCCAATAAATACAAGAGTAGGAGAAGTCCTACAAATCAGACCCCAAACTTCTAAGAAGATGACAATAGGAACGTTTGTATCAACAATTACTTTGAATGTAAATGGACTAAATGCTCCAACCAAACGACACAGGCTGGCTGAATGGATCCAAAAGGATGACCTATATATATGCTGTTTACAAGAGACCCACTTCAAATGACAGAGGAGATAGACAAACTATCTGAAAGAGAATTCAGAAAAGCTATACTAATGAGGATGCAAAACACCGAAAACAGAATATTAGAGGAAATTAGTGCGCTGAGAAGAGACATGCAAGAAATGACAAATAAGCAAATAGAGACTACCAACTCAATTGCTGAACTCAAAAATACTATAGAAGGTCTCAACAGTAGAGTATCAGAGGCAGAAGAACGGATAAGTAAGCTGGAAGACAGAATGGTGGAAGTAAGTGCTGAAGAACAGAACAAAGCTGAAAGAATTAAAAGAACTGAGGATAGCCTCAGAGACCTATGGGACAATATCAAATGCACCAACATTAGAATTATAGGAGTTCCAGAAGAAGAAGAGGGGAAGAAAGACTATGAAAAGATTCTTGAAGAGGTTATAGGTGAAAACTTCCCCAGCATGGGAAAGGAAATAGTCAACCAAGTCCAAGAAGCACAAAGAGTTCCATACAGGAGAAACCCCAGAAGAAACACACCAAGGCACATTCTAATCAAACTAACGCAGACTAAATATAAAGACAGAATACTAAAAGCAGCTAGGAGCAAACAACAAATAACATATAAAGGAAACCCCATACGTCTAACTGCGGATCTTTCAACAGAAACCCTGCAGGCCAGAAGAGACTGGCAAGACACATTTAAACGGCTAAAAGAGAATAACCTCCAACCAAGAATTCTCTATCCAGCAAGAGTCTCATTTGGAATTGATGGTGAAGTCAAAAGAGTCACAGACAAGCAAAAACTAAAAGAATTCTTCACCACAAAGCCAGCCCTACAACAAGTGTTAAACGGCCCGATATAGCCAATAAATACAAGAGTAGGAGAAGTCCTACAAATCAGACCCCAAACTTCTAAGAAGATGACAATAGGAACGTTTGTATCAACAATTACTTTGAATGTAAATGGACTAAATGCTCCAACCAAACGACACAGGCTGGCTGAATGGATCCAAAAGGATGACCTATATATATGCTGTTTACAAGAGACCCACTTCAGACCTAGGGACACTCATAGACTGAAAGTGAGAGGCTGGAAAAAGATATTCCATGCAAATGGAAATCAAAAGAAAGCTGGAGTAGCAATCCTCATATCAGACAAAATAGATTTTAAAGTAAAGAAGATTCTAAGAGACAAGGCAGGTCACTACATCATGATTAAGGGATCTATCCAAGAGGAAGACATAACACTCATAAATATCTATGCGCCCAACACAGGCACACCACAGTACATAAGACAGATACTTTCAGACTTCAAAGAAGAAATCAATAATAACACAATAATAGTAGGAGACTTTAACACTCCTCTCATACCAATGGACAGATCATCCAAACAGAAGATCAATAAAGAAACACAAGCCTTAAATGCCACACTAGAAAAGATGGACCTCATCGATATCTTTAGGACGTTCCATCCAAAAGCAGAAGAATACACTTTCTTCTCAAGTGCTCACGGAACATTCTCCAAGATAGACCACATCTTGGGCCACAAATCAAACCTCAGTCAATTCAAGAAAACTGAAATTATATCAAACATCTTCTCAGACCACAGTGCAATGAGACTAGAGATCAGCTACAAGAAAAAAACAGCTAAAAACACAAACACATGGAGATTAAACAACACATACCTAAAAAGCCAACTTATCATTGAGGAAATCAAAGGAGAAATTAAACACTTCCTAGAATGAAATGCCAATGAACACAGGACAGTGCAAAACCTATGGGATACCACAAAAGCAGTTCTAAGAGGGAAATTTAGAGCAATACAATCCCACCTCAATAAACGAGGAAAATATGAAGCAGATGACCTAACCCTCCGCTTAAAACAGTTGGAGAAAGAAGAACAGAAACATCCCAAAGCCAGCAGAAGAAGAGAAATCATAAGGATCACAGCAGAAATATATGAGAAAGAAATGAAGGAAACAATAGTACGGATAAATAAAAGAAAAAGCTGGTTCTTTGAAAAGGAAAACAAAATTGACAAGCCACTGGCCAGACTCATCAAGAAAAAGAGAGAGAAGAACCAGATCAACAAAATCAAAAATAAAAAAGGAGAGATTACAACAGAGAATGCAGAAATCCAAAGGATTCTAAGAGACTATTATGAACAGCTATATGGCAACAAACTGGACAACCTGGAAGAAATGGACAGTTTCTTGGGGAAGATCAATCTTCCAAGACTGAGCCAGGAAGAAACAGAAACTTTGGACAACCCAATCACAAGCTCAGAAATCGAATTTGTGATTAAAAATCTACCCAACAATAAAAGCCCAGGGCCAGATGGCTCCACAGCCGAATTCTACCAAACATTTAAAGAAGAGCTAGTGCCTGTCCTTCTAAAACTCTTCCAAACAATTACACAGGAAGGAAATCTTCCAAACACATTCTACGAGGCCACCATCACCCTGATACCCAAACCAGACAAAGACAACACAAAAAAGGAAAACTATAGGCCAATTTTACTGATGAACTTAGATGCCAAGATCCTCAACAAAATCCTAGCAAACAGAATTCAACGACACATCAGAAAACTCACATATCATGATCAAGTAGGGTTCATCCCAGGCATGCAAGGAGTCTTCAATATCTGCAAATCAATCAATGTGATACACCATATCAACAACTTGAGAGACAAAAATCACATGATCATCTCAATAGATGCAGAAAAAGCCTTCGACAAAGTACAACATCCATTTATGATCAAAACTCTTCAGAAAATGGGCATAGAAGGAACCTATCTCAACATAATAAAAGCCATATATGAGAAGCCCACAGTGAACACTATCCTCTACAGTGAAAAACTGAAAGCATTCCCTCTAAGATCAGGAACAAGACAGGGGTGTCCACTTTCACCACTACTATTCAACATAGTCCTGGAAGTCCTAGCAACAGCAATAAGAGAATAGAAAGAAATCAAAGGAATCCAGATTGGAAAGGAAGAAGTCAAGCTCTTTCTTTTTCCAGATGACATGATATTATACATAGAGAATTCCAAAGACACGGTTATAAAGCTACTAGAACTAATCAATGAATTCAGCAAAGTTGCAGGATACAAAGTCAACACACAGAAATCACTGGCATTCCTATGCACAAACAATGACAAATCAGAAAACGAAATCAAAGAGGCAATCCCCTTCACCATTGCAACCAAAAGAATCAAATACCTAGGAATAAGCCTACCCAAAGAAACAAAAGAATTGTACACAGAAAATTACAAGGCTCTCATGAGAGACATTAAGGAAGAATTACACAGATGGAGAGCTATTCCATGTTCCTGGGTCAGAAGAATCAACATTGTGGAAATGACCATACTACCAAATATCATCTACAGATTCAATGCAGTACCTATCCAACTACCATTATCATTCTTCACAGAACTAGATCAAAGAATAACACAGTTCATATGGAAACACAAAAGACCTTGAATAGCCAAAGCAATCCTGAGAAAGAAAAATGGAGCTGGAGGGATCAGCCTCCCTAACTTCAGACTCTACTACAAAGCAACAGTCCACAAGACAGTATGGTACTGGCACAAAAACAGAACTATAGACCAATGGAACAAGATCGAGAACCCAGAGATAAACCCACGCACTATGGGTACCTTATTTTTGACAAAGGAGGTGAAACTATAAAATGGGACAGAGACAGTCTTTTCAACAAGTGGTGCTGGGGAAATTGGACAGCTACATGCAAAAAAATGAAGTTGGAACATTCCCTGACACCATGCACTAAGATCAACTCAAAATGGATTTAAGGCCTAAATAGAAGACCAGAAACCATCAAACTCTTAGAGGGGGATATAGGCATAACCCTCAAGGACATCAATCAAAGCAAGATCTTCTCTGACCCACCTACTAAAATAGCAGAACTGAAAAGAAAAGTGAACATGTGGGACCTCATGAAACTTAAAAGCTTTTGTACAGCAAAAGAAATTACAAAAAAGCTGAACAGACACCCCACAGAGTGGGAGAAAATCATAGCAAATGAAACCATAGACAATTAATCTCCAAAATCTACAAGCAACTCAGACAACTCAGCATAGGAAAAATGAACAACTCAATCAAAAAATGGGGAAAAGATCTAAACAGACACCTCTCCGAAGAGGTCATAAGAAGTCAAGCTCTTTCTTTTTCCAGATGACATGATATTATACATAGAGAATTCCAAAGACACGGTTATAAAGCTACTAGAACTAATCAATGAATTCAGCAAAGTTGCAGGATACAAAGTCAACACACAGAAATCACTGGCATTCCTATGCACAAACAATGACAAATCAGAAAACGAAATCAAAGAGGCAATCCCCTTCACCATTGCAACCAAAAGAATCAAATACCTAGGAATAAGCCTACCCAAAGAAACAAAAGAATTGTACACAGAAAATTACAAGGCTCTCATGAGAGACATTAAGGAAGAATTACACAGATGGAGAGCTATTCCATGTTCCTGGGTCAGAAGAATCAACATTGTGGAAATGACCATACTACCAAATATCATCTACAGATTCAATGCAGTACCTATCCAACTACCATTATCATTCTTCACAGAACTAGATCAAAGAATAACACAGTTCATATGGAAACACAAAAGACCTTGAATAGCCAAAGCAATCCTGAGAAAGAAAAATGGAGCTGGAGGGATCAGCCTCCCTAACTTCAGACTCTACTACAAAGCAACAGTCCACAAGACAGTATGGTACTGGCACAAAAACAGAACTATAGACCAATGGAACAAGATCGAGAACCCAGAGATAAACCCACGCACTATGGGTACCTTATTTTTGACAAAGGAGGTGAAACTATAAAATGGGACAGAGACAGTCTTTTCAACAAGTGGTGCTGGGGAAATTGGACAGCTACATGCAAAAAAATGAAGTTGGAACATTCCCTGACACCATGCACTAAGATCAACTCAAAATGGATTTAAGGCCTAAATAGAAGACCAGAAACCATCAAACTCTTAGAGGGGGATATAGGCATAACCCTCAAGGACATCAATCAAAGCAAGATCTTCTCTGACCCACCTACTAAAATAGCAGAACTGAAAAGAAAAGTGAACATGTGGGACCTCATGAAACTTAAAAGCTTTTGTACAGCAAAAGAAATTACAAAAAAGCTGAACAGACACCCCACAGAGTGGGAGAAAATCATAGCAAATGAAACCATAGACAATTAATCTCCAAAATCTACAAGCAACTCAGACAACTCAGCATAGGAAAAATGAACAACTCAATCAAAAAATGGGGAAAAGATCTAAACAGACACCTCTCCGAAGAGGTCATACAGATGGCCCAAGAGCACATGAAACGATGCTCAACCTCACTTATTACTAGAGAAATGCAAATTAAAACTCCAATGAGATATCACCTCACACCCGTCAGAATGGCCATCATCAATAAATCGACAGACAATAAATTCTGCAGAGGGTGTGGAGAAAAGGGAACCCTTTTGCATTGCTGGTGGGAGTGTAAACTGATACAGCCTCTATGGAAGACAGTATGGAGATTCCTTAAAAAACTAAAAATTGAAGCACCCTATGACACAGCAATCCCACTACTAGGCCTATATCCTGATGAAATCAAAACTGAAAGAGGCACCTGTACCCTAGTGTTCATTGCAGCTCTCTATACAATAGCCAGAACATGGAAGCAACCTAGATGTCCATCGACGAATGAATGGATCCAGAAGCTCTGTTACATATATGCAATGGAATACTACTCAGCTGTTAAAAGAAATGCAGAAGACTCAGTTCTAATGAAGTGGCTGGCTCTAGAACCTATCATAAAAAGTGAAGTAAGTCAAAAAGAGAAAGAAAAGTACAGTATACTAACACACATATATGAAATCTAGTAGAATGGTCTTGATAACACACGCAGTGAACTCATGGAAAAACAGACAGAGCATAGACATAGGGACATTGTGTGGAAGAAATAGGGAGGGGAAAGCATGGAGGGAGTAAAA
Source organism: Tragulus kanchil (assembly GCA_022376925.1). Classification (NCBI taxonomy): domain Eukaryota; kingdom Metazoa; phylum Chordata; class Mammalia; order Artiodactyla; family Tragulidae; genus Tragulus; species Tragulus kanchil. Next base: position 7,583,997 of record JAIOJX010000026.1, on the reverse strand, counting down.
CCTATACTGTCATGCGTGGAAAAGATAGCTATTGTCATTGTTCTAAGGGAATAGGAGTGCTCACAATGGCTTGGGGCGATGGTCTGGAGGGGTGTGATGGAGGGACCTCGGGGTGTGTGGACCATGGATATGCATATGACTGATCTGGGAACATACATGTCTGTGAACAATAGAACTCTGTAAAACCTTTAAAATAAAGAATTAAAGAAAACAAAAAAACAATGCTGTGATTGTTTCAGGTGAACAGCCAAGGGACTCAGTTGGACATGTACGTGTATCCATTCTTCCACAACTTCTCCTCCCATCACCCATAGCAAATGAAACCATAGACAATTAATCTCCAAAATCTACAAGCAACTCAGACAACTCAGCATAGGAAAAATGAACAACTCAATCAAAAAATGGGGAAAAGATCTAAACAGACACCTCTCCGAAGAGGTCATACAGATGGCCCAAGAGCACATGAAACGATGCTCAACCTCACTTATTACTAGAGAAATGCAAATTAAAACTCCAATGAGATATCACCTCACACCCGTCAGAATGGCCATCATCAATAAATCGACAGACAATAAATTCTGCAGAGGGTGTGGAGAAAAGGGAACCCTTTTGCATTGCTGGTGGGAGTGTAAACTGATACAGCCTCTATGGAAGACAGTATGGAGATTCCTTAAAAAACTAAAAATTGAAGCACCCTATGACACAGCAATCCCACTACTAGGCCTATATCCTGATGAAATCAAAACTGAAAGAGGCACCTGTACCCTAGTGTTCATTGCAGCTCTCTATACAATAGCCAGAACATGGAAGCAACCTAGATGTCCATCGACGAATGAATGGATCCAGAAGCTCTGTTACATATATGCAATGGAATACTACTCAGCTGTTAAAAGAAATGCAGAAGACTCAGTTCTAATGAAGTGGCTGGCTCTAGAACCTATCATAAAAAGTGAAGTAAGTCAAAAAGAGAAAGAAAAGTACAGTATACTAACACACATATATGAAATCTAGTAGAATGGTCTTGATAACACACGCAGTGAACTCATGGAAAAACAGACAGAGCATAGACATAGGGACATTGTGTGGAAGAAATAGGGAGGGGAAAGCATGGAGGGAGTAAAACCTATACTGTCATGCGTGGAAAAGATAGCTATTGTCATTGTTCTAAGGGAATAGGAGTGCTCACAATGGCTTGGGGCGATGGTCTGGAGGGGTGTGATGGAGGGACCTCGGGGTGTGTGGACCATGGATATGCATATGACTGATCTGGGAACATACATGTCTGTGAACAATAGAACTCTGTAAAACCTTTAAAATAAAGAATTAAAGAAAACAAAAAAACAATGCTGTGATTGTTTCAGGTGAACAGCCAAGGGACTCAGTTGGACATGTACGTGTATCCATTCTTCCACAACTTCTCCTCCCATCCAGGCTTCCACTGGTTGCCATTGAGCAGGACTCCCTGTGGTATACAGTAAGTCCTTGTTGGTTTTCCATTTTAAATACAGTAGTCGATTTTTTGTTGTTGTTTTGTTATATGTCGATTTTTTTTGGTTTTTTGATGTTTTGTTATATGTCGATTTTGTTGTTGTTGTTGTTGTTGTTTACTTTTGGCTGCACTGGGTCTTTGTTGCTGCACGTGGGTTTTCTCTAGTTGCAGGCAGTGGGGGCTACTCTCTAGCTGCAATGCACAGGCCTCTCAATGCAGTCGCTTCTCTTACTGAGGAGCGGGAGCTCTAGACTGAGGGCTCGGTAGTAGTGGTGGCTCAGGGGCTTATTTGCTCCGTTGCATGTAGGATCTCCCCAGACCTGAGATGGAACCCACATCCCCTGCCCTGGCAAAGGTGGACTCTTAACCACTGGGCCGCCAGGGAAGTCCCTACCTGTTGATGTGAGCATCTTCTTTATCTGGTTAGTACACAGAGATGATACTGGGCACCATTCTTGCCCTCAGGATATTATAGTCTAGTAGAAGTGATATAGTATATAATAATTACAGAAAGTAGAAAATTCTAAGCAACAAGGGAAATGGACAAAATGCTGTGAAATTTAGAGGGGAAGATCTCACAGTTGAAGGAGGCTCAGTGGAGGGGGGAGCATCTTGTGGTCCCCTGTCTGGGAGATGTATGATAAGGATGAGCAGGGGTGGGGGAGAGGAAGGAAGAGCTCAGGGTATTTGCAGGAGGCCTCCTGGGGTGGAGTTTGTTGTGGCCCTGAGGAGCATGTGTAAGAGCAATTAAGCTAGGAAGGCAGCCTGCAAATACATTGTGGAGGCTGGTTCTGCCGGCTTAGTGGTTTCTGGGGCTTCAGATGTTTTTCCCATGTACTTTGACCCTTTGTTTTCAGAAATGTAAATCTGCAGAAAGAGATGGCGAAGTCTAGCTATTGCATTATTCATACAGCATGCTGTCTCTTGAAGTTCCTTCATCTACGGAAGCTTCCTACATCTCACAAGAGACTTTACCAGTCTCTCTCATTAAACTTTCATTTCCCAAAGGATTTTTTTTTCATGTTATGAACACCTTTATATGAAAAACTCTGAGCTGTATTCTTCCCTCAATTCAACCTAAGGCATTCTCGCGCCCACCACCCCCCCAACCCCCACCCCGCCACCGGCAAAAGTTAGAGAATGGAATGAAAATAAACACTATTAGCTGTGTGAGTTCTTTCATATTTTAAGTAATTTTTGAAACAGCTTTGATTCTGTACTGGGTAGGCAGCATCAACTTACGAATATTGGGTATACCTCCCCAAAATGCTCACATATGAGAGGGCAGGCCTATGGTGAGACCCTTTTTGTCTTGCCTTTCTCACATCATACTCTTCGATTGAGTTCTGGAAGAACAAACTGACTCTATCATCTTATGGGATCACCACCCTGCATCCCTCATCTATACGAGCATGTCAGAAGCTAAATACCCCCTTAGGGCAGTCAGGTTAAAGTCCACTACAAACAGGTAGCCTCTATAAAACCATGAGAGCAGAGAAGAGGAGAGCCATCAGGGAAAATTTATCTGAGCTTCCCATGTCTGAGCCTTTGCCCTGATTTCCATCCAATTAGGTCTCTTTAGCACTCAACCTGGCTTTCTTCCAACTCTAAGCTTTGGATTTTTAACCCTCTATAGACATGTCTGAGAATTGTATTGTGCATGGCTCCCATAAACTGACCCCTCTGGGATATGGTCACAAAGCTTACTTCCAGATCATGCATTAATATGACCTCTGATATTACAATCTATACAGTGATACAGCACATCTCAGATTCTCTTTGTAGCCAGCTATGGGCTTGATTGAAGTAAACACTACAAAGACTGGTCTAAGAACAAAGTCTCCTTAGGCAGTGTACTCATTGAATAATGCTCCTCCTTCAGGGCCTGGTCTTTTATTTCCATCTCCTTCTTGTTTGTTTCTATGGAGCACAGCTAAATATTTGGGGGTTGGCAAGCCCTAGGCTCCTATCTGTTGCTTTTGGACCACAGTTCAGGGCATTTAACCACTAATCTAATGCTGGAACTTCTAAATCAGCAGTAGGGCCTCAGTAGGATAGTCTAGAGAGTAAAATTGATCCAATTACTTTATCCTAAGATAGTTAGAGGAACCATGATGATGGGTGAAAAATCTAAGTAATGGCTCCACCTATCTAATATCTAGATCCCTTGTAAGTACCAGAGAAATTATAAAACCAATTTAAGAAAAAAAAAAAAAAGCTAAGCAGAGGATAAGGAGGAAGGAGAGGCAACAAATACTGTCAGTTACTGTCAGGATTTATTTACATTTTCTCATTTGAGTTGGACAAAAACTCTTTAAAGAGAAAGGTGTGTTTTGGAGGGAGGGGGTGTATAGACATTTTTTGAACACTATATTAGTTTTGATGTGATAATAAACAAGATCAAGATCTCAGTTGTTTTTAACAATAAAATGTGTATTTCTTTCTTTCTTTTTTTTTTTTTTTTAACATTTATTTGACTGTGCCAGATCTTTAGTTGCAGCATGTGGGATCTAGCTCCTGACCAGGCATCAATCCTGGGCCCCCTGCACTGGGAGGGTGAGTCTTAGACACTGGACCACCAGGGAAGTCCTAAACCATGTCCTTCCTACTTGAATCTGGAGGTTTTCCCTGAAACTGTTGGTCTCTGCAGGACTCAGCTAGCTTTGAATGGACTCGACATGCTTCTTGTTTGGAGAGCACTAACTGGGGTATGCTTTTTGGGGGGGGTGGGGGGGTATGCTTTTTACGGTGGAGAGGACAATCACTGGGGGGGTGAGCAGAATCACCTAATACCCTAAAATTCCTTGCTAGGCCCTATCATGGCCCTATCACTACACTAACATTCTACTATTCCAAGCAAGTCCATGGTCAAACCAAGCCAACAGTCAATATGGTGAGGATGCTATAGATGGTACAAGCAACCACATAACAAGGGACTGGAAAGTATTTCTTTATTGGAGGTAGGACATTGTTGGAGGTAATGATCCAGTCTTTTTATTTCACTTTACTAAAGGAGATTTAAGAGATAGAAGATAGAGCTGACTTTGTAGGTAAGACATTTGAGACTGAGAGGTCAAGTAATTTGCCCATGGATTGGCAAGTATTGATTCTGTCTGATTCTCAAACACTTTATTTTCTCAGTATTTTTGTCTAGAGAAACTACAAGTCTGGGTCTGAAAGAATCTAAGACTTCCAGAAAGAAATTGTGTGTGAAGCAGAAATTGTAGGAATGAACCCTTTCTACATAGACAAAATAAAAACCAAATTAGTTTAATGAGTATAAATGTTAGAAAATTTTCTTTGAAACCCTCTTTTGCAATGCCACGCTTAAGAAGGGAGGGGTTAAATGTGATAATGATTAGAGTCTAGAGTCACTATACAAAATTGTAGAGAAACTTTTCTTTCATATTTTCTGTCCCTCTCTGGTTTATTTCTTACTTCACTAGTTTCTGCCGTCTGATCTAGAAGCTGGCTACTCTGACCTTCTTATTTTAGCCCCTCCTTTGTGTCAACCCTCTCAGCAAATGCCAACCCTCTCAGAGAGAATATTCCTCTCTCTGGAACCATACGAAATCTTCAGATCATTGGTATTCCATTCAGAAGGTGCATGTTTTGAAATGGTTACTTAATTACTTATTTTTTTGGCCACATCATGTGTCATGTAGGATCTCAGTTTTCTGACCAAGGATCAAAACCAGGGAGTCTACAGTGGAAGTGCAGACCCCCAACCACTGGACCACCAGGGAAATTCCAGAATGTATATATTTTGAAAGAGGATTCCTCAGAGAACAATGTCTTACCTACAAATAATATGTTTCTTTGACCTTCTGACTTATTGCTAAAGAAAATATCTTTAAATGCTAGTATTTTCTGAAAACTTCACAACAGGGCATGTACACTGCAGTTAATCTGAATGCATGCAAGAAGATTTTATTTTTATAATGGGAGCAAAGCCCCTCTTCCTTCTTATTCATGATCTATTGTCAAGTGGATTGTATGCTTCACTGGAAATAGATGTGCAGTTGTCAGCTGGGGTGCTGGGGTGCCTCTTACCTTTCTTCCCATGAGATGTTTCTTAATTGGGAAAAAAGAAAAAGAGTTTGGTCTGTTAACTCTGGGGAAAGCCACTCTACACATATTGATTGTGAGAACAGAAACAGAGAGGATTACTTTTTTGAGCCCTTCCAAGATATCTTCTCTAGCTTTCTATTCCGCGGAAACAAAGGGTCCTCTCTCCAAGGAAGGAAGGAGAATGAGAGAAAAGAAAATGTGACAGCAATTCTCACCTTCACCTTTCCCTGGTTCATCCAAATATGGGTTTTCTAGCCAATAAGTTATAAAATTAGGCTCATTGTAATTTAAAATAGAGATTAATCCACAATATTTTTATTGTGTGCTTGGCATGTCATTGGTATTCAACATCTATTTGTTGAATGAATGAATGGATCAATTGTTGAGTAGTAATCAGGCCTTAGATTCCACTGAATATGTTAAAGGATTTTTCATTTGGATTTGTTCAATATTTGAACATTTAAAATATTGGACATACATAGATCTTATTGACTGATTTAAAATGGTATCTGAACCATCATATATGCTATTGTCTGGATACATTTGTCACAACTTTCTGTAAAAGTCACTAGCTATAAAAGCCATCATGTCTTTCTTTTACATAAATGTATGTGCATTGACAAAATATTTTTATAACAGGATAGAACTCTGAATAAATTATCAAGGGAAGATCTACTCTCTTTGTAAAATGAGGAATTATATTTGCACATTAAAAAAGAAACACCTACCACTTAAGAAACCTTTACCTTTTATTTATGCAGAATACCCTCTTGTATACACATACCACAGCATTCTACATTACAGCAAGTCTTTCTCTCAAGTGCTGCCTTTCAAGTCTTGGTTGACTGACCTTATGGTATGACTTAGTGAGAAAGGAATAGAGGTCAATCAGAGGAGAGCAGTGTGGTAGAGACAGCACAAAGAGTAAGTTAGTGGATCATGGCTAACGTCAGAATTCCAGAAATACCTGGGATGCCGGGAGCATTCTTGTTGGAGATTGAAAAAATATAACAGAGTGACCCAGCTCTGGCGGTTCCTACCTCATTTATTCTGGACTGGAAACCACTGTAAAAATAGTCTTTAGCCTCACTTCAGCACTGACCTACACTTAAATCGAAAGAAACCAATAACAGTTTTCCTTACAATCCCCAGTGCCAATATGTCTGAAAAGATATGTTGTGAAGGGAAAGGGAGCAGAAAAAAAAAGAAAAAGAAAAAGCTTTCATGGGCATAACTTATCTTTGACTGTCACAAAATCAATAGGCTTTACAGAGCCAAGGAAATTCAATAGCTCAGTATTCATAATAAAGATCGGTTTGGGTGATTTGTCTCTCTCTAATAAGGCAGGCTTTGGGCCCCAGCTTCCATTCCTTTAAAACTAAAAAGGGGTGGGGATTTCTCCATCACCGCCAAGTCCTCTTGCTTGTCTATTGTCAAGACTTTACAATAGTACTGCTTGTCTGGCCAAGTCTTGCTTCACCCAGGAGAACAGACCTCACATTGGGGCGTGGAGTAACAGACGCCCAGCTTTATCCCAGCATTCAGCCTTCTTCAACCAGTCTGACAGCCTTTTCATGCATCATGGATTCAACTGTTTCAGTGAAAAACCCAGAGCAAAGCTTCAAGTATGTGGGTTTTTTTTTCCTCCTGGCGACCACTTAATAGAATGTGTCCAGATATTCACTTTGGAAACTAGGTCCATTGCAAAACATGTGGAAAGGAAAAATTGAGTGCCCTGGCCTGACCCAGCTCTCATCAGAGGAAGCTTGAGGCCACGCACCCACCAACATGTTCAGTCAAGTGGAGAGATGAGGACAAGGGAAAAGGAAGAGGCTGGCTGTACTCAACACTAATTTTGCAAAAAAAAAAGAAATCTTTACCTTTTATTTATGCAGAATACCCTCTTGTATACACATACCACAGCATTCTACATTACAGCAAGTCTTTCTCTCAAGTGCTGCCTTTCAAGTCTTGGTTGACTGACCTTATGGTATGACTTAGTGAGAAAGGAATAGAGGTCAATCAGAGGAGAGCAGTGTGGTAGAGACAGCACAAAGAGTAAGTTAGTGGATCATGGCTAACGTCAGAATTCCAGAAATACCTGGGATGCCGGGAGCATTCTTGTTGGAGATTGAAAAAATATAACAGAGTGACCCAGCTCTGGCGGTTCCTACCTCATTTATTCTGGACTGGAAACCACTGTAAAAATAGTCTTTAGCCTCACTTCAGCACTGACCTACACTTAAATCGAAAGAAACCAATAACAGTTTTCCTTACAATCCCCAGTGCCAATATGTCTGAAAAGATATGTTGTGAAGGGAAAGGGAGCAGAAAAAAAAAGAAAAAGAAAAAGCTTTCATGGGCATAACTTATCTTTGACTGTCACAAAATCAATAGGCTTTACAGAGCCAAGGAAATTCAATAGCTCAGTATTCATAATAAAGATCGGTTTGGGTGATTTGTCTCTCTCTAATAAGGCAGGCTTTGGGCCCCAGCTTCCATTCCTTTAAAACTAAAAAGGGGTGGGGATTTCTCCATCACCGCCAAGTCCTCTTGCTTGTCTATTGTCAAGACTTTACAATAGTACTGCTTGTCTGGCCAAGTCTTGCTTCACCCAGGAGAACAGACCTCACATTGGGGCGTGGAGTAACAGACGCCCAGCTTTATCCCAGCATTCAGCCTTCTTCAACCAGTCTGACAGCCTTTTCATGCATCATGGATTCAACTGTTTCAGTGAAAAACCCAGAGCAAAGCTTCAAGTATGTGGGTTTTTTTTTTTTTTTTTTCCTCCTGGCGACCACTTAATAGAATGTGTCCAGATATTCACTTTGGAAACTAGGTCCATTGCAAAAACATGTGGAAAGGAAAAAATTGAGTGCCCTGGCCTGACCCAGCTCTCATCAGAGGAAGCTTGAGGCCACGCACCCACCAACATGTTCAGTCAAGTGGAGAGATGAGGACAAGGGAAAAGGAAGAGGCTGGCTGTACTCAATGAAACATCACACCTGAGGCTTGTCAACTCAATGGCTGAACAACACTCAACTCAGGTCCTTGAACATGGCAAGGAATCAATAGATGTCAGCTGAATTACAATAAATGTCTAATGTCGAACTCCCAACATGGGCCAGTCACTTCATCTCCAGTGCATTAGTCTTAATCTTCATGGTATGTCTAAATATAGACATATCAATATTCTTGTTTAACAAAGAAAGAACCATGAGATCAAAGAAGGTTAAGAAAACGTGCCCCAAATCACACAGATAGTGACACAAACAGAAATTTATCTTACTCAGAGACTAGGTGCTTTTGACTGAGCCAGAAGACTGCTCCTAGCTATGTTGCCAGGCCAAGAAATGAGCAAGTCAAGCCTAGATTAGATAGACTTGCTTGAAAGTTGTGAATACCAGTGGTCTCCTTCTCAACTTAAGCCTCCATAACTCAATTGGAGCTTAAAAACCAGGATTTTAGTCTTACTACTGCAGTTAACTCACTACTTTGGCTGAATACATGAGAAGAAGCATACGAATTCACTTTCTATTAATAAATCCTAGATAGATAGGCTAGAAACATAGGTTGGCAGTAATAGAGGAGGCAGAGCCCTGGCTGGTAATAGAGAGATGGGCTGATTGACAGAACAAAGGGTGGGCTGAGCAGGACCATTTAGGGGGCAGCTGTCTTCTGTCCAAAAGCTGCTCTAATGGCCCCTCTTGGAAAAGACAGCAGGATATGAACACCAATCAGTCAATAAGAACCCATCATATACTTGCCCTGTGTCCACCCTTTATGAATCTATGAGCCACCTGCAGTGTAGACCAGAGGATTGGAGGCTGGGACCACAACTGAGAAATGAAGTGGTGGGAGCCTGGCTGAGTGTGGCAGCAGCGGGGATATTGAAGAGTTCAGCTTGTAGAATCACTGTTCTCTCACCATCCTTTCTGGCAAGAGGCCCTCTCCTGACTTCTCCCAGCTTCGTTCAAAGAGTGAATGCAACACAGAACTGACCAGGTGGAGGGAGCTTGGCTGTTTTGCCCAGGATGAGCAGCTGGCAGACAAGTCAAGGAGAGGTTTAAGGGAGAAAAGAAAACCAATGCATTGAAACCTGGGAACAGCTACACAAATATGATCAGTGAGAGAGCATGGAATCATCAAACATGGGAGTCAACTTGTCCCCAACATGTTTCAAAACTGCAGGGTTTCAACATGGACACAGAGGAATAAAATGAAGACTCATGTTTGTTAAGATCACTGATGCCTTTATTTGCTAAATGTGTTAGGACTGAGTTTACCAGGAGTGACCAAAAGTAATATAAAATTAGCCAGTCACTTCATCTCCAGTGCATTAGTCTTAATCTTCATGGTATGTCTAAATATAGACATATCAATATTCTTGTTTAACAAAGAAAGAACCATGAGATCAAAGAAGGTTAAGAAAACGTGCCCCAAATCACACAGATAGTGACACAAACAGAAATTTATCTTACTCAGAGACTAGGTGCTTTTGACTGAGCCAGAAGACTGCTCCTAGCTATGTTGCCAGGCCAAGAAATGAGCAAGTCAAGCCTAGATTAGATAGACTTGCTTGAAAGTTGTGAATACCAGTGGTCTCCTTCTCAACTTAAGCCTCCATAACTCAATTGGAGCTTAAAAACCAGGATTTTAGTCTTACTACTGCAGTTAACTCACTACTTTGGCTGAATACATGAGAAGAAGCATACGAATTCACTTTCTATTAATAAATCCTAGATAGATAGGCTAGAAACATAGGTTGGCAGTAATAGAGGAGGCAGAGCCCTGGCTGGTAATAGAGAGATGGGCTGATTGACAGAACAAAGGGTGGGCTGAGCAGGACCATTTAGGGGGCAGCTGTCTTCTGTCCAAAAGCTGCTCTAATGGCCCCTCTTGGAAAAGACAGCAGGATATGAACACCAATCAGTCAATAAGAACCCATCATATACTTGCCCTGTGTCCACCCTTTATGAATCTATGAGCCACCTGCAGTGTAGACCAGAGGATTGGAGGCTGGGACCACAACTGAGAAATGAAGTGGTGGGAGCCTGGCTGAGTGTGGCAGCAGCGGGGATATTGAAGAGTTCAGCTTGTAGAATCACTGTTCTCTCACCATCCTTTCTGGCAAGAGGCCCTCTCCTGACTTCTCCCAGCTTCGTTCAAAGAGTGAATGCAACACAGAACTGACCAGGTGGAGGGAGCTTGGCTGTTTTGCCCAGGATGAGCAGCTGGCAGACAAGTCAAGGAGAGGTTTAAGGGAGAAAAGAAAACCAATGCATTGAAACCTGGGAACAGCTACACAAATATGATCAGTGAGAGAGCATGGAATCATCAAACATGGGAGTCAACTTGCTCCCCAACATGTTTCAAAACTGCAGGGTTTCAACATGGACACAGAGGAATAAAAATGAAGACTCATGTTTGTTAAGATCACTGATGCCTTTATTTGCTAAATGTGTTAGGACTGAGTTTACCAGGAGTGACCAAAAAGTAATATAAAATTAGCTTGGGAATTCCCTGGTGGTAGTGGTTAGGAATCCATGTTTTCAATGCCAAGGTTGGGGAACTAAGGTTTCACAAACCAAAACAGAACAGACAAAAAAAGAAACTGTCAAGCCTTCTCTGGTGATCCAGTTCCTTAGACCCCAAGCTCCCAATGCAGTGGGGCTGGGTTTGATCACTGGTCAGGAAACTAGATCCCACATAATGCTACTAAAATATCCCACATGCCTCAGTGAAGAGAGCAGATCATACATGCTGCAATTAAGACCCACTACAGCCCCCAAAATTAATTCATTAATTTTTAATAGGCTTAAGGAAGGTAGAAATATATTTCTGTGATACTCACATACATGAATGTGCACATGCACACATACACAGACCTGAAGATGGTGGGCCAGGGCCGAAAGGCCAGTATCAGGAAATCATAAGGACCCCAGACTCCTCTTTTCATGCTGTTTCCCATCTCATCTTTAGCCCATCAAAGTGTTAGTCACTCATTCATATCCAATGCTTTGTAATCCCATGGCCTATAGCTGGCCTGGCTCCTCTGTCCATGGGATTCTCTAGGCAAGAATACTGGAATGGGTTGCCATTCCTTTCTCCAGGGGATCTTCCTGACCCAGGAATCAAACCTGGGTCTCCTACATTGCACGCAGATTCTTTACTGCCTGAGCCATCAGGGAAGTCTACCCAATGGTCCAAGATAAAAACTCAGACTCGAATTACCATCTCTGAAATCCAGCCAGCACTGTGGAATAAGGAGGCAGCATAGATAACTACTGCTTCTTTCAGTGAACTTCTCAAAAGTGGGAACATACCATTTCTTATATTTCACTGGCCAAAATCTATGACTTGATCTAGTTGTAAGGGAGATAGTTGGTCATGTTCCCAGCAACTGTATGTCTGTTCTATGATTATGGGAGAAAGGGAAGATGGATATCAGGAGCCAATTTGCAGTATCTGTAATAGAGGCATAATTTAAAATGTCAAATCTTCTTCACCACAGCCCCTAGAAGAGGCTGGCAGAGAAGGCCAATGGCTCCTTCCCATCCTATCTAGATGTGTGATGCTCAACCTGGAGATATGCACCAACAGGTCACATATAGATGCACTGCTATCCCACCAACTGAACTCAGTTCAGAAGATACCTAAAAAACCTTCCAAGGAGAATAGAAGGAAGATATCTCTGGTGGTACAGTGGAGGGGAATCACTCACCAATCCAAGGGACATAGATTTAATCCTTGGTCCAGGAATGTTCTATATGCTTCAGAGCTTTGGAGCAGTTAAGCCTGTGTGCTACAACTACGGAGCCTGTGCTCTTGAGCCCAGGAACTACAACTACTGAAGCTCACATACCTAGAACCTGTGCTGCACAACAAGAGAAGCCACAAAAATAAGAAAAGCCTGAGAATAGCTACAAAGACTCAGTGCAACCAAAAAACTTTTTTAAATTAATTAATCAATTAATAAGTTTAGAAAAAGAAAGTAGAAGGAGGAGGAGGGGGAATAAAGAAGAAAGCTCAGAAAGAATGAATCCAAAGAGAGGAAAATGAGTAAAACTTGGCAATAAATTGAATTTAGGAATTTTAGTACTATAAGTAATCTCACATGAATTCACAAATGTCCTTGGAAATCAATCCTTGGTGTCCCTCTAAAATGCATACAGGCCAGAAGCCACGCGGACCCGCCAGAGCCAGAAGCCACGCCGCCCGCCGTGGGTAAGTTCAGCCACTCCAACTGGAGGGCTTGCTAAACGGAGAGGGGAAGTCAACCACGGGTTGCTGACCAGGGACCGGGCACGAGCTGAACGGGAAAGCTCGCGCCCGTCTTTGGGACTTAGACATGTAACTGGCAGTGCATGTGTGTCAGCGGCAGAGGAGCCCACGCACCCCTAGAGCTGCAGCAGCAGCGGAGGAAGCCGGGGAAAGAGCTGAGATTGGAGACTACTGGTGGGTGCGCTGTAGAGTCGGGGCGCCCCCCCTCCAACACAGGACTGCGCGCACTGCGGGCCCCACCCGACGGACTGGGATCAGCCCACCATCCCGGTCAGCACCCAGTATGGCAGCAAATGCCTCGTTTTGCTGAACACAAAAGCAGAAACCATAGCAACCGGCGCTATAAGGGAAAGACTACGCCATCAAGACACCAACATCAAGAGCAGATTGGTTTCCAACAGGCAGATGAGAAGATAAAAACCAGGGACAGTATGTAGCTTTTTTTTTTTTTTTTTTTGCTTGTTTATTTGCTGTGGACTATTTTGTTTAATCGATTGATTGGTCTGGTTTGGGGTTTATTTGTTAGTTTGTTTATTCTGTTTGGGGCTTTTCTCATTTGTTTCTGCTTTTGTTAATTTGGGGGTTTTTGTTTCTGTGTCTGTTTTCTCTATTTTGTTGGTTTAGTTTTTTCTGTTTTTTTATTTGTTTCTTTTTTGGTCTCATTAATTTTTTCAGCCCTGATTAATTGTTAATTTCGTTTTTTAAAATTTTATTTTATTGTATTTTTTTTTAAATTTTAATTCTTGGAAACCTCTAATTCTCTTTCCTCTTCCCCACTGCTTTCTCCCTCTATGTTCTAAATGTAAAACTTTTTCCTATATACCAATATCCTCTAGATAAATTATTTCCTATCTTCCTGTCTCCACTATTCCCTTCCAACTGCACTAAACAATACAGCACACTAATCTTTGCTACCTAACCCTATAAAATCCTTCCAAGATGAGTTTATTCCTTCTCACTACACATACACTCTCCTCCTCCTCACCCCCAACACATGCCCTAATTAATAATTGCTCTCATTGCAATTATCCAAGTCAGGACCTCGCACTGGATCTATTTATTCAGACATTATTTTAATTAATTCAAAGCTTAACAGGCAAGTATCATCTTTGATTGTGTGATTTGCCAGAAAGATATCCTGTGCCTTATCTCTATAAAACTAGTCAGTTGCGGGGATTGCTGTGTATGTATGTATATCTTACGATTATGTTAGAAAACATCAGCATGCTTCTAAGACTATCACCCATCAGGGATGCACCTCTTGTTCCTCAGATGCTAGTATTTGAACTAGTATCACGGAACACCATAGCAAACCAGACATAGAGACTATACCCCCTGGCCAATCATCTAACCAAGGATCCTTGGAGTGGGAGCCCTGATTCCAAGACCCCACACTATCAAAGAACATACAACACTAGAGATTATTCACATGTAAACAAGACCTAGCACCATGCAAGTCACAAACCACTGAACTCTTCTACAAGGACAGAAACTCAAAGCAAGGGAGAATTTAACCACTAAGCCTGGTAGGGGAAAAAGAACTCCATACACACAGACACACACAAAGAAACAAAAACTAACATAATAATGAAACGACAGAGAAACACTGCACAAATGAAGGACCAAGCTAGAGAAACACCACTTCAAATGACAGAGGAGGAGATAGACAAACTATCTGAAAGAGAATTCAGAAAAGCTATACTAATGAGGATGCAAAACACCGAAAGCAGAATATTAGAGGAAATTAGTGCGCTGAGAAGAGACATGCAAGAAATGACAAATAAGCAAATAGAGACTACCAACTCAATTGCTGAACTCAAAAATACTATAGAAGGTCTCAACAGTAGAGTATCAGAGACCAGATCTTGGGCCACAAATCAAACCTCAGTCAATTCAAGAAAACTGAAATAATATCAACCATCTTCTCAGACCACAATGCAATGAGACTAGAGATCAGCTACAAGAAAAAAACAGCTAAAAACACAAACACATGGAGATTAAACAACACATACCTAAAAAGCCAACTTATCATTGAGGAAATCAAAGGAGAAATTAAACAATTCCTGGAAGAAAATGCCAATGAACACACGACAGTGCGAAACCTATGGGATACCACAAAAGCAGTTCTAAGAGGGAAATTTAGAGCAATACAATCCCACCTCAATAAACGAGGAAAATATGAAGCAGATGACCTAACCCTCTGCTTAAAACAATTGGACAAAGAAGAACAAAAACACCCCAAAGCCAGCAGAAGAAGAGAAATCATAAGGATCACAACAGAAATAAATGAGAAAGAAATGAAGGAAACAATAGTACGGATAAATAAAAGAAAAAGCTGGTTCTTTGAAAAGGAAAACAAAATTGACAAGCCACTGGCCAGACTCATCAAGAAAAAGAGAGAGAAGAACCAGATCAACAAAATCAAAAATAAAAAAGGAGAGATTACAACAGAGAATGCAGAAATCCAAAGGATTCTAAGAGACTATTATGAACAGCTATATGGCAACAAACTGGACAACCTGGAAGAAATGGACAGTTTCTTGGAGAAGATTAATCTCCCAAGACTGAGCCAGGAAGAAACAGAAACTTTGGACAACCCAATCACAAGCTCAGAAATCGAATTTGTGATTAAAAATCTACCCAACAATAAAAGCCCAGGGCCAGATGGCTCCACAGCCGAATTCTACCAAACATTTAAAGAAGAGCTAGTGCCTGTCCTTCTAAAACTCTTCCAAACAATTACACAGGAAGGAAATCTTCCAAACACATTCTACGAGGCCACCATCACCCTGATACCCAAACCAGACAAAGACAACACAAAAAAGGAAAACTATAGGCCAATTTTACTGATGAACTTAGATGCCAAGATCCTCAACAAAATCCTAGCAAACAGAATTCAACGACACATCAGAAAACTCACATATCATGATCAAGTAGGGTTCATCCCAGGCATGCAAGGAGTCTTCAATATCTGCAAATCAATCAATGTGATACACCATATCAACAACTTGAGAGACAAAAATCACATGATCATCTCAATAGATGCAGAAAAAGCCTTCGACAAAGTACAACATCCATTTATGATCAAAACTCTTCAGAAAATGGGCATAGAAGGAACCTATCTCAACATAATAAAAGCCATATATGAGAAGCCCACAGTGAACACTATCCTCTACAGTGAAAAACTGAAAGCATTCCCTCTAAGATCAGGAACAAGACAGGGGTGTCCACTTTCACCACTACTATTCAACATAGTCCTGGAAGTCCTAGCAACAGCAATAAGAGAATAGAAAGAAATCAAAGGAATCCAGATTGGAAAGGAAGAAGTCAAGCTCTCTCTTTTTCCAGAAGACATGATATTATACATAGAAAATCCCAAAGACATGGTTATAAAGCTACTAGAGCTAATCAATGAATTCAGCAAAGTCTCAGGATACAAAGTCAACACACAGAAGTCACTGGCATTTCTATACATAAACAATGAAAACTCAGAAAACGAAATCAAAGAGGCAGTCTCCTTCACCATTGCAACCAAAAGAATCAAATATCTAGGAATAAACCTGCCCAAAGAAACAAAAGAATTGTACACAGAAAATTACAAGGCTCTCATGAGAGACATTAAGGAAGAATTACACAGATGGAGAGATATGCCATGTTCCTGGGTCGGAAGAATCAATATTGTGAAAATGACCATACTACCAAATATCATCTACAGATTCAATGCAATACCTATCCAGCTACTATTATCATTCTTCACAGAACTAGATCAAAGAATAACACAGTTCATATGGAAACACAAAAGACCTCGAATAGCCAAAGCCATCCTGAGGAAGAAAAACGCAGCTGGAGGGATCAGCCTCCCTAACTTTAGACTCTACTACAAAGCAACAGTCCCCAAGACAGTATGGTACTGGCACAAAAACAGAACTATAGACCAAAGGAACAAGATCGAGAACCCAGAGATAGGCCCATTTTTGACAAAGGAGGCAAAACTATAAAATGGGACAAAGACAGCCTCTTCAACAAATGGTGCTGGGAACAAAAAATCAGAAAACTCACATATCATGATCAAGTAGGGTTCATCCCAGGCATGCAAGGAGTCTTCAATATCTGCAAATCAATCAATGTGATACACCATATCAACAACTTGAGAGACAAAAATCACATGATCATCTCAATAGATGCAGAAAAAGCCTTCGACAAAGTACAACATCCATTTATGATCAAAACTCTTCAGAAAATGGGCATAGAAGGAACCTATCTCAACATAATAAAAGCCATATATGAGAAGCCCACAGTGAACACTATCCTCTACAGTGAAAAACTGAAAGCATTCCCTCTAAGATCAGGAACAAGACAGGGGTGTCCACTTTCACCACTACTATTCAACATAGTCCTGGAAGTCCTAGCAACAGCAATAAGAGAATAGAAAGAAATCAAAGGAATCCAGATTGGAAAGGAAGAAGTCAAGCTCTCTTTTTCCAGAAGACATGATATTATACATAGAAAATCCCAAAGACATGGTTATAAAGCTACTAGAGCTAATCAATGAATTCAGCAAAGTCTCAGGATACAAAGTCAACACACAGAAGTCACTGGCATTTCTATACATAAACAATGAAAACTCAGAAAACGAAATCAAAGAGGCAGTCTCCTTCACCATTGCAACCAAAAGAATCAAATATCTAGGAATAAACCTGCCCAAAGAAACAAAAGAATTGTACACAGAAAATTACAAGGCTCTCATGAGAGACATTAAGGAAGAATTACACAGATGGAGAGATATGCCATGTTCCTGGGTCGGAAGAATCAATATTGTGAAAATGACCATACTACCAAATATCATCTACAGATTCAATGCAATACCTATCCAGCTACTATTATCATTCTTCACAGAACTAGATCAAAGAATAACACAGTTCATATGGAAACACAAAAGACCTCGAATAGCCAAAGCCATCCTGAGGAAGAAAAACGCAGCTGGAGGGATCAGCCTCCCTAACTTTAGACTCTACTACAAAGCAACAGTCCCCAAGACAGTATGGTACTGGCACAAAAACAGAACTATAGACCAAAGGAACAAGATCGAGAACCCAGAGATAGGCCCATTTTTGACAAAGGAGGCAAAACTATAAAATGGGACAAAGACAGCCTCTTCAACAAATGGTGCTGGGAAAATTGGACAGCTACATGCAAAAAAATGAAGTTGGAACATTCCCTGACACCATACACAAAGATCAACTCAAAATGGATTAAAGACCTAAATGTAAGACCAGAAACCGTCAAACTCTTAGAGGAGAATATAGGCAAAACCCTCAAGGACATCAATCAAAGCAAGATCTTCTCTGACCCACCTACTAAAATAGCAGAACTGAAAAGTGAACACGTGGGACCTCATGAAACTTAAAAGCTTTTGTACAGCAAAAGAAATTACAAAAAACCTGAACAGACACCCCACAGAATGAGAGAAAATCATAACAAATGAAACAACAGACAAAGAATTAATCTCCAAAATCTACAAGTAACTCAGACAACTCAGCATAGGAAAAACGAACAACTCAATCAAAAAATGGGGAAAAGATCTAAACAGACACCTCTCCGAAGAGGTCATACAGATGGCCCAAGAGCACATGAAACGATGCTCAACCTCACTTATTACTAGAGAAATGCAAATTAAAACTCCAATGAGATATCACCTCACACCCGTCAGAATGGCCATCATCAATAAATCGACAGACAATAAATTCTGCAGAGGGTGTGGAGAAAAGGGAACCCTCTTGCATTGCTGGTGGGAGTGTAAACTGATATAGCCTCTATGGAAGACAGTATGGAGATTCCTTAAAAAACTAAAAATTGAAGCACCCTATGACACAGCAATCCCACTACTAGGCCTATATCCTGATGAAATCAAAACTGAAAGAGGCACCTGTACCCCAGTGTTCATTGCAGCTCTCTATACAATAGCCAGAACATGGAAGCAACCTAGATGTCCATCGACGAATGAATGGATCCAGAAGCTCTGTTACATATATGCAATGGAATACTACTCAGCTGTTAAAAGAAATGCAGAAGACTCAGTCCTAATGAGGTGGCTAGCTCTAGAACCTACCATAAAAAGTGAAGTAAGTCAAAAAGAGAAAGACAAGTACAGTATACTAACTCATATATATGGAATCTAGTAGGATGGTCTTCATAACAAATACAGTGAACTCATGGAAAAACAGACAGAGAATAAACATAAGGACATTGTGGAGAACGAGCAGTGAGAGGGAGGCATAGAGGAGGTAACATCAAAACCCATACTGGCACGTGTGGAAAAGATAGCTATTGCCATTGTGCTAAGGGAATAGGAGTGCCTACAATCACTTGGGGCGATGGTCCAGCGGGGTGAGAGTGGGGGATTGGTGGGGGGGTCCAGGGATATGCATATGACTGATCTGGGAACATACATGTCGGTGAACAACAAAACTCTGTAAAAGCTTTAAAAATAAAGAATAAAAAAAAATGCACACACCCACACACAGACACACCCACCCACCCACACACACACACACACACACACACAACCTATCACATTCTTGAATGCCCACAGCTATAATCCATCATCATGCTGATGCTATGAGTGTGTATCTGGGACTTGGTGACAAAGAACTCTTGTTTGCTAAGTGCTGTTATTTCATAAAGATGATTTACATAAGGACAACTTTCTTAGTTTTTTAGGATCCCAATGAAAATAATCCAATGAGATATCCCCTCACACGTCAGAATGGCCATCATCAATAAATCGACAGACAATAAATTCTGCAGAGGGTGTGGAGAAAAGGGAACCCTCTTGCATTGCTGGTGGGAGTGTAAACTGATATAGCCTCTATGGAAGACAGTATGGAGATTCCTTAAAAAACTAAAAATTGAAGCACCCTATGACACAGCAATCCCACTACTAGGCCTATATCCTGATGAAATCAAAACTGAAAGAGGCACCTGTACCCCAGTGTTCATTGCAGCTCTCTATACAATAGCCAGAACATGGAAGCAACCTAGATGTCCATCGACGAATGAATGGATCCAGAAGCTCTGTTACATATATGCAATGGAATACTACTCAGCTGTTAAAAGAAATGCAGAAGACTCAGTCCTAATGAGGTGGCTAGCTCTAGAACCTACCATAAAAAGTGAAGTAAGTCAAAAAGAGAAAGACAAGTACAGTATACTAACTCATATATATGGAATCTAGTAGGATGGTCTTCATAACAAATACAGTGAACTCATGGAAAAACAGACAGAGAATAAACATAAGGACATTGTGGAGAACGAGCAGTGAGAGGGAGGCATAGAGGAGGTAACATCAAAACCCATACTGGCACGTGTGGAAAAGATAGCTATTGCCATTGTGCTAAGGGAATAGGAGTGCCTACAATCACTTGGGGCGATGGTCCAGCGGGGTGAGAGTGGGGGATTGGTGGGGGGGTCCAGGGATATGCATATGACTGATCTGGGAACATACATGTCGGTGAACAACAAAACTCTGTAAAAGCTTTAAAAATAAAGAATAAAAAAAAATGCACACACCCACACACAGACACACCCACCCACCCACACACACACACACACACACACAACCTATCACATTCTTGAATGCCCACAGCTATAATCCATCATCATGCTGATGCTATGAGTGTGTATCTGGGACTTGGTGACAAAGAACTCTTGTTTGCTAAGTGCTGTTATTTCATAAAGATGATTTACATAAGGACAACTTTCTTAGTTCCTATTACTCCTTCAGGATCACCAACAACTGGGAATATATAAACCATACATTATCTGTGAGTTCCTTTGCATTTTCCTCCTGCCCTCTCTGTTGCTGAAGATAGTGGATGAGGGAAAAATGGTTAGCTCTTGCTTAAAAAGAAGCTTTTGGGATTTGGGGGTTTATGGCAGCCCTTTCACATACAATGTGAAGCAAGTTTCTATGTAAAGGAAAGATGTATTTTTTCAGGTGAGCCAATGTACAAGTTAGCAATAGGTAAATATGTGTCAATTCATTAAATGGACAGACTTCCCTGTTGGTCCAGTAGGTAAGACTCTGAGCTCCCAATGCAGTGGGCCTGGGTTTGACCATTGGGTGGAGAACTAGATCCCATGTGTCACAAAAAGACCCAGCACAGCTAAAATACAAAATAAAAATTTAAAAACTCATTAACTGGAAAACTCAGAAAATGTTTGACTGTATTATAAAACAGAGCTGATGAGAAAGCTCTGTATCTTTCAGGAAAGAGTAAATATAATTATTTCAATTACAAATGTTGATGAATTGGAAGAAAAATAGGCCTGCTGTCTACTTTGGAAATAAATGCTGAGTCTTAGTGAACTAATTTAAAAATTATCAATGTGAGAGAAATAAATGATACAGTAATATTCATCAACTATATTCAATTTATTTCTCTACAATTCTGTCTTGCCTAATCAAATGTAAATGGTTAAATTTATTAATACTCCCAGTCTGAGGTATGGTTAATTTTCTAAATTTTCCCTCTTCTGCTATCATCAGGACAAAGGAGGTCCCATGTTCCAGATACAGGAGGTACAATGTGATATAGCTTCTATCCACCTGGCTTACTGAGGAATTCCAAGGAACAAAGCTCCAGTGTACCAATTTGGACCATGTAGCATGAATGATAAATAAAATTTCATGTCCTTAAGCTTCTACAGTGGGATTGTTTATTACCACAGCACAGTTCAACTAATCCTGACTAAAAAAAGGAGTAAGTGATTAAATAACTGGGAGAGAGCCAAACTCTGAAATTAAAAATGAAATAAAGGCAAAAACCTCAAAATCTCAGGCTCTCAACAGCTCTCTAAGCAGGAATTTTACTCTAATTAGGGAAGATAGTTGCTAAAATATTCTATCTAGCCCAAACACCAGTTCTGTTTTATCTAATTGCCAAAAATGAATCTGAATTCAGAAACTCAGGGTTATTTGTTCATCGACCAAGTCTATGGGATGGTTTTTATTTATTCTTTTTTTATTGAGCTACTTTACTACTGAATTGAATAAAATGTCAGTGGATGTAAGCTCCTCCCCCAGTGTCTGACTTGTAAGTTATCTGATAGTCAGGAGAGTCATACTCCTCAGGCCAAATCTTTGAAAGAGGAAATTGCCATGCATTGGGAGAACATATTTCATAGATTTTGCCAAATTGCAAAATGCATGGTGAGCATGTGTTGGAAAACCCTCAGTTAGGCCCCAAACTACAAAATGTTAACAAGAACAAAATGACTAAAAATGACATAGCACTGACTGCCTACGATAATGAGCTGATGGGGCTTCTGTCAAATTGCTGAGAGAAGGGCTTCTACAGAGATTAGCCCCAGGCACCCAGGTGTCACCTTCAGGTACCTGAGTGGGAGCTCTAATTTCCTCTGCTTCTCTGAGCCCAGGACTTGAAATTACCAATTTGAGAAAAGCAACATTTACTGAACACCTGCAGTGTGCTAATTATTACACTGTATATTTTCTAAAGTAGATTTCCATTTAACAGAGAAGGCAACTGAGGCTAAGGGTAGCTAAGTTATAACTTGAGAGCCAGGGTCAGGATGCAGGTTAGATCCAGATCTTTGCATCATCCCATGTGATAACATCGCTGCTGCTTGCTGCTCAGTTGTGTCTGACTTTTGTGACCTCATGGACTATACCCTGTCAGGCTCCACTGTCCATGGGATTCTCTAATCAGGGAAACTAGAGTGGGTTGCCATTTCCTTCTCCAGGGAATCTTTCCAACCCAAGGACCAAAACTGAGCTTCCTGTGTCTTCTGCATTGCAGTGGATTCTTTACCACTGAGCCACCAGGAAGCCCATAATGCTGACCAGCATATAAGAGACCATAGGGCGTCCCTCATAGCTCAGTCGGTTAAAAAACCTGCCTGCAATGCAGGAGACCCTGGGTCGATTTCCTGGGTTGGGAAAATCCACTAGAGAAGGAACTGGCAACCCACCTATAGAATCCCATGGGCTGAGGAACTTAACAAGAATACTTTACCAAAATTTTCACAAAATGTGCTCTGCTCTTTTATTCCCTCTAAGTTTACTGATATATAATTTACATATGAGGTGTGTAAGCTTGAGGTGAAATGCTACTTTGAAATGAAAGAAGCATTAAAGAGGTTAAGACTTCATCTTCCAATGCAGGGGGAGTTACGATTCCACGTGCCTCACAATCAAAAAACAAAAACTGGTTCAAAAAAAAAAAGCTGGTTCTTTGAAAAGGTAAAAAATATCCACAAACCACTGGCCAGACTCATCAAGAAAAAAAAGAGAGAAGAACCAGATCAACAAAATCAAAAATGAAAAAGGAGAGATTACAACAGATAATGCAGAAATACAAAGGATCATAAGAGACTATTATGAAGAACTATATGGCAACAAACTGGACAATCTGGAAGAAATGGACAGTTTCTTGGAAAAGATTAATCTCCCAAGACTGAAACAGGAGGAAATAGAAACTATGAACAACCCAATCACAAGCTCAGAATCGAATTTGTGATTAAGTCTACCCCAAAATAAAAACCCAGGGCCAGGTGGCTTCACAGATGTATTCTACCAAACATTTAAAGAAGAGCTAATGCCTGTCCTTCGAATAGGCTGAAGCAATTGAAACAGGGAGGACCACAATCTTTTCTCTTCATTCTTTATCTCTGCTAACTGCTTGAGTAATTCAGATAGAGTTAGCTGACATACCATCTCCTCATGAAATACAGGCTTCCCAAGATTTGGATTCCATCCGTCCTAGGGAGCAGAGAGAGAAGGCTGAGGAAGTTTGTTCTTTCTGGCTGAGAGAAGCCTCTTCTATTCACTCCTAATGTGGTGCAAATACTAGCATTTCTCATGTGTGTTTCATCAGAAACAGTTTGGAAAACATTTCCCTAGAAGATTCAGCCCTCTGTTTTTTTTTGTTTGTTTGTTTTTAAATTAAACCACTAAAATAAATTTAACATTTAACTTCATGCAAGTTGATGACATTTCTATGTGAACAAGTCCTGTTTCACAATTTTTTTTTCTTTTTGGCCTCACTGAGAGGCATTGTGGACTCAGCTTCCTGACCAGGAATCAAACCCAGGCCCCCTGTAGTGGATGCATGGAGCATTAAACACTGGACCACTAAGGAGTCCCAAGCCCTGTGCTACTTTAATAACTTTCTTCATCTATAAAAATATGAACCTTTCTACATCTGCACCACGGGGCAATTGTGAGAACTGGAAAGGCAGGATAATTGAAAGAAAGCAACCATCACCTGAATCACTTATATGAAGCCAAGACATACTAGCTTTCTTTCTTCTCTCCTCCAAATTCTAATTTGCATTCGTGCTAAAAGATCCTGAAAGTGTACGCGCCTTGAGGTCAGGCATCTTTTCAATTTATTTCAGTTTCTGCAGAGCCGAGAAAAGTGCCTGACACGTTGAATATTTTTTAAGTAAGTGACTATTCATTTCCTTGTCTGGGGAGTTTTGCATCCACTTTCAAATTTTCATTTCTTCTAAAATTTGAAATTTAGGCAACTGAAGATGATACTTCTAAGTTTCAGCCTCACTGCAATCTTTTTTTGACACATTGTTCAATATGATTTCCCATCTCCTTGAAATAGTTCTCCAGTTTCTCTCGAGGGAATTGTGAAAAATTGCACTTGAGCTCTGGCTTTAAATTCTTCTACAGAATGTGGTTTTGATAAGTAAACAAAGAATTCAAATGTTTCCTTTTATTATGTGTGTACTTAAAATGCTCAGTCTTGAGTTACCTAAGACTACTCTAAAGCTGAAGTAAGAACTAGTTACTTACAAAAAAACAGAAGTTATTCAAACAAAACTGAGAAATACAAATCTGCCAAGAAATTTTTGTTTTTGCTGTTTTGATATCTTTTTTTGTTATGTTTATTTTACATCTTAAGAGAGCTGGAAAAGTAGCTTCCCACTTATTTAAGAAAGCAAAGGTTAACAATGGAATGGCTACCCACTCCAGCATTTTTGCCTGGAGAATCCCATGGACAGAGGAACCTGGCAGGCTACAGCCCACAAGGTCTCAAAAGAGTCAGACATGATTGAGTATCTAACACCTACAGTTTTCTAGCTTTTGAGTATAGTCTAAATGTTTCCATCTTTCTCTCTCTCTCTCTTTTCTTCTATCCTGCCCTCTTTCCCTATTGTGGAGCTAGTGGTAAAGAATCCCCCTGCCAATGCAGTAGACACAAGAAACACTGGCTTGATACCTGGGTGGGGAAGATCCCCTGGAGGAAGAAATGTCAATCCACTCTAGTATGCTTGCCTGGTCAATCCCATGGACAGAGGAGTCCGGCAGGCTACAGACCTCCGTGTCACAAAGGGTCAGACATGAGCACAGAGCACTTTTCCTATTATCATTTGTAAGCTGTTTTCTAACCATTTTGAGGGCATAGAATTTTCTCTGGCAAAACTTAGATCAAAACTTTTGCTCAAAAGTGAAGCAAAGTTGTGGTTTAACATGCCCTTTATTCTGGGAAGAGTAAAACCAACCCAAACATTCTTTGCCTTCAGCCTTCAGTTTTGCTTTGAAATGGTTATACAGTAGCCCATCTATGGTAGGACAGCTTTTGCCCTGTATAAAACTTCTATTTATAATGTTTACATATGAATCCAAAAAAGGAGGGAAAGGAAGAATAAAATTATATGCACACAGCTTTATTTAGTCTCCAGAATCGTAACCTAAAAGGGAGCTGGTCAAGCAGAAGAATGAGGGAGGGTAGGATGGGGAGCTTATGCTTTTAAGATAAAGATCATCGCATTTCAGTGTATGCCAAAAGGTTACGATCCACTCACAGCTTCTCTTTGCAAGGAGGGAACTACCAAGTATGACTGCATGATAGCTCAGAAAGTGTTGCCACATGGTCAGCTCCCTCCGTCTTCATCAGAGGAGACAGTGCATGAGGCTGAATGCAGACACTTTGAGTGGTTTGTTCAAAAGTTGAAATATATTAGAAGAGAACAGAGACTTCCCTGGTGTCCAGTGGCTAAGAATCCATGCTCCCAATGCAGGGACCCCAGGTTTAATCCTTGGTCAGGAAACTAGATTCCATGTGCTACAACTAAAACCTAGCACAGCCAAATAAATTAAAAGAGCAAACAGGTATCATTGGGGAAATCTCAGCTCATGACACCTGATCAAGCCTGCCTTCAGCATTTGTTCTAATAGCTTCCTAACCACTTCCCTTTCTTTTGCCTCTGTATACACTCTTCCACACCCACTTTTGAAAACAGGAGTTTGATGGTTTCTCCGTCACCGAAGTCCCACCGACAAAGTTCCAACCTTCTTTATAGCATAAGATATCCCTTTTAAGTCTCCCTGACCACCATCCCTTGTGTGTGTTAAGGTGCTTCAGTTGTGTTCTGAGTCTCTGTGACACTGTGGACTGTTGCTTGCCTGGTCAATCCCATGGACAGAGGAGTCCGGCAGGCTACAGACCTCCGTGTCACAAAGGGTCAGACATGAGCACAGAGCACTTTTCCTATTATCATTTGTAAGCTGTTTTCTAACCATTTTGAGGGCATAGAATTTTCTCTGGCAAAACTTAGATCAAAACTTTTGCTCAAAAGTGAAGCAAAGTTGTGGTTTAACATGCCCTTTATTCTGGGAAGAGTAAAACCAACCCAAACATTCTTTGCCTTCAGCCTTCAGTTTTGCTTTGAAATGGTTATACAGTAGCCCATCTATGGTAGGACAGCTTTTGCCCTGTATAAAACTTCTATTTATAATGTTTACATATGAATCCAAAAAAGGAGGGAAAGGAAGAATAAAATTATATGCACACAGCTTTATTTAGTCTCCAGAATCGTAACCTAAAAGGGAGCTGGTCAAGCAGAAGAATGAGGGAGGGTAGGATGGGGAGCTTATGCTTTTAAGATAAAGATCATCGCATTTCAGTGTATGCCAAAAGGTTACGATCCACTCACAGCTTCTCTTTGCAAGGAGGGAACTACCAAGTATGACTGCATGATAGCTCAGAAAGTGTTGCCACATGGTCAGCTCCCTCCGTCTTCATCAGAGGAGACAGTGCATGAGGCTGAATGCAGACACTTTGAGTGGTTTGTTCAAAAGTTGAAATATATTAGAAGAGAACAGAGACTTCCCTGGTGTCCAGTGGCTAAGAATCCATGCTCCCAATGCAGGGACCCCAGGTTTAATCCTTGGTCAGGAAACTAGATTCCATGTGCTACAACTAAAACCTAGCACAGCCAAATAAATTAAAAGAGCAAACAGGTATCATTGGGGAAATCTCAGCTCATGACACCTGATCAAGCCTGCCTTCAGCATTTGTTCTAATAGCTTCCTAACCACTTCCCTTTCTTTTGCCTCTGTATACACTCTTCCACACCCACTTTTGAAAACAGGAGTTTGATGGTTTCTCCGTCACCGAAGTCCCACCGACAAAGTTCCAACCTTCTTTATAGCATAAGATATCCCTTTTAAGTCTCCCTGACCACCATCCCTTGTGTGTGTTAAGGTGCTTCAGTTGTGTTCTGAGTCTCTGTGACACTGTGGACTGTTGCTTGCCAGGCTCCTCTGTCCATGGCATTCTCCAGGCAAGAATACTGGAGTGGGCTGCCAAGCCCTCCTCCAGGGGATCTTCCCAATCCAAGGATGGAACCAGTGTTGGCAGGCAGGTTCTTTACTACTAGTTTATTGACTATTTTCTCCACCTACTGACATCAGTTATTACTTCAGCAGTATCAGACTCCTATCATTCTCCTGACTTGATGCCCATGTGCTTCTTCCTGGAAAACCATTTGTCTTTCTGTATTCTTAGGAGTCAATCACTTCCTTCTTTGTGCTATCTTCCCTTTTTGTGCATATTTTTATTGTTGTATCTATCACAGTCTATCAATGGACAAATCTCTTTGCTTACCTCAGTTTGCCACACATAGCCATGCAATGTTTTCACCTCACAGCTCCAAAAAACACAGCTCACAGTGTAGAATATATGACTGGTCTGTGGGACAGTGCTACCTGTACTCATAGTATTAGTAATAATAGCCATTGTCTATTAAATACAAGCCAAGCACACTCTTTTCTCATCACGTTTTATCTGCATAACAAAATTATAAGGTGAGAACTATTCCCATTCCCAATTTATGGTTGAGGCAATGGAAGCCTCCAGATCCTAAAGAAATTGCCTGAAGTCTCATTGGAAATTGTGAATGCTTTGGGAGCAAGGTCTGGGTCTAATGCTTCCCTTCATCTCCAGTGCCTGGTATAGCATCTAATGCATGAGAACCCTTAATACATGCTTATTTGAATGAATAAGTGAACAAATGAGGAGACTGGGAATGAAGGCACTGATTCCTCAACTACTGGAAAGGTTTCATGTAAGTCAGGACTCAGTTGCACAAAAATCAGAATGTGAATAAACTAAGGCAATATGGTAGTCATAAGCTGGAAGAGTTTAAATAATGTAAATCTGAAAGAGCAAATTCTCTGCCATTTGGTGAGCACCAACTGTGTGTCAGACACTTCGGTGTCTGGGATGTGCCAGGTCCTTGTCATCACGAAGCTTACGTCTGAGTTGAGGAAGACAAAGGGTAAATATAACCATAATGGAAAATTCAGAGGTGAAGGTATTGGTTCAAAGTGATCAGTGTGCAATTTAGGCCCTTGTGGGAGAAAATCTGTCACACTGTGGACTGTTGCTTGCCAGGCTCCTCTGTCCATGGCATTCTCCAGGCAAGAATACTGGAGTGGGCTGCCAAGCCCTCCTCCAGGGGATCTTCCCAATCCAAGGATGGAACCAGTGTTGGCAGGCAGGTTCTTTACTACTAGTTTATTGACTATTTTCTCCACCTACTGACATCAGTTATTACTTCAGCAGTATCAGACTCCTATCATTCTCCTGACTTGATGCCCATGTGCTTCTTCCTGGAAAACCATTTGTCTTTCTGTATTCTTAGGAGTCAATCACTTCCTTCTTTGTGCTATCTTCCCTTTTTGTGCATATTTTTATTGTTGTATCTATCACAGTCTATCAATGGACAAATCTCTTTGCTTACCTCAGTTTGCCACACATAGCCATGCAATGTTTTCACCTCACAGCTCCAAAAAACACAGCTCACAGTGTAGAATATATGACTGGTCTGTGGGACAGTGCTACCTGTACTCATAGTATTAGTAATAATAGCCATTGTCTATTAAATACAAGCCAAGCACACTCTTTTCTCATCACGTTTTATCTGCATAACAAAATTATAAGGTGAGAACTATTCCCATTCCCAATTTATGGTTGAGGCAATGGAAGCCTCCAGATCCTAAAGAAATTGCCTGAAGTCTCATTGGAAATTGTGAATGCTTTGGGAGCAAGGTCTGGGTCTAATGCTTCCCTTCATCTCCAGTGCCTGGTATAGCATCTAATGCATGAGAACCCTTAATACATGCTTATTTGAATGAATAAGTGAACAAATGAGGAGACTGGGAATGAAGGCACTGATTCCTCAACTACTGGAAAGGTTTCATGTAAGTCAGGACTCAGTTGCACAAAAATCAGAATGTGAATAAACTAAGGCAATATGGTAGTCATAAGCTGGAAGAGTTTAAATAATGTAAATCTGAAAGAGCAAATTCTCTGCCATTTGGTGAGCACCAACTGTGTGTCAGACACTTCGGTGTCTGGGATGTGCCAGGTCCTTGTCATCACGAAGCTTACGTCTGAGTTGAGGAAGACAAAGGGTAAATATAACCATAATGGAAAATTCAGAGGTGAAGTATGTTCAGGTGATATGTGCTGTGGGAAAAGAAAACTTAGAACAGGGTAAGGATGCAGGAGGTCAGTGTGCAATTTAGGTTACCCCTTGCTGAGGAGAAAACACTGAAAAGTAGAACAAATGCTTGAAGAGGATGAAGGTGGGGATGTGGAGGAAGAACAACTCAGGTGGGTAGAACACCCCACGCTGAGCCCCTAAAGCAAAAAAGTATCTAGGACACCAAGGAAGGCTGAGGAGGCTGAGGAGGCAGTATATCTAGAATGCTCTTGCTCATCCTCCATTGCTCAGTGGTGTCTGACTCTTTGCAACTCCATGGACTGTAGCCCGCCAAGCCTCTCTGTCCACAGGCTTTCCCAGGCAAGGATATTGGAGTAGGTTGCCATTTTCTCCTCTAGGGGATCCCCACCCAAGGATCTAACCAGTTTCCTGCATTGGCAGGTGCATCCTTTACTGCTGAGTCACCTGGGAAGCATATCTGGAGAAGGTCTGCCAGATCAAACACAGGACACCTGTTCTTTCTGAACTGTGAGGTCCAGTGATGAAGTGTCACTACTGTAGCTGGTCTTCAGGGTAGAGGAATATCTATTGTAAAAGAAAAGGATAAGTATTACATGGAACATGCTTATATTCAAAAAAAGGATTAGCTGTTTAACATATTGAAATTTAACCGAGCATCCTGCATTTTTATTTTTATGTAGTCTTTACTTTTTTATTGGAATTTCAAATAGTAAAGATGTATTTTTTTCTTTTCTGTGTCTTTTTCTTTTTTCTTGGTAATCAATTTACTGTAGATCCTTGTCAGTTATTTATTTTAAATATAGCAGTGGGTACATGTCAATCCTAAGTGCCCCATATATCCCACCCCCTACTCTTCCCCTCTAGGTTGTTCTGGCATTTGTTGCAAAACTGGTCTGGTGATATTGAATTCTCTCAGCTTTTGCTTGTCTGTAATGCATTTGATTTCTCCTCAAAATCTAAATGAGAGCCTTTCTGGTTAGAGTCATCTTGGTTATGGGTTATTCCCTTTCATCACTTTAAATATATCCTGCCACTCCCTTCTGACCTGAAGAATTTCTGCTGAGAAATCAGCTGATGACCATATGGGAGTTCCCTGGTATGTTATGCATTGCTTTTCCCCCGTCTTTCACTTTTATTTGCTCGATCTGGCACCTATTATCTAGAGCAGAGAGAGATTGTTTTGCCTCTCTGCCTTTCTTTGCAATGAGCTACTCTTTTCTGCTCACAGCCGTTCACCTCCGCACCGCTGGGCAAGGAACTTTACACATTTAGAACTTAATCTCACAAAGTTACCAATCAATGGAGTCTGATTCAAATGTATTGTGGTTCCAAGTTAACAAGTCAGGAGCGAACTGGATGGCCCAATAGCAGTAAGGGTCTTGTGGTCAGGAAGACTCAATGCTTGAGACTTCTCTGGTGGTCTACTGCTTGGCAATCCACCTGACAGTGCAGGGTACACAGGTTTGATCTCTGGTCTGGGAAGATCCCACATGCCGTGGGTAACTAATCCCATGCACCACAACTACTGTATGTTCTCTCAAGCCCTGCTCTGCAACTAGAGAAGCTACAGCAAAGAGAAACTCACACAGCTACAGAGTAGCCTCCGCTTGCTGCAACTAGAGAAAACCCACATGTAGCAATGAAGACTCAGCACAGACAAAAATAAATAAATAGATAAATAAATAAACTTGATGCTCCAACTGGATGGACTTGAGTCAACCAAATACCTTCAGTCATGTTAGATGGGATAGCTCTCAAAAGGACAAAGAATAGTGGTTGAGGGAGAAACAGTGCCATAGTGATGTCTTTGTCCAGTCAGGCTGCCATAACAAAAGTACCATAAACTGGGTGATTTATAAACAACACACATTTATTTCTCACAGTTCTGGAAGCCGGGAAATGTCTGGTGATGGCCTATTTTTTTATAGACAGCTGTCTTTCCCCCTACAACCTCACAGGGCAGAAGGGGCAGAGGAGCTTCCTCTGGCCTCTTTTATAAGAACTCTAATTTCAACATACGAATTTTAGGCAAACCAAACATTCAGACCATAGCAGACAAGATAGGTGGCTTCCCCAGTAGCTCAGTGGGTAAAGAATCTGCCTGCCAGTGCAGGAGACCCAAGAGACTTGTGTTTGATCCCTTGGCCTGGAATATCTCCTAGAGAAGGAATTGGCAACCCACTCCAGTATTCTTGCCTGAAAAATTCTATGGACAGAGGAGCCTGGCAGTCTACAGGGTTGCAAAGAGTCAGACACCACAGAGCTACTAAGCACACAGCACAGACAGGGTAAATGTAGACAAAAATGTTCACACTTGGATATCCTGGCAGAACCATAGCACTAAATGCTTACTTAGAGTCATTGGAGGATAGAAGCAATAGATAATAAAAACTCCCCAAAGTGATTCTTCCCAATGTAATGTGGATTTGAAATGTATTACCCATAGATTTTTGCTTGTTTGTTTGTTTTAAGCTGTTATCTTTCTAACAATTATGCCATTAATTAAACTAATAGCATTCTTAACTATCTTTACAGACAGCAAACATCTTTAAGGCGAAGGGTTCTACTGATAATGAACGGGTACAGCTTTAAAGAACTCATTATTTCTCACAGTAATCCACCACTAAGATTGTCCACATTTAGCTAATTACAATGTTAACCCTCCTATCATGTCTTCAGTGCTGCCTGAGTGGATGTAAATTTCCTAGCATAGAATGGCAACCCAACCCGAATTACAGAAATGGCATTAAAAAAAAATGACAAAAAAACAGTGTTTGACTGTCTCAAAGTGCTTACACACCTACAGTTCTCTGTCTCCCAGAAGCTCTGGATACACTGGTGACAGTAATTTCACAGAATTCAAGCAATTTATCACCAGATTTTCCAATACTTTTTTGCTGGATAACTGTAATTATGAGGTGTCACCACCATAGCCGGCTGTTGGGATGCTGAGATGGGGAAGTGTTTGTGATGAAAAGAAATTTACAAGTGAACTTGGGTGAGAGAATGTTTTTCTGGCAGGAGAAGAAGGGGTGTGTGTGTTCTGGTGTTTCAGATTGTAGGAATCTGTTCAGCACCACACAAGTGAAAAGAAACTGCGTCCAGAGGTCACAGCCAAAACCCATCAGTAACCACACACTGTGGCTGGAAGCCTCCTTTCTGTGTTCCTTGTAGACCCAGGACATCTTTATTTCATACATCATTTATTCCTCCCATGGGGAGATTTCACAAAGGAACAGTCTGGAATAGTTATCAAGCTGCTTGGACCCTAGCACGTGTGGGCCTTCGATTTGGGGGACCCTACTCAACCACTCGGGTTTCACACCATCCCTTTCTTTCCAGACAAACCAACTTGTTTGTTAATTTGCCTATAAAATGAGCCTTTACATTTCTCTGGAGAGCCCTTCACTAGCCATACCCAGAGTTGGGTTTTATTTGGGATCATTGCTGGAATAACATTCAAGGGAGGAGAATTACTCTTCTCCTTTCTCAGTTAAAACCCAATAAGTAATGTGGATTTGAAATGTATTACCCATAGATTTTTGCTTGTTTGTTTGTTTTAAGCTGTTATCTTTCTAACAATTATGCCATTAATTAAACTAATAGCATTCTTAACTATCTTTACAGACAGCAAACATCTTTAAGGCGAAGGGTTCTACTGATAATGAACGGGTACAGCTTTAAAGAACTCATTATTTCTCACAGTAATCCACCACTAAGATTGTCCACATTTAGCTAATTACAATGTTAACCCTCCTATCATGTCTTCAGTGCTGCCTGAGTGGATGTAAATTTCCTAGCATAGAATGGCAACCCAACCCGAATTACAGAAATGGCATTAAAAAAAAATGACAAAAAAACAGTGTTTGACTGTCTCAAAGTGCTTACACACCTACAGTTCTCTGTCTCCCAGAAGCTCTGGATACACTGGTGACAGTAATTTCACAGAATTCAAGCAATTTATCACCAGATTTTCCAATACTTTTTTGCTGGATAACTGTAATTATGAGGTGTCACCACCATAGCCGGCTGTTGGGATGCTGAGATGGGGAAGTGTTTGTGATGAAAAGAAATTTACAAGTGAACTTGGGTGAGAGAATGTTTTTCTGGCAGGAGAAGAAGGGGTGTGTGTGTTCTGGTGTTTCAGATTGTAGGAATCTGTTCAGCACCACACAAGTGAAAAGAAACTGCGTCCAGAGGTCACAGCCAAAACCCATCAGTAACCACACACTGTGGCTGGAAGCCTCCTTTCTGTGTTCCTTGTAGACCCAGGACATCTTTATTTCATACATCATTTATTCCTCCCATGGGGAGATTTCACAAAGGAACAGTCTGGAATAGTTATCAAGCTGCTTGGACCCTAGCACGTGTGGGCCTTCGATTTGGGGGACCCTACTCAACCACTCGGGTTTCACACCATCCCTTTCTTTCCAGACAAACCAACTTGTTTGTTAATTTGCCTATAAAATGAGCCTTTACATTTCTCTGGAGAGCCCTTCACTAGCCATACCCAGAGTTGGGTTTTTATTTGGGATCATTGCTGGAATAACATTCAAGGGAGGAGAATTACTCTTCTCCTTTCTCAGTCATAACATAAACACATGTTGACAGAAGGCAAAGCAAAGAAGAAATACATGTGTTGACTTTGTCAGACTAACTTCCTGACTTCCACAGGCTCTGTTTAATGACTCTACCCATGCCTCAAATGTTCCTCAGAGATGTGCTTATGGAAAATCATGTAAAAATCTATTGTGAAGTTTCACGATGGGCATCACTAATGTCTGACACTGCACATACCACTGAATGGATCCAGGCATGTGACAGAAAAAGCTCAAATGAAAATTGCTTTCATCTCCTTTAGTTGCCAAATTCCAGCTGCCACCTGGCTCTTTCAAGAGGATGGAGAATTTCAAATCGCTACACCAGAGCACCGTATAGCTGGAGATGAGAAATCAGTTGGTCTCAGACACTGGATCGTATCTCAAATACCTGTGCCCATTTCTTGTATTTGCTTTCAACATGGCTCGTTGGAATATCCACTGGAGGCCAGACACTATGTGGGTGGTGGGAAATGATAGTTTTCATAGCCTTATAGTTTGCAAAACAAGCTTTTATCCTTGTAGTGTTTTTTTTCTTTTTTCCAATATATCTCATTTATTTGACACAGCATCTTCATTACATCATGAAGCACATGGGCTCTCCCGTTGTGGCTCACAGGCTCAGCAGTTGCACTTCATGGGCCCCAAGGAGCAGGTAGGATCTTAGTTCCCCAACCAGGGATTGAACCCATGTCCTCTAAATTGCAAGGCAGATTCTTAATTGGACCATCAGGGAAGTCTCATCCTTGTCATGTTTTAACAAGCTTCCACAAAGACTTTCTTCCTGCTCCAAGACCCATTGGTAGGGAGTTCCTCCTTTCCTAAGGCTCCCAAAGAGCTGACCCACAGAGGGCTAGAGATGGGTGACCTGTGCTTGAGTTCCTGTGTTCATTGAAGACCTTTACTCAACCCAGCTCGGGTTTCACACCTATCCCGATTTGGGGACCCTACTCAACCACTCGGGTTTCACACCATCCCTTTCTTTCCAGACAAACCAACTTGTTTGTTAATTTGCCTATAAAATGAGCCTTTACATTTCTCTGGAGAGCCCTTCACTAGCCATACCCAGAGTTGGGTTTTTATTTGGGATCATTGCTGGAATAACATTCAAGGGAGGAGAATTACTCTTCTCCTTTCTCAGTCATAACATAAACACATGTTGACAGAAGGCAAAGCAAAGAAGAAATACATGTGTTGACTTTGTCAGACTAACTTCCTGACTTCCACAGGCTCTGTTTAATGACTCTACCCATGCCTCAAATGTTCCTCAGAGATGTGCTTATGGAAAATCATGTAAAAATCTATTGTGAAGTTTCACGATGGGCATCACTAATGTCTGACACTGCACATACCACTGAATGGATCCAGGCATGTGACAGAAAAAGCTCAAATGAAAATTGCTTTCATCTCCTTTAGTTGCCAAATTCCAGCTGCCACCTGGCTCTTTCAAGAGGATGGAGAATTTCAAATCGCTACACCAGAGCACCGTATAGCTGGAGATGAGAAATCAGTTGGTCTCAGACACTGGATCGTATCTCAAATACCTGTGCCCATTTCTTGTATTTGCTTTCAACATGGCTCGTTGGAATATCCACTGGAGGCCAGACACTATGTGGGTGGTGGGAAATGATAGTTTTCATAGCCTTATAGTTTGCAAAACAAGCTTTTATCCTTGTAGTGTTTTTTTTCTTTTTTCCAATATATCTCATTTATTTGACACAGCATCTTCATTACATCATGAAGCACATGGGCTCTCCCGTTGTGGCTCACAGGCTCAGCAGTTGCACTTCATGGGCCCCAAGGAGCAGGTAGGATCTTAGTTCCCCAACCAGGGATTGAACCCATGTCCTCTAAATTGCAAGGCAGATTCTTAATTGGACCATCAGGGAAGTCTCATCCTTGTCATGTTTTAACAAGCTTCCACAAAGACTTTCTTCCTGCTCCAAGACCCATTGGTAGGGAGTTCCTCCTTTCCTAAGGCTCCCAAAGAGCTGACCCACAGAGGGCTAGAGATGGGTGACCTGTGCTTGAGTTCCTGTGTTCATTGAAGACACCCCAAGGCAGGAGGATGGGGCCTCTTTCCGAGGGTAGAATTGTTCCCTTTGTCCTCTAGCCAGGGAGCTCTTATGGAGAGAAGGGTGGTAGTTGTTCGAGTTGTTTGTCTAACCTCCCCCTCCCCACCCTTTGTTTTCTGTCAACTCAAACTCCTACCAGGACACATTGGGAGAAAAGCTGTCACACTGAAAGGCCTCAGCTGCCTTGCAATGCCGAGTCCCTCTGCCAGCTCCCCAGGCCTGGGCACTGGCAGAAATGCTGTGCTTCCATTTAGAGGACAATGAAAGGGTGCGATGAATAGAATTAAGCTCCTTTAAGTTTCCTTTTCAAGTACAACCCACCTCTAGGCACCCCAAAATAGCCTCTCCAGGTTTTTCTCTCCTCCTTTTTCAGTATGAATACAATGCCCTAGAGAAGAAACAGTGCAGCTCAAATTCAAAAGGCTTCACCACTGGATTTTCTATGCAAATCCAGAATGCTGTTCAGTAGGGGTGAGTGAAATTTCCTCCTTTCATAATATTAATTTATGGAGCACTTGCCCCAGTTTCCTACCCCTGACTGTTTGAATCGCCTTCTACTCACTTAATGAGATGCAGTTTTCATTCTCATTTCAAAGATCTTTGTGGGGTTGGAGGAACCTGACAGAGAAAGTGAATTTGTCTTAACGTCTTAATGCGGCCTTTGAAAGATGGCAGAAAATGACCCAACCAGGATTTTCCAGTGCTAAGGGTATAGTGTGGGTGGATTCAGGAGGAATGTATTACATTAGAAAGAGGACCAGGGCTTCCCAGCTAGCTCAGTGGTCAAGAATTTGCCTGCCAATGCAGGAGACACGGGTTCAATTCCTGATCCTGGAAGAGTCCATGTGCTGTGGAGCAACTAAGCCTGTGCTTTGGGATCTGGGAGCCACCACTACTGAGCCCACATGCTTCAACTACTGATGCTCCTATACTTTAGAGGCCCTGCTCTGCGACCAGAAGTGCTGCCACACTGAGAAACCTGCACACCGCAACTAGAGAGTAGCCCTCACAACAGTGAAGACTCAGTACAGACAAAAATAAATTAATAGTTTTTTTAAAAAAAGAGAGAGAGAAAAGTCATCCCCGTGCAGCTATACATTGGAAATTCATTCTCTTTCTGCAGCCTTTGCATCAGACTGCAGAATCTCTTTTCATTCACCTCTTCTTGCTCCTGGAGCAAAGCATGGCTGCTGGGCCCAGAGCTAGCTATTTGTCATTCAAGTGTCATTCATTTGTCTTTTTGGAACAAGACATAGATCACCATTAGCCACAACTTTAGACAGTGTTTGTGTTCAAGAGGGAGAAAAACAAAATAGACGAATCAGGGACAGTGACATAAAATAACCCAAGCTTAATGACTTGCTAGTTGTGTTATGGATCACCCTTCCTGGTAGGGTATACCAGGACCATGACTGCTGGCATGGTTTTTAAACAAATAATTCCATTTTTAAAATATTACTGCTTTAGTTCTACTATCTTCTCTAATTTTCAAAGTCTATTTTATTGCTTTGTCCTGACTACAGTTCTTTCTTTCAATTTTTTTAAAAATTTGTTTTTATTAGAGTATAGTTGCTTTGCAACATTGTGTTAGTTTCTGCTGAACAGTAGAGTGAATCAGTTATACATATACATATGTCCCCTCTTTTTCAGATTTCCTTCCCATTTAGGTTACCACAGAGCACTGAGTAGAGTTCTTGCTCTACAGTAAGTTCTCTATTTTATACCTGAGAGTAGCTCTTTACAGTTAAGTTTTCTCTCCATTTAACGTCTTAATGCGGCCTTTGAAAGATGGCAGAAAATGACCCAACCAGGATTTTCCAGTGCTAAGGGTATAGTGTGGGTGGATTCAGGAGGAATGTATTACATTAGAAAGAGGACCAGGGCTTCCCAGCTAGCTCAGTGGTCAAGAATTTGCCTGCCAATGCAGGAGACACGGGTTCAATTCCTGATCCTGGAAGAGTCCATGTGCTGTGGAGCAACTAAGCCTGTGCTTTGGGATCTGGGAGCCACCACTACTGAGCCCACATGCTTCAACTACTGATGCTCCTATACTTTAGAGGCCCTGCTCTGCGACCAGAAGTGCTGCCACACTGAGAAACCTGCACACCGCAACTAGAGAGTAGCCCTCACAACAGTGAAGACTCAGTACAGACAAAAATAAATTAATAGTTTTTTTAAAAAAAGAGAGAGAGAAAAGTCATCCCTGCAGCTATACATTGGAAATTCATTCTCTTTCTGCAGCCTTTGCATCAGACTGCAGAATCTCTTTTCATTCACCTCTTCTTGCTCCTGGAGCAAAGCATGGCTGCTGGGCCCAGAGCTAGCTATTTGTCATTCAAGTGTCATTCATTTGTCTTTTTGGAACAAGACATAGATCACCATTAGCCACAACTTTAGACAGTGTTTGTGTTCAAGAGGGAGAAAAACAAAATAGACGAATCAGGGACAGTGACATAAAATAACCCAAGCTTAATGACTTGCTAGTTGTGTTATGGATCACCCTTCCTGGTAGGGTATACCAGGACCATGACTGCTGGCATGGTTTTTAAACAAATAATTCCATTTTTAAAATATTACTGCTTTAGTTCTACTATCTTCTCTAATTTTCAAAGTCTATTTTATTGCTTTGTCCTGACTACAGTTCTTTCTTTCAATTTTTTTAAAATTAGTTTTTATTAGAGTATAGTTGCTTTGCAACATTGTGTTAGTTTCTGCTGAACAGTAGAGTGAATCAGTTATACATATACATATGTCCCCTCTTTTTCAGATTTCCTTCCCATTTAGGTTACCACAGAGCACTGAGTAGAGTTCTTGCTCTACAGTAAGTTCTCTATTTTATACCTGAGAGTAGCTACACTTCTTATGTACATGTTACTAAGCATTTCTTGGTAACTCTCCATTGTTTATAATGAAAAAGAATATTGAACAGCAGAGCACAGAGGAATCAAAGGGCATCTCTAGGAAACACCCCATGAAGCCCCTCATCCTGATATTCACCTCTGTCAGTGATGGCCTAATGATGGATGTCCCGTCTAACTGATGAACTCAAACCCAAGCTCATCTTTCAGAGCCCAATGAGACATGACCCTTCTCTGTCAAACTTGGTGTGATTCTCAGGGTGTTTCCACTGCCTCTGCTGGCAAATCATTCTGTATGACTTCTGTAAACACAGCCTTTCGTGTCTCCCTCCCCAGCCAGACCACCAACCTCTAAAGAACAGAGTTGTGTCTTTCATCTTCTGATCACCTTTCATCTTGTGATGCCTGGCAGGTAATGAGGAGGCAGGAAGTGGATGTTTAAACAGACTTCCCCCACTCTCTTTCTTCCCTGAAATTCTGCTAATTGACCCAGAACATTTCCTTTATCCTTATCATGGCTAATTGAGATAAGGATGCTTACCAAGCCTCTTTGAGAATTTGAAGTGATATGAGTATCACACAGAATGTCTGAGAGTATTGAATATCTTTCAAAAGCTTATACATATATGGTAGAACATTTATTATTTTGTCAATTCGATGATCATAAGCTTTTTTCTAATCCAGAAAGAGAATCCCAGACTCACATGATCCTTAAGTAATTTATGTAGTGAATACTTTGACACTCCTTTTCCTCATGTACCAGGACCATGACTGCTGGCATGGTTTTTAAACAAATAATTCCATTTTTAAAATATTACTGCTTTAGTTCTACTATCTTCTCTAATTTTCAAAGTCTATTTTATTGCTTTGTCCTGACTACAGTTCTTTCTTTCAATTTTTAAAATTAGTTTTTATTAGAGTATAGTTGCTTTGCAACATTGTGTTAGTTTCTGCTGAACAGTAGAGTGAATCAGTTATACATATACATATGTCCCCTCTTTTTCAGATTTCCTTCCCATTTAGGTTACCACAGAGCACTGAGTAGAGTTCTTGCTCTACAGTAAGTTCTCTATTTTATACCTGAGAGTAGCTACACTTCTTATGTACATGTTACTAAGCATTTCTTGGTAACTCTCCATTGTTTATAATGAAAAAGAATATTGAACAGCAGAGCACAGAGGAATCAAAGGGCATCTCTAGGAAACACCCCATGAAGCCCCTCATCCTGATATTCACCTCTGTCAGTGATGGCCTAATGATGGATGTCCCGTCTAACTGATGAACTCAAACCCAAGCTCATCTTTCAGAGCCCAATGAGACATGACCCTTCTCTGTCAAACTTGGTGTGATTCTCAGGGTGTTTCCACTGCCTCTGCTGGCAAATCATTCTGTATGACTTCTGTAAACACAGCCTTTCGTGTCTCCCTCCCCAGCCAGACCACCAACCTCTAAAGAACAGAGTTGTGTCTTTCATCTTCTGATCACCTTTCATCTTGTGATGCCTGGCAGGTAATGAGGAGGCAGGAAGTGGATGTTTAAACAGACTTCCCCCACTCTCTTTCTTCCCTGAAATTCTGCTAATTGACCCAGAACATTTCCTTTATCCTTATCATGGCTAATTGAGATAAGGATGCTTACCAAGCCTCTTTGAGAATTTGAAGTGATATGAGTATCACACAGAATGTCTGAGAGTATTGAATATCTTTCAAAAGCTTATACATATATGGTAGAACATTTATTATTTTGTCAATTCGATGATCATAAGCTTTTTTCTAATCCAGAAAGAGAATCCCAGACTCACATGATCCTTAAGTAATTTATGTAGTGAATACTTTGACACTCCTTTTCCTCATGTGAAGAACGCAGGGATTGTATGGAGCTGTTCCAAAGCCTCTTCTGGGTCTTGAATGCTCACTTAGGATTAGTCCTATTTGTGGGGTGAGTAAAGTTGGGATGGGAAGCAGAAGGAAAACAAGAGAGGCCCATGTAACCATCAGAGATTTTAAAAAGCAAGATCTCACCAGGGGTTATTCTGATTAGTACTCATGGCTGCCAGCTGTGAGTCCAGCCATAGGACAGGGGCTGAGGGAGAAATTGCCCTTCTCCGTAAGAAGCTGGATTGAGAAATGGACTGGGATGAAGTCAGGGACAGAATCTGAATGCTGATAAGCTTCTCATTTATTAGGTATGAATCATTTCCTTCCTCCTCTTGATGTGGTCCAATGCAAAACATAATAAAGCTCACTTTAAAAAATAATTATTTTCTTCCCATTAAATCATATTTGGCAAATATATTAAACATGTTCTCTCTTGGCATTAGTATTTGGGGATCAATCTTCTAAATGATACCCAAGAAGAAATGAAATAATTGCATACAGTCACAGCACACTTTCATAGGTTAGTGATTCAGTTATGTAAACTTGTTTATGACAGTTTTTCAAAGTACAACCCTACACCAAAAAAAAAGAAAAAATTAGATTAAAGCATTACTTTGTGACAAGGGTGACTAGAAGGATTTGCTATCATAATTATATTAAGAAAAGATTTATCAGGGGTCTATAAGTGGACATGTGCCAGGTCCAAAAAAAATAAAGATCTTGAAAGATTCCCAGTGACATGATACTTATAAGTAAACATGTTGACGGTTTTGCTGCTGTTTT
Organism: Tragulus kanchil; assembly: GCA_022376925.1. NCBI lineage: Eukaryota > Metazoa > Chordata > Mammalia > Artiodactyla > Tragulidae > Tragulus > Tragulus kanchil. The sequence continues at coordinate 7,542,171 of JAIOJX010000026.1, read as the reverse complement.
TGCTTTGATTCTTTTTTTCTTTTCTTTTCTTTTTTTTAGTCAGTAGGCAAGAACATTAAACACAGTAAAAAGGATAGTTAATAGACTCATAAGTTTCTTTCTGTATGTGTAATCTTTCACTTTTACCATAACAGTATTTGAGATATTTCAGCATTGCTCTGATGTCTTGAGACTCTATTCAAGAAATTTTGGTAATAGGGATGTCTCATTTATTCTGCTGTTCCATGTCTAAATTGTACATGACTAGCTACACAAACATGCAAATTATATTGAAATGAGCTTGACCTGGCAAATTCATACATATTTGTGTGACTTTGCCTTTGATGTGCTAAATTTTTTTTTTTTTTAGACATAACCTGAACAATAGCTGGACTCATGTGATTTGGGACTTAGTACCAAAATTCAATGTCTTTTTTTTTAAGGTATGATATTTTAAATTCTAGACAGAGTCTTTTAAGGATGAAAATTCATGTGTATGTTCTACTTTACTTTAAAAAAATAAAACCTATCAACACTCTATTGAATAAATTAACTGTGGAGATTATTATTTTCATTTTATATGCATGACTCTTCTGCTTATATTCTGTCTTTCCATTGTTCTTTCCCCCTCTAAACATTTAGTCAATGCCTCCCCGCCCTGCCTCCTACCTCTTCATGCCCCACGCACTGCTATCAGTACAGCCGCTTCTGAGACGCAACCTCTAATAAAGGGACTGGGGCTGGGGCTGGTGGCTGACTCTGTTATAGCTGGCCTCAGGTAGGATCAGATAGCAACCTTCACCATTTACCTAGAGCCTCATCAGTAGGAGAAAACTGACCTTGGACTAATTACAAATTAACAGCATTTGTCTTTCTAAAGTAGCAAATATTTTTAATCTGTGATTGTGTGTGTGTGTGGGTGTGTGTGAGTGTAAGATTTTAAAGTGACTGTTGACTTACAAATTTCAAAATGAATGCTCTGTCAGGTAATTTTTTCAAAGCATTAGGAACTGCATTCAGTCTTTAGGATCCCGCTAATGACTTTCCCCCATATCTGGCTTGTCCCAAGAATGTTCAATAAGAAGACAAAGAAGCAGCACCAGGCATGGGAACCCCAGACCAGCCCAACTTAAATGAAACTGTCAACCCCCCAGGGAGACATTAATAGTTTATTGGGTATGGAAGATGCATAACAAAGTAAAAGAAGAAGGCTAATAACATTTAACATTAAGAAAAGTAACTATTATTGTGACCAGTGTAGCATGAAGCACAAACAGAATACTCTCTGGGCAACAATAAATAATGTGTACCCACCAGAGCAATTAATAAAATGAAATGTTCCATGTCTAAATTGTACATGACTAGCTACACAAACATGCAAATTATATTGAAATGAGCTTGACCTGGCAAATTCATACATATTTGTGTGACTTTGCCTTTGATGTGCTAAATTTTTTTTTTAGACATAACCTGAACAATAGCTGGACTCATGTGATTTGGGACTTAGTACCAAAATTCAATGTCTTTTTTTTTAAGGTATGATATTTTAAATTCTAGACAGAGTCTTTTAAGGATGAAAATTCATGTGTATGTTCTACTTTACTTTAAAAAAATAAAACCTATCAACACTCTATTGAATAAATTAACTGTGGAGATTATTATTTTCATTTTATATGCATGACTCTTCTGCTTATATTCTGTCTTTCCATTGTTCTTTCCCCCTCTAAACATTTAGTCAATGCCTCCCCGCCCTGCCTCCTACCTCTTCATGCCCCACGCACTGCTATCAGTACAGCCGCTTCTGAGACGCAACCTCTAATAAAGGGACTGGGGCTGGGGCTGGTGGCTGACTCTGTTATAGCTGGCCTCAGGTAGGATCAGATAGCAACCTTCACCATTTACCTAGAGCCTCATCAGTAGGAGAAAACTGACCTTGGACTAATTACAAATTAACAGCATTTGTCTTTCTAAAGTAGCAAATATTTTTAATCTGTGATTGTGTGTGTGTGTGGGTGTGTGTGAGTGTAAGATTTTAAAGTGACTGTTGACTTACAAATTTCAAAATGAATGCTCTGTCAGGTAATTTTTTCAAAGCATTAGGAACTGCATTCAGTCTTTAGGATCCCGCTAATGACTTTCCCCCATATCTGGCTTGTCCCAAGAATGTTCAATAAGAAGACAAAGAAGCAGCACCAGGCATGGGAACCCCAGACCAGCCCAACTTAAATGAAACTGTCAACCCCCCAGGGAGACATTAATAGTTTATTGGGTATGGAAGATGCATAACAAAGTAAAAGAAGAAGGCTAATAACATTTAACATTAAGAAAAGTAACTATTATTGTGACCAGTGTAGCATGAAGCACAAACAGAATACTCTCTGGGCAACAATAAATAATGTGTACCCACCAGAGCAATTAATAAAATGAAAGCACAGTTTCTTGCAGATGGATATGTAGGGGAATAAAGGCGCGGGGCTGCACTGAGCTGTCATGCATCAGATACTACATCTGTTATGGAAATCAGGGGAAGTGGGGCCTTTTGTTCATGCGCGAGCCCTCCCAACAGGGATTTGGCTGAAGTAGATTTTCTTGTTATTAAACATGATTTCTAGCTAGTCGAGAGCAGATGCTTCTGCAACATTTGGAACTAATAACCAACCTTCAAGGCGTGCCACCTTAAAGAGGCTGGTACTGTTGGAGAGACCAATTTCAGCTCAAAGATAATATGTTCAGTTCAGTTTCTACTTTGCACATGAATGACACTGATACCAGATGAGCCTTCTGGCCTAGAGTTTGCTGGAGATAGGGAAACAATAACTTTGCCCTAAAGATCAGAGCTTTCCAGGTGTGCTCGTGAAGGACGATTCCAAATCAAGACCTCACTTGGAGAGTGGAGAATGGACACAAAGGGAAAGACACGCAAACCCATACTGTATCTGGCAGGTACTCTCAGCTCAGGCTCATCAGTCTCTCACGTCCGGGTTATGACTTTCGCTGAATGGACATGACTCATGGGGGCCACAAGTCACCATCTAATCACTAAAGAAAAGCACGTTTCTTGATAAACCTCTTGAATTCAACTGCCCAATCTGTTATTTCTAAGGTTTTTTTTCTCCTTTATTTCTCCAAACACAACATATTAATTATGTGAGTGTAAGATTTTAAAGTGACTGTTGACTTACAAATTTCAAAATGAATGCTCTGTCAGGTAATTTTTTCAAAGCATTAGGAACTGCATTCAGTCTTTAGGATCCCGCTAATGACTTTCCCCCATATCTGGCTTGTCCCAAGAATGTTCAATAAGAAGACAAAGAAGCAGCACCAGGCATGGGAACCCCAGACCAGCCCAACTTAAATGAAACTGTCAACCCCCCAGGGAGACATTAATAGTTTATTGGGTATGGAAGATGCATAACAAAGTAAAAGAAGAAGGCTAATAACATTTAACATTAAGAAAAGTAACTATTATTGTGACCAGTGTAGCATGAAGCACAAACAGAATACTCTCTGGGCAACAATAAATAATGTGTACCCACCAGAGCAATTAATAAAATGAAAGCACAGTTTCTTGCAGATGGATATGTAGGGGAATAAAGGCGCGGGGCTGCACTGAGCTGTCATGCATCAGATACTACATCTGTTATGGAAATCAGGGGAAGTGGGGGCCTTTTGTTCATGCGCGAGCCCTCCCAACAGGGATTTGGCTGAAGTAGATTTTCTTGTTATTAAACATGATTTCTAGCTAGTCGAGAGCAGATGCTTCTGCAACATTTGGAACTAATAACCAACCTTCAAGGGCGTGCCACCCCTTAAAGAGGCTGGTACTGTTGGAGAGACCAATTTCAGCTCAAAGATAATATGTTCAGTTCAGTTTCTACTTTGCACATGAATGACACTGATACCAGATGAGCCTTCTGGCCTAGAGTTTGCTGGAGATAGGGAAACAATAACTTTGCCCTAAAGATCAGAGCTTTCCAGGTGTGCTCGTGAAGGACGATTCCAAATCAAGACCTCACTTGGAGAGTGGAGAATGGACACAAAGGGAAAGACACGCAAACCCATACTGTATCTGGCAGGTACTCTCAGCTCAGGCTCATCAGTCTCTCACGTCCGGGTTATGACTTTCGCTGAATGGACATGACTCATGGGGGCCACAAGTCACCATCTAATCACTAAAGAAAAGCACGTTTCTTGATAAACCTCTTGAATTCAACTGCCCAATCTGTTATTTCTAAGGTTTTTTTTCTCCTTTATTTCTCTCCAAACACAACATATTAATTTAACAATAGCAAAAATAAACAAACCAAACATTCATTCCAGTGTAACTCTTGTGTAGATGGTTGTTTCTAAACACCAAATTGGTGTTTAGATCAAAATTTTTGCAGTTACCGATGAAATTTGAATGAAAGTGAAGAAGGTTCTCTCCCCTCTTTTTTTTTTTTTTTGCCTAAAACTCAAAATTTGAAAAATTATAAAATGTAAAAACTAGAAATAACAAATAAATATATCTCTTACATTTGGCAGGTATTCCTGTTAAAACAGTAATGTAATCAGAAATAGGTATCAGTATGGATATATATAGTCAGTGCTTTTGCTATTCATCTCAGGATATTTTTCTTTTATTTTCCCTTTTTACTCCAGGAAGTATCCTAAAGCTAGTATTTATGTCCCTAGAAATGATACAATAATTCTGGGATGGAGACCGAACTAACCATGATACAGCTTGAAAAGGCAGCATGTTAGGCATTTCTAAACATGAGAATCATAGTCCTTGTTTTGTTTTTATTTTGCCTAAATTTTAGAGGCTGCATTTTGAACATGCTTACTCAACCCCTGATTACAGCTTGAACTGCTATTCCTAAATACATGAATTTTGACTTCCTCTCCTCAAAGTTTCCCTTAAGAGTCTTTGCGGCTTGTCTGTCAACAGCTGCCTCAACCTGTTAAGTCTTCATCTGCCCCCTAGGATCTTCTCTTTGATTCAGATTTGACTCAAAATGTAACTAACAAAACACCTAGAGGCTGGGTCCAGAGCACTGAGTTAAACCAGAAGGTTTGGTTAACAGATTACATCTACTCTTAAAAAACATGACTGCCTGTTCACAGATGAGCCTTCTAGCCAAGGCTTTCCAATGTTGCTCCATAGCTGAACCCTGCAGGCACTAATACCATAACAACAGCAAAGTTTGCATGTGCAAGGTATTCTCAGTTTATCACGTGCTTCACGGGGCTGATGGTATTTTCTTTTCTTTTTTAAAAATATTTATTTATTTATTTATTTATTTATTTATTTTGGGTGGAGGTCGGGTTGGGGAGGGACGGGAGCGGGCGGGCCACTTCTATTGGTCTTTCATTTCTCTATTTTCATCTGTCTTTCTTCTTTGGCTCCTGTGGACCTCCCATCGCGGTGGCCTCTGTCGTTGTAGAGCGCCGGCTCTGGGCGCACGCACGCCAGAGCTCCGGCTCGGTAATTGGACACATCGGTCCGGCCGCTCTGCAGCACGTGGGATCTTCCCAGGCCAGGGATCGAACCGGCGCCCCTTGCGCTGCAAGGCGGTGTCCTTACCCACTGGACCACCAGGGGAAGCCCCTGATGGTATTTTCATTCGGTCCTCACTATTATTTGGAGAAAGACACCAATGAGTATTGTTACCCTCATTTCCCAAAAAGAGAAACTGAGGGTGAGATGAGCCAAGTGTCTCAATGGCTATCACACAGCCAGAAAACAGTGCAGACAAGGTGGATTCCTGGGACTCTGACCCAGTAAAGAAAGATTCATTTTTTTTTAAAAAAAGGAATGTTTTTAACTGTTTTATGCCCCGTTCCTTTAAAAGTGCAATTGATTTCCCCTCACCTCAATATTATAGCTAGAATTTTTGCTAAACTCCAGGACAAATAGGATCCACGAGCTAACGTCTGCACATTTCTAAAACTAACATTGTCTTTCCATAGCTGCTAAATTTTGGCCAGGTTGTTCAGCAGGTGTTAGGGATACTGACGATAGGAAGGCTTTTTAACTGAGGTATCAACTTGGACATCCCAGACAATGGTGATCTATAAAACTAGGGTGGGTTTATATTTTTATGACTGTTTTTCACAAACAGGGCTGTTAACCCTAGTGCCCTGGCCCATTTCCAGATAAAAGATTGCAATTTGCCTTGCTAAAAACGTCCCTGCTGCTTTAATTAGAGGTGGTATTTTCCCCTCCTTTTTCGGCGGAGTCTGTAGCACACTCTGTCCTGTCAACCAGCTGCTATCAAGTCACTCTGGGAGGATGCAGTGGTTCTTCTAATATCAAGAGACAAAGCAATAGCCACAAAGCTGGATTTCAAAACAATATCTGAACTTAAATGATTGATCGTTAATATTTTAAAATTAAACCACAGAATAGGAAAGAAGCTTTGAAGATTATCCCTTTGAGCTGGGTCAGAGAGAGGCCACAGTTCCAGGAAACCAGAACACCAAATTCATTTAGCCAACTCTGTTTTTTAAAAATCTACTCAATACTGGCAAAAAAAAAATAATAATAATAATAATAAAGAGAAAGTTGAACCAATTATTTCTTGTTAAAAGGGCTATTCAGTTGTTTTGTTCATAGTAAAAAGGTCAGCGAATTCCTGTTAGCTTCCATGATGGTAAATAATCTTCAACCTTGCATTAACATCCTAAAGTTGATAAGGATGCATTCAGCTTAGCTAAGAGAAGGTCATTTAAACCAAGGACCAAGAAAATGAAGAGAAAAGAAAAGGAATATTCCACACCTTGGAAGTAGATTTGAGAAGAAAATTGAAATATTCATACTGTATGACTGTAAGACAGTTTTCGTGGGATTATGTGGGGAGACTGTATCCCATATGGCGTTTCCAGACTGCATCCCAGAGAGCTGCCATAAGGTGAGAGCTGGCTTGACAGAGGCGGCGTCCATCTGCATTTGGAGATGCTGCCACCAACTGTGCAGATCTCCATATCTGGACCTGGCTCAAAACCTGGACGGTCCACATTGAGCCCACACAACGACGGTCCTTTGCTTCACAAGTGAGATTGCTGTGTCTGACTCTGCCTCCCAGATAATGTAAATAACTGTCTCCCCACTATGAAAATAATTCCCATTTTGGTTTGCTTCCTGTGTGGGTACATTTCCATGGATTCCTTTTATTCTCACTGCTGCCCGACCTCACAGTTCACACGCTTCTCCCTCCTTTTCTGTTTCACTGACCCATTTTTCTCCCTTTCATTCCTAATGAACCACAAAACTCGAATTTGAAAGTGGCAAGTACCATTCTTCAGGTCCTTAATACACTCATTTAGGAAAAGTCTGAACATTTGCATAATAAATCCATGGAGGCTCAATGGCAAACATAGCCACATGGTATATTAACAGCATAGCACATGGAGCCTATCTTGAGATTTCTCAATATCAAGAATACCACAAAGGAAAAATTGAATTGTGATCGTTAATATTTTAAAATTAAACCACAGAATAGGAAAGAAGCTTTGAAGATTATCCCTTTGAGCTGGGTCAGAGAGAGGCCACAGTTCCAGGAAACCAGAACACCAAATTCATTTAGCCAACTCTGTTTTTTAAAAATCTACTCAATACTGGCAAAAAAAAAATAATAATAATAATAAAGAGAAAGTTGAACCAATTATTTCTTGTTAAAAGGGCTATTCAGTTGTTTTGTTCATAGTAAAAAGGTCAGCGAATTCCTGTTAGCTTCCATGATGGTAAATAATCTTCAACCTTGCATTAACATCCTAAAGTTGATAAGGATGCATTCAGCTTAGCTAAGAGAAGGTCATTTAAACCAAGGACCAAGAAAATGAAGAGAAAAGAAAAGGAATATTCCACACCTTGGAAGTAGATTTGAGAAGAAAATTGAAATATTCATACTGTATGACTGTAAGACAGTTTTCGTGGGATTATGTGGGGAGACTGTATCCCATATGGCGTTTCCAGACTGCATCCCAGAGAGCTGCCATAAGGTGAGAGCTGGCTTGACAGAGGCGGCGTCCATCTGCATTTGGAGATGCTGCCACCAACTGTGCAGATCTCCATATCTGGACCTGGCTCAAAACCTGGACGGTCCACATTGAGCCCACACAACGACGGTCCTTTGCTTCACAAGTGAGATTGCTGTGTCTGACTCTGCCTCCCAGATAATGTAAATAACTGTCTCCCCACTATGAAAATAATTCCCATTTTGGTTTGCTTCCTGTGTGGGTACATTTCCATGGATTCCTTTTATTCTCACTGCTGCCCGACCTCACAGTTCACACGCTTCTCCCTCCTTTTCTGTTTCACTGACCCATTTTTCTCCCTTTCATTCCTAATGAACCACAAAACTCGAATTTGAAAGTGGCAAGTACCATTCTTCAGGTCCTTAATACACTCATTTAGGAAAAGTCTGAACATTTGCATAATAAATCCATGGAGGCTCAATGGCAAACATAGCCACATGGTATATTAACAGCATAGCACATGGAGCCTATCTTGAGTGCTTGTGTTCAGAGAGGTTATCAGGCTCAGTGCTATAGAGCAGTGAGAATAGAGGAAAATCAAAGGGCTCATTTCCTACATAAAATGGGCAGCTTCTGATCAGCATCACGTTTGAATTGTGAAATATAATAACTAATTTAAAAAATGTTTCAATTCTATCCAGGTCAAGCTAAACACAAGTATATTCATTGGGATGATGTATTTATATTCTCAAAAGAATGGTTAGACTCATACTGATATTAAGTTCAATGAAGAAATAAAAATTTATGATAAGGTACAGGAAACAATATTCAATATCTTATAATAGCCTATAATGGAAAATAATCTGGAAAAGTATAATTGAACCACTTAATGTACATCTGAAATTAACACAAAATTGTAAGTCAACTATACTTCAATAAAAAATTAAATTCAGTGAAGGACTGAACTAGAGGACAGTCTTAGCTGTTCCAAGGTGAGAGACTGGTTTTCCTGGCCACCCGTCACATACAGGATTCCCATCTGTAGTAGTAGCCATAGTCCTGTGAAGGGGACACACATATCATATGAAGGACAGATCAGATTACTTTCAAATCTAAGGTTGGACTCTAGGATGAGGAACTTTTTCAACCACAACAAGATGCTTTCTCCCTCATGACTGTGCTTTATTCATCTCTGAGATTATCTTCTTCTTTTTAAAGTGTCTGGTTAAAGCAACAGTATATAAAAAGGTTCCATGTATAAATGGTATCAAATGGCATTTGTTTTTCTCTGTCTGACTTACTTCATTCAGTGTGACAATCTCTAGGTCCATGCATGTTGCTGCAAATGGCATTATTTCATTCTTTTCTACGGCTGAGTAGTATTCCATCACATATATGTTCCTCATCTTCTTTAGCCATTCCTCTATTGATGGAAAATTGGAACTGCAGAATAAGTGGTCTAGTTTTAAATAATAAAGAATACAAATCAGGGATTTCCTGGTGGTCCAGTGGGTAAAGAGTCCACCTCGCAGTGCAAGGGGCACCGATTGAATCCCTTGCCGGAGAAGATCCAACGTCTGCGGAGTGGCTGGACAGGTGAGTCTAATCAGGAGCCGGCACTCTGGAGTGCATGCACGCAGAGCCAGTGCTCTGCAATGAGAGAGGTTATCAGGCTCAGTGCTATAGAGCAGTGAAAAAAATCAACTAATAATGGGCAGCTTCTGATCAGCATCACGTTTGAATTGTGAAATATAATAACTAATTTAAAAAATGTTTCAATTCTATCCAGGTCAAGCTAAACACAAGTATATTCATTGGGATGATGTATTTATATTCTCAAAAGAATGGTTAGACTCATACTGATATTAAGTTCAATGAAGAAATAAAAATTTATGATAAGGTACAGGAAACAATATTCAATATCTTATAATAGCCTATAATGGAAAATAATCTGGAAAAGTATAATTGAACCACTTAATGTACATCTGAAATTAACACAAAATTGTAAGTCAACTATACTTCAATAAAAAATTAAATTCAGTGAAGGACTGAACTAGAGGACAGTCTTAGCTGTTCCAAGGTGAGAGACTGGTTTTCCTGGCCACCCGTCACATACAGGATTCCCATCTGTAGTAGTAGCCATAGTCCTGTGAAGGGGACACACATATCATATGAAGGACAGATCAGATTACTTTCAAATCTAAGGTTGGACTCTAGGATGAGGAACTTTTTCAACCACAACAAGATGCTTTCTCCCTCATGACTGTGCTTTATTCATCTCTGAGATTATCTTCTTCTTTTTAAAGTGTCTGGTTAAAGCAACAGTATATAAAAAGGTTCCATGTATAAATGGTATCAAATGGCATTTGTTTTTCTCTGTCTGACTTACTTCATTCAGTGTGACAATCTCTAGGTCCATGCATGTTGCTGCAAATGGCATTATTTCATTCTTTTCTACGGCTGAGTAGTATTCCATCACATATATGTTCCTCATCTTCTTTAGCCATTCCTCTATTGATGGAAAATTGGAACTGCAGAATAAGTGGTCTAGTTTTAAATAATAAAGAATACAAATCAGGGATTTCCTGGTGGTCCAGTGGGTAAAGAGTCCACCTCGCAGTGCAAGGGGCACCGATTGAATCCCTTGCCGGAGAAGATCCAACGTACTGCGGAGTGGCTGGACAGGTGAGTCTAATCAGGAGCCGGCACTCTGGAGTGCATGCACGCAGAGCCAGTGCTCTGCAATGAGAGAGACCACTGCAATGGGAGGCTGACACAGGCCAAAGAATAAAAGATGGATGAAAATAAACAAATTAAAAATAAAACTAATAAAAGAGGCCAAAATTTAAAAAACAAAACAAGCAAAAAGAAAAAAAGAATATAAATCAATAAGAAAAACTTTGGTTGGTTAACAGCAGGTTGGCTACCAGAACACCTGATCCTTTGCTTTTACCAGAAATGTGTCCTTAGACAACCCATTTACCATGTGTTGAACTGGTATAAAGTAAGGTAGTTGAAAGATATCAGTCTACTCAAAGGACCATGTCAGTCTCATATTAGCAGCAGACTGATTCTTCAAATAAATTTGCCTATAGACCCTACTAATAGAACAGATAAAAGAGAAGTAGCTTGTACGGAAAAATATAAGGTATCTGATGTCCTGTTGAAATTAGAGGAAGGGCTGCTCCTCTAGTCCATTCTGAAGCCACTGGACAAAATTATCTCTAAGTTCCTTTCTACCATTGAAATTCAGATTCTCCATTTGCTAGAGGTGCATTAAACTCTACCCTTAATGAAAATAAAATAATCCTGTTTTTGCGCAAAATAGACTTCTTCCACAGCTTCATTATCAATATTAACAATCACCTACTAAGTGTCCACTGTATACAAAAAATTGTCATTGCCTTCAAGAAGCAATACATGATGAAGATGAGATGTTCGTATGAAGTGAAAAATCCATCATTATAAACCAACTAATATGAATGATAGACAAACTTTACAAATAATAATTGTGTTACACAACTTAATACAGTTTATCCAACAATAATGCAGTTAACTTTTTTTAAAGAAGACTCAACCTCCTAATTCCATAATATCCTCTAATTATTGCTGGGACTCTGCAAGGGTTACTTCACTTATGCTCACAAAATTCTGTCTGCTAGCATGCAGAATAAGTGGTCTAGTTTTAAATAATAAAGAATACAAATCAGGGATTTCCTGGTGGTCCAGTGGGTAAAGAGTCCACCTCGCAGTGCAAGGCACCGATTGAATCCCTTGCCGGAGAAGATCCAACGTACTGGAGTGGCTGGACAGGTGAGTCTAATCAGGAGCCGGCACTCTGGAGTGCATGCACGCAGAGCCAGTGCTCTGCAATGAGAGAGACCACTGCAATGGGAGGCTGACACAGGCCAAAGAATAAAAGATGGATGAAAATAAACAAATTAAAAATAAAACTAATAAAAGAGGCCAAAATTTAAAAAACAAAACAAGCAAAAAGAAAAAAAGAATATAAATCAATAAGAAAAACTTTGGTTGGTTAACAGCAGGTTGGCTACCAGAACACCTGATCCTTTGCTTTTACCAGAAATGTGTCCTTAGACAACCCATTTACCATGTGTTGAACTGGTATAAAGTAAGGTAGTTGAAAGATATCAGTCTACTCAAAGGACCATGTCAGTCTCATATTAGCAGCAGACTGATTCTTCAAATAAATTTGCCTATAGACCCTACTAATAGAACAGATAAAAGAGAAGTAGCTTGTACGGAAAAATATAAGGTATCTGATGTCCTGTTGAAATTAGAGGAAGGGCTGCTCCTCTAGTCCATTCTGAAGCCACTGGACAAAATTATCTCTAAGTTCCTTTCTACCATTGAAATTCAGATTCTCCATTTGCTAGAGGTGCATTAAACTCTACCCTTAATGAAAATAAAATAATCCTGTTTTTGCGCAAAATAGACTTCTTCCACAGCTTCATTATCAATATTAACAATCACCTACTAAGTGTCCACTGTATACAAAAAATTGTCATTGCCTTCAAGAAGCAATACATGATGAAGATGAGATGTTCGTATGAAGTGAAAAATCCATCATTATAAACCAACTAATATGAATGATAGACAAACTTTACAAATAATAATTGTGTTACACAACTTAATACAGTTTATCCAACAATAATGCAGTTAACTTTATTTTGTGGTTCAAATGACATTGACTCAACCTCCTAATTCCATAATATCCTCTAATTATTGCTGGGACTCTGCAAGGGTTACTTCACTTATGCTCACAAAATTCTGTCTGCTGGAGTCATTCACCCTCAGTGAATAATTAAACTGCTATGATCTTTCTTTGTGGCTGCAGTTCCCTCTGCCAAGTCAACGATTCTCCAAAGAGCTTGTTTGTTATCCTGATGCTGATTCTTCTCAGCAGACAGACAGTCTTGTGGATGGTCCAAAGTTTCCCCCTCTGTGAGCTAAGGTAGCTCCAATTGTCATAAAATGAGGAGAGATGCCCCACTCTTTCCAAGAAGATGCATGCCCAACTGTTTAATAGATCTTCAGAGCACTGCCCTGCATTTCCAGAGTCCTAAAATGACTCTCAAGAGCTGGCTATCACATTCCTCACCTTTGATTTTGCAATACAAATTTTCAGCTCAACTTTCAGTAATCTAAACCTGCGTTTTTAAGTAAATTATGCTTTCAGAGAGCCCCTCCTAAATGGGAAGGGCATCTCCTTTATTTGTGAAGTTATAGGTGCTTTTTGAAGATTTTCTTAGTTGATGTTCAGGATAAGCTAGATTATACCCTGCATATTCAGGATACACAGTAACAAACTCCAAATCTTTTTTTTATTATTATTTTTATTTTACTTTTTACTTTTACACGGTTTTGTTGTTTACAGATATGTATGATCCCAGATTAGTCATATCAAACTCCAAATCTTAATGATTCAAAAATCAAGATTAATTTCTTGCTTCTACTATCTACTAATCATGGGTGAGCTCTAGAGTCTCTAATGGATTCTGGCTCACCCAGGAGAGGTGACCTTATGAATTGATGGACTCTTCTCTATATCATCCTCTAGAACCATCCTGTTTCAATCACTATTGGTTGTATTGCTGGTTGCTAAGGCAATGGGAAAGAATTCAGAAGATCACACATTGACTCAGTGCTTACACCCAGAAATATCATGTATCACTTCATTCACTGGCCAGAGTCAATCATGTGCCCTCACCTAACTTCAAAAGAGCAAAGTTCAATCCTACCTATGTTCAAATATTTGACTAAAATTAATGATTACCACCCCCAAAAACACTCTTCCACAAAAGTGAATCAGAATTGCTACCTCTAATGTTTGCAACATTAAAGGCCATATTCTTTGTCCATCTTCTACCTCTCAATATTTCAAAAATCTCCAGAATTAACACTACCTAGCAACCAGACTTCGAGTGTTAAAACAGTTCAGAGGAAGGAGTGGCCACTGACACAGGGGACGTTAAGGAAGGTCGTGAAAAGAGAAAGACTGTGCATTGGACCTCAAAGGAAAGGATTTAGTTTTTTTCTTAAGGAAATGAGAAAAAATTTAGTGGAAACAAGGAGGGAAGAGTGGGCAGGGAGAATGTGGGGAGCCATGAGTAGAAACTTGCTTCACGGTGTTGTATTTTGTCCTAGAGTAAGCAGAGTGGTAGTTTAGAAATGGGTGGTAGAAGGCCGTGAGAAAGAATTTGGTCTTTGTTCTGCAGGAAACCAATGGGACCATTCAAAATTTTGAGATGGGGTGATGATTGCAATGTGAGAAGATAAATCTGTTCATGGAGAAGTTGATGGATTAGTAGAAGGGAGGCTGATAGAAGAAACTAATTAGTCCATTATTGCCATCATCAAGGCCTAGACAAGGATAGTGACAGTAGGAATGCTGGGGAAAAACAGCTGGGGTAAGCCTGAGAGAGAAAGATCTTAACAGAATTGACTCTGGGACTAAAGGAAAAGAGAAGAAAAGAGAGTAACCAAGTTCGTGCCTACTCACTCCTCTGGTTAACGCTGCCAGGATTGACAGCCCTCTTTCAGTACACTTTGTGTGTGTGTGTGTGTGTGAGAGAGAGAGAGAGAGAAAGGAGTGGGAGAGATGGAGAGGGAACAGTGAGGGGGACTGGGTGCCTGTGAATGCCCCAATATAGTTTTTTTCATTCATCTAGCTGTGTGCATTAAGTTAGCCCTAGGTATCATTAAAAGAGATCCAGTGTCTGATAAACTGGATAGTATTATGATAATGGGTGCCTACTATTTTTAGGATAAATGGCAATTTTGCTTGTTAAACACTACAATGCTGAATTAGTAGAAACACTCTGGGATTTCAGTCTTTTACACTTGAAATCTTTCTCTTGTCTCTTGGACTTTACAATTCAAACTACCCTAAAACAAAAACTAGATTTGGTTTTTCAGCTAATTGGTGCCAATTTCCTTATGAGTTCAAATCAAACCTTTGAATGTTTTTAACCTCCTTGAGACTCTCCTTGCAGAATCAGAGTCTGTGACTTAGGTTTTACTGTATTTTACCTACAAACATATTTCCAGCAACATAATATTAATATTTGTAAATATTTTCTTCTATCTTTTTCAAGACGTTTTGCTCATGCCATTTTTCCAGCTGACTGATTCAAAGGATCCACAAGGCCAACTCCTATTTTTCCAAAGGATTCTACTTTCTGTACTTCATTATTAGCTATCACAAGTATTGCTGTTCATGAAGGATTCAAAAATATATGTTTTATTCCCTCTTTCTTTTAGTTTTTCCCTCTTACTTTAAGAGTTACCCACAGTCTAAGCTGTCAGCGATGAAACATACCTCAATATTGGCATTTTCTACACCAGAACCTGAGCTGTAGAGCTAGTTTACAGTGAAAGAAGACAGTCACCAGGTTCCCAAAGACATTTTTATTCATAACTTTATTAAAGCCATCACTGTGTCCAAGATAATTTTTCAAGGAGTGTTTTAAAGAACTCCATATTTTGTCTTAAAACTATATTGGCTTATACACATCTATCACTGAAAGTCAACACTGAATCAATTTTTAATCATAATCTGAATTACAATGTACTGAAAGTGATATCCTACTGATGTCAGAATGCACTGATGATCATAAACAGCATTGAGAGTAAATAAATTATTATTCTCCAGAGATTGGAGTCATATATGGCCTGATTCTAGTCACTACAAACCTAACCACAACTGTTGGGCTCTTGCTTAGCAGATGTCAAAGCATTATGCAACTTTAATAAATCAGTGTGCTGCAGCCATAATAATAGACAAATGCTGCTGTGCTCAGTTGTATCTGACTCTTGCAACCCCATGGACTGTAGCCCACCAGGCTGCTCTATCCATGGGATTCTCCAGGCAAGAATATTGGAGTGGGTTGCCATTTCCTCCTCCAGAGGATCTTCCCAATCCAGGGAATCAAACCTAGATCTCTTGCATTTTGTACAGTTGGCAAGCATTTCTCTACTAGTGCATCATCTGGAAATCCACTAGATAAATAGATCACTGGAATAGAAAATAAATTCCCAAAAGATATGTCAATGAGAGAATTTGGTACATGAGGATGGTAAGGAAAGAGTAAATTATTCAATAAACAGAACACGGGGAAAAATCTGTGATCTCACTTTCAACAATATACCGAGGTAATTTTTGAATTAGTTGAAAATCTAAGTATAAAAACCAAAGCCCTTCATAGACCAGAGGCTTGTCATGGCAAAGGGGATTGTATAACTCAATGAAACTATGAGCCATACCATGCAAGGGCCACCTAAAATGGATGGGTCATAGGGGAGAGTTCAAGCCAAACTCAGTCAGTCCACTGGAGAAGGTAATGCAACCCATTCCAGTACCCTTGCCTAGAAAACCCCATGGACTGTATGGAAAGGCAAAAACATATGACGCCAGAAAATGAGAGTCCCATGTCATTCCTAGAGATATACTCAAGAAAATTGGAGATATCAAGACAATATTCCATGCAAGGATGGGCACAATAAAGGATAGAAATTTTATGGATCTTACAGAAAAGATCAATAAGAGATGGAAAGAATACACAGAAGAACTATACACAAAAGACCTTAGTGGCATGGATACTCATGAAGGTATGGTCACTCACCTAGAGTCAGACATTCTGGAGTAAGAAATCAAGTGAACCTTAAGAAGCATTACTATGAGCAAAGCTAGAGGAGATGATGGTATTCCAGCTGAACTATTTCAAATCCTAAAAAAATGATACTGTTAAAATGCTGCATTGAGAGTAAATAAATTATTATTCTCCAGAGATTGGAGTCATATATGGCCTGATTCTAGTCACTACAAACCTAACCACAACTGTTGGGCTCTTGCTTAGCAGATGTCAAAGCATTATGCAACTTTAATAAATCAGTGTGCTGCAGCCATAATAATAGACAAATGCTGCTGTGCTCAGTTGTATCTGACTCTTGCAACCCCATGGACTGTAGCCCACCAGGCTGCTCTATCCATGGGATTCTCCAGGCAAGAATATTGGAGTGGGTTGCCATTTCCTCCTCCAGAGGATCTTCCCAATCCAGGGAATCAAACCTAGATCTCTTGCATTTTGTACAGTTGGCAAGCATTTCTCTACTAGTGCATCATCTGGAAATCCACTAGATAAATAGATCACTGGAATAGAAAATAAATTCCCAAAAGATATGTCAATGAGAGAATTTGGTACATGAGGATGGTAAGGAAAGAGTAAATTATTCAATAAACAGAACACGGGGAAAAATCTGTGATCTCACTTTCAACAATATACCGAGGTAATTTTTGAATTAGTTGAAAATCTAAGTATAAAAACCAAAGCCCTTCATAGACCAGAGGCTTGTCATGGCAAAGGGGATTGTATAACTCAATGAAACTATGAGCCATACCATGCAAGGGCCACCTAAAATGGATGGGTCATAGGGGAGAGTTCAAGCCAAACTCAGTCAGTCCACTGGAGAAGGTAATGCAACCCATTCCAGTACCCTTGCCTAGAAAACCCCATGGACTGTATGGAAAGGCAAAAACATATGACGCCAGAAAATGAGAGTCCCATGTCATTCCTAGAGATATACTCAAGAAAATTGGAGATATCAAGACAATATTCCATGCAAGGATGGGCACAATAAAGGATAGAAATTTTATGGATCTTACAGAAAAGATCAATAAGAGATGGAAAGAATACACAGAAGAACTATACACAAAAGACCTTAGTGGCATGGATACTCATGAAGGTATGGTCACTCACCTAGAGTCAGACATTCTGGAGTAAGAAATCAAGTGAACCTTAAGAAGCATTACTATGAGCAAAGCTAGAGGAGATGATGGTATTCCAGCTGAACTATTTCAAATCCTAAAAAAATGATACTGTTAAAATGCTGCATTCAATATACCAGTAAATTTGGAAAACTCAGTAGTGGCCTCAGGACTGGAAAAGGTCAATTTTCATTCCAATCCTAAAGAAGGGTAATGCCAAAGAATATTCAAACTACCCTACAATTGCACTCATTTTACATGCTAACAAGGTAAAGCTCAATACCTGCCAAACTAGGTTTCAATGTACATGAACTGAGCACTTCCAGATGTACAAACTGTATTTAGAAAAGGAAGAGGAACTGGCAATCAAATTGCCCACATCCATTGCAACATAGGGCTTCCTTGGTGCCTAAGTTGGATTGTAGAAAAAGCAAGGGAATTCCAGAGAAACTTCTGCTTCATTGACTACACTAAAGCTTTTGACTGTGTGGATCAAACTGTGGAAAATTCTTAAAGAAATGGGCATACCAGACTACCTTACCTGTCTCCTGAGAAAGCTGTATGCAGGTCAAGAACCAACACTTAGAACCAGACATGGAAAAATGGACTGGTTCAAAATTAGGAAAGGAGTATGTCAAGGCTGTATTATTGTCACTCTGCTTATTTAACCTACATGCAGAGTACATCATGCCAAATGCCAAGCTGGATAAATCATAAGCTGGAATCAAGATTGCTGGAGAAATATCAACAACCTCAGATATGCAGATGATACCACTCTATTGGCAAAAAGTGAAGAGGAACTAAAGAGTATTCTGATGAAAGTGAAAGAGGAGAGTGAAAAAGCTGACCTAAAACTCAGCATTCAAAAAGTGAAGATCATGGCATCTTGTCCCATCACTTCATGGCAAATAGATGGGGAAAAGTGGAAACAGTGACAGACTTTATTTTCTTTGACTCCAAAATCACTGTGACAGGGACTAGAGCCATGAAATTAAAAGATGCTTGCTCCTTGGAAGAAAGCCTATGGCAAACCTAGACAGCCTATTCAGAAAGAAAGATACCAGTTTTTTTGACGAAATACTTCAGTCAAAGCTATGGTATTTGCAGTAGTCATGTATGGACACAGGTTGGACCATAAAGAAGACTGAGCTATGTAGAATTGATGCTGTAGAATTGCGGTGTTGAAGAAAACTCTTGAGAGTACCTTGGATAGCAAGTAGATCATACCAGTCAATCCTAAAAGGAAATCAATCCTGAATATTCACTGGGAGAACTGATGCTGAAACTGAAGCTCCAATACTTTGGCTACCCAATACAAGGAGCATACTCATCGGAAAAGACCCTGATGTTGGGAAAGATTGAGGGCTGGAGGAGAAGAGAACAACAGAGGATCAGATGGATGGACTGCATCATTGACTCAATGAACACGAGTTTGAGCTGGCTCCAAGAGATATGAAGCACTGGGAATTCTGGCATGCTGCATTCTATAGGGTGAAAGGATTCAGACATGACTTAGTACTAATCAACAACAACAAAAATCAAAACTATAAAAGACAATATAAAGACTGTGATTAAGGGTGCCCCTGGTGGTCCACTGGGTAAGGACACCTTCTTGCAGTGCAAGGGCCGCTGGTTTGATCCCTGGCCTGGAAAGATCCCACGTGCTGCGGAGCAGCTGGTCCGATGTGTCCGACTACCCAACCAGAGCTCTGGGCACATGAGCCGGTGCTCTATAGCAAGGGAGACCACTGTGATGGGAGGCCCACACAGGCCAAAGAACAAAGATGGATGAAAAACAAATAATGTGAAAGACCAATAGAAGAGGCCAAAAAAGAAAAAGATTGTGATTAAGATATGATTATACATTCATTTATATATTATAGAACATTATTCAAGCATTAAAATAAGGTTTAGCTATGTGTGCTAATAAAAATACCTATATTAAGTAAAAAGCAATTCAAAATTTTAAAGTAATTTTTGGATAATATATATAGTATTAAGACCTTTTATGTAATGCATGTGTGTGTGTAAAAACACATATACATTTACATATGTAGGCATACAAGCCCACATGGAAGTGAGACAGGATAACCCTCACTGCTTACAGGGGACTGGAAAGGCAAGAGCTAGTAGGTGACTGAAGTATTATCAGTTTTTCATCTATAGTATAATTTCCTTTAATGCCTACTCAAATTGTTACAAATTCCAAAGAAATTTCAGTTATCTTGAAATAAAATAATTCTTCCAAATAAAAATATGGTACTTGCTATTGTTCTATACTGATGAAATGAGACAAGAACATCAGCTCCTTCTAATGTCCTCGCTGAATCATTAGGTGAGCTACCATTTCTCTGTGGGTTTGAGCAACAGCTTCATAACACATCTCTTGCCTGTGGCCCGGTGCCCATTATTCCCTCCTATTAGACTTCATAGGCATGACTGTGGAGAGCAATGACCCAGCTGTGTCACCTTGGATGTCACTTCTGCAAATTCCCCGATTTAAATGGCTGCACTGTTTTAAAACATGGTATGTATATTTTTTCCTAATACCACATAGCACCCTTGTTTATTTACTATTCTATTTCACTAAAAATTTTTTTATCCTGACTTAGTACTAATCAACAACAACAAAAATCAAAACTATAAAAGACAATATAAAGACTGTGATTAAGGGTGCCCCTGGTGGTCCACTGGGTAAGGACACCTTCTTGCAGTGCAAGGGCCTGGTTTGATCCTGGCCTGGAAAGATCCCACGTGCTGCGGAGCAGCTGGTCCGATGTGTCCGACTACCCAACCAGAGCTCTGGGCACATGAGCCGGTGCTCTATAGCAAGGGAGACCACTGTGATGGGAGGCCCACACAGGCCAAAGAACAAAGATGGATGAAAAACAAATAATGTGAAAGACCAATAGAAGAGGCCAAAAAAGAAAAAGATTGTGATTAAGATATGATTATACATTCATTTATATATTATAGAACATTATTCAAGCATTAAAATAAGGTTTAGCTATGTGTGCTAATAAAAATACCTATATTAAGTAAAAAGCAATTCAAAAATTTTAAAGTAATTTTTGGATAATATATATAGTATTAAGACCTTTTATGTAATGCATGTGTGTGTGTAAAAACACATATACATTTACATATGTAGGCATACAAGCCCACATGGAAGTGAGACAGGATAACCCTCACTGCTTACAGGGGACTGGAAAGGCAAGAGCTAGTAGGTGACTGAAGTATTATCAGTTTTTCATCTATAGTATAATTTCCTTTAATGCCTACTCAAATTGTTACAAATTCCAAAGAAATTTCAGTTATCTTGAAATAAAATAATTCTTCCAAATAAAAATATGGTACTTGCTATTGTTCTATACTGATGAAATGAGACAAGAACATCAGCTCCTTCTAATGTCCTCGCTGAATCATTAGGTGAGCTACCATTTCTCTGTGGGTTTGAGCAACAGCTTCATAACACATCTCTTGCCTGTGGCCCGGTGCCCATTATTCCCTCCTATTAGACTTCATAGGCATGACTGTGGAGAGCAATGACCCAGCTGTGTCACCTTGGATGTCACTTCTGCAAATTCCCCGATTTAAATGGCTGCACTGTTTTAAAACATGGTATGTATATTTTTTCCTAATACCACATAGCACCCTTGTTTATTTACTATCTATTTCACTACTCTATCCTGACCATAAGGGAAAGGGACCAACTCTGTGTGGTTCCATATAGAAATTTCATCATCTGGCACATAAATCATGAAGTAGCTAAGTAAATAATAAGGTAAGTATTGAATTAATGAGTGAATGAATTGCTTGAATAAATAAATACAGGTTAAGTGAATGAATGAGTAACTTATTCAAGACAGGAGCCACCAGTTATAAAGTATATCTACCACCGGGAAAATAGAAACCATAAATATCATTTACACATAACCAGAAAGGATTTAAATACAGGTACCCAGAGAAGAAGTGGGCAGGAAGTAAACACTATCTACTGATTTTCTTAGAACCATTTTGAAAAAGAAGCAGAGTAGGGAAAATGGCGTCTGTCTCACTAAGGATTTATTCCCACACGCTCTATGGGGAGCACTTCCACAGTGCCCCTGACCCTGCCGCAGGCCACCGTCGACCCCCGCCACCGCGGGAGACGTCAGGTTACTCAGAGCCATGAATGTGCCATTCAGATGACTTCATCCATTTGGGTGACTCTAGAACAGACCAGCAGAAGAAATGCCCAGCGTAAAGACATGAATTCCTCAGAGACAGAAATGACTGCGAAATCGATGTGCCTGGTGAGAGACTATACTTGAACTATGCTGTGCATTGCCCCACTAAACAGGTCTGGGGAGTTCTGAGAGCTCTCCCAGTGGCTCAGCAATAAAGAGTCTGCCCGCAATGCAGGAGACATGGGTTTGATCCCTGGGCTTGCCTGGAGAATCCCATTGACAGAGGAGTCTGGAAGGCTACAGTACATAAAATCTCAAAGAACTGACAAAACCGAAGTGATTTGTCACACGTATGGAGTGTTCTGAACATTCTTGTACAAATGTGGAATTGAAGATCCTACAAAATGGGTCTATGTATTAATAGAAAACCCACTCTGGTATTCTTGCCTGGAGAATCCCTTGGACAGAAAGGAGGCTAATGGTCTGTGGTCCATGGGGTCACAAAGAACCAGACATGACTGAATCAATTTAACACACCTTAACAGAAAAAAAAAAAAAAAAGCCTGATATTCTAAATTAGGACTTCTTTGACTTTGAAGAAATGATCTTGAAACTGAGTGGCACATTATGAAGCCTTCCTGAGGACAGGAACACCAGATCATCTCCCTGTCTGCTGATATCCTCTGCCAGTTGTTTGTAAAAAAAGAAAAAAAGAAGAAGTAGAAGAAGAAAAGAAAGAAAGACAAAAGCTTTAGCCTCATAGGACTTTCCTGACTTCCAAAGAAAAAATTTAATCTGAGGAATAAACAAAAGCAGAAACAAAGGAAAACAGTCAAGCAAGACAAAATGATAACAGTTTAGCCATAAAACAAAGGCTAACCAGATGGCACAGTGGTAAAGAATCTGCCTGGAATGCAAGACACATGTTCAGTCCCTCATTAGAGAAGATCTCCTGGAAGACGAAATGGCAACCTACTCCTGTATTCTTGCCTGGAAATTTTCATGGACAGAGGAGCCTGGTAGGCTGCTGTCCATGGGGTCACCAAAGAGTCAGACATGACTGAGTGCACAGGCACCGTAAGACAAAGGCAAAAATCTTTAGTTCCTCCTTAAAGGCCATAGATAATATACTGAGCCATATCTCTGTGTTGTTTTATAGATATTAAAGCTCCCATCAGGTGAAAAAAGCTAACTGCTTGATGACCATGAAGATTTAGCCCTCGGAGAGGTGGAGCCTGAGGGTTTATAAGTCTGACTCCAGTGACCTCACATGGTTATCTCATCACCTACCAATCAGAGAACTGAGCATGAGCAGTTCATGGACATAGCAACCCTCTCCCTCACTTTGTTTTTAAAAACCTTTTCCTAAAAGCCATGGAAGAGTCTGAGGCTTTTGAGCAGAAGCTGCCCATTCTCCTTACTTGGCGCCACATTGCAGTCAAAGCTGTAGTTTTCTTCACCACAACCTGGAGCTAGTGGATTGACTTTACAGTGCATGGGCAAGTAAACTTGTCTTTGATTCAGTAACAGTCTGAAAGTCAAACATCTATCATATTCTTCTTTTAAAAACATTATTCCAAGTCCTTTATCCTAGACAAATTCTAAACAAGAAGTTCCCAATTCTGACTGAATAACACAACCCTGTACTGCTGCATTCTCAATAGCCTACAACTCTGTGTCAATTTGAACAACTGGGCTCTTTAAATGAAAAGATGATAATGATCTATATTAAAATATACTAATACTGCTATGTAAAATATTGAATCTGAGTTAACAGACTGTGAATTTAGTACGTATTAATATTGAAATGGTATTTTCTGGATTTCATTCAAATATATAAACTTGATGCCTCCATTTGAGAGTCTTATTTGAGGTTGATAAATAATAAAATGAAAAGATTATAAAAATAAAAAAGAAAGAAAAAGAAGCATTCCAGGAAGTGCTAAGTGATGAAGGTCAGGTTTGTTATTTACAGAGCTGCCTGCATTTTCCAGCTGTATTTCAGGTCAGGACTGGCAAGAAAACAGGATACCCAGGAGATTTCTTCTTTGATTCTGTAAATGAATGTTTTAAAAGAAACATATTGGTGAAAGACACAGCTCTCAGACCCTGGAAGCAGCATAATGCAGGACTGGCCCGAGGGAGGGTAAAAAAAAATCAATAGCTTTAACAGAGAATGAGACCAGCTTCTTTATAGTTAATGCTGAAAAGGGGGACGCCTCAGGGGCACTGATATTAGCACTGTCTCCATCAATTTCCGCTGGTTCTGCTTAATAGCAGATACCAGCAGGGCTTAGGGATGGAGCGGGGTTGACTGAGCGAGGCGGAAGCTGGGAAGCCCAGTTGGGTTTGCAGAGATGACTTGCCCTGCTCAGTTCCCTCACTCCACTCAGCTTGGAGTTGGTGCCAAAAAGCATAGCAACCCTCTCCCTCACTTTGTTTTTAAAAACCTTTTCCTAAAAGCCATGGAAGAGTCTGAGGCTTTTGAGCAGAAGCTGCCCATTCTCCTTACTTGGCGCCACATTGCAGTCAAAGCTGTAGTTTTCTTCACCACAACCTGGAGCTAGTGGATTGACTTTACAGTGCATGGGCAAGTAAACTTGTCTTTGATTCAGTAACAGTCTGAAAGTCAAACATCTATCATATTCTTCTTTTAAAAACATTATTCCAAGTCCTTTATCCTAGACAAATTCTAAACAAGAAGTTCCCAATTCTGACTGAATAACACAACCCTGTACTGCTGCATTCTCAATAGCCTACAACTCTGTGTCAATTTGAACAACTGGGCTCTTTAAATGAAAAGATGATAATGATCTATATTAAAATATACTAATACTGCTATGTAAAATATTGAATCTGAGTTAACAGACTGTGAATTTAGTACGTATTAATATTGAAATGGTATTTTCTGGATTTCATTCAAATATATAAACTTGATGCCTCCATTTGAGAGTCTTATTTGAGGTTGATAAATAATAAAATGAAAAGATTATAAAAAAAAAAAAAATAAAAAAGAAAAAGAAGCATTCCAGGAAGTGCTAAGTGATGAAGGTCAGGTTTGTTATTTACAGAGCTGCCTGCATTTTCCAGCTGTATTTCAGGTCAGGACTGGCAAGAAAACAGGATACCCAGGAGATTTCTTCTTTGATTCTGTAAATGAATGTTTTAAAAGAAACATATTGGTGAAAGACACAGCTCTCAGACCCTGGAAGCAGCATAATGCAGGACTGGCCCGAGGGAGGGTAAAAAAAAATCAATAGCTTTAACAGAGAATGAGACCAGCTTCTTTATAGTTAATGCTGAAAAGGGGGACGCCTCAGGGGCACTGATATTAGCACTGTCTCCATCAATTTCCGCTGGTTCTGCTTAATAGCAGATACCAGCAGGGCTTAGGGATGGAGCGGGGTTGACTGAGCGAGGCAGGGGAAGCTGGGGAAGCCCAGTTGGGTTTGCAGAGATGACTTGCCCCTGCTCAGTTCCCTCACTCCACTCAGCTATTGGAAGTCCATGGGGCATCCACTGGGCAAGAGCCTGACCCTGGGAACATTAATTATATGCCTGAATCGAAATTAGGTCTCCAATCAAGAGCTTTTCCTTCTTTAGCCATTGTATTCTAAGCCACATAATGAAAAGAAATTAAAAGATTTTAACAATGAAAATCCTGCTGTTGAGGCTTGATCATCTCAAACCATGCAAAGCACTAGGCATGGTCCTCCTCAATCCAACTGGTTAATGATGGACAAAGGTTTTAAACCTAAACTTTGTCCTTATCACAGGAGTCTGTCTTTAAGGGAAACAAAATGGTTTCCTGTAACAGTATCCATTAATCAAAATCAATAACTATAAAAGATTTTTTCTTTTTGAGTAAAGCAAGGAGAAACCATCTGGAAAGAGAAACTTGATTCCTCAGAAAAGAAACATCCTCAACTTAGCTAAATGATCCCTTTACCAGAAAAGCAAAGTCTTTTCTTTTCTCAAACAATGATATGGTCTAACCTTAGCTTCTGGTATAGTCTTTCTGTTTGGTTTTTTTGGGTTTGTTTATTTAGTTATTTTTAAATATAGTCATTATTTTAGATTCTAGACTCTTGTTCCTAAGTTTAATTATGGCATCTTTCTAAAATTACCTTTGTTGAGATGGGTTTCTGTCTTTATAAATAATCAATTTTCATGACTCTGCCTCTCACATCACGGTCTTAACCACTTTGCCCCAATTTTGACTTTAATGTACAAGTGACGTTTATTGGTTATTTACTTAGAGATTTTAGTATTTATTTAGTATATGCAACAGGCAATCTGCAACTATAGAAAATTAACTTAGAGAATGAATTAGAGAAAGTTAACTTATAGGTTTTTAGTATCTTGATTTAAAATGAGAATAAAGAAGACTACCTTCATGTAAGAGGAAAAATGATGTATTTTTTAAAATTTTCTAGCACATCATAAGAAATGTAATTAAAAATCAGAAGTCTCTAATTTTACTATTTATAAAGCAAGCATTAATACTATTCCTGCAACTTCAGTGTAACCTCTATACCAGCATGTC
This sequence comes from Tragulus kanchil, assembly GCA_022376925.1. Classification (NCBI taxonomy): domain Eukaryota; kingdom Metazoa; phylum Chordata; class Mammalia; order Artiodactyla; family Tragulidae; genus Tragulus; species Tragulus kanchil. The sequence continues at coordinate 7,515,731 of JAIOJX010000026.1, read as the reverse complement.
TGTTATGCTCTGAGGATTTTTTGTGGTCACCTGGAGATGGTGAAGTAAAACTTGGTGGAAGCCAACCTGATCCCACTCCCAGAATCATAGACATCTGTCTCATCTAAGAGGGGAATTTCGTGTTCTGTCTGTAATCCCTGCTGATTTCAGGATAGTTTGAAGTCTACCTGGTTTAAAGGAAAGAACTGCAAAAATTATTTAACTACCTTCAGTCATTTCTCTTTCAATCTTTCATCACTGAAAAAAACAGACCAGCATTTTCAAAATGCAGAGCATAAGATCTTATAGCCTAAGAGTCAGAATAATACAGCTCTGAAGTTGCTTGAGACTTAAGTAGGTTTGAGTTCAAATATATCAAGAACACAATGAATTAGCTGTATAACTAAGCACAAATATACAAATGTAAAAAACAAAGACCTATATGCATATATGTGTGTGTGGTCAGTCATATCCTACTTTTTGCAACCCTATGGACTGTAACCCACCAGGCTTCTCTTCCATGGAATTTTCCAAGTATGAATATTACAGTAGATTCCCATTTCCTACTCCAGGAGATTTTCCGGCCCAGGATCTAACCTCCTGCATTGGCAGGCAGATTCTTCAGCATTGAGCCTCCAGGGAAGCCCATATGCATGTATACATAGTGATTAAGGTCAATGGCTGCTATAAATCTTAGTAGCAGTTTAATTATGGCATCTTTCTAAAATTACCTTTGTTGAGATGGGTTTCTGTCTTTATAAATAATCAATTTTCATGACTCTGCCTCTCACATCACGGTCTTAACCACTTTGCCCCAATTTTGACTTTAATGTACAAGTGACGTTTATTGGTTATTTACTTAGAGATTTTAGTATTTATTTAGTATATGCAACAGGCAATCTGCAACTATAGAAAATTAACTTAGAGAATGAATTAGAGAAAGTTAACTTATAGGTTTTTAGTATCTTGATTTAAAATGAGAATAAAGAAGACTACCTTCATGTAAGAGGAAAAATGATGTATTTTTTAAAATTTTCTAGCACATCATAAGAAATGTAATTAAAAATCAGAAGTCTCTAATTTTACTATTTATAAAGCAAGCATTAATACTATTCCTGCAACTTCAGTGTAACCTCTATACCAGCATGTCTGTTATGCTCTGAGGATTTTTTGTGGTCACCTGGAGATGGTGAAGTAAAACTTGGTGGAAGCCAACCTGATCCCACTCCCAGAATCATAGACATCTGTCTCATCTAAGAGGGGAATTTCGTGTTCTGTCTGTAATCCCTGCTGATTTCAGGATAGTTTGAAGTCTACCTGGTTTAAAGGAAAGAACTGCAAAAATTATTTAACTACCTTCAGTCATTTCTCTTTCAATCTTTCATCACTGAAAAATACAGACCAGCATTTTCAAAATGCAGAGCATAAGATCTTATAGCCTAAGAGTCAGAATAATACAGCTCTGAAGTTGCTTGAGACTTAAGTAGGTTTGAGTTCAAATATATCAAGAACACAATGAATTAGCTGTATAACTAAGCACAAATATACAAATGTAAAAAACAAAGACCTATATGCATATATGTGTGTGTGGTCAGTCATATCCTACTTTTTGCAACCCTATGGACTGTAACCCACCAGGCTTCTCTTCCATGGAATTTTCCAAGTATGAATATTACAGTAGATTCCCATTTCCTACTCCAGGAGATTTTCCGGCCCAGGATCTAACCTCCTGCATTGGCAGGCAGATTCTTCAGCATTGAGCCTCCAGGGAAGCCCATATGCATGTATACATAGTGATTAAAGTCAATGGCTGCTATAAATCTTAGTAGCAGTTATATTTGGATAGGAGTATTGAACAACTATATCGATGGAATGTATATATGCATTTATCTTTGAGTTTCAGTGTGTGTGCCTGAATTCTAACTTAAAGGGTTAGAATAATGTATGTAAAACACTTGGCACCTAATAGATGTCCAGTGACTATTATTTTTAATATATTTTATTTTTATTATATTGAAAAGTACATCAAAAAATAGAAACATGATATTTTCTTATTTCTTTCTCTTTTTTTTTGAGAGGAAAATAGAATTTATTAGAGTAAGGGTAGGGAGAGTCACTGTCAGTATAGCAGCCGGTTTAAGTGGGGACACTATGAGAACAGCAGGCCAGCTCAAGGGAGAGCTGACCTAGAAATTTACTCTTTTCTAATAACAAAAGCACAATAAACTTTCTTTTTATTGTTTGACTAGAGACCATGTTGTCCAATGAGGACATGGAATAGAAACATCAGTACATTTTCCCCTAGGCAATTGTGGCTGAATAGTAATGATTTGTTTAAATAATTTTTCCTAATAAAATAATCTTGTGACTTCCCATGCTATGAAATTTAGAAAAATTATCCTTCATTCATGTGCTTAAACTGTCAAGACATGCAACTTAAGAAGAAATCTAGTCTAACCTGCAATTTCTTCTACCCATCTCTCTGAAAAGTTGCACGGTCAGAAACTTTCAGACTCTCATTTATTTATTCATAAATGCTGGCATCATCCGTTCAGTGATATGTGTACTTTTGTGAGAGGAAAAGCCCTTAAACTGCCTGATGTGCAAGCTGTATAAAAAGTTTGTTTGAGAGAGGTGATAGCTAAACATAATTGCCTTATTGTTGTTTCAAGAATTTATTTTTCCTTTATTACACAATAGCTGCACATTTGTCAAGGGAAACATTAGAAATACAGATTTTAAAATTCATTCAGTTCTCCTATCCAAATATAACTGCTACTAATAACGATTAATAGCCACCATTGTCTTTAATTACTCTGTTTATATGCATGTATGTATTTTTTTTAATGATATATAGTTTGGAAACTTTCATTTTCCTTAAATAATTAGAATTAGGATTCCTTCAATCACAAATGACAGGACAGTCAATGCCATATAGTTTAAAAGAGGGAATTTAATGGAGCTTGTACTGAAAGGCTGAAGACCGAAACATGGATTAATCCTCTGTAATCATTTAGCACTATAGACAGCCCTCTGATAAGTATGCTGTGAAGGCAAAACCAAATGTCCACTATGTAATAATAAGGCAAATACAGTACACGTATTTGAAAATAAGTATTTTCACATCAATGAATATGCTTTTATAATAGTAAAGGGAAAGGTATTCTATTTTAGACATTTTCTGATTTATTTAATAAATTTCCTATTGTTGAACATGCATAGTAAGTAATATAGTGATTAGAAAGACAGACTCAAAAACTAATTGATTGGGCTTCCCCTGGTGGTCCAGTGGGTAGGGACACCGCCTTGCAGTGCAAGGGGCGCCGGTTCGAGCCCTGTCCTGGGAGGATCCCACGTGCCGCGAAGCGGCTGGACTGATGTGTCCAATTGCTGAGCCGGAGCTCTGGGGCACATGCGCCCAGAGGCGGTGCTCTGCGATGACAGACGCCACCGCGATGGGAGGCCCACAGGAGCCAAAGAACAAAGACGGATGAACAGAGAGAAGCAAAAGACCAATAGAAGTGGCCCGCCTGCTCCCCTCCCTCCCCAACCCGACCCCCGCCCAAAAATAAATAAATAAATAAATCTTTAAAAAAAAAAAAAAAAAACTAATTGATTTATGTTGGGCAAGTGACCTAACCTCATTCCTCTCATCTGTAAAATGAGGTTAATAATAACACACACCAATAGACTTATTTTAAATTTGAAATGAATTAACTCATGTAAATTGTTCAGAGCAGTTCCTGGCATATAGTAAAGTACTCAATAAAAGGTGGTCTTATTATTATTATAATTACTACTATTATTTAGTATGAGTGAAGAATATATTCTCATATGTAAAATAAGAAATTCAGCAGTGTTTCTATCCTCTTTTCCTATTTGTTTATGTGAAGTTAGATTTGGATTCTGTAATAGCATTTTTAGATTTGAAATCCATATCAGTATCCTTATGGTATTCAGTTTTACCTTAGAATTCCTTCACATATTTTGATAATGCTTTGACATTTATATTTTGCTTTGCAGCTAAACTTATAGCTGTTTTTCATGTGTGTATGTTTAGAATGCTTTAATTTTGACAACCAGGTCCAGTTTATAACATAATCTATTTAGCTCCTCATTTTATTTTTTCTCTCATAGAATATATTTAAGAAATGTTTTTCAATAAAGATATATAGATTTTACATTTTCTATACCTACTCATATCTGAGTGTGCATTTCTGATTTCTTTACATGTAAAGGTCAGTTTGACATAGTATGAAATTCTTAAAGTTGTTTCCTTTTGAACCCTTTCAGCTTTGTTACTATTGTTATTATTATTGCCTTGGCATTTTATTATGCATATTGAAGCTGGCTTATTTTTTGTTTCCTTGGCAGTAAATCATCTTCCTTGAACTTTACACTTCGGCCAAGATACATTTAAACAAAGATCATTTTCATGGTCATTACCTGGAGCATGGTGATTCCATTTAATGTAGAGCTTCATAAAAAGAAATTTTTTTTCTAGAATTTTTCTCATTGTTTTCCATATTCCTTTTTTTTTTTCTCTGTTTTTGACACACAGTTACATAGATGCTAGTTTTCCATCCTTTTCCTCCATATAATTCCCTCGGTTGGATATTTTCTATTTGTCCCAAGGAGCTAGTCTCCATCTTTTCCACTATGTGTATTCTCTGGAAGTCTGATCTTAATGATTGTAGATCATCTACAAGCCACTCAGACTTCTGGTTGTTGCTAGCCAGGAGGGGGACATCTTCAGAAGATCAGAGGACTTGGATATTTATTTCCTTAGCTCCCTTCTCACTGGGTCAAGGGTGACTCTGTCCAGCTCTAATCACAACTTCTGTAGGCCTTCTTCTGCCTTCTCCAAGATTCATTGCTTGTTTTTCCCCACCCCTTCTGTCCTCGCTATTTTGTTAGGTTGCCAGATGCTTACAGACATATTCCCATTGAGGTTATAGACAATCATTTTCAGAGACAAGATCTTACTTTGAATCTTTTTCTTACTATTCCCTTCTCTTTTCAGTGACTCCCCTCCCCCACCCCACTGCTCACAGGCTCCAGTTTTCTTTGTCTACTTATCCTGTACTGAAGTGTCACAGTATAACCAGCTTATTTTTTTCCCTCTTTCTTCTCAGCTATTTCAGCTATTTCAATTCAGCTACTCCTGGGTTGTGCATAATTTGTGTGCACAAAATATAAGCCAGCCCTTTATTGTTTCCCTTCTTTCTTCTCAAAACTTTTTTTCAGCTATTCAATAGTATTGTTTTCAATAAAGATAATAGATTTTACATTTTCTATACCTACTCATATCTGAGTGTGCATTTCTGATTTCTTTACATGTAAAGGTCAGTTTGACATAGTATGAAATTCTTAAAGTTGTTTCCTTTTGAACCCTTTCAGCTTTGTTACTATTGTTATTATTATTGCCTTGGCATTTTATTATGCATATTGAAGCTGGCTTATTTTTTGTTTCCTTGGCAGTAAATCATCTTCCTTGAACTTTACACTTCGGCCAAGATACATTTAAACAAAGATCATTTTCATGGTCATTACCTGGAGCATGGTGATTCCATTTAATGTAGAGCTTCATAAAAAGAAATTTTTTTTCTAGAATTTTTCTCATTGTTTTCCATATTCCTTTTTTTTTTTCTCTGTTTTTGACACACAGTTACATAGATGCTAGTTTTCCATCCTTTTCCTCCATATAATTCCCTCGGTTGGATATTTTCTATTTGTCCCAAGGAGCTAGTCTCCATCTTTTCCACTATGTGTATTCTCTGGAAGTCTGATCTTAATGATTGTAGATCATCTACAAGCCACTCAGACTTCTGGTTGTTGCTGGCCAGGAGGGGGACATCTTCAGAAGATCAGAGGACTTGGATATTTATTTCCTTAGCTCCCTTCTCACTGGGTCAAGGGTGACTCTGTCCAGCTCTAATCACAACTTCTGTAGGCCTTCTTCTGCCTTCTCCAAGATTCATTGCTTGTTTTTCCCCACCCCTTCTGTCCTCGCTATTTTGTTAGGTTGCCAGATGCTTACAGACATATTCCCATTGAGGTTATAGACAATCATTTTCAGAGACAAGATCTTACTTTGAATCTTTTTCTTACTATTCCCTTCTCTTTTCAGTGACTCCCCTCCCCCACCCCACTGCTCACAGGCTCCAGTTTTCTTTGTCTACTTATCCTGTACTGAAGTGTCACAGTATAACCAGCTTATTTTTTTCCCTCTTTCTTCTCAGCTATTTCAGCTATTTCAATTCAGCTACTCCTGGGTTGTGCATAATTTGTGTACGCACAGAAAGATGCTGGCAGTGAGGATGATCTGCCATGGAGACTCACCCAGTGATAGATGGTAATGACTGTCCAGTTCTTCACTATTACAGGCTCTAAGTCTTCAAGCAATGGATGCATATTAGGAGAGGCGTGAAGTATTGTACTTTTTTCAAGTGATTCCTTTTGTGTAAAACAAAACTGTGATATACCAAGAAGTAGTATGTTATAATAATTAGGAGTATAATTTTCTTGGTTTAGCTTTCACTCCAACATGTACTAACTTTATGTGAGTCACTTAACTCTGTGTTTCTGTTTTCTTCAACTGAAAAACAGGAAAAATAACAGTAGCTGAATTGACAGAATTATTTTGAAAATTAAATGATTAGAAAAATGAGAGTCTTAGAACCATATCACTCATACAGCAAACACCATATAATTGTTCACCATTGTTGCTGTAACTTGCACCTGAGGAGGTTTTACTTTAGTCTGATTCCTTTATAATTAATGCCAATTATCTAAGAACTTAGTAGTGAGTCAGTTGTCAGTTATGGTTTTGATGTTTAAGTTTTCAGTTTCTTCTTTGTCTTCCACATATTTTATGAAATACATATTAAGAAGCTTGGGGGTAATCTTCAGACTTTGTTGGAAAAAGTTGGACCACCAGTATGTTGTGATTGCAACCCACAATTTCTGGACACTGCAGAACTGCTTTTACTGAAATGGGTTTCAGAGTAATTTCTAGGCTTTTTTTTTTTTCTTTAACATTTATTTTATTTTATTATTATTATTTTTTTAAACCTTTATTTTACTTTTAACTTTTACAGAGTTTTGTTGTTCACAGACATTGCATGTTCTCAGATTAGTCACATGTATATCCCCCCCTTCCCTCCCCTCCCGACCATCACACAGCACCCCTGAAGGATCCCCTTTTCTCACAGAGCAATGACTAGAGGTATTTTCTTCACTTATGATAGTACAGGCCTTCATGCTACTTCCTTTACGCCTCTCACCCACAGTTCCTTCCCCACAATGTCCATATGTCCACTGTCCATGTCTGTCTTTCTGTTGCTTCACTGCATGTGCCATCATCACCATCCTACTAGATTCCATATATATGTGTTAATATACTGTATTTGTCCTTCTCTTTCTGACTGACTTCACTTTTGATGATACGTTCTAGATCCAGCCACCTCATTAGGGTTGATTCTTCTGCATTTCTCTTTACAGCTGTGTAGTATTCCACTGTATATATGTACCAGAGCTTTTAGATCCATTCGTTTGTCGATGGGCATCTAGGTTCCTTCCATGTTCTAGCTATTGTATAGAGAGCTGCAATGAACATTGGGGTACAGGTGCTTCTTTCAGTTTTGATTTCGTCAGGGTATAAGCCTAAGAGTGGGATTGCTGGGTCATATGGTACTTCTATTTTTAGTTTTTTAAGAAATCTCCAGACTGTCTTCCATAGAGGCTGTATCAATTAAACATTTATTTTATTTATTTATCCTTTGGGGGGTGGGGTGGGAAGGGACGGGGACGGGCGGGCCACTTCTATTGGTCTTTATTTCTCTATTTTCATCCGTCTTTGTTCTTTGGCTCCTGTGGGCCTCGCATCGCGGTGGTGTCTGTTGCTGCAGAGCGCTGGTTCTGGGCGCATGCACTCCAGAGCTCTGGCTCGGTAATTGGACACATCACTCCAGCCTCTCCGTGGCACATGGGATCTTCCCAGGCCAGGGATCAAACCGACACCCCTTGCACTGCAAGGCGGTGTCCTTACCCACTGGACCACCAGGGAAGCCCAATTTCTAGGCTTTTTAGATGGAGGCTGAAAGATCAAGTTTATAAAGGCCAACAGTTACAATTTGGAACTCTGGAAATGTTTTATCTTAAAAGAGAAAGAGAGAGAGAGAGAAGTGCTGGGTAGGACATGCGTACTGTATTGAAAGAGAAAGGAACATGCACTGTGGTGAACCATATCTCCAGACAATCTGAAACCAAATTTCAAATCCTACCTGGCTGCTCTCAGTTGAACACTGCTTATGGGAGTCCCAGACTTTTCAGAGGAAATTACAAAGGCAAAGATATACTAACCTTGGAAATACTTGAACAAGTAGAAATTCTTTCTTACTTTTATCCCCTTTGGTTTGTACAAACTTATGCAGAATAATTATAAGAAAAGTAAAACAGGAGAAATAGGTTCCAACTTTTACTGTTGGTATCATCTACATATTTTTAAATCCATATTTTTATTTTGCAGTTTCTAACATTGTTTTGGAGCTTTCCTGGTGGCTCAGATGGTAAAGAATCTTTCTGCAATGCAGGAGACCCAAGTTAGATCCCTGGGTCAGGCTGATCCCCTGGAAAAGGGAATGGCTATCCACTCCATTATTCTTGCCTGGAGAATTCCATGGAGAGAAGAGCTTGGTGGGCAAGAGTCCATGTGGTCATATTGAGTCAGACATGACTGAGTGACTAACAAACACATACACAAAGTTTTCGTTGCTTATATAAAATTCTAGCAGAAACTATTAATTACTTTGCTAAAAAAAATCCCAGAAGCAATTGGGGCCAATATTAAAATATGCAACAACTCCATAAATAATAATTTGTTCACCAAGATATTCACAGCAGTTCATGTTTTATTTTTTTAATCCAACTTTTAAATGTCATGTCCTTTCTATATGTACACATTTGCAATATAAATTGTAACTTAAATTACCAGGAGTTAATCAAAATTGCTATCAAAGAAACTGTTCAACTATTCAGTTACCCTTTATTGCACCAAACTACTGTCTTGCATTATCAGTACAGTCATATTTTAAACAGAGTCAACAATTTAAGTGAGCCAGAGAACTGATTGAATGTGAATTACAAGGGTTCAAAACAACAGGGACATAAATTATTTCTACTGTGGCATTTTAAGTTATGCGATAATTATCTCAACTCTAAACAGGCATACTTAGTGTTCTACCAAAACAACTTGGTGATAAAAGAAATTTAGGAAGCACCAGTGTGTCTGTGTTAAATCTGACAGAACTGCCTAACACGTAGTGAAGAGAAGATGTTACCATTGTCTAATTATTGTAACCTAATATGGAGGACCAAACTGAGGAATGTTTTAATTAACCAGAAAATGAACAAAGCTCTGTTTGGTTATGGCTGTGTCAATGAAAGCTCAGGGATATCTCTGAGCAGTGCTTTGTTTTCAATGGTATGTTGCTTGTATCTTTGCAAAGAACCAACCTCAGTAATATACCTGAAATGTGGGCATATATGTGTGTGTTTTCCCTCAAGTAAAAAATATAAATACTGTGCAAAAATTATGGAAAGGAGAGGACCACACATGTAAATGAAAGAAACTTCAGAGACTTAAAATAAAACTAGTGGTATACTCAGAGCTCTTTACGTGGCAATATGCTCTTTGATGAAGATGATGGGAGAGTCGGGAGCTTTTATGTATGAGAAGCTAGGAGGATAATCATGTCTTCAGCAAAAAGGCATGTATAAGCTCTGCCACAAGTTTCACCTCCAAATGAGTGGAAGGGCAGGTTTTATGTTCCGGAGTTTACCCATACAGGAAGCAATTGAGTTTCTAAAGATGAAAGCCTATAAAAGGTCCTGGGAACCAGCCAAAAACAGCTAACTTCACTGACAGGATATGATGGATGATAACAAACTATGTAAAGAATAGAGATATAATCTTTGGGTTGCTTGATTGATCTTTTACAAAGGAAGATTTTAAATATTCTTAAATATATAAAATCTTGAGCACTTTACTATCTAAGAATAAAGATCTGGTTTTAGTGGTATTCATTATTTACCTATCAGAGAGCAATATGTATTACTTAGAAATGTAGGTATCTTTAAAGAAAGTGAAAGTGTTAGTCTTTTAGGAATGTTCAACTCTTTGCAACCCTTTGGACTGTAGCTCACCAGGTTCCTCCATCTGTGGAATTCTCCAGGCAAGAATAGCTGAGTGGGTTGCCATTCCTTTCTCCAGGGGATCTTCCCACCCAGGGGTTGAACCAAGGTTTTCTGCATTGCAGGCATATTCTTTACCATATGAGCCACCAGTGAAGCCCAAGTATCTTTAAAAAGTTATTTTAAAATAAAAGTCAAAATTTAGGTATGAACTTAAGACTGACTAGAGCATTTTGTGTTGAAAATGGAGTCCCATGTTGTCATTTACACTACTTTCATATGTATTTCAGTAATAGTATTGCATAACTTTGTGAAAAACATGAATTCTAGCCTTTTTGTTGTTTAATTATTGTAACCTAATATGGAGGACCAAACTGAGGAATGTTTTAATTAACCAGAAAATGAACAAAGCTCTGTTTGGTTATGGCTGTGTCAATGAAAGCTCAGGGATATCTCTGAGCAGTGCTTTGTTTTCAATGGTATGTTGCTTGTATCTTTGCAAAGAACCAACCTCAGTAATATACCTGAAATGTGGGCATATATGTGTGTGTTTTCCCTCAAGTAAAAAATATAAATACTGTGCAAAAATTATGGAAAGGAGAGGACCACACATGTAAATGAAAGAAACTTCAGAGACTTAAAATAAAACTAGTGGTATACTCAGAGCTCTTTACGTGGCAATATGCTCTTTGATGAAGATGATGGGAGAGTCGGGAGCTTTTATGTATGAGAAGCTAGGAGGATAATCATGTCTTCAGCAAAAAGGCATGTATAAGCTCTGCCACAAGTTTCACCTCCAAATGAGTGGAAGGGCAGGTTTTATGTTCCGGAGTTTACCCATACAGGAAGCAATTGAGTTTCTAAAGATGAAAGCCTATAAAAGGTCCTGAGAACCAAACAAAACAAGATAACATGACTGAAAGGATATGATGGATGATAACAAACTATGTAAAGAATAGAGATATAATCTTTGGGTTGCTTGATTGATCTTTTACAAAGGAAGATTTTAAATATTCTTAAATATATAAAATCTTGAGCACTTTACTATCTAAGAATAAAGATCTGGTTTTAGTGGTATTCATTATTTACCTATCAGAGAGCAATATGTATTACTTAGAAATGTAGGTATCTTTAAAGAAAGTGAAAGTGTTAGTCTTTTAGGAATGTTCAACTCTTTGCAACCCTTTGGACTGTAGCTCACCAGGTTCCTCCATCTGTGGAATTCTCCAGGCAAGAATAGCTGAGTGGGTTGCCATTCCTTTCTCCAGGGGATCTTCCCACCCAGGGGTTGAACCAAGGTTTTCTGCATTGCAGGCATATTCTTTACCATATGAGCCACCAGTGAAGCCCAAGTATCTTTAAAAAGTTATTTTAAAATAAAAGTCAAAATTTAGGTATGAACTTAAGACTGACTAGAGCATTTTGTGTTGAAAATGGAGTCCCATGTTGTCATTTACACTACTTTCATATGTATTTCAGTAATAGTATTGCATAACTTTGTGAAAAACATGAATTCTAGCCTTTTTGTTGTTATTATTTTACAAAATCCTGTTTCTGAAATTCAGTCTCAAGAATTCAAAACACAGAGTAAAGTTTCTGATTTTTTTTTTCTTCTTCTCATGTTTCATGTGTCTTTAAATCCCCTACCCACTAAGTTTGCTCTAATGAGGCATTCCTTTCTGCCTTCTTCCTGTTTGAAAATTTAGCCCTTTTCTCTTTCTGTGAAGACAAACCATTTCTGACTAATGTTTAATTACTAGACTCTGCTAAGGAAACTAAGAAACCAGTTCAGTCTAAATCAAATGGATGGTAATGTTTTTTATGTCACTTTCCCCTTGAGGAGAAGTTCCTGACACCTGGCCTGGCTCTCACAGCTAGGTCTTAGTGTTCTCCTATTAAACGTCAATAATTTCATAAAACATCAACATCATACCAGAGTACTCTGAGACTGTGATAGATTTAGGCAAAAACAAGATTACTCCATAATAATTATTACACAAGCATTATGTAGCACTAAATACCAACTACCTCCTTGCCCAGTTAATATGAATGATTATTGTTTATTTACCAATGATAGATTCAGTATCCCTCTCTTCTTTTTTTCTACTTAAAATTTGTTAAGATATCCAACTATAGAATTAATCCCATAATCTGAGAGCACTCAATCCAGAACAAACACTCTTCTCCTTGAATCTTTCCTCAAGTCACATGGCACATGCTCAGATGCTACAATAATTCACTCCTAACACTCTCTTGTGAAGATGCCCTATATTCTCTCATTGCAGTGAGAAATGTATCCAACAGTGCTTGCTATAGGTGTGTTCTTGGTCTTTTGTGTGGAAGACATTGATACCAGAAAACAACCAAGTTTAAATTTAATAACTTACAAAATTCAAACTAGTGACTGAAGGTAAGGCTTGTGTGTGTGTGTGTGTGTGTGTGTGTGAGGCAAGGAAAATGACTTTATTCAGAAAGTAGCTGACAGAAGAAGGTGAGGCTTTTTTTTTTTTTAAAGATTTATTTATTTATTTATTTTGGGCGGGGGTCGTGTTGGGGAGGGAGGGGAGTGGGCGCGCTATTTCTATTGGTCTTTCATTTCTCTATTTTCATCCATCTTTGTTCTTCGGCTCCTGTGGGCCTCCCATTGCAGTGGCGTCTGTCATTGCAGAGCGCCGGCGCTGGGCGCATGCACTCCAGAGCTCCAGCGCTCCGGCTCGGTAATTGGACACATGGGTCCAGCCACTCCGCGGCATGCGGGATCTTCCCAGGCCAGGGATCAAACCTACACCCCTTGCACTGCAAGGCAGTGTCCTTACCCACTGCGCCACCAGGGGAAGCCCAAGGTGCGGCTTTTTAAAAAAATGAATGGGTGATGCTGAGCTCCTATTGGTCAGGTAAGTTTTCTCACCTAGATGTAAGAGAGCATTGCTTGAGGTCAGACATCCATTTTCATTTATTTAATCATTCATTCATTCACTCATACATTCTTTTGTTAAACAAATATTTGCTGAGTACATATGCTATGCCAGGAAAGAAAAATCAGTGACCACACTCGTCAAACTTATGGATTAGGTCAGACATTAATTAGATAATTATTTAAGAGGGCAAAGAATGAAGAAGATTTTTAAATTATTCACTTGGATGTTTCCTGTGTCTTTCTGAAATTAAAACTACTCTCATCAGACAAATATTCCAATTTGGGGCCATTTGTCCAACATATGGGGAAAAAGGACTTCCCATGTGGCTCAGAGGTAAAGAACCTTCCTGCCAATGTAAGAGACACAAGAGACACTGATTTGATCTCTGGATGGGGAAGCTCCCTTGAAGCAAGAAATAGCAACCCACTCCAGGATTCTTGCTGGGATAAACCCATGGACAAAGGAGCCTGGTGGGCTACAGCGCATGGGGTTGCAAAGAGTCGGACACATCTGAGCAATTGATCACACATGCATGTGGGGGAATAAACAGATTAGTTTATTCATAATTGTGTTAAAAGATCTAAAGGAAAAAAGCTCTTTTTGTTATTGTAACTGAGATCTTGTAGTAAATATTAAACATTAGCTATGATTCAAAGTACAATTTTCAAAAGTCTTTTCACATTTGATTACCTAACCCCGACACCAAGAGTTTACGTTCATTTTCCTAAAATAGATAACTACTTTCCACTCTGCCAGATGGCACAAGTGATAAAGAATCTACCTGTCAATGAAGAAGACTCAAGGGACGTGGGTTCAATCCCTTGGTCAGGAGAAGGAAATGGCAACTCATTCTCACATTTCTTGTCTGGAAAAGCCCATGGACAGAGGAGCCTGGCAGGCACAGTTCATGGGGTCGCAAAGAGTCTGACATGACTGAGCACACATGCACATACAGAATAGGTAACTAACGATAACTGATTGTGTAGCACAGGGAATTCTACTTAATGCTCTGTGATGGCTTAAATGGGAAGGAAATCCAAGGAAGAGGAGGTATATGTATATGTATGACTGATTCACTTTGTTGTACAGCATAAACTAGCACAACATTGTAAAACAACTGTAATCCAATAAAAATAAATACATTCATTACCCTACGAGTGGAAAGCAATGAAAGTCAAATTTATCAGCATAGCAAAATACAGAGTGGGATGAAAATTAGTGAATTTCTGGACCCATAGCTGAAGAACTACTGATAATGATATATTCTGCTAGGAACAGTGGGAAATTTTTTCTAGCCAAGAATATGGCATTACCCAAGAGGCCAGACACTGAACTAGGAAGCACTAGGTTACATCTCTTAACCTCTATTCATGCATTCATTCATTCATTCATTTATTCAAATGTTCATTCATCAAGCATCTACTTGTTCTGAAAACTAGGCTAAGTACCAAGGACACAGATTAAATAAAGAATACAGATAGAGACTTCATGTTACAGTGTGATAAGTGCTAAGAAGGAGGGGGTACATGGTATTATGAGAATGTCTGATGGAGAAAATAAAAGTGATACAATGGAAATGTGAAGAAGAGTTTTTCTGGAATGGGACTAATTATACTAAGAGCTAAAAGAAGTCAGAGTGTTCAGCACAAACTTGTGTTATAGGTCATTACAATAACCACATCTTACAAAAGAGAATGGAGACTCAGCTATATCTAGCCATGGAGAAATGGGTGACCAAGACCGGAATCCACATCTCTGAGATTTTTACAATCTAGCAGGTATCCACCACACTGAGCAACTCTGTATATCCTTCCATTAGAAGACTCTTCCTCTGCTGGAAATATGTGTACACATCTGCCTTCCCAATTAGACTGCGATTAGACTGCGATACCCTTGAGGGAAGAAACCATGACAAACAGTTAGAGCTACATGTGTCACTCTCAGAAGGTTGCTTAGATGATAATCAGCATGTTCAGTGTAATTTTGTTCATTTTAAAAGACCTTTTTCGGCAGAGAAGGTATTTTTGAAATTGTGTGTACGTGCGTGCTCAGTCACTTTTGGACTGTACCAGGCTCCTCTGCCCATGGGATTCTCCAGGCAAGAATACTGGAGTGGGTTGCCATGTCCTCTTTCAGAGGATCTTCTCGACCCGGATCAACCATTTTTGATCTACTTACCACTGAGTCACACAATAAACTAGCACAACATTGTAAAACAACTGTAATCCAATAAAAATAAATACATTCATTACCCTACGAGTGGAAAGCAATGAAAGTCAAATTTATCAGCATAGCAAAATACAGAGTGGGATGAAAATTAGTGAATTTCTGGACCCATAGCTGAAGAACTACTGATAATGATATATTCTGCTAGGAACAGTGGGAAATTTTTCTAGCCAAGAATATGGCATTACCCAAGAGGCCAGACACTGAACTAGGAAGCACTAGGTTACATCTCTTAACCTCTATTCATGCATTCATTCATTCATTCATTTATTCAAATGTTCATTCATCAAGCATCTACTTGTTCTGAAAACTAGGCTAAGTACCAAGGACACAGATTAAATAAAGAATACAGATAGAGACTTCATGTTACAGTGTGATAAGTGCTAAGAAGGAGGGGGTACATGGTATTATGAGAATGTCTGATGGAGAAAATAAAAGTGATACAATGGAAATGTGAAGAAGAGTTTTTCTGGAATGGGACTAATTATACTAAGAGCTAAAAGAAGTCAGAGTGTTCAGCACAAACTTGTGTTATAGGTCATTACAATAACCACATCTTACAAAAGAGAATGGAGACTCAGCTATATCTAGCCATGGAGAAATGGGTGACCAAGACCGGAATCCACATCTCTGAGATTTTTACAATCTAGCAGGTATCCACCACACTGAGCAACTCTGTATATCCTTCCATTAGAAGACTCTTCCTCTGCTGGAAATATGTGTACACATCTGCCTTCCCAATTAGACTGCGATTAGACTGCGATACCCTTGAGGGAAGAAACCATGACAAACAGTTAGAGCTACATGTGTCACTCTCAGAAGGTTGCTTAGATGATAATCAGCATGTTCAGTGTAATTTTGTTCATTTTAAAAGACCTTTTTCGGCAGAGAAGGTATTTTTGAAATTGTGTGTACGTGCGTGCTCAGTCACTTTTGGACTGTACCAGGCTCCTCTGCCCATGGGATTCTCCAGGCAAGAATACTGGAGTGGGTTGCCATGTCCTCTTTCAGAGGATCTTCTCGACCCCGGGATCAAACCCACCTCTCTGGTGTCTCCTGCACTTGCAAGTGGATTCTTTACCACTGAGTCACCAGGGAAGCCCCTTGGAAATTTTTGTGTCTTAAAAACAAATATTCATGAAATTCTGAATTTCTTTCCTCTCAATTATAAAGGTATTCATTAAAAGTCATTCTATTTGGAATCAGGGCTGTCCTTAAAGCTATGTCATTTTATTCAAATAGCTTTTGTAGCCTACAGCTATTTGAAGACTTCCTTCTTTGTTTGAGTTACTAGGAAAATCAAGGCCAAGATTATGATTTATTCTAAAACAATTTCAGTTCTCTTTTGTACTACATAGGTCTTGATCCAATTTATTTTCCTTCATTTTTGTTTCAGTATATTTATTTGTTATCTTGTTTTAAATGCATCTCCTGAGATACCTCCAATTCTTCTTGTAATTCAAGATATTGATTTTAAAAGACCTCACAAGGCAATTATATTTAGAGAATAAACTTCCATAAAGCAGTTTCATTTTCTATTCTCCCATGTTTTAATTTTAATCTTTGTATCTGGGAAAAATTAAGGAAAACTCTTCAAGGGAAAAGAAAACAGAAAAGGGGCTCTGAGCAGGGAGTGGGCAGGGAAGGTAAGTGGTGTCTTGGTGATGATGATGAGACTTAGGGGCTAACTGGGTGGGTATTTTCTACAAGACCTCTGTACAAAGAGGAAATAGTCCTGTCATCTGGTTCCTGATTCATGGCCAAGTGCCAAGATTGAATGGGTAAATAAAGGTAATACAATGTGAATAATATTGATGTTAAGACTGATGAATGAGCAAAGTAAGACTGGAAAAAAGGTGAAGCTACAGTCCTGGATAGCTGTGGATGGAGGAGAAGATGGGTATTTCACAGAACTGGTGTTCTAGAGGACCTGGTTTCTTTCTTTTTTTTTTTTCTTACTTTTTACTCTTGCAGAGTTTTATTGTTTACAGATATCTATGATCCCAGATTAGTCATATGTATATCCTCCCTCATCCCACCCCTCCAGGCCATAGCACGAGGGGCATGTCTTATTTTAGAAAACTGAGAATACATTCATAGGTACCTTATGAAATTAATTTATTCTAAGAACAGACATCTACAGAACGAGCTTTGTGGCTAGGATTTCCACATCTTAAAAATATTCACCTACATTGCAATCAGCACATAAGCAGCAATCTAGTAAGAGCCCAATCTTATTTTCTCCAATGTTCTGTCCTCAGGCACTTTAAATCTTAAACTGATTATCATCAATTTTCAAAATAGCTTCTTAGGCTACCTAACTCAGTCTTTTAAAACTGAGTGATATCTATTGGGGGGGAGGGGGGAAACTGATCTAAGATTAGTTTTTAAGGAAGATGCTAGATTTGCTCAGACTCCCCTACAACAGGGACATTTCAAAAGACCATGTGTTTTTAAACACAAAGGAATTCTCTCAGAATAACCAAACATTAGAGGCAGTCCTAGCAGCTTAATAGAAAGAGAAAATGAAATTCATGGGAATGTTACACCTGGGTTAATTTCATTGTTTAGTTTTGTACAGAGATCTACACATATGAAGAGAAGGAAAAGTCGGGACTTTCTTCAGTGTATTTTATGAGTGTGACAAATATTGAGCCCAAGGCAATTATATTTAGAGAATAAACTTCCATAAAGCAGTTTCATTTTCTATTCTCCCATGTTTTAATTTTAATCTTTGTATCTGGGAAAAATTAAGGAAAACTCTTCAAGGGAAAAGAAAACAGAAAAGGGGCTCTGAGCAGGGAGTGGGCAGGGAAGGTAAGTGGTGTCTTGGTGATGATGATGAGACTTAGGGGCTAACTGGGTGGGTATTTTCTACAAGACCTCTGTACAAAGAGGAAATAGTCCTGTCATCTGGTTCCTGATTCATGGCCAAGTGCCAAGATTGAATGGGTAAATAAAGGTAATACAATGTGAATAATATTGATGTTAAGACTGATGAATGAGCAAAGTAAGACTGGAAAAAAGGTGAAGCTACAGTCCTGGATAGCTGTGGATGGAGGAGAAGATGGGTATTTCACAGAACTGGTGTTCTAGAGGACCTGGTTTCTTTCTTTTTTTTTTTTCTTACTTTTTACTCTTGCAGAGTTTTATTGTTTACAGATATCTATGATCCCAGATTAGTCATATGTATATCCTCCCTCATCCCACCCCTCCAGGCCATAGCACGAGGGGCATGTCTTATTTTAGAAAACTGAGAATACATTCATAGGTACCTTATGAAATTAATTTATTCTAAGAACAGACATCTACAGAACGAGCTTTGTGGCTAGGATTTCCACATCTTAAAAATATTCACCTACATTGCAATCAGCACATAAGCAGCAATCTAGTAAGAGCCCAATCTTATTTTCTCCAATGTTCTGTCCTCAGGCACTTTAAATCTTAAACTGATTATCATCAATTTTCAAAATAGCTTCTTAGGCTACCTAACTCAGTCTTTTAAAACTGAGTGATATCTATTGGGGGGGAGGGGGGAAACTGATCTGAGATCAGTGTGTAAGGAAGATGCTAGATTTGCTCAGACTCCCCTACAACAGGGACATTTCAAAAGACCATGTGTTTTTAAACACAAAGGAATTCTCTCAGAATAACCAAACATTAGAGGCAGTCCTAGCAGCTTAATAGAAAGAGAAAATGAAATTCATGGGAATGTTACACCTGGGTTAATTTCATTGTTTAGTTTTGTACAGAGATCTACACATATGAAGAGAAGGAAAAGTCGGGACTTTCTTCAGTGTATTTTATATTGATGTGTGAGCAAATATTGACACTACTGGTAGATTTGGTTTGACTCTCTAACAAGCCCTAGTGAAACTACTCCCATAAAGGGGACATGTCAATTAATGGTTTCTCCCAAATCAAGTTGCCCATAAATGCAGAAGGATCAAGGAGATAGGAAAGAAAATGGTGGGAAAATCAGCCCAGGGAAATTCCTCTGTTATTAGTTGAATTAACCATTAAATCAATACTTAGTGAATGTTTATCAAAGATACTGAGGAATAGTTCAGAGGAGAATACTCACAGTCCATATCCAGCAGCCAATGTCAGTAGCACTGGAGTCTTTAATTTAAGTAATGGCTTCAATAATTTTAATAACAATTTAAGTCCCTTGCTAATTGCTTGTATTCTTGGAAAAAGTGTGCTCTGTCATGGTGAGGAGATTCAGAACTTCCTTCTACTTTTAATATACTATCTTATTCTATATTACAATATAGTTCAATGATTCTAATTCTTATAGAGCAGTAAGTAGATCCACTTTTAAATCTATCCAAGTGTACTTCACTGATAAAATATATATCTTGTTGAAGAAGGCCTTGTTTTGTATAATAATTCTTCTCATTGCTTGTTGAACAAATGTATATTGGGTATTCATTTTACCCTGGGTACTATGTTAGGAACTGAGACATGGGACCTAGGCTCAGGGATATTACAACTGAGTGCCCTTTATTATAGCCACTCACATGACAAACTGAAATCCCTGTGTCTCAGCAGGCAAGAATCTGCCTGCAATGCAAGGGACACAGAAGATGTGGGTTCCATCCCTGGATCAGGAAGATTCCCTGGAATAGAAAATGGCAACACACTCCAGTATTCTTGCTTGGAAAATTCCATGGACAGAGAAGCCTGGCCAGGCTGCAGTCCATGGGGTCTCACAGAGTCAGACATGGCTGAGTGCTGGTGTGTGCGCACACATACACACACAAAACACACACACAGCACACACACCAAAGAAGTCAGATTTAAAGAGCGACATTCTTAAAAGCTATTTCCGCTTTTCTTTTTTTTTTTTTTTAATTACCTTGTGAAAAAAAGCCTATAATCTTCACTCAGTTTCAGCAGTAAACTAATATGCTATGATAATGCCATCAGAAGTGAAACTACGGTAAGTGAGACACAAACACAAGCAGCTACATGAGGTTAAAAGAACAAGAATTCTGAGACGGTGAGAAAAAAGCAGGGAGGATGAAAAATTATAGATAAGCGAGCCAGAAAAAGTCTCTACTGTATAATTATCTGTTACATAAGGATATGGCCCCTGTGGTTTCGGATAGACTTGTTTGAGGCATGTTTGTCTGCAGGGTTGGCGGGGTTATAGACAGGGATTGGAGGATGAAGAAAGATAAGTCTTTTGGAGGAGCAAACACAGAAGAAACAGTACTATGAAGTCTCCTAACTCCTAAACATTCCCAAATGTCTCCTAGACTAGTTTTCTGGCAGCTGTAGGAGTTACATGCATTTTGAAGAAACAAACAAACAAACAAATGAAAAAATCCTGATATTTCCCATGAGGACAATGGGAGAACTTTACTAGCAGAAAATACAGCATCACCCAAAAGGCCAGACATGGAACTAAGCATATCGTTACATGTCTCAATCTTTATTCATGCATATACACAGTTGATTCTTCAACACCTCTGGGACTGGGGGTCATGTTAGAGGTGCCCACCAGCTCAGTCAAAAATCCTGAACAACTTGACAGTTGATTTGCCGTATCTCAGCTTGGCATTTGTAGATTCACCCAAATGCAGACCTTGTAGCATTATAGTACAAATTCATTGAATAACAAAACTGCATATAAGTGGATCCATGTAGTTCACACCCATGTTGTTCAAGGGTCAACTAGTCATTCTTTTAATTATTCATTCAGCAACCTAAATTTATTGAGCATCTGTTAGATTTCAAGTACTAGACTAAGCAAAGACACACTAATCAAAGAATTATCTATAAAAAAGATTATAGACAAAAATATAAGTTTATGGCTCTGATGAGTGCTAAGAAGGAGGAACACATGGTACTATGAGAGTGCCTCATGGGGAAAGTGACAATGCTGACAAGTTAAGAAGAATTTTCCTGAAATAGTGATAATCACGCAAAGATCTAAGAGAAGTAGATGAATAGGCCTTAGAGATGTGTTGTACAACACTGTACCTCTGGTCAACACTGCTATATGGTAGATTTACAAATGTTTTAATTACACTCATTTTAAGTGTTCTTTTCACAATAAAACAGAAAGAAAAGAGAAAGAGAGACAGAGAAAGAGAAAGAAGGAAGAAAATAAAGATATTCTTCGCAAACCTATATTTAGGTGTTACTATAGTCATCTCTTAGGAGAGAATTGAGCTTCATCTATATCTAGCAATGGAGAAGTAGAGGAGCCAGGATTTTAACCCGAGTCTCTGTGAGTATCTACAACACTGAGGTGCACATGCTGAGCTCATGATGCCACCAATTATGATGCCAAGGGCTGGAAGGAATCGCGCTGTGGGAAGTCATCACTAATCTCCCCTCCAGGAAGGTTGAGGCTTCTTGGAATCCAGTGCTTCCCTTGCTCTTCCTGATACTGAATGTTTCCCATGAGCAAGTTCTTCTTTGAAACAAAGTATATTCTAATTATATTTTCTGTTAGCTTCTATTATTCATTTCCTAAGCAAAAATGAAAAAAGGTTGACCACATGCTCTCACAGTTGATTAATGACAGCAGAGCAACAAAGCTGAATTTCAAGAACCATCTTTGAAAAGCAAGCCTTACTTCACTGTCTT
This sequence comes from Tragulus kanchil, assembly GCA_022376925.1. Taxonomy (NCBI): domain Eukaryota; kingdom Metazoa; phylum Chordata; class Mammalia; order Artiodactyla; family Tragulidae; genus Tragulus; species Tragulus kanchil. The sequence continues at coordinate 7,493,811 of JAIOJX010000026.1, read as the reverse complement.
ACCCTGAGGTGGCATAGATTCCTTGAAAGCACTAATGAGGTTACTTTCCATATTTAGGATATTCTCACCTTTCTTAAGTTTGTTTTATAATGAGGTGTACTCTGGGCCATTCTATTCTCTCTTCTGTCTGAGAGACCTGCTTCTAACATGATGTTTTCATTAAATCCCTCTGAAAATGCAGTGCCAGGTGAGGTCCAGGTTTCTTGAAGACTTTCTTCCTTGTTGTTACCTGCCACTCCAAGACTGAATATTTTTAAAAAACATAATTGCTTAATTTTTCATGTATTCACTTGGAGTCATATTAAAATGTCCTAGTTTCTTATAGACAAAAATATAAGTTTATGGCTCTGATGAGTGCTAAGAAGGAGGAACACATGGTACTATGAGAGTGCCTCATGGGGAAAGTGACAATGCTGACAAGTTAAGAAGAATTTTCCTGAAATAGTGATAATCACGCAAAGATCTAAGAGAAGTAGATGAATAGGCCTTAGAGATGTGTTGTACAACACTGTACCTCTGGTCAACACTGCTATATGGTAGATTTACAAATGTTTTAATTACACTCATTTTAAGTGTTCTTTTCACAATAAAACAGAAAGAAAAGAGAAAGAGAGACAGAGAAAGAGAAAGAAGGAAGAAAATAAAGATATTCTTCGCAAACCTATATTTAGGTGTTACTATAGTCATCTCTTAGGAGAGAATTGAGCTTCATCTATATCTAGCAATGGAGAAGTAGAGGAGCCAGGATTTTAACCCGAGTCTCTGTGAGTATCTACAACACTGAGGTGCACATGCTGAGCTCATGATGCCACCAATTATGATGCCAAGGGCTGGAAGGAATCGCGCTGTGGGAAGTCATCACTAATCTCCCCTCCAGGAAGGTTGAGGCTTCTTGGAATCCAGTGCTTCCCTTGCTCTTCCTGATACTGAATGTTTCCCATGAGCAAGTTCTTCTTTGAAACAAAGTATATTCTAATTATATTTTCTGTTAGCTTCTATTATTCATTTCCTAAGCAAAAATGAAAAAAGGTTGACCACATGCTCTCACAGTTGATTAATGACAGCAGAGCAACAAAGCTGAATTTCAAGAACCATCTTTGAAAAGCAAGCCTTACTTCACTGTCTTACCCTGAGGTGGCATAGATTCCTTGAAAGCACTAATGAGGTTACTTTCCATATTTAGGATATTCTCACCTTTCTTAAGTTTGTTTTATAATGAGGTGTACTCTGGGCCATTCTATTCTCTCTTCTGTCTGAGAGACCTGCTTCTAACATGATGTTTTCATTAAATCCCTCTGAAAATGCAGTGCCAGGTGAGGTCCAGGTTTCTTGAAGACTTTCTTCCTTGTTGTTACCTGCCACTCCAAGACTGAATATTTTTAAAAAACATAATTGCTTAATTTTTTCATGTATTCACTTGGAGTCATATTAAAAATGTCCTAGTTTCTTATTTTCTCAAATACATTTAGTTATGTTCCATATTCTATTTTTATCATTTTCCATCTCTTCCTCCCCAACTCTGTGTTTAACTCAGCACATGCTCTTTCTGAGTTTCAATCTCTTAGCTTCAGACTACCATAACCCTCATTCCTTTCTCCTCGGGTGAGTTGAAATCAACAGGGAAAATATGGAGTATTAACTTTGCAGTTCATTCAATAAACATATGCTTATTGAAAGCCTATTGTGTGCCATAAATCAGTCCAGGTGTTTGGTTATAATGGTGAATAAGACAGATAATGACCCCCTTAGACTGTGATACATCCTATGATATGAGAAGTGTCATAGATTCAGGTAATAGGAACATCCATCCCAACTTGTGATGTCAGTGGGAACATACTTGAATCAGTAATATCAGGGTTGAGATTTGAAGGGTCAGAACGAGTTTTTCAGACAACCATGGCCAGTCATGGAAAGAGAGAAGAGTCATTTTGGGAGAAGGTTAGAGAGCATAAGAGTGGCCTGTTTTTCTCTTTTTTTTCTCTAATTTTCATGAAAACTAAAGAATGCAGAAGATTATACATTAAAAATTTACCATATTATTTGGGAGGAAAAAAGTTTATATCTTATATATGTGTGTGTGTGCTAAGTTTCTTCAGTCATTTCTGACTCTTTGCAACCCTATGGAGCATAGCCAGCTGTGCTCCTCTGTCCATGCGGTGTCCCAGGCAAGAATACTGGAAGAGGTAGACTTCCCTTCTCTAGGGTATCTTCCCAACACAGGGACTGAAACTGTGTCTCTTACATCTACCTGGATTTGGAAGCGAGTTCTTTGCCACTAGTGCCACCTGGAAAACCCTTAAAGGAATCTGGGGGTCTGCTGTCTAGAAGCTTACTATTTACTACTCTGTCTGTGGTCTCTCACAACTATTATTTCTCTACCTTTCCTCAACCTGTTTTGTGTCGTTAGGCAACTGGAAATCCAATCTAACTTCTCTCCTGAGTGATGTTAAGAGATTCCAAGGAAATCAGAAGAAAGTTATTTGCTTCCTGCCTTGGCAGGACATCAGAGAATGACAAAAGTAGCCATGATATGAAAGGGCCACCTGACAAGTTTGGGTCATTTTGACTGACAGCTTCATTTTAGAACCTTGCTTTGCCAACCATATCCTGAACCATGCAGCTGGAAAATATACTTCAATAAATCTAGATGATTCTTTAAGCATTGTAATTGTTTAGTCACTAAGTCATGTCTGATTCTTTTGCAATGTCATGGATTGTAGCCCGTCAAATTCCTCCAGCCATGGGATTTCCAAGGCAAGGATAGAGGAGTGGATTGTCCTTCCCTTCTCCAGGGGATCTTGCTGATCTTCACAGGATCAAACCTGTGTCTCCTGTATTGGCAGGTGACTTCTTTACCACTGAGCCAGCAGAGAACCTGCTCCTTAAGCATAGAGGCAGCCTATTCCTTTTCTTCCAGATACCTGTGTCTTTAAAATTAAGTCAACATTATAGGGGAATTCTCTAGTGGTCTAGTGGTTGGGACTGTGCTTTCACTGCTGAGGGCATGGTTTCAATCCCTGGTTGAGGAACTAAGATTCTGCAAGCTGCATGGCAGAGCCAAAAAAACACAAAGAATGTTATGGGTATTTTCCATAATCTTCCATGTAAAGATATGGAGAGAATGAGTAGCTCCTGCCTAAAGAGGGTTTAACAGACCGTGGGATGAGCATTTTGAGAGTTTCAGAGACACAAAAGTCTTGGTATAAAAAAGCAGGATGGCACCGTCACTATCCCTCATTATGAATTTAAAGATTTGGACTTAAATTACTGAATTCTGTGCTTTAGAACAACTCAGCTATTACTACTCTTTTGCTTTTGAAGTAAATTTGTCCTACTGCATGTATCAGTATCCCTCTTTGTCTAGAAACACACTCACACTATAGTGTTCAGATATGTATTAAGAAAATATGTCACTCCTTTTATTATTGATTATGAAAAGTGACATCTTCCAGCTTCTGCACGTGTGATCAGGAGAATACCAGAACCTTCTCCCTTTCAATCTTGGGAAAAGTATGACTTTGCTTTTGGAGACAATGAGACATGTGCCTTTCACTGACAGAATAGGACTGACTCACCGTTGTTCTCTATAGAGTTACAGAGGAATTAAAAGCAACCATTTGCAATGTGATCTCTTCTTTTCATCCTCTAATACTTCTCAGAATCTGTCTTTGAAATTTAGGAAGTGAGCAGAGGACTTTAACGACAATAATAATAACAGAGAGAAAAGACTCTTTATAATTTCCCAGTGTTCTTATCATTCTGAAATGCAGTTGCATTTATCTTTGTCCTCACCCACTGGACTGGCTCTAGATGATTCTTTAAGCATTGTAATTGTTTAGTCACTAAGTCATGTCTGATTCTTTTGCAATGTCATGGATTGTAGCCGTCAAATTCCTCCAGCCATGGGATTTCCAAGGCAAGGATAGAGGAGTGGATTGTCCTTCCCTTCTCCAGGGGATCTTGCTGATCTTCACAGGATCAAACCTGTGTCTCCTGTATTGGCAGGTGACTTCTTTACCACTGAGCCAGCAGAGAACCTGCTCCTTAAGCATAGAGGCAGCCTATTCCTTTTCTTCCAGATACCTGTGTCTTTAAAATTAAGTCAACATTATAGGGGAATTCTCTAGTGGTCTAGTGGTTGGGACTGTGCTTTCACTGCTGAGGGCATGGTTTCAATCCCTGGTTGAGGAACTAAGATTCTGCAAGCTGCATGGCAGAGCCAAAAAAACACAAAGAATGTTATGGGTATTTTCCATAATCTTCCATGTAAAGATATGGAGAGAATGAGTAGCTCCTGCCTAAAGAGGGTTTAACAGACCGTGGGATGAGCATTTTGAGAGTTTCAGAGACACAAAAGTCTTGGTATAAAAAAGCAGGATGGCACCGTCACTATCCCTCATTATGAATTTAAAGATTTGGACTTAAATTACTGAATTCTGTGCTTTAGAACAACTCAGCTATTACTACTCTTTTGCTTTTGAAGTAAATTTGTCCTACTGCATGTATCAGTATCCCTCTTTGTCTAGAAACACACTCACACTATAGTGTTCAGATATGTATTAAGAAAATATGTCACTCCTTTTATTATTGATTATGAAAAGTGACATCTTCCAGCTTCTGCACGTGTGATCAGGAGAATACCAGAACCTTCTCCCTTTCAATCTTGGGAAAAGTATGACTTTGCTTTTGGAGACAATGAGACATGTGCCTTTCACTGACAGAATAGGACTGACTCACCGTTGTTCTCTATAGAGTTACAGAGGAATTAAAAAGCAACCATTTGCAATGTGATCTCTTCTTTTTCATCCTCTAATACTTCTCAGAATCTGTCTTTGAAATTTAGGAAGTGAGCAGAGGACTTTAACGACAATAATAATAACAGAGAGAAAAGACTCTTTATAATTTCCCAGTGTTCTTATCATTCTGAAATGCAGTTGCATTTATCTTTGTCCTCACCCACTGGACTGGCATTCACAAGGACAGGGTGTAATTCATCCTTTTCTCTGGCTGGAACAGAACTCAGCATCTGACCCATGGAGAGTACTCAAAAAGTATGTGCTGACTACATCAGTGACTGGGTCCACAAAAGCAAAGGGCATCACTTACACAATGATCTCCATTGTATAATTTTTCATCCTTGGAATAGTTCTGCTGCATTGGCCAGTGGTGCCACATGAGGATTTCTAAGAAATCAGGTTTTCTAGTTCCATCAAATGGGAGATTCACAGGGACCTGCCCTCCTCATGCAATATTCTGCTTGCCCATCAATATCTGGAAGAACAGCCACTCAAAAGGTCTGCTTCTCTCTGTCATCAGCCTCCTTCTGGAGACCGCTGGCAAGTCTATGAGTGTAGCTGGGCATCCATTCTCTGGTTTGTAGTTCAGAGGAGCTGAACATGGGACCTGCTAAGATGAAGTGCACAGATTCATGGGTGAATACATGGCAAGCCTGTGAACTTACTGTGAGATACGTGATGGCTAGATGGATGTGTGCACTCATGCATTTTTTTAGGAAAAAGTGTTGATACCTTTCATCAAATTTTTTCAAGAAAACTGCTTAAATGGGTTAAAAAGAAAAAAGTAAGACAGATTGGCCTGGCGGCTGAGTGGCTAAGATGCTGCCTTCCAATGCAGGGACTATAGGTTCAATCCTTGGTTGGGGAACTAGGATCTTGGATGTTATGCAGTGTGGTCCCCCCAAAAAAATATTTTTTAAGTGGTAAAAAAGAATACTTGAGGGAAAAATAAATACAAACAAAAAAGAAAGAAAGAAAGAAAGGTTAAGAAACTTCTTATCAGCTGACTTTTGTTATCCACTTTCTCTATAAAATTGCTATACTTCTAAGAAAGCTTCTAAAATTCCTTGAACCACAGTGAGTTTTACCTGCCTATTATTGTCGACTGGCCCCTGATCATTCACTGTTTCATCACACTATAGCCATCTACACACATCCAGGTTAAACTTCATCATCTTTGCTTGAATCTGGAGCTCTGTCTCTGGTTCTCCAATTGCCCATAGTAAATGGTGACAGACAATGTTTGTAGATTTATTTTATCCCAGAACATTGACTATTTCACCTCAAATCCTCTTGTCTTCCAGGATCAGGCCAAAAAATATCATCTCCCCAAAAGGAGCTCCAGGGGGAGATGGAGGGAGTAGAGGGACCATTTGCTAAGACTGTCCATGTAAGAGGCAAGTGGGATCAGAGACTGGTTCAGAAATGTAGGAGATAACAAGTGAAGAGAGAGGGGAGATTTCTGACATTCACTAGGAATGGCAGGTGGGAAATTCCTAAAAGGAGTAATTTAGGTCTGTGGTAGCAACTCGATTGGCAAAGCTTTTGGCCTCATCATCTAAAAGAGTCAAATGTAGGACTTCCTTGGTGGTCCAGTAATTAAGAATCCACCTTCCAATGTACAGTGTACTTGAATTCGATCCCTGGCTGGGGAACTAAGATCCTATATCCTGCAGATGAACTAAACCCATGCCACCATGATTAATGGAGAGCCTGAGACTACAACTACTGACAGAAATAAATAAATAAAAATTAAGCAATCAAATAAGGAAGAGGACGGTTTTAAGTAGCATACCTGTGTCAGTTTCCAATCACTTCTCTAACAAATTGCCCAGACTCAGTGGCTTAAAACAACATAGATTTATTTTCGTATAGTTTTTGAGGTGAGCCATCTAAAGCAGGTCTTCAGGACTGCATTCCTTCTGGAAACACCAGGGAAGAACCCTTTTCTTTGACCTTTCCAGCTTCCAGAGGCCAACTATGTCCTTTGGCTAATGGCCCCCTTCCTCTGTCCTCAAGGCCAGCAGCACAGAATCTTCAGATCTCTCTGTCCCTCTGCTGAGTGTCTTCCCATGTTGTTACTGTCTGACTTTGAGTACTCTTGTCTGGCTCTTACAAGGATTTGTGATTATATGGGGCCCAACTGGATAATCTAGAATAATCTTCCCATCTCGAAATCTTTGACTGATCACAAATGCAAAGTCCTTTTGCAAGTATGTGCATGTGTGTGTGTGTATGTATGTGCTTGTGTGCTATATGGTCTGTCATGTTTGATTCTTTGCAATCCCCACCAGGTTCCTCTGTCCATGAAATTCTCCATTTCTTTCTCCAGAAGAGCTTCCCAATCCAGGGGTTGAATCCATATCCCCTGCATCTCCTGCATTGGCTGGCAGATTCTTTACCACTGAGTCACCTGGGAAGCCTGAAGTCCCTTTGATGAGGTACCAAATAAGGTCACATTCACAGTTGCTGGAGATGAGGAGACAGACTTGCTTGGGGGAACCATTATTCAATCTACCACTATACCTTATGTTTGCTTACATCTATTTATTTATTATACTATAGTTTTCTAAGAAGAGTCATATTCATGGATATTATGTGCAAAGAAAGCAGAAAAGGAAATTACATAGCTAGGTACAAGAACAAGCAGTAAGAAAAGAGGGAAGAACTTTGTGCCAAGAGCTGAAGGGAACCTAAAGTTTTAAACAAACTGTCTCCTCTGGGGAACCTAAGGAAAAAAGAATTTTCCTTTTGCCAGCAGTTTGCCACATCTTCCGCTTCTACACCATTCATGTGGAAGACTGGAAAACTGGGTGGATTTAAAAATAATAATCACAGTATTTTATATTGTTATTAATATTATATGGTTGAACTTTGAACAGTGTGGAGGTTGGAGCTTCCATTATGGTTGAAAGCCATTTTGGCATACATTTGTGTTTTTTGGGTGAGCCATCTAAAGCAGGTCTTCAGGACTGCATTCCTTCTGGAAACACCAGGGAAGAACCCTTTTCTTTGACCTTTCCAGCTTCCAGAGGCCAACTATGTCCTTTGGCTAATGGCCCCCTTCCTCTGTCCTCAAGGCCAGCAGCACAGAATCTTCAGATCTCTCTGTCCCTCTGCTGAGTGTCTTCCCATGTTGTTACTGTCTGACTTTGAGTACTCTTGTCTGGCTCTTACAAGGATTTGTGATTATATGGGGCCCAACTGGATAATCTAGAATAATCTTCCCATCTCGAAATCTTTGACTGATCACAAATGCAAAGTCCTTTTGCAAGTATGTGCATGTGTGTGTGTGTATGTATGTGCTTGTGTGCTATATGGTCTGTCATGTTTGATTCTTTGCAATCCCCACCAGGTTCCTCTGTCCATGAAATTCTCCATTTCTTTCTCCAGAAGAGCTTCCCAATCCAGGGGTTGAATCCATATCCCCTGCATCTCCTGCATTGGCTGGCAGATTCTTTACCACTGAGTCACCTGGGAAGCCTGAAGTCCCTTTGATGAGGTACCAAATAAGGTCACATTCACAGTTGCTGGAGATGAGGAGACAGACTTGCTTGGGGGAACCATTATTCAATCTACCACTATACCTTATGTTTGCTTACATCTATTTATTTATTATACTATAGTTTTCTAAGAAGAGTCATATTCATGGATATTATGTGCAAAGAAAGCAGAAAAGGAAATTACATAGCTAGGTACAAGAACAAGCAGTAAGAAAAGAGGGAAGAACTTTGTGCCAAGAGCTGAAGGGAACCTAAAGTTTTAAACAAACTGTCTCCTCTGGGGAACCTAAGGAAAAAAGAATTTTCCTTTTGCCAGCAGTTTGCCACATCTTCCGCTTCTACACCATTCATGTGGAAGACTGGAAAACTGGGTGGATTTAAAAATAATAATCACAGTATTTTATATTGTTATTAATATTATATGGTTGAACTTTGAACAGTGTGGAGGTTGGAGCTTCCATCCTTGATGCAGTTGAAAATTCAAATGCAACTCAGAGCCATTGGCTCTGGACATCCACAGTTGCTCTGCATCCATGGTTCCATATCCTTGGATTCAACCAACCACAGATTATGTACTTCCCTATTGAATTTCTAACCAAGCACAAAAATCTAAAGTCCTTATACAAAAACGATGTTGATGACTGGCAACCATCAGTTACATTCACGCTGCTCTTTCATAGTCACCATATATAGAACTCAGCCATTAGGGTGCACTTGTAAATTCTTTTTGCATGGTGTAACATGTCGCTATTGCATTGGTGCTGGTTGTTTTTCAGTCATTAAGTCATGTGTGACTCTTTGCAATCCCACAGACTGCAGTATTCCAGGCTTCCTTGTCCTTCACCAGTTTGCTCAAACTTGCCACCCAACAAGTTCATTGTGCTCTTTTCCTTTTACCTTCAAAGTTTCCCAGCATCAGGATTTTTTCTAATAAGTAGGCTCTTCGCATCAGGTGGCCAAAGTATTGGAGCTTCAGCATCAGTCCTTCCAATGACTATTCAGGGTTGATTTCCTTTAGGATTGACTGGTTTGATTTCCTTGTTGATCAAGGGACTCTCAAGGGTCTTCTCTAGTACCACAGTTCAAAGGCATAAATTCTTTGGTGTATTACATTGGTACCTGGCTACATACAGGAATATTTCCCACCAGTCAGTATCTATGACTCAGTTCGTGTTCACGGAGGTCACACCTGGACATGGTGCATCATGGCTTGTTTGTGACAGTCTCTCAAATCAATTATAAATTCCCTGGGACACAGATTTTGTTAGGGTCATGATTATGTGTCAAGCCTAGGAAAGTGGCAGTCACATACTGGGCTCTTGTAATATGTGGTCAATGGAAGGACAAAAATAAAAACTAGATTTAAAAAGAATGCTAGGGCTTCCCTGGTGGTTCAGTGGCAAAGAATATACTTGAAAATGCAGGAAACATGGATTCAATCCCTGATACCGGAAGATCCCACGTGTTGCAGAGCAACTAGGCCTGTGTGTCACAACTATTGAACATGTGCTCTAGAGTCCAGGAGCCAGAACTATTGAGCCCACACGCTGCAGCTATTGAAACCTGCATGCCCTAGAACTTGTGCTCTGCAACAAAAGAAGCCATCACAATGAAAAGCCTGCACATCACAACTAGAGAGAGGCCCCTGCTCATCACAACTAGAGAAAAGACTATGCAGCAACAAACATCCAGCATTGCCAAAAATAAATGTCATCATCATAATAAAAAGAATGCTGATGTCAAAATAACCCATCAAAAAGGACATGCAACATTAAGAGTTTCAAGAGTCTAAAGGGATGAGGTGATTCTTTATTCCTTCAAATAAAAAATAATTCCCTGAGTTATTCCTAAATTTGCATTTAAGGCACATTCCTTACAAGGTGAGAATTTTCTGAGCAACTATTCGTATTCTTAGGAAAAGATTAATAGAAATGAGACACAATTAAAGTCTTAATCAGAGATTGAAAATCACCTTTTAGCCTTTAAAGAGGCATTAATCATGATCAATAATCAATAGAGAAATGTTCACAGAACGCTTAGAATAAATGTTTGCTGAAGCAAAAAGTCAGAGGAGAAAAGGAAAGCATACATGCCTAGGGCAAGACCAACTTTTTTCTTTTTGGTTTAACAAATTAAAGCTGCTGGAAAAGAACAATTCACCAGAGGGAAACATTACTGTACAACTTATAAGATACTGCCAAGGTCAGCAGACATTCAGCTGTTGGGTTTTTCTCCTATGTCAGTCATTGTTGAGAAACAACTTTCCTGCAAGCCTGATTTAGATGTTATGCCTAAGTAGTTACTCAATACCAAGGATTAGGAAAGTCCTTTTATTTTCTTTACCATATGCCAACAAGAATGAGACACATTTTTGGTAATTCTGTGCTTTTAAAAATTTTTTTTATGAGACTATCCCCTAAAGTGAATGTTTTTTTCATTTGTTCAGTTGTGTATGCTGGATCCTTGGTTTTCTGTTTTGTGTTTCTGAGAATTATTCTTAACAAAGTCACTATACCTCAGATTTCTAAAGTCAGTCTTTTGTATGGCTTTATGGAGATGGAGATGGAGACAGCCCTACAGTCTGTCATACAGAGTGAAATCAGAAAGAGAAAAACAAGTATTGTAGAAAAATGGTACAAATGAACCTATTTGCAGGGCAGGAACAGAAACACAGACATAGAGAACAGGCATGTGGACACAGGGAAGGAAGCGGAGGGAGGCATTAGTTGGGAGATTAGGATTGACATATATACACTGTCTTGTAAAATAGATAGCTAGTGGAAATGTGTTGTGTAACACAGGGGGAGCTCAGTTTGGTGCTCCATGTTGACCCAAAAGGGTAGAATAGGGGAAAAGGAAGGAGGTTCAGAAGGCAGAGGATATATATGTTCATACAGCTGATTGTACATTATACAGCAGAAACACAACATTGTAAAACAGTTATACTCCAATAAAACAAAAAAAGCCACAGGGACGCAGGATATATATGTTCATATGATGACATTCGTATTCTTAGGAAAAGATTAATAGAAATGAGACACAATTAAAGTCTTAATCAGAGATTGAAAATCACCTTTTAGCCTTTAAAGAGGCATTAATCATGATCAATAATCAATAGAGAAATGTTCACAGAACGCTTAGAATAAATGTTTGCTGAAGCAAAAAGTCAGAGGAGAAAAGGAAAGCATACATGCCTAGGGCAAGACCAACTTTTTTCTTTTTGGTTTAACAAATTAAAGCTGCTGGAAAAGAACAATTCACCAGAGGGAAACATTACTGTACAACTTATAAGATACTGCCAAGGTCAGCAGACATTCAGCTGTTGGGTTTTTCTCCTATGTCAGTCATTGTTGAGAAACAACTTTCCTGCAAGCCTGATTTAGATGTTATGCCTAAGTAGTTACTCAATACCAAGGATTAGGAAAGTCCTTTTATTTTCTTTACCATATGCCAACAAGAATGAGACACATTTTTGGTAATTCTGTGCTTTTAAAAATTTTTTTTATGAGACTATCCCCTAAAGTGAATGTTTTTTTCATTTGTTCAGTTGTGTATGCTGGATCCTTGGTTTTCTGTTTTGTGTTTCTGAGAATTATTCTTAACAAAGTCACTATACCTCAGATTTCTAAAGTCAGTCTTTTGTATGGCTTTATGGAGATGGAGATGGAGACAGCCCTACAGTCTGTCATACAGAGTGAAATCAGAAAGAGAAAAACAAGTATTGTAGAAAAATGGTACAAATGAACCTATTTGCAGGGCAGGAACAGAAACACAGACATAGAGAACAGGCATGTGGACACAGGGAAGGAAGCGGAGGGAGGCATTAGTTGGGAGATTAGGATTGACATATATACACTGTCTTGTAAAATAGATAGCTAGTGGAAATGTGTTGTGTAACACAGGGGGAGCTCAGTTTGGTGCTCCATGTTGACCCAAAAGGGTAGAATAGGGGAAAAGGAAGGAGGTTCAGAAGGCAGAGGATATATATGTTCATACAGCTGATTGTACATTATACAGCAGAAACACAACATTGTAAAACAGTTATACTCCAATAAAACAAAAAAAGCCACAGGGACGCAGTTTTCATATGAAGTGAATTAGTTATGTAGAAATAGCTATGAGACACTCCATGTGGAATAACCTAGGACATTTTGGTAAAACTTGTATGTAAGAGTCTCAACAAAAAGACTGCATTCAGAGGCCACCAGGCCTTTCTTGATCCTAAGCTTTTTGGGACAGCCTGAATTGTGTTGTCATATATTATTTAGAGATGCCCTTACCAAAAACAAGGTTTTTTTTTTTTTTTCTTCCTTCCCTTAATTGTTGCAATAGCTAAGTCATGCGTCACCTAAACAACAGGCTTCTGTGAACAAGACCATGCCTTGCAAGGTGCATGTTGGGTCAGGAAGTGAGGGTTGGGGCTCCAGAGGGCAGGGAAGTGAATTAGGTCGATTATCAGAAATAACTGAGGACCTGAGACTGCATCATACTGTTTTATTACTGAAGTGTTGAAGGAAATTCCCACATTTTCTACAAATTAACCCTAGGTGGTATGGTGACTTTCTGTTTATGATCACTCATTCTAATTATGCTCCACTTCCTTCTTGTAGCTTGAAATCATCATGAAAAGCTTTTATATATGCAGATGTATCCTCCCCCAAGAAACTCCAGCCTCTGCCAAGAATTAAAACATTTGAGGCCTACTGATTCAAGAAATGTAAGGCCAGATCCTGTAATCATCTCTATTAAAGAAAACTAAATAGTTAAATCAGGACTTAGGTAATGAAAGGCAGCGCACGTTTAGACAAAGACATGGTTACTTTTTTATTTGAAGAAACAAAAAAAGTATGTTTTAATAAATACTGCAGAAACATTGACCAAACAAACATACAAAGTGACTTCAACATTTAAAAAACTGCAACGGAAGTTCTGCTTTATAACAGTTATAACTTATTTTCTTTTTACAATATTTAAATACAGAAAGCACTTGCCAGCTATTTCATAATACTGCCCAAAGCATAATGCTGCATCAATGAGAGTGTATCATGTTGGTAGAACATCTGTATTTCTTGGGAAAATGACTGGAATGGTATTCTCTTGCAAGACAAAACAAAGTGCTTGTAAGACACAGACTGAGTGTTGTAATTACCTTACTCTACTCTCCTGCCAAAATTGAATGGGAGCACAGCTTCAACACTTCAAAAATGAAGCTTTATTATTGGAAAGAAAGCTCGTTTTCAACAAGCGCCAACAATAAAAAGGTCAGATCTGGTTTCTTCTCTGAAAGAAGCTCTATAAGCAACTGGTCAAAAAATATCTGTAAACTATTTTAAAGGCTGACTATCTTATGTAGCAATAGTGATCAAGTATGGAACACGGGCCTTGGTGGAATCTGGTTAAGTGAGGTTTAGCACTCTAGAGGTTTTCACTCTCTAGAAATGCCCTAGGATAGTGTAGGACTGCCATTATATAATTTTCCTCTAAGCAGTCTCAAAAGCTTGGAACAAAGGGTCCTCCTTATCATGTTCATTGAAGAAAGTGAAATAAACCAACTTATCAGATGCTGCCAACTTTGAAGCTTCATCCCAAAATAGGCCTTTTGCTTTGTACTTTTGGTTTCTTACTTCCACACAACTCACAAACTGTGCTTTCTGCTACTATCCTTCATTTGTTATCTCTTCAGGTGAAAACATCAATAGTACCTACATTGTTTTCCCCCTTGGATCATTCTATGACATCAAACCAAGACACCTTTTATTTGACTTTGCATTTTTATCAACGATGGCAAAAAGAAAAAAAAAAATCACACACCCTCTTTTCTAAACAGCACACAAAAATATCACATTGGGCAATTTATACCAGTTTTTAATGACAATCACAAGGATGAACAGAACCAGACTGAATAAAAATTGACACTTCTTTTTCTAGTTGACCCATTCGATCTCTGCAGTGCTGGTCTGCACATCTCGCAAGACTGCAAAAGCCTTTCTTGAGAACCATCTTGCTCAGCTATCTTCAGGATGGCAAGATCTGAAAGCCTCACCAACTTTTCCTCTGGATATCCCATGGGTCCTGATACAATTTCCATTTTAATGATGAGCTAGGAGGAAATTAGATCACATCCTCTAGAAAACTAAACGCTAAGGTCACAGTGCCAGTTCCCCAATGAGGACAGTATATTAATATAGACTTTTTTGTAAAGGAGGTTAAAACACTTAAAAATTAAATCAAAGTAGAGATCCGTGAATAGATTGAAACAAAGAAAACAAAACGCAAGCACCATTCAGAGTGTGATTTTTCTTCTTGGAAGTACTCGCATTCCTCCTCCTCAACCTTTAGCCCATCTGAATCTCTCTTTTTTGGCATATTTTTCAAGTCACACTTCAAAACTCTTCAGTGAACTCACTTCCCACCACTTGTTCTACATGCTGACCTAAGATTCGAAAAAGATGAGCATCCTTCCAAATGCCTCCTAAGCCTCCAGAGTACGTGACTTTGGCTGTGCACTTTATTCAGACTTCACCTTTTTGTTTTGTTGGTGGTATTTTTTTTTTACAATGGATTTCCTTGTCCTCATTAAAAATAATCGGAGATTCACATCACAGTGCAACTCTTGGCTTTGTCCTTTCGTAAGTCCGTAGCCACTGCTGAGAGTTCTGGTCTGCTGGGCATATGTGAAATCCGCTTTGTCGCCCTCTGAGATTTGTTCCGCTTAACGTTTTATTTGTCTTGTTTACACATGCCAAGGTGGCCACGTGAAAAATGTCTCTGACGCTATTTTCTGATTGTAAAGCTGAGCATTCAATCCCCCTTTCTAAACAGGTGAAAACATAAACAAATGATAAACAGTTTTGACTTTGCATTTTTATCAACGATGGCAAAAGAAAAAATCACACA
Organism: Tragulus kanchil; assembly: GCA_022376925.1. NCBI lineage: Eukaryota > Metazoa > Chordata > Mammalia > Artiodactyla > Tragulidae > Tragulus > Tragulus kanchil. The sequence goes on along the minus strand of JAIOJX010000026.1, from coordinate 7,478,615 downwards.
CCCTCTTTTCTAAACAGCACACAAAATATCACATTGGGCAATTTATACCAGTTTTAATGACAATCACAAGGATGAACAGAACCAGACTGAATAAAAATTGACACTTCTTTTTCTAGTTGACCCATTCGATCTCTGCAGTGCTGGTCTGCACATCTCGCAAGACTGCAAAAGCCTTTCTTGAGAACCATCTTGCTCAGCTATCTTCAGGATGGCAAGATCTGAAAGCCTCACCAACTTTTCCTCTGGATATCCCATGGGTCCTGATACAATTTCCATTTTAATGATGAGCTAGGAGGAAATTAGATCACATCCTCTAGAAAACTAAACGCTAAGGTCACAGTGCCAGTTCCCCAATGAGGACAGTATATTAATATAGACTTTTTTGTAAAGGAGGTTAAAACACTTAAAAATTAAATCAAAGTAGAGATCCGTGAATAGATTGAAACAAAGAAAACAAAACGCAAGCACCATTCAGAGTGTGATTTTTCTTCTTGGAAGTACTCGCATTCCTCCTCCTCAACCTTTAGCCCATCTGAATCTCTCTTTTTTGGCATATTTTTCAAGTCACACTTCAAAACTCTTCAGTGAACTCACTTCCCACCACTTGTTCTACATGCTGACCTAAGATTCGAAAAAGATGAGCATCCTTCCAAATGCCTCCTAAGCCTCCAGAGTACGTGACTTTGGCTGTGCACTTTATTCAGACTTCACCTTTTTGTTTTGTTGGTGGTATTTTTTTTTTACAATGGATTTCCTTGTCCTCATTAAAAATAATCGGAGATTCACATCACAGTGCAACTCTTGGCTTTGTCCTTTCGTAAGTCCGTAGCCACTGCTGAGAGTTCTGGTCTGCTGGGCATATGTGAAATCCGCTTTGTCGCCCTCTGAGATTTGTTCCGCTTAACGTTTTTATTTGTCTTGTTTACACATGCCAAGGTGGCCACGTGAAAAATGTCTCTGACGCTATTTTCTGATTGTAAAGCTGAGCATTCAATGTAAGTAGCCGCTCCGATCTGTTTGGCCATATTTGCTCCCTGTGAAACAAAAGGGACTGTGATCAGCAATAAGTCTCTGGAGAAAGTTATAAAATATCTTCTAATGCCTCAAAATAATAATGCATCGCAAAAAGTTTCTAACATATAAACTGAATTTTTGGCCTTGATGAAATTTTTATAACTAGACGTTTTCCAGGTCACAATAGAGTATAGAATTACCCAGAGAATCTTACTATTGGAAAAGAGTGAAAAAGCTGAAGATCGTGAATGTAAATGTTGTAACTTTCCATACAGATCTGGTAAGGTATCTGGTCTTCTCCAGTCTGTTCTAGTACCTGATGGGGCACTCAATTTCTCTTTTCTTATGTGCAAAGGGCAATCATAGAGTAGGAAACAGCAACCCACTCCAGTATTCTTGCCTGGAAAATTCCATGGACAGAGAAGGCTGATGGGCTACAGTCCAGGGGGTCACAAAGGGACACAACTGAGTGACTGAGAAAATGGTATTTAAGACTAATAGGCTGTACAGAGAGCAGCCATAAGAGAATTGAGAATCAATTTTGAAGCATATCTGATGATGAGCCCAAACAAACTGGGGACAGGAATAATACTGTTATACATCTATAACTTAAGAGACACAAAATATGTAATTTTTAACTGTGGACCAGACAACCAGTGGACACAAGAAGTAGCAAGTCTTCATCAAAATGACTCAAAAATCAAAAAGGGGACAAAAGGAATAATATGTAATTCAAAAAGATGAGCATCCTTCCAAATGCCTCCTAAGCCTCCAGAGTACGTGACTTTGGCTGTGCACTTTATTCAGACTTCACCTTTTTGTTTTGTTGGTGGTATTTTTTTTTTACAATGGATTTCCTTGTCCTCATTAAAAATAATCGGAGATTCACATCACAGTGCAACTCTTGGCTTTGTCCTTTCGTAAGTCCGTAGCCACTGCTGAGAGTTCTGGTCTGCTGGGCATATGTGAAATCCGCTTTGTCGCCCTCTGAGATTTGTTCCGCTTAACGTTTTTATTTGTCTTGTTTACACATGCCAAGGTGGCCACGTGAAAAATGTCTCTGACGCTATTTTCTGATTGTAAAGCTGAGCATTCAATGTAAGTAGCCGCTCCGATCTGTTTGGCCATATTTGCTCCCTGTGAAACAAAAGGGACTGTGATCAGCAATAAGTCTCTGGAGAAAGTTATAAAATATCTTCTAATGCCTCAAAATAATAATGCATCGCAAAAAGTTTCTAACATATAAACTGAATTTTTGGCCTTGATGAAATTTTTATAACTAGACGTTTTCCAGGTCACAATAGAGTATAGAATTACCCAGAGAATCTTACTATTGGAAAAGAGTGAAAAAGCTGAAGATCGTGAATGTAAATGTTGTAACTTTCCATACAGATCTGGTAAGGTATCTGGTCTTCTCCAGTCTGTTCTAGTACCTGATGGGGCACTCAATTTCTCTTTTCTTATGTGCAAAGGGCAATCATAGAGTAGGAAACAGCAACCCACTCCAGTATTCTTGCCTGGAAAATTCCATGGACAGAGAAGGCTGATGGGCTACAGTCCAGGGGGTCACAAAGGGACACAACTGAGTGACTGAGAAAATGGTATTTAAGACTAATAGGCTGTACAGAGAGCAGCCATAAGAGAATTGAGAATCAATTTTGAAGCATATCTGATGATGAGCCCAAACAAACTGGGGACAGGAATAATACTGTTATACATCTATAACTTAAGAGACACAAAATATGTAATTTTTAACTGTGGACCAGACAACCAGTGGACACAAGAAGTAGCAAGTCTACATCAAAATGACTCATTGAAGTAGTTAAGAGTTCTGTTAATTGGAATGAAGGACAAAGAAGACCACAATATGGATGGTCCAACAATGAATACATAGAATTCTAGCTATTTCAATATTAAGTCTCTTTAGTATTTGGTTGTAAGTTTTAAGAGAATGAACTTCTAAAACTATTCTTCCTCCTTTCTAAATACTTGGGGGAAATGCCTGCAGAAATGATGAAACTCTAAAAGATGGTGTTTGGGCATGCTCTATTTTACTAACAACGGTCTTTTGTAATATTTTATTGTGTTGCTGCGTGTAAAATAAGATTAACTCTCTTTAAGAGCATTACTAACTTTGAAAACATTCTCTCTTAAATCTATTTAAATCCAGTGAGATTTGCAGAGAAATACAAAGGGTTGAATATGAGCCACTGTTTCTCTTCACAAGTAATCAAATATCATGTGATTCTCCTGCTGAATGACAGAACATTTCATACTTTCAAAGATTTTCTCCCAAATCCATCTTACGTATATGTATACACATATGAATGCTTACACAGTCTACTGCTCAATAAATGTTGGAAAGCTTTTTGAGACAGTCCAAAATCAAAATATCACCATACTTTCGGCCCAGCCTTGTCCCAGATCACTTTGCTGCTCACAGCAGCGTTTATTGACGTAAATCTGAGCAACGGGCTGCCAGAAAGGGTTGTGTGTTTGCTGTGAAGCCAGAGGCACAGAACACAGTCCCCATGAAAGTCTGTTCTAGTACCTGATGGGGCACTCAATTTCTCTTTTCTTATGTGCAAAGGGCAATCATAGAGTAGGAAACAGCAACCCACTATACTTGCCTGGAAAATTCCATGGACAGAGAAGGCTGATGGGCTACAGTCCAGGGGGTCACAAAGGGACACAACTGAGTGACTGAGAAAATGGTATTTAAGACTAATAGGCTGTACAGAGAGCAGCCATAAGAGAATTGAGAATCAATTTTGAAGCATATCTGATGATGAGCCCAAACAAACTGGGGACAGGAATAATACTGTTATACATCTATAACTTAAGAGACACAAAATATGTAATTTTTAACTGTGGACCAGACAACCAGTGGACACAAGAAGTAGCAAGTCTACATCAAAATGACTCATTGAAGTAGTTAAGAGTTCTGTTAATTGGAATGAAGGACAAAGAAGACCACAATATGGATGGTCCAACAATGAATACATAGAATTCTAGCTATTTCAATATTAAGTCTCTTTAGTATTTGGTTGTAAGTTTTAAGAGAATGAACTTCTAAAACTATTCTTCCTCCTTTCTAAATACTTGGGGGAAATGCCTGCAGAAATGATGAAACTCTAAAAGATGGTGTTTGGGCATGCTCTATTTTACTAACAACGGTCTTTTGTAATATTTTATTGTGTTGCTGCGTGTAAAATAAGATTAACTCTCTTTAAGAGCATTACTAACTTTGAAAACATTCTCTCTTAAATCTATTTAAATCCAGTGAGATTTGCAGAGAAATACAAAGGGTTGAATATGAGCCACTGTTTCTCTTCACAAGTAATCAAATATCATGTGATTCTCCTGCTGAATGACAGAACATTTCATACTTTCAAAGATTTTCTCCCAAATCCATCTTACGTATATGTATACACATATGAATGCTTACACAGTCTACTGCTCAATAAATGTTGGAAAGCTTTTTGAGACAGTCCAAAATCAAAATATCACCATACTTTCGGCCCAGCCTTGTCCCAGATCACTTTGCTGCTCACACAGCAGCGTTTATTGACGTAAATCTGAGCAACGGGCTGCCAGAAAGGGGTTGTGTGTTTGCTGTGAAGCCAGAGGCACAGAAACACCAGTCCCTTTCATCTGCGTTTACAGATGGTCACGATCTGCATCACAGGAAAGGGGCTTGCATCTGGTGTTGACCCTTGGCTGAGCCTTTAGAAAAACAGCTATCTTTTATTTATTGTGAGGGATGTTTCATTTCTGTCCCTCATTTAAAAATCCACACGTGCACATTGACTATATACATACCTGGTCATAGGACACTGGTGTCTGCCTGTGATTCGAGAGCTCTACTAATGTACTGACATCTGTCCGAAGATCAGATTTGCAGCCAACCAAGAGCATTTTGGTGTTGGGACAGAACTCCTGGATCTCACCTTTCCACTATGGGGGTAAAAGAAGATGAAGAATTACCCAAGTGCTGGCATTTATACAATGGAAAACAATTTCTCTCCTGGCAGGCATTGGGACTCAAGGGACATTTAAAAGACTCACTTCAGATGAAGAAGCAAACTTGCATTTATCTTCTAAGTAGATATTAAAATGATAATGCTTTTTAAGTATGGATCCATTGTGTGTGTGCTAAGTCATTTCTAAGTCATTTCAGTCCTATCCAACTCTTTGTGATCCCATGGACTGTAGCCCACCAGGCTCCTCTTGTCCATGGGGATTTTCCAGTCAAGAATGCTAGAGTGGGTTGCCATTCCCTTCTACAGAGGATCTTCCCGACCCAGGGATCGAACCCACAGCTCTTCTGTCTCCTTCAGTAGGCAGGCTCTTTACTGCTAGCACCACCGGGGAAGTCCATGGATTCATCAGAAAACTATATTATTATCCATGGGGCTTTCTTAATGGCTCAGCAGGTAAAGAATTCACCCGCAACACAGGAAACACAGGAGGCTTGGGTTCAACCCCAGGATCGGGAAGATCCCCTGAAGGAGGTCCTAGCAACCTGCTCTAGCATTCTTGCTGGGAAAATGCCACGGATGGTGGAGCCTGGTGGGCTACTGTCCATGGGGTCACAAAGAGTCAGACACAACTGAAGCAACTAAGCACATTATCATCTATTTTCCTTCTCTATGACTCATTACTATTATAAGAGACTTGATGCTGTCAGAAAGTAGCTAAGGCAATTTCTTAATTATTGGAGCCATCTCTGAACAATAAATATGCCTTAAGAAAAATTACATATTCTGATAAATGTGCCTTAAGAAAAATGATATATTCTAACAAGTCGCTACATCCTTGGATATGCTGAGCTGGTAGTTCCCAGCATGGGAACAGTCAACACAAGCACAGATATGCATTCACTGATCCCATCCAGAAAGACAGGGCAGCCACCCTGAGCTGAAATCTCTGAGATCTCAGAGACTGGAGACTAGCGTTAAAATGACAGAATCTCCTGCCTTTACGGAGCTGCCCCTGGAGTGGCTGAATCAACAAAGAGGATGACATTTGCAAAGGCCCATCTCCTGGGTTATCAGGGAGGCATCTGGTCCTATGGCTCATATGCCCTCGAGTTAGTTCTATGCTGTGTAAGTTACTAATTTAGTCTACATTGGCCAGTTGTTTCCTGGCCCAACAAGAACTCTTAGAACCTCCAGAAATGCCTGGCAGGGAATTCCAGCTGCCTTCTTAAAGGCCAAGACATTTTGTGGCTTCATTTCTTCAAGCTGGAGATGGCCATGACTCAGGACAGAGAGTTCACGGGGAGCTCTTGACTTTAGAGGCCTGAGATCGAGTCTTTGTGATCCCATGGACTGTAGCCCACCAGGCTCCTCTTGTCCATGGGGATTTTCCAGTCAAGAATGCTAGAGTGGGTTGCCATTCCTTCTACAGGATCTTCCCGACCCAGGGATCGAACCCACAGCTCTTCTGTCTCCTTCAGTAGGCAGGCTCTTTACTGCTAGCACCACCGGGGAAGTCCATGGATTCATCAGAAAACTATATTATTATCCATGGGGCTTTCTTAATGGCTCAGCAGGTAAAGAATTCACCCGCAACACAGGAAACACAGGAGGCTTGGGTTCAACCCCAGGATCGGGAAGATCCCCTGAAGGAGGTCCTAGCAACCTGCTCTAGCATTCTTGCTGGGAAAATGCCACGGATGGTGGAGCCTGGTGGGCTACTGTCCATGGGGTCACAAAGAGTCAGACACAACTGAAGCAACTAAGCACATTATCATCTATTTTCCTTCTCTATGACTCATTACTATTATAAGAGACTTGATGCTGTCAGAAAGTAGCTAAGGCAATTTCTTAATTATTGGAGCCATCTCTGAACAATAAATATGCCTTAAGAAAAATTACATATTCTGATAAATGTGCCTTAAGAAAAATGATATATTCTAACAAGTCGCTACATCCTTGGATATGCTGAGCTGGTAGTTCCCAGCATGGGAACAGTCAACACAAGCACAGATATGCATTCACTGATCCCATCCAGAAAGACAGGGCAGCCACCCTGAGCTGAAATCTCTGAGATCTCAGAGACTGGAGACTAGCGTTAAAATGACAGAATCTCCTGCCTTTACGGAGCTGCCCCTGGAGTGGCTGAATCAACAAAGAGGATGACATTTGCAAAGGCCCATCTCCTGGGTTATCAGGGAGGCATCTGGTCCTATGGCTCATATGCCCTCGAGTTAGTTCTATGCTGTGTAAGTTACTAATTTAGTCTACCTTGGCCAGTTGTTTCCTGGCCCAACAAGAACTCTTAGAACCTCCAGAAATGCCTGGCAGGGAATTCCAGCTGCCTTCTTAAAGAGCCAATGGATGACATTTTGTGGCTTCATTTCTTCAAGCTGGAGATGGCCATTAGGACGGGAGTCAGGAGTTCAGAGAGTTCACGGGGGAGCTCTTGCACTAAGGAGTGATTAGAGGCGCTGAGATCGGGAGTCTGTGCCTGACTCGCCCTGCCCATGTTCACAAACAAGTGTTCAGGGCTCTGAGCTCTGTGCTGGTTACAGAGACGATTATGATGTAGCTGTGTTCTCCAGAAAAAAACTCACAAGACAGTAGGGGCAATGAAGTCATGTCTGTAATAATGGATAAAAGGGACATCCTGCACGGGTAATTTAAAAGATCTCTAGAGAACATCTCCAGATCCAAAAGTGGACAATGAGCTCTAGTCCAAAATGCACCAGGGGACTGAATGGAGTGTACTTTCTGTTAAGAGACCAATTTATCCACCAACTCCTCCCCTTCCACCCCCCTTCTCCTCCCCTCGCTCTTCCCCTTCCTTTTTCTCCAGCATTATTTAGAGGGCATGTACCATGTACTTAGACAGCCCTGGAGTCAGAACTAGAAGGTGATTCGGAAAAAAAGAAAAAAAAATAAGATCTCTCCAACTCTAAGTCATTCTAACCTCTTTGATATTCAAGGACTTAAAGGATTCAATTAATCCTGACAAAGCATAGCAGGGGTTATCATGAGCCTTAAACTTCACACGGATGTAAAATACATTCATTAATATCTCTAAGGCCAAAGTCACTCCTCATTTGGTCTTAGCAGAAAAGCAAAGTAAAACAGGAGAGGTCTTTTCATCATAAATTATGCATAGCCCGAGACTACATCAAGTAAGAACTCCAGTAAATAAGCAACCTCTTTCATCTACAGACAAGCACAAGACAAGCTGCTATGCGGTTCTTCAGTTGTGTGATGACTCTGGCCTCCCCTCATGTCTAGCAGTTGTTCACAAGCATCGAAGGCAGGAAAGGTGTATTCCTGCTGGAATCTGACAGTTGCGTTACTTGTGTTAGATACAAACATTACTCAACACTGAAACAAGTTACGTATCTAAAAAGAGCCTTTCATCTTTTAAGAGATCCGTATTTCATTGAACTGTCTTTGTCATGTTTCGTAAAGAGATGGCCATTAGGACGGGAGTCAGGAGTTCAGAGAGTTCACGGGGGAGCTCTTGCACTAAGGAGTGATTAGAGGCGCTGAGATCGGGAGTCTGTGCCTGACTCGCCCTGCCCATGTTCACAAACAAGTGTTCAGGGCTCTGAGCTCTGTGCTGGTTACAGAGACGATTATGATGTAGCTGTGTTCTCCAGAAAAAAACTCACAAGACAGTAGGGGCAATGAAGTCATGTCTTTAATAATGGATAAAAGGGACATCCTGCACAGGTAATTTAAAAGACCTCTAGAGAACATCTCCAGATCCAAAAGTGGACAATGAGCTCTAGTCCAAAATGCACCAGGGGACTGAATGGAGTGTACTTTCTGTTAAGAGACCAATTTATCCACCAACTCCTCCCCTTCCACCCCCCTTCTCCTCCCCTCGCTCTTCCCCTTCCTTTTTCTCCAGCATTATTTAGAGGGCATGTACCATGTACTTAGACAGCCCTGGAGTCAGAACTAGAAGGTGATTCGGAAAAAAAGAAAAAAAAATAAGATCTCTCCAACTCTAAGTCATTCTAACCTCTTTGATATTCAAGGACTTAAAGGATTCAATTAATCCTGACAAAGCATAGCAGGGGTTATCATGAGCCTTAAACTTCACACGGATGTAAAATACATTCATTAATATCTCTAAGGCCAAAGTCACTCCTCATTTGGTCTTAGCAGAAAAGCAAAGTAAAACAGGAGAGGTCTTTTCATCATAAATTATGCATAGCCCGAGACTACATCAAGTAAGAACTCCAGTAAATAAGCAACCTCTTTCATCTACAGACAAGCACAAGACAAGCTGCTATGCGGTTCTTCAGTTGTGTGATGACTCTGGCCTCCCCTCATGTCTAGCAGTTGTTCACAAGCATCGAAGGCAGGAAAGGTGTATTCCTGCTGGAATCTGACAGTTGCGTTACTTGTGTTAGATACAAACATTACTCAACACTGAAACAAGTTACGTATCTAAAAAGAGCCTTTCATCTTTTAAGAGATCCGTATTTCATTGAACTGTCTTTGTCATGTTTCGTAAAGAGATGGGGCGGCGGGGGAGGAGCTGATTCACCTTAGATTTTAATTTCGAAACGACATACAAGGCCAGTAGTCAAACATGATAGGGAAAAACAAACCAATAAAAACACACAAAATATACAAGGACACTGCCATACCCTCAGGCACATCTCAGGGTAAGTAAGTCCGAGTGCTTGGAGGAGAAGGGGGCTCTAGAAAGGTCTGATTCTGAAACCTCACGGCATTTAGGCCAGGGCTGAGGAGTCAGTTAGAGGCTGCCCCATGCTGGTCCTTGGACAGGCATGTGCTTCCTCTACCTATTCCAGGGTCTTAGTTCTAGGTTGTCCTCTCCCTCCTCTGGCCTCCCCAGGACTTGGGGCCTGGCCTGCGACGGGGTCCTATCCTTCTGACCTCCCCCTGGCTTCCACCCAGGGCTTCCTAGAGGCCCCTCCTCACCGACAGAACCTCCCTTACCTTTGCCTCCAGACACCAGCTTTGTGACAGCATGTATACAATGACTGTGTTCACTAGTGTCTGCCAATCACGATCACAAGTCACCTGGTCTATTGCCCAGAAACAAACCCCTATTTCTCCCCTATTCATTCTATTTCTGTTTCTAATAAAAGACATCATAACTTAAATTACACCTTTTTTACTAAAACAGCTATGACTGCATTCATTTCAAGCTTTGAATCAAGGTCAAATATAAACCTAAAAAGGTGAAGTAAAATCTTCAGGCTAAATGAAGGAAAGAAGGAAAGAAGGAAGACACACCGAGCAGTAATGGAGTAGCATTAATTTTAGCTGCTCCACTGCTACCCAAAGGATAAACACAGAAGTTCTAAAAAGGGTATTTTACTTCTTAAAATGAGATCAAATGTGAAGCAGGGTCATCATCAAGACTTAGGACACATACGAGTGGCGACTCTTTTATAAATTTGAGAACCTTTTTCAGTGTTTTAATTACAAGACATATATCAGGGTACTTAGCAGTAGTGCTTGAGCTTCCAGTCAACCAAGTGTTTCTACTTTCTATCTGGCTAGTATTGACCTGTGTCACCCCTCCCCAGCACTTGCCTTTTTTAGGACACTGTCCAGAGTTTCTGGTCTACTGATGTCAAAGCAAATCAGCACAGCGTCCGAGTCTGGGTAAGAGAGGGGCCGGACATTGTCGTAGTAAGGAGAACCTAAGAAAAACAAAGACACACAAATTGTCACATGAAAATCCCCTTTGCCAGTCATGCATGAACTCTACCCTTTTGAGCTAAATCCTTGGCATCCAGTTCCTCTAATTCTCAGGAAAAAAAAAAAAGGCAAACAAAAGTCCAGTAGCATTCGGTTGGCCAAAAAGTTCATTTGAGCTCTTCTGTACCAGTATTATATTCATTTTTACTAAAAGACAAGGAAGCCTCACTTATGTTTGACTTAAATTCACAGGGAGGAGGCAGGATCTTAAATTCAAAGAGCCCGAAGGCACCTGGGTCAAGGGCAGAGCATGTGGAACCTGACGTCCTGTAGTAGAAATCCACCTCCATTCCTGCAGGAGGGGGAGAGGGAGCTTCGGGTCACTGCACCTTCAATTCTTCACTCATGAAATGAAGATGACGACAGGTAGCTGCCTTGGATTAAGTACACCTGGGCAGTGGCTGCTCTTAGTAAGGGATCAAGAGGTCTTGACTATGGTTACGGCTGGGCTAAGGGCTTCCCAAGTGGCTCAGTGGTAAAGAATTCACCTGCAATACAAGAGCTGCAGGAGGTGTGGGTTTGGCAGCTAGATTGAGAAGATCTACTGGAGGAGGAAATGGCAACCCACTCCAGTATTCTTGCCTGGAAAATCCCATGGACAGAGGAGCCTGGTGGGCTACAGTCCATGGGGTCCCAAAGAATTACTTGGACACAACTCAGTGACTGAGCACACACAGACATGACTAGGCTACTGCTGTTGCTGACCGAGTGATAGTAAGCACCATAACTGAAGCTACTTCTTGGGAAACAGCCCCAAATTCTAGTTCATTCTGTAAGTACAATGGAGGCTGGGGGAGAGAGGAAAAGGGTGGGCTCAGCTATGCAAAGAGATCCATTGTGAACCTTTTCCCAAATCATTCTGTCTCCAAGTTACAAGTTCCTATGAGCCATGACCTTTGAGCTTGCTCACTTGAACTTATCTCCAAACCCTATACAGACTCTTCCTATTACAGCCAAAGAATGTAGTAAGTGCCATATTGAATCCTATCACTTTTTTAAACAGTTCCATCTCTGGGAATAACACCCAGAATCTGAGCCTGAGTTAAATCTAGCCTAACTTAAATCCTTAAGATCCTAAAGCTAACAGCCAGTTCATTTAACCACAGAACACTCTTCTAGTCATACTAGGAAATTTCTCCTTTTCTTTTAAGAATCCCCAAGGATGGGCAATTGTACGAGGCCAATTATCAAATGGTATGACTCTAAAATTAAATAACGTTGCCATGTTATTTATTTTTTTGAAAGATCATTTTTAGTATACTGACATTGTGCAAGCACTACATGCAAATCATTTTACTAGTCACACACACACATATATACGCACACACACATCTGACTGCAGGATAGAGAAAAAAGACTCTAAGCCACCAGTCTTTTTGAAACCCAATTTCATTTTGACATTGCCTTCCATTTCTAGCAGAAAAACATGACATGTTGTCCCCTGATAAATCAAAACCTCAAAAGTCAAAGTCAGGGAAAGAGAAAGACTAAAGAGGTGTTTCAAATAATCTTTTAAATTTCTATCAAAACAATATTTTTCAGGAGACTGCTTTTGAGATGTCAAAGCTATAGTGTGTGCTTAGGGTGCATCTTTCAGGAATACTGTGGCCTTGTCACCACCAGTGACAACTTCAAGCCAGGTTTGTCTACTAAACCAGGAAGAAAGGAAATGTTCTAGGAATCAGGTAAAAAAGCTTGAATAAACACAGACCAACTAAGCCAGTATCAGTCCTGTGCTGCAGCAGTTCCCTGCCCACATCTGAAATCAGGACCCTGATGGAGCAGAGACTGACAACAGAGGTATTTCCCCAAAGCTTAAAGGGCTTACAGTTTAAAAAAAAAAAAGAAAAAAAATCATTTTAAATATCACTCTACAGGGACACACCGGTATTTCAACTTTGTCAATTGCAGCTTCTGTTTCCTCGTCCAAAGTCTAACCTGGTCACAGTTTCTGCCATAAACACTGGGGAATCTTCTTTTTCCAAACATGAAATCAGAAAATTCCAGATTCTAGAGTGGGAATTAAAATACCAGACACACACACACACACACCCCCCACAAGGATTTCCTCTGCTCTGCAAAAGTTAGCCAGAGATGACCTGACCCCAAATTCAGAAAGTCCCATCGTTGCAACAATTCAGACTCTCAGAACCGTAATTAGGCTTCAGAGATCTCCCGTCTTGGAAATCACTCTCTTTTTGTGATGATATTCTGGTCTCCAGCTGACCTGAACTTTGGAGGACAGATTTCTTCAGGTGCCTCATTCCTTCAGGACAGAAACTCTGACTAAGATGAAAGTATGTACACACTCTTAATCTCTGATCTAAGACTACTCTACAAAACAGAGAAAACCATCTTTTCCAAACCCACATTAAGGAAAGACAGTTGTGAGAATTACAATGGTGCAAAACAGAGTAAGTAAAATTTGAACTACTGGGAAAATCCAGGAGTGGTTTTAACTTCTAAGCCACCATGTGGCTGCATAGAATACACCTCTCCCTCTCTTTGTATTTAGGGTTTCTCTCCCTCTCCCATTTTATGGCCACAAAGGGGATGTAGTTTTGTCTTCAGCCCTCTAACTGCGGAGACACAGGGTTCCTAGAACCAAGGAAGCAGCCTCTTGTGTTCCGTGTTGCTGTTTAGTCACCCAGTCATGTCCAACTCTCTGCGACCCCACAGACTGCAGCACACCAGGCTTCCCAGTCCAGGCAAGAACACTGGAGTGGGTTGCCATTTCCTTCTTCAGATCTTCTCCACTCAGGGATTGAAACCGCGTCTCTTGCACTAGCAGACAGATTCTTTACCACTGAGCAACTTGGGAAATTCCCTGTGCTTAGTGGCTGCAAAATGTAGACACTGGCTTGACTTTAAAAATGAAATGGGGCTTCCCTGGTGGTCCAGTGGGTAAGGACACCGCCGTGCAGTGCAACGGGTGCCGGTTCGATCCCTGGCCTGGGAAGATCCCACGTGCCGCGGAGCAGCTGGACTGATGTGTCCAATTACCCAGCCAGAGCTCTGGAGCGCATGCGCCCAGAGCCGGCGCTCTGCAACAACAGAGGCCACCGCGATGGGAGGTCCACACGGGCCAAAGAACAAAGACGGATGAAAATAGAGAAATGAAAGACCAATAGAACTGGCCCGCCTGCTCCCCTCCCTCCCTACCCCACCCTCACCAAAATAAATAAATAAATCTTTAAAAAAAAAAAATGAAGTTTGTAACTTAAACCACATTATTATGGAGGTTTGATTCTGTTTTTGCTTTTATTTGGTTTACTATTTTGAATTCAGAATTTTTTACATGTATGTAAAAAATATGTATGTTAAGGTTCATGAGAAATAAACCACCTTGCTTGCTGAGGGTAGAGAAGTCATTTTTAAAAGCTTTACCAAGATCTAATTAGGAATGACACTTTAATCTGAACTATTACGTTTGCTAATGAACAGTGCTTTTAGATCAACAAGTGTCCAAAGGTAGCAATAAAACTGATCTCCACATTTATTAGTTATAAGCATAATTTGTCTAACCACAAGAATAATTTGTCATTAAAAATAACAAGATCACTTACTCATTGTAAGTCTTGATGGAGCAAGGGTAAGACTTTTTTGCATAGAAAAACCCATGGTCTGTATTTTTTCAGAGTAAAAAAAAAACTGTCTTTCCAGAAAGAATCTAAGAATTCATCAGCTAAGCAGAACCTTTGGGAGGAAAAGAAAATATCCTCGATAACTTGCCTGTGCTGCTGTGTTTAAGCACTTGGAATTTTTGCCTACAAAGCATAAGCTACTGCACAAAGGAGGAAAAACCAGGCTTGAGAGTGTGCGGTGTGGTGTAATCACAGGCTTGTGTGGGATACCTTACCAGCCAGAAAAAAAATGAAAAGAAAAAAAAAGGAAGAGGAATTCCAGGAATGCCCCCTGTGAAAGGAGAAGCAATACCGGGAGGGAGACATGACACCAAAGGAAAAAGCAGAAAGTAAACCAATGAGGCAGGAACAATACCTGGCCCTCACTCCATCCTCCAGAAAAGTCTAAAGCATTCTCTCAAGCCAAACAGGAAAAGATTAACTTCTACAGATATTTCTTTTTTTTTACAAGATGTATGTGAAAAGCTTCCAAGGTAACTGCAGAACTAAACACAAGGCAAGAAAGAACAATGAATAATTTTGTATTATGTAGAAAAGTACTGAACCCAAGGACTTCCCTGGTGGCTCAGATGGTAAAGAATCTTCCTGCAATGCAGAAGGCCCAAGCTTGATCCCTGGATTGGTAAGATCCCCTGGAGAAGGAATGGCAACCCACTTCTGTATTCTTGCCTGGAGAATTCCATGGACAGAGGAGCCTGGTGGGTCCCTGGCGTCCCATGATTAAGTGACTACACTTGCACATTTTTAAACTGTAGAACATGGTATAAATACTGGTTCAGTTAGTCTAGGTAATGAGCTTTGGCTTGTCAACTCAAACTCTGTCTCACCATGTGGAACAAGATTTCATGCACATGAAGATGCAGCATTTCTCTTATACTCTGTGTAACATCAAGCACCCAGCACTAATTCAAGATTCGTTCTATTTAAGCATCAGATCACCAAATGGAAACTTCTGGAAAATTCACACTGTAAAGAAGCAAGGACACTACTGCTACAAAATGTGCCCCCAAACCTCACAAGGACCAAGCTTCGCAGGGTGGAGACTGGAACAGTGCCCTGTGAGGTTGTCTGAGTTTCTGAAGTTTGGCAAACATCAGCAAAGTTCTGAAAGTCTTTTGAAACTTCAGGTCTATCCATCCTTGTCTTTAAGATCATTAATTCTGGGTGAGAGCAGTCTTTCCAGCCCAAGAACAGTCACAACGAGCCTCACCCAGAAACTACTTTTGCAGACACATACCTGTCTGCTTAAGTCATCACTTTACAAAGATAGAACACACCATATATGTACATAATTAAATGTATATGTATGAAGATTCATGCCCAAAAGGGAAGCTTTGTGGAACCTTTTACAAAACCAGTTCAAATACTAAGAGGCTTTATTGGAGCAGTTGAAAAATTTTTATTAACCAGAGAAAATGAAAAAAGCCCCCTGTGAAAGGAGAAGCAATACCGGGAGGGAGACATGACACCAAAGGAAAAAGCAGAAAGTAAACCAATGAGGCAGGAACAATACCTGGCCCTCACTCCATCCTCCAGAAAAGTCTAAAGCATTCTCTCAAGCCAAACAGGAAAAGATTAACTTCTACAGATATTTCTTTTTTTTAAAAGATGTATGTGAAAAGCTTCCAAGGTAACTGCAGAACTAAACACAAGGCAAGAAAGAACAATGAATAATTTTGTATTATGTAGAAAAGTACTGAACCCAAGGACTTCCCTGGTGGCTCAGATGGTAAAGAATCTTCCTGCAATGCAGAAGGCCCAAGCTTGATCCCTGGATTGGTAAGATCCCCTGGAGAAGGAATGGCAACCCACTTCTGTATTCTTGCCTGGAGAATTCCATGGACAGAGGAGCCTGGTGGGTCCCTGGCGTCCCATGATTAAGTGACTACACTTGCACATTTTTAAACTGTAGAACATGGTATAAATACTGGTTCAGTTAGTCTAGGTAATGAGCTTTGGCTTGTCAACTCAAACTCTGTCTCACCATGTGGAACAAGATTTCATGCACATGAAGATGCAGCATTTCTCTTATACTCTGTGTAACATCAAGCACCCAGCACTAATTCAAGATTCGTTCTATTTAAGCATCAGATCACCAAATGGAAACTTCTGGAAAATTCACACTGTAAAGAAGCAAGGACACTACTGCTACAAAATGTGCCCCCAAACCTCACAAGGACCAAGCTTCGCAGGGTGGAGACTGGAACAGTGCCCTGTGAGGTTGTCTGAGTTTCTGAAGTTTGGCAAACATCAGCAAAGTTCTGAAAGTCTTTTGAAACTTCAGGTCTATCCATCCTTGTCTTTAAGATCATTAATTCTGGGTGAGAGCAGTCTTTCCAGCCCAAGAACAGTCACAACGAGCCTCACCCAGAAACTACTTTTGCAGACACATACCTGTCTGCTTAAGTCATCACTTTACAAAGATAGAACACACCATATATGTACATAATTAAATGTATATGTATGAAGATTCATGCCCAAAAGGGAAGCTTTGTGGAACCTTTTACAAAACCAGTTCAAATACTAAGAGGCTTTATTGGAGCAGTTGAATATTTTATTAATACAGCTTCTTTTGTTAATATTTGAACCTTAACTTGAAAGACTTCTCTTTCCCCCATAAGAAATTCCTACTGAGAACAATAAAGTCAGGAATACTGCATATTTTGGGCAGAGGAAACACATTTAACTTTTGGTATTTTTTCGTGACTAAGAGAATATCTGTACCCAGCAGCAGCTACCATGTGGATGACCCGCCCAATTATTATAAGATTCCATTTCCTCATGCCATTTCCACTTAGAGTGAAAGCTCCAAACCAGCAATCATCTCAGGAATGTGAATCAAGTCCAGGCAGAACCTCAGGTCTGGCTCAGTGTAAGACTGCTGAACTTTTTCCAAGTAGCTGATACTGTAAGCACCATGCCCTCAAATATGCAACAAGTTATTCCCAGGAAGGACATTTTGTTTCTTCTATAGATTCAGATTAATAGAAATTATACATAGATTTTATGAAAATTTTGGGGGCATTTCTCTGTAAATATAAAAAATAAAATTTTTATAAAATATAAAGATATTTTCTGCTTCTGGGAATAATGTAGATACATAGTTGTATTGAAAGTCAAAGAGGTAGAAATAGAAATACTTCTGAGCTGTAAATAAAGGTTTAAACTCCTAACTTACTGAGATACTTTAAAAAAATGTAAAAATCCAAATGTTTTACTTAAAACTGAACTATAGTAGGCTTCCCTGATGGCTCAGTGGTGGGTTTGATCCCTGATCCAGAAAGATCCCACAGGCTGCAGACCAACAAAGCCTGTGAGCCACAACTATCGAGCTTGTGCTCTAGAGTCTCACAGCCACAACTATTGAGCCCAGATGCGTCAACTATTGAAGCCCGTGTGCCCTAGAGCCCGAGTTCCACAAGAGAAGTCACTGAAACAAGAAGCCTGCTCACCTCAACTAGACAGTAGCCCCTGCTCCCTGCAACTAGAGCCTGCATCAGCAATGAAAATCTAGAATAGCCAAAAATAAATAGATAAAATGTGAAAAAAAAAAAAAAAATTGAACCATAGTAAGTCAGATCTTGAGGCAGAAGAGCAGGTAGGGATACATCTAAAAGAAAATCACATTATTATTCAGTAACAATCCATGAGTGAATCTGCCATGTCACACACTACATCATCAGGCCTGTTTTTCAAAACCAATGTGCCGAACACCTCGTTGCACTTCTGAGGCAGCTTACATTAGTGACACTAAAACTCATGTTTCTGCAAGGGGGTCTCTGAGTAAGGCTGCCAATATATAGTAACTGAGAAGACATTTAAAGGGCGTCAGAAAAGGGCTGAGACAACAGTTAATTCATTTGGCAAAGCCCACCAGGTACCAAGAACTAACTGGATGAACTATTAGTCCTTGGTGTCATATTTACATGCAAAATAACTGGATTAACGAGGAAACATCTGGTCATTTCAGGTGGCATCAGAATGACCAGTCTGAATGCCTCACTGAAAATGTGCAACGAAGCAAGAATACAGATTGGAAAAAACCTAGCACTCAAGGGGGTTTAAATGTTTCGAAAACATTTTTTAAAAAAGCAAGGGATCTAGACAGATATAAACTTAGAAAGGGAATTTATATCTTTTTTCCTTTTGATCTATAGTTTAAACAGAAATTATTGCATAGTGGACAATTCTCCAAATACAGTTTTAGGTTATTTCTTATCAGACATCATCATCCAGACTCAGAGGTTTTGCTTTAGCCCATATCCCTTACAGAGTTTCAAGTGAAAATTCAAGTTAACAGTCAAACCTGGTTTTGAAATTCTAAGCTCCTAGAACTCATACCTATCTTATGATCTAATTGGTTTTGTGCAATTTTGCTCTTAATATTCATAACAAGCACCCATGCTTCTTTGGCTTCTGAGTAAACTCTTCTCTCCCTTTTGCTAACAAGGTTAACTGAAGCTAAAATTTTTCAACTTTCAAAAAATCTTTGTTTTCCATGATAGTGGTTTAACACAAGCATGTTTCCAAGTTGGAGGGAATGTTAAAGGCTTCTTAAGAACGAGGAGACATTGTGGTGGGCTACCAGGAGTTACAAACCAGGGAGCTTGGGCTGACCCTGCAACCTTCACTACTTCTTCAGATCTTTGGATTTCTGCTAAGTGAATCCAGCTTTAGAAATCCCAGGCTCACCCTCCTATGAGCAAGTACTAGACTGCGAGTACCTTGAGGGCAGGCTCTGTCCTAGCCAGGCTTGCAACAACCCATCCAGCTACCACAGCGCTTAGCAGAATTCAGGCACACAAAATGCTCTTAAAAATGTTAACCAATTTCAATTATTTTTATCAGTAATGATGTCTTAATTTACCAATTAAATGACAAAAAAAGGGACCAGTGATCCTTTTGATGCTATTTTTCTGGATATACTGATTGCCACACTGTTGATACATTTCCATCCCTGTTAAGAAGTATTTCAAAAATGCCGGTCACTGAGACATTCTTCAAACCTGATGTATAATCTATAAATATGACAATATAGATAGATTTATGGATGTCCTCAAATTTGGGTCATGAGTAATTAAGATTTTCCTTCCTTTCCTTTTCCTTTTTAGTGTAAAAGTTAAAGAAGACTACCTTCTCTGTTAATAACTGCTAAAAACTAGTATAGGGAAGTGCTAATAACTTTAGCACTCCTTGCCTAAAAGAACCTTCAAAAAAGTGTGTATTATGAGTTACTGCAGGGGAATATTAGCAGCTGAATTGACTATTTTAAAACTAATAATATGCCTTAAATAAAACGTGCATTAACTTGCCCTGGTTAAAAGCTGAATGATTATTACTCCCTAAATCACATGTCCTGAAATTACACTGCAATCAAATCACTTAGGAAAGATATGGTGATCTTTAAATGACGAAGTTTCTATTACTAGTAGGCACTGGCTTCATGCTACAAATTGCCTCTATGCTTGGCAAATGTGGCCAAGATTCTGAAGCACAAGGCTATGTTGGTCTCATTTATCATTTTAAAATGTTGAAACCATTACCCACTGTTTTGCAGAAACTCTGAGTGAATTTGAAGATATTTCTGCAACTTTTTTAAAAACAGGTTCATCTTATTTTCAATCAAAAGAGAATAAGGAATATTTTTCATTAAAATCAAGAAATCATAAACCTGTGTCCGAAGACTATGAAGACTATGGTTAAAAAATGTCCCCTTTAAGAGGAGGATTCACTGTGCTACTTTATAAGAAGACTTGTTTCCTGGCTTTTTCTTTTTACAATTTTTTTGGACTATAGTTGATTTATAATGTGTTGTCTTAAGTGTACAACAACATGAATCACATACGTGTATGATACATATACATATATCCAGGGCTACCCTGGTGGCTCAGATGATAAAGAATCTGCCTGAAATGACCCAGGTTCAATCCCGGTCAGGTCTAGGAAGTTTAGCAGAATTCAGGCACACAAAATGCTCTTAAAAATGTTAACCAATTTCAATTATTTTTATCAGTAATGATGTCTTAATTTACCAATTAAATGACAAAAAGGGACCAGTGATCCTTTTGATGCTATTTTTCTGGATATACTGATTGCCACACTGTTGATACATTTCCATCCCTGTTAAGAAGTATTTCAAAAATGCCGGTCACTGAGACATTCTTCAAACCTGATGTATAATCTATAAATATGACAATATAGATAGATTTATGGATGTCCTCAAATTTGGGTCATGAGTAATTAAGATTTTCCTTCCTTTCCTTTTCCTTTTTAGTGTAAAAGTTAAAGAAGACTACCTTCTCTGTTAATAACTGCTAAAAACTAGTATAGGGAAGTGCTAATAACTTTAGCACTCCTTGCCTAAAAGAACCTTCAAAAAAGTGTGTATTATGAGTTACTGCAGGGGAATATTAGCAGCTGAATTGACTATTTTAAAACTAATAATATGCCTTAAATAAAACGTGCATTAACTTGCCCTGGTTAAAAGCTGAATGATTATTACTCCCTAAATCACATGTCCTGAAATTACACTGCAATCAAATCACTTAGGAAAGATATGGTGATCTTTAAATGACGAAGTTTCTATTACTAGTAGGCACTGGCTTCATGCTACAAATTGCCTCTATGCTTGGCAAATGTGGCCAAGATTCTGAAGCACAAGGCTATGTTGGTCTCATTTATCATTTTAAAATGTTGAAACCATTACCCACTGTTTTGCAGAAACTCTGAGTGAATTTGAAGATATTTCTGCAACTTTTTAATAACAGGTTCATCTTATTATCAATCAAAAGAGAATAAGGAATATTTTTCATTAAAATCAAGAAATCATAAACCTGTGTCCGAAGACTATGAAGACTATGGTTAAAAAATGTCCCCTTTAAGAGGAGGATTCACTGTGCTACTTTATAAGAAGACTTGTTTCCTGGCTTTTTCTTTTTACAATTTTTTTGGACTATAGTTGATTTATAATGTGTTCGTCTTAAGTGTACAACAACATGAATCACATACGTGTATGATACATATACATATATCCAGGGCTACCCTGGTGGCTCAGATGATAAAGAATCTGCCTGAAATGACCCAGGTTCAATCCCTAGGTCAGGAAGATACCCTGGAGAAGAGAATGCTAACTCACTTCAGTATTCTTGCCTGGAGAATTCTATAGACAGAGGGGCCTAGTGGGCTATAGTCCATGGGTAACAAGGAGTCAGATACGACAGAGTGACTAACACTTCACTTAATACATATATTCACTTTTTTAAAATATTTTTTTCCCATATAAACCATTAAAGAGTATATAATTTCTTGTCTTTGTTGATTACTTTATACACAGTAGTGTATAGGTTAATCCCAGTATCCCAATTTATCCTGCTCACCCTCCTTACATCCCTGGTAACCACAAGTTTGTTTTCTACATCTATGACTTTATTTCCATTTTGTAAATAAGTTCATTTATATCATTTTTTGTAGATTCCACATATAAGCAATGTCATATGATATTTGTCTTTGTCTGACTTACTTCAGTCATTATGACAATCTCTAGGTCTATCTGTGTTGCTGTAAATGGTATTTTGTTCTTTTTTTATAGGTAAATAATATTCCACTGTATATATATCTCCTTTATCCACTTCTCTGACAATGGACATTTAGGTTGATTCCATGTCCTGGCAATTGTAAACAGTGCTGTCATGAACACTGGGGTGCATGTATCTTTTCAAACTGTGTTTCCTTTCAGGGGGGCTAGAATAATTTTAAGGAGCCAGAAGAAGTCAACTGACAAGTTGCCACTGGTGGATGCTTTAATCCGTGTGTGCACTGGGGGCGGCTGGAAGTGTTTCCGACCTGGGGAGGATCTAGAAGACCTATCGGCATGAGGGATGCCTGACAAGGGAAATCCATAGCCACCAGACAAAAAGGGCACTTGGGTTCAAGAATCTGACAAAACTGGCTCATTATAGGTTGCATATGAGCTACACTAAGTGGGAAGAAACTTCTTCCCACGCTCTGTCTCACCTGGGCTGTATGAGCCTTAGCAGTAGGACCATATTTGAATTCATACTGTATCTCTTAAGGCCTAAGAGAGGGCCTGCACATAGCAGTTTCAGAAAGAAAGGAGAAAGAGAGAGTCTTCTAATATCTGGTATGAGGCTACATGGGATGTGAATGCCATTCAAAACACAAAGTTTATGCCATCACTGTTTCTCTGTAAGAGAAGTTACATGCCTTATTTTCCTGCTAACTTCCACAAAGTTCTAGAAGGGGAAAAAGAAAAAAAAATCTGACATTTAGGCCTTTAGACACTTGGCTTGGAAAGTTTTTCCAGAGTTAAATTGATAGCAGTTGGAAAAAATAAACGTATCAAGAGGTATCAGACATACACAATTAGTTTCACAACCTCAACTAATCAAATGTTTTACTGGGCAAAGACAATGTCAAATGTCTGTCAAAGAAATCACCCTGTTCAGAAATCTGCCATGAAAAGCCTGGCATGAAATGAAAAACTGTTAATGATTAGTACCTGATGCAGAGGTTCTTACTAGATGTAGTTCACTCATGAATGATAAACCATTTTTGGTGGAAACATTATTTTTAGAATCCAAACAGTGCTTCGTGACTGTGTTTAATTAACTCACACTTCACCTCACAAACAACATAATGGGATTCTAAATAACACCCTTATGCCTTTTTTCCCATTATGTATAAATCTCAATCTCAATTTGCACTAAGATTTCATTACTGGATAATTTTGCCATGTAATATTTTCTTAACCACAGCTTTTTCAAATCTTTATGCTTTAGGTTTTGGTTTCTCATTGGATTTATCAGGGAGGCCTAGAATAATTTTAAGGAGCCAGAAGAAGTCAACTGACAAGTTGCCACTGGTGGATGCTTTAATCCGTGTGTGCACTGGGGCGGCTGGAAGTGTTTCCGACCTGGGAGGATCTAGAAGACCTATCGGCATGAGGGATGCCTGACAAGGGAAATCCATAGCCACCAGACAAAAAGGGCACTTGGGTTCAAGAATCTGACAAAACTGGCTCATTATAGGTTGCATATGAGCTACACTAAGTGGGAAGAAACTTCTTCCCACGCTCTGTCTCACCTGGGCTGTATGAGCCTTAGCAGTAGGACCATATTTGAATTCATACTGTATCTCTTAAGGCCTAAGAGAGGGCCTGCACATAGCAGTTTCAGAAAGAAAGGAGAAAGAGAGAGTCTTCTAATATCTGGTATGAGGCTACATGGGATGTGAATGCCATTCAAAACACAAAGTTTATGCCATCACTGTTTCTCTGTAAGAGAAGTTACATGCCTTATTTTCCTGCTAACTTCCACAAAGTTCTAGAAGGGGAAAAAGAAAAAAAAATCTGACATTTAGGCCTTTAGACACTTGGCTTGGAAAGTTTTTCCAGAGTTAAATTGATAGCAGTTGGAAAAATAAACGTATCAAGAGGTATCAGACATACACAATTAGTTTCACAACCTCAACTAATCAAATGTTTTACTGGGCAAAGACAATGTCAAATGTCTGTCAAAGAAATCACCCTGTTCAGAAATCTGCCATGAAAAGCCTGGCATGAAATGAAAAACTGTTAATGATTAGTACCTGATGCAGAGGTTCTTACTAGATGTAGTTCACTCATGAATGATAAACCATTTTTGGTGGAAACATTATTTTTAGAATCCAAACAGTGCTTCGTGACTGTGTTTAATTAACTCACACTTCACCTCACAAACAACATAATGGGATTCTAAATAACACCCTTATGCCTTTTTTCCCATTATGTATAAATCTCAATCTCAATTTGCACTAAGATTTCATTACTGGATAATTTTGCCATGTAATATTTTCTTAACCACAGCTTTTTTCAAATCTTTATGCTTTAGTTTGGTCTCATTAGATAAAAATACAAGTGATAATTTCACTACAAACTTCATTTTGGGTGATTATCTTTAATCCGATGAAAGGCAATGTTTATAAAGTTGCCATACTTGTGCACAGGTAATCCAGTGATGACAAATGTCAGGGAATCTTATCTCCCTGGAAATGACACATATAATTATTCACTGGTGCATTCAACAGATTTTACTGGGTGACTACTGTGTGCAAAGTATGATGCTTTGTGTGCAGAGACAACAAACCGTACAGTTTCAATACTTGAAAATATCTGAAGTGACATTTATCTGTATGTGAAGCACAGTCTCCAACTATAAACTGCCCACATTTTGTTTTCTAGCCTTTGAAAAGCATGTGCCTTTTCTCTCCTAAAAAAGAAAAAAAAAATGTCAATTTAGCCCTTTGGGCACCTAATTTAAAATCTTCATTGGTGGTCCTGTGACACTTGAGACAGGGGTAAATAACCCAACATTCCTGTAAGCATACCTGTGCCCCCTCCCTACTCAAATGGGTCTCCTTCCTAAATCCACCAGGAAGCAGCAGCTCTCTTTAGAACCTGGCTGCTTTGTAGGTGGTGAAAATCACAGCACGGGCTGCCAGATTCACTGGGACTAAGAGCTGAAGCCAACCAACACCCCTGGAAACAAAGACTTGCAGGTCTGGTGATCTAAAGATAAGAAGTATACAGCTGGAGACCTTGAGTATCATGCAGCTCTGATATCCTTTTCTCAGACGATTAAATGAGACTCAGGGAGGTAGAGAATCCTCACCCAGAAAACTGTGGTAACCAGTAGCTAAGATCTAAACATGAAATGAAAAACTGTTAATGATTAGTACCTGATGCAGAGGTTCTTACTAGATGTAGTTCACTCATGAATGATAAACCATTTTTGGTGGAAACATTATTTTTAGAATCCAAACAGTGCTTCGTGACTGTGTTTAATTAACTCACACTTCACCTCACAAACAACATAATGGGATTCTAAATAACACCCTTATGCCTTTTTTCCCATTATGTATAAATCTCAATCTCAATTTGCACTAAGATTTCATTACTGGATAATTTTGCCATGTAATATTTTCTTAACCACAGCTTTTTTCAAATCTTTATGCTTTAGTTTGGTCTCATTAGATAAAAATACAAGTGATAATTTCACTACAAACTTCATTTTGGGTGATTATCTTTAATCCGATGAAAGGCAATGTTTATAAAGTTGCCATACTTGTGCACAGGTAATCCAGTGATGACAAATGTCAGGGAATCTTATCTCCTGAAATGACACATATAATTATTCACTGGTGCATTCAACAGATTTTACTGGGTGACTACTGTGTGCAAAGTATGATGCTTTGTGTGCAGAGACAACAAACCGTACAGTTTCAATACTTGAAAATATCTGAAGTGACATTTATCTGTATGTGAAGCACAGTCTCCAACTATAAACTGCCCACATTTTGTTTTCTAGCCTTTGAAAAGCATGTGCCTTTTCTCTCCTAAAAAAGAAAAAAAAAATGTCAATTTAGCCCTTTGGGCACCTAATTTAAAATCTTCATTGGTGGTCCTGTGACACTTGAGACAGGGGTAAATAACCCAACATTCCTGTAAGCATACCTGTGCCCCCT
Source organism: Tragulus kanchil (assembly GCA_022376925.1). NCBI lineage: Eukaryota > Metazoa > Chordata > Mammalia > Artiodactyla > Tragulidae > Tragulus > Tragulus kanchil. The sequence continues at coordinate 7,452,721 of JAIOJX010000026.1, read as the reverse complement.
CCCTACTCAAATGGGTCTCCTTCCTAAATCCACCAGGAAGCAGCAGCTCTCTTTAGAACCTGGCTGCTTTGTAGGTGGTGAAAATCACAGCACGGGCTGCCAGATTCACTGGGACTAAGAGCTGAAGCCAACCAACACCCCTGGAAACAAAGACTTGCAGGTCTGGTGATCTAAAGATAAGAAGTATACAGCTGGAGACCTTGAGTATCATGCAGCTCTGATATCCTTTTCTCAGACGATTAAATGAGACTCAGGGAGGTAGAGAATCCTCACCCAGAAAACTGTGGTAACCAGTAGCTAAGATCTAAACATGGCTTCTGTATTAACGACTGGATCTGACTCACAGACCACCCCCCCCACCCCCATCTAAATAATTCTTATCATGCATTAGGTCCACGTTGGGGCAGGTGGGTGAGTATCGGTGTTAATTACTGGTACCATACCAGCTGTCTTGCCCACGAGGCATAACAAATTCCATGATATGTCTGGGAATTAGAGCCCATTAAGAAGTAGACTGTGCACCAATCTGACGACGGAAACTACTGAAACAAGAATTTCGTCTATCACCACCTTCCCTATGGTTTAGAGAGTGTGTGCAGTCCTCAATATAAAATACTTTGAGGTCCGGCTTCTGCTTCCCTTGGCGAGGCTCCAGGTAGAGCCCGACACTCCAGGCAGAAACAAAATCTGGACATCTTAGGGCAGCCCTCCGAGCATCTGGCACCAACCACGAGAGGCGCTCGCGCGAGACGTCTCATTTGCCTTTGTGTAGCGACTGCCTCTGGCGACCGTGTCAGTCTGGTCGCTTCCTCGTCCCTCTAATCCCCTGCGTCCCTCGGGGGCTCCAGAGGTTAAAGCCCAGGGCGGTGGGAAGCTCGCACAGCCCAGAAACACCTCCATGAGACCACTCCCAGCAGAGCGCAGGGCCTCCCCGCCCGACAGCAAAGCCCGCCTGCCGGCACTGGCGCGCTCCTCCTCGCCAGTTTCACCCAGGATTTGGCTTCTTTCACCCGCAGCAGCCCTGCACCCAGCTAAACTCCCAGACCTAAGCTCAGGGGCTTGCCCCCGGCCTTCCCGCCGGCTCCTCCTCCTCCAGAGCTACACCCTTCCGGGAAACGGCTCTCCTTCGCCGCAGGGCACGGCAGGCGGGGGCGGCGGGGGCCTGGGTTCCAGCAGGAGATTCCAGGTGATGCTTCCGCCCCCACCGCGCCTGACCCAGCCCAAGCCCCTGAACAGCCGCGCAGGGAAGCCTTCCCCTTACCGGGCCCTCCCTACCACTGCGAGCCAGGTAGGTGGGTGGGCGCGTGAGAAGGCGATAAGCGGTTCTTGAACCTCAGACCCTTGAAAATAATTCACCGTGCCAATAATTCAACCGGATGGGAAGGTCAAAGGCGAACTCTGCGGCCTTGCAGGCTGGAGGAGGGTGATGCAATGGGTCAGGAGGGAATGGCGTGGGCCGGGGACACTGAGTGATCACGGGGGCGGGGGAGCGCAGATCTGCAGGTCGGCACCGAGACGGCGCGCAGAGGAGGGCCCGGGGACGGCCAGCCGGGTGCTGCCCGCGCTGCCCGCGCCGCCCGCGCATTCCTGGCAGCAGGCGTCACGAGCGCCGCGGCTGCCTGCGCTCTTGACTCTCTCCCTAAGCGCGGAATCCGCACGTAACTGCGTGGCTTCGGGGATTTTCTCCCACCTCCCTCCACGCTCTCTGCGCTCCCCGCCTACCCGCCAAGCCGCAGGTTAGATCTCAAGGGGCGTTCGCAACCGAGAGCCAGTTGATTCCGAGAAGGCGCGCGCATTCAACCCCCACCGCCCCCAAATATTCGGCTACCCTGGGCGCCCTGAGAGGACTCGGGCACAGCTCCGCGGGGCTACCCGCTGCAAGCATTTTTCATCCCGGTGTCACCCTTCGGGCCGAGAGCGCCCTTCTCTTCCCACAGCCACCCCTCGACCCAATGTCGTCCTCCCAACCCCCACTCACAAGATAACCACCCAGCAGGGAATGCCTCGTAAGAAGCAAAGTTAAAGCAGGGACGCAGAGCAAGCGCAGCCGGGGGCTGTGAGCGTGCCAGGCGCGGGGCCCGGCGACCCTCCGCTCACCCCAGAGCGCCTGGAAACCCGCCCGAGCGCCACGCGGTCCGAGGACTCTTACCCGAAGTGTCCCACAGGCTCAACTCTATTCTTTGTGTGTCGATTTCAAAACTGGCCGTGTAATTCTCAAACACTGTAGGGACGTAATTCTGTACAAAAATGGACAGAAGAAGGAAAAGGGCACAGCGATTATCTTAAAAGGCACGACACCCGCTGAGCACCCTCTGAAAATCGTCTCCTCACTCTCCCATGAAAAAACGAAGACGCGAAACCCGCACCCACCACGTCTCACACTTAACACGCGGACTCTCCCCGAAAGCCCTAGCTTCCCTCTCGCCCCACCCGGATCCTCCAAGACCGGAGGAGCCCAACCCCAGATTCTGCACACATGACCGAACAAGTTTCAGAAGCTAACAGGAGAATGTGCAAGCGCATCCCAACCCCTCAACGCTTCCAGCCCACTTTTCCTTTCCTGGCAGCTAAGCAGGGGAAGAGTAACAAGCGGTGAGAAAGACGGCTGAAAAAAAAGGGTGAAACGGGTGAAGAGGGAAAGCCAGAGGAAACCCACCTCAAGGTGGGGATTCCGTGGCCACCCTCCCGCCTCGCAGCCCCAGCCGGCCACACTCACCTCGGGAAGCAGTCTTTGGCGAAGACGTGCAGCGTTTTTGGCCACTGCGATACTCCCACCTCCCTCCACGCTCTCTGCGCTCCCCGCCTACCCGCCAAGCCGCAGGTTAGATCTCAAGGGGCGTTCGCAACCGAGAGCCAGTTGATTCCGAGAAGGCGCGCGCATTCAACCCCCACCGCCCCCAAATATTCGGCTACCCTGGGCGCCCTGAGAGGACTCGGGCACAGCTCCGCGGGGCTACCCGCTGCAAGCATTTTTCATCCCGGTGTCACCCTTCGGGCCGAGAGCGCCCTTCTCTTCCCACAGCCACCCCTCGACCCAATGTCGTCCTCCCAACCCCCACTCACAAGATAACCACCCAGCAGGGAATGCCTCGTAAGAAGCAAAGTTAAAGCAGGGACGCAGAGCAAGCGCAGCCGGGGGCTGTGAGCGTGCCAGGCGCGGGGCCCGGCGACCCTCCGCTCACCCCAGAGCGCCTGGAAACCCGCCCGAGCGCCACGCGGTCCGAGGACTCTTACCCGAAGTGTCCCACAGGCTCAACTCTATTCTTTGTGTGTCGATTTCAAAACTGGCCGTGTAATTCTCAAACACTGTAGGGACGTAATTCTGTACAAAAATGGACAGAAGAAGGAAAAAGGGCACAGCGATTATCTTAAAAGGCACGACACCCGCTGAGCACCCTCTGAAAATCGTCTCCTCACTCTCCCATGAAAAAACGAAGACGCGAAACCCGCACCCACCACGTCTCACACTTAACACGCGGACTCTCCCCGAAAGCCCTAGCTTCCCTCTCGCCCCACCCGGATCCTCCAAGACCGGAGGAGCCCAACCCCAGATTCTGCACACATGACCGAACAAGTTTCAGAAGCTAACAGGAGAATGTGCAAGCGCATCCCAACCCCTCAACGCTTCCAGCCCACTTTTCCTTTCCTGGCAGCTAAGCAGGGGAAGAGTAACAAGCGGTGAGAAAGACGGCTGAAAAAAAAGGGTGAAACGGGTGAAGAGGGAAAGCCAGAGGAAACCCACCTCAAGGTGGGGATTCCGTGGGCCACCCTCCCGCCTCGCAGCCCCAGCCGGCCACACTCACCTCGGGGAAGCAGTCTTTGGCGAAGACGTGCAGCAGCGCGGTTTTCCCACACTGACTGTCGCCCACCACTACTATCTTGCATTTCACGTTCTGATTAGGATCCATGATAGATTTACTGGATAATTTCTGGCTGGCTCTTCTCTCCTTCATTGATCTTGCCTTATTTTCTCTTGAAACAGGAATTTTCACTTAAGAGGAAAAAAAAAAAATATATATATATATATATATATATATTTCTGTCTATAAAAAGCAGATATAAAAATAAATCGCAAGGCTGGTGGGAACCTCTGAAGCGCCGCACAGACGAGGAGAGCTGGAGGAGCAGGCTCGTTACTCTCCTCCAACAAGTTTTATGCCTGACTCCACACGGCTCTTCCCAAGTCCAATTCCGATCCGACTGCTTTGTTTCACGCTCTCTGCGCGGCTTTATACACCCGGCCTTCCAATCCTGTTTCTCAATGAGAGAAGGAAACTGATCCGCCTCCTCCCCTTTTATGGAGCCTGGGAGAGAGCGCGGTCTTGTTACTTGCTGAAAATGTAGACAGTGCGCCCTCTAGGGTGAGCAGGCGGGATCGGTTTCCAGCCCAATGCTCGGCGGTGCCTCGAGGGCCCCCGGATGACGCTGCTCTAAAGAATGGGACTAGCCGAGTACAGGCGGAGGTGGGGAACAGAATTGTCTGTGCATATCGATTTTATAAAGAATTTTCTGATACGTTTTCATAGGGGCTGATCCAAGGAAGCCTCGTGAACGTTTGTGAAAGCAAAAACATTTCTTATTCGAAACATTGTTACGGAACGCAAGAAGCCAATCTTGGGTAGGGAAGGGTTAAGCGGTTGTATTTTCTTAGAAAATGTTTTGCATCAGGTATTTAGGCCATGGAGCAATAGCTAAGCCAGGTTATTTCGGATGCCAGGATTGCCTTGCTTGCGTAACAGCAGCTGACTGACTTCGGAAACCTTTTATTTTCAGTGACTCTTGAGGAGAGAGGAAGGTTTGGAGGAGGCCTAAGGGAAGGTGTGAGAGGAGAAGAGAAAAAGTCAAAGATGACCATAACTTGAGGTTTGGGTGAAGAGGGAAAGCCAGAGGAAACCCACCTCAAGGTGGGGATTCCGTGGGCCACCCTCCCGCCTCGCAGCCCCAGCCGGCCACACTCACCTCGGGGAAGCAGTCTTTGGCGAAGACGTGCAGCAGCGCGGTTTTCCCACACTGACTGTCGCCCACCACTACTATCTTGCATTTCACGTTCTGATTAGGATCCATGATAGATTTACTGGATAATTTCTGGCTGGCTCTTCTCTCCTTCATTGATCTTGCCTTATTTTCTCTTGAAACAGGAATTTTCACTTAAGAGGAAAAAAAAAAAAAAATATATATATATATATATATATATTTCTGTCTATAAAAAGCAGATATAAAAATAAATCGCAAGGCTGGTGGGAACCTCTGAAGCGCCGCACAGACGAGGAGAGCTGGAGGAGCAGGCTCGTTACTCTCCTCCAACAAGTTTTATGCCTGACTCCACACGGCTCTTCCCAAGTCCAATTCCGATCCGACTGCTTTGTTTCACGCTCTCTGCGCGGCTTTATACACCCGGCCTTCCAATCCTGTTTCTCAATGAGAGAAGGAAACTGATCCGCCTCCTCCCCTTTTATGGAGCCTGGGAGAGAGCGCGGTCTTGTTACTTGCTGAAAATGTAGACAGTGCGCCCTCTAGGGTGAGCAGGCGGGATCGGTTTCCAGCCCAATGCTCGGCGGTGCCTCGAGGGCCCCCGGATGACGCTGCTCTAAAGAATGGGACTAGCCGAGTACAGGCGGAGGTGGGGAACAGAATTGTCTGTGCATATCGATTTTATAAAGAATTTTCTGATACGTTTTCATAGGGGCTGATCCAAGGAAGCCTCGTGAACGTTTGTGAAAGCAAAAACATTTCTTATTCGAAACATTGTTACGGAACGCAAGAAGCCAATCTTGGGTAGGGAAGGGTTAAGCGGTTGTATTTTCTTAGAAAATGTTTTGCATCAGGTATTTAGGCCATGGAGCAATAGCTAAGCCAGGTTATTTCGGATGCCAGGATTGCCTTGCTTGCGTAACAGCAGCTGACTGACTTCGGAAACCTTTTATTTTCAGTGACTCTTGAGGAGAGAGGAAGGTTTGGAGGAGGCCTAAGGGAAGGTGTGAGAGGAGAAGAGAAAAAAAGTCAAAGATGACCATAACTGAGTTACAAAGCCATTGGGAAACTCAATCCTACTACCCTAGCGACACAAATAGTGAGAAGATGGGGTAGGAGGGATTCGAAAACTACCCTACTTCCTTTACCTGTAGTCTCCCTTTCCCTAAAAATCAAAGAACAGAAGACTGAGCCTGGAAAATGCAAATATGTTTAGCTGAAGAATACAGGTACAACCCTCCACTCCCTCTCCACCTTGCCTCTACATCCATCCCCCTACCCTCCCAACTGAAAGTCTCAGAGAAGACTAAAAATGGCCATACGTTTGTTCTCTCTTCCCTATAAAAAGTCCTTTTCTCATCTTCATTTCTTGTGCTTCGAGTGATCAGGAGGTTTCACCTAATTTTACATTGTTTTTATTAAGGTATAGCTGACTTAACAGTATAAGTTTCAGGTGCACAGCATAGTGATTCACAGTTTTTAAAGATTATGCTTCATTTATAGTTATTATAAAACATTGGCTATATTCCATGTGCTATATAATGGTATCCTTAAAATTTATTCACTTTATATCTAATACTTCGTGTCTCCTAATCCCCTCACCCTTTGTCCCCCCTCCTCCTTCCATCTCCCCACTGGTAACCACTACTTTATTCTCTATATCTATGAGTCTGTTTCTTCTTTTTCTTAAAGGCAAGAAGAAGATTTTCTTTCTTTTTTTTTAAATTTTGACCTCTTTTTCTTTTATTGTGTATTTATTTATTTATTTCCATCCATCTCTACTCTCCAGCCTGTGTGGGCCTCCCACTGCAGTAGCCTCTCTCATTGGAGAGCACCGGCTCTGAGTGCATGTGGCGTCCAGAGCACTGGCTCGTAACTGGACACACTGGTCCAGCCATTTCACAGCATGTGGGATCTTCCCAGGCCAGGGATCAAACCTGTGCCCCTTGTGCTGCAAGGCCGACTCTTTACCCAGTGGACCACCAGGGAAGCCGTATGTGTCTGTTTCTTTTGTTATATTCACTAGTTTATTTTCTAGGGTTCACATATGAGTGATATCACACAGTATTTGTCTTTCTCTCTGACTGACTTCACTCAGCACACTATCCTCCAAGTCTATTGACAACATTTGCAGAAGAAATTGTCTTCAGGACACTGGCCAATAAAAAAGATAGGTTATGTCATGGACCTTTCTGGGTTTGTAAATGAGAAGATGAGGTGAGGAAAAAAAAACCAGGAAGTTCAGTATGAGGAGTGAAAAGGCACATTGAAAGGTGGCTAAAGCAGAGATGTAAGGTCAACCCCAGGACTGTGAAGTCTCTAAGAACGGTCTAAGATGGTCTCTTCCTTTCAGCGAAAAGAAAACTGGAGCCCCCCCCAACAGAAGACTGACTCAGACTCTGTGTATAAGGCTGTATTCATACACACAGAGGACTGACCCACAGAAAAAGAGATCACTGGCCCTGCTCAGATTTCTAAAGCAGCACTAACTAAAGTTTGCTCTGTAGAATGGGTTCTCACAAAAAAGGTCCCACCTCCCAATGACTGATTGAGACATGATGCCCCTACCACACCTTGAAGATATACCAAGCCCTTTGACATATTATGAGCACTAGAAGGCTCTAAAGGTAGCCTACCTAACAGTTTAACTCAGCATTCCCCCGAACTATCAAAATATGTGGCTTGGGATGCAAAGCACATAGTGGTTGGGAGCAGGAAAACATGAAGAAGCTTATCTGTGTGACTTTGGATGAGTTACTGAACATCTCAAAGCCCCAATTTCATCATCTGTAAAATCATAATAATAATGGCGAAGAAATGCAAGTGACGTTTTCAGGGTAGTTTCTGACAGTAAAGACTCCTCGACCTCCTTTATATGTCATGTGTAACTCTTATTTGCACTTCTTAGAATTGTTGAACATATTTTAGGAAATTCTTGCTTCATTAGTGAACTCACTAATTGGAGCTAAGAGAATAGATTCACCCTTTCCCCTCGCCTCAGATTTTTAACTTAGAAAGTGGCTCCTTCCTAAAGATATGATTTGACCTTCCATATTCCTGAATTGATGAAGTTAGTGGAACTGCTCTAACTAGCAATAAGATGTGAATTATTAATACCTAGGGTTCACATATGAGTGATATCACACAGTATTGTCTTTCTTCGACTGACTTCACTCAGCACACTATCCTCCAAGTCTATTGACAACATTTGCAGAAGAAATTGTCTTCAGGACACTGGCCAATAAAAAAGATAGGTTATGTCATGGACCTTTCTGGGTTTGTAAATGAGAAGATGAGGTGAGGAAAAACCAGGAAGTTCAGTATGAGGAGTGAAAAGGCACATTGAAAGGTGGCTAAAGCAGAGATGTAAGGTCAACCCCAGGACTGTGAAGTCTCTAAGAACGGTCTAAGATGGTCTCTTCCTTTCAGCGAAAAGAAAACTGGAGCCCCCCCCAACAGAAGACTGACTCAGACTCTGTGTATAAGGCTGTATTCATACACACAGAGGACTGACCCACAGAAAAAGAGATCACTGGCCCTGCTCAGATTTCTAAAGCAGCACTAACTAAAGTTTGCTCTGTAGAATGGGTTCTCACAAAAAAGGTCCCACCTCCCAATGACTGATTGAGACATGATGCCCCTACCACACCTTGAAGATATACCAAGCCCTTTGACATATTATGAGCACTAGAAGGCTCTAAAGGTAGCCTACCTAACAGTTTAACTCAGCATTCCCCCGAACTATCAAAATATGTGGCTTGGGATGCAAAGCACATAGTGGTTGGGAGCAGGAAAACATGAAGAAGCTTATCTGTGTGACTTTGGATGAGTTACTGAACATCTCAAAGCCCCAATTTCATCATCTGTAAAATCATAATAATAATGGCGAAGAAATGCAAGTGACGTTTTCAGGGTAGTTTCTGACAGTAAAGACTCCTCGACCTCCTTTATATGTCATGTGTAACTCTTATTTGCACTTCTTAGAATTGTTGAACATATTTTAGGAAATTCTTGCTTCATTAGTGAACTCACTAATTGGAGCTAAGAGAATAGATTCACCCTTTCCCCTCGCCTCAGATTTTTAACTTAGAAAGTGGCTCCTTCCTAAAGATATGATTTGACCTTCCATATTCCTGAATTGATGAAGTTTATGTGGTCAAACTGCTCTAACTAGCAATAAGATGTGAATTATTAATACTGGGCTGACAATGAGTAAGATGACCATATAATTTATAATCTGGGACATTTTTGAGAGCGAAATGAGGTGCCACTAGTAGCCAGAACAACAGCTGTAAACAACGCCTGGTCCAGGCAAAATGGGAGACCTAACCACTTTAATAAATGATTTGAAATCATAGACCAATTTTGGTAATCAGGTGACCTTATTCTCCAAGTTGCTAAGTGAAGTATAACAACTGTGTAATACAGTAGAAATCCAGCTTCCCAAAGTCACCAAACTTCGTTTGAATCCCTTTAGTGTAAGAATTCTTTCCTTGTTTTCTTTGAGTATCTACTACTCAGTGTGTAGTAGGTACTCAATATATTTTAAAAATTCGTTTAGCATTCTAGTTCAACAAACATTTATTAAGCACCTGCTATATGCCAGATGGGCTTTCCTTATAGCTCATTGGTAAAGAATCTGCCTGTCAATGCAGGAGACAAAGGTTTGATCCCTGGGTGAGGAAAATCTGCTAGAGACGAAAGTGGCAACCCACTCCAATATTCTTGCCTGGGAAATTCCATGGACAGAGAAGCCTGGTGGGCTGTAGTCCATGAGGTCACAAAAACAGTCAAATACAGCTGAGCAACTAAACACCAATAACAATATGCCATACAGTGTTCTAGGAACGGCAGATATAATAGTAAACAAGCCAGCCTGCTTGCTGCTCTTATACATATATATGCCAGAGAAGAGATAAACAATAAAGAAGTAAGTAAGTACACAAATAAGAATGAGTGCACTAAGCTCTATGAAAACAGGATGGTGTGATAGGAAGGTGGTGATCAAACCCAGAAGCCTAGCAACACCTCTTTAATGGGCTGAGTCTTCAATGGTGAGAACAAATCAGCCATCAGAAGGTCCATTTGAAGATAAGGGAACAGACAGTGAAAAAGTTATATGCGGGGAAAGAACTTGGCAGGTGGAAGGAATAGAAGGAAGACTGTTGTCAGGGGGCCCATTGAAGGAGGGAGACAATAGATATGATCATAGAATTTGGATTTCATCCTAAAGGCAACAGGTAGTCAGACACAGGAGAGCTTGAAGCAAGAGTAATGACTTGATCATCTGAATGAATGAATGAATGGCTCCATTCTAAGTTTGCACCTCTCCCTCCGCTAACTATGAAACTGCTTATTTTCTATGAGATTTTCAGATCTAAATGATACGTAGAGTCATAGAAAAGACTAAAATTTTGGACTGCAATGAAAGGTTTTCCCTAAGGAAAACACTCATTTGGAAGACCTGCAGCCCCACCTAGAGAATCTTGCATTACCTAATGTCCTGTCTTTTGTTATTCTTCTTGTTTCCTATTACTCTCTCCTTTCTCTAATTAACCCATAAGTTCCTGAGAAGAGAAAAAACAGTAGCAAACATTTCAATATGTATTGGTTAATATTCAATACATCATGTCCATTCAGCATTCAGTTGCCCTAAAAAGTTTGAACTTAAGAATTCTTTCCTTGTTGGTTAACCCTTTACATATTAGACAGAAGCAGCCCCTCTTGTAGAAACTGCATCCCATGACACAAAAAGGGCTGAGTCCAGGCCTGGAGAGAGGGCTAATTGACAGAGAATAGCCATCTACAGAGGGCAACTAAACACCAATAACAATATGCCATACAGTGTTCTAGGAACGGCAGATATAATAGTAAACAAGCCAGCCTGCTTGCTGCTCTTATACATATATATGCCAGAGAAGAGATAAACAATAAAGTAAGTAAGTACACAAATAAGAATGAGTGCACTAAGCTCTATGAAAACAGGATGGTGTGATAGGAAGGTGGTGATCAAACCCAGAAGCCTAGCAACACCTCTTTAATGGGCTGAGTCTTCAATGGTGAGAACAAATCAGCCATCAGAAGGTCCATTTGAAGATAAGGGAACAGACAGTGAAAAAGTTATATGCGGGGAAAGAACTTGGCAGGTGGAAGGAATAGAAGGAAGACTGTTGTCAGGGGGCCCATTGAAGGAGGGAGACAATAGATATGATCATAGAATTTGGATTTCATCCTAAAGGCAACAGGTAGTCAGACACAGGAGAGCTTGAAGCAAGAGTAATGACTTGATCATCTGAATGAATGAATGAATGGCTCCATTCTAAGTTTGCACCTCTCCCTCCGCTAACTATGAAACTGCTTATTTTCTATGAGATTTTCAGATCTAAATGATACGTAGAGTCATAGAAAAGACTAAAATTTTGGACTGCAATGAAAGGTTTTCCCTAAGGAAAACACTCATTTGGAAGACCTGCAGCCCCACCTAGAGAATCTTGCATTACCTAATGTCCTGTCTTTTGTTATTCTTCTTGTTTCCTATTACTCTCTCCTTTCTCTAATTAACCCATAAGTTCCTGAGAAGAGAAAAAACAGTAGCAAACATTTCAATATGTATTGGTTAATATTCAATACATCATGTCCATTCAGCATTCAGTTGCCCTAAGAAGTTTGAACTTAAGAATTCTTTCCTTGTTGGTTAACCCTTTACATATTAGACAGAAGCAGCCCCTCTTGTAGAAACTGCATCCCATGACACAAAAAGGGCTGAGTCCAGGCCTGGAGAGAGGGCTAATTGACAGAGAATAGCCATCTACAGAGGGCATAGACCTGATAAACAACAATCTCTGTGTCCTTTCTGTGTACACTGAACTCCAAATCAGGACACTGGCTTTTAGTCCCTGCTAAACTGATGCACTGTCTGATCTTGGGCAAACACTGACTGAATTATTTTCCTTAGTTTCATGCTTACAAGACAATGATACTGTCTGCCTCCTTTAAGTCCCACAATAAGGTTGCTTAGAAGATCATGTGCCCTCTACTTTTGAGCATTTTTCTTTAGGAACACATATCAGGCCACCCCTCCGCCTCCCTATTCAGGTTCAGTGTATTTATGGAGATTGAGCTCACAGTGGAATATTGTAAAGGCATAATCCTAATTGTTTATTCATGGTTGCCTGCCTCTCCTCAGAGGCCAGCAGAAGTATCTGGAGGAGCAAGTGTGTCTTGAGGAGAAAGCCCTGGTGTCTTACAGGCATCATCAACGAAGCAGAGAGATGACATAAGAACAAGCAAACATTCAGGATGCCTTCACAGACGTTATGTCAGAAAATATGGGTATGAGTCATAGGCATTCTCTTTGAGAACTTTAAAAAGATGATGGATATGAAGTAGCTTCAAATACATGAAGTTCAGTCTAAAATAAGAGCAGGGTGTAAACTTGTGCCCTGCTCTCTACTGAAGGGTGCCACTTTCACAATTATCCCTTTTCTTGAAATGGTCTTCTGGTCTTATGTAACATCAATCAAATAGGACCAAATAGGAGGAAATCTTTTTTTGGGGAAAGAGAAATTGAGGAAAGAAGGTTGTTGTTTGGGAAGAATTTGTTCTCTTGGAGAGGAATCTTTAATTTTAAAATTATGACTGATTATCCTGTCAAGGGCATTGTAATAAGTTGTGTAGACTGTTTGGTAAGGGTACTGTGGCCCAGATTGCAAAATTCGGTCCTGTTTTTCCTCATTAATGCTGACTGCTAATATGATTTACTGCTGCTGTGTGGACTTAGCCCTCACCCTTTAGCTGACAGGAAATGACACAGCTGTGTGAATGTGGAAGTAAGTCATTGCCCATACAAGGCATGATCCTATGACAGAAGCAGCCCCTCTTGTAGAAACTGCATCCCATGACAAAAAGGGCTGAGTCCAGGCCTGGAGAGGGCTAATTGACAGAGAATAGCCATCTACAGAGGGCATAGACCTGATAAACAACAATCTCTGTGTCCTTTCTGTGTACACTGAACTCCAAATCAGGACACTGGCTTTTAGTCCCTGCTAAACTGATGCACTGTCTGATCTTGGGCAAACACTGACTGAATTATTTTCCTTAGTTTCATGCTTACAAGACAATGATACTGTCTGCCTCCTTTAAGTCCCACAATAAGGTTGCTTAGAAGATCATGTGCCCTCTACTTTTGAGCATTTTTCTTTAGGAACACATATCAGGCCACCCCTCCGCCTCCCTATTCAGGTTCAGTGTATTTATGGAGATTGAGCTCACAGTGGAATATTGTAAAGGCATAATCCTAATTGTTTATTCATGGTTGCCTGCCTCTCCTCAGAGGCCAGCAGAAGTATCTGGAGGAGCAAGTGTGTCTTGAGGAGAAAGCCCTGGTGTCTTACAGGCATCATCAACGAAGCAGAGAGATGACATAAGAACAAGCAAACATTCAGGATGCCTTCACAGACGTTATGTCAGAAAATATGGGTATGAGTCATAGGCATTCTCTTTGAGAACTTTAAAAAGATGATGGATATGAAGTAGCTTCAAATACATGAAGTTCAGTCTAAAATAAGAGCAGGGTGTAAACTTGTGCCCTGCTCTCTACTGAAGGGTGCCACTTTCACAATTATCCCTTTTCTTGAAATGGTCTTCTGGTCTTATGTAACATCAATCAAATAGGACCAAATAGGAGGAAATCTTTTTTTTGGAGAAAGAGAAATTGAGGAAAGAAGGTTGTTGTTTGGGAAGAATTTGTTCTCTTGGAGAGGAATCTTTAATTTTAAAATTATGACTGATTATCCTGTCAAGGGCATTGTAATAAGTTGTGTAGACTGTTTGGTAAGGGTACTGTGGCCCAGATTGCAAAATTCGGTCCTGTTTTTCCTCATTAATGCTGACTGCTAATATGATTTACTGCTGCTGTGTGGACTTAGCCCTCACCCTTTAGCTGACAGGAAATGACACAGCTGTGTGAATGTGGAATAGTAAGTCATTGCCCAACTGATCATCCTTTTCTCTGTTTAAAGAAGACAATTCAACAAAGAATTTGTTGCATTCTTTAGAAACCCAGGTCACATAATTTTGGTTCTGTATCTCATAGGGCACATATAACTCTTTCCAACTGCCCCTTCCAAACTTCAGTGTCATTGATTCCTGATGACATTTCTTTTGTAATTCAGAATCTTCCAGGGGTAGAGTAAACAAGCAAAAGATTAACATTTACAGAATCAATAAGGGATGATAAGACTCATTGATACTACTAAACATCCAACTCTGTATCAGTTTGTCAGTACAATATAAAAACTAAGGAACTTCTCTAAGAAAAAACTTTAAAGAATGAGTTCTTTAAAGGAAAACATATAGTGTATTCAAAAGATGTACCACTTTCAGTTTTCTAGGAGAAGTCAAAGAAAAGCAAAGATTATTATGGAATAGTAATTAGGCCATCTTTCACACATGACCAGAGCTTTGTTACTAATCTGATGAGATACACTGAGCTGAGTTCTTCATGGCTATGCCTATGATCAAGAGGCATTCAATATTTTAATCCAAGACTTAAAAGATGGAGTCACAGATGTCCTATCACATTTCTGGGAAAATCCTTTGTAGAAATTCTTGTTCCTTATGTTGAAATACTTTAACAAAGGAAATGTGAAAACTTCATCGGGTTGGTGTTTGTTTCAACAGATTTGTTAAAACCTATAACCACTCTTTTGTTATTTTGAACCAAAATGGCAGTTAGTACATCATTTCAAATTTCCCTTTTCTTGAAATGGTCTTCTGGTCTTATGTAACATCAATCAAATAGGACCAAATAGGAGGAAATCTTTTTGGAGAAAGAGAAATTGAGGAAAGAAGGTTGTTGTTTGGGAAGAATTTGTTCTCTTGGAGAGGAATCTTTAATTTTAAAATTATGACTGATTATCCTGTCAAGGGCATTGTAATAAGTTGTGTAGACTGTTTGGTAAGGGTACTGTGGCCCAGATTGCAAAATTCGGTCCTGTTTTTCCTCATTAATGCTGACTGCTAATATGATTTACTGCTGCTGTGTGGACTTAGCCCTCACCCTTTAGCTGACAGGAAATGACACAGCTGTGTGAATGTGGAATAGTAAGTCATTGCCCAACTGATCATCCTTTTCTCTGTTTAAAGAAGACAATTCAACAAAGAATTTGTTGCATTCTTTAGAAACCCAGGTCACATAATTTTGGTTCTGTATCTCATAGGGCACATATAACTCTTTCCAACTGCCCCTTCCAAACTTCAGTGTCATTGATTCCTGATGACATTTCTTTTGTAATTCAGAATCTTCCAGGGGTAGAGTAAACAAGCAAAAGATTAACATTTACAGAATCAATAAGGGATGATAAGACTCATTGATACTACTAAACATCCAACTCTGTATCAGTTTGTCAGTACAATATAAAAACTAAGGAACTTCTCTAAGAAAAAACTTTAAAGAATGAGTTCTTTAAAGGAAAACATATAGTGTATTCAAAAGATGTACCACTTTCAGTTTTCTAGGAGAAGTCAAAGAAAAGCAAAGATTATTATGGAATAGTAATTAGGCCATCTTTCACACATGACCAGAGCTTTGTTACTAATCTGATGAGATACACTGAGCTGAGTTCTTCATGGCTATGCCTATGATCAAGAGGCATTCAATATTTTAATCCAAGACTTAAAAGATGGAGTCACAGATGTCCTATCACATTTCTGGGAAAATCCTTTGTAGAAATTCTTGTTCCTTATGTTGAAATACTTTAACAAAGGAAATGTGAAAACTTCATCGGGGTTGGTGTTTGTTTACTGAAATGGCAGTAGCTGTTAGACCAAACTTATAAACAAAACCCTCAGTAACCACTCTTTTTGTTATTTGTGAACCCAAAATGAAGAAACAGGAAATAATTGGCTAGAGCAACTTGAAAGGGATCATTAACTTAGGCAAAGACAAAGACAGGCAGTAGATTTTAAAGTTAAATAAGCTCAGTTTGCTGACCAGTAGCTCTCAATTTATGTTTGGGTAAAGGGTTACTATTTTGGTAAGTAAAACCAACCAACTAGCAAATAAAGTTCACGAATGTTTCCTGGGAGACCATGCCCAAAACTAGAAGTTGAATTGCAACAATTGTGTTGACAAACCTATAAAGATATGTCTGGGTCTGGTGCTTAGACTCTAATATTTATTTAAGAGTTGAATATTTTAGATGACATTATATTTGAACTTAAATTATGCATGGTCCATGAACAAGGATTATAATGGATCACCAGTGATTCTAGACCCAGAATTTAAGAATCACTGCTCCAGTGTAGGTTTTTAGGAACAAGAGATTTTTATTTCTTTTTGACAACGGATTCGACTTCATTTCAGTTTAGTTGCTCAGTCATGTCCAACTCTTTGCATCCCGGT
This sequence comes from Tragulus kanchil, assembly GCA_022376925.1. NCBI lineage: Eukaryota > Metazoa > Chordata > Mammalia > Artiodactyla > Tragulidae > Tragulus > Tragulus kanchil. The sequence continues at coordinate 7,436,346 of JAIOJX010000026.1, read as the reverse complement.
GGACTGCCACAAGCCCGGCTTCCCTGTCCTTCACGATCCCTGGGAGCTTTCTCAAGCTCATGTCCATTGACTCAGTGATGCCATCCAACCATCTCATCCTCTATTATCCCCTTCTTTTTGTGTCTTCTGTTTTTCCTAGCACCAGGGTCTTTTCCAATGAGTAGTCCCTTCACATCAGGTGGCCAAATTATTGGAGTTTTAGTTTCAGCATCAGTCTTTCCAATAAATATTCAGGGTTGATTTCCTTTAGGATTGACTGGTTTGATCTCCTCGCAGTCCAAGGGACTCACAGAGCCTTCTCCAGCACCAGAGTGGGAAGGCATCAATTCTTTGGCAATCAGCCTTCTTTATGGTCCAACTCTCACATCCATATATGACTATTTGGAAAACCATAGCTTTGACTATACAGACTTTCGTTGCAAAGTGATGTCTCTGCTTTTGAATACACTGTCTAGGTTTGTCATAGCTTTTCCTCCAAGGAGGAAGCATTTTTTAACTTCATGGCTGCAGTCACTGTTTGCAGTGATTTTGGAGCCCAAGAAAATAAAGTTTGTCACTGTTTCCATTGTTTGCCCATCTATTTGCCATGAAGTGATGGGAGTGGATGCCATGATCTTCGGTTTTTGAAATGAAGTTTCATGATCTGAGTTTCAAGCCAGCTGTTTCATTCTTCGCTTTTACCTTCATCAAGAGGCTTTTTAGTCCTCTTTGCCTTCTTCTGGAAGGATCACAACTTAAGATCATAAATTAAGTGATAAAGAAGCCACAGGGGACACAAGAAACATGGATTTGATCCCTGGGTCAGGAAAATCCCCTGAACTTGGAAATGGCAGCTCACTCCAGAATTCTTGCCTGGTAAATTCCATGGACAAAGGAGCCTTGTGGGCTACATTCCATAGGTTCACAAAAAGTCAGACATGACTGAAGTGACTGAGCACAGCACACAGTACTTACCAAGGAGTTTATGACTATTAAAGACTGTAAAACATGGCAGTATCAAATTTTTCTTCCTTTCTGCTGTAGAAATGAGAGCAAAGTTATTTCATTTACTTTCATTGAATTAGTCAGTATATATGTCTTATGTTCTTATCCTAAAAGACCCTTCCATTTAAATATACTTTATTTCCAAGGTGTAAGTTAAAAATCCAAATCTTATTCTTCCCTTTGAAGGAAACCACTTTGAGGGAAGAGGGCATCCTGGAAAATATACCCAAAATAGTACTCCAGAATGCATAAGATAATGCAAGTCCAGATGAAGTGTTAAAACCACCAATTTTTGACCAGTCCTTCTTCTATTATCCCCTTCTTTTTGTGTCTTCTGTTTTTCCTAGCACCAGGGTCTTTTCCAATGAGTAGTCCCTTCACATCAGGTGGCCAAATTATTGGAGTTTTAGTTTCAGCATCAGTCTTTCCAATAAATATTCAGGGTTGATTTCCTTTAGGATTGACTGGTTTGATCTCCTCGCAGTCCAAGGGACTCACAGAGCCTTCTCCAGCACCAGAGTGGGAAGGCATCAATTCTTTGGCAATCAGCCTTCTTTATGGTCCAACTCTCACATCCATATATGACTATTTGGAAAACCATAGCTTTGACTATACAGACTTTCGTTGCAAAGTGATGTCTCTGCTTTTGAATACACTGTCTAGGTTTGTCATAGCTTTTCCTCCAAGGAGGAAGCATTTTTTAACTTCATGGCTGCAGTCACTGTTTGCAGTGATTTTGGAGCCCAAGAAAATAAAGTTTGTCACTGTTTCCATTGTTTGCCCATCTATTTGCCATGAAGTGATGGGAGTGGATGCCATGATCTTCGGTTTTTGAAATGAAGTTTCATGATCTGAGTTTCAAGCCAGCTGTTTCATTCTTCGCTTTTACCTTCATCAAGAGGCTTTTTAGTCCTCTTTGCCTTCTTCTGGAAGGATCACAACTTAAGATCATAAATTAAGTGATAAAGAAGCCACAGGGGACACAAGAAACATGGATTTGATCCCTGGGTCAGGAAAATCCCCTGAACTTGGAAATGGCAGCTCACTCCAGAATTCTTGCCTGGTAAATTCCATGGACAAAGGAGCCTTGTGGGCTACATTCCATAGGTTCACAAAAAGTCAGACATGACTGAAGTGACTGAGCACAGCACACAGTACTTACCAAGGAGTTTATGACTATTAAAGACTGTAAAACATGGCAGTATCAAATTTTTCTTCCTTTCTGCTGTAGAAATGAGAGCAAAGTTATTTCATTTACTTTCATTGAATTAGTCAGTATATATGTCTTATGTTCTTATCCTAAAAGACCCTTCCATTTAAATATACTTTATTTCCAAGGTGTAAGTTAAAAATCCAAATCTTATTCTTCCCTTTGAAGGAAACCACTTTGAGGGAAGAGGGCATCCTGGAAAATATACCCAAAATAGTACTCCAGAATGCATAAGATAATGCAAGTCCAGATGAAGTGTTAAAACCACCAATTTTTGAAAACATATGTAAAGGAGAAGATTATTCCTCTATACCTGACCAACAAGAATCTTACCTTCTATAAACCTGTTCTTTCCTTCTATAAACTTCTTCTAATCTTGAGGGTCCTCTGGGTTCTTCTTCATCCTACCCTTCAGGGAAACTGCTCTGAAAGTCACCTCATTGAGAGCTGTTGACTGACTGTGATTATGAACTGACTGTTAGTGCCTTCAAACCATCCACATGAGTAGAGGTCAAATGACTCACCCCAATCTGACCCTGGCCCCTATCTAAGATTTTCTGTTGGTCACATCATTGTCCCAAACCACTACAGACTGGCTGTGGGTTAAAAAAAATGAGTAACCATTATGGTGCAGTGTCTGGTAACTAGCAAAATATGTAAGTTGTCCTGGAAAAAAAAAATCCTGTCCTGTGCTTTAAAGGCAAAAGAAGGCCCTAATACATCAATAATGTAATTCATCTTAATTATAACTCAGAGCAATAGGCTACCATCAGCACATTGTACATAGCCATTGATCTTAATAAATATTTACTGAGGATTTATGCCAGTGGACTTTGTTCTGGCTTACAGCCTCCATACTGCTTCTGGAAATGCCCAATGGTGCTTCCACACTGTCACAGAAATGTTATGGAATCAATCCAATGACTGCTCTCAGGAGTCCCCCTTGTCATAAAGTCCCACATGGATGTCTAGATTCATGTTAGACAATGCTAAAGGTTTTAACACATTGGAAACAGGGTATTTTTGTGGTTTTCCATTCTGAAAACATGAGACAAAGTTATTTCATTCTACTTTCAAGGAGTTTATGACTATTAAAGACTGTAAAACATGGCAGTATCAAATTTTTCTTCCTTTCTGCTGTAGAAATGAGAGCAAAGTTATTTCATTTACTTTCATTGAATTAGTCAGTATATATGTCTTATGTTCTTATCCTAAAAGACCCTTCCATTTAAATATACTTTATTTCCAAGGTGTAAGTTAAAAATCCAAATCTTATTCTTCCCTTTGAAGGAAACCACTTTGAGGGAAGAGGGCATCCTGGAAAATATACCCAAAATAGTACTCCAGAATGCATAAGATAATGCAAGTCCAGATGAAGTGTTAAAACCACCAATTTTTGAAAACATATGTAAAGGAGAAGATTATTCCTCTATACCTGACCAACAAGAATCTTACCTTCTATAAACCTGTTCTTTCCTTCTATAAACTTCTTCTAATCTTGAGGGTCCTCTGGGTTCTTCTTCATCCTACCCTTCAGGAAACTGCTCTGAAAGTCACCTCATTGAGAGCTGTTGACTGACTGTGATTATGAACTGACTGTTAGTGCCTTCAAACCATCCACATGAGTAGAGGTCAAATGACTCACCCCAATCTGACCCTGGCCCCTATCTAAGATTTTCTGTTGGTCACATCATTGTCCCAAACCACTACAGACTGGCTGTGGGTTAAAAAAAATGAGTAACCATTATGGTGCAGTGTCTGGTAACTAGCAAAATATGTAAGTTGTCCTGGAAAAAAAAAATCCTGTCCTGTGCTTTAAAGGCAAAAGAAGGCCCTAATACATCAATAATGTAATTCATCTTAATTATAACTCAGAGCAATAGGCTACCATCAGCACATTGTACATAGCCATTGATCTTAATAAATATTTACTGAGGATTTATGCCAGTGGACTTTGTTCTGGCTTACAGCCTCCATACTGCTTCTGGAAATGCCCAATGGTGCTTCCACACTGTCACAGAAATGTTATGGAATCAATCCAATGACTGCTCTCAGGAGTCCCCCTTGTCATAAAGTCCCACATGGATGTCTAGATTCATGTTAGACAAAGTTGCTAAAGGTTTTTAACACATTGGAAACAGGGTATTTTTTGTGGTTCATATATAATTAAAACCAACATTTGAAACCAAATTTCAAAGTACATCATAAATCTTGGCATGATGAGAAAAGAAGAAAATTAGGGAAATATGAATGTATTTATTTTTATTCAAAATCATGAATGAGAAGGAAAGGCTCATACTAGCCTCCCAAAGAGAAGCTTATTTATTATAATGTACAATGGAAGGCATTCAACTTTGATTCATTTTCCAGAAAAGCTGTTACCCAATTAATATATCTTGAAACTTTCCAGAAATGATGCCTTCCATAGACATAGATGAATTCACAGTCTTACTCCCCGCTTCCCTGCTGAGTTCTCAGTTTGTATTTTCAGCAGTCATGGTGAGTGCTACCTGGCCTACACTTCTCAGTCAGAGGGCCTGGGAAGTCAGGTCAAAAGATTTGAAGGAAAGAGAATCAGCAGACTTGGCAGTTCTCTGGAGCTTACCTACTGAGCTGTCCAAGGACCAGGTGACCTCCTGAGGCTTCCTAAGCTGACAGATATTCTCCTGGGGCTCTGAAACACATTGAAGTAAATGACCAGAGAGACTCTGAGGACATAAAAATCTCTCTCTGTAATAGTTCAAGATGGCTGGATGCAAGGATAAAAAAGTCCTTCTGCAGGTCAGTGATTTAGATAATTCCAGACCCCAGTATCCACTGTTCCCTGCAAAGCTTTTTACTGAAATATAACCAGACTGGGTAGACCCAGTCTTCAAAGGAGATCTGGGAGACAAGCATGGTCTCTAGGTTTTCTAAAATTACACAGGAGTAAAAACAATGAGGTTATATTTTGGAGGGTAAAATTTTGCTTACAATTTGAAAATATAAATGACCCTTACATTTTTTTAAAAAAGCTCAATAAAATTACTATGTTTAAACTCAATGCAAATGAATGGTTATGTTCATCTCATGGTTCAATTCAATGATGCATTGCATTCCCCTCTCTGGTCTTAAAACCTCTATGGAGAAGTGGCTGGGAGAAACTTTTTAATAAATATTTACTGAGGATTTATGCCAGTGGACTTTGTTCTGGCTTACAGCCTCCATACTGCTTCTGGAAATGCCCAATGGTGCTTCCACACTGTCACAGAAATGTTATGGAATCAATCCAATGACTGCTCTCAGGAGTCCCCCTTGTCATAAAGTCCCACATGGATGTCTAGATTCATGTTAGACAAAGTTGCTAAAGGTTTTTAACACATTGGAAACAGGGTATTTTTTGTGGTTCATATATAATTAAAACCAACATTTGAAACCAAATTTCAAAGTACATCATAAATCTTGGCATGATGAGAAAAGAAGAAAATTAGGGAAATATGAATGTATTTATTTTTATTCAAAATCATGAATGAGAAGGAAAGGCTCATACTAGCCTCCCAAAGAGAAGCTTATTTATTATAATGTACAATGGAAGGCATTCAACTTTGATTCATTTTCCAGAAAAGCTGTTACCCAATTAATATATCTTGGAAACTTTCCAGAAATGATGCCTTCCATAGACATAGATGAATTCACAGTCTTACTCCCCGCTTCCCTGCTGAGTTCTCAGTTTGTATTTTCAGCAGTCATGGTGAGTGCTACCTGGCCTACACTTCTCAGTCAGAGGGCCTGGGAAGTCAGGTCAAAAGATTTGAAGGAAAGAGAATCAGCAGACTTGGCAGTTCTCTGGAGCTTACCTACTGAGCTGTCCAAGGACCAGGTGACCTCCTGAGGCTTCCTAAGCTGACAGATATTCTCCTGGGGCTCTGAAACACATTGAAGTAAATGACCAGACAGACTCTGAGGACATAAAAATCTCTTTTGTAATAGTTCAAGATGGCTGGATGCAAGGATAAAAAGTCCTTCTGCAGGTCAGTGATTTAGATAATTCCAGACCCCAGTATCCACTGTTCCCTGCAAAGCTTTTTACTGAAATATAACCAGACTGGGTAGACCCAGTCTTCAAAGGAGATCTGGGAGACAAGCATGGTCTCTAGGTTTTCTAAAATTACACAGGAGTAAAAACAATGAGGTTATATTTTGGAGGGTAAAATTTTGCTTACAATTTGAAAATATAAATGACCCTTACATTTTTTTAAAAAAGCTCAATAAAATTACTATGTTTAAACTCAATGCAAATGAATGGTTATGTTCATCTCATGGTTCAATTCAATGATGCATTGCATTCCCCTCTCTGGTCTTAAAACCTCTATGGAGAAGTGGCTGGGAGAAACTGAAATGAAGTTCTTGTGATAGAACTCTCAGGCGTGAGTCAGGCCTAGAGGCTGGAGGACTTGGGCACAGTTGTTGCTCTTTCCTTTCTGTTGTAAGTCTGGTTTGAGTATCTATCAGAGGATGTCTTAAGGGATTGAGGGGGACTGAAGAATGCACTGATGGTTCATTCACTCTAGCTTTGAAAATGGTGGGTACCTAAAAGTGTGAAAGACATCCACACATAATGACTCACCTGGTGTTAGGAATATAGATATTTTGATTACCATTAACTAGCTCAGTGATCATGGGCAAAAGTTTAACCTCTCTGGGTGTGAAGCTCTCCACCTGTAAAATTAGAGAGCCGACCTAGATGATGTCTGAGATTGTGAACAGCTTTACACTGCATGGCCTATGACTCAGATTGTTTTTTAGATCAGGGAGAAGAACCGCATCTCCACTGTCCACTTTCTGTCAGCCTACAGAACTTGGCTTCCAACTTAGGGATACAAATTCATTTCTATAACATAGATACTCTTACTCAGGTTATATATTTCTTCTTGTATCCATTTTGGAAACAATATTTCTGAAGGAATTTGTCTATTTCATCTATGTTATTGAAATTGTTGGCCCAGGGCTGTTCATAATATTTTCTTATTCTTCTAATATCTATAGAATCTATGGTGATAGTCCTTTCACTCTTTTTTTTTGCCTCTAAGTTATCATTTGTTTTCATCCATCTTTATTCTTTGGCATGTGTGGGCCTGTCATTGCAGTGGCCTCTTTCTTTGCAGAGCACCGGCTCTGGACACATGCGCTCCAGAGTGCTGGCTCCTAATTGGACACACCCGCCCAGCCACTCCATGGCACATAGTATCTTCCCGGGCCAGGAATTGAACCAGTGCCCCTTGCACTGCAAGACGGACTCTTTACCCACTGGACCACCAGGGAAGTCCCCTGCCCCTTATTTCACTCTTGATTTTGTTATCTTCTTTTTTCTTTTCTTCGTTTTTGATTAGTTTTGATGGAGGTTTCAACTATATGGGGTGGGGGGGGCAAGACCCAACTTCTTTTAATCCTTCCAAATTTTAATTGTATTATTATTATTTGAAATTCATTTCACTGATTTCTGCTCTTACCTATAGTAAGTCCTTTCTTCTGAGGCCCAGGACTTGGGCACAGTTGTTGCTCTTTCCTTTCTGTTGTAAGTCTGGTTTGAGTATCTATCAGAGGATGTCTTAAGGGATTGAGGGGGACTGAAGAATGCACTGATGGTTCATTCACTCTAGCTTTGAAAATGGTGGGTACCTAAAAGTGTGAAAGACATCCACACATAATGACTCACCTGGTGTTAGGAATATAGATATTTTGATTACCATTAACTAGCTCAGTGATCATGGGCAAAAGTTTAACCTCTCTGGGTGTGAAGCTCTCCACCTGTAAAATTAGAGAGCCGACCTAGATGATGTCTGAGATTGTGAACAGCTTTACACTGCATGGCCTATGACTCAGATTGTTTTTTAGATCAGGGAGAAGAACCGCATCTCCACTGTCCACTTTCTGTCAGCCTACAGAACTTGGCTTCCAACTTAGGGATACAAATTCATTTCTATAACATAGATACTCTTACTCAGGTTATATATTTCTTCTTGTATCCATTTTGGAAACAATATTTCTGAAGGAATTTGTCTATTTCATCTATGTTATTGAAATTGTTGGCCCAGGGCTGTTCATAATATTTTCTTATTCTTCTAATATCTATAGAATCTATGGTGATAGTCCTTTCACTCTTTTTTTTTGCCTCTAAGTTATCATTTGTTTTCATCCATCTTTATTCTTTGGCATGTGTGGGCCTGTCATTGCAGTGGCCTCTTTCTTTGCAGAGCACCGGCTCTGGACACATGCGCTCCAGAGTGCTGGCTCCTAATTGGACACACCCGCCCAGCCACTCCATGGCACATAGTATCTTCCCGGGCCAGGAATTGAACCAGTGCCCCTTGCACTGCAAGACGGACTCTTTACCCACTGGACCACCAGGGAAGTCCCCTGCCCCTTATTTCACTCTTGATTTTGTTATCTTCTTTTTTCTTTTCTTCGTTTTTGATTAGTTTTGATGGAGGTTTCAACTATATGGGGTGGGGGGGGCAAGACCCAACTTCTTTTAATCCTTCCAAATTTTAATTGTATTATTATTATTTGAAATTCATTTCACTGATTTCTGCTCTTACCTATAGTAAGTCCTTTCTTCTGCTTACATGGGGCTTACTTTGCTTTTCTAGAATTGTAGATGGAAGGGTAGATAATTAATTTTAGAGATTTTCATTCTTCTAATATGTTTATTTTCCCTTTCAAAATATTTTCTAAATTTTCTTGTGACTTCTTCTTAGGCCAATGAATCATTTAGAAATATTGTCTGATATCCAAATATATGAAGGAATTTATTGGTATCTTTTGTTATTGATTTCTAATACAGTTCCGTCAGGGTGAGGTAAAATGCTCTAATTTCAGTCTTTCTAAATATATTAAAAGTTTTTAATAGACTAACATATTGTCTTTGTGTTTAACATTCCACATATGCTTGAAAAGAATGTATATTCCACATCTGTCAGATGTCGCATTCTATAAAAGTCCATTAGGCGACTTATTGTCAGTGCCATACAAATTTTATATATTGCTATTGGCTTTTAAAATTTTTATCTGTTTTTTTCAATTACTAAGAGTTGGCTGTTAAAGTCTCCCATAATGATTGTAAATTTGTTTATTTCTGTCAATTTGTGTTTCATGTACTTTGAGGCTTTGCTATTAGCTGTATTATACTAAATATCCCTTCTATCTTGAATAATACTTCTTATTTGAAGCCTATTTTGACATAAACATAGTCACAGTAGCTTTCTTGTGATTAGTGCCTGGAAAATGGCTTTTCGCCCTATTTTTTAATTTTTAAACTACGTGTAACTCTGTATTTAATGTGTGATTTGCATCAGCAGCATATAGTTGGGTTTGTATTGTTATCTATTCTGACAATTTTGTTTTTAACTGCCATGGCCACACCCGCCCAGCCACTAGTATTCTTCCCGGCCAGGAATTGAACCAGTGCCCCTTGCACTGCAAGACGGACTCTTTACCCACTGGACCACCAGGGAAGTCCCCTGCCCCTTATTTCACTCTTGATTTTGTTATCTTCTTTTTTCTTTTCTTCGTTTTTGATTAGTTTTGATGGAGGTTTCAACTATATGGGGTGGGGGGGGCAAGACCCAACTTCTTTTAATCCTTCCAAATTTTAATTGTATTATTATTATTTGAAATTCATTTCACTGATTTCTGCTCTTACCTATAGTAAGTCCTTTCTTCTGCTTACATGGGGCTTACTTTGCTTTTCTAGAATTGTAGATGGAAGGGTAGATAATTAATTTTAGAGATTTTCATTCTTCTAATATGTTTATTTTCCCTTTCAAAATATTTTCTAAATTTTCTTGTGACTTCTTCTTAGGCCAATGAATCATTTAGAAATATTGTCTGATATCCAAATATATGAAGGAATTTATTGGTATCTTTTGTTATTGATTTCTAATACAGTTCCGTCAGGGTGAGGTAAAATGCTCTAATTTCAGTCTTTCTAAATATATTAAAAGTTTTTAATAGACTAACATATTGTCTTTGTGTTTAACATTCCACATATGCTTGAAAAGAATGTATATTCCACATCTGTCAGATGTCGCATTCTATAAAAGTCCATTAGGCGACTTATTGTCAGTGCCATACAAATTTTATATATTGCTATTGGCTTTTAAAATTTTTATCTGTTTTTTTCAATTACTAAGAGTTGGCTGTTAAAGTCTCCCATAATGATTGTAAATTTGTTTATTTCTGTCAATTTGTGTTTCATGTACTTTGAGGCTTTGCTATTAGCTGTATTATACTAAATATCCCTTCTATCTTGAATAATACTTCTTATTTGAAGCCTATTTTGACATAAACATAGTCACAGTAGCTTTCTTGTGATTAGTGCCTGGAAAATGGCTTTTCGCCCTATTTTTTAATTTTTAAACTACGTGTAACTCTGTATTTAATGTGTGATTTGCATCAGCAGCATATAGTTGGGTTTGTATTGTTATCTATTCTGACAATTTTGTTTTTAACTGGAGATCTTATCATATTTACATTTAAGGTAATACATAATATAGTTCAATTGGCCATGATTTGCGGATTGCTTGTATTTTTTTCATTTCCCTGCCATACTAAGCTTTGTCATATATTATCTAAACCAGTTCCTAGGTTTCATTTATCAACTTGGACTGCTTTTCTGTCTCTCAAAGGAAGTAGATCAGTAGAACATATATACACTGAACATAATCAAATAAACAGGGAGAGGAAAATAAATCAGTTGGGAACATAGGCTCTAGGATGAATCACACAACTTATGGCCACTATGCAGAAAGAACTTACCTGGGGATCAGAGTCAGTACTAGTGATGTTGTCTGGGACCAGTACCAGCCTGATACTGCTAAATATTTTCCTTAGTGATTTGTGAGAGATATAATTAAGGGAGCAAATGATGCATTGTCAGGAGGAAAGGTTAGCCAGTCCACGTTGCCCAGATTGTAATAGTGAAATAATGTGTTGGAAGAATAATCAGCAGCAAACAAAATAAGTGTTATTTAGGTACATCTTCAGCTGATACTCATAAAAACAAAGCTAAAAATATTTTCAAAGCTAATAATGATGAACAAGATGAGTAGGAAAGAAGTCTTGAGGTTAACATGAATAATCAAATGATTTTTTTTTTAATCACTGAACTCCAACAACTTACAAATATTATTGTGTGACTAGGATTCAGAAATAGTAATAAAGAAAGTCACAGTGCTGACCTAACTTCTATATTTAGCATCAGCATGCTGTGTCCAATTCTAAATTCCCTAATTAAGCTCCAAGAACTAGTTAGATTTCTGGGAAGCATCAGGACTTTTGTTTTAGAGCTAGACAAATAATTTGAGAAAAATCTGTCCAAACATCACATTTTATTAATGAAGAAACTCAGAAAGGTTGAAGTATTTTATCCAATGGCACAAAGTTAATATGTGGCAGGATTGTAACTAAAGCCCTGATTTTTAATCCTTTGTCTATTGCTCCTTCCAGCTCTCGAATGAACTAGGAATTTTGAAATGAGAGGAGAAAGATGCATGGAAGTAGGATTATTCATTATAGAGAAGAAAATTTTTAGAGTAGATATAATGCCTATCATCAAGCCTGTGAAACTTTCCTATTTAAAAAATGACCAGTGTGAGTTCGATGCATGAGGCAGGACACCCAAGGCCAGTACCCAAGGACAACCTAGAGGGACAGGGTAGAGAGGAAAAATGGGGAGACACATCCATACCTATGGCTGATTCATGCTGATGTGTGTGAAAAACCATTACAATTATCCTCCAATTAAAATAAATAAATTAGTTTCAATTAAAAATTAAAAATAAATGATGGCTGGACACTCACTCTTGATCTTTTCTAACCAGGAGCTTCATTTCCACAGATGACTAAGTAAAGGACAGGCACAATGAAGTGCTACAGAAGGAATTTAGGAAACACGTGGCAAGAACCATTACTTATTAGTAAGGTAATTCCTGATGTCTCTTCCCCAGAAGTTTGATTTCTTTCTTTCTTTTTTTTTTAATCTGGACATGTTTCACCTATCTAGAATGGTCATCTCTAGAGATAGGAGGGTCTTGTTTAAGATCTCTAAACTTCCATACTAGATCATTTTTATTTGTCCTTACTTTGTGCCTCGTTATTATTATTCTCTTGCAAGATCTTACGCCAAGAAAGAAAAATAGAACCTGAAACTCACTGCACATTCTTGTTCATAGTACCATCCAATACCATTCCCAGAGTGAGCTGACTCCCTGCTGAGCCTTTACTGTAAACTTGCCACTTTTATCTTTTCCTGGAAGCTACAGGGCTGTAGTGTTAGGTGAGACATTGTACCTTTGCACACCCTTGGCTGGCCAAAATATATTCAAAAGAGCTATGGGAGAGTATGATGTTACTTGTCAGCAGCAAATGGAATTCTTCTTCATGAATACTATGGCAAAATTTTAAATTGTTACCAGCTGTTCAAAATAGTAATTCATTACCAACTTATTGGGGAAATAAAAACATGGATACCACAAACTATATGAAAAACTACAATTAAATGTCATTACCTGTGCTGGATTTTGATTATAGGGCCAATGCTTTTTCAATGGAAAGCACATTCAAATAACATTAAAATCTGTATTACATAATTTCAGATATAGACTTGGAACAACCTTAACGATCCTCTTAGAAATTCAGAGATTGATTTCTGTTCTTACTTTGTTTTCCTGTGCTACAAATAAAACAGTATCTTTGATAGTTGAAAATAAATTAAAATTGTTTCTTAGGCAAGTACTTTCAGTGAAGAAAAATAGCTGTGTTTTCAAGGTTGATTCTTTTCCATTACAGATGAGTGTTTACAAGTAATTTTGACAAAGGTCACACAGCCAAATCATTATTTTTCCTTAAAGAATGCACCTCTATAAGAGATAACAAAATGAGAACCAGTCAAGGAAAGTAAATAAGTTTGTTTACTTCTCTAGAACACACATGGAGATCATTTAAGTTGTCCACATCCCAGATAACTTACAAAGGAAGAAAAACAACTACACTGTAACACCAAGCTGTTTGAAATGGTTTGGGTATTTTTATAAATATCTCATATTGCATGTTGTTTTCCACTGAGTAATATGCACCCATTATAGAATATTATAATGTATTTTGCTATTCTTTGGAATCTGTGATGTACATTATTTAGGCCCAATCATACTCTCCATATACAGAGACTCTCCATATACAGAACAGTTTTTGAGAGAGTTGGCTTCGTTGCCATGCCCTCCTCCAGGGGATCTTCCCACCCCAGAGATTGAACCCATGTCTCCTGCTGTGGCAGGTGGATTCTTTACCACTGAGCCACCTGGAAAGCCCCTATCCTGTCTCCATTTAAATACAAATAATGTAGCCCTGGTCACCAAGAAAATCTCAGATGATCCTCCTCTGGACTCTGTTTACTTTCTGTGAATGAGCTCTGTGCATAAGTCACTTAACCTTTTGCTTCTTTATGCTTGAGATGATGACTCAATTGCATTCTTTAGATTTTAGTAACATTCATCTCTGACTTCAGTATTATTATTATTTGCTTGTCCCTATGCCAACTCACTCTGAGAGAAGGCAGAACCACCTCTACAAGTCCAAGAAATCTGGTAGTGATGATATTGCGGCCCGATAGGATACCCTAAGGGATTCTCTACTCTGGTAGGAACATCCATACCCTTCTCTCTCATGGACAGAATGAATCTGAAGAGATCATCTTTAGTGTCTATAAATAAATGGATGTTGCCATTGTTTAATTTAAAATTACACATGTGGTATATATTGTGTTGTGTTAAGTCACTCAGTCATGTCGAACTCCTTGTGACCTTATGGTCTGTAACCTGCCAGGCTTCTATTACATGGGATTCTCCACACAAAAATACTGGAGTGGATTGTCATTTCCTTCTCTAGGGGATCTTCCAACCAAGGGATTGAACCCACATCTCTTGCATCTTGTGCATTGACAGGCAGATTGTTTATGACTGAACCACCTGGAAAGCCCATGGTATACATTACCTGAATATTAATTAGGGTGATACCAGAATCAGACCTTCCCTTTTGCAACCAAACAGAGTGGGTTTTCTTAGAGTCAGATGCCATGATTTCCAGATAGTGAAGCATTCCGCAAAGAGTATCACTAGAGCCATTCTGAGGACTCCCATGGCCCTTTATGGTATATTTTATTAATCTATCCTGTACTCAAAATAAATATGAAGAATGTCTTAGTTAGCTTGGGCTTCCATAAAAATTGAGCACAGACTATCGATCTTAAACTGTAAAAATTATTTTCTCATAGCTGTGAAGGCTGGAAAGTCCAAGATGAAGGTTTGAATGGGTTCCACTTCTGGGGAGACCTCTCTTTCTAATTTGTAGATGATCATCTTCTTGCTGTGTCCTCACATGGCCTTTCCTCTGGGTGCATGAGAAAAGAGAGAGAGAGACACTTCTTCCTCTTCTTATAAGGTCCTCAATCTTATCAGACTAGGGACTCAGCTTTGTGACCGCATTTAAAGTTAGTTACCTCAGGGGCTTCCCACTGTGGTCCAGTGGGTAAGGACACCACCTTGCAGTGCAAGGGGTGCCGGTTTGATCCCTGGCCTGGGAAGATCCCACGTGCCGCAGAGCCGCTGGACTGATGTGTCCAATTACCAAGCCGGAGCTCTGCCAACTCACTCTAAAACAAATCTACAAGTCCAAGAAATCTGGTAGTGATGATATTGCGGCCCGATAGGATACCCTAAGGGATTCTCTACTCTGGTAGGAACATCCATACCCTTCTCTCTCATGGACAGAATGAATCTGAAGAGATCATCTTTAGTGTCTATAAATAAATGGATGTTGCCATTGTTTAATTTAAAATTACACATGTGGTATATATTGTGTTGTGTTAAGTCACTCAGTCATGTCGAACTCCTTGTGACCTTATGGTCTGTAACCTGCCAGGCTTCTATTACATGGGATTCTCCACACAAAAATACTGGAGTGGATTGTCATTTCCTTCTCTAGGGGATCTTCCAACCAAGGGATTGAACCCACATCTCTTGCATCTTGTGCATTGACAGGCAGATTGTTTATGACTGAACCACCTGGAAAGCCCATGGTATACATTACCTGAATATTAATTAGGGTGATACCAGAATCAGACCTTCCCTTTTGCAACCAAACAGAGTGGGTTTTCTTAGAGTCAGATGCCATGATTTCCAGATAGTGAAGCATTCCATAAGAGTATCACTAGAGCCATTCTGAGGACTCCCATGGCCCTTTATGGTATATTTTATTAATCTATCCTGTACTCAAAATAAATATGAAGAATGTCTTAGTTAGCTTGGGCTTCCATAAAAATTGAGCACAGACTATCGATCTTAAACTGTAAAAATTATTTTCTCATAGCTGTGAAGGCTGGAAAGTCCAAGATGAAGGTTTGAATGGGTTCCACTTCTGGGGAGACCTCTCTTTCTAATTTGTAGATGATCATCTTCTTGCTGTGTCCTCACATGGCCTTTCCTCTGGGTGCATGAGAAAAGAGAGAGAGAGACACTTCTTCCTCTTCTTATAAGGTCCTCAATCTTATCAGACTAGGGACTCAGCTTTGTGACCGCATTTAAAGTTAGTTACCTCAGGGGCTTCCCACTGTGGTCCAGTGGGTAAGGACACCACCTTGCAGTGCAAGGGGTGCCGGTTTGATCCCTGGCCTGGGAAGATCCCACGTGCCGCAGAGCCGCTGGACTGATGTGTCCAATTACCAAGCCGGAGCTCTGGAGTGCAGCGCCCAGAGCCGGCGCTCTGCAATGACAGACACAACCGTGATGGGAGGCCCACAGGAGCCAAAGAACAAAGACGGATGTAAATAGAGAAATGAAAGACCAATAGAAGTGGCCTGCCCGCTCCCCTCCCTCCCCAACCCGACCCCCGCCCCCAAAAATAAAATAAATAAATAAATCTTTAAAAAAAAAATAATAAAGTTAGTTACCTCTTTAAGAGTTTATTGCAAAATACAGTCACACTGGGGGTTAGGATTCAATAGGTGAATTTGAGGGCACAGTTTACTCCAAAGTAGACAATAAATAAGGAGAGTTACTGGCATTGTCTTAAATTTCTTAAAGAAATTAAATTTCTTTTTAGTGAAAAAGGCAGTTATTTAAATGTGATTTGTATCTTTGCTTGACTTTGGTAGACTTCTGATATTCTTTATAAATCTGGAAATGACCTTGTTGCATCACCAGCTGTTGGGTCCAGAAGGTTGCCATAGTTTTATAAAGTGTCCTTAGAGGACGTCCCTAGTGGTCCAGTGGATAGGGACACCGCCTTGCACTGCAAGGGGCGCCGCTTCCATCCCTGGCCTGGGAAGATCCCACGTGCCGCAGAGCCGCTGGACTGATGTGTCCAATTACCAAGCCGGAGCTCTGGAGTGCAGCGCCCAGAGCCGGCGCTCTGCAATGACAGACACAACCGTGATGGGAGGCCCACAGGAGCCAAAGAACAAAGACGGATGTAAATAGAGAAATGAAAGACCAATAGAAGTGGCCTGCCCGCTCCCCTCCCTCCCCAACCCGACCCCCGCCCCCAAAAATAAAATAAATAAATAAATCTTTAAAAAAAAAATAATAAAGTTAGTTACCTCTTTAAGAGTTTATTGCAAAATACAGTCACACTGGGGGTTAGGATTCAATAGGTGAATTTGAGGGCACAGTTTACTCCAAAGTAGACAATAAATAAGGAGAGTTACTGGCATTGTCTTAAATTTCTTAAAGAAATTAAATTTCTTTTTAGTGAAAAAGGCAGTTATTTAAATGTGATTTGTATCTTTGCTTGACTTTGGTAGACTTCTGATATTCTTTATAAATCTGGAAATGACCTTGTTGCATCACCAGCTGTTGGGTCCAGAAGGTTGCCATAGTTTTATAAAGTGTCCTTAGAGGACGTCCCTAGTGGTCCACTGGGTAAGTACACCGCCTTGCAATGCAAGGGGCAGTGGTTCGATCCCTGGCCTGGGAGGATCCCACGTGCGGTGGAGCAGCTGGACCGATGTGTCCAACTACCAAGCCAGAGCTCTGGAGCGCATGTGCCCAGAGACAGTGCTCTGCAGCGAGAGAAGCCACTGCGATAGGAGGCCCACACAGGTCAAAGAACAAAGATGGATGAAAATAGATAAATGAAAGACCAATAGAAGTTGCCAAAAACAAAACAAAAAAATCTTTTAAATTGTCTTTAGAGAAACTATGTGAAGAGAAAAAGACATTGCCATCCTATTATATGGCAGAGCTTCCTTGGTGGCACAGATGGTAAAGGATCTGCATGCAATGCAAGAGACCTGTGTTTGACCCCTGAGTCAGGAATATCCCCTGAAGAAGGAAGTGGTAGCCCACTCCAGTATCCTTGCCTGGAGAATTCCATGGACAGAGGAGTCTGGCAGGCTACAATCCATGAAGGTCACAAAAGGTTGGACAAGAGTGAGCAATTAACACACAATACAGCCAGAGAGACTGAATACAATGCCTCCACTGTAAAACTCTTGAAACTGAGGCCTAAAGAGAATAAGAAACAAGGCACTTCTACAACCTTGACCAGCCTTTTGACTCTCACTGAACTTTGCTTTCCTCAGCAACTCATCCACAATCCTTCTTGTTTCTATCCTGGTTCTTTTAAAGTCCAAAAATAAATGAAGAACTCTTCTGCAAAATGCATTCAGAATGTATGTAACCTGAACCTATAGCTGAAGAAATTCTGGAGCCAATAAAGCAGTGGCACAACTTTGACCTTATAAATTCATCCAATAAATCTGAATTTCAAAGTGAGTTAGAGATTCCTAGGAATTCCATGGATCATAAGATGACCTTATTTAGGAGAATAAATAATGTAATAATATATAGCCATGAAGAGAAAGGTATCAACTCTGGACTGGAGAAATCTGTTTAACACTTGAATGCCATGTTTAACAATCATCAGATAGACCAGAATACTGATAAAGTATTATATGGGTTAATTTGTAAAATGTACTCTTAACAATTATCTAATAACGATTGTCATTGATTACCTACTAGCATAATTGCTCTGCTTTCCAAATAGAGACAACCTTCAAATGTCACATAAAGTATTTTAAATTACTATGAAACATACCAAGCCAGAGCTCTGGAGCGCATGTGCCCAGAGACAGTGCTCTGCAGCGAGAGAAGCCACTGCGATAGGAGGCCCACACAGGTCAAAGAACAAAGATGGATGAAAATAGATAAATGAAAGACCAATAGAAGTTGCCAAAAACAAAACAAAAAAATCTTTTAAATTGTCTTTAGAGAAACTATGTGAAGAGAAAAAGACATTGCCATCCTATTATATGGCAGAGCTTCCTTGGTGGCACAGATGGTAAAGGATCTGCATGCAATGCAAGAGACCTGTGTTTGACCCCTGAGTCAGGAATATCCCCTGAAGAAGGAAGTGGTAGCCCACTCCAGTATCCTTGCCTGGAGAATTCCATGGACAGAGGAGTCTGGCAGGCTACAATCCATGAAGGTCACAAAAGGTTGGACAAGAGTGAGCAATTAACACACAATACAGCCAGAGAGACTGAATACAATGCCTCCACTGTAAAACTCTTGAAACTGAGGCCTAAAGAGAATAAGAAACAAGGCACTTCTACAACCTTGACCAGCCTTTTGACTCTCACTGAACTTTGCTTTCCTCAGCAACTCATCCACAATCCTTCTTGTTTCTATCCTGGTTCTTTTAAAGTCCAAAAATAAATGAAGAACTCTTCTGCAAAATGCATTCAGAATGTATGTAACCTGAACCTATAGCTGAAGAAATTCTGGAGCCAATAAAGCAGTGGCACAACTTTGACCTTATAAATTCATCCAATAAATCTGAATTTCAAAGTGAGTTAGAGATTCCTAGGAATTCCATGGATCATAAGATGACCTTATTTAGGAGAATAAATAATGTAATAATATATAGCCATGAAGAGAAAGGTATCAACTCTGGACTGGAGAAATCTGTTTAACACTTGAATGCCATGTTTAACAATCATCAGATAGACCAGAATACTGATAAAGTATTATATGGGTTAATTTGTAAAATGTACTCTTAACAATTATCTAATAACGATTGTCATTGATTACCTACTAGCATAATTGCTCTGCTTTCCAAATAGAGACAACCTTCAAATGTCACATAAAGTATTTTAAATTACTATGAAACATACACTCATTGTCTCATAACCTGAAGATTTTATAGGGCAAAAGAATTAAACTTTTAAAATCAAAATCATAGATTCTTTAAAGATAGTAAATATTTTGTTTTATATCCAAAATTATTGAGTTTCACTGTGGTGAAAGCTATCAATTCACTGCTCAGTACATATTAGACAGGAGGGTCCGGAGGTACCAAAGGAAAGAAGAGACTTAAATAAAAGCTTGTCCTTGCTAGAGTGTAATTCAGATGTTGTTGGAATGTTGGAATCCACCTGACTTCAGCATGGTAGTTCGCTTAACTTCCACTTGTCCCTTGTCCTAGCCTGAGTGCCTCAGTGACACAGGTAAAGAGAAGTAACACCTCACATGAGCAGTGAGTTGTAAACTACTTTTGTTAATAACTGTGTAAGTAATCATCTGGTTCAGAGGAGGTCAAATCAAGGGCATGAGGTTTTCCTGCTTTGGGTAGAAGTCTCAACGATGTTACTGAGCTCAAATGTAATGTAAACTGCTGAAAAGCAATAATTACTTACACCTTTAATTTTGTTAAATGAATTATATAAAGACTCCACCCCTCTGGAGAAAAAAAATCAGTATGGGTCTGCTGTAGGCAACTGCAGTGATTATATGGGACATGTGGTTTGGGATTATTTGGATAGGGCCAAATTGTATGTGAGGACTGTTCAACACTCAGGGAATATTATGATTGTCCAAGGACATGTTTTGAATCTATTTGACCTTATAAATTCATCCAATAAATCTGAATTTCAAAGTGAGTTAGAGATTCCTAGGAATTCCATGGATCATAAGATGACCTTATTTAGGAGAATAAATAATGTAATAATATATAGCCATGAAGAGAAAGGTATCAACTCTGGACTGGAGAAATCTGTTTAACACTTGAATGCCATGTTTAACAATCATCAGATAGACCAGAATACTGATAAAGTATTATATGGGTTAATTTGTAAAATGTACTCTTAACAATTATCTAATAACGATTGTCATTGATTACCTACTAGCATAATTGCTCTGCTTTCCAAATAGAGACAACCTTCAAATGTCACATAAAGTATTTTAAATTACTATGAAACATACACTCATTGTCTCATAACCTGAAGATTTTATAGGGCAAAAGAATTAAACTTTTAAAATCAAAATCATAGATTCTTTAAAGATAGTAAATATTTTGTTTTATATCCAAAATTATTGAGTTTCACTGTGGTGAAAGCTATCAATTCACTGCTCAGTACATATTAGACAGGAGGGTCCGGAGGTACCAAAGGAAAGAAGAGACTTAAATAAAAGCTTGTCCTTGCTAGAGTGTAATTCAGATGTTGTTGGAATGTTGGAATCCACCTGACTTCAGCATGGTAGTTCGCTTAACTTCCACTTGTCCCTTGTCCTAGCCTGAGTGCCTCAGTGACACAGGTAAAGAGAAGTAACACCTCACATGAGCAGTGAGTTGTAAACTACTTTTGTTAATAACTGTGTAAGTAATCATCTGGTTCAGAGGAGGTCAAATCAAGGGCATGAGGTTTTCCTGCTTTGGGTAGAAGTCTCAACGATGTTACTGAGCTCAAATGTAATGTAAACTGCTGAAAAGCAATAATTACTTACACCTTTAATTTTGTTAAATGAATTATATAAAGACTCCACCCCTCTGGAGAAAAAAAATCAGTATGGGTCTGCTGTAGGCAACTGCAGTGATTATATGGGACATGTGGTTTGGGATTATTTGGATAGGGCCAAATTGTATGTGAGGACTGTTCAACACTCAGGGAATATTATGATTGTCCAAGGACATGTTCACTATTATATAGAATCAACACATATTGACGAAAGCCAAAATCTCCACAGAAGGAAATCAATTCATGATTTATAGGCCCCATGTGTCCAAAATCACAAAAAATTTTAAACGTGTTCTTTTAGATCTTATAATAATAAAGTTCTCCATTATAAAAATTCCCCTAAGTGCTATTTATAAGGAAAATATTGTCCTATAGGCTAAGTGGAAGAGATAAAAATGAACTATATTGAAAAAAAAATCAAGATTTTCATGATACAATGGTAACAAACCTCAAGAAACCCCCACCCTCCAAAAAAGAGACCTCATTCAAGCTAAAGATAGAGAAGACTGATGGTTAAAACAACCAGGTGCTATACTTCTGTTGTGGTTACAAAGATTTTGATGAAGAATCTATAATCCTATACCTTTTTAAAAAATTGGCTAATAAGTGTGCATGTCTGTTTGTATACATTTCAAGCCATCCCTTTTATTCAGCCTCAGATTCAGCTCCTACCTCTCATATTTAGGTGGATTTTCCTCATAGTGTAGAGTATAAGACTCTCCCTTTCAGACAGCATATGACCATATCTGCTGTGGTACACACCTATCTTGACCATTCAATGTGCCAGACCAGTTTATCAATGAGGAACCTTCTCTCTAGAAGCCAGAGTGCCCTTTCCTAATTGATTTTTACTGGAGGACTGAAGGATAATCTTCCTGGGAGAACTGATTGTTCCCACTTTTCTGGACAGAATGTGCTTTCTCTATGCTGTTCTGCTGACTAGGCACTAACAGAATTATTTTGAGAAGCCCAAAGCATTACCAGTCTGCCGTCATTTCTAGTTCTGTAGATACACCACATAAACACCTAGAGGCATCTCAATTAACTGAGCATGACTGGCCCAATTAGGCAAGAGTCCTCACTATTAAATACTATTAGACTTAATTTGGTGCCCTAGGAAAATTCTTGATGAAGCCCATCCTATGAAAGTCAGGGCATTGCAAATCCACATCAAAATACTCAGAAAACCAAAAAGTTCCACAGAAAGGATAGGGCCAAATTGTATGTGAGGACTGTTCAACACTCAGGGAATATTATGATTGTCCAAGGACATGTTCACTATTATATAGAATCAACACATATTGACGAAAGCCAAAATCTCCACAGAAGGAAATCAATTCATGATTTATAGGCCCCATGTGTCCAAAATCACAAAAAATTTTAAACGTGTTCTTTTAGATCTTATAATAATAAAGTTCTCCATTATAAAATTCCCTAAGTGATATTTATAAGGAAAATATTGTCCTATAGGCTAAGTGGAAGAGATAAAAATGAACTATATTGAAAAAAAAATCAAGATTTTCATGATACAATGGTAACAAACCTCAAGAAACCCCCACCCTCCAAAAAAGAGACCTCATTCAAGCTAAAGATAGAGAAGACTGATGGTTAAAACAACCAGGTGCTATACTTCTGTTGTGGTTACAAAGATTTTGATGAAGAATCTATAATCCTATACCTTTTTAAAAAATTGGCTAATAAGTGTGCATGTCTGTTTGTATACATTTCAAGCCATCCCTTTTATTCAGCCTCAGATTCAGCTCCTACCTCTCATATTTAGGTGGATTTTCCTCATAGTGTAGAGTATAAGACTCTCCCTTTCAGACAGCATATGACCATATCTGCTGTGGTACACACCTATCTTGACCATTCAATGTGCCAGACCAGTTTATCAATGAGGAACCTTCTCTCTAGAAGCCAGAGTGCCCTTTCCTAATTGATTTTTACTGGAGGACTGAAGGATAATCTTCCTGGGAGAACTGATTGTTCCCACTTTTCTGGACAGAATGTGCTTTCTCTATGCTGTTCTGCTGACTAGGCACTAACAGAATTATTTTGAGAAGCCCAAAGCATTACCAGTCTGCCGTCATTTCTAGTTCTGTAGATACACCACATAAACACCTAGAGGCATCTCAATTAACTGAGCATGACTGGCCCAATTAGGCAAGAGTCCTCACTATTAAATACTATTAGACTTAATTTGGTGCCCTAGGAAAATTCTTGATGAAGCCCATCCTATGAAAGTCAGGGCATTGCAAATCCACATCAAAATACTCAGAAAACCATTTCCACAGAAATGTTTAAGTCCCAGACAATATCATTTGGTGACATAGTCCCTAAGGTTATAGGAACAACAACCATTAAGTTGAAAAGAACTTTGGAAATGCCATCACCTCTGACCCTGTTACTTTACAGGTGAGGATATGAAAATCCATGGTGGGTATGGTTGATTAGTAAGGAGAAATAAGGCTAGATTTTAGGCCTCCTGACTCTTCCAGCCAAGACCTTTTCACATGATACCATCGTACATCCTGATATATGCCAGTGACTTAAAGCATCTCTCGAAAGCCATGATCTCTCAATATGGTTGTGTAGTGGCTTATAGTATTTAATTTTGCATTTCTGGCATTTTAACCTTGAGGAAGTCAAACTTATTACAACTGATTTTTGTTAATTCTAAATCAGGACTAACTGTCTATCTCAAGAAGTTGTGGTGAAAATTTAGTAAATATGTGAAAAAGTGCTTTCTGAAAATATAATGTTAAGGGGCTTCCCTGGTGGTCCAGTGGGTAAGGACACTGCCTTGCAGTGCAAGGGGCACTGGTTCGATCCCTGGCCTGGGAAGATCCCATGTGCCGTGGAGCAGCTGGACCGATGTGCCCAATTACTGAGCCGGAGCTCTGGAGTTCATGCGCCCAGAGCCGGTGCTCTGTGACAACAGAGGCCACCGTGATGGGAGGCCCACATGGGCCAGAGAACAAAGATGGATGAAAATGGACAAATGAAAGACCAATAGAAGTGGCCCGCCTGCTCCCCTCCCTCCCCACCCCACCCCCACCTAAATAAATAAATAAATAAATCTTTAATATATATATATATATATATATATATAATGTTAAAATAGAGATGCTGGTGTTTCTTTGCACACTCATCTGTGATTCTGGATCCAGATGGTGGATGAACATGTGCTTTCTCTACCCTACAATCCACAGTGAAGCCTCGTTAAAAAACAGTAGAGAACAAGGAAGATCAAATCCTGTAACAATAAGAAAATGGTGGCCAGGAGGTGGGGAGGAGGTGACCATCAACAGATGAAATTTTCACAGATTTTGGGGAGATGAACATGGGATGAAGGGCAGGTAGGGGATGAAGCTTACCAGTGGACATAGAGCCATGAGTTCATGTGGAGAGACTTATGACCCTGGCTGGAGATGGCCTTCCCTGAAGAACTCTGAAAAAGATTAGGATCTGGAAATGACAGATTGAAGGTGCTGTTGAAGGTAAAGGAAGGTTGTGGAACTAACAACAGAGAAATTAAATTCTGAGCACAACCTAGTTAATTTCTAACAAAACACCTGGCATGTTTTGAAAAGGTAAAGGAAGGTTGTGGAAACTTAGACCTTTTCACATGATACCATCGTACATCCTGATATATGCCAGTGACTTAAAGCATCTCTCGAAAGCCATGATCTCTCAATATGGTTGTGTAGTGGCTTATAGTATTTAATTTTGCATTTCTGGCATTTTAACCTTGAGGAAGTCAAACTTATTACAACTGATTTTTGTTAATTCTAAATCAGGACTAACTGTCTATCTCAAGAAGTTGTGGTGAAAATTTAGTAAATATGTGAAAAGTGCTTTCTGAAAATATAATGTTAAGGGGCTTCCCTGGTGGTCCAGTGGGTAAGGACACTGCCTTGCAGTGCAAGGGGCACTGGTTCGATCCCTGGCCTGGGAAGATCCCATGTGCCGTGGAGCAGCTGGACCGATGTGCCCAATTACTGAGCCGGAGCTCTGGAGTTCATGCGCCCAGAGCCGGTGCTCTGTGACAACAGAGGCCACCGTGATGGGAGGCCCACATGGGCCAGAGAACAAAGATGGATGAAAATGGACAAATGAAAGACCAATAGAACTGGCCCGCCTGCTCCCCTCCCTCCCCACCCCACCCCCAACTAAATAAATAAATAAATAAATCTTTAATATATATATATATATATATATATATAATGTTAAAATAGAGATGCTGGTGTTTCTTTGCACACTCATCTGTGATTCTGGATCCAGATGGTGGATGAACATGTGCTTTCTCTACCCTACAATCCACAGTGAAGCCTCGTTAAAAAAACAGTAGAGAACAAGGAAGATCAAATCCTGTAACAATAAGAAAATGGTGGCCAGGAGGTGGGGAGGAGGTGACCATCAACAGATGAAATTTTCACAGATTTTGGGGAGATGAACATGGGATGAAGGGCAGGTAGGGGATGAAGCTTACCAGTGGACATAGAGCCATGAGTTCATGTGGAGAGACTTATGACCCTGGCTGGAGATGGCCTTCCCTGAAGAACTCTGAAAAAGATTAGGATCTGGAAATGACAGATTGAAGGTGCTGTTGAAGGTAAAGGAAGGTTGTGGAACTAACAACAGAGAAATTAAATTCTGAGCACAACCTAGTTAATTTCTAACAAAACACCTGGCATCAAAGTATCTGCCCACCACCAACATTGCTGCCACCACAACCACTGGAACCAAAGGATTCTTCCCTAAAGAAGCTGAAGTAATTGGTAGGAATTAGGGCTGATGGTGTGGCAGTTGACAGGCAACACCAAAAGCCTCTTCGCATGCTGCTGTTTAGAGGTATCAACATATGAGAGCCCTTTACCTGCCAGCTAGCTCCCCATAGGGAACATTGCTTGTTGAGGAGCCCTATCTCTATGCTAGAGCCCAGAGGAAGCTTGTATGTTGCCTTTTCATGAATATGATCAGACAACTGAGAAACAGAGGCATATGTAGAAAGACTGCAAAAATGAAAGAGAAAGAAGTAAAGAGAAAATTTAGCTTCAGAGAAAAATAAGAGAATTCAGGAAACTGAGGAGAATGAAGAGTTCTCTAAATGGCATCCTTAGACTCAAGAGGTTATTACATACATGAAAAAGTAAAGCAATATGGAAAAAAGGAGGGGAAAAAAGACCTCCTGAAATTAAAATAAAAATACAATACAATATTTATAAGAAAATATAAATAATATATTTCAAAAAATAGTCTTTTGACAGACTACAAGAAGAAAAATATGTGAAAAGATTCTTGAAAAAATAGTCAATTTGGCAAATGTCTAAATAATGAGTTACAAAAATAAAAGTAAATTCAGTTGAGAAGACGTATTATCAAAAAGTTACAGAAGGGAGTTTCCTGTGGAGCACTGCATAAGAATCCACCTCCCAATGCTGGTGACATGGGTTCAATCAAATCCTGTAACAATAAGAAAATGGTGGCCAGGAGGTGGGGAGGAGGTGACCATCAACAGATGAAATTTTCACAGATTTTGGGGAGATGAACATGGGATGAAGGGCAGGTAGGGATGAAGCTTACCAGTGGACATAGAGCCATGAGTTCATGTGGAGAGACTTATGACCCTGGCTGGAGATGGCCTTCCCTGAAGAACTCTGAAAAAGATTAGGATCTGGAAATGACAGATTGAAGGTGCTGTTGAAGGTAAAGGAAGGTTGTGGAACTAACAACAGAGAAATTAAATTCTGAGCACAACCTAGTTAATTTCTAACAAAACACCTGGCATCAAAGTATCTGCCCACCACCAACATTGCTGCCACCACAACCACTGGAACCAAAGGATTCTTCCCTAAAGAAGCTGAAGTAATTGGTAGGAATTAGGGCTGATGGTGTGGCAGTTGACAGGCAACACCAAAAGCCTCTTCGCATGCTGCTGTTTAGAGGTATCAACATATGAGAGCCCTTTACCTGCCAGCTAGCTCCCCATAGGGAACATTGCTTGTTGAGGAGCCCTATCTCTATGCTAGAGCCCAGAGGAAGCTTGTATGTTGCCTTTTCATGAATATGATCAGACAACTGAGAAACAGAGGCATATGTAGAAAGACTGCAAAAATGAAAGAGAAAGAAGTAAAGAGAAAATTTAGCTTCAGAGAAAAATAAGAGAATTCAGGAAACTGAGGAGAATGAAGAGTTCTCTAAATGGCATCCTTAGACTCAAGAGGTTATTACATACATGAAAAAGTAAAGCAATATGGAAAAAAGGAGGGGAAAAAAGACCTCCTGAAATTAAAATAAAAATACAATACAATATTTATAAGAAAATATAAATAATATATTTCAAAAAATAGTCTTTTGACAGACTACAAGAAGAAAAATATGTGAAAAGATTCTTGAAAAAATAGTCAATTTGGCAAATGTCTAAATAATGAGTTACAAAAATAAAAGTAAATTCAGTTGAGAAGACGTATTATCAAAAAGTTACAGAAGGGAGTTTCCTGTGGAGCACTGCATAAGAATCCACCTCCCAATGCTGGTGACATGGGTTCAATCCCAGATCTGGGAAGATTCTACATGCCTTAGGGCAACTAAGCCTGTCCACCACAACTATGGACCCCATGCTCTAGGGCTCAAGAGCTACAGTTACTGAAATCTGTGCTCATAGATCCTGTGCTCCACAACAACAGAAGGCACCACAGTGAGAAGCTCATGCACTGCAAGAGAGAGTAGGCCCAGCTCACCACAACTAGAGAAAGTCTGTGCACATGTACAACAGTGAAGATCCAGCACAGCCAAAAGTAAAGTAAATAAATAAAAATTATTTTTAAAAAGTAACAGAGGAACATTTCTTGTAGCAGAACATGGAGATTCAAATTGAAAGGGCTGGATAACATCTATACAAAATGAATGAAAAACACAGAATCAGGGACATTGGTCAGAAATGTCAGAACGCTCAAGATAAAAAGACATCTCTAAAACTTCCAGAGAAAATACAAGCATATGCATATGCACATTTCACGTTTAAAATCAAAAGTAAAACTAACATCCATATTTTCAATGGCCACTTTGAAGGCTCAACAAGAAAACGAGCCTCTGAAGCTGGGAATGTGATATACAAGCCGGCCTCTCAAACAAACATGGTGTCAGAATAAACACTTCAGAGACTCAACCTCCCAAACTTTCTCAGGAGTTTTTGAGGACATTCATCTGCAAAAGGAGGAAACAGACTTAAAAAAAAAAAAAAAAGAAAAGCATGAGCTCAAGAAAATTATGTATCCACACCAGAGAACAGCTGAAGGAGGTCTCAGAGGGCAGCTGGTCAGTAGTCCTGCAGAGCAACAAGACAGATAGGGAAAGGAAGGAAGCCGTGGAGGGGTCCCTATGAGGAACTGCCAGGACCCTACAGCGAATAAATGATAAAGGGAGAATATGACAAAAACTGAGAATATATTCAAGGTAAATGAATCAAGAATAACAGTAAAAATAGCATATGTCCAAAACTTACTATTTATATCATGGCACTAATAGAAACACTGTTATTAATTTTTAACCTTTCCAAATAATTTATAGCCAAAGCATAAAGAACTTAACTATGCTAATAAAGGTAAATGTTGTTCAGTCACTAAGGCACGTCTGACACTTTTGCGACCCCATGGACTACAGCCTGCCAGTCTCCTCTGCCTGTGGGATTTTCCAGGCAAGAAGAGTGGAGTGGGTTGCCATTTCCTTCTCCAGGAGACCTTCCTGACCCAGGAATCGAACCCATGTCTCCTGCATTGCAGGGAGATCCTCTACCACTGAGCCATCTGGGAAGCCCAAAATGTAAATTTACCTATGTTTCTAGTCTATAAATGATGGAAACTGTAGTAAAGGGGAAAAGCTGTAGGAGATAGGTGGGTGGCAGAGGGGAGTGAATGATGCCTCAGCTGTGAAAGAGTGCAGTCGTATGATGCTGCCTTTGGTTGAATAAGAAATTAAACATGTATATATATATATATGTACATATATATATATAGTTTATTTTTCTTTGAGTTACAAAGGTTATGTTTCGAGGAAGCAAAATTAATAACATATTTAAGTTTGTTAGATGACAAGTATGAGTGGTGGAGAATATAAATAAGGTGCTGTTAAATTCCATAGATAAACCCTAAAACTCATAAGTCAAGACATAGCAGTAATAATTTAGAGATACGGGAATAATTACCGAAAAACCAAAGGTGTTAAAAGTGGGTTCTAGGAGACTTTCCTAGTGGTCCAGTAGTTAAGACTTCCTCTACCAGTGTAGGGGGTGCAGGTTGATGCCTGGTTGCGGGGCTAAGATCCCACATGCCTCACAGCCAAAAACAAAACCATAAAGCAGAAGCAATGTTGCAATACATTCAATAATGACTTTTAAAAATAGTCCACATCCAGAAAAATGTAAAAAAAAAAAAAAAAATGACTGAAAAAAAAAAGTGGCTCCTAGTTGAGGGACTAGAGAATGAATGATGGAGCCAGGGTTAATCCTTTTCAGTGTCAGTTTACACAGTAATTGACATTGTTGGTTCACTATCCCAAATCTATTTGCTCTTTTTTCCTTCTTGAGACAAGTCTGATCTTACTTGTATTTAGTTCTTTCTACCTAAATTCCAGGCACAATCACATTTTCTCTGCTTGGTGTCTGTCCAATGGGAAGGGAACGGAAGGCTTCTGGGGTGCAGGAGGGGGTATTTTTGAAAAAGTACCCCTCATTCTTTAGAGGGAATTATAGGGACATATGTGGTATCCTCTTCTTGATTGCTATTGCTAATCTGGGTGAGACATTTAAGGCAATGAAGCCTTAAGCAAGATGAATTTGAGTGTGAGAGGAATTGGAAAGAACATAGGTTCTTCATGACACCTGTGAGCAACTGAATTAACCAGCCTTGAAGACTAACTTCCCTTTGACATACTGTAATGTCACATAATACTTGCCTCATGTTTTCAGTCACTTGATTCAAGACTTTTGTGACTTGCAGTTAAAATGTCGCATAATACTTGCCTCATGTTTTCAGTCACTTGATTCAAGACTTTTGTGACTTGCAGTTTAAACTATTCAAACTGGTACATAAAGCCTTCCTGTGTTATTTGATGGTATTAAAGCATATTCATGTGTTATAGTCACTAGAAATATTTAAAATAAAAAAGTATATTTAAACATTAAAAGTTTGACTCTAAACACAGAGTCCTCCCTCTGCATTTTCATAGTTTAAAAACATATGTTTAAAAAATTATCCAGTTGCAGTATCAGTCAATATAAAGCACATAAAACAAAAGTCTACCTGCCCACGAGGCACTAACCATTAGCACTATGCATCTTCTCAAACTCTAATGTACATAATTTAGAGATACGGGAATAATTACCGAAAAACCAAAGGTGTTAAAAGTGGGTTCTAGGAGACTTTCCTAGTGGTCCAGTAGTTAAGACTTCCTCTACCAGTGTAGGGGGTGCAGGTTGATGCCTGGTTGCGGGGCTAAGATCCCACATGCCTCACAGCCAAAAACAAAACCATAAAGCAGAAGCAATGTTGCAATACATTCAATAATGACTTTTAAAAATAGTCCACATCCAGAAAAATGTAAAAAAAAAAAAAAAAATGACTGAAAAAAAAAAGTGGCTCCTAGTTGAGGGACTAGAGAATGAATGATGGAGCCAGGGTTAATCCTTTTCAGTGTCAGTTTACACAGTAATTGACATTGTTGGTTCACTATCCCAAATCTATTTGCTCTTTTTTCCTTCTTGAGACAAGTCTGATCTTACTTGTATTTAGTTCTTTCTACCTAAATTCCAGGCACAATCACATTTTCTCTGCTTGGTGTCTGTCCAATGGGAAGGGAACGGAAGGCTTCTGGGGTGCAGGAGGGGGTATTTTTGAAAAAGTACCCCTCATTCTTTAGAGGGAATTATAGGGACATATGTGGTATCCTCTTCTTGATTGCTATTGCTAATCTGGGTGAGACATTTAAGGCAATGAAGCCTTAAGCAAGATGAATTTGAGTGTGAGAGGAATTGGAAAGAACATAGGTTCTTCATGACACCTGTGAGCAACTGAATTAACCAGCCTTGAAGACTAACTTCCCTTTGACATACTGTAATGTCACATAATACTTGCCTCATGTTTTCAGTCACTTGATTCAAGACTTTTGTGACTTGCAGTTAAAATGTCGCATAATACTTGCCTCATGTTTTCAGTCACTTGATTCAAGACTTTTGTGACTTGCAGTTTAAACTATTCAAACTGGTACATAAAGCCTTCCTGTGTTATTTGATGGTATTAAAGCATATTCATGTGTTATAGTCACTAGAAATATTTAAAATAAAAAAGTATATTTAAACATTAAAAGTTTGACTCTAAACACAGAGTCCTCCCTCTGCATTTTCATAGTTTAAAAACATATGTTTAAAAAATTATCCAGTTGCAGTATCAGTCAATATAAAGCACATAAAACAAAAGTCTACCTGCCCACGAGGCACTAACCATTAGCACTATGCATCTTCTCAAACTCTAATGTACATAGTCTTTGTTGTGATTATAGATTTTACCAGAAAGTTCATACTATATATAACTTTTACAACTTGCTTTTTCACACACAGTATGTCACAGATATACTTCCTTGTTTTTTATGACTGTAGAGATTTCTGCAGATGGACAGGCCACAGTTTATTTAACCTGCACCTTATTAATAGACATTTAGATTGCCTTCAATTTTTCACTAATACAACAAATGCTGCCAGAAACATTCAGACACATGCTTCTTTGTACCAGTATTTTTCTAAGATAAATTCCAAGATGTGAAATTGCTGGTTCAAAGGACACATGTGTTTTAAATTTTAATAGATTAGAAATTGAAAACCCCTTCCCCCAAATGGGCTGTACTATTGTATACTCCCACTAAAAATATATGAGAAGTCACTTCTCCACATTTTTACCAACCACTTATATTAAAAACCTTTTAAATGTTTGTTTCATGAAACAGGCGACCATGATAGCTCACCATTGTTTTCACCTGACTTTCTCTGATAACCAGTGGAGCTTATCTTCTTTCATGTTTATTAGCCATGTGTATTTTTAGTCATATATTTACATTATTATTATCTTGCTACTTAGCTGCTTGTGTTTTTCTTGTTATTTTGTCCTCTTTGTCTCTTATGAACATTCCTCTCATTATAGATGATACAAGTATGTTTTTTCCCAAACTATCATTTGTTGGTCTTAAAATTTTTTTATGCATCAGTGTCCCAGTGTTACTATCCAAGTTGTTAAAAGACTTGGGTAAGATAATTTGTTTGAGCTTCTTTTTGTCTGCATTAAAAATAAAGCAATACCAAACTATTGAGTAAACCCTTACTGAATACTCACTGTTTCCAATAATCACAGACGACACTAAAGTAGAAAGACAATCTCTAATTATAAAGATGATCCAGTATAAAGAGTAGATACACCTGTAAATAAACAATTCTATTGTGGCACTTTTTAAAATATAATATATATATTGGAAACAGGGGAAAAAGAATATCCCAAACTACCTATGGGTTATCAGAGAAGAACTCATACAGGTAGTTTGTTATTTCTATCAGTTCTTTTCATACATATCAGTTTGCCTTGACAGCTGAATTCTTACTGTATATCAATAATATATGAATTAAATATAATTTTCAATTTTTAGTAGACTTTTATTTTCAAAATTTTAATAAGTGAATTCTTCAAAATTTGTGTCTTAGCATTAAACCATGTATTTTTAAAGAACAATTAGGGGGCTTCCCTGGTGGTCCAGTGGGTAAGAACACCACCTTGCAGTGCAAGGGGCACTGGTTCGATCCCTGGCCTTGGAAGTTCCCATGTGCCGCAGAGTGACTGGACCGATGTGTCCAATTACCGAGCCGGAGCTCTGGGGCGCGTGCTTCCAGAGCTGATGCTCTGTGACAACAGAGGCCACTGCGATGGGAGGCCCACATGGGCCAAAGAACAAAAGATGGATGAAAATAGATAAATGGAAGACCAATAGAAGTGGCCCGCCCATCCCCCTCCCTCCCCACCTCCCCGCAAAAAAGAACAATTAAAGAATGAGTCACATGAATGTAAAACACAAAACTATTTCCTTTTCTAAGCATTCATTCTGATATTTTAATTCTTATTTTAATCATCTGAAATCCTTCATATTCGCAGATATATGAACCATCAAGCATTAATTTCCAAGAACAATTTATAAATGCATGTTAAAAGAAAATTAAACTTCCTCCCCCCACCTTCCATCCAAACACTCCCACTTTTAATGGAGGAAACATGTTAGAATGCTTCTTTTCAATCTTTGAAAACTTCCTTTGATAATGCCACCAGCCGCCTTCGACTTTGGCATTTGTCTACTCTTGCATCAGCTATCCTACAGTAAAACATAACTGCCTATAATATCTCAATACCTCTTTCATCAGTTTGGGTGTTAAGTACATTGGAATATTAGTTTACCAACAACAAAGAACCATGAGGTATTGAAGTATTTTTCACATGCCAATCCATAGCCCAGTTTGGTGACCTTTACATTTCTGATCCTTCTCCACCCTATCTCCTACTCAGTTCAGTCCTTTTTCAGTATTCATCTGAAAACCATAACTTTCATCTTCTATGTCTCTGGTACTCCACCGCAAGAAAGAGCATAACCCCTGAATACCTTGAATGTTTTAATAATAATACCAATAAGTCAAGGTAACTTGTCTCTACCTGTAGTTCTAAGCAGTCAGAGATTTGTTTCTAAATAGCTCTGAGGAATTTCATCATATGACTACTATTAATGGAAATTGCTGAGCTAATCTCTCTGTGTGACATTACAAATATTAGCTTCCCATTCAACTTTATTTGAAGCCTTTTCTGTATTTCTTTTGCTGTTACAACAGGAACTGTAAATCTGGAAAGGATTTTTAAGATCGATCGAATCAGTCTTCTAATTTTACCGATGAAGAATAACTTTCAGAGGTTGTTACTGACCATTAAATGGCTTTGTGAGTTTGAGCAATTCGATCCACTGACTTTAAAATTTGACTTGGAATTTAGGAAAGATGTTTTTAGGCATTATCTACATAAAAGGAGAAGTGAGGGAACTTGAAGTATAAACTAGGTTATCTGAATTCGATATTGCAAAGGTTTTCTTTTATTCTACAAGCATTATTATTAATGGTGGTATCAATATTTGGAAGCTGTTCATTTAAAAGATCATATTGTAAAGAATATGTTAAGGGTCACCAGATTAGCCAAATATAGGGCTGTTATTATCACCAGAGCTAATATGGCAGGGTAATCTCTCCAGAGTATATTTTGCTATGACTCCCTGAGTAAAAACCCTGAAAGTTGCAACAGCATCATAAACATTAGATATTAATAAGCTTTGGTTGACTGGGTTTCCACTGTACAGATCACTGTAAACTCCTCTTGGATTTTCAGTGAAGTTAAACAGTGAATAGTTTTTGAATGAGTGATGAACAAGTCACAAGATGGGGCAAGCCCTGTATTTGACATGCCAAAAATTCTTTCTCAACAACACCGCAGTCTTTCTTTCACTTGCAGAAATTCAGATTCTTCCACATTTGTAGGTTTGTTCCATTTATTTATATCAAATGAAATGCCCCTTTTTCTGCTTTTTAAGAACCATGAGGTATTGAAGTATTTTCACATGCCAATCCATAGTTTGGTGACCTTTACATTTCTGATCCTTCTCCACCCTATCTCCTACTCAGTTCAGTCCTTTTTCAGTATTCATCTGAAAACCATAACTTTCATCTTCTATGTCTCTGGTACTCCACCGCAAGAAAGAGCATAACCCCTGAATACCTTGAATGTTTTAATAATAATACCAATAAGTCAAGGTAACTTGTCTCTACCTGTAGTTCTAAGCAGTCAGAGATTTGTTTCTAAATAGCTCTGAGGAATTTCATCATATGACTACTATTAATGGAAATTGCTGAGCTAATCTCTCTGTGTGACATTACAAATATTAGCTTCCCATTCAACTTTATTTGAAGCCTTTTCTGTATTTCTTTTGCTGTTACAACAGGAACTGTAAATCTGGAAAGGATTTTTAAGATCGATCGAATCAGTCTTCTAATTTTACCGATGAAGAATAACTTTCAGAGGTTGTTACTGACCATTAAATGGCTTTGTGAGTTTGAGCAATTCGATCCACTGACTTTAAAATTTGACTTGGAATTTAGGAAAGATGTTTTTAGGCATTATCTACATAAAAGGAGAAGTGAGGGAACTTGAAGTATAAACTAGGTTATCTGAATTCGATATTGCAAAGGTTTTCTTTTATTCTACAAGCATTATTATTAATGGTGGTATCAATATTTGGAAGCTGTTCATTTAAAAGATCATATTGTAAAGAATATGTTAAGGGTCACCAGATTAGCCAAATATAGGGCTGTTATTATCACCAGAGCTAATATGGCAGGGTAATCTCTCCAGAGTATATTTTGCTATGACTCCCTGAGTAAAAACCCTGAAAGTTGCAACAGCATCATAAACATTAGATATTAATAAGCTTTGGTTGACTGGGTTTCCACTGTACAGATCACTGTAAACTCCTCTTGGATTTTCAGTGAAGTTAAACAGTGAATAGTTTTTGAATGAGTGATGAACAAGTCACAAGATGGGGCAAGCCCTGTATTTGACATGCCAAAAATTCTTTCTCAACAACACCGCAGTCTTTCTTTCACTTGCAGAAATTCAGATTCTTCCACATTTGTAGGTTTGTTCCATTTATTTATATCAAATGAAATGCCCGTTTTCCTTTTATACTTGTTTTTGCTTTTGTACTTTAGTTTCTTGGGGATGGAAGAAATAAACTCTTTTTTTTTTTGGTGATTTTTTATCATAATTAAATATTTTAACATATCACTAGGATTACACAGGGCATATGGTGTACTTTATAAGCTATTATTATCCTTTCAAATATCTCCTTAGGTGGAGAAAAAAACATTTGGCATTCATTCATGTATGATTCATCATCTTCTGACTTTGTATTTGTGGTGACTGTAGTGACCCAGGGCTTAAAAAAGCACATACTATTTCAAGGCAAATCTGACTTTTATCTTTGTATCTTAAGCTTCTATTCCAATTAGAAAGAAAACAGTTCACAGAGTTTGCTTTTCCTTGCTAAGTCACTTCAGTCGTGAAGCCCACCAGGCTTCTCTGTTCATGGGATTCTCCAGCCAAAATTACTGGAATGGGTTGCCATACTCTCTTCCAGAGGATCTTCCTGACCCAGGGATGGAACCCGAGTCTCTTATGGCCCTTGCATTGGCAGTCAGGTTATTTACCACTAGTGCCACTGGGAAGCCCATTTGTTTTTCCTTAGGGAGGAACAAATGTGTGACCAATTAAAAGAAAGTCAGTGGCTAGTGGCTTAATTAATGCCTATCAGTATATTTTCAAAACTAAGTTTTTCTAGAAAAAAAATCCTTTCTCATATATATATATTTCTATCTGGAAAATTGTTGTTGTTGTTGTTTTGAGAAATGAGTGATTAATTGTTTAAAGTCTCACATATCACAATTTCACATGTGAGAGGATCTTTTCTGTTTGTTTTGGGATTTTTTTTTTAGATCTTAATTTTTCTCACTGCATAGAGAACAGATGACTTTCATTATACCATATATTGGGTTTTATGATGAAAGATAATAATTGCAGCCTAACTATTCATGTTATTTCTACTTTGTACTTCCTAAGGAATGGCTCATTACATGACATCAAAGCCAAATCTTGCAATTAGAAAAAAGTTTGTATTATGTAGATTTTGGAAAGAATAAACAACAAAACCACCCTAAATTCTTGAAACAACAAAAGAGAAAACTTAGCAAGAAAACACGTCTTGGCATTTGTTCACCTCTTTTAACCTGTGCTCTTTCATAAAATAAAAACAGGTTAGAGGAATTGTCAGGAACAATGGGTCTTAACTGCAAAAACTAAAAAAAATTTAGGAATCTTTGAAAGTAAATGACAGAATACATTCATTGAGCCTGGACACCCTTTTTGTGGAGAAAAAACATTTGGCATTCATTCATGTATGATTCATCATCTTCTGACTTTGTATTTGTGGTGACTGTAGTGACCCAGGGCTTAAAAAAGCACATACTATTTCAAGGCAAATCTGACTTTTATCTTTGTATCTTAAGCTTCTATTCCAATTAGAAAGAAAACAGTTCACAGAGTTTGCTTTTCCTTGCTAAGTCACTTCAGTCGTGAAGCCCACCAGGCTTCTCTGTTCATGGGATTCTCCAGCCAAAATTACTGGAATGGGTTGCCATACTCTCTTCCAGAGGATCTTCCTGACCCAGGGATGGAACCCGAGTCTCTTATGGCCCTTGCATTGGCAGTCAGGTTATTTACCACTAGTGCCACTGGGAAGCCCATTTGTTTTTCCTTAGGGAGGAACAAATGTGTGACCAATTAAAAGAAAGTCAGTGGCTAGTGGCTTAATTAATGCCTATCAGTATATTTTCAAAACTAAGTTTTCTAGAAAAAATCCTTTCTCATATATATATATTTCTATCTGGAAAATTGTTGTTGTTGTTGTTTTGAGAAATGAGTGATTAATTGTTTAAAGTCTCACATATCACAATTTCACATGTGAGAGGATCTTTTCTGTTTGTTTTGGGATTTTTTTAGATCTTAATTTTTCTCACTGCATAGAGAACAGATGACTTTCATTATACCATATATTGGGTTTTATGATGAAAGATAATAATTGCAGCCTAACTATTCATGTTATTTCTACTTTGTACTTCCTAAGGAATGGCTCATTACATGACATCAAAGCCAAATCTTGCAATTAGAAAAAAGTTTGTATTATGTAGATTTTGGAAAGAATAAACAACAAAACCACCCTAAATTCTTGAAACAACAAAAGAGAAAACTTAGCAAGAAAACACGTCTTGGCATTTGTTCACCTCTTTTAACCTGTGCTCTTTCATAAAATAAAAACAGGTTAGAGGAATTGTCAGGAACAATGGGTCTTAACTGCAAAAACTAAAAAAAATTTAGGAATCTTTGAAAGTAAATGACAGAATACATTCATTGAGCCTGGACCGAACATTCTTGTCTCATGTTTTTCAGTTTTGTTCAGCCTAAATACTCATTTGAAATCTGAATTTAGGAATGAACTATGTCATTCTTTCATTTATGTTATATAGAACAGATTGGTGAACTCAGGACAACCAACTAACCAAATAAAAGCATATTTGGAAACACAAACTATAAGGCACAGCTCATGCTAAGAAATAGGAATGAGCTTTCAGAGATAAAAAGAACTGTGGAGAGAAATGCACGGATGGCAGGTGGGCTCTTTCCTGCTAAGTGAAATGGATGGAGGAATTTGAGACAATAACCTGCAGTATTCAAGAACAGTGATTTTTGTTGTTGTTGTTATAAAGATGGAGGCTATTTTTTAAGCATGTAGCTTAAATAGTGTGTTTGATTTATGACTAAGAATTATTTTTCTCCATGTTGTATTGGTACCCTTTGATAATTAAAACTTTCCCTTCTGAAACATACTGGGCTGAATTCTGTTTTACCAAGGTAATGAATATGGTATGTTTAAAATATATCAAAAATATGGAAAACTGGGATGTTTTCTTTCTTGAATTTAATACAGTAAAAGTCTCTGTCCTTCCACTACAGTTGGAAGGCATTTGATATACTGCTGTGAACAACTGAGAAAATTCTTAGCTTCATGTGCACCTCAATCTTGTCAGAATGACATGGGTGTGTGAGCTTAGTTGGCTTTAACTGGATATGAACCTAAGCACATATTACACATGCATATTGAGTCTCCTTTTTTAACCATAAAAGGCATGAACATAAATTCCAAAGCTGATTCCACAGTAAATGACGTGGGATAACAATATTACTTCCTTTTGTGAACCTGTTTCTCCTGCCACAAGACATAAAACTTCTTTGCCTCTCTTGAGGCTTGTCCATGCATGCCCATAAGCATTTACCTGTATAAACTTATAATTACAAAAGTATATTCTAATCCTTTAGCAAGTAATTATATTGAATGTTATTCGCCCTTCATAAGAAGAAATCCCTTAAAGATCTAAAGGGTGACAGCCTCATCAAGTTTTTACTGCTTCCCTTGATGCATTTCCATTTTTGGATGTCTCCTTTCACTTTCTGCTTGACATACAGGAACAAAAAAAGGAATTCAAAGGAAGGTGCTTTGAAAGAACTTCATTAAATCATTATCAAATTAGAAAATTACATACCCAGATATCCCACACATGTATAATAAGATGAGATACATGTGGTTGCATGTTTGGATGAGATATACAGTCTTGGCAAGTATAAATATGCATAATTTTCTCATATAACATAATTAGAGAAAATTACATATCTAGCCAATTAGTCTTCAGAACAATTTTCTTCATATTTTCTCCTGAGCTAAAATGATCTTGATAATCCACAGCTACCTTCCTTTCCTGCAATCTCACCCTCTCATGCTCCCCTCTTCTGCTCTCCCCTACCTTTGTTCACATTGTATGCCTTCCTTGCAGAGTGCCCTCTTTCCTCTTCCTTTGGTTCTGTTCATCTTCCCAGCCCCTTCCAAGTCTCGGATCCTGGGCAAGATTCCAGCTGTTTGTGGGTGGACAAAACAATTATACAAAACCCTAATAGAAACATAGAAGACACCCTGTCTGATGTCATGGATGGCCCCAGACCTCTGCTGGTTCTCTGCATCTGCTTGTCCC
Organism: Tragulus kanchil; assembly: GCA_022376925.1. Classification (NCBI taxonomy): domain Eukaryota; kingdom Metazoa; phylum Chordata; class Mammalia; order Artiodactyla; family Tragulidae; genus Tragulus; species Tragulus kanchil. The sequence continues at coordinate 7,396,569 of JAIOJX010000026.1, read as the reverse complement.
TCAGTCACAAAGAGTGTCATCACTCTAGGCCAGAATTTGGTTGACCGAGAGTCCTTCCACTCCAATCCACTGACTTAAAGCTGAAGCACCTCCTTCAAAGTACTTCCTGAGAAGGGAGAGACTTATAGGTTTTGGAGAGCTGGTGTTTAAGGCTAATCTTGTCTTGCTGGTCAGTCCCTACAAGTAGAGCAATAGTGGGAGGCCTGGTTGTATTTATACAGGTCCAAGCTCTAGTGCAGGCCCTGCAAAATACCCCATTTGCAAGTTAATGGTACACTCCTGGTTTGAGTTTTTTGTGTCATAGAGCAAATTCCCCCTGGCTGGCTGTTTTACACATGGTAATGTATATGTTTCGATGCTACTCTCTCAATTTATCCCAACTGTTCCTTCCTCCACTGCATCCACAAGTTCTCTTTGACCACCTAGAGGGGTAGATGGGATGGGAAGTGGGAGGGAGATTTTAGAGGGAGGGGACATATAGGTACCTATAGCTGATTCATGTTGATGTATGGCAGAAACCAACATAATATTGTAAAGCAATTCACAAAAGATTGGTGAACTCATAGTTTACTCTCCCTTGATCATTCATTACTGCTTGACATACAGGAACAAAAAAAGGAATTCAAAGGAAGGTGCTTTGAAAGAACTTCATTAAATCATTATCAAATTAGAAAATTACATACCCAGATATCCCACACATGTATAATAAGATGAGATACATGTGGTTGCATGTTTGGATGAGATATACAGTCTTGGCAAGTATAAATATGCATAATTTTCTCATATAACATAATTAGAGAAAATTACATATCTAGCCAATTAGTCTTCAGAACAATTTTCTTCATATTTTCTCCTGAGCTAAAATGATCTTGATAATCCACAGCTACCTTCCTTTCCTGCAATCTCACCCTCTCATGCTCCCCTCTTCTGCTCTCCCCTACCTTTGTTCACATTGTATGCCTTCCTTGCAGAGTGCCCTCTTTCCTCTTCCTTTGGTTCTGTTCATCTTCCCAGCCCCTTCCAAGTCTCGGATCCTGGGCAAGATTCCAGCTGTTTGTGGGTGGACAAAACAATTATACAAAACCCTAATAGAAACATAGAAGACACCCTGTCTGATGTCATGGATGGCCCCAGACCTCTGCTGGTTCTCTGCATCTGCTTGTCCCTCAGTCACAAAGAGTGTCATCACTCTAGGCCAGAATTTGGTTGACCGAGAGTCCTTCCACTCCAATCCACTGACTTAAAGCTGAAGCACCTCCTTCAAAGTACTTCCTGAGAAGGGAGAGACTTATAGGTTTTGGAGAGCTGGTGTTTAAGGCTAATCTTGTCTTGCTGGTCAGTCCCTACAAGTAGAGCAATAGTGGGAGGCCTGGTTGTATTTATACAGGTCCAAGCTCTAGTGCAGGCCCTGCAAAATACCCCATTTGCAAGTTAATGGTACACTCCTGGTTTGAGTTTTTTGTGTCATAGAGCAAATTCCCCCTGGCTGGCTGTTTTACACATGGTAATGTATATGTTTCGATGCTACTCTCTCAATTTATCCCAACTGTTCCTTCCTCCACTGCATCCACAAGTTCTCTTTGACCACCTAGAGGGGTAGATGGGATGGGAAGTGGGAGGGAGATTTTAGAGGGAGGGGACATATAGGTACCTATAGCTGATTCATGTTGATGTATGGCAGAAACCAACATAATATTGTAAAGCAATTATCCTCCAATTAAATAAACAAATTTAAAGAGAATAAAGAAAGAGAAAGGTACACTCCTCAGCAGGCAGAGCCTGCTTCTGTCCCTGCTACCACTCAGCAGACTTTCTCTGCAGCCTGGAAAGACCAGGAAATGTTATCATATTTTGCCATCAGCTCTCTGAATCCCTACATCAGCCTTGTTGGAGTGACGCTATTCAGACAACTCTGCCTTGTAAAGTTGGGGATTTCTCACAAATTTCCCTCACTCTCTCTCTCTCCCTCCACTTCCCTTGGAAACCCAAAGAGATAAGGTTGAAGCTCCCCGCCTCCATGACAATGTTTCGACCTTTTATTTTTTAAGTCATTGGTCTTCTAAGGAGCCTTTTTTTTTTCCTGATAGAAATTTTGTAATATATATAATTATTTTTATTTTACTTTTACAGAGTTTTGTTGTTTACAGCTGTACATAAATCCAAATCAGTCATAGGTATATCCTTGACCCCTCCCACTTGGATCCCCCACCTAGTTCCTCTCCATCCCACCTCTCCAGGTTGTTGCATAGCCCCCATAGAAGTTCCCTTAGTCTTACAGCATATTCACATTAAGTCATATTTTCCCCAATAAATTAGTAAGTGAATAAAATTTCCCCATGACAATTTAATACCATAGATATACCATATATATCTGTTAATGGACTGTATGTATCTCTGTGTTTGACACATACCACAGGTTAAAAGCTTTTACTCCCTGAGAACCAATCTTCACCATTCGGAGGTGATATTGTCTACATCTAAAGATGTACTCATTGGATTTTCTGTATTGTTGACACAGGGCTGACACATCACCATTGTCTCTTTAGCATTAGGTTATCTATTATACCTGTGATTGTCTCCCATGTACAACCTGCCACAGCATTCTCTCAGCTGGAGTTTATTTCATGTGCATTCAGCCAACATTACGAAGTACCAGGAATCTGCACAGGGTTGTCTGGGCCAGAGGTCAAGCCTTCACGAAGAATGGAGTGGTCCAAAAATGAAAGGTGTATAGCATTCCTGTGCAGTTAACCACTGTATGAGGCAGAAAGCATTCCCTTGATTTTGGGCTGATTGTTGCCTGGCTCTTTATCTAAATACTCAGGGATGCAGAGCTGATGCACAGCAAATGCACTGTTTATGAAATATTCCTGGTGGAATAAGGACTAATGATGGAGGGAGGCTGGCTTGCACACCTTGCACAGGAATGCTAGCTGGGGAGTGGGGTGAGAGGTTAAGAAAAGAAACTGTGTGGGGCAGCCCTAGTGAAAAGTAAAGATGACGGTTTTAGCACAATGGTCCATCGGAAGGCCAAGGGTTCTGCTTCCTCTTAAACCTCCGCTTTGCACTGACTGTACAGTGCTTCTCATATTCGAGACACAACATGGTCAGGGCCACATTTTAGGAAGCTCAATTGCTACTCTTTAGAAATATATTTAATGACCTTCAATTATCCACAGATGGAAACACATTTTTAAACTAGCATTTCAGGCCCTCCATTGAATGACCCTACTCATTTGTTTGCTACTTTTGTCTGAACTGCTGTCTAGATCCTCTGTAACACCAGCTCTAAACTCATTTTGATCCAAATGCCCACTTACATGCCTCTACTGGTGCTCTGATCTCTCTGTAATAAGCTCCCCTTCTCTTGCCACTTATTCAAATCCCGTTCTTCCTACACCTTTAAGGTCAGTTTCTAACAAGCAATTTCTGGTTTTTTCCTAATAGGCATTAATTCTTTCCCCTTCAAACTGTAACTTCATTCCCTTGTGCAATCACCAATGAGAAAATTAAATGACAGTAAAAGAGAATAAGCTGTTTAGCTTCTCTATTAACCTGTTAAGTCTACTGGGAACAAGGATTTAATTATATCTGTCTTTGCATATTATACAATGACTAGTACACACACTGAGAACACAATAAAAGCACTGAACTTCCTTTGCTGCTTCTGTTGTGTTGTTGATTCCTGGCCAGAATAGAAAAGAACTTTGCTAGAAACATCCACCTCATATCATCTCCTCTAAAGGATAATGAGACCTCAACTGACTAACACTAAAGAGACACAGATTCAGTTAAATAGAGATGAGAGATCTTGATGTCATTATCAGTCTTTTTGTTTTGCTTTGTTTGCTGTACCTTTTAATATTTTCTTTGAGAAAAAAAATTGATGTAACCAATGGATCTTATAACCTAGATGTTTTTGCCTCTTAGAGCCTAATATTTCCCATTAACCCCAAAGCTAAAAATAGTCCTCTTTAACTAGAGTTAATGGGGTTCATTCACATAGTTTGCTGTGAACTACCAACAACCCAACTCAAGAAGTCATTCATTTGCTTATATTATTTTTTTTCCTCAGATCATCTTTTTCTTGGGTGATGTCCTTGCTGCCCTATCCCCTCAGATAATTCAAAGAATGTAGCTACATGCAAAAGTTTAAACTTTTATTATTACATGTATAGAAGATGCATGTCTTTGGTGTTTGTTTGTGATATTCTTTTCATTGTTCTCAAGGACAAGTCATGTTCAGAATCCAATGCAAAAATTTAAACAATGTAGAAGGCATTGTTGAGGTGAAAGTCACTGTGTTCTTTGGACTCAACAGCAAAGTGGTTGAAATTTGAAGTATAGTGGCTTTTTTTTCTCCCCTTTTGGTAACCATGAAACAGCAGAGTATACAAAGCTTGTGAGAAGGAATAACCTTGGAAATTCTTCTACTGAAGAGCGATTTAAGACTTGTTCTGACACATGAATCATGGGGTGGTGCTTTCTGTCGACATTCTTTGCTGTCTTCAGAGCCAGAAAACCCAGAATGTGCCTGGTTACTGGTGCTTCCACTGCTGCTGGAGAATAGCATTGTGACAGTGGAATTTTTCTGAAGTCATTTTCAAAATAGTTGCATGTGCCCAGGAACACTCAAATAATATTTTTCATCACAGATATATTATGGACACATTATTGATAGCCTGCTCTATATAAAATAACATTTGGAACAACTTAATTTTTGTTCTTAATTGAGAAAAGGAGAAAATATGCCTACATTCTTTTAGTATATGAAAATGTCTAGGTGTTGTGTATGATAGATTGTTTCTTTTATCAATTTTCATTCAATATTATTTTTAACGTTCACATCTTAAGAGTGGTTAAATATAGTCATATATGTTAATTCAATGAGTATGATTGTGAATATGATGTGTATTGTCCTGTTTTTCTTCTGTGGAAAATATAATTTTAGATTTTCCTTTTTTCCTTAGAAAAGTGAAATAAAGATAAATCTTGATGTCATTATCAGTCTTTTGTTTTGCTTTGTTTGCTGTACCTTTTAATTTTCTTTGAGAAAAAATTGATGTAACCAATGGATCTTATAACCTAGATGTTTTTGCCTCTTAGAGCCTAATATTTCCCATTAACCCCAAAGCTAAAAATAGTCCTCTTTAACTAGAGTTAATGGGGTTCATTCACATAGTTTGCTGTGAACTACCAACAACCCAACTCAAGAAGTCATTCATTTGCTTATATTATTTTTTTTCCTCAGATCATCTTTTTCTTGGGTGATGTCCTTGCTGCCCTATCCCCTCAGATAATTCAAAGAATGTAGCTACATGCAAAAGTTTAAACTTTTATTATTACATGTATAGAAGATGCATGTCTTTGGTGTTTGTTTGTGATATTCTTTTCATTGTTCTCAAGGACAAGTCATGTTCAGAATCCAATGCAAAAATTTAAACAATGTAGAAGGCATTGTTGAGGTGAAAGTCACTGTGTTCTTTGGACTCAACAGCAAAGTGGTTGAAATTTGAAGTATAGTGGCTTTTTTTTCTCCCCTTTTGGTAACCATGAAACAGCAGAGTATACAAAGCTTGTGAGAAGGAATAACCTTGGAAATTCTTCTACTGAAGAGCGATTTAAGACTTGTTCTGACACATGAATCATGGGGTGGTGCTTTCTGTCGACATTCTTTGCTGTCTTCAGAGCCAGAAAACCCAGAATGTGCCTGGTTACTGGTGCTTCCACTGCTGCTGGAGAATAGCATTGTGACAGTGGAATTTTTCTGAAGTCATTTTCAAAATAGTTGCATGTGCCCAGGAACACTCAAATAATATTTTTCATCACAGATATATTATGGACACATTATTGATAGCCTGCTCTATATAAAATAACATTTGGAACAACTTAATTTTTGTTCTTAATTGAGAAAAGGAGAAAATATGCCTACATTCTTTTAGTATATGAAAATGTCTAGGTGTTGTGTATGATAGATTGTTTCTTTTATCAATTTTCATTCAATATTATTTTTAACGTTCACATCTTAAGAGTGGTTAAATATAGTCATATATGTTAATTCAATGAGTATGATTGTGAATATGATGTGTATTGTCCTGTTTTTCTTCTGTGGAAAATATAATTTTAGATTTTCCTTTTTTTTCCTTAGAAAAGTGAAATAAAGATAAATGTACACTAAAAGTATTCTAAAAATTGCTAAATTAGCTTTATTTAATGGTTTTTAACTCATTTAAATGGAAGAAAGAATCAGAGAAAAGTACATGGCAAGTTCATGCAGCTAAGCTATCTTTATTTAAGTATATGTACGTATGTATTTTTATTTACTTATATGAACATTTTATCAGAAATCATTTTGTTTCTTGGCTATAATTCTTTGAATAATAGCTTCTACATGTGATATAGAGGCTTTACATTTTTTAGTACTTCCCTATAGATTATTCTTTCACAGCCCCATAAAAATCAAACAAAATTCATTTTTGAAAGTCTTCTTTGGGACTTCTCTGGTGGTTCAGTGGTTAAGAATTCACCTGCCAGTTCAGAGGACATGAATTCAGTCCCTGGTCCAGGAGGATCCCACATGCTGTGGAGCAACTAAGTCTGTGCACTGTGACTACTAAGCCCACATGCTGCAACTACTGAAACCTGTACACATTAAAGCCAGTGCTCTACAACAAGAGAAGCTACTGCATGAGAAGCCTGTGCACTGCCACAGTGCAGCCCCCACTCACTGCAACTAGAGAAAGCCATATGCAGCAATGAAGACACAGCCAAAATAATAAAAAATATATTTTTTAAATGTCTTCTTTTGATGTATCAGTATATTGGATTATTTCCTTCACTGGCTCTTCTCATTCCATCATACCTTGCCCAGTTTATATGCATAATATATAATGTAATATATATACATTTTATATATATATATATATATATATTTTTTTTTTTTTTTTTTTCAGTCTAAGATCCTAAACATAACCAGGAAGGGAAGGCAGGCATTTCCTGTTACTGCTTCTTCTACATTGTCTTCTGCTCTCACTAATCACTCACTGCTGCACCACTGGACTCTATGAACCCACTCTGCCTGTGAACATTTAATATTAGAGATAGGTTTTCCATTCCACAAATCTTTAACTGACCCTTCTTTGTACCACTCACACCAGACTGCAAGTGGCCATAATACCTTTAAACATACAATTGTCTTCATTAATCTACACATTTATCTTCCCAGCAAAGCTGTGACTACCTTGAGGACAGAGAGAACAACTGATTCATCCTGTGTGCTGCTCAGCACTTGGCTCCCTACACGGCAGGCATATCACAGATGTCCATCGAGGGACACATGCAGAGAGTTTCATCTCCTTTTCCCAGCTCAATACAAAAACCTGCTTCTGTTATCACACTGAAGCCATTGTGGGCTTGTTATAGGAAGTCTTTAACTTATAAATTGGTTCTATTCCAGAAAGCACCTCTGATGTTGTATGACACAGAAACCCACTAACTAGTCACCAAGATGTGGTCTTGGACAGGGTCCCATGAGTGTGGTGAAAAGACTGTGCACAACTGCCTTCTGGGAGCCCGTGGCCATGGGATAGTGAAGAAAGGAAGAAGACAGAGAATGAAGACAGTTTTCTGCTACCAGGCATGGCTTTGTTAAAATTCTAAAATACATAAAAATTATTTTAGATAGTCTTCCACATTTTATTTTTTATTATTTGCAACTCAAATCCTGTTATGCTTTCCTTACTCACTCCTGCATCTCACCCCACACTGACTTACTCACTGCTATTCCCACCTGCACAGGACTTTGTTGCTGGTCTATACCTTTCTTATGCAAGCTTTTGAAGGAGTGGGTAATGAGAAAGACTAAAAGAGAGAGGAAGCAGATTTTAATGAGTAAACTAATATCCATCAAGGCTGGAATGACTAATAGCATTTTTAATTCTTTTATTTGCATTTTGATGTCTTGCCCCACAGCAAAGTGCATCAGTTCCTGCTTTTTTCCCAAGTTTCTACTCTGAAACTTTCTCACAGCTCTTGCTGCTTGTTTATTGCTGTGGTTGGTACATGTGTAAGGGGTGGTGTGGGAAGGGGTCTTTGTGTTTGTCTTGGCAGCATCAGCAGGGTCTTTAGCAAGAGGGCAAAGAGAAACTGCAGAAGGAAGATTGTACTGGTTCTAAATGTGGGTCACTTCTAAATCAGGTGTTTGTAACTGAGCAATTGCTTATAGAGTTAAATATCCTTCATAATGGCCATGCTATGAATCAACATTTTTGTATAAAGGTGAATGGCGGTGCTGTGGAATTTGTAAGCTTGGAATTCTGTGAGCCTGAAACTCTGACTTTGTGCTCAGAAGTCAGGAATGCGTAGTATGTGGGAAAGTGCTGTTAGGGCTCAGAACCCATTTGGGGCTCCATTTCATAGTCTTTGCAGATTGAAAAAAATAATCCACTGAAAATCACTTATGGGGAATGTAGCCTTCAAACAAGTTTGCTTTATCCTTTTGTGATTCTAGAAATTTGATTAAATCAATTAGGGAGAGGTCATATTTCCTAAATGTCCTGAGGGAGTTTCATGTTTTATTCTTTGGTAATTCACATACAGTTATGAGTGTGAACAAGTCTCAGACATCAGAGAACATCGCCAGCTTCCTTGAAGAGTCTGTAAGAAAAGAATATTCTTTGGGTCGATTATATTTGATGTAAAAGAAACCCATGGCCTGTGATAGTGGGGCTTTCATTGTTTTCCTTTATAATACAGAGAATGAAGACAGTTTTCTGCTACCAGGCATGGCTTTGTTAAAATTCTAAAATACATAAAAATTATTTTAGATAGTCTTCCACATTTTATTTTTTATTATTTGCAACTCAAATCCTGTTATGCTTTCCTTACTCACTCCTGCATCTCACCCCACACTGACTTACTCACTGCTATTCCCACCTGCACAGGACTTTGTTGCTGGTCTATACCTTTCTTATGCAAGCTTTTGAAGGAGTGGGTAATGAGAAAGACTAAAAGAGAGAGGAAGCAGATTTTAATGAGTAAACTAATATCCATCAAGGCTGGAATGACTAATAGCATTTTTAATTCTTTTATTTGCATTTTGATGTCTTGCCCCACAGCAAAGTGCATCAGTTCCTGCTTTTTTCCCAAGTTTCTACTCTGAAACTTTCTCACAGCTCTTGCTGCTTGTTTATTGCTGTGGTTGGTACATGTGTAAGGGGTGGTGTGGGAAGGGGTCTTTGTGTTTGTCTTGGCAGCATCAGCAGGGTCTTTAGCAAGAGGGCAAAGAGAAACTGCAGAAGGAAGATTGTACTGGTTCTAAATGTGGGTCACTTCTAAATCAGGTGTTTGTAACTGAGCAATTGCTTATAGAGTTAAATATCCTTCATAATGGCCATGCTATGAATCAACATTTTTGTATAAAGGTGAATGGCGGTGCTGTGGAATTTGTAAGCTTGGAATTCTGTGAGCCTGAAACTCTGACTTTGTGCTCAGAAGTCAGGAATGCGTAGTATGTGGGAAAGTGCTGTTAGGGCTCAGAACCCATTTGGGGCTCCATTTCATAGTCTTTGCAGATTGAAAAAAATAATCCACTGAAAATCACTTATGGGGAATGTAGCCTTCAAACAAGTTTGCTTTATCCTTTTGTGATTCTAGAAATTTGATTAAATCAATTAGGGAGAGGTCATATTTCCTAAATGTCCTGAGGGAGTTTCATGTTTTATTCTTTGGTAATTCACATACAGTTATGAGTGTGAACAAGTCTCAGACATCAGAGAACATCGCCAGCTTCCTTGAAGAGTCTGTAAGAAAAGAATATTCTTTGGGTCGATTATATTTGATGTAAAAGAAACCCATGGCCTGTGATAGTGGGGCTTTCATTGTTTTCCTTTATAAATAATGTAAATCTCTATGTAGACTACATATGATTTAGATAACATGTGATTATGTATGTATAGGTTACTTACACACAAATTTATATGTAGAATGAAAAGTATATATAGCTGAAAATATATCACAAATTATTTGCATTATAGTGTTTTGCATATTTATATATACTATATATATAATTCTATGTAGAAAAGCTGAAATATAGTTATTTCTGAAGCATTAATATTATGCTAACATTAGAAGTTTAGATGAATACAAATGAATTTATAGCCTTGTAACCGACTCCAACCCCTAGCTCCTCTTCCCAACAAAAGAACATGCTAGGAATGGCCTGGCCAGAGCAGCTGTGTGAGTGAGAACATTCCTGGGTCTCTTATGCCCTCAGCCGTGTACCTTTAATCCATTTGAAGTTGGATTAAAGTCAGGGTTGATGTGTTATTGTATCCCATTGACATATTCCTCATTGCTCAGATGACATCCCCCTGTGGTCTAAATCTAGAGACTCTTTTGGAAACTATATTTTTCACTGTTATTTTTAAATCACATTTTTCTTTGGTTAACAAATATTTATTTTTTCAACTTCTTTTTAAATAATTTTATGTATTTATTTGTTTATTTTTGAGTGTGCTGGATCTTTGCTGCTGCACATGGGCTTTTCTCTAGTTGAAGCAAGCCAGGGCTGCTCTCTAGTTGTGGTGTGCAGGCTTCTCTTTGCAGTGGCTTCTTCTTGCAGAGCACAAGCTCTAGGGTGCACTTGCTTCAGTAGTTGTGGCATGTGGGCTCAGTAGTTGAGGTTCTTGGGCTCTAGAGAACATGCTCAGTATTTGTGGTGCAAAGGCTTAGTTGATCCGAGAGACTTGTGGGATCTTCTCAGACCAGGGATCAAACCTGTGTCTCCTGCATTGGCAGATGTATTTTTTTATATTTTTTTACCACTGAGTCACCTGGCAACTCCAGCAAATATTTACTGAAGGGCTACTACATTGAGACAGCACAATGGGAAAGATGTTTTTCTTGCCTTTATGGAGCTAATCATCTAGAGAGAGTTATTGCCTTGTATCATGTGTCTAATAACTTTGTATGAAAACTGCGTGTTCAGGTTTACAGATGTAGGGACTTTTTGTAAAGGCTATTTACATGTAGATGTGGTGAAATGTAAGACTTATATAGTTATTTTTAATGAATTCAAAGTGCAAATCTAGGAACCAAATTAAGGGGGAAAAGTCCTGTAATGAAAAGATAAAGTGCATCTTATAAACAACAACAACAAAAAAATAGAGTTTTAGCCTGTGAAGAAAACAATAAACCAATAATGTGCAGTTTTATGACAGTGATTGGTGAGTTTCCAAATATCTCTAGCCTAAGTTATTAAAGTTAAATAGTAAAACAATATATCTTCATAAGTCTTCGTGTAACTGTAACTTTATTACTATGTTATTGATCAAATGTGGTTTCCCTTTAGTAAGAAAAAGGCCTTTAAAAAATCTCATATAGCTTTTCAGTGATCAAATATTTTGTAGAGGGTAACATTTTGATGAAAAAAGTGAGAATAGGCCAGGAGCATCTGGATTATATTTACCTGCAAATGTGTGGACTTTTTAAGAGGTTAAATAAGGGAAATTTCTGACACAGGGGAAAAATCTTGATTTTTTCAATTTTTTTTCTTTTAAATAATTTTATGTATTTATTTGTTTATTTTTGAGTGTGCTGGATCTTTGCTGCTGCACATGGGCTTTTCTCTAGTTGAAGCAAGCCAGGGCTGCTCTCTAGTTGTGGTGTGCAGGCTTCTCTTTGCAGTGGCTTCTTCTTGCAGAGCACAAGCTCTAGGGTGCACTTGCTTCAGTAGTTGTGGCATGTGGGCTCAGTAGTTGAGGTTCTTGGGCTCTAGAGAACATGCTCAGTATTTGTGGTGCAAAGGCTTAGTTGATCCGAGAGACTTGTGGGATCTTCTCAGACCAGGGATCAAACCTGTGTCTCCTGCATTGGCAGATGTATTTTTTTTTTTTTTTTTTTTTTTACCACTGAGTCACCTGGCAACTCCAGCAAATATTTACTGAAGGGCTACTACATTGAGACAGCACAATGGGAAAGATGTTTTTCTTGCCTTTATGGAGCTAATCATCTAGAGAGAGTTATTGCCTTGTATCATGTGTCTAATAACTTTGTATGAAAACTGCGTGTTCAGGTTTACAGATGTAGGGACTTTTTGTAAAGGCTATTTACATGTAGATGTGGTGAAATGTAAGACTTATATAGTTATTTTTAATGAATTCAAAGTGCAAATCTAGGAACCAAATTAAGGGGGAAAAGTCCTGTAATGAAAAGATAAAGTGCATCTTATAAACAACAACAACAAAAAAATAGAGTTTTAGCCTGTGAAGAAAACAATAAACCAATAATGTGCAGTTTTATGACAGTGATTGGTGAGTTTCCAAATATCTCTAGCCTAAGTTATTAAAGTTAAATAGTAAAACAATATATCTTCATAAGTCTTCGTGTAACTGTAACTTTATTACTATGTTATTGATCAAATGTGGTTTCCCTTTAGTAAGAAAAAGGCCTTTAAAAAATCTCATATAGCTTTTCAGTGATCAAATATTTTGTAGAGGGTAACATTTTGATGAAAAAAGTGAGAATAGGCCAGGAGCATCTGGATTATATTTACCTGCAAATGTGTGGACTTTTTAAGAGGTTATAAGGGAAATTTCTGACAAAAAAAATGCCCCTTGATTTGTAGTTTTAAATATATCTGAAAAAGACACAGAAAGGTGGGTAACAGAAATTTTTAATATACAGAGTCTGCAAGATGTTGAACTGCTTTCCCATTCAAAAATGTCTATTCTGGAAAACACAGCCAAGTCCTATAATGACTGGTTCATGCTAAAAATTCAGTTGTGTGTGAAATTTGTGGAGTGACCCAAAAGACAGCCAGTTGCATGGTCTTACAAATATCACCCTGAATAATACAGGATTTCCAATGTGTGATGTGGAAAACCTCTTACTAGTGGCTGGGGAGTATATACAAGTTACCCATGCATGCATGCATCTGTGTGTCTATAAAACATCTAGCAACATGTTTTTTTGGAAATAGAGCATTTATATCCCAATAATGCATTGTATTTTCATATTTTATGATACATTTGCATGTATTTAGTTCTTATGTAGGCAGACTCTTTACCCAGTGGACCACCAGGGAAGTCCCACTTCATTCTCTAACACGTAGAATAACTTTCCTGAAAGATGGGTGCAGGTGTGCATTCCTGAGTCTTTGGAAGGGAATGACAGAGGAGCCTTTTACACATTCTCCTCCCATGTGAGGATGGGGGCATTGTGTCTGCTCTTTCTCTCATCTCCGCTCTACTCTCATTCACCTATCGCCCATGTAAGAGAGATTTCAGGGTTTCTGTCACCAGACAATGGCAGGAAAGTTCCTCCAAGCAGAATGATTTTATGTGCTCTGTAAATCTTCATGAAACCGAAATTCATCCCCTTCTCTCTGCAGTTTATTCCTAGGAAGGAGGAGGACACTGAGGAGATCCAGCAGGGACAGGAGGAGAAAACTATTCAGAAAACAGACCAAAAGTAGGGTAGCACCAGAGTGGTGAGTGGGTCTCAAACCTGAAATGGTTCATGGGCACATCTAGGTGGGGATCATGTAATCCGGGAAAATGACTCAGTACACGAGACCTCCTGATTGAAGTCTCTAGCATCCAAATGTTTCCCGCAGCACCGTTCCCAGGGCTGGCTCTAGACCTCCAGGAAATGCTCTTGTGGTCTTAACATTAAACCGAAGCCAAATGGGACTTTTAAATTTTCTGAAAAAAAAATGCCCCTTGATTTGTAGTTTTAAATATATCTGAAAAGACACAGAAAGGTGGGTAACAGAAATTTTTAATATACAGAGTCTGCAAGATGTTGAACTGCTTTCCCATTCAAAAATGTCTATTCTGGAAAACACAGCCAAGTCCTATAATGACTGGTTCATGCTAAAAATTCAGTTGTGTGTGAAATTTGTGGAGTGACCCAAAAGACAGCCAGTTGCATGGTCTTACAAATATCACCCTGAATAATACAGGATTTCCAATGTGTGATGTGGAAAACCTCTTACTAGTGGCTGGGGAGTATATACAAGTTACCCATGCATGCATGCATCTGTGTGTCTATAAAACATCTAGCAACATGTTTTTTTGGAAATAGAGCATTTATATCCCAATAATGCATTGTATTTTCATATTTTATGATACATTTGCATGTATTTAGTTCTTATGTAGGCAGACTCTTTACCCAGTGGACCACCAGGGAAGTCCCACTTCATTCTCTAACACGTAGAATAACTTTCCTGAAAGATGGGTGCAGGTGTGCATTCCTGAGTCTTTGGAAGGGAATGACAGAGGAGCCTTTTACACATTCTCCCTCCCATGTGAGGATGGGGGCATTGTTTGTGGTTTTTCTCTCATCTCCACTCTACTCTCATTCACCTATCGCCCATGTAAGAGAGATTTCAGGGTTTCTGTCACCAGACAATGGCAGGAAAGTTCCTCCAAGCAGAATGATTTTATGTGCTCTGTAAATCTTCATGAAACCGAAATTCATCCCCTTCTCTCTGCAGTTTATTCCTAGGAAGGAGGAGGACACTGAGGAGATCCAGCAGGGACAGGAGGAGAAAACTATTCAGAAAACAGACCAAAAGTAGGGTAGCACCAGAGTGGTGAGTGGGTCTCAAACCTGAAATGGTTCATGGGCACATCTAGGTGGGGATCATGTAATCCGGGAAAATGACTCAGTACACGAGACCTCCTGATTGAAGTCTCCCTAGCATCCAAATGTTTCGCACTGCAGCACCGTTCCCAGGGCTGGCTCTAGACCTCCAGGAATTGCTCTTGTGGTCTTAACATTAAACCGAAGCCAAATGGGACTTAGAATCTCCCAAGTTGTTGCCTCCATGATCCTGGAAAGTCACCTGCTTCCCTCCCTGTACTGGCTCCTCTGACACAGCTTCTCAGAGCTCCTGGGGTCCATAGTGACTTGTTGGCCACGAGGAATAGAAGGAGATGCTTCCCTCACTGCAGTAGAAGCCTCTACATGCAAATTCTTCATTTGTGTGGACATTTCTCTTTTCTTACGTACCATTCGACCTTCTTGAATGATAATAAGGATAACTATGACTTTTTTTTTAAATGTCAGGTGTGAATCACTTTCTGTTACTCAGAAATTGTACATTCTTTCCCTAGAACATTATAAGATTTCTGATCTTATAACATGATTGTGGAATTTATTAAACACCTGTCTCATTCTTTCTGCCAGAAAGTATGGAGAGGGCCTGATTGTTGCTTTGGTTCCATGATGAGATGGTACTACAGCCCCTGCAGTGCAGGTGAAGGCAGAGCATAAGTTTGCTCCCCACCCACAGATCTAGCTCTTTCTTCACCCCAGCAGCACTGGTGACATGTACAAATCCTGACAGAGGAACCTGACAGGTAAATCCCAGTGTTTCATAGCAACCATATCAATGGCAGGATCTCTATAAGCACCAAGCAGTCAGGCTACCCTTCCCAAAAGCTCTTGGGCATGTGGACACATGTATGGTCAGGCAATTCCTGGGTCCTGAGCTTTGGCACCATCTGGAACACTGCATTCAAGATGATTTTATCCCAGTCCTCTCTGGTAGTCAGTCCCAGAAAACCCTGCAGGGAACAGACTCTTGGTCTTTGAACAGCCTAGTTTACCAATCTCATAAATAGGGAGCTGGAAAAGTCCCAAGCTTCATCTCTCTGGTAAGGAGGAGGACACTGAGGAGATCCAGCAGGGACAGGAGGAGAAAACTATTCAGAAAACAGACCAAAAGTAGGGTAGCACCAGAGTGGTGAGTGGGTCTCAAACCTGAAATGGTTCATGGGCACATCTAGGTGGGGATCATGTAATCCGGGAAAATGACTCAGTACACGAGACCTCCTGATTGAAGTCTCCTAGCATCCAAATGTTTCGCACTGCAGCACCGTTCCCAGGGCTGGCTCTAGACCTCCAGGAATTGCTCTTGTGGTCTTAACATTAAACCGAAGCCAAATGGGACTTAGAATCTCCCAAGTTGTTGCCTCCATGATCCTGGAAAGTCACCTGCTTCCCTCCCTGTACTGGCTCCTCTGACACAGCTTCTCAGAGCTCCTGGGGTCCATAGTGACTTGTTGGCCACGAGGAATAGAAGGAGATGCTTCCCTCACTGCAGTAGAAGCCTCTACATGCAAATTCTTCATTTGTGTGGACATTTCTCTTTTCTTACGTACCATTCGACCTTCTTGAATGATAATAAGGATAACTATGACTTTTTTTTTAAATGTCAGGTGTGAATCACTTTCTGTTACTCAGAAATTGTACATTCTTTCCCTAGAACATTATAAGATTTCTGATCTTATAACATGATTGTGGAATTTATTAAACACCTGTCTCATTCTTTCTGCCAGAAAGTATGGAGAGGGCCTGATTGTTGCTTTGGTTCCATGATGAGATGGTACTACAGCCCCTGCAGTGCAGGTGAAGGCAGAGCATAAGTTTGCTCCCCACCCACAGATCTAGCTCTTTCTTCACCCCAGCAGCACTGGTGACATGTACAAATCCTGACAGAGGAACCTGACAGGTAAATCCCAGTGTTTCATAGCAACCATATCAATGGCAGGATCTCTATAAGCACCAAGCAGTCAGGCTACCCTTCCCAAAAGCTCTTGGGCATGTGGACACATGTATGGTCAGGCAATTCCTGGGTCCTGAGCTTTGGCACCATCTGGAACACTGCATTCAAGATGATTTTATCCCAGTCCTCTCTGGTAGTCAGTCCCAGAAAACCCTGCAGGGGAACAGACTCTTGGTCTTTGAACAGCCTAGTTTACCAATCTCATAAATAGGGCAGAGCTGGAAAAGTCCCATTATTCTTTGCAACTCAGGACCCATCTTCCAAGTCTGCCACTTTTTCACCTCATTCTCATTTTTTTTTAAATTTTGGCCTCTTTCATTGGTTTTGTATTTGTTTATTTTCACCCATCTTTATTCTTTGGCTTGTGTGGGCCTCTCATTGCAGTGACATCTCCCCTAGCAGAACACTGACTCTGTGCACATGTGCTCCAGTATACTGGCTAGTAATTGGACACCCCAGTCTAGCTGCTCAGCAGCATGTGGGATCTTCCCAGGCCAGGGATTGAACCAGTGCCCCTTGCATTGCAAGGCAGACTCTTTACCCAGTGGACCACCAGGGAAGCCCCACCTCATTCTCTATCGATTGTTCTTAAAGATTTTGGACTATGACCCACAGAAATCTCAGGCCAGCACCAATAAACCCACATACACTAATACATGGGCTACTATGGCAGCTCAGCAGCAGAGAATCCGCCTGCCAGGCAGGAGACCTAGGTTTGATCCCTGGGTCAAGAAGATCCCCTGGAGAAGGAAATGGCAATTCATTCTAGTAGGCTTGCCTGGAAAATCCTACGGACAGAGAAGCCTGGCAGACTATAATCCATGGCTTCACAAAGAGCTGGACATGATTTAGTGACTAAACAACAGCAACACTAATACATACACTATATGCAACAGAAACAATAATTTCATGAAACATTACATACTATTGTAGGCTAATGTACTCAGATATTTTTACTCCTGTTTTTATCTTTTGTCTTTTAATCCTGGTCAAAACCCATGAAATTGATTTCCTGAGCTACAAATGTTCAGAACCCACAGTTTTGAATAAAGTGGTTTATATTATATGGCTTATTTGCTGTTAGAAAACATTTTAATCATACAATAATAATAATAATTGTGAATTATTTAGCATCTACCACATGTCAGTTACTAGATTCTGTGCTTTACACACATTACCACTAATCCTATAATACCTATGCAAGGTAGATATCATGCACAATTTACAGAAGAGATTCAGGTTTAAATAGCATGAAATAGTTTACTTAAAATATTTAATTTTATAATGCAGTCCAGGTTTTTGAAATATCTTAATTCATTAAGACTGAGTGGAGGTTATATATGAGTGTGTGTGTGTGTGTGTGCTCAGACTGAGTGGAAGGTAAATATGTGTGTGTGTAGATACATGTACATATATACCCTATAAAATAATGAATGGATTCAAAAGGAGGCAGATTGCATGAGCAGGAGAGGGCCTGTAAGAAAAATAATCCAATGAACTTTGTGTAATAATTCATGAAACTATTTTCAGGCTTGGAGTAATGAAGCTATAAAAGAAAAGCTTGTCCTATGTGAACTAGTAAAATTTTGTTGGCTGAAATATTTCTCTTTTTGGAGAGAAAATTTTAATGTATTTGTTTTTGTCTCCCTTAAAATTTATAAATTATTTCTTATATTTTATGTATAGAAGTGAGTGTGTCACCCAGACTTGTCTCACCATATTGCCAACAAAGTAATTAAGACAGAAAAATGCACCAGAGAGTCGATGTTATTTGATCAACCGGTCTCTAAACACTTGGTTAGGTTAGGCTGATCAACCTCAACCGGAAATGATTCAAAGACAGCACTATTTACTGCTTCTGTTTCTCTTCTGCTTTGTTTTTTAGTCTACTCAACACTGTCAGTTCTAAAGAGTGAATCACCATGATGTTTGAAGATATTTTGTCTCTCTGGACAGTATAACACTCCTAGGCTCAAGAGTCAGGCTGAGGAATGCCAGAGGAAAGCCATCCCTTTCATGGATATTCCTTGTGGTGTCACAGGCTCCTGGCCTTTGTACGACTGTGCTAGATTGGATGTTATCAAGGGTGTTGCTTTTCCTCAGCTTTAATACTTATTTATACTGTGGGATTACTATAGTTTGTAGTTGACATGAAAAAAAAGAAAAACAAGAAAACATTTTAATCATACAATAATAATAATAATTGTGAATTATTTAGCATCTACCACATGTCAGTTACTAGATTCTGTGCTTTACACACATTACCACTAATCCTATAATACCTATGCAAGGTAGATATCATGCACAATTTACAGAAGAGATTCAGGTTTAAATAGCATGAAATAGTTTACTTAAAATATTTAATTTTATAATGCAGTCCAGGTTTTTGAAATATCTTAATTCATTAAGACTGAGTGGAGGATATATATGAGTGTGTGTGTGTGTGTGTGCTCAGACTGAGTGGAAGGTAAATATGTGTGTGTGTAGATACATGTACATATATACCCTATAAAATAATGAATGGATTCAAAAGGAGGCAGATTGCATGAGCAGGAGAGGGCCTGTAAGAAAAATAATCCAATGAACTTTGTGTAATAATTCATGAAACTATTTTCAGGCTTGGAGTAATGAAGCTATAAAAGAAAAGCTTGTCCTATGTGAACTAGTAAAATTTTGTTGGCTGAAATATTTCTCTTTTTGGAGAGAAAATTTTAATGTATTTGTTTTTGTCTCCCTTAAAATTTATAAATTATTTCTTATATTTTATGTATAGAAGTGAGTGTGTCACCCAGACTTGTCTCACCATATTGCCAACAAAGTAATTAAGACAGAAAAATGCACCAGAGAGTCGATGTTATTTGATCAACCGGTCTCTAAACACTTGGTTAGGTTAGGCTGATCAACCTCAACCGGAAATGATTCAAAGACAGCACTATTTACTGCTTCTGTTTCTCTTCTGCTTTGTTTTTTAGTCTACTCAACACTGTCAGTTCTAAAGAGTGAATCACCATGATGTTTGAAGATATTTTGTCTCTCTGGACAGTATAACACTCCTAGGCTCAAGAGTCAGGCTGAGGAATGCCAGAGGAAAGCCATCCCTTTCATGGATATTCCTTGTGGTGTCACAGGCTCCTGGCCTTTGTACGACTGTGCTAGATTGGATGTTATCAAGGGTGTTGCTTTTCCTCAGCTTTAATACTTATTTATACTGTGGGATTACTATAGTTTGTAGTTGACATGAAAAAAAAAGAAAAAAACAAGAAATCTGGCTGGATTGTTCATTATGCTTTGGAGCAAGCCTTCTTGACCAATAGCCAGCATAACACAATCAGCTCTGAATCTCTAGCCAAATGCTAATTACTCTATGCCTCTCCTCTCAGTTCCTGAAGCTTTCCTTCCTCCCAATCAAGCTTCTCTATGACAGCTGAACTGCACATGCCCACTGACAATCATAAGACATCAAGAAAACCAGAACTTGTCCAGCTTAACACAATCTGGGGCTGAAAACCACAATATCCAAGCTGTAAGAATTTTCTGATTGTTTTTCTCTGCCCTTTTTTTGGAAAGTGGGGTGGGAAATAAAAGGAAAGCAATCATGATTAAATGAGAAAGAAGCTATATACACAGGTTTTTAGGGAACTTTGAACCCATCATGTGACTTTCCAGGAACATGAAATCATAAAGGTGAATTTAGATCTAAACATCTTTGAGCTAGAATCTGTCATGAATCAAAGGATCAAATGTTAGAGAACAACAGAAAAGAAGTAAGCCCTGCCTTAGTGAAAGATAATGGTCCCCAGAAGAGAGTGGTAAAAGTGCTACATAGAAAAAATGAGGCCAGCATGGATACAAGTAAATTCTTGGGTCCAGTGATCTTAATTAAAATACCTATAAGATTTTACAAGGAGTTCACCTGGAAACAATTCAGTTTAGTTCAGTTCAGTTCAGTCACTCAGTCGTGTCTGACTCTTTGTAACCCCAAGGGCTACAGTAGGCTTCCCTGTCCTTCACCATCTCCTGGAGCTTGCTCAAACTCATGCCCATTGACTCAGTGATGCCATCCAACCATCTCATACTCTGTCATCCCCTTCTCCATTCTATTTTTCCCAACATCAGGGTCTTTTCAATGAATCATCTCTTTGCATCAGATGGCAAAATTATGGGAGATTCATCTTCAGCATCAGTCCTTCCAATGAATATTCAGGATTGATCTCCTTTAGGATGGACTGGTTTGATCTCTTTGCAGTCCAAAGAACTCTCAAGAGTCTTCTCTAACACCACTCTCTGGACAGTTTTCCCTGGAATGTTAAAACCCCCATGGATATTCCTTGTGGTGTCACAGGCTCCTGGCCTTTGTACGACTGTGCTAGATTGGATGTTATCAAGGGTGTTGCTTTTCCTCAGCTTTAATACTTATTTATACTGTGGGATTACTATAGTTTGTAGTTGACATGAAAAAAAAAGAAAAAAACAAGAAATCTGGCTGGATTGTTCATTATGCTTTGGAGCAAGCCTTCTTGACCAATAGCCAGCATAACACAATCAGCTCTGAATCTCTAGCCAAATGCTAATTACTCTATGCCTCTCCTCTCAGTTCCTGAAGCTTTCCTTCCTCCCAATCAAGCTTCTCTATGACAGCTGAACTGCACATGCCCACTGACAATCATAAGACATCAAGAAAACCAGAACTTGTCCAGCTTAACACAATCTGCGGACTGAAAACCACAATATCCAAGCTGTAAGAATTTTCTGATTGTTTTTCTCTGCCCTTTTTTTGGAAAGTGGGGTGGGAAATAAAAGGAAAGCAATCATGATTAAATGAGAAAGAAGCTATATACACAGGTTTTTAGGGAACTTTGAACCCATCATGTGACTTTCCAGGAACATGAAATCATAAAGGTGAATTTAGATCTAAACATCTTTGAGCTAGAATCTGTCATGAATCAAAGGATCAAATGTTAGAGAACAACAGAAAAGAAGTAAGCCCTGCCTTAGTGAAAGATAATGGTCCCCAGAAGAGAGTGGTAAAAGTGCTACATAGAAAAAATGAGGCCAGCATGGATACAAGTAAATTCTTGGGTCCAGTGATCTTAATTAAAATACCTATAAGATTTTACAAGGAGTTCACCTGGAAACAATTCAGTTTAGTTCAGTTCAGTTCAGTCACTCAGTCGTGTCTGACTCTTTGTAACCCCAAGGGCTACAGTAGGCTTCCCTGTCCTTCACCATCTCCTGGAGCTTGCTCAAACTCATGCCCATTGACTCAGTGATGCCATCCAACCATCTCATACTCTGTCATCCCCTTCTCCATTCTATTTTTCCCAACATCAGGGTCTTTTTCAATGAATCATCTCTTTGCATCAGATGGCAAAATTATGGGAGCTTCATCTTCAGCATCAGTCCTTCCACTGAATATTCAGGATTGATCTCCTTTAGGATGGACTGGTTTGATCTCTTTGCAGTCCAAAGAACTCTCAAGAGTCTTCTCTAACACCACAGTTCAAAGGCATCAATTCTTCTGCGCTCAGTCTTCTTTATGATCCAGCTCTCATATTCATACATGACTACTGGAAAAACCATAGCTTTGACTATAGAGACTATTTTCAGAAAAGCGATGTCTCTGCTTTTGAATATGCTGTCTAGGTTTGTCATAGAGTAAGCATCTTTTAATTTCATGGCTACGGTCACTATTCCCAGTGATTTTGGAGCCCAAGAAAATAAAATCTGTCACTGTTATCATTGTTTGTCCATCTATTTGCGATGAAGTGATGGGACTGGATGCCATGATCTTCATTTTTGAATTTTGAGTTTTAGGTCAGCCTTTTCACTGTTGTATTTCACTTTTATCAAGAGGCTCTTTAGTTCTTTTTTGATTTCTGCCATAAGAGTTGTGTCATCTGCATATTTGAACTTATTGATATTTCTCCCAGCAATCTTGATTCCAGCTTGTGCTTTATTCAGACCAGCATTTTGGATGGTATACTCTGCATATAAATTAAACAAGCAGGGTGACAATATACAGCCTTGACGTACTTCTTTACCAATTTGGAACCAGTTCATTGTTTCATGTCCGGTTCTAACTGCTGTTTCTTGTCCTGCATATAAGTTTTGCAGGAGGCAGGTAAAGTGGTCTGATATTCCATCTTCATAACTTTCCAGATGTATGTGTGTGTGTGTCTGTGTGTGTGTCTGTGTGTGTGTGTGAGATCTATAGATTCAAAGGCTTTAGTGTAGTCAATGAAGAAGTAGATGTTTTTCTGGAATTCTCTTGCTTTTTCTATGATCCAACAGATGTTGCCAATTTGATCTCTGGTTCCTCTGCCTTTTCTAAATCCAGTTTGCATATCTGGAAGTTCTCTGTTCATATACTGCTGAAGCCTAGCTTGGGGGATTTTAAGCATTACTTTGGTAGTGTCTGAAATGAATGCAACAGTGTGACAGTTTGAATATTATTATAGATTCAACACAATCCCTGTCAAATTACTGATGGTATTTTCACAGATCTAGGGAAAACAAAATCTCAAAATCTGTATGGAGACACAAAAGGCCCCAAATAGCCAAAGCAATCTTGAAATAGAAAAACAGAGCTGGAAGAATCAGGCTCCCTGACTTCAAACTGTACTACAAAACTACAGTCATCAAGACAGTGTGGTACTGGCACAAAAACAGAAGTACAGACGTAGCCTACTTCTTTATGATCCAGCTCTCATATTCATACATGACTACTGGAAAAACCATAGCTTTGACTATAGAGACTATTTTCAGAAAAGCGATGTCTCTGCTTTTGAATATGCTGTCTAGGTTTGTCATAGAGTAAGCATCTTTTAATTTCATGGCTACGGTCACTATTCCCAGTGATTTTGGAGCCCAAGAAAATAAAATCTGTCACTGTTATCATTGTTTGTCCATCTATTTGCGATGAAGTGATGGGACTGGATGCCATGATCTTCATTTTTGAATTTTGAGTTTTAGGTCAGCCTTTTCACTGTTGTATTTCACTTTTATCAAGAGGCTCTTTAGTTCTTTTTTGATTTCTGCCATAAGAGTTGTGTCATCTGCATATTTGAACTTATTGATATTTCTCCCAGCAATCTTGATTCCAGCTTGTGCTTTATTCAGACCAGCATTTTGGATGGTATACTCTGCATATAAATTAAACAAGCAGGGTGACAATATACAGCCTTGACGTACTTCTTTACCAATTTGGAACCAGTTCATTGTTTCATGTCCGGTTCTAACTGCTGTTTCTTGTCCTGCATATAAGTTTTGCAGGAGGCAGGTAAAGTGGTCTGATATTCCATCTTCATAACTTTCCAGATGTATGTGTGTGTGTGTCTGTGTGTGTGTGTGTCTGTGTGTGTGTGTGAGATCTATAGATTCAAAGGCTTTAGTGTAGTCAATGAAGAAGTAGATGTTTTTCTGGAATTCTCTTGCTTTTTCTATGATCCAACAGATGTTGCCAATTTGATCTCTGGTTCCTCTGCCTTTTCTAAATCCAGTTTGCATATCTGGAAGTTCTCTGTTCATATACTGCTGAAGCCTAGCTTGGGGGATTTTAAGCATTACTTTGGTAGTGTCTGAAATGAATGCAACAGTGTGACAGTTTGAATATTATTATAGATTCAACACAATCCCTGTCAAATTACTGATGGTATTTTTCACAGATCTAGGGAAAACAAAATCTCAAAATCTGTATGGAGACACAAAAGGCCCCAAATAGCCAAAGCAATCTTGAAATAGAAAAACAGAGCTGGAAGAATCAGGCTCCCTGACTTCAAACTGTACTACAAAACTACAGTCATCAAGACAGTGTGGTACTGGCACAAAAACAGAAGTACAGATCAATGGAACAGGATAGAAAACACAGAAATAAGTCCATGCATCTATAGTCAATTAATCTTTGACAAAGGAGAAAAGACTACACAATGTTGAAAAGCCAGTCTCTTCAACAAATGATGCTGGGCAACCACATGTAAAAGAATGAAATTAGATCATTCCTTAACTCCACACACAAAAACAAGCTGAAAATGGATTAGAAACCTAAATGTTAGATTGGACACTATAAAACTCTTAGAGGAAAACATAGGCAGAACATTCTCTGTCATAAATCACAGCAAAATCTTTTTTAATCCATTTCCCAGAATGATGGAAATAAAAGCAAAAATAAATAAATGGGACTACTTAAACTCAAAAACTTTTGCACAGTGAAGGAGACAATAAACAAAATAAAATGACAACCCACAGACTGTAAGAACATATTTGCAAATGATGTGACTGATAAGGGACTAGTCTCCAAAACTTACAAAAGCTTATGACACTCAATAGCATCAAAACAAACCACTCAAAAAGTGGGCAGAAGACCTGAATACACATTTCTCTAAAGAGGATATATAGATGGCCAACAGGCACATGAAAAGATGTTTAAAATTGCTAGTTACTAGAGAAATTCAAGTTAAAACTATGATGAGATACTACCCCATATCAGCTAGAATGCCTAAGTGGGTAAAGAGTCTGCCTTGCAGTGCAAGGGGCAAAAGTTTGATCCCTGGCCTAGGAAGATCCCATGTGCCAGGAAGCGGCTGGACTGGTGTGCCAAATTATGAGCCAGCACTCTGGAGTGCATGTGCCCAGAGCTGGTGCTCTGCAATGAGAGAGGCCAGTGTAATGGGAGGCCCACACAGGTCAAAGAACAAAATCCACAAACAGCAAATGCTGTATAAGATATTTTTTTTTTCTGAAAGGGGAATTTGCAAAAAGTGTGACAGTTTGAATATTATTATAGATTCAACACAATCCCTGTCAAATTACTGATGGTATTTTCACAGATCTAGGGAAAACAAAATCTCAAAATCTGTATGGAGACACAAAAGGCCCCAAATAGCCAAAGCAATCTTGAAATAGAAAAACAGAGCTGGAAGAATCAGGCTCCCTGACTTCAAACTGTACTACAAAACTACAGTCATCAAGACAGTGTGGTACTGGCACAAAAACAGAAGTACAGATCAATGGAACAGGATAGAAAACACAGAAATAAGTCCATGCATCTATAGTCAATTAATCTTTGACAAAGGAGAAAAGACTACACAATGTTGAAAAGCCAGTCTCTTCAACAAATGATGCTGGGCAACCACATGTAAAAGAATGAAATTAGATCATTCCTTAACTCCACACACAAAAACAAGCTGAAAATGGATTAGAAACCTAAATGTTAGATTGGACACTATAAAACTCTTAGAGGAAAACATAGGCAGAACATTCTCTGTCATAAATCACAGCAAAATCTTTTTTAATCCATTTCCCAGAATGATGGAAATAAAAGCAAAAATAAATAAATGGGACTACTTAAACTCAAAAACTTTTGCACAGTGAAGGAGACAATAAACAAAATAAAATGACAACCCACAGACTGTAAGAACATATTTGCAAATGATGTGACTGATAAGGGACTAGTCTCCAAAACTTACAAAAGCTTATGACACTCAATAGCATCAAAACAAACCACTCAAAAAGTGGGCAGAAGACCTGAATACACATTTCTCTAAAGAGGATATATAGATGGCCAACAGGCACATGAAAAGATGTTTAAAATTGCTAGTTACTAGAGAAATTCAAGTTAAAACTATGATGAGATACTACCCCATATCAGCTAGAATGCCTAAGTGGGTAAAGAGTCTGCCTTGCAGTGCAAGGGGCAAAAGTTTGATCCCTGGCCTAGGAAGATCCCATGTGCCAGGAAGCGGCTGGACTGGTGTGCCAAATTATGAGCCAGCACTCTGGAGTGCATGTGCCCAGAGCTGGTGCTCTGCAATGAGAGAGGCCAGTGTAATGGGAGGCCCACACAGGTCAAAGAACAAAAAATCCACAAACAGCAAATGCTGTAGAGGGTGTGGAGAGAAGGGAACCCTCCTTCACTGTTGGTGAGAATGTAAATTGGTACAGTCACTATGGAGAAGTGTGTGAAGGTTCCTTAAAAAACTAAACATAGAGCTACCATAAGACCCTTCAATGCAACTTTTGGGCATATATCCAGAGAAAAACATGATCCAAAGAGATACATGCACCCCAATGTTTATTGTAGCACTGCTTACAGTTGCCAAGACAATGAAACAACTTCATTGTCCTTCGACAGAGGAATGGATAGAGATGTGGTGTGTGTGTGTGTGTGTGTGTGTGTGTGTAAATAGCCATAAAAAAGAATGAGATATAGCCATTATACAGAATAGCCTTTCAGCATAACATCAGCAATACTTTTCTAAAAGTATTGTTATTTATCTAGAATTCTCGCAAAAGTGACAGCGAGTGATATGTAGGAGCCCACATATACCTATTTATCTCAACTTTTATAGTCATCTCTAAAGAACTACTTGGACTTTACAGATGGCTCAGTGGTTAAAGTATATGCTAGCTATGCAGGAGACACAAGATGAATATTTGATCCCTGGGTCAGGAAGATCCCCTGAAGTAGGAAATGGCAACACACTCCAGTATTCTTGCCTGGAAAATTCCATGGACAGAGAAGCCTTGGTGGGCTATAGTCCATGGGGTTGCAAAGAGTAGGATATGATAGTGACTCATCAACATTCAAAGAACTACTTAGGATGGTAATGGTCAATATGGCAAAGGACCTTGAACATAGCTTTAATTCTACATTCTTAGAGTTCTCTTATACGGTTTTTAATGAAAGAGGAATCCTAAATTATTTTTTTCATTGATTTACTATATACTTTATAGACTTCCTTATATTATGAAGAGATTTTTTATTTTATTTATTTATTTTTTTTTGGAGGGGTGGGTTGAGGAGGGAGAGGGGCAGGTGGGCCACTTCTATTGGTCTTTCATTTATCTGTTTTCATCCATCTTTGTTCTTTGGTCCATGTGGGCCTCACATCACAGTGGCCTCTGTTATCGCAGAGCACCGGCTCTGGGCGCATGTGCTCCAGAGCTCCGGCTCTGTAATTGGACACATCAGTTCAGCCGCTCCACTGCACGTGGGATCTTCCCAGGCCAGGGATCGAACCAGCGCTCCTTGTACTGCAAGGCAGTGTGCTTACCCACTGGACCACCAGGGAAGCCCACGAAGAGATATTTTTAATCCTCTTGTCTGGTGTTGGTCACATTGCCTTCTTTTCCTTGGTCTATGGGAATCTCCTTTTCCTTCATCAAAGGCTTATCAGGACAAAAGTTCTCCTACTCACTCAGTGACAATCATATGACACCAAGAAAATTTTAAGTCATCAGGTACATAAGTCGCTGGAAGGAAATCTACCAAAAATTTTAGAGGGTATTAAACCTCCATAAGGCCACCAGGAACTGGTGATGAAAGCAGTCGAATGGTGGCCCTCAACTTCCTGGGACAGCAGCTATCTAAAGAAGTTTCAAAGTGCAACCCAAGGCACGTAGACAATGACTGTTCAAGCTCATACTGGAGAGACTCCACTTTTGATTGCAGAGCCCTATCTACCATCATTCACTCAAAAGATATCTTGCCAGCAATATTGGAATGATTAGGACTCCCCTAAAAGATCAGAGGACTGGATAATTATCCATTAAATCTCACCTAATCTCTGCACACCTCAGGGATTATTCTTTTTAACTTAATAGAAATTTTTTGGTCTTTATTACCTAGATTTTTTTTTTTTCAGTTTCAAAAGTTAACTCTAGCCATGTGTACATTTTGTCACTTCTCTCATGAAATTGTTCATGAATAGCTATGTTTTAAGGTTGTCTCATGTAATATGACATCACACAAAATAAACCAAAGCAGATTTTCTGAAATACTACATATGACAACAAAAGCCAAGATATGGCTTGTGTCCAACATGGGTCCTGTTTCAAACATTTGGCCGGAGGAGAAAATAAATTATAAACATTTTAAAAAGCTGGGAATATTTTTACATGAAACAGACAGCAGTTACTAAAATGACAATGTTTTTCTGTTGTTTTCCTTCATCATCACTGAGTTTTCATAACTTTTTTGGTTACACTGTCTGAATTTTAGACACAGGACATAAAACAGCCGAAGGCAACATTCCTCACTCACATTACTCATGCACTTGTGATGTACAATAACAGAAGTTATGGTCAAAACAAAAACAAGTTTATGATCCACAAAATCAAGAAATTTCCGGCTCTGTAATTGGACACATCAGTTCAGCCGCTCCACTGCACGTGGGATCTTCCCAGGCCAGGGATCGAACCAGCGCTCCTTGTACTGCAAGGCAGTGTGCTTACCCACTGGACCACCAGGGAAGCCCACGAAGAGATATTTTAATCCTCTTGTCTGGTGTTGGTCACATTGCCTTCTTTTCCTTGGTCTATGGGAATCTCCTTTTCCTTCATCAAAGGCTTATCAGGACAAAAGTTCTCCTACTCACTCAGTGACAATCATATGACACCAAGAAAATTTTAAGTCATCAGGTACATAAGTCGCTGGAAGGAAATCTACCAAAAATTTTAGAGGGTATTAAACCTCCATAAGGCCACCAGGAACTGGTGATGAAAGCAGTCGAATGGTGGCCCTCAACTTCCTGGGACAGCAGCTATCTAAAGAAGTTTCAAAGTGCAACCCAAGGCACGTAGACAATGACTGTTCAAGCTCATACTGGAGAGACTCCACTTTTGATTGCAGAGCCCTATCTACCATCATTCACTCAAAAGATATCTTGCCAGCAATATTGGAATGATTAGGACTCCCCTAAAAGATCAGAGGACTGGATAATTATCCATTAAATCTCACCTAATCTCTGCACACCTCAGGGATTATTCTTTTTAACTTAATAGAAATTTTTTGGTCTTTATTACCTAGATTTTTTTTTTTTCAGTTTCAAAAGTTAACTCTAGCCATGTGTACATTTTGTCACTTCTCTCATGAAATTGTTCATGAATAGCTATGTTTTAAGGTTGTCTCATGTAATATGACATCACACAAAATAAACCAAAGCAGATTTTCTGAAATACTACATATGACAACAAAAGCCAAGATATGGCTTGTGTCCAACATGGGTCCTGTTTCAAACATTTGGCCGGAGGAGAAAATAAATTATAAACATTTTAAAAAGCTGGGAATATTTTTACATGAAACAGACAGCAGTTACTAAAATGACAATGTTTTTCTGTTGTTTTCCTTCATCATCACTGAGTTTTCATAACTTTTTTTTGGTTACACTGTCTGAATTTTAGACACAGGACATAAAACAGCCGAAGGCAACATTCCTCACTCACATTACTCATGCACTTGTGATGTACAATAACAGAAGTTATGGTCAAAACAAAAACAAGTTTATGATCCACAAAATCAAGATTTGTAATTATTTCACAGAAGTAGAACATTGCAAAAAACCATGTTGTTATCTTATTTGACAACCGCCTTTGGAACTAAACATATTCTTTCCAGATGTGTGTGAAATGTCCATTTCCTAGTTTTATTTTCTCCTGATCCTGGGGGAGATTTTGGGGTGGCAGGAATTTTTAGTCATGAGATTTCCAGATGTGAGTTACAAATACTGAGTCTCTCTCAGTTCCCATTTAACCGCTAGCCTTATCCCTATAATTCTTAGTTTCTTTGCCTATTGAATGCCATAAGAAAAAGAATATCTGGGGCTTACTTCATTTCAAATTTTGGGAATGAATTCTGTAGGCTTTTGACAAGCTTTATTCACTATAAGTGTGAGTTTAATTCTCTCACTATATTATTTGCCATTTAGCATTAACCTCTGTGCCATAATTCTTAATGTTTTTACATTGTGTATTACATGCTGCAGAGATTAATTCAGTGATGCCATATAGGGAAAATCTTTGCTTCTACATGAGGTAACTTCACTGACTAGCAGTCACACTTTCCTGTGGCCTTTAGGTCTTGAGTTAAGATTTCTTAGAAATGGAGCTGGTGATAAGTATTCCACAGTCTAAACAGTAAGGATAAGATAATTTTTACAAGTTAAATATCCTCTCTAATTTACATCTCTGAGTAATTGAGGAGTGACTAATGTGAAATCAAATGTTATTTCAATATATAAGCTTATATGTGCCACACCTCCAAGATGAAGATTAATGATAATGCCTTATGAGTTGGTGTGAGGACATTGTAGCCCTAAGTATCATCTCAACATTTACATCCTCCTAAGTGAAACTTTTTTTGAAACAGACAGCAGTTACTAAAATGACAATGTTTTTCTGTTGTTTTCCTTCATCATCACTGAGTTTTCATAACTTTTTTTTGGTTACACTGTCTGAATTTTAGACACAGGACATAAAACAGCCGAAGGCAACATTCCTCACTCACATTACTCATGCACTTGTGATGTACAATAACAGAAGTTATGGTCAAAACAAAAACAAGTTTATGATCCACAAAATCAAGATTTGTAATTATTTCACAGAAGTAGAACATTGCAAAAAACCATGTTGTTATCTTATTTGACAACCGCCTTTGGAACTAAACATATTCTTTCCAGATGTGTGTGAAATGTCCATTTCCTAGTTTTATTTTCTCCTGATCCTGGGGGAGATTTTGGGGTGGCAGGAATTTTTAGTCATGAGATTTCCAGATGTGAGTTACAAATACTGAGTCTCTCTCAGTTCCCATTTAACCGCTAGCCTTATCCCTATAATTCTTAGTTTCTTTGCCTATTGAATGCCATAAGAAAAAGAATATCTGGGGCTTACTTCATTTCAAATTTTGGGAATGAATTCTGTAGGCTTTTGACAAGCTTTATTCACTATAAGTGTGAGTTTAATTCTCTCACTATATTATTTGCCATTTAGCATTAACCTCTGTGCCATAATTCTTAATGTTTTTACATTGTGTATTACATGCTGCAGAGATTAATTCAGTGATGCCATATAGGGAAAATCTTTGCTTCTACATGAGGTAACTTCACTGACTAGCAGTCACACTTTCCTGTGGCCTTTAGGTCTTGAGTTAAGATTTCTTAGAAATGGAGCTGGTGATAAGTATTCCACAGTCTAAACAGTAAGGATAAGATAATTTTTACAAGTTAAATATCCTCTCTAATTTACATCTCTGAGTAATTGAGGAGTGACTAATGTGAAATCAAATGTTATTTCAATATATAAGCTTATATGTGCCACACCTCCAAGATGAAGATTAATGATAATGCCTTATGAGTTGGTGTGAGGACATTGTAGCCCTAAGTATCATCTCAACATTTACATCCTCCTAAGTGAAGCTTTTTAGTTTAAGCTTGTGTACAAGGAAGAGAACTTTGTTTTGTTTCTTTTAAATCTTGTAGTTATTTTAATAAATGTGTTTACACATATGCAAGGGAAAGCAAGAGTGAGAGGGAAGAAAACCTATTAACTTAAAGAAGCATTAGGACGGGAAGCGGAATGAGGAAAAAACAAATTTTGTTTGTGGCACATCCTTACTCTTATATTCCAGATTATTTTCATTTTTTATGTTTATTCCACTTCTGTTAATATTTTTTCTTGTCACCCTGTTTGTGTCTATACAAACTAGCTAAGTAAGAAATTAAGACTTCCCGTTAAATACGGTGGATGAATTTCTAACTTTATCTCAACTTTGTTTCAAAGCCCTACTAAAATGATAATAAAATTTTTAAGAAGGCATAAACAGTTCTGGGCTGGAGCCAGCTCTTACCTGGTGTTAAGACACAATTGCTAAATATTCAGGGCTCTTAGAAGCCATAATTAAACTATTGCCAGCTTTTAAGTGTGAGTTGTTGTTGTTGCTTACTCCCTAAGTTGTGTCTGACTCTTTTTGCAACCCCCATTGACTGTAACCCACCAGGCTCCTCTGACAAGGGATTTTCCAAGGAAGAAGACTAGAGTGGTTTGCCATGCCCTTCTCCAGGGGATCTTCCCCACCCAGGAATCGAATCTGTGTCTCTTATGTCTCCTGCATTGGTAAGCGGGTTTTTTTCGACTAATGCCACCTGGGAACCCTGTAGTGTGAGTACATTAACCTCTGTGCCATAATTCTTAATGTTTTTACATTGTGTATTACATGCTGCAGAGATTAATTCAGTGATGCCATATAGGGAAAATCTTTGCTTCTACATGAGGTAACTTCACTGACTAGCAGTCACACTTTCCTGTGGCCTTTAGGTCTTGAGTTAAGATTTCTTAGAAATGGAGCTGGTGATAAGTATTCCACAGTCTAAACAGTAAGGATAAGATAATTTTTACAAGTTAAATATCCTCTCTAATTTACATCTCTGAGTAATTGAGGAGTGACTAATGTGAAATCAAATGTTATTTCAATATATAAGCTTATATGTGCCACACCTCCAAGATGAAGATTAATGATAATGCCTTATGAGTTGGTGTGAGGACATTGTAGCCCTAAGTATCATCTCAACATTTACATCCTCCTAAGTGAAGCTTTTTAGTTTAAGCTTGTGTACAAGGAAGAGAACTTTGTTTTGTTTCTTTTAAATCTTGTAGTTATTTTAATAAATGTGTTTACACATATGCAAGGGAAAGCAAGAGTGAGAGGGAAGAAAACCTATTAACTTAAAGAAGCATTAGGACGGGAAGCGGAATGAGGAAAAAAAACAAATTTTGTTTGTGGCACATCCTTACTCTTATATTCCAGATTATTTTCATTTTTTATGTTTATTCCACTTCTGTTAATATTTTTTCTTGTCACCCTGTTTGTGTCTATACAAACTAGCTAAGTAAGAAATTAAGACTTCCCGTTAAATACGGTGGATGAATTTCTAACTTTATCTCAACTTTGTTTCAAAGCCCTACTAAAATGATAATAAAATTTTTAAGAAGGCATAAACAGTTCTGGGCTGGAGCCAGCTCTTACCTGGTGTTAAGACACAATTGCTAAATATTCAGGGCTCTTAGAAGCCATAATTAAACTATTGCCAGCTTTTAAGTGTGAGTTGTTGTTGTTGCTTACTCCCTAAGTTGTGTCTGACTCTTTTTGCAACCCCCATTGACTGTAACCCACCAGGCTCCTCTGACAAGGGATTTTCCAAGGAAGAAGACTAGAGTGGTTTGCCATGCCCTTCTCCAGGGGATCTTCCCCACCCAGGAATCGAATCTGTGTCTCTTATGTCTCCTGCATTGGTAAGCGGGTTTTTTTCGACTAATGCCACCTGGGAACCCTGTAGTGTGAGTACATAACATAAAATATTAATAAGTGAATGCTACAAAGTAGAGCCTTTTCTTTCTCCTCCTTCACCTTCTCCTCCTTGCTTCTAAAAAAGAAACCAGCACACCACTGAACAAACCCATAGAGTAGGAAAATATTTTAAAATTTATTAATATTCTCTGAGTTAAAGGAGAAGATACTACATCTAAGAAAGAAGAGCAGCAAGCTATGAAAAGGAACATATGGACAAAAAGTGCGGAATCTTTGAAGTTACACATACGTTAACATCTCAAAACTGGGCTCTGTAACAACCTAAAGGAGATGGTGGGTGGGGAGGGAGGGAGATGACAGAGAGAGGTTTAAGATGGCGGGTGACATATATATGCCTATGGCTGATTCATGTTGATGTTTGGCAGAAACCAACACAATTCTGTAAAGCAAAATATCTTTTCATTAAAAAAATAAATAAATTTAAAATTTAAAAATATGTTAACATGACTTAAAAACTAAACAGGAAATTTGAAAAATGAGGACAAATCTCAGAAAGTAGGACAACATAAAAGAATAAAAATTAGAGAAAAAAGTTTAAAAAGATATAGGATAAAGTCTAATTTCTGAAAAATGTAAGTTCTAAAATGGAAATGGAACAAGCATAATGGGAAAATTGTTATACAATCAATACAGGAATATTTCTTAGAATAAAAAGGAATGGATATTCAAATTGATGGGTCACGGATTCACAGAAAAATAAATTTTAAAGTACTCAAATAAAGGTTCTTGGGTGTAAAAGTTCAGCATGGACCTAGAAATGAAAGAGTAACCAACTGGCACAGGAGGATGGGAGAAGTCACTATGAGAATTAAAAAGTAGCATTAGAAGGTATTAATTGGAGGGGGAAAAGATGGCGGAGGAATGAGGGGAAGATTTCACCAGCTCCCAAACAGAATCACCAGAACTAATCAAGAAATGACACACCACCAACAAACCAGCCGGTAGACGCCGGAAGAACTCCTTAGGTCCGCAAGGGTGGAAGAGTGAACAGCCAGAACTTTCCCGGAGCTACTGTTCTGAGAACTATCTATCCTAACCCCCACGCTGGACCAGACCGACGGAGACAGTGCTAGCGAGTGCCCTAAAAAGGGGCCTGAGTGGAGTGTTGGGGGAGAGAGGGCAGCGCTCAGGGCGAAAATTCAAAGAATCCGGCCAGATCGCCCGCAGAAGTTAAGACACTGCGAAGATAAGATACTGGAGCGGAACCGGACAGAATGCAATTAGGAAGTTCCCCACGGGGAGCTGCCTAGGGACCTGCATAGAGCCGAACAGGAAGTGCCCACCGCGAAAATCGCTCCACTTGGCAGGGCGAAAATCTCGACTTTCCGCCTGGCACCAGGTAAGTTCAAACACTCCTAGTTGGGGGGCTTGCTGAACGGAGAGGGGAAGTTGCCCACGGATTGCTGACCAGGGATCGGATTCGAACCTGACAGGAAAGCTCGTGCCCGCCTTTGGGACTTGGACGTGTAACTGGCAGTGTGCGCCGCGCCAGCAGTGGAGGAGCCTGTGCACCCCCATAGCCACACCCGCAGTGGAGGAAGCCGGGAGAAGGGCAGGTATTGGAGGCTACTGTTGGGTGCGCAGTAGAGCCGGGGCGCCCGCCTCCAACACGGGACTGCGTGCGCTGTGGGCCCCCGTCCGTCGTACTGGGATCAGCCCGCCACCCTGGCCAGCACCTGAGCTTGCAGCAAAGCCTTTGTCTTGCTGAAAACAAAAACAGAAAACATAGCAACCAGTGCTGTAAGGGAAAGGCTACATCATCAAGACAACACCATCAAAAGCAGATTGGCTTCCACCAGACAGATGAGGGGATAAAATCCAGGGACGGTATCTAGCTTTTTTTGTTGTTTATTTGCAGTGGACGGTTTTGTTTATTTGACTGATCGGTCAGGTTTGGGGTTTTTTGTTGTTGTTGTTGTTTGGTCTCTTCTTAACTTTTTCATCTCTATTTAATTTTTAATTTCTTTTTTTTTGATTTTTAATTTTTAATTTTTCTTTTAATTTTATTTCTTGGAAACTTCTAATTTTTTCCCCTCTTTCCCACTGCTTCCACCCTCTGTGTTCTAAATGTAAAACTTTCTCCTATCTACCACTATCCTCTAGATAAATAGTTCCTACCATCCTGTCTCTACTATTCTCTTCCAGCTGCACTAAACAATACAACACACAAATCTTGGCTATGTAACCCTATGATATCCTTCCAAAACAAATCTATTCCTTCTCATTACCCATACACTCTCCTCCTCCTCACCCCCAACACATGTCTTAGTTAAAAATTGCTTTCAGTGAAATAGTCCAAGCCAGGACCTTGCCCCAGATCTATTTTTCCAGGCACTAGTTTAATTAATTCAGAGCTTAACGGGCAAGTATCATCTTTGATTGCGTCATTTGCCAGAAAAATTTCCTATGCTTTATCTCTGTAAGACTGGTTACATATGGTTATTGCTGTGTATGTATGTATATCTTATGACTATGTTAGAAAACATCTGCATGCTTTTATGACTGTCACCCATCAGGGATGCACCTCTTGTTCCTCAGATGCTAGTATTTGAACTAGTATCACAGAACACCACAGTAAACCAGACATAGAGCCTATACCCCCTGGCCAATCATCTAACCAAAGATCCTTGGAGTGGGAGCCCTGATTCCAAGACCCCACACTATCAAAGAACATACAACACTAGAGAATATTCACCTGTAAACAAGACCTAACACTATCCAAGTCACAAACCAATGAACCCTTTTAAAAGGACAGAAACCCAAAGGAAGGGAGAATTTAACCACTAAGCCTGGTGGGGGAAAAAGAACTCCATACACACAGACACACACAAAGAAACAAAAACTAACATAATAATGAAACGACAGAGAAACACTGCACAAATGAAGGACCAAGCTAGAGAAACACCACTTCAAATGACAGAGGAGGAGATAGACAAACTATCTGAAAGAGAATTCAGAAAAGCTATACTAATGAGGGTGCAAAACACTGAAAACAGAATATTAGAGGAAATTAGTGCGCTGAGAAGAGACATGCAAGAAATGACAAATAAGCAAATAGAGACTACCAACTCAATTGCTGAACTCAAAAATACTATAGAAGGTCTCAACAGTAGAGTATCAGAGGCAGAAGAACGGATAAGTGAGCTGGAAGACAGAATGGTGGAAGTAAGTGCTGAAGAACAGAACAAAGCTGAAAGAATTAAAAGAACTGAGGATAGCCTCAGAGACCTATGGGACAATATCAAATGCACCAACATTAGAATTATAGGAGTTCCAGAAGAAGAAGAGGGGAAGAAAGGCTATGAAAAGATTCTTGAAGAGGTTATAGGTGAAAACTTCCCCAGCATGGGAAAGGAAATAGTCAACCAAGTCCAAGAAGCACAAAGAGTTCCATACAGGAGAAACCCCAGAAGAAACACACCAAGGCACATTCTAATCAAACTAACGCAGACTAAATATAAAGACAGAATACTAAAAGCAGCTAGGAGCAAACAACAAATAACATATAAAGGAAACCCCATACATCTAACTGGAACCCGAAACCCTGGCAGGTTATTGCTGTGTATGTATGTATATCTTATGACTATGTTAGAAAACATCTGCATGCTTTTATGACTGTCACCCATCAGGGATGCACCTCTTGTTCCTCAGATGCTAGTATTTGAACTAGTATCACAGAACACCACAGTAAACCAGACATAGAGCCTATACCCCCTGGCCAATCATCTAACCAAAGATCCTTGGAGTGGGAGCCCTGATTCCAAGACCCCACACTATCAAAGAACATACAACACTAGAGAATATTCACCTGTAAACAAGACCTAACACTATCCAAGTCACAAACCAATGAACCCTTTTAAAAGGACAGAAACCCAAAGGAAGGGAGAATTTAACCACTAAGCCTGGTGGGGGAAAAAGAACTCCATACACACAGACACACACAAAGAAACAAAAACTAACATAATAATGAAACGACAGAGAAACACTGCACAAATGAAGGACCAAGCTAGAGAAACACCACTTCAAATGACAGAGGAGGAGATAGACAAACTATCTGAAAGAGAATTCAGAAAAGCTATACTAATGAGGGTGCAAAACACTGAAAACAGAATATTAGAGGAAATTAGTGCGCTGAGAAGAGACATGCAAGAAATGACAAATAAGCAAATAGAGACTACCAACTCAATTGCTGAACTCAAAAATACTATAGAAGGTCTCAACAGTAGAGTATCAGAGGCAGAAGAACGGATAAGTGAGCTGGAAGACAGAATGGTGGAAGTAAGTGCTGAAGAACAGAACAAAGCTGAAAGAATTAAAAGAACTGAGGATAGCCTCAGAGACCTATGGGACAATATCAAATGCACCAACATTAGAATTATAGGAGTTCCAGAAGAAGAAGAGGGGAAGAAAGGCTATGAAAAGATTCTTGAAGAGGTTATAGGTGAAAACTTCCCCAGCATGGGAAAGGAAATAGTCAACCAAGTCCAAGAAGCACAAAGAGTTCCATACAGGAGAAACCCCAGAAGAAACACACCAAGGCACATTCTAATCAAACTAACGCAGACTAAATATAAAGACAGAATACTAAAAGCAGCTAGGAGCAAACAACAAATAACATATAAAGGAAACCCCATACATCTAACTGCGGATCTTTCAACAGAAACCCTGCAGGCCAGAAGAGAATGGCAAGACACATTTAAACGGTTAAAAGAGAGTAACCTCCAACCAAGAATTCTCTACCTAGCAAGAATCTCATTCGGAATTGATGGTGAAGTCAAAAGCGTCACAGACAAGCAAAAACTAAAAGAATTCTGTACCACAAAGCCAGCCCTACAAGTGTTAAAGGGCCTGATATAGCCAATAGATACAAGAGTAGGAGAAGTCCTATAAATCAAACCCCAAACTTCTAAGAAGATGACAGTAGGAACATTTGTATCAATAATTATTTGGAATGTATATGGACTAAATGCCCCAACCAAAAGACACAGACTGGCTGAATGGATTAAAAAACACGACCCATACATATGCTTCCTCCAAGAAACTCACTTCAGACCTAAAGACATTCATAGACTGAAAGTGAGAGGCTGGAAAAAGATATTCCATGCAAATGGAAATCAAAAGAAAGCTGGAGTAGCAATCCTCATATGGACAAAATAGACCTTAAAATAAAGAAGATTAGAAGAGACAAGGCAGGACACTACATAATGATCAAGGGATAGATCCAAGAGGAAGACATAGTAATCATAAATATCTATGCACCCAATATAGGAGTACTCAAATACATAAGACAAACACTTTCAGACATAAAAGAAGACATCGACACTAACACAGTAATAGTAGGAAACTTTAGCACTTCTCTCACACCAATGGCCAGATCACCCAAACAGAAAATTAATAAAGAAACACAAGCCTTAAATGCCACACTAGAAAAGATGGACCTCATCGATATCTTTAGGACGTTCCATCCAAAAGCAGAAGAATACACTTTCTCCTCTAGTGCTCATGAAACATTCTCCAGGATAGACCACATCTTGGGCCACAAATCTAACCTCAGTCAATTCAAGAAAACCGAAATTATATCAACTATCCTCTCTGACCACAATGCAATGAGACTGGAGATCAACTAGAGGAAAAACTGCTAAAAAAAAAAAAGCAGCTAGGAGCAAACAACAAATAACATATAAAGGAAACCCCATAAAAAAGAAACCCTGCAGGCCAGAAGAGAATGGCAAGACACATTTAAACGGTTAAAAGAGAGTAACCTCCAACCAAGAATTCTCTACCTAGCAAGAATCTCATTCGGAATTGATGGTGAAGTCAAAAGCGTCACAGACAAGCAAAAACTAAAAGAATTCTGTACCACAAAGCCAGCCCTACAAGTGTTAAAGGGCCTGATATAGCCAATAGATACAAGAGTAGGAGAAGTCCTATAAATCAAACCCCAAACTTCTAAGAAGATGACAGTAGGAACATTTGTATCAATAATTATTTGGAATGTATATGGACTAAATGCCCCAACCAAAAGACACAGACTGGCTGAATGGATTAAAAAACACGACCCATACATATGCTTCCTCCAAGAAACTCACTTCAGACCTAAAGACATTCATAGACTGAAAGTGAGAGGCGGGAAAAAAGATATTCCATGCAAATGGAAATCAAAAGAAAGCTGGAGTAGCAATCCTCATATGGACAAAATAGACCTTAAAATA
The DNA here is from genome assembly GCA_022376925.1 of Tragulus kanchil. Lineage (NCBI taxonomy): Eukaryota > Metazoa > Chordata > Mammalia > Artiodactyla > Tragulidae > Tragulus > Tragulus kanchil. The sequence continues at coordinate 7,356,647 of JAIOJX010000026.1, read as the reverse complement.
AAGAAGATTAGAAGAGACAAGGCAGGACACTACATAATGATCAAGGGATAGATCCAAGAGGAAGACATAGTAATCATAAATATCTATGCACCCAATATAGGAGTACTCAAATACATAAGACAAACACTTTCAGACATAAAAGAAGACATCGACACTAACACAGTAATAGTAGGAAACTTTAGCACTTCTCTCACACCAATGGCCAGATCACCCAAACAGAAAATTAATAAAGAAACACAAGCCTTAAATGCCACACTAGAAAAGATGGACCTCATCGATATCTTTAGGACGTTCCATCCAAAAGCAGAAGAATACACTTTCTCCTCTAGTGCTCATGAAACATTCTCCAGGATAGACCACATCTTGGGCCACAAATCTAACCTCAGTCAATTCAAGAAAACCGAAATTATATCAACTATCCTCTCTGACCACAATGCAATGAGACTGGAGATCAACTAGAGGAAAAAAAAACTGCTAAAAACACAAACACATGGAGATTAAACAACACATACCTAAAAACCCAACTGATCACTGAGGAAATCTAAGAAGAAATTAAACAATTCCTGGAAGAAAATGCCAATGAACACACGCCAGTGCAAAACCTATGGGATACTGCAAAAGCAGTTCTAAGAGGGAAATTTAGAGCAATACAATCCGACCTCAAGAAACTAGGAAAATATGAAGCAGATGAACTAACCCTCCGCTTAAAACAATTGGACAAAGAAGAACAAAAACACCCCAAAGCCAGCAGAAGAAGAGAAATCATAAGGATCACAGCAGAAATAAATGAGAAAGAAATGAAAAAAAGCGGGCTTCCCCTGGTGGTCCAGTGGGTAAGGACACCACCTTGCAGTGCAAGGGGTGCCGGTTCGAGCCCTGGCCTGGGAAGATCCCACGTGCCGCGGAGCGGCTGGACTGATGTGTCCAATTACCGAGCCGGAGCTCTGGAGCGTGTGCGCCCAGAGCCGGCACTCTGCAACGACAGACGCCACCGCGATGGGAGGCCCACAGGAGCCAAAGAACAAAGACGGATGAACAGAGAGAAACGAAAGACCAATAGAAGTGGCCCGCCTGCTCCCCTCCCTCGCCAACCTGAGCCCCGCCCAAAAATAAAATAATAAAATAAATCTTTAAAAAAAAAAAAAAGAAATGAAAGAAAGCAATAGTAAAGATAAATAAAACAAAAAGCTGGTTCTTTGAAAAGGTAAACAAAATTGACCAGCCACTGGCCAGACTCATCAAGAAAAAGGAAAGAAGAACCAGATCACCCAAACAGAAAATTAATAAAGAAACACAAGCCTTAAATGCCACACTAGAAAAGATGGACCTCATCGATATCTTTAGGACGTTCCATCCAAAAGCAGAAGAATACACTTTCTCCTCTAGTGCTCATGAAACATTCTCCAGGATAGACCACATCTTGGGCCACAAATCTAACCTCAGTCAATTCAAGAAAACCGAAATTATATCAACTATCCTCTCTGACCACAATGCAATGAGACTGGAGATCAACTAGAGGAAAAAAAAACTGCTAAAAACACAAACACATGGAGATTAAACAACACATACCTAAAAACCCAACTGATCACTGAGGAAATCTAAGAAGAAATTAAACAATTCCTGGAAGAAAATGCCAATGAACACACGCCAGTGCAAAACCTATGGGATACTGCAAAAGCAGTTCTAAGAGGGAAATTTAGAGCAATACAATCCGACCTCAAGAAACTAGGAAAATATGAAGCAGATGAACTAACCCTCCGCTTAAAACAATTGGACAAAGAAGAACAAAAACACCCCAAAGCCAGCAGAAGAAGAGAAATCATAAGGATCACAGCAGAAATAAATGAGAAAGAAATGAAAAAAAGCGGGCTTCCCCTGGTGGTCCAGTGGGTAAGGACACCACCTTGCAGTGCAAGGGGTGCCGGTTCGAGCCCTGGCCTGGGAAGATCCCACGTGCCGCGGAGCGGCTGGACTGATGTGTCCAATTACCGAGCCGGAGCTCTGGAGCGTGTGCGCCCAGAGCCGGCACTCTGCAACGACAGACGCCACCGCGATGGGAGGCCCACAGGAGCCAAAGAACAAAGACGGATGAACAGAGAGAAACGAAAGACCAATAGAAGTGGCCCGCCTGCTCCCCTCCCTCGCCAACCTGAGCCCCGCCCAAAAATAAAATAATAAAATAAATCTTTAAAAAAAAAAAAAAGAAATGAAAGAAAGCAATAGTAAAGATAAATAAAACAAAAAGCTGGTTCTTTGAAAAGGTAAACAAAATTGACCAGCCACTGGCCAGACTCATCAAGAAAAAGGAAAGAAGAACCAGATCAACAAAATCAAAAATGAAAAAGGAGAGATTACAACAGATAATGCAGAAATCCAAAGGATTCTAAGAGACTATTATGAGCAACTCTATGGCAACAAACTGGACAACCTGGAAGAAATGGACAGTTTCTTGGGGAAGATTAATCTCCCAAGACCGAGCCAGGGAGAAACAGAAACTTTGAACAACCCAATCACAAGCTCAGAAATCGAATTTGTGATTAAAAATCTATCCAACAATAAAAGCCCAGGGCCAGATGACTTCACAGCGAAATTCTACCAAACATTTAAAGAAGAGCTAATGCCTGGCCTTCTAAAACTCTTTCGAAAAATTACACATGAAGGAACACTTCGAAACACATTCTACGAGGCCACAATGACCCTGATACCAAAACCAGGCAAAGACAACACAAAAAAGCAAAATTATAGGCCATTTTCTCTGATTAATGTAGATGCCAAGATCCTCAACAAAATCCTAGCAAACAGAATTCAACAACACATCCCAAAACTCATACATCACGATCAAGTCAGGTTCATCCCAGGCATGCAAGGATTCTTCAATATCCGCAAAACAATCAATGTGATACACCATATCGACAAGTGGAGAGACAAAAACCACATGATCATCTCAATAGATGCACAAAAAGCCTTTGACAAAGTACAGCATCCATTTATGATAAAAACTCTTCAGAAAATGGGCATAGAAGGAACCTGTCTCAACATAGTGAAAGCCATATATGAGAAGCCCACAGCGAACATTATCCTCTACAGTGAAAAACTGAAAGCATTCCCTCTAAGATCAGGAACAAGACAGGGATGTCCACTTTCACCACTACTATTCAACATAGTCCTGGAAGTCCTAGCAAAGCAATAAGAGAAGAGAAAGAAATAAAAGGAATCCAGATTGGAAAGGAAGAAGTCAAGTTCTCTCTTTTTGCAGATGACATGATATTATACATAGAAAACCCCAAAGACACGGTTATAAAGCTACTAGAGCTAATCAATGAATTCAGCAAAGTCTCAGGATACAAAGTCAACACAGGGAAATCACTGGCATTCCTATGCACAAGCAATGACAAATCAGAAAACGAAATCAAAGAGGCAGTCCCATTCACCGTTGCAACCAAAAGAATCAAATACCTAGGAATAAGCCTACCCAAAGAAACAAAAGAATTGTACACAGAAACTTACAAGACACTCATGAGAGACATTAAAGAAGACTTAAACAGATGGAGAGATATTCCATGTTCCTAGGTCGGAAGAATCAATATTGTGAAAATGACCATACTACCAAATATCATCTACAGATTCAATGCAATACCTATTCAACTTCCATTGACATTTTTTCACAGAACTAGACCAAAGAATCACACAGTTCATATGGAAACACAAAAGACCTCGAATAGCCAAAGCAATCCTGAGAAGGAAAAACGGAGCTGGAGGAACCAGTCTCCCTAACTTCAGACTCTACTACAAAGCAGCAGTCAAGACAGTATGGTACTGGCACAAAAACAGAACTATAGACCAATGGAACAAGATCAAGAACCCAGAGATAAACCCACGCACCTATGGGGACCTTATTTTTGACGAAGGAGGCGAAACTATAAAATGGGACAAAGACAGCCTCTTCAACAAGTGGTGCTGGGAAAACTGACAGCACATCTTGGAAAATATGGCAATTCTTCAATATCCGCAAAACAATCAATGTGATACACCATATCGACAAGTGGAGAGACAAAAACCACATGATCATCTCAATAGATGCACAAAAAGCCTTTGACAAAGTACAGCATCCATTTATGATAAAAACTCTTCAGAAAATGGGCATAGAAGGAACCTGTCTCAACATAGTGAAAGCCATATATGAGAAGCCCACAGCGAACATTATCCTCTACAGTGAAAAACTGAAAGCATTCCCTCTAAGATCAGGAACAAGACAGGGATGTCCACTTTCACCACTACTATTCAACATAGTCCTGGAAGTCCTAGCAAAGCAATAAGAGAAGAGAAAGAAATAAAAGGAATCCAGATTGGAAAGGAAGAAGTCAAGTTCTCTCTTTTTGCAGATGACATGATATTATACATAGAAAACCCCAAAGACACGGTTATAAAGCTACTAGAGCTAATCAATGAATTCAGCAAAGTCTCAGGATACAAAGTCAACACAGGGAAATCACTGGCATTCCTATGCACAAGCAATGACAAATCAGAAAACGAAATCAAAGAGGCAGTCCCATTCACCGTTGCAACCAAAAGAATCAAATACCTAGGAATAAGCCTACCCAAAGAAACAAAAGAATTGTACACAGAAACTTACAAGACACTCATGAGAGACATTAAAGAAGACTTAAACAGATGGAGAGATATTCCATGTTCCTAGGTCGGAAGAATCAATATTGTGAAAATGACCATACTACCAAATATCATCTACAGATTCAATGCAATACCTATTCAACTTCCATTGACATTTTTTCACAGAACTAGACCAAAGAATCACACAGTTCATATGGAAACACAAAAGACCTCGAATAGCCAAAGCAATCCTGAGAAGGAAAAACGGAGCTGGAGGAACCAGTCTCCCTAACTTCAGACTCTACTACAAAGCAGCAGTCAAGACAGTATGGTACTGGCACAAAAACAGAACTATAGACCAATGGAACAAGATCAAGAACCCAGAGATAAACCCACGCACCTATGGGGACCTTATTTTTGACGAAGGAGGCGAAACTATAAAATGGGACAAAGACAGCCTCTTCAACAAGTGGTGCTGGGAAAATTGGACAGCTACATGCAAAAAATGAAGTTGGAACATTCCCTGACACCATACACTAAGATCAACTCAAAATGGATTAAAGACCTAAATGTAAGACCAGAAACCATCAAACTCTTAGAGGAGAATATAGGCATAACTCTCAAGGACATCAATCAAAGCAAGATCTTCTCTGACCCACCTACTAAAATAGCGGAACTGAAAAGAAAAGTGAACACGTGAGACCTCATGAAACTTAAAAGCTTTTGTACAGCAAAAGAAATTACGAAAAAGCTCAACAGACACCCCACAGAGTGTTAGAAAATCATAGCAAATGAAACAACAGACAAAGAATTAATCTCCAAAATCTACAAGCAACTCAGACAACTCAGCACAGGGAAAACAAACAATCCAATCAAAAACTGGGGAAAAGATCTAAAGAGACACCTCTCCAAAGAGGACATACAGATGGCCCAAGAGCACATGAAACGATGCTCAACCTCGCTTATTATTAGAGAAATGCAAATTAAAACTTCAATGACATATCACCTCACACCCATCAGAATGGCCATCATCCAAAAATCTGCAGACAATAAATGCTGGAGAGGGTGCAGAGAAAAGGGAACCCTCTTGCATTGCTGGTGGGAGTATAAACTGATACAGCCTCTATGGAAGACAGTATGGAGATTCCTTTAAAAACTGAAAATAGAAGCACCCTATGACCCAGCAATCCCACTATTCGGCTTATATCCTGATGAAATCAAAACTGAAAGAAGCACCTGTACCCCAATGTTCATTGCAGCTCTCTATGCAATAGCCAGAACATGGAAGCAACCTAGATGTCCATCGACGAATGAATGGATCCTGAAGCTCTGGTACATATATACAATGGAATACTGCTCAGCTGTTAAAAGAAATGCAGAAGACTGAGTCCTAATGAAGTGGCTGGCTCTAGAACCTATCCTAAAAAGTGAAGTAAGTCAAAAACAGAAAGACAAATATAGTATACTAACACACATATATGGAATCTAGTAGGATGGTCTTGATAACACACGCAGGGAACTCATGGAAAAACAGACAGAGCATAGACATACGGACATTGTGGGGAAGAAATAGGGAGGGGGAAGCATGGAGGGAGTAACATGGAAACCTATACTGTCATGCGTGGAAAAGATAGCTATTGTCATTGTGCTAAGGGAATAGGAGTGCTTACAATGGCATGGGTCAATGGTCCGGAGGGGTGGGATGGGAGGATCTGGGGGGGTGGGGACCATGGATATGCATATGACTGATCTGGGAACATACATGTCTGTGAACAACAAAACTCTGTAAAACCTTTAAAATAAAGAATTTAAAAAAAGTATTAATAGAATATAATGAACCAATTCCTTTGCAAATCTGCAGGAAAATTATTTTCAGATTGTTACTTATAAGCAATTTTAACAAATGAATATGAGGAGTAGAAAAATACATTTTAGTTGCAGGTAGAAAATAAATATTTTTAATTATAAGACCTCAAATGATACTTCCAACACACCCTGTCTCCAGAAGCTACTGGAGTGTGTGCATTAGAGCTACATGGCCCAACAGATGCTCAACCTCGCTTATTAGAGAAATGCAAATTAAAACTTCAATGACATATCACCTCACACCCATCAGAATGGCCATCATCCAAAAATCTGCAGACAATAAATGCTGGAGAGGGTGCAGAGAAAAGGGAACCCTCTTGCATTGCTGGTGGGAGTATAAACTGATACAGCCTCTATGGAAGACAGTATGGAGATTCCTTTAAAAACTGAAAATAGAAGCACCCTATGACCCAGCAATCCCACTATTCGGCTTATATCCTGATGAAATCAAAACTGAAAGAAGCACCTGTACCCCAATGTTCATTGCAGCTCTCTATGCAATAGCCAGAACATGGAAGCAACCTAGATGTCCATCGACGAATGAATGGATCCTGAAGCTCTGGTACATATATACAATGGAATACTGCTCAGCTGTTAAAAGAAATGCAGAAGACTGAGTCCTAATGAAGTGGCTGGCTCTAGAACCTATCCTAAAAAGTGAAGTAAGTCAAAAACAGAAAGACAAATATAGTATACTAACACACATATATGGAATCTAGTAGGATGGTCTTGATAACACACGCAGGGAACTCATGGAAAAACAGACAGAGCATAGACATACGGACATTGTGGGGAAGAAATAGGGAGGGGGAAGCATGGAGGGAGTAACATGGAAACCTATACTGTCATGCGTGGAAAAGATAGCTATTGTCATTGTGCTAAGGGAATAGGAGTGCTTACAATGGCATGGGTCAATGGTCCGGAGGGGTGGGATGGGGGGACCTGGGGGGGTGGGGACCATGGATATGCATATGACTGATCTGGGAACATACATGTCTGTGAACAACAAAACTCTGTAAAACCTTTAAAATAAAGAATTTAAAAAAATGTATTAATCGAAAATAATGAACCAATTCCTTTGCAAATCTGCAGGAAAATTATTTTCAGATTGTTACTTATAAGCAATTTTAACAAATGAATATGAGGAGTAGAAAAATACATTTTAGTTGCAGGTAGAAAATAAATATTTTTAATTATAAGACCTCAAATGATACTTCCAACACACCCTGTCTCCAGAAGCTACTGGAGTGTGTGCATTAGCAATATGAGGGAATTATACAAGAAAGAGAAAGCTAGAGGCTTCAGAAATAGAAAAGGAAATTCCCAGGACACTCATGAACAGAAATCCTAAGACAACAGGGGTCTTGCAGTCTGGTACAGAAATGAGTTCAGAGAAAACTTAGAAGGCTCCAGATGGAACATATGATATATTGGATTTCCCAGTACACTTTTGAAAGACAGTTTGGGAATGAAATAGCAATTGATAGTAAGAATGTAAGTAAAGGAATAAAATTGGAGTAATATTTAACTTTGGGGAAAGAATGTTATACAAAAAGAAATGTAATCATAGTAAAGAACATTTTTCATTCATAGCTAATATTTCCATTGTAATAAGGGATTCCCTGGTGGTTCAGCAGTAAAGAATCTGCCTACCAATGCAGGAGATTCGGGTTCAATACCTGGGTCAGGAGGATTCCCTGGAGAAGGAAATGGCAACCCACTCCAGTGGGTTGGGAAATGCCATAGACAAAGGATACTGACTGACTACAATTTATGGAGTCGCAAAAGAGCTGGACTCAACTCAGCAAATAAACAACAACTACAATTTCTATTTTAATAGCAGTTTTACTGTAACTGAAAAGAGTAGTGAGGGTTAAAAGGTACATACATCCACTTGTATTGGGGATGAGGAATAGAGCTGATGGAAAAAGCCAAACTTTTAACTTTCACAGTAGCAAATTAAAAGATAGTATCTATAGCTGGCTGGTTTCTTAAATCATACACATGTATTATTCTGATAAAAAATAAATGTATAATGCAAACAACATAAAAGAAAAACAATTTAGGTGGAAAACTTAAGCCAAGCTTCATCACTTTTCCAACATTTTGACACCATTATATGAACAGTTTAGACATTTTTAAAAACTGAAAATCATGACTTTGGTTTTCAAAGATTTAAGGGTCTTCCAGCGCTGTAATTATGGTGCTGCCAGGGCTGTAATTTCATCTGACGCTAAGGTCTTCTTTCAAGCTCATGTGGTTTCTGTCAGACTCCACTTTCTCATAGCTGTAGAGTTCAGGGCTGTCTGCGTCTCCAAGGTCAACAGGAGAGAACAGTTCTGACCTCCAGACTTCCTTTGAATGGACTCACTTGACTAAGGTAAACAGACACAAGATAATCTCCCTTTGGCTTAAATCAAAATGAACTAATCTCGGGTCTTAATTACATTGGCATTCCCAGTTGGCTTAGTGGTTAAAAAAATCTGCCTGCCAATGCAGGAGGTGCAAGAGACTCCGGTTTGATTCCTGGGTGGGGAAGATCCCCTGGAGAAGGAAATGGCAACCCGCTCCAGTATTCTTGCCTGGAAAATCGCTGGACAGAGGAGCCTGGTGGCCTGTAGTTCTCAGGTCACAAAAGAGTCAGACACAATTTAGGGACTAAACAACAACAACAACCTCTTTAGCTTCCCAAATAAAGAAACTGAATAATAGGAGCAACAGTCCCTAGTATTGACAAGTCCTCCCCACACTCAACCATAGGACAGAGACAATAGAGTAAGGGGGTCTTGAGGACCATCTCAGACCTTTGCCACCCAATCTAGTTTAAGGTTCTTATTGACTGCTGTACTTGCTCAAAATCAATTTTAAAATTTTGTAACCCCCGGGAAAATATTCTGGGATGGATTACTTTCCTTTTATTTGCACTTATACAATCTAATGACATCCTTATTCTCTATTTGAATACGTATTCCAAATATTTGTTAGAAACTGAAATTTAGAGAGAAAAATCTGGGAGTTCAAATTCTCTCAAGGCCAAGTGCTTAGGTTGGTTTTTCCAAGATCTGCTAAATAGCATTTAATTCTTTCTTAAATGTTATTACATATGTTCTCCTCACCAATAGTTGCTTCTGAAAAGGAAAGGAATTCATGACTAGATTTTATCTGAACAAGATTTTTAAAAGAGAACATTGTAGAATAAAACATGCAGGCTTTCCATTTCCATAAGGGCAAGTAATTCCTTTGAATTAGATGGAAATAATTTGTTGTTGTAAAAAGCAATGTCTGACAAGACCTACATCATTGTTGATTCCGTTGCTTTTTTCCTGGTATCAGAAGTTCTTATGTCTCCTTTCTCAAGAGGGACAGTATTTACCGGTATTCCTTCTTCCCAAAACACTAAAAATGTCAATTTTATTAGATCCTTAGAGCAATCATCTTGGAAGAGTGTGATCCTTTTATAAAATGTGCCTGGAAAGAAACTAGTTACAAATTTAGCAATAAAGCTTTGGAGGGTTTCCTAAACTTTTCTGTCCATGGAATTCTCTAGGCAAGAATACTGGAGTGGGTTTCCATTTCCTTATCCGGGGGATCTTCCTGACCCAGGGATCTAACCCAGGCCTCCTGCATTGCAGGCAGTTTCTTTATCATCTGAGCTACTAGAAAAGCCCCTTAGAATATACATAAACTATTTTTTAAGGTGAAAGAAAGAGTATGTTCCTGAAATTGAATTTCAGGAACATATGAAAAATATTTTTTTTAAAACTGAAATCAAGACATACTTATTTTTACTCTTTTAGGTCAAGTGAATTCTTTTTTTTTTTTTTAAATTTTGGTCTCTTTTATTGATTATTTATTTATGTATTTTCCTCTTTCTCTATTCTTTGGTCTGTTTGGGCCTCCCACTGCAGCGGCTTCTCTTGTTGCCGAGCACCAGCTCTGGGTGCATGCGCTCCAGAACACTGGCTCGTAATTGGACACACTGGTTCAGCCACTCCATGGTGCATGAGATCTTACTGGGTCAGGGATTGTACTGGTGCCCCTTGCACTGCAAGGTGGACTCTTTACCACTAGGGAAGCCCTGAATTCTTTTGGAATGCAAATACTTGCTTTTTGTCTTGTCTTGAAAATCTGAAATCCTGTAAGATGAAATATTCAAATTGGGGCATATTTATATAAATACTTAAACTATGTATGGCATGTTTATTAAAATGAAGAGCCCATTTTGGAAATTATGATTTTTCCAGGCCTAATTAGTGGAAATTCACCACATGACTGGCATTATTTTTCCAAAGGATAAAAAATAATAAATTATTTCAATAATTCTTCATCTTCTTTGAATGTTTCATGAGAAAAGGTAAATGAAGTTTGGGTTTTGAAAGAATTGCACAATGTCTGACAAGACCTACATCATTGTTGATTCCGTTGCTTTTTTCCTGGTATCAGAAGTTCTTATGTCTCCTTTCTCAAGAGGGACAGTATTTACCGGTATTCCTTCTTCCCAAAACACTAAAAATGTCAATTTTATTAGATCCTTAGAGCAATCATCTTGGAAGAGTGTGATCCTTTTATAAAATGTGCCTGGAAAGAAACTAGTTACAAATTTAGCAATAAAGCTTTGGAGGGTTTCCTAAACTTTTCTGTCCATGGAATTCTCTAGGCAAGAATACTGGAGTGGGTTTCCATTTCCTTATCCGGGGGATCTTCCTGACCCAGGGATCTAACCCAGGCCTCCTGCATTGCAGGCAGTTTCTTTATCATCTGAGCTACTAGAAAAGCCCCTTAGAATATACATAAACTATTTTTTTTAAGGTGAAAGAAAAGAGTATGTTCCTGAAATTGAATTTCAGGAACATATGAAAAATATTTTTTTTAAAACTGAAATCAAGACATACTTATTTTTACTCTTTTAGGTCAAGTGAATTCTTTTTTTTTTTTTTAAATTTTGGTCTCTTTTATTGATTATTTATTTATGTATTTTCCTCTTTCTCTATTCTTTGGTCTGTTTGGGCCTCCCACTGCAGCGGCTTCTCTTGTTGCCGAGCACCAGCTCTGGGTGCATGCGCTCCAGAACACTGGCTCGTAATTGGACACACTGGTTCAGCCACTCCATGGTGCATGAGATCTTACTGGGTCAGGGATTGTACTGGTGCCCCTTGCACTGCAAGGTGGACTCTTTACCACTAGGGAAGCCCTGAATTCTTTTTGGAATGCAAATACTTGCTTTTTGTCTTGTCTTGAAAATCTGAAATCCTGTAAGATGAAATATTCAAATTGGGGCATATTTATATAAATACTTAAACTATGTATGGCATGTTTATTAAAATGAAGAGCCCATTTTGGAAATTATGATTTTTCCAGGCCTAATTAGTGGAAATTCACCACATGACTGGCATTATTTTTCCAAAGGATAAAAAATAATAAATTATTTCAATAATTCTTCATCTTCTTTGAATGTTTCATGAGAAAAGGTAAATGAAGTTTGGGGAAAGAATTGCCTTTATATATTCCAAAGAGTATTTTTTGTTGTTGTTCAGTCACTAAGTCCTGTCCAACTCCTTGCGACCCAATGGATTGCAGCATACCAGGCTTCCCTGTCCTTTACAATTTCCCAGAGTTTGTTCAAACTCATGTACATCGAGTTAGTGATGCTATCTAACCATCTCATCTTCTGCCACCCTCTTCACCAAACACTTTTCTTTAATTTCCAATCTTTATAAAAACCTTCTGGAAGAGTGCTACTATTAATAAAACAAACCAAAGTGGTATGTTACTGGATGTTGCCATTAAATATGTTAGTAGTTACCATAATAGTCCATTAAACCAATTCTATTTTAGCATTAATTTCTTGCTGTCTATTCCAATCTTTCACTAAATAACTTTATAGTTTTTTAATTGAATTTTTTTTCTGAATATGTTTTGAGTTTCTCCAATTCCAAGCAGTCAATTTTTCTCTTTTATATTGGTCACCACATTTCAGAAATAAGTATTTTGGGGCTTCCCTGGTGGTCCAGTGGGTAAGGACACCACGTTGCGGTGCAAGGGGTGCCAGTTCAGTCTCTGGCCTGGGAAGATCCCACATGCAGCAGAGCAGCTGGACCGATGTGTCCAACCACTGAGACAGTGTGCTGGAGTGCATGCACCCAGAGCCAGTGCTCTGCAAGGAGAGAGGCCACTGCAATGGGAGGACCACACAGGCCAAAAAGTACAAAGATGAAGATAAATGAAAGACCAATGGAAGTGGCCAAAAAAAGAAAGAAGTATTTTTCCATTTTCCTTCTTAAAAATCTTTGTGTGAATTTCAGCATTCAATAGGTACAGAAATTGCAAATTTGATCAAGAGAATAACTAAGTGGTATGATATGAAGATAAACATCTTTATCACAAGGAAACATATCCAAATAAAACTATCTTGAAGGCTTCCCTGGTGGTCCAGTGGGTAAGGGCACTGCCTTGCAATGCAAGGGGCACCAGTTCGATCCTTGGCCTGGGAAGATCCCACATGCTGGGGAGTGGCTGAACTGATGTGTCCAGCTACCAAACAGGAGCTCTGGAGTGCATGTGCCCAGAGCCAGTGCTCTGCAGTGAAAGAGGTCACTGCGATGGGAGGCCCAAACAACAAAGACGGATGAAAATAAATAAATGAAAGAATAGAAGTGATCCTTCAAAAAAAAATAAAAAACTATCTTGAATTTTTGAACATCTATTTGCAAAGCTACAATAAGATATTATTCTCCAAAAATTTTATATTTAACCAAAATTCACTCCTTTTACATACTATAAAATAAAATTAATCATAGTAAGATAAGTATGCTAAAAGAATTTTAGCCAATGTAAAAGGTTGACTGAGGAAGAAGTAAATGTATAAACAATGATAAATAGCAAATTCAATACTCAGTCTCTTATAGCCTGTGATAGAAAGGATCTGGAAAATAATATATATAGATACATGTATAACTGAATCGCTTGGCTGTACACTTGAAACTAACACAACTTTGAAAATTTATTGTATTTAAATAAAATTTTTTCAAAAAAACAAAAAACTGGTACTTCTGTGGCAGCACAATAGTGAAAACTCTGTGATTCCATGGCAGGGAGCATAGGTTCAATCCCTGATCCAGAGTTCAGTCCCTAGTGAGGAAACTAAGATCTCCCATTGCTGCATTATGTAGCAAAAAAACTAAACAAAACTCCCAAGATACCTGGAATCTCTGATAGAACAAATAAAACGTTGAAGAGATCACAGTCTAGCACAGACCATCTGATGATTTCATATTACTGCCAAACAGACTACTTGTTGGCCAAACAGGCCATATAATCATATGGATAGCTGCTAAGCTGTCAAAAGAACTTAAAAATTTTAGTTCATTCATTCCTGTTCTAATTAGAGTTTGAAAAAAACTTCTTGAAATTCTTATATTTTATAATGCAGTGGATTTGACTGTTCTAATGAACTCTAAGTTAACCATCATGCTTTAAAAAATACAGAATTTGACTTAATAAAGTTTTTCTTTCTACTAGGCATTTTTGTGAGAAAAACTATTTTATTTTCATTCTTAGAAGGACTTCATGCCTGAGATTGCCACTTTACAGTGCATTTATCAAACATGGACCAGGTTATTTTTAATCAACGTGTTAGGAGAGGTAAGTTAAAAGAGTATATAATCCTACACATAAGAGGCAGGATGAATTTTCAAATTGTTACATTAGAGAAATGTCCCATAAATAGAGCTAAATGTCTTCAAATGGAGTTTTCACTATTGATGGTACTTCTATGAAACTTGGTTAAAGAGATAGTATTTCCCTGTCAAAACTGTGATACAAGCAGTTTATGTGGATTTTTTTTAAAAAAGCACTAATTACGTATGCCTAACATTTTACACAAATTTTATCCTTCCTAAGCACTTTTTTATTTTATTTTATTTTATTTTTAATTTTGGCCTCCTTTATTGTTTTGTTGTTGTTGTTGTTGTTGTTGTTTTGTTTTCATCCATCTTTGTTCTTTGGCCTGTGTGGGCCTCCCATCACAGTGGCCTCTCTCTTGCAGAGCACCGGCTCTGGGCGCATGCGCTCTAGAGCACTGGCTTATAATTGGACACACCGGTCCAGCAGTCTGCAGCAGGCGGTATCTTCCTGGGCCAGGGATTGAACCGGTGTCCCTTGCACTGCAAGGCAGACTCTTTACCTACTGGACCACCAGGGAAGCCCCCTAAGCACTTTTTGATTAAATTCCTCTTATTCATTTTGGCACTTATCTACACACTTATTAGCACAGACAGTTGAAGCCTCTATTAAAACTAAACAAAACTCCCAAGATACCTGAATCTGATGAACAAATAAACGTTGAAGAGATCACAGTCTAGCACAGACCATCTGATGATTTCATATTACTGCCAAACAGACTACTTGTTGGCCAAACAGGCCATATAATCATATGGATAGCTGCTAAGCTGTCAAAAGAACTTAAAAATTTTAGTTCATTCATTCCTGTTCTAATTAGAGTTTGAAAAAAACTTCTTGAAATTCTTATATTTTATAATGCAGTGGATTTGACTGTTCTAATGAACTCTAAGTTAACCATCATGCTTTAAAAAATACAGAATTTGACTTAATAAAGTTTTTCTTTCTACTAGGCATTTTTGTGAGAAAAACTATTTTATTTTCATTCTTAGAAGGACTTCATGCCTGAGATTGCCACTTTACAGTGCATTTATCAAACATGGACCAGGTTATTTTTAATCAACGTGTTAGGAGAGGTAAGTTAAAAGAGTATATAATCCTACACATAAGAGGCAGGATGAATTTTCAAATTGTTACATTAGAGAAATGTCCCATAAATAGAGCTAAATGTCTTCAAATGGAGTTTTCACTATTGATGGTACTTCTATGAAACTTGGTTAAAGAGATAGTATTTCCCTGTCAAAACTGTGATACAAGCAGTTTATGTGGATTTTTTTTAAAAAAGCACTAATTACGTATGCCTAACATTTTACACAAATTTTATCCTTCCTAAGCACTTTTTTATTTTATTTTATTTTATTTTTAATTTTGGCCTCCTTTATTGTTTTGTTGTTGTTGTTGTTGTTGTTGTTTTGTTTTCATCCATCTTTGTTCTTTGGCCTGTGTGGGCCTCCCATCACAGTGGCCTCTCTCTTGCAGAGCACCGGCTCTGGGCGCATGCGCTCTAGAGCACTGGCTTATAATTGGACACACCGGTCCAGCAGTCTGCAGCAGGCGGTATCTTCCTGGGCCAGGGATTGAACCGGTGTCCCTTGCACTGCAAGGCAGACTCTTTACCTACTGGACCACCAGGGAAGCCCCCTAAGCACTTTTTGATTAAATTCCTCTTATTCATTTTGGCACTTATCTACACACTTATTAGCACAGACATTGTTGAAAGCAAAAATTCTTTAAAACTGCATCTTTTCATGACTGTTTACATGGAGCTGTTGGAAAGCTGAGCTACAGAATATGTATCTCTATACAATAATAAGATGAACTTCTCATAGTTTATGTAGTACATATTGTTATAAATGTTGAAAAGTAATTAGTCTCCTATCAAAGAGAGCCCTAGGCAAACTTAAATTGTATAAATATTGTCATAAGTCTTCACAACTTTTTTTCTAGCTTTATTCATTACTCTAGCTACCCCTCCTTGTTTGTTATATCCATAGTTAAAAACACACAGAGTCAGACAGAATTAGTTCTAATTTTAGCACTTTTTGAGCTACTTTCTTTACTTCTCTGATCCTCCAAGTCTTTATCTGTACAATGTTGACAATAATGCCAACGTCATGGGGTTACTGTGGGAAATCCCTGCCTTGATGTCTATGAAATCAAGACAGAAACTGGGTGACACCAGTCTTTGCCAGGTAGAATGTACTAAACAGAGGCTCTCTGAGTTCTCACTCTCCCCTTCATTGTGAGATTTGGGGCAACAGGAGCATCAGTACTAGAGGAAGTGGCAACAATTTCAGCAATATTGGTATAAGGTCCCTGCCCCACACCAGAGAGCTTCCCTTGTGACTCAGACGGTAAAGAATCTACCTGCAATGTGGGAGACCTGGGTTTGATCCCGGGTCACTAAGATTCCCTGGAGAAGATAATGGCAACGCACTTCAGTTTTCTTGGAGATTTCCATGGAAAGAGAAGCCCAGTGGGCTATGGTTCATGGGATTACAAAGAGTCAGACACGACTGAGTGATTAACAATTTCATTGTCCACACAAACTCTGTTTCGTATCAAAACCTGTTCAGGGGGATAATTCTGACCTAATTTTGAGGGCATAAGTGATTTATGGACCCTCCACAGTTAGTCCTATTTTCAGAAATAGTCTCTTTAAATGAGTGAAAATTAAGCACATGATATGAAATTTAAGATGACATGAAAATGGTAAAAGCCAAATACAGCATTTGAGGCATCAATAGGGCAAATAGCCAAGGTACCCTATACATTCACGTTCCAAGAGTCCTAATTTTTTACCTACTGGGGGCTATCTTGATCAGGAACTATTTCATTGTAAAGCACAGAAAACTGCATGTATACTAAGGAAAAAAAAGGAAATTCAAGGGAAGCGGCATATCAGGAGGAATCAGTGCTATCTCCTAACATAAGAGCACGGAGCATTTCTTCCTTTATGTGGGCTTAATTCCTTCTTTATGCAGATTGCTGTTCTCAGGTTAAATTGTATAAATATTGTCATAAGTCTTCACAACTTTTTCTAGCTTACTTTTACCCCTCCTTGTTTGTTATATCCATAGTTAAAACACACAGAGTCAGACAGAATTAGTTCTAATTTTAGCACTTTTGAGCTACATTCTTTACTTCTCTGATCCTCCAAGTCTTTATCTGTACAATGTTGACAATAATGCCAACGTCATGGGGTTACTGTGGGAAATCCCTGCCTTGATGTCTATGAAATCAAGACAGAAACTGGGTGACACCAGTCTTTGCCAGGTAGAATGTACTAAACAGAGGCTCTCTGAGTTCTCACTCTCCCCTTCATTGTGAGATTTGGGGCAACAGGAGCATCAGTACTAGAGGAAGTGGCAACAATTTCAGCAATATTGGTATAAGGTCCCTGCCCCACACCAGAGAGCTTCCCTTGTGACTCAGACGGTAAAGAATCTACCTGCAATGTGGGAGACCTGGGTTTGATCCCGGGTCACTAAGATTCCCTGGAGAAGATAATGGCAACGCACTTCAGTTTTCTTGGAGATTTCCATGGAAAGAGAAGCCCAGTGGGCTATGGTTCATGGGATTACAAAGAGTCAGACACGACTGAGTGATTAACAATTTCATTGTCCACACAAACTCTGTTTCGTATCAAAACCTGTTCAGGGGGATAATTCTGACCTAATTTTGAGGGCATAAGTGATTTATGGACCCTCCACAGTTAGTCCTATTTTCAGAAATAGTCTCTTTAAATGAGTGAAAATTAAGCACATGATATGAAATTTAAGATGACATGAAAATGGTAAAAGCCAAATACAGCATTTGAGGCATCAATAGGGCAAATAGCCAAGGTACCCTATACATTCACGTTCCAAGAGTCCTAATTTTTTACCTACTGGGGGCTATCTTGATCAGGAACTATTTCATTGTAAAGCACAGAAAACTGCATGTATACTAAGGAAAAAAAAGGAAATTCAAGGGAAGCGGCATATCAGGAGGAATCAGTGCTATCTCCTAACATAAGAGCACGGAGCATTTCTTCCTTTATGTGGGCTTAATTCCTTCTTTATGCAGATTGCTGTTCTCAGGTTTTTTTTGGCTCATATGCCAAACACAATCATTTCTGACCTAATATTATAAGGGACTGTGTGCAAGTTGTTTGGGGGAGTGTGTAGCTCTCCCCTTTCATTTGTTACCTCTTTACAAGCTCTCTGCTTCAGGTCACCAACTATCCACTGAAAGAGTTGAAGCTCTCAGTCTTACATGTGAATGAGACACTCTAAATTGAGTCCACATATTAAACTCATTTGAACATATATAACATTCTGCCTGGCAAAGTAAGATGATAGAGTCTTTATTCTCATTTGGCTGGCAGTTCTCCCCTTTTGTCCACACTTGCTTTGGGGGGGCATGGGAAGTGGTATTAAATTTCTTTTTGCTTTATTCATACTATGTGAGTTTGTTTTCTTGTAAAATTATCTGTATCTCTGTGTGTGTTGTGGGAGTGTGGCTCCCCAGGTAACACAGTGGTAAAGAATCAGCCTGCCAATGCAGAAACACAAGAGATACCTATCATCTATCGACATACATATTTTAATTCTATCTTAGTCTTTAAAATTAGTCTTTAATCAAATGAATGCACTTGCTTTCTACTACTTCACAGTTCTCAACAGAGGTGGACCAGTCTTTGAATCTGAATGACCATTTTCTAGAGGGTAGATGATGGGTTCCCATATAGGCTCAGGGGATCATCTTTGGGTAATAGCAAGGACTGTGGGACTCAGACCATCTAGTGCAGAGTGGAGGCAGGTTCTTTAAGAAAAGAAAGAGTGGGGAGGGAAGAAGGGAAAAGAAACTTACAGGAGCATCCTGCAAACAACAGAAATACCACCATCTAGCCAGCAGGTTTCTATTTTTAGTATGTACAAGAATTACTAGGGATATTTGTTTTAAAAAATGCAAATTCTCATGTCACATCTTTTGAACATGACTGTTCATGTAACACATAACACATAACATAAGTAATGCAAAATATTGTTGCTTGTTGGTAAAGGTCCACAGTGCTAAGCTGTGGCAAAGAAGAAAATGCATCATATTTATCTTTTTAGTAAAATCTGGCTTTTCTAAATATTTTCTGAGTTCCTAATGCAACCAACAAACTTGGGGAGTTCTTCCTTTATGTGGGCTTACCTTCTTTATGCTTTTCTCAGGTTTGGCTCATATGCCAAACACAATCATTTCTGACCTAATATTATAAGGGACTGTGTGCAAGTTGTTTGGGGGAGTGTGTAGCTCTCCCCTTTCATTTGTTACCTCTTTACAAGCTCTCTGCTTCAGGTCACCAACTATCCACTGAAAGAGTTGAAGCTCTCAGTCTTACATGTGAATGAGACACTCTAAATTGAGTCCACATATTAAACTCATTTGAACATATATAACATTCTGCCTGGCAAAGTAAGATGATAGAGTCTTTATTCTCATTTGGCTGGCAGTTCTCCCCTTTTGTCCACACTTGCTTTGGGGGGGCATGGGAAGTGGTATTAAATTTCTTTTTGCTTTATTCATACTATGTGAGTTTGTTTTCTTGTAAAATTATCTGTATCTCTGTGTGTGTTGTGGGAGTGTGGCTCCCCAGGTAACACAGTGGTAAAGAATCAGCCTGCCAATGCAGAAACACAAGAGATACCTATCATCTATCGACATACATATTTTAATTCTATCTTAGTCTTTAAAATTAGTCTTTAATCAAATGAATGCACTTGCTTTCTACTACTTCACAGTTCTCAACAGAGGTGGACCAGTCTTTGAATCTGAATGACCATTTTCTAGAGGGTAGATGATGGGTTCCCATATAGGCTCAGGGGATCATCTTTGGGTAATAGCAAGGACTGTGGGACTCAGACCATCTAGTGCAGAGTGGAGGCAGGTTCTTTAAGAAAAGAAAGAGTGGGGAGGGAAGAAGGGAAAAGAAACTTACAGGAGCATCCTGCAAACAACAGAAATACCACCATCTAGCCAGCAGGTTTCTATTTTTAGTATGTACAAGAATTACTAGGGATATTTGTTTTAAAAAATGCAAATTCTCATGTCACATCTTTTGAACATGACTGTTCATGTAACACATAACACATAACATAAGTAATGCAAAATATTGTTGCTTGTTGGTAAAGGTCCACAGTGCTAAGCTGTGGCAAAGAAGAAAATGCATCATATTTATCTTTTTAGTAAAATCTGGCTTTTCTAAATATTTTCTGAGTTCCTAATGCAACCAACAAACTTGGAGTAAAAGTTCTTTAAATTATACACGAGGCAGTATTTGATTAAATTGAACAAACAATGCATGAGAAGTGACACAAAGCTTAGTTTTAGGGCCATTGTAATTTGATTATTGTTGGTGAATACAACTGTTCAAAATTTTAACCGTCTTTCTTGAAGTTTTTTCTTTTTTTAAATATTGAAGTATAATTATTTATTGTATTTTATTAGTTTCATGTGTACAACATGGTGATTCGAAATTTTTATATGTTAGAAATGATCATCATAATGTCCAGTAACTATCTGTGCCCATACAAATTTATTTCAATATTATTGGCTATATTCTCCACATTGTATATTACATCCCTGTGACTATTTTATAACTGGAAACTTGTACCTTTTAATCCGATTCTTCTATTTCACTTCTTGTAAATAACTCTCCCCTCCTGTAACCACACTTGTGTTCTCTGTATCTGAATCTGTCTCTATTTTGTTATGTTTATTTGTTTTTCTTCAGATTCCACACATAAGCGAAATCATATAGTATTTATCTTTCTCTGACTTATTTCACTTAACATAGTACCCCTTAGGTCCATCCATGCTGTCATAATTGGCAGCAGTTGGTTCTATTTATGGTTAATATCTTTTTCTACTACATCTTTGTCTATTTACCTACCAGTTTGGTTCTATCTTGTATTGTAAACTTCATAACATTACTACAAACATTTTGTTCTTCCATATCTTGGCTATTGTAAGTGGGACTCAGATAGTGCAGAGTGGAGGCAGGTTCTTTAAGAAAAGAAAGAGTGGGAGGGAAGAAGGGAAAAGAAACTTACAGGAGCATCCTGCAAACAACAGAAATACCACCATCTAGCCAGCAGGTTTCTATTTTTAGTATGTACAAGAATTACTAGGGATATTTGTTTTAAAAAATGCAAATTCTCATGTCACATCTTTTGAACATGACTGTTCATGTAACACATAACACATAACATAAGTAATGCAAAATATTGTTGCTTGTTGGTAAAGGTCCACAGTGCTAAGCTGTGGCAAAGAAGAAAATGCATCATATTTATCTTTTTAGTAAAATCTGGCTTTTCTAAATATTTTCTGAGTTCCTAATGCAACCAACAAACTTGGAGTAAAAGTTCTTTAAATTATACACGAGGCAGTATTTGATTAAATTGAACAAACAATGCATGAGAAGTGACACAAAGCTTAGTTTTAGGGCCATTGTAATTTGATTATTGTTGGTGAATACAACTGTTCAAAATTTTAACCGTCTTTCTTGAAGTTTTTTCTTTTTTTAAATATTGAAGTATAATTATTTATTGTATTTTATTAGTTTCATGTGTACAACATGGTGATTCGAAATTTTTATATGTTAGAAATGATCATCATAATGTCCAGTAACTATCTGTGCCCATACAAATTTATTTCAATATTATTGGCTATATTCTCCACATTGTATATTACATCCCTGTGACTATTTTATAACTGGAAACTTGTACCTTTTAATCCGATTCTTCTATTTCACTTCTTGTAAATAACTCTCCCCTCCTGTAACCACACTTGTGTTCTCTGTATCTGAATCTGTCTCTATTTTGTTATGTTTATTTGTTTTTCTTCAGATTCCACACATAAGCGAAATCATATAGTATTTATCTTTCTCTGACTTATTTCACTTAACATAGTACCCCTTAGGTCCATCCATGCTGTCATAATTGGCAGCAGTTGGTTCTATTTATGGTTAATATCTTTTTCTACTACATCTTTGTCTATTTACCTACCAATGGACATTTATGTTGCTTCCATATCTTGGCTATTGTAAACAACATTACAATAAACATTAGAGTACATAAATTTTTTTCAAACTAGTGTCTTTATTTTCTTTAAATAAATGTCCAGGAATGGAGTTCCTAGACAATATGATAGTTCGATTTTCAATATTTTGAAGGACCTCTATACTGTTGTCCATAGTGGCTAACTGACATTCCCAAAACAATGTATGAGGGTTCTCTTTTCTCCATATCCTTACCAACACATATTATTTCTGGTCTTTTTGATGACAGCCATTCTGACAGGTTTGGCATGGTATCCTATTGTGGTTTTCATTTGTATTTCCCTGGTGATTAGTGATATTGAACATCTTTTCATGTGCCTGTTGTCTATTAGTATATCTTCTTTGGAAAAATATCTATTCAGATTCTTCGTCCATTGTTTTAAATGGGTTTGCTTGTTTATGTTGACTTGTATAACGTCTTCGCATGTATTGGATATTAAGCCTTTGTCAGATGTGTCATTTGCAAATATATTCTCCCATTCAGTAGGTGGCTTTTTTGTTTTGTTGATAATTTCCTTGGATTTCAAAAGCTTTTTAGCTTGCTATGGTCTCACTTGTTTATTTTACTTTTGCTTTCTTTGCTTGAGGAGACGTGTCTAAAATCCCTCTGTTTACCAGATCACTGATCCATTTTTCTGTGTCATCTAGTCAGTCGTCTATTTCTTCTAGTGTAGTTTTTCATTTCAGTTATCTTATTTTTCAGCCCTGATTAGTTCTTTATATTTTCTGACTCTGTTGAAGTTCTCACTGTGTTCTCCTTTCCTATCACAAATTCCATGAGCATCTTCATGACCATTACTTTGAATTCTTCATCGGTTAAATTACTTATTCATTGATGTCATAGAAGCTTCAGGCTATAATTAAAATTAACACTATCATTCCCCCTAATATACTATTCTTAACAGCTTTTCCCTTTCCAAGGACAAGATAAATATAGGGGTAGGTGATTTAACACATACATGTAAAAAATGGGGACTTCCCTGGTGGTCCACTGGTTAAGAATCCACCTTACAATACAGGGGATGTGGGTTCAAACCCTGATCAGGGAACTAAGATCCCACCTGCCATGGAGTAGCTAAGCCCATGTATAGTAACTGGAGAGACCATGTGCTACAACTAAGGCTTGATATAGCCAAATAATAAATAAATTAATATTTTTTAAAAATATGAAAAATGAATGCATTCAATACAGTTTATAGTCATACAGCTTCTAGTGCAATGTTTTATAATTTTCTGGATTTTTGTGTATATATGTACATAAAAATATTTTTCATATGAGAGCTTACTTTTCTAAAGAAGAATAAAGAATAATATCTCAATGTTATTGTATTTCTTTCTAAAAAATATATTTAGTGACTCCATATATTCAGTGCTGAAATTGTCCTCCGACCCACGTTAAACTTATTTTGGACTGGACCCTTTAACCATGCTTACAGCTAAATCAATCAGAGAAATTTCTACATTCTGGAAAGAAGCCTTGCTGGAATATATGGGATATTTAAAGCACCTCTAAATTTTAGAATAACTTGTTATTTGACACTCATTTCTCTATTTCAGTGTTCTTCCTTCTCCAGAACACATGTTCATTCTTGCAAGAAGTCCTGTGCAGTGACTTCTTCCCCACTTTCTTTGTTTTCTCCAACAAGCTAAGACAGTTTCTCTTTTGTTTTCACTGCCAGATACCACCTTCCCATTTGTAGAAACGATCTGTGGGAAACTGAATGATGATCTAGTCAGCTGGCCTTCCCAAGACAGGGAAAAGCGAAATGTAATATTCTATATGCTATAATTATTGTTTTGGAATTGTGGTGTAACATTACCCTCTCTAACCTACACTTTAAAAGCATGGAATGTCAACTCCAGTCTGCGTCCATTGATACAGGGACTGTTCAGGCATTGGAGGTTGAGTTAATAGCGCCTTCCCCCAGTGGGGCTGAGTTACAGGGAAAGAGGTGTTATGAAGACCAGTGTGTTTGGACATGGCTGTGTCAACTCAGGAGTCATAAATGTGACATGCAATTACTCAGTTTTCTAAGTGTTAATATTTAAGAGTACATTAGATCCAGAAATCTGTAAATCAGCCATTTTACTTTGAACAGATCTCCTGCCAACTGTGACATTGTTAAGTAAATTGGCAGCCTGTTTGCTGTTTTTTCCTCTTTTTGAAATTTAACCTCTTGGAAAAACAGCAGTCTGAGCTGTTGTATGTCTCAGCATAGGCCACCAGAGAAGACTACTTAAAATTGTTTTTTTTTTTGATCTGGGGTATGAAGTCCCCTCCAGCCCTCTAGCAACAACTTTTCCTCCTTTTAAATCATTTTAACAGAGCATCTTTGCTGTGTTCAGTTCCTCTGCCCTTTGAAAAGCTGGGGGCAGAGGATTTAGGATACAACATTCGCTGTTAAAGTTTCCTTCAGCTCACACTGTAAAGGAAGAAAGCTTCTTAAATGTTCAGGCCATGAATAGACACCTTTTTTATGCCAGTTGACTGATGTTTAATTTCATGCAACAGCATTTCAGATGTCAGATTTTTAAACATAATTTTTTAAACACTTGCAGACTTAGAACTAGCTGTGATTGAATAATTAACAGTAATAGAGACAGTGATCATAACGATTCATCATTGATGTAAAATAATATGTGTTTAATATATCATAGCCTTTTTATTTTTACACTGCAAATAAAACTTTACCATTTCTGAGTAAATTCAGAGAAAACGTTTGTACGGAACAGATAGGCTTTGAAAATAAGTCAATTCTAGGATATTCAGGCTCTGAAAGTGTCTCACCATGCAGTGTATAGAGATCTGGATATAATATATTGATGATTCAGGATATTTCTCCTGGGTTAAAATTGGTTCCAGTCTTTCTCTGCCACAAGTAGCTAACCATATAGTGAGTCAAAATCTGCCTTTTTGGCTTTTTAGTCTTAAATGTCAGTTGGTAGGGTTCCATAGAAAGGAGACTTTGTTTGAGACAATGAACCATGTTGGTAAAACAATGTTTTGTTTGGAAATATCACAGGCTGCTGCTTCAAAGTGCTTAATGAATGGGTATGCATGTGTTTCTACAACATTATTTTTCTCTTAAGGAAACTAGAAGACAGGAAATGCAAACCTACACATTAAAGAGTTCTGCCAAATGAAGAGCTCTAAATTTATTTTTATAAAGACATTCTCTGTCAAAAGTTTGCCAAAACCTAATTGCAAATGAACATCACTACTTCTCACAAACAAATCAAGAAATTCTGTGAATGGATGCCTAGTGTTTTCGTATGCATTGCCAAGAAATCAGTGCCCAGGGGGCAGAGATAGGAGGAGAGATACATTGTAATGTCTATATATGGGTGCACTGATATCCTGCAGTTCAGACCAGGGGTTCATAGCTATGATAATCCCTCATTCAGGAAGCTTTTAGTTCCATGAATGGTGAGCAAACAGTGGTGTAGACAGAAAGGGATTTTATAATTTCTAGTTTCTCGTAGAAAAAACAAATAGGGATGTCTTTTTCCCAAAGACCTGGAAATATGGATTCAATTTTTTTTTTTAAATATCCAGTCAGTTCATGTTATTTTTACGCTATGAGATCAGAAAAATCTCATCTAGTAGAGCAATAATTTTATGAATTTTTATTTTTAAGGCAGTACTTAATGAGATAAAGAGTAGCTCTGCAGATAGATTTTCCTTGGCTGAGTTTTAAATAAAATGAATATCATTTTCTGGGCACTTTGTGACAGGCAGTGTGTCACTCCTTTAAATACTTGCATTTTAATAGTTCAGATCCTTATGAGCAAGTTAATATGTTTTCAAACAGTTCAGGAAATTTATCTCAAATTATTTAGCCAGCAAATGGCAGGTCTAGATTTTTAACAAAACTGTCTTACTCTAAATCCTCTGCTCTTTATGAGTATATTCTAATGACTATCTTATATCAATAATAAGGCAAAAGCATCTCACTTGGCCCCAAATAGAAATTTAAAATTATACATATAAGATAATCTACAGAACTAAATTAGTATTTGTTTTCAAAATATCTCTCATTCCTTCCTTTATTATTTCTCATGTTATTGCAGTGGCATAAGTAGTTCCACTATCTTTTTACCTGTGACCTGACCCAGGTCCAAGAAATGTTTGGTACAGATGCTGCAGCCTCCTTCTCCTTGCCTGTGTCAGACATCATTAATAGAAGACTGCGCTCTTCCCACCGAGGCCAGCCTCAGCCTTGGGGTCCTCATAGTGATCCAGGCAAATAATAGCAGTTATCTGAGTTGCATTCCCCCCAAACTATAGTTGCCATGGAGGATTCATCTCATCTTGGGCACCGTTAGAAGAAAAATCTCCTTAAAATATTTCTCTTAGAAT
Source organism: Tragulus kanchil (assembly GCA_022376925.1). Taxonomy (NCBI): domain Eukaryota; kingdom Metazoa; phylum Chordata; class Mammalia; order Artiodactyla; family Tragulidae; genus Tragulus; species Tragulus kanchil. The sequence continues at coordinate 7,330,044 of JAIOJX010000026.1, read as the reverse complement.
TTCACAGTTCTGAGCAAAATTAGTCAGAGGCTCAATATTGCCTACTACCTAAAATCAGATTTTGTAGGTCCTCTGAGAGCTTTCCAAAAGTTTCTTCACAGTTGTCTCTTCCCCTCTCTTTATTCTTCTCCATAGATGTTTGTCCTTCCTTTTCTGAATTTGCATTCTCCTATCACTTGTGTGTTTGCTCTTAATCTAAAAATGTTGCTTTGCTCCTTTAGAGTGATAAAAACATACTCGTCATTTTAGGTTAGCCTCCCAACTATTTCAAAACCAACAGATTTCTTCTTTTTCTAAATTTCCAAATTTTCAACATAGTAGGCTTCCCAGGTGGCTCAGCAGAAAAGAACCTGCCTGCCAATGCAGAAGACGTAGGTTTGATTCCTGGGTCAGGAAGATCCCTGGGAGAAGGAAATAAAAATCCACTCCCAGTATTCTTGCCTGGGAAATTCCATGGACAGAGAAGCCTGGTGGGCTACAGTCCTGGAGTCATAAAAGAGTTGGACACATCTTAGCAACTGAACAACAACAATTCCTTTACCTTCCCAAATAAAGTCTAGCTGAATCTAAACAATGACAGGAACAAGACATTATCATAATAAGTAAAGTAAGTCAGATAGACAAACATAATATGGTATCACTTATATGTGGAATGTAAAAAAATGGTACCAAAAACAAAGACAGATGCATAGGAGTAAAAAATGAACTTATGGTTACCAAAGGAGAAAGGTAAAGGAGGGATAAATTAGAAGTTTGAGATTAATATATACATACTAAAAAACAAGGATATACTGCATAGCACAGGGAACTATATTCAATATCTTGTAATAACTTACACTTTTTAAAATATATGTGCATGTATATGTACATATATGTATATCTGATATAGATTAAAAGTTCATGATCTTCCCTTCTCCTTGCCTGTGTTTCAGACACCCCCATTAATAGAAGACTGCGCTCTTCCCACCGAGGCCAGCCTCAGCCTTGGGGTCCTCATAGTGATCCAGGCAAATAATAGCAGTTATCTGAGTTGCATTCCCCCCAAACTATAGTTGCCATGGAGGATTCATCTCATCTTGGGCACCGTTAGAAGAAAAATCTCCTTAAAATATTTCTCTTAGAATTTCACAGTTCTGAGCAAAATTAGTCAGAGGCTCAATATTGCCTACTACCTAAAATCAGATTTTGTAGGTCCTCTGAGAGCTTTCCAAAAGTTTCTTCACAGTTGTCTCTTCCCCTCTCTTTATTCTTCTCCATAGATGTTTGTCCTTCCTTTTCTGAATTTGCATTCTCCTATCACTTGTGTGTTTGCTCTTAATCTAAAAATGTTGCTTTGCTCCTTTAGAGTGATAAAAACATACTCGTCATTTTAGGTTAGCCTCCCAACTATTTCAAAACCAACAGATTTCTTCTTTTTCTAAATTTCCAAATTTTCAACATAGTAGGCTTCCCAGGTGGCTCAGCAGAAAAGAACCTGCCTGCCAATGCAGAAGACGTAGGTTTGATTCCTGGGTCAGGAAGATCCCTGGGAGAAGGAAATAAAAATCCACTCCCAGTATTCTTGCCTGGGAAATTCCATGGACAGAGAAGCCTGGTGGGCTACAGTCCTGGAGTCATAAAAGAGTTGGACACATCTTAGCAACTGAACAACAACAATTCCTTTACCTTCCCAAATAAAGTCTAGCTGAATCTAAACAATGACAGGAACAAGACATTATCATAATAAGTAAAGTAAGTCAGATAGACAAACATAATATGGTATCACTTATATGTGGAATGTAAAAAAATGGTACCAAAAACAAAGACAGATGCATAGGAGTAAAAAATGAACTTATGGTTACCAAAGGAGAAAGGTAAAGGAGGGATAAATTAGAAGTTTGAGATTAATATATACATACTAAAAAACAAGGATATACTGCATAGCACAGGGAACTATATTCAATATCTTGTAATAACTTACACTTGAAAATAATCTGAAAAATTATATGTGCATGTATATGTACATATATGTATATCTGATATAGGTATATATATGAGACATGTATCAGATATGTATGTATATCATATATGCATACACATATCAGATATATGTGTACATATATACATACATATATATATTTTTGCTATGCAGTTTAAACTAACACATCATTGTAAATCAACTTTGCATCAATTTAAAAAGCATCTGCTAGGGCTTCCCTGGTGGTCCAGTGGGTAAAGAGTCCACCTCTCAGTGCAAGGGGTACCAATTTGATCCCTGGCCTGGGAAGATCCCACATACCATGGAGCGGCTGGATGGGCATGTCCAATTACAAGTCAGCAGTCTGGAGCGCATGTGCCCAGAGCCGGTGCTCTGCAAGAGAGAGACCACTGCAATGGGAGCCCCACACAGGCCAAAGAATAAAGATGGATGAAAATAAATAAGTAAAAAATAAAAGAGGCTCCCCCTATCTCTCTCTCTCTCTATATATATAGATAGATAGATATGGATGAAGTTTATTTGAAAAAAGCATCTGCTAATAGGAGTTTAATAGTATCTTTCTTGCATATCTCATTTCCATAATGCATCCTCTATTATTCCCAATTCTGTTTTTTTTAAAAGGTACAGCAAGAATTTCTAAGTATCATGAGTGCAAAAACACCCTTAAATTTTGTCATTTCCCCTCCAATCTTTTAAGTATTTTTGCAATACTTAATCCATTGCTGATTGTTTCTAGCTACTCATATTTAAGTTGTTATAGAGTAATCAAGTTAATTTTTCATACAAAAAATCCCCACATCTGTTTATGCCCTATATTTCATTGATATAATTATGCAACTTTAATAACAAGTACCACTGATACACTTGGAACAAATGTGTTTGGGCAGCACATACCTTCAGCTGCTCTGGAGGGTTCTCGGGAGCTGTGGGCAGGCATCACGCCATGCCAATGTACTTGAGTGAATGGAGAGCTGAAATTATTTGAGTGAGTTGGTTAAGAGAATGGTGAAGAGAGAGTCTTCTTATTTATATGTATGGTCTATCTTGTTACCTGACTCTGATCATAGACAGATTTATGGGGAAGGGCCATAATTATCTTTTTATGTAAACTGTTGATTCTAAAGAAAAGTGAAAGTGCTAGTCAATCACATCTGACTTTTTGGGATCCTATGTAGCCCACCAGGCTTCTCTGTCCACAGAATTTTCCAGGGAAGAATACTGGAGTAGCTTGCCATTTCCTTCTCCAGGAGGTCTTCTTGACTCAGGGATTGAACCTCTTTATCCTCCATTGCAGGAGGATTCTTTACCGTCTAAGCCACCAAGGAAACTCCGATTCTACAGAGTTGGAACTTAAAAGATTTCTTCAGAGTCTTCCTCACAGCAAATCATACTGACCTTCTAATGAGATTATGTGAAGTATTTGATACATTCTGTTTGCCAGTTAAACTCATATGGCAAAGTGAAGATGGGAAGAGACATTTTAGAACTCCAAGGAAGGAAAACATTTCAGAGAGCCATAACTTCAAACAGTATATTGTAATTGGACTGGGAGAGAGAATCAGAACCTAAATACATTTTGGAAACTAAGTATGGTTCCTGCACTAAAATTTTGGATACATATCGATATGAAGCAGTGTCCAAAGCACAAAATAAATTAGTGCTAATTGTTTAAATAAATAATAATAAAAGAACTTACACTGAAGAATTGAAATGATATCTTAGAATTTCAAAAAAAAATATTCAACCTTTTTGCTTCATTTATCTTAGATACTATCACTCCACCATTCTCAGTTTAACAAAAGAGAAGCAGAAAGGCTGAGAGATGTGTCCAAGTGATCTAAACATAGCCAGACAGCTACAGGGTACCCAAAATGTTCTTAGTTCTTACTCATATTTAAGTTGTTATAGAGTAATCAAGTTAATTTTTCATACAAAAAATCCCCACATCTGTTTATGCCCTATATTTCATTGATATAATTATGCAACTTTAATAACAAGTACCACTGATACACTTGGAACAAATGTGTTTGGGCAGCACATACCTTCAGCTGCTCTGGAGGGTTCTCGGGAGCTGTGGGCAGGCATCACGCCATGCCAATGTACTTGAGTGAATGGAGAGCTGAAATTATTTGAGTGAGTTGGTTAAGAGAATGGTGAAGAGAGAGTCTTCTTATTTATATGTATGGTCTATCTTGTTACCTGACTCTGATCATAGACAGATTTATGGGGAAGGGCCATAATTATCTTTTTATGTAAACTGTTGATTCTAAAGAAAAGTGAAAGTGCTAGTCAATCACATCTGACTTTTTGGGATCCTATGTAGCCCACCAGGCTTCTCTGTCCACAGAATTTTCCAGGGAAGAATACTGGAGTAGCTTGCCATTTCCTTCTCCAGGAGGTCTTCTTGACTCAGGGATTGAACCTCTTTATCCTCCATTGCAGGAGGATTCTTTACCGTCTAAGCCACCAAGGAAACTCCGATTCTACAGAGTTGGAACTTAAAAGATTTCTTCAGAGTCTTCCTCACAGCAAATCATACTGACCTTCTAATGAGATTATGTGAAGTATTTGATACATTCTGTTTGCCAGTTAAACTCATATGGCAAAGTGAAGATGGGAAGAGACATTTTAGAACTCCAAGGAAGGAAAACATTTCAGAGAGCCATAACTTCAAACAGTATATTGTAATTGGACTGGGAGAGAGAATCAGAACCTAAATACATTTTGGAAACTAAGTATGGTTCCTGCACTAAAATTTTGGATACATATCGATATGAAGCAGTGTCCAAAGCACAAAATAAATTAGTGCTAATTGTTTAAATAAATAATAATAAAAGAACTTACACTGAAGAATTGAAATGATATCTTAGAATTTCAAAAAAAAATATTCAACCTTTTTGCTTCATTTATCTTAGATACTATCACTCCACCATTCTCAGTTTAACAAAAGAGAAGCAGAAAGGCTGAGAGATGTGTCCAAGTGATCTAAACATAGCCAGACAGCTACAGGGTACCCAAAATGTTCTTAGTTCTTAGTCAAAAGGCTTAATAGCTTTTTACCAAAAATAACTACTTCAGTCAAAGAGAGAAGGATAATTGCTACTTCCACAGACAACACAAGAAACCAGCCTTGTTCCAGCCCAGAAAGCATCATTAAATGACCACCCACATACCCCATCACAGATTTATCTTCTCCAGCTGCAAGACCCTCTTATCCTTGGCTTCCCACCAACCTAGAAAGAAGAACTAATGAATAAACAAAGTTTGAAACAGATGCAAAGGCAGTATGCATAAGATGCGCCACTGTGTTCAATTTAATCTCTGGGTCACCCATTCCCTGCTCACTGGAACAGTTAAGGATCCAAGCCAGATCTCTGCAGAGACTGTGGTAGCTCTACATCTGCCAATAAAAATACCTGGCTGTGCGCAACAGGAAACCTCAGCCGGCCCTCACAAAGTCCTCAGTTTAGTCAACAGGCAACCATTGGCTTGGGCTAACTTGATTCCTGCCCCCCACCCCCCACCCTCCGAACAACACAAGCTATTGGAGGTTCCCAAAGACAGTCATGATTGACGAGATGTGTGGCTGTGTTAGATTCCTATTCTCAAGAGGGTGCTCTGGCACAAGGACTTAAGAACTATCCATTCCATATGCATTTCTTTAAAAGAGAGATAAAAAACCGGGCCCATAGGCCAAATTCAGCCTTCAGATGGACTCTAGGCCAGACATTTAGATGGGGATTATGCTATTTTCTGTGATGTAAGTTCTCTGACAATGTCTGATTACAGACACAATTAGGAAGGAATGTGCATAGCAATTTTACATCATTACCGTCATACACATAAAATAGGTATAAATAAAGTGCGTATATACTAAGAAAAACTAATAAAAACCCTGTAAAATATCAGAAAAGTGATGAGTTTTGATTATTTACTTTACCATTGTCTAATTTAATGGAAAAAATTGAGTGCAGGAGGAGGAGGAGGGGACAGAGGATGAGATGGTTTGGATGGCATCATTGACTCAGTAGACATGAGTTTGAGTAAACTCCAGGAGATGATAAAGGACAAGGAAGCCTCACCTGCTACAGTCTATGGGGTAACAAAGAATTCGACACAACTGAGCAACTTAACAACAATTGTTGACTTTATTTTAATTGTAAGTTTTTATATTTTGACTTTTCATAATGGTTATTTAATAACCAGCTCTCAAAATTCTGGAGAACTTAAACTTGGCTCTTGTGAGTCACTGTGAGGTGGTTGCACCACACCTTGAATACCTTATTGTGACCGCAGCAGCCCCAGGCATGGTCCTTCAGGCTTGGGAGGCTGAATCTGGATCCCAGCTCTTAAGTTTACTAGCAGTTTAAGCTCACACACATTCTTTAACTACAAAGAACCTTTATTTTCTCAAATCAGAAGCTAAATAATATTTATTTTGTTAGTCTCTGTGTCTGTGTGCTTAGTCACTTCAGTAATGTTCAACTCTGCAACCATATGGATTGTAACCCACCTGGCTCCTCTGTCCATGGGATTCTCCAAGCAAGAATACTGGAGTGGGTTGCTTCTCCAGAGGATCATCCTGACCCAGGGATCAAATCTGCATCTTCTGCATTGCAGGAGAATTCTTCATCCTCTGAGCAACTAGGAAAGTCCTGTTAGTCTATAGAAAGGGATAAATAAAATCATACAGGCGAAGGTCTTAGCACTATATTTGACAGATAATACTCAGTAAATAATGGCAATGTGTTTATTTTTACTCTAAGTAGGAATTACTTGATTAGATTTTTTTGCTGTTAGATTGAAAACCTGCCTGCAGCAGCTCAAAGAAATAAAAAAATTTATGATTAGAGGAAGGAAAGAAATTAAGGAGGCCTGAAAAGATGAGGGTGGAGGGCAACATAAAGGCCCTGAGAAAGAAAGAGAGTAAAATAGGATCAAAGGACACAGAATTAGTACGGGAGAAAGTGACGCAAAAATGCAGTTGAAAATCCTATGTCAAGCCATGTTCATGCTGTCCATTAGAGATTCAGTCTAAATTTCTCACAAAGGCTGCATATTTTCTCCATAAATGATTGAAATAATTTCACTGAGTGGACAAGATCAAGTTTTGAAATAATCTTATCCTATTCATTTGGCCCAGAGAATTCAACCAATAGTGGACCCGTCACCCATACTCTGTAAGTTAGTTGCTCTCATCCTAAAATTTGAAATTTATACCTAGAGACTGAATTAGTGCTGAGTGCTGCCATACCTACAAACTCTGATTGGCCATGAGAAAACAAGGAAAGGAAGTCAATCAATAGAGATGGAGAAAAGCAATGTAGAAATGGAGATGGCCCAGGCTCAAGCAGAAAAAAAGGAGACAGGAGACAGTGATGACTTTTTAGTTCTTATGAAATCTGGCTATATTCCTTAAACTTTGTCTCAATGAGATGAACTCTTTTCTGTATAATAAATTTCCTTAACCTCAACAAGCTGGGACGTATATCTTTTCTCTAAAACTAAATGATTCCTAATGATATAATTTCTGCTGGTTTTAAAAGCTCTATAAAAGTATAAGACATCACAGTATATTACAGTCTAGAATGATGAGATTCTAGCTCCCTTGATTGATGTCTGACTAATGAGCCCAACAGAATCCAAAGAAATTAAAAGATGTGCATCAAGTCACATAATTAGTGAGTAATACAGCTTATCCTAAGCCTCAATTCATCTGGATCTTAGGAGGTACTGTCACACTCCCCATAGTACAACCTTAATGGTGAGCTTTCAACTTAGAATGGTAGCATGTTAAAGACCTCTTGAGAGTGATACTATTCTCAGTCATCAAATCTCAACTGCTATTTGTCTGGTGTCTCTTTTATGAATATCAGATGGAATAGAACAGAAGCAGGAGGTTGGTCTACACTGAGACACAAGGTTAAAACATGGGCTTTGCAATTTGTCTGACCTGTGTTCAAATTCTTACTCTTGCTCTGACAATCTATGTGATTATGGAAAACAGACATGATCTCTCTAAGCTCCAGTTTCTCCTTAAAATGGAGATAAATAAAATTATCTAACATACAGAATGGTTGGAAGATTAAATAAAACAATGCATAAATGAATTTAGCATATGCCTCTGCCATGTAATAATCATTTGCCAAATTGGTTTTTATCTTAAGATTTTTAAAAAAATTTTTGGCCTCTTTTATTGATTTCTTATTCATTTATTTTTCATCCATCTTTATTTTTCAGCCCTGTGTGGTCTTCCTATTGCAGTGGTCTCTCTTGCCACAGAGCACTGGGTCTGAGTGCATACACTCAAGAGCACTGGCTGGTAATTGGACACACCAGTCCAGCTGCTCTGCAGCACATGGGATCCTCCCAGGCCAGGGATCGAACTGGTGCCCCTTGCACTGCAGGCAGACTCTTTACCCACTGGGCCACCAGGGAAGCACTGACCTTAGTATTGTCAGTGGTAAGGTCAGAGTTAAGGAACTAAGTCCAATAGATTCTGTGTATTTTCACCTTAGGATGCAGTGATTTTTTTCCCCTTGACATAATAATGTAATTTTATGTGGCAAACAAGTCATTCTTTCAAAAATAAATATTTACTAAATCTTTCCTTAAAAATGCTACTGACTTCAATGCAGAATATAGTTGAGATTTAATGTGCTTTTGAAGATGGAAACTTTTTTAGCAGATAATTTAAAATGTGACTCTAAATGTAATAAGCCATGAATGTTGTCAGCATTAAAAGCAAGTAATACCTTTCCTGGAGCTTCTATGAGGCAGAGTTAGCAATAATTACTAACCTAGCAGCTCAAATCAGGGAATACTATATGAGCACAGCCACGCTTCATTAATGCAGAAGAACCAAACTGTTTTCAGCTAGAAGGAATGTATAACACAACATAGTTAAACAAATAGAGCTGGATCATCCTAAAAACTTCGAAGGATATCATTATAGCTCTAAAATTCCCTGATGCAGTGTTTACTAGCAAGACTATAATAATCTAGAGCAGCAATTCCTGAGCTTTTGTGACATAAGAATCAATCTAAGGAGCTAGCTGTGGTTCAAAGACTTAGTTGTTCTGATTCATATGGCATCTTCCTGGATGAGGGACAGAACCCATGTCTCTTACATTGGCAGGCAGATTCTGTAACACTGAGCCACCAGAGAAACACAGCATTTTTGTTTTTCCTTGTTTGTTGATCCTGCTGTTTGCTCAGTAGACACTACTCTACTGAGATTCTTGGAATACTTGGTGGTATAGGTGGATTTAAAACTCTCACTTAAAAATATCATCCTATTTGATTTCAATGTAATTAAATAAACAACAGTAGGTTCTTAACGCTTCTTTTGTAATGTGTGCATGTAACTCCTTTCCTTCTCAAGATCTAACTTCAATTTTTGACCCTTAGATAAAGGTGACCAGAGCAGCTGGCTTCAGATTGACTCAAGAATGTCATGTGCTTGTCACTCAATCATGTCCAACTCTTTGTGACCCCATGGACTGAAGCCAACTAGTATCCTCTGTTCATTGGGATTCTCCAGGCAAGAAAACTGGAGTGGGTTGCCATACCCTCCTCCAGGGAATCTTCTTAATACAGGGATCAAACCCACGTCTCCCACATTGCAGATTCTTTACCATCTGAGCTTCCAGGGAAGCCTGTCCCAGGAATAGACATCATCAAACAATCACGTATCACCAACTCTCCAAATATCTGGTAAGGAGAGAAAAAGCCAAAGATGTCCTGTATCTTCTTTTCACTAGAAGTTAGTTTTAGGTTTCTATGAAGCAGTCAACAAAGATTTTTGAAACTCAAAAGAAGCCCCTACCTTCAAAGGTACTCAGTATTGAGGCCTGAGAAGCTTCACTGGTACAGGTCAACCATCTCCCCTACGGATGTCTGGATCAAGCATCTGAAGGCTGACAGCCAGGAAAAACCAGGGAGCCTTTGAAGGAAACACTTAGCTAAGGTTTGAGACCAATAGACAGTTTCTGTTTTTCTGTGTGTGTGGCTCAAGTGAGGTCCATAACTCTCCTGACCCGAACTACGAACTCGGAAACTTACGCAGCAATGGAGGAAAGAAGAGGCGGAAATGTGAGTTGTTTTGTTTAAGGCAGAGGCCGAGCCTTTGCAGCCAGATTCAATCAGTGTGAGAAAGAGGGCTTTGAAACATGTGGTGAGTTCCTTCCTCCCAAATGCCTAGACTCCCATGGGGTGTGCAGATTTGCCTTTCGCAATTCTAGTCAATGGCTTCTCTTCATATAAAACGTCACTGGCTATATGGATTTATTTGTGTTATCTTTGAACTTGATGTCTATTATTCTACCTTTGTCAACATCCATTCCCATTTTCTATGGGCTTTAAACTATCCCAGATGCTGAACAAATGTGAATTCTTTGGAATGTGGCCGGCCTCTGTAATCTAGTTGCACAATCACTACTCTCCCTCTCCAGACTCTGTGTAACTGTCAATTTTAAGTATGCATTGTCTGGAGTGTTTATATGCTGTAGTTTAAGACAGACACCAAATGTGTAAAAACATAACCTTGTCCAGTCACTATCAGCATCAATGCTGTTTAAAAGGAAAATGGACTCTCAAGTTAGAATGCTTACCGGCCATTAACAATCGTTTAATGCTTCACCGTATATGCTCCTCATGTCAGTCCTTTACTGGCCTTTCAGTCACTTCCCACTAGGCAATGAGCTTCCAGTATGTTCTGTCCAGAATACAGTCAGAGGTTTAAGTATGCCAATTTAGATTTAAATATACGAATCAGCATCAAAGTCATGTAGAGTTACTTTGCTTTGGCACCACAGTGTGACCACCCTCCCTGTGACCAAACTGCAGAGACACAGTATCTTGCTTGATAAAATTGTATGTGATAAAATTACACCCTAAACCAACTGTGTAAGGAAGACTAGACTTTGGCATAATCAAAATGCATGGCCCACATGCCTTTTGCTGAGATTTAAATCTTCTTCCTTACCCTCAATTCTCTGCTGTGGTTCTATTTTTTTTTTTTTTTTTTTTGCCTTTTTCTATGATGCTATAAACATGAAAGGAAGAAGGGCAGTCACAAACAAATAAGAACAAAGAGAACAAAGCTAATACAGGGAAGCACTGGCTTGGTCTCAGAAGACAGTTTTGTGTATTATTTATGAATTGCATAGGTAGATTATGTTGACAGACCAAGGAAAGAACATTAAAAAAAAAATCAGATAACTTTAGAATATGTACAGGAGGCCTGGGGAAGATACATTTGCTTTTGTCCAGAAAGGATCAATACCCTCCTTTTAAAAGGAGGCTTTGGAGAAAAATCTCCATATGACAGACAAACTTCCTGGAGTTTCCTATTATCAATAACGGTCTTCATGTTGACAGTCTGATTCCCCCACCTTTCTCTTTTTTTTAGAGGGCCTTTTTTAATGAGAAATTTTGTGTGGTCAATTTGGCCACATAATAGATTTAATTCTGATGATAAATAAGACTGAAAAATAAATATGGTCCTAAAAATTCTGCTTATGCCATTAAATCATTGATAAACTAATAAAAACCACATCATATTTTTGGTTGAACCACTTGTTTAAGTTATGTGTCAGGCTTTGTTCAATAGGAGTTGAGAAACTTGATTAATGAAAGCTGGCCTCTATGGAAAAAAGGAACTTAGTCATTCCATATGTCATAAAAATTTCGATTGGAGACTGAGCAGAATATAATTCTTTCCTTTCTGGAGGAAAATGTGAAATTCTTTCCATAGCTTTTGTACTCCGATCTCAAAGCTAAATGAATTATTTTTGTCTACTAGGGAAGCCCTAATATTGCTCTGAGGGATTTTCTTTCTTTCTTTCTTTCTTTTTTTTTTTTTTTTTGCCCTCCTAGAAATTTTTTCATCCTGAAACTTTGTAATGAGGGAGAGCTGGTGATAGTGGGTGAAGTATGTGCCTGGGTGTATGGAAGGTAGGACTACTCAAGACTCAGATATACCAGCCCTTCTAATACTTGCCAAGAACTGTACCTTATGTTGGAGACAGAAAAATGAGTGGACTCTTCTGCCTTAAATAATCACAGTAAGATCAGGGAGGTTAATATGCAAAGGTGACTCTGTAAACAAACACGATATGTGGCAATAATATTTGTACTATGAATGGAACATAATGTGGTACAGAGTTAGAAGTGATTACTTCATTGCTCTGAAAATAAATTCAGGTTTTCTATACATTAAGATAACTAAGAATGTTGAAAGAATATCAAAAGAAAATGTATATACACGTATAACTGGGGTCACTTTGCCATACAGTTGAGATTGGTACAACATTGTCTATCAACTATATTTCAATTAACAAAAAAAGGAATGTTTATCCAAAATGCAGCTTATAAGAGACTTTAACAGTAAAATATTTTGGAGCTTTGGAAAAGTGAAATTGTTAGTAACTCAGTTGCATCCAATTCTTTGGGACCCTATGGACTGTAGCCCTCCATGTTCCTCTGTCCATGGAGTTCTCCAGGCAAGAATACTGGAGTGGATGGCCATTCCCTTCTCTAGGGTATCTTACTGGCCCAGGATTGAATTCAGGTCTCCTGCATTGTAGGCTAATTCTTTACTGTCTGAGCCACCAAGGAAGCTTTGGAGCTTTTATCTGAACCCTAATGTCTTCACTTTTAAGAAGTGTGTGTGGGCTTCCCTGGTGGTCCAGTGGGTAAGGACACGGCCTTGCAGTGCAAGGGACGCCGGTTCGAGCCCTGGCCTGGGAAGATCCCACGTGCCACGGAGCGGCTGGACTGATGTGTCCAATCACCGAGCGGGAGCTCTGGAGCGCATGCGCCCAGAGCCTGTGCTCTGCGACAACAGAGGCCACCGTAATGGGAGGCCCACAAGAGCCAAAGAACTAAGACAGATGAAAATAGAGAAATGAAAGACCAATAGAAGTGGGCGCCCATCCCCCTCCCTCCCCACTCCACCCCCGCAAAAAAAAAAAAAATTAAAAAAATAAATGTTTAAAGAAGTGTGTGTGTGTGTGTGTGTGTGTAAGTGAAAAGGGTAGTGAAACAAAAGCTTTTCTTTCTGTTCTTCCTGTCCTTCCTAAGTGGACCAAATTGCTCTAAGTCTCTTTGCTATTACTTCCATTTGAGAACAAAATTTGACTTTTATAGGCTTATACTGGCAACTAAGCCAGAATAAGTGAAGTGGGAGCTATATGGATTCACAACTAAGATGTGTAATGGATTTGCACTTAAGGAAAATATCATATGCAAGGGAGTCATTTCTTCATGACCTCAGCTGACAAGTGACTGAATTGAAAAAAATCCTGAGGACACGGGAAAAAATCAAGCCAGTTTAGAAAAGATATTAGGAAACTCATGTACTACTTAATTCATTCTGGCATAGCCCAAACACCAGAACTTACATTTGCATAAGCAAGTGAAAGCAAATGAAGACTAAAAACACCAAAAGAGAAACAGAAGTTTCCCTTAAAGGAGAATGTATATCAAGTACATCCTACAAAGGGGAAAGCAAGGGACTAGAACAGTGCTGTTGAAAAGGGCTCTTTGTGATGATGGAATGTCCTATACCTGGGCTATTTGTTACAGCAACCACAAGGTACATGGGGCTGTGGAGCCGTTGAAATGTTTCTAGTGTGACTAAAGAACTGAATTTTTACTTTTTAAAGAAAACGTCTATATTTCTGCTACTCAGACCACGTTCTTTCCCTCTTACTTCCCCAAAAAGGGAGCAAGAATGATCATTAGTGGCCAGTGATAGCTGCAAAAGCAGCACCAAAGACCAGCTTCACACTCAGGAGAGAATGCTGTGTCTCTTCCTCATGGTTTCCAGTGCTCTACACATTCAGAGAAACTTCTCTAGTAACAAACTATAGAAATGATCCCTGAGAGTATAGTCTTGAATTTTTACTTTTTATTTCATTTTTGTCCACTTAAATTTAAATCATTATATTTGGCTAGAGGCTTCTGACTGGGAGAGCTTTGGGGTAGTATAGATCTGGGATGAGTGTGATGGAATGAGAAAGGAAGGAAAGGCCATGCCACGCATAGGAGCCCATCATGGGCAAAGGCACTCAGCAGGGAATCAGGGCTGCTACCTCACTCTGGCTTAGCTCGAGTACAGTGAACTGAGACCAGGACTGGTGAGAAATGTAAGCTGAGCTAATTCCCTAAAGGCTCTACCATATCTACTCAGGATTTGTATTGTTATTCTGTAGGCAATGGAGTGAAACTAGAAGTTTTGGAGTAAATGAGAAAAAGAGTGGATTTGTGATTTAGAAAAATAATTCCTGTATCAGTGTTAATGATCTTGAAGAAAGACATATATGGACGAAGATGAGTTATAAGGATATAGGGTGGAATTTTGTTTAATAAAAAGGTGAGGATAAACTAGACCCTAACAAAGAACTGACAAAAAGGGGCTGAATATTGGGCTTCCCCTGGTGGTCCAGTGGGTAAGGACATCGCCTTGTACTACAAGGGGCGCCGGTTCGATCCCTGGCCTGGGAAGATCCCACGTGTGGCGGAGCGGCTAGACCGATCGTCCCAATCACCGAGCCGGAGTTCTGGAGCGCATGCGCCCAGAGCCAGAGCTCTGCAACGACAGACGCCACCGCGATGGGAGGCCCACAGGAGCCAAAGAACAAAGACGGATGAAAACAGAGAAATGAAAGACCAATGGAAGTGGCCCGCCTACTCCCCTCCCTCCCCAACCCGACCCCCACCCAAAATAAATAAATAAATAAATCTTTAAAAAAAAAGGGGGGGGGGGCTGAATATGGTTGAATAGAATGCACAAAACTTGGTGATCTAATAGATGTGGGTGTTTAGGGGAAAAGAAAGATAAAAAGAATTGTGAGACTTTAAGTTTGGGTGCATGAGTGATAATATTCAGGTTAGGGAAGAAAAACAAGACTGTACTTGTTGACTTAGAGGTATTAGCTTGACATACATTGAAAGATGAACAAACAAATACAGATATGGATTAAAAGTCTACAAATGGGTCTTGGGCCATAATCTCAAGATCAACATGTCCAAACCTGGGCACACATTCATTTGATATCCGGTTAGGGGTCAGAATGCAAGTCTTGACCTCAACAGAGAGGTCAGAAATAGTCATGATTCCATCTGAATAGAAATGACAATAAGAGACGGGAGGCGGGAGGGTGTGATGGAATGAGAAAGGAAGGAAAGGCCATGCCACATAGGAGCCCATCATGGGCAAAGGCACTCAGCAGGGAATCAGGGCTGCTACCTCACTCTGGCTTAGCTCGAGTACAGTGAACTGAGACCAGGACTGGTGAGAAATGTAAGCTGAGCTAATTCCCTAAAGGCTCTACCATATCTACTCAGGATTTGTATTGTTATTCTGTAGGCAATGGAGTGAAACTAGAAGTTTTGGAGTAAATGAGAAAAAGAGTGGATTTGTGATTTAGAAAAATAATTCCTGTATCAGTGTTAATGATCTTGAAGAAAGACATATATGGACGAAGATGAGTTATAAGGATATAGGGTGGAATTTTGTTTAATAAAAAGGTGAGGATAAACTAGACCCTAACAAAGAACTGACAAAAAGGGGCTGAATATTGGGCTTCCCCTGGTGGTCCAGTGGGTAAGGACATCGCCTTGTACTACAAGGGGCGCCGGTTCGATCCCTGGCCTGGGAAGATCCCACGTGTGGCGGAGCGGCTAGACCGATGCGTCCAATCACCGAGCCGGAGTTCTGGAGCGCATGCGCCCAGAGCCAGAGCTCTGCAACGACAGACGCCACCGCGATGGGAGGCCCACAGGAGCCAAAGAACAAAGACGGATGAAAACAGAGAAATGAAAGACCAATGGAAGTGGCCCGCCTACTCCCCTCCCTCCCCAACCCGACCCCCACCCAAAATAAATAAATAAATAAATCTTTAAAAAAAAAGGGGGGGGGGGCTGAATATGGTTGAATAGAATGCACAAAACTTGGTGATCTAATAGATGTGGGTGTTTAGGGGAAAAGAAAGATAAAAAGAATTGTGAGACTTTAAGTTTGGGTGCATGAGTGATAATATTCAGGTTAGGGAAGAAAAACAAGACTGTACTTGTTGACTTAGAGGTATTAGCTTGACATACATTGAAAGATGAACAAACAAATACAGATATGGATTAAAAGTCTACAAATGGGTCTTGGGCCATAATCTCAAGATCAACATGTCCAAACCTGGGCACACATTCATTTGATATCCGGTTAGGGGTCAGAATGCAAGTCTTGACCTCAACAGAGAGGTCAGAAATAGTCATGATTCCATCTGAATAGAAATGACAATAAAAATCATAAAAATGTGAGCTTGGTTAAGAAAAAAATGTTGTATAGCTTACTAAGGAGGATAAAGGAAGGATAAGCGAGCATAAGGACACGTGTATGAGTCAGCAAGGGAGACACAGAGGGAAAGAGAACTTGGAGAAGTACTCAGGAAGAAAATGACCAAGAAAAAACAAATTTGGTATCCTGGAGTCTACACACTTAATAAAATGTAAACACCAAAGCAGGTCATTAATTACTTTCTGTAAACTATCTTCTACCCAAGTAGACCCAGACCCAGAGTAGGACAAAGACAAACCAATGTCTAGGGGTGGGTCAACTTGAAGGGAACATGGAGGTAAAAAAGGAAGTGCACCCTCTGCTGCATACTACTGCACATACAGGGGAGAATGAAGAGTGGAACCAAAATTATGTAACAGAGGCTTGAAAGGAATCACAGTGAAAAGAATGGTCAAAGACTGGTTGTTTCATTCTCTCTAGACTCTGAACATGTGACTTCCATTCTCTGACTTTGTTTCCTTCCATCTAACTGAGGTATCATTGTAAGATTCATAGGATAATTGTGAGGATTAAAATGAGATGATGTACTTGGAATGACTGGAGTTTGCTAAATGTTAATATCCTTCCCCTCTTGCCCCTCTTCACAGTGTTACCAGGCAGGTGGCCCATGAGTGTTAACCTTAATGTGTCAGTTGAATGCCGAGTGTTAACTGGAACAGATCCCAAGCCTCTAGAAAAGGATACTTTCATCATAGTGCTTGCACTCTTAAATCACATCAATTCCCTGGAAATCAAAACTCTTCAGGTCAATGTCTTTGCATTCATTTTGAAGCTTATCAGTTCTGACTTTCAAAACACAAAATTTGAAAAAGAGCAGGAAATGCCTAAAATAAGGTATCCATATAATGATTATCCATATGAGAGAAGTTTGATATGTGGATATATACATATCCATTTAACAGCCACACTATTTGTGACTAATTTCTGAGAGGAGGGTAAGGATGGGGGTAGAGAACAGAACTAAGACTGTCCAAATTTTCCCTGAATAGTCACTGTTAGTGCTCAGTGTGCCTGAATTTTTGTGGCACTGTAGACCATAGCTTGCCAGGCTCTTCTGTCCATGGGATTTTCCAGGCAAGAATACTGGAGTGGGTTGCCATTTCCTCCTCCAGGGACTCTTTCCAATCCAGGGATCAAACCTTTGTCTCTATCAATCTGCCTGCATTGACTGGCAGATTCTTTTTTTTTTTTTTTTAAACATTTATTTATTTATTTATTTTGGCAGGGTTGGGGAGGGAGTGGGGTGGGCAGGCCACTTCCACTGGTCCTTCATTTGTCTAGTCTCATCCATCCTTTTTCCTTGGCCCGTGTGGGCCCCCATTTCAGTGGCATCTGTTGCTGCAGAGCACTGGCTCTGGGCACACGTGCTCCAGAGCTCTGGCTCGGTAATTGGACACATCAGTCCAGCCGCTCCGCAGCACATGGAATCTTTCCAAGCCAGGGATCAAACTGGTGTCCCCTGCACTGCAAGGCAGTGTCCTTACCCACTGGACCACCAAGGAAGCCCTGGGTGGCAGATTCTTTGCCACAGTGCCACCTGGAAAGCCCTCGAATGATCATTACATCTGGATAAATCAATGAAAAAAAGAAAAATAGAGTATCTGGGTGATCTAGGTCAATGGATATTTTGTGGTTAGGAAAAAGAGGAGAGTTATGAGTTGTACTGATCTATCTGTCTGATTCATATCTCTCCACTAATGGGTAAATATAATTAAAAAAAATATGTTCAAGGCTTATACCAGAAATTAATGCTTCTCTGTAATGAGTGAGTTCAAAATACATGCTTTACTTTGGAAAATTGGCCTGTAAAGGGACCTAGATAAGCAGTACTGATTGGATGATTCATTGGTTCATTAATCTACTTACACAACAAAGTATTTATTGAGTCATACTCAAAAATGGCTGCAGTAGGAAATGGCAGTCCATTCCAGTATTTTTGCCTGGAAAACCCTATAGACAGAGGGTGGTGTGAGGCTGGTGGAATACAGTCCATAGTGTCACAAAGAGTTGGATATGACTGAGTTACTGAGCATACATATGTATGTTCCACTCTGGCTACAAGGAGCTAGGTGGGATAAGGTTCCTGTTCTCATGGAAACTGTAGTCTAATAGGTAAGACAGGCAATGTACAAGTGATTGTAAATAAAAAGTTTGAGAAAAGCATTACAGACACACACAGAGGGGCTCTCAACCTGAGAGATATAATGGCAATAATAATGACAAGAGATAATACTTGTATAGTGCTTACTATGGAACAGACACTGTTCTCAAACACTTCATATGTATCATTTTATTTAATCTTTTGTCAATGCTATGAAGTGGATTGCCCTTATTGCCCTATTAAACACAGAAATATTCAGTAATTTGCCCAAGGTCACATGGTTTATGTGGTGAAGGTAGAATTTTAATTTAGGATGTGATGCCCAAAGTCCTATGAGCTTAATAACTGCAAATTAGAAAAGAGATCTCTAATAAAATTTTCCAAAAAAATTGGACACATCAGTCCAGCCGCTCCGCAGCACATGGAATCTTTCCAAGCCAGGGATCAAACTGGTGTCCCCTGCACTGCAAGGCAGTGTCCTTACCCACTGGACCACCAAGGAAGCCCTGGGTGGCAGATTCTTTGCCACAGTGCCACCTGGAAAGCCCTCGAATGATCATTACATCTGGATAAATCAATGAAAAAAAGAAAAATAGAGTATCTGGGTGATCTAGGTCAATGGATATTTTGTGGTTAGGAAAAAGAGGAGAGTTATGAGTTGTACTGATCTATCTGTCTGATTCATATCTCTCCACTAATGGGTAAATATAATTAAAAAAAATATGTTCAAGGCTTATACCAGAAATTAATGCTTCTCTGTAATGAGTGAGTTCAAAATACATGCTTTACTTTGGAAAATTGGCCTGTAAAGGGACCTAGATAAGCAGTACTGATTGGATGATTCATTGGTTCATTAATCTACTTACACAACAAAGTATTTATTGAGTCATACTCAAAAAATGGCTGCAGTAGGAAATGGCAGTCCATTCCAGTATTTTTGCCTGGAAAACCCTATAGACAGAGGGTGGTGTGAGGCTGGTGGAATACAGTCCATAGTGTCACAAAGAGTTGGATATGACTGAGTTACTGAGCATACATATGTATGTTCCACTCTGGCTACAAGGAGCTAGGTGGGATAAGGTTCCTGTTCTCATGGAAACTGTAGTCTAATAGGTAAGACAGGCAATGTACAAGTGATTGTAAATAAAAAGTTTGAGAAAAGCATTACAGACACACACAGAGGGGCTCTCAACCTGAGAGATATAATGGCAATAATAATGACAAGAGATAATACTTGTATAGTGCTTACTATGGAACAGACACTGTTCTCAAACACTTCATATGTATCATTTTATTTAATCTTTTGTCAATGCTATGAAGTGGATTGCCCTTATTGCCCTATTAAACACAGAAATATTCAGTAATTTGCCCAAGGTCACATGGTTTATGTGGTGAAGGTAGAATTTTAATTTAGGATGTGATGCCCAAAGTCCTATGAGCTTAATAACTGCAAATTAGAAAAAGAGATCTCTCTAAGTGATATAAGAAGTTGATGTTTCATCTCATATATTCCAGAACAAGAAAAAGCACAGAGAAATCTACTTTTTAATGACTTTTTAAAGGTCTGATTTGTGAGGCCGTAATTGACTGACTTCTTTGATTGCCACAAATATAATATTTTTTGACCTGTGTTTCTTAGCTTAGATTTAGTTTTAGTGTCTGTCTCTAAAAGCAGCCTCTTCATCAGGCACTAGGGTGTTCCTTTTCAAGTCACATGGCCTGTGTTTGTTCTCATGGGAACAAGAATAGCAACAACAGTAGCTATTGCTCAGAACACAAAAGAGAAGATAAGCCTGAAAGATAGACTGTGTGAAACTATCAGGCTTTTCTGCGGCCTTTCCCACACTTACTGCCACAAGGTGATGCAACCTGAGGCTCAGGCATTCTACCAATGCCCAACTGATGCTGCAGGAATTAACAACCAACCTTCTGAAAATGCTGGATCAAGTGTTTTGGGTGCTCAAGTCATATCCCTAGATATGACTCAGACTCCAGCACAGCTGTGTGGATAGTTGGGTGCAGGCTCTTGATCTTCTGCCTCATGGCCTCCATCAAAGTCAAAGAAACCTATTCAACCTAAAAGCAAGTTGCTGTGAGGGGTGCTGGAAAAGCTCTCAAGGATAACCTTCAACACATGCAGTGCAGGTGAGCAAAATTATTGAAGTCTGTACTGTTAAGTTACAAAGTATGACGAATTTTTAAAGACATATAGTTTGGACATGAGTTTAAACAAACTCTGGGAGATAGTGAAGGACAGGGAAGCCTGGCATGCTGTAGTCCATGGAGTCACAAAGAGTCAGACATGACTTAGTGAGTGAACTAACTATCCAAAAATTGGAGGATGCCAGGAGAAGAGGATAGGAAACAGAGTAACACTTATTCTGTTATTGTTCATAGGAGGGAATTGAGAGAGACTTTCAAAAGGAATAGAGAATTAAGGTCACAGCAATGGAAATACAAACCTCATAGAAAGCCATAGAAAGCAGAATAAAGACAGAGATGAAGACCTCAAATATTACACTCACCTAAGATCAAAGATTATTTTCATAATAATAAATACATTAATGGATAGATTTGTCTATTACCAAAAAAAATGTTTTATTAGAGCTACAAAGCCAAAACTCAATTGCATGTGCTATATAATAGATACTTCAGATGACTCAGAAAGATTGAAAATTAAAACAGGGGGAAATGCATAATGAGGAAAATGCAGACCGGTAGAAAAGCAGGGGTCACAATCTTACTATTAGAAAGAATGAGTTTAAGGGAAAAGCACTGGTATTAGAATTATGGGCAACTTAGATAAAGGATGAAATTTATGATGTTTAACAGTTATGAACATCCATGTACCAAATAACCCGGCATTAATAGTCATAAAGAAAATCATACAGAAACTCCAAATGAAAATAAGAAGAATCACATTAGGAGAAACAGACTCTAATTTACTGTCATTCTGACCTTGATCAAGTTTCAAAAACAATTAAGGGGGCTTCCCTGGTAGCCCAGTGGGTAAAGACACCACCTTGCAGTGCAAAGGGCGCCGGTTCAATCCGTGGACTGGGAAGATCCCACATGCCATGGAGTGACTGTACCAATGTGTCCAACTACCGAACCGAAGCTCTGGAGTGCATGTGCTCAGAGCCAGTCCTCTGCAACAAGAGAGGCCACTGAGATGGGAGGCCCACACAGGACAAAGAACAAAGATAAATAGATGAAAGATCAATAGAAGCAGCCAAAAGAAAACAAAAACAATTAAGGATATTGGAGACCTGAATAACACCATTAATATGATAACTCTACTTAATTTCAACATTGCAGACTGAACATATTTGGGGAGTACCCATGGAATAGTCAAAAATTTGGCTACAAAGAAAGTCTGATCAATTCATAAAAGCAGATAATGCCAGAGGCAATAGTCTTTAATAATTATGCAATAATTACTAAAATTAATGTAGAAATTACAAAGCAAATAAAAAATAGCATTCTACCTCTAAATCAAAAGATCTCCTTTTAAAAGTTTCTTGAGTCAAAGATTCAAGTATAAAAACTATTAATTTAAAAAACAGAAGTATTGATTTAGTTGAAGTGGCTCTTGGAAGAAAAATACCTACTGTTAAAATTTTCAGTCAATCATCAAGCAAGAATAAAAATAGATGACTCATTGCATATATGGACCGCAGTTTGTTTATCCAAATGGGAATTTCCTGTATAAAACCGGGAACCCAACCAGGGGCTCTGTAACAACCTGGAGGGGTAGAATAGGGAGGGAGATCGGAAGGAGGTTCAAGATGGGGAGGACATATGCATTGCTGCTGATTTAGGCTGATATTTGATAGAAAACAACAAAATTCTGATTAAAAAAAAAAACTTAGATGCCTCCAAATATCCCAATACAAAAGTTATTTTAAAAACTCCAAAACAAACCAAATGAAAGCAGAAATAATTAACTAATAATACAAATGCAAAATTTTATATTAAAAATAATTTGATATGTTATAAAATAACCAAAGCCATGAGTTGTTTCTTTAAAAAGTTTATAAAGTTTCAATATATTAGCTAAACTAATTATGAAAAAGTAAAGAGTGTAACAGTACATAAACAAAAAATTCCAATGTGGGCATAACCAAAGAGTTTAGATATGACTTAGCTCAACACTCTGCAAGTAAGTTTGAAGAGGTCAATGGAAAGGTAACAATCTAAAGTTATAAACTCCTACTCCCTGGAATTTATAAGGATTATCTTATTTGGAACAAGGGTCTTTGCAGATGTGATTAAGTTAAAGATTTTGAGATGAGATTATCCTGCGTTATTCAGATAGGCTCTAAATACAGAGAGGTGTCCTTTTAAAAGAGAAACAAGCCAAGGAGACATGAGGAGGAGAAGGAGACAATAACATTGGAGTGATGTGTCCACAAGCTAAGGAATCCTGGGGTCAACAGGAGCTGGAAGAAGTGAGACTTCAGAGGGAGTGTGGCCTTGCCAACAACAGCAGTTCAGACCTCTGGTCTCCATAACTGTTACAGAATAAATTTATGTTGTTCTAAGTCTGCTAATTTGTGGCAGCTTGTCACAGAAGCTGATGGAAATTAATCCACATGCATGTGTGCATGTTAATTTGCTTCAGTCATGTCCAACTCTTTGTGACCCCATGAACTGTAGCCCACCAGGCTCCTCTGTTCATGGAATTCTCCAGGCAAGAATACTGGAGTGGGTAGCCATGTTCCCCTCTAGGAGGTCTTCCTTCCCCTCCACCACCAACCCAGGGGTTGAACCTGCATCTTACGCTGAATCTGAATCTTACGTCTCCTGCACTGGTAAGTGGATTCTTTACCCCTGGCACCACCTGGGAAGTCACAAACTAATGCACAGGGAATGAAAATATGAATTTTAATGGCTCAATTCTCTACCATTTTTAATGTAAACTGTAGTACCTATCATCCATGCTACCTCCTCTCACCTGCAATTTAGGCTGATATTTGATAGAAAACAACAAAATTCTGATTAAAAAAAAAAACTTAGATGCCTCCAAATATCCCAATACAAAAGTTATTTTAAAAACTCCAAAACAAACCAAATGAAAGCAGAAATAATTAACTAATAATACAAATGCAAAATTTTATATTAAAAATAATTTGATATGTTATAAAATAACCAAAGCCATGAGTTGTTTCTTTAAAAAGTTTATAAAGTTTCAATATATTAGCTAAACTAATTATGAAAAAGTAAAGAGTGTAACAGTACATAAAAAAAAAATTCCAAAGTGGGCATAACCAAAGAGTTTAGATATGACTTAGCTCAACACTCTGCAAGTAAGTTTGAAGAGGTCAATGGAAAGGTAACAATCTAAAGTTATAAACTCCTACTCCCTGGAATTTATAAGGATTATCTTATTTGGAACAAGGGTCTTTGCAGATGTGATTAAGTTAAAGATTTTGAGATGAGATTATCCTGCGTTATTCAGATAGGCTCTAAATACAGAGAGGTGTCCTTTTAAAAGAGAAACAAGCCAAGGAGACATGAGGAGGAGAAGGAGACAATAACATTGGAGTGATGTGTCCACAAGCTAAGGAATCCTGGGGTCAACAGGAGCTGGAAGAAGTGAGACTTCAGAGGGAGTGTGGCCTTGCCAACAACAGCAGTTCAGACCTCTGGTCTCCATAACTGTTACAGAATAAATTTATGTTGTTCTAAGTCTGCTAATTTGTGGCAGCTTGTCACAGAAGCTGATGGAAATTAATCCACATGCATGTGTGCATGTTAATTTGCTTCAGTCATGTCCAACTCTTTGTGACCCCATGAACTGTAGCCCACCAGGCTCCTCTGTTCATGGAATTCTCCAGGCAAGAATACTGGAGTGGGTAGCCATGTTCCCCTCTAGGAGGTCTTCCTTCCCCTCCACCACCAACCCAGGGGTTGAACCTGCATCTTACGCTGAATCTGAATCTTACGTCTCCTGCACTGGTAAGTGGATTCTTTACCCCTGGCACCACCTGGGAAGTCACAAACTAATGCACAGGGAATGAAAATATGAATTTTAATGGCTCAATTCTCTACCATTTTTAATGTAAACTGTAGTACCTATCATCCATGCTACCTCCTTCCCTCATAGCCTCATCTCCTAACCCCAACAAATGGCACATGTGAAAGTCTTCAGGCAAGAAGGAAAGTGGCCTGTTCAAGGAACGGAAGGAAGACCTGGCTGTCTAGCACACAGTGTATAAGGAAGTAGGTAGCACCAATGAATATTTTTCCTGACAAAGAGTTCCTAATCTAAGAGGAATTTGGGTACTATTCCTCTATTAAGAGAATGAGATATTAAGATATCGTATTAAGATTATATGTATTTTAACTCATCTACATACTTTTCATCTGAAGTGGTTCCCCAAGGTCTGGCTAAGTTCAATAATGAAAGAATCAAAGAACTAGACAAAGGAGAAGGAATAAAGGGCAAATTTAGCAAGGCCAAAAGTCTCCTAGAAACAAAAGTAACCATACTTACTTCTCATTCTTCAACCCAAAAGTGGATAAATGAATTTCTCTCTCTCTCTCACACACACACACAATTGGTGCCATCACTGTTAACAGTCTCATGAAGAGTAACAGTTATTTCAATATCTCAACCCACTCAGTGTATTCAAAGAAAATGGAAGGAGTTAGAGCAAATGATTTCTTCTGCCTGTTTTCATTTCATTGTTTGCTGTTTGCTTTATTCTACACTCAATATTTTTGTCATGGATTATTAAAGTAAATCAGGAACAGCTGCTGGCGGCTGCAAGATTATTTGTTTGAAGTACCAAACCACTCCTCTTAAAACACACACACACACACACACACACACACACACACTGTTTCTCTTTCATGAATTAGCACTGAACCATGGCTGAGTAAGCAGTGAATAAAAATGTCCAAACAGAAATGATCTGTATCCCAATCTTCTTCTTACTCAAAAATAAATACATCAGGTCTTTAAAGAGCAAATAATTAATAATTGTTTCCATCTTCTACCTTCTTTCTCATTCCCTTAAAATACTGGATACTCTTATTTTGGTCTAAGTTTTTTTGAATCTATAAGGGCATCAAACCTGCTTCCAAGTTAACTAGCTAGTATCATTTTTTATTGTCTACATCTGCTTTTGTCAGTTAGAAATGTCTTGTCTAAAGCAGTTATTTACTGAAGCTTGAGGCAAATTATTCAGTATAGCCTACTTATTCTACATCATTACTCAGGTATAGCTTTTTTTTTTTTTTCTGATAAGAACGACTTTTCAGATCCAGGTATTTCAGATCAATGTTGTCTTCTGTGTTTTAGACAGCTAAAATATAATCCAAGGGTCTCTAATTTATTTATTGCAATTCTCTTATCTTTCTGGAGATATTTTTGGAAAAATAGATCCTTTTCCCTTCAGTACAGCTTGATTTAGATTAGAAGTATATATAAGAACATGACATTAAGTAATATATTTGCTGTATAATTAAATTATATGGCATGTTTCCAGCAACTTTCATCTTTGTCACCTTCTGATAGTTTTATGAAGAGGTGCAAGAGATACAATTAGCACAGTTTATAAATAAGAAGTGTGATAAACAATGAAGTAACTAATGAAAAACCACTGACCAGGTTAAGAAGAGAGCCTAGAGGTGAAGTGGGTGCCTTGGCTCCTCAGCTAGGCCTTTTTCCATTTCTTGATGATATGCTCATTTCAGTTCTCATCTCAAGTGATTAGAGATATGTGCTCATTCTGCCTCTCAGAGAACCTGGTCACACAACATAGGGCATGTGACTCACTAAACAAGCAGGCAAATCTTTCATAAGAGAAGGCACATACGGGGCTTCCCTGGTGATCCAGTGGGTAAGGAAACTGCCTTACAATGCAAGGGGCGCTGGTTCGATCCCTGGCCTGGGAAGATTCCATGTGCCACGGAATGGCTGAACCAATGTGTCTAACTACAGAGCCAGAGCTCTGGAGCACATGTGCCCAGAGCCAGTGCTCTGCAGCAACAGAGGCCACTGTGATAGGAGGCCCACAGAGATGGAAATGAAAGACCAATAGAAGTGGCCAACAAAAAGAAAGGAGGTATCTATTACAAAAAGTGACATCTATCTGTTTTATTGAAGTATTTATTGAATGGTTTATATGTTCTAGGAGATTTGCTAGTCATTGGGAATATACTAAGGAATAAGTAGACATAATTCCGGGTCTAAAAGACCCTAGAAGTTTGTGGGAGAAACAATGAATTCCCAATCACACCAAGAATAATATAACTAAACATAGAAGGGGATTATGTCAAAGAATTTTATGGTGACTACAGCCATGAAATTAAAAGATGCTTGCTCCTTGGAAGAAAAGCTATGACAAACCTAGTCAGCGTATTCAAAAGCAGAGACATCACTTTGCTGACAAAAGTCCAAATGGTCAAAGCTATGGGTTTCTCAGCAGTCATGTATGGATGTGAGAACTGGACCATAAGGAAGGCTGAGGCCTGAAGAATTGATGTCTTTGAAATGTGGTGTTGGAGAAGGCTCTTGGGAGTCCCTTGGACTGCAAGAAGATCAAACCAGTCAGTCCTAAAGGAAAGCAATCCTGAATATTCATTAGAAGGTCTGATGCTGAAGCTGAAGCTCTAATACTTTGGCCACCTGATGCGAAGAGATGGCTCACTAGAAAAGATTCTGATGCTGGGAAAAATAGAAGGCAGAAGGAGAAGGGGATGAGACAACAGAGGATAAGATTGTTAGATGGCATCACCAACTCAATGGACATGAGTTTGAGCAAGCTCTGGGAGATGGTGGAAAGGGAAGCCTGGCGCTGCAGTCCATGAGGTCACAAAGAGTTGGATATGACTGAGCAACTAAATTGAATGTCAAAGAAAAAAATTTTATGAGAAATCAAGTCTATGAAACCAGGAGAAATTTCCTTGAAGGTCTGACATTTAAGTTGAAACATGAAGGCCAGTAAGTTGGAATAAGGGTGTTTTAGACAGCATGCGCAAGAAAGATGCTGTTCATAGAACTGGAAGAAGGTCAGTATATTTACAGTATGGTGAACAGGGGAATGGGTGGCACGCGATCATGCTTCCAAGGTAGACCCCGAGTCAGTTCATATGGAGCCTTGTGTGTATGTTTAAGAATTTTGTATGTACCTAACAATGACACTTTGGGGATTAAAGCCTTTCATAGCTCATTATCCTCTGCAGAATGAAGAATAGGCTCTTTGAAAAAAAAAGAATTTTTATTATTTCCAAAGTGAGATGAGAAGTCACTGAAATGTTTCAAATGGCGAGCAATTTGATTTTCATTTCTCTCTGATTTGCATTTGTAAACCAATCACTGTAACTCCTAGGTATAGAGAAGGATGGAAGTGAGGAAGATAAATTAGCAGGTTATGGGGCTCCCCAGGTAGTACTAGTGGTAAACAACCCTCCTGCAAGTTCAGAAGCCTAAGACACAATCCCTGGGTCAGGAAGATCCCCCAGAGGAGGGCATAGCAACCCACTTCAGTATTCTTGCCTGGAGAATCCCATGGAGAGAGGAGCTAGGCGGGCTATAGTCCATGGGGCCACAAAGAGTCAAACTCAACTGAAGTGACTTAGCATGTATGCCCACTAGAACTACTGTAACAGTAAGAAGTTGAACAAGTGAGAACCCACAAGCTTAGTACTTGGCTTAAGCTAGAGGTACAATAGAAACTGATAGTTTCCTTCTTCCCTTCCTACGTGACTTAATCTCATTTTACTAACTCCCATTAGCTCCCATTAGTTAAGATCTCAGACAGCTAGAAACACAGCCATTTTGTTCTTTATTTTATTAATGTCATCACTCCATCCATTTGCCTTCATAGTTACTCTAGGCTCTATTTTTTAGAAAATACCTTTTTTTTTAAATGCTTACTTTTATCTGAAGCTGCACATATCATGAGGGACATTCTTATATATGTTATTTATGCAGAGACATTTTGGTTGCTGGAGATAATATCATTTGCTAGTATCTTGGGCTGACCTACAGCAATGCAGGACTCAAAATTTTGGAGGATCCCCAGTTCTTTCCATGACACATATTCTCAAGAGGCTCTCTGGTTACTTTGAAAATCCAAATTCAGCTCTTTTCACAAGAAAGATGCTGTTCATAGAACTGGAAGAAGGTCAGTATATTTACAGTATGGTGAACAGGGGAATGGGTGGCACGCGATCATGCTTCCAAGGTAGACCCCGAGTCAGTTCATATGGAGCCTTGTGTGTATGTTTAAGAATTTTGTATGTACCTAACAATGACACTTTGGGGATTAAAGCCTTTCATAGCTCATTATCCTCTGCAGAATGAAGAATAGGCTCTTTGAAAAAAAGAGCATTTTTATTATTTCCAAAGTGAGATGAGAAGTCACTGAAATGTTTCAAATGGCGAGCAATTTGATTTTCATTTCTCTCTGATTTGCATTTGTAAACCAATCACTGTAACTCCTAGGTATAGAGAAGGATGGAAGTGAGGAAGATAAATTAGCAGGTTATGGGGCTCCCCAGGTAGTACTAGTGGTAAACAACCCTCCTGCAAGTTCAGAAGCCTAAGACACAATCCCTGGGTCAGGAAGATCCCCCAGAGGAGGGCATAGCAACCCACTTCAGTATTCTTGCCTGGAGAATCCCATGGAGAGAGGAGCTAGGCGGGCTATAGTCCATGGGGCCACAAAGAGTCAAACTCAACTGAAGTGACTTAGCATGTATGCCCACTAGAACTACTGTAACAGTAAGAAGTTGAACAAGTGAGAACCCACAAGCTTAGTACTTGGCTTAAGCTAGAGGTACAATAGAAACTGATAGTTTCCTTCTTCCCTTCCTACGTGACTTAATCTCATTTTACTAACTCCCATTAGCTCCCATTAGTTAAGATCTCAGACAGCTAGAAACACAGCCATTTTGTTCTTTATTTTATTAATGTCATCACTCCATCCATTTGCCTTCATAGTTACTCTAGGCTCTATTTTTTAGAAAATACCTTTTTTTTTAAATGCTTACTTTTATCTGAAGCTGCACATATCATGAGGGACATTCTTATATATGTTATTTATGCAGAGACATTTTGGTTGCTGGAGATAATATCATTTGCTAGTATCTTGGGCTGACCTACAGCAATGCAGGACTCAAAATTTTGGAGGATCCCCAGTTCTTTCCATGACACATATTCTCAAGAGGCTCTCTGGTAACTTTGATTCCAAATCAGTGAAAAAGACGTCAGAAATTGTTGCTATTGTAGCTCATTTATGCACAAGATGAAACCAGCAGGGTAGGTGTTCCCAGAAAAATAAAATGCAATTTAAGAAAATAACTCTCTCTCAACTTTAAAAATGACACAGAGGAAATCTGGGTTCTGCTTTCAAGAGGTAGGATTTGTGACGAGCAGCTATTTTAAAGCTTCTTGTTCCCACTCCCATCTTCAGGGTTGAATTGATAGATGCTATAGAATATACACTATTTTTACTGCTAATATCCTGATCCTTTTCTGCATCGGGTCTCTCTTGAGGGAATATGACAACTTTGGGTTAAGAAAGCAGTGGTTATTAACTGGGGCTTTGACTACTGAGCTCAGAGATGGAGAAAAACTTAGTTCAAGATTGTGTTTATTCATTTGAGATGTGTCAGGTAAGATATCTGGTTGACATGCAATAAAAATAAAATGTAGATTTCTCTGAAAATGCCTGTTACTTATAGAGCTCACACAAATGAGCATTAAAAGGTCTTAATATAGGCATTCATCTGCCCAAAATACTGCATAGTCTTCTTTGATAGGGACTTAGTGCAGAAATAAATACCATATGGTACCTCTTCCATCTGGGCTTCCCAGGTGGTTCAGCAGTAAAGAATTCGCTTGCAACACAGGAGTCACAGGTTTGAACCCTGGGTTGGGAAGATCCTCTGGAGAAGGAAATGGCAACCCACTCCGCTATTCTTGCCTGGGAAATCGCATGGGCAGGGAGCCTGGCAGGCAGGTAACAGACCGTGGGGTTGCAAAAGCGTCAGACACGACTTAGTGACTAAACAAGAACTACAACCTCTTCTATCTAGAAGAGAAACCTTGCTTTTTCTTTTTCTCCTGTTAACACAGACAGAGGAGAGTTGTGTTTGTTTATTTGTTTTACAAATGGTTGTCAGTCAAACTCTTCCTTTTCTTAAAAGAAAGTCTATTTATATACTGAAATTTCAGTTCACAGACTCTTACCCAGTGTTCCAAAACTGAAAACTCAGAAATTGTGTATATTTGATGTTTGATTTTGAGTGGCAAAATCTGATGTAAGCCTATTAATAGACTATTCTACTAAGAAAAAATAGTTATTTCACAGCAGAAATATTAGTATATCTATTATGTGGTACTATATCATGCCTATATTTATGTACATATGTTTAAGAATATGCATTGCATTTTCTTTCTAAAATCTTGAATATTAAATGTTTTTAACATATTATCAATTATGCCTCAATTTAAAAAATATGGCACTTGAAATGGTACAAAGTTAATAGCTTCAGAAATTAAAATTGAAATCAATTCCAAAATAAGGAGAATTTAGATGTCTGAAGCAAAGAGCCCATGAAAAGAAGACATATCAGAGATTACAGAATATGTCTCTAAAATGAAGGGGTAAGCAGTATTTGCAGGATACAGATTGTATTTCAGGAAAGTTTGACATAGTAATGTTAAGTCTGACACACAGACTTAAATCTTAAATATTTAAAATTTTTGCCCAAGAATTTTGGATAAGGGAATATGGATTTATGCTATAGAAAGAAAAAAATTCAGTTCACTGAGTCTGACCATCTCTCAGCACCTATCAACATGGACTAGTCTTGTTCAAATGACTTAACTATTGCCTACGAATCAGTTCCTCTTTGGTCAGTCTGATTTGTTCATGGGTCACTAAGGATCAGAACTAAAGAATTGCTATGTTCTAGAACAGGGGTGCCAGTCTAAATTTTAGATTCTAAAATATGCTCTGTTCATGAATATGCAATGTCCAGTAACAAAGATAATTAACAAGAAGTTTATTCATTCACTCACCCAGTGAATATTTATTAAATATTTGTGATACAATGTCAACATGGTGTAATAAAAATAATAGAGCTCTAAGTTAGGAGATTTAGGTTCTAACTGGTTTATGCACTTAACTGCAATAGAAAGTTTCACAAGTCACTTAATTTCTTTGAGTCATTTAATGTCCCATTTTATAGAA
Organism: Tragulus kanchil; assembly: GCA_022376925.1. NCBI lineage: Eukaryota > Metazoa > Chordata > Mammalia > Artiodactyla > Tragulidae > Tragulus > Tragulus kanchil. The sequence continues at coordinate 7,298,392 of JAIOJX010000026.1, read as the reverse complement.
GAAACTATTTCTTTCCTCTGACTTTCTAGTTAAGTGTAGTAATAAAATCTAATGATATCAAAAAATTTTTTTATATACTGAAATTTCAGTTCACAGACTCTTACCCAGTGTTCCAAAACAAAGTCAGAAATTGTGTATATTTGATGTTTGATTTTGAGTGGCAAAATCTGATGTAAGCCTATTAATAGACTATTCTACTAAGAAAAAATAGTTATTTCACAGCAGAAATATTAGTATATCTATTATGTGGTACTATATCATGCCTATATTTATGTACATATGTTTAAGAATATGCATTGCATTTTCTTTCTAAAATCTTGAATATTAAATGTTTTTAACATATTATCAATTATGCCTCAATTTAAAAAATATGGCACTTGAAATGGTACAAAGTTAATAGCTTCAGAAATTAAAATTGAAATCAATTCCAAAATAAGGAGAATTTAGATGTCTGAAGCAAAGAGCCCATGAAAAGAAGACATATCAGAGATTACAGAATATGTCTCTAAAATGAAGGGGTAAGCAGTATTTGCAGGATACAGATTGTATTTCAGGAAAGTTTGACATAGTAATGTTAAGTCTGACACACAGACTTAAATCTTAAATATTTAAAATTTTTGCCCAAGAATTTTGGATAAGGGAATATGGATTTATGCTATAGAAAGAAAAAAATTCAGTTCACTGAGTCTGACCATCTCTCAGCACCTATCAACATGGACTAGTCTTGTTCAAATGACTTAACTATTGCCTACGAATCAGTTCCTCTTTGGTCAGTCTGATTTGTTCATGGGTCACTAAGGATCAGAACTAAAGAATTGCTATGTTCTAGAACAGGGGTGCCAGTCTAAATTTTAGATTCTAAAATATGCTCTGTTCATGAATATGCAATGTCCAGTAACAAAGATAATTAACAAGAAGTTTATTCATTCACTCACCCAGTGAATATTTATTAAATATTTGTGATACAATGTCAACATGGTGTAATAAAAATAATAGAGCTCTAAGTTAGGAGATTTAGGTTCTAACTGGTTTATGCACTTAACTGCAATAGAAAGTTTCACAAGTCACTTAATTTCTTTGAGTCATTTAATGTCCCATTTTATAGAAGAAACTATTTCTTTCCTCTGACTTTCTAGTTAAGTGTAGTAATAAAATCTAATGATATACTAAAAAGTACATTTGTTAATTTTATTGAGATTTTGTGCTAAATACTCTATATGCATTACATAAAGAATTAATACGTGTGGAGAATAAGATTCAGTGGGCATGCTAGGATAGTGAAGACCTATTATCTGTCCTCTAAGAGAAAACTGATAAGAGGAGTAACATATGAAACTAGAGTACTATTCTCAGTTTTCATTTTTTAATTACTGATACACAGAACCGAGAAAATTTGGAAGAGAAACTTCTCTGAGTCCTTGCCAAAATAAATAAATAAATAAATAAATAAATATATATATATATATATATATATATATATATATACACACACACACACACACACATATATATATAGGGGAAGGGAGACATAAGCGCATTTGGAAAGAGTTTCATCTAAAACAGCTGCCTTGCTAAGTCCCTGTTTCAAATTGCCTGTTAGCTGATCTGACTTAAGGCTCTCTCTCTCTCTCTTTTTTTTTAATCAAGAAACAAAATCTGTGGAGTTTGCTAGTTCAGTTCATTTGCACATTCCACACAGCTACATATGGCAGGACTGGAATGATCAAGTTTCCTTCAGCTTTATCATAAATCACAGAGATTCCAATGTGTCCTTCACAGCTTTAAGCTTTCAAAACCATCATGACTAATGAAATATTTACTCTAAGACCTACAGCCACTTGCATGGAGTCGAGTTCCTTAGAAGAGAGACTTTGACAAAGAGTCCGTCAAGAAAGCAGCTGGAGGCTGCCAGCCCCCAGCCCCATCAGCACCCCGCACTGTTGGCCTTCACATCTGCCACCTCCAGGTTACCAAATGGCATCTCTCGTAAACTGTGAACACAGGCTTCTTGCTCAAACCGACAGCTTTCAGTTGGAAACTAATCAAACTTTAAGGATTCTACTTAAGAGCAGAAAAAGGCTTTCTCAAGGTTTTATTACTTTGTAAAATGTATTAGGTTTCAAATCAAGTCAATTTTAAAAGAAAAGCTAGTTGCTGTTACTAGAGGGTTTTAAAGTTTTCACTTTAAAGCCAAACGATCATGATGAGAAAGTTTTCTTCACAGGATGAATACTGGCCAACTGTTTACAGACAGAGGAGGATGCATCCATTCACTGTGAAAGCAGCAGCGATATTCCTACTGAGGCACTGAGCTGACCCAGAAGTGTTGTCCGTACCTATTGAAACTGATACATTGATGTGGAAGAGCATTTTCAAGGGCAATTGCTTCCATGGTTCTTTGCAATGTGACTCAGCCTTTCCTCTCTTTAAGAAGTAAATACATCTTTCCTTTAATTTGGTCTCACCATTGTGAGCAACAGAATCGGACAGAAGTGATATTGCCATTTCTGTGCCTAGATCTTAAGTGGGTTTACAGTTTTTGCTTCTGCTTTCTTGGAGCATTGAGACCACCATGTAAGAAATTTGTTTCAGATCCCCTGAGGACCTGAGACCACAGAGGAGAGAGCCCAAGTGCCCCAGCTGACACAGCAGCTTCAACTGCAAGCCAAGAGGGGAAAGATTTTGTTCCTTTCTGTCCACATGACCCTCCAGCTAAATGCAAATGAGCCCAGATGCAAACAGCAGAAAACCTTCCCAGTCAATTCACAAAATCATGAGAAATATATAGGGCATTGTGGTTTTATGCCCCTAAATTCTGGAGTGCTCTGTTAATCAACAATAGATAATGGAAACACCTGACTTCTGGTTTTGGCCTTGCCACTAATTAGTTGTGTTATGTGGACAAGGCATTTCATTCTATTAGCTATCACATCTCAAACATGGAAATGTGAACTATGTAAAACTGAAGTCCCTTCTTGTTCTAGTGTTATAGGAACTTCCTCCAAGTCTGCTAACTTGAATCCCTAAGCTGGCAGAAAGTCACTGAGTTTTTTCAGTAAGAAGAACCAACAGGATAAATCTTAAAGATGGAAACCCAAAATAGGTACCATTGAGGTAGAATGGCATGCATCTCTAAAGCACTTGGACAAACAAATAGTTGTTGCATGGCTCATTGATATGTAAATTAGAAATTCATGCTTTGGGAAAATATAAGGGGTTCAGACAGCCAAAGTATGAGAGAAATAGAATCAATTTGTTCAATCATTGCTCTGCTTTGTTTTTCATCATCGTGGTTGGAGAGCATTTTGCAAATGAATGTAGATAACAATGAATGTGACCTAAGAAGCTGGCTGTTACCTGGGGTCATAATCTGTTTGAACCTGTGCATATAGTTTCTGCAAGTCAACAGACAGAGGAGGATGCATCCATTCACTGTGAAAGCAGCAGCGATATTCCTACTGAGGCACTGAGCTGACCCAGAAGTGTTGTCCGTACCTATTGAAACTGATACATTGATGTGGAAGAGCATTTTCAAGGGCAATTGCTTCCATGGTTCTTTGCAATGTGACTCAGCCTTTCCTCTCTTTAAGAAGTAAATACATCTTTCCTTTAATTTGGTCTCACCATTGTGAGCAACAGAATCGGACAGAAGTGATATTGCCATTTCTGTGCCTAGATCTTAAGTGGGTTTACAGTTTTTGCTTCTGCTTTCTTGGAGCATTGAGACCACCATGTAAGAAATTTGTTTCAGATCCCCTGAGGACCTGAGACCACAGAGGAGAGAGCCCAAGTGCCCCAGCTGACACAGCAGCTTCAACTGCAAGCCAAGAGGGGAAAGATTTTGTTCCTTTCTGTCCACATGACCCTCCAGCTAAATGCAAATGAGCCCAGATGCAAACAGCAGAAAACCTTCCCAGTCAATTCACAAAATCATGAGAAATATATAGGGCATTGTGGTTTTATGCCCCTAAATTCTGGAGTGCTCTGTTAATCAACAATAGATAATGGAAACACCTGACTTCTGGTTTTGGCCTTGCCACTAATTAGTTGTGTTATGTGGACAAGGCATTTCATTCTATTAGCTATCACATCTCAAACATGGAAATGTGAACTATGTAAAACTGAAGTCCCTTCTTGTTCTAGTGTTATAGGAACTTCCTCCAAGTCTGCTAACTTGAATCCCTAAGCTGGCAGAAAGTCACTGAGTTTTTTCAGTAAGAAGAACCAACAGGATAAATCTTAAAGATGGAAACCCAAAATAGGTACCATTGAGGTAGAATGGCATGCATCTCTAAAGCACTTGGACAAACAAATAGTTGTTGCATGGCTCATTGATATGTAAATTAGAAATTCATGCTTTGGGAAAATATAAGGGGTTCAGACAGCCAAAGTATGAGAGAAATAGAATCAATTTGTTCAATCATTGCTCTGCTTTGTTTTTCATCATCGTGGTTGGAGAGCATTTTGCAAATGAATGTAGATAACAATGAATGTGACCTAAGAAGCTGGCTGTTACCTGGGGTCATAATCTGTTTGAACCTGTGCATATAGTTTCTGCAAGTCAACTGTCAGCAGGCAAAATGGGCCCATCTGCTTCCTTTAAAAATCTTATCCAGATATTCATTTCTGCACTTTTATGAACTAACATCATCTCTTGCAAATACTCTGCATAATTGGTGATTTCTGATTGCCTGGCTGAAATTTTTCTCGATGCTGGTTATAATCATTGTCTGATGGGAACATTTCATTCTTCAGCATGTGCAGTCATAATTGTTTTAGATTCCTATGTGAAGTTAATCAACCCTGAAGGAGACCCCCCCTGGATGTCACCACAGAGGTAATGGCTAACATTTCTGATATTTCACTTTGTCTGATCTCTGTTGAATAAGTAATCATCTTTTGTTTACAAAACTAGCTGAGCGAAATTGGACATATTATGTAAAACACAATCTGCATCATTGGCAGATATCTACACCTGTTTATTGATATGTGTTGAATATCATTATCAAAGAAACAAAGTTACTCTGAGTGAAAGAAATGCTCACAAGGTTGCAATTTTTAAATTGCCTAGGAAGGCTAAGTTAAAGAAGGAAGTATTGGGAATAGCTCCCTTTCTACAACTTTCCTTAGATTTTTCTTACCTGCAGTGACTGTTACTGAGTAATGTTGAACCGAGAATCTGTGACATTTTCTATAATAAGACAATTTAAACACCGACAGAACATATAATCTCAAAGATATTTCTAGCCTCAAGTAACTGCTGCTATGGCAACTTCCAAAGAACTCACTTTTCAAAATATTTGGATATACTGAGAGCTCTTTAAAAATTTACCAACTTTACTAAAACTCTCTGATATGAACTAGGGCCTATTTTTATCTACCTGTGAAAAAATACACCTATTCATTGTCATTTTTTGTCATCTTGTTTTAAAGGTCAAAATATAAGGGGTTCAGACAGCCAAAGTATGAGAGAAATAGAATCAATTTGTTCAATCATTGCTCTGCTTTGTTTTTCATCATCGTGGTTGGAGAGCATTTTGCAAATGAATGTAGATAACAATGAATGTGACCTAAGAAGCTGGCTGTTACCTGGGGTCATAATCTGTTTGAACCTGTGCATATAGTTTCTGCAAGTCAACTGTCAGCAGGCAAAATGGGCCCATCTGCTTCCTTTAAAAATCTTATCCAGATATTCATTTCTGCACTTTTATGAACTAACATCATCTCTTGCAAATACTCTGCATAATTGGTGATTTCTGATTGCCTGGCTAAAATTTTTTCTCGATGCTGGTTATAATCATTGTCTGATGGGAACATTTCATTCTTCAGCATGTGCAGTCATAATTGTTTTAGATTCCTATGTGAAGTTAATCAACCCTGAAGGAGACCCCCCCTGGATGTCACCACAGAGGTAATGGCTAACATTTCTGATATTTCACTTTGTCTGATCTCTGTTGAATAAGTAATCATCTTTTGTTTACAAAACTAGCTGAGCGAAATTGGACATATTATGTAAAACACAATCTGCATCATTGGCAGATATCTACACCTGTTTATTGATATGTGTTGAATATCATTATCAAAGAAACAAAGTTACTCTGAGTGAAAGAAATGCTCACAAGGTTGCAATTTTTAAATTGCCTAGGAAGGCTAAGTTAAAGAAGGAAGTATTGGGAATAGCTCCCTTTCTACAACTTTCCTTAGATTTTTCTTACCTGCAGTGACTGTTACTGAGTAATGTTGAACCGAGAATCTGTGACATTTTCTATAATAAGACAATTTAAACACCGACAGAACATATAATCTCAAAGATATTTCTAGCCTCAAGTAACTGCTGCTATGGCAACTTCCAAAGAACTCACTTTTCAAAATATTTGGATATACTGAGAGCTCTTTAAAAATTTACCAACTTTACTAAAACTCTCTGATATGAACTAGGGCCTATTTTTATCTACCTGTTAAAAAATACACCTATTCATTGTCATTTTTTGTCATCTTGTTTTAAAGGTCAAAATCTAAGGGATTAAAAAAAACACAAATATAGCAGTATTTTGAGAAGTAAAATGTGACATGTTTGACAACATTCCATGAACATTGAGATTGTGATGCAATTAAAGCCAGAATTGTTCCGGATTCTGTATTATAAAACCAGCCCAATCCATGTAAACTAGTAGGATTCATATTAAGTTATTTTAGGTAGCTTCACCTACAGAGGAGATTAAGGCATGACCCATGGCTTGTCCTCAGAAAACAGCAATCTGGGGAAGGAATAACACATTATAGAAATTGCAAGACAACTTTCTCCGCATCTGCCACACTGGCACATTTCAATGGCATCACTGGTTGCTAGAATGGTCCATTTCTCTGCAGTGGGAGTCCTCGCCTTCATCACTTAGAAGGAAGCTATGTAGCTGAGAAGAGAAGGCAGTCTGGACAATGTCATCAATACCCCAACACGACTGTGTTTGCGGTCAGCATTCACAAGATCTCAAGTCCAGAAAAAATATTCCGAGAACTTAAGTCTTCTCGGCAACTTTCTAAAGAAGAGCTTTTTTGGGGGAGGCCATCCTGCCTAGGCGATGAAGCTTGTTGTACTTAAAGTGTGTTAATCAGATGAAGGAAGGTAACCATGTGGAAACTTTTCCCCACCTAAGGAAAATTTAATGGTAATCTTCTGCATGCTGTGTTGACATTCTTTTTTTTTTAATTTTTATAAACCATAATAAACTCAAATCAGATATTATACTTTGCCTTGATTTAATATCAAGGGGCGTAATGTCAAAGGGATAAAGAGTTGATTTGAATTATGTATAAAATCATTATAAAAAGACACAGACTTTAGGAAGATTGCTTCATAGACAGAATTTTCATTTATTTTTCTTCCAAAGCACAGACTTCATTCATTATCTGTGCATTGTTACTAACCTAGAATTAAATCAAGTTGAAATATAACGGAAAAAGTCTCTAGAATGTTCTAGTTTTAATACTGTTTAACAAAACCTGAGAACAAAAGCAAAAGTTCTTGCAAGGAGGCTCAATTTTGGAAAGCAGATTCCAGTCTCTGTTCCTTCACTCTACATTCTGTATATCTAGGTGAAACTCCCAGATCAGAGCTTCATGCTACCAAATAATTTAAATGTTAGAAGGATTGAAAAGATGATCAACATTTCAAATACTAAAAAAATGCAGATCAAAACTACAATGAGGTATCATCTCAGTCCACTCATAATGGCCCCTGTTGAAAGTCCACAAATAATAAATGCTGGAGAGGGTGTGGAGAAAAGGCAGTCTGTACAATATTATCATCACCCAACATGCCCAGCATTCACAAGATATCAAATCCAGAAAAAAAATGTTTCAGAAAATGAAGTCTTCTCTGCAACTTTCTAAAGGAAGTTTCTACACTATTCATGGGAATGGAAATTGGTGCAGCCACTATGGAGAGAAGTATAGAAGTTCCTTAAAACACTAAGCACAGTTACCGTTATCTATCAGTGCAACTTTTGGTCATATCCTAAAAACTCTTATTTGAAAAGACACACATACCCCAATGTTCATTGCAGCACCATTTTCAATGGCCAAAACATGGAGGCAAACTAAGTGTCCATCAACACATGAGTGAATAAAGAAGTTGTGGTACGGGGCTTCCCTGGTGGTCTAGTGGGTAAGGACACCGCCTTGCAGTGCAAGGGGCGCTGGTTCGATCCCTGGCCTGGAAAGATCCCACGTGCCATGGAGCGGCTGGACCAATGTGTCCAATTACAGAGCCGGAGCTCTGGAGCGCATGCACCTGGAGTCAGTGCTCTGCAATAACAGAGACCTCTGTGATGGGAGGCCCACATGGGCCAAAGAACAAAGATGGATGAAAACAGATAAAATGAAAGACCAATAGAAGTGGCCTGCCCCCCACCGCCAAAAAAGAAAAAAATTAAAAAAAAAAAAAGAAGTGTGGTCCATATATACTATGGTATATTACTCAGCCATAAAAAAGGATGAAATAATGCTATTTGCAGCAACATAGATGGGTCTAGAGCTTATCATACTAAGTAAATAAATCAAGGGCAACTATTATATGCTATCAATTATATGCAGAATCTAAAAAGCAATACAAATGAATGTATTTACAAAATGTAAACAGACTCACAGACAAAGAAAATATACTTATGGTTGCCTAAGTGAAAGGGGATTAGGGATAAATTAGGAGTATAGGATTAACAGACAACACTACCATATATAAAATAGATAAACAACAAGGGTTTGCTTTATAGCACAGGGAATTATATTCAATATCTTGTAATAACCTATGTGAAAACAAATCTGAAAAAGAATATATGTGTGTACATATATATAAATACACACACACACACACACACACACACACACACACACTGGATCACTTTGATGTACACCTGAAACTGGCTCAATATTGTAAATCTACCATATTTCAAATCTGAAAAAAGTGTTGAGGGACCTAAGACATTATCTACTCTAATTCTTTCACTTTAGAGATGGACACATTGAGCTGGGAGATGTCAAGGAACTAACCTAAGATCACACCTTAACTTGGAAGAAGGGCTAGGATCAGAAATTCAGTCTCCAGTGCCTGCTTTTCTCATCCATAAAATAGAGAGGTGGGTTGGATGTACTTGATGGTCTACCTTTATTGTATTATCTCTGTATACATTAAGCCTGGAAGAGACCAGAGGCAGATATCTATGCCTTACTTCAAGAGATATTTCTATCCAATGTGAAGGAGGATGAAAGGAAAATTGCACATTATATCCTGGAAACTCCTTTTGTAACCCACCACCCATGTAGTCAATGCCCAGTGGGCTCTTCCTGCATATTCATGAAACATTAAGCTATTAAAATATAACCCCAGCTTCTCAGGAAGAGTAGCCAGAAACGCCTTCATTAAAATTGCCTTATTGTTTATGAAAATGACTGGTTTTGCTTTAAAAATTGGCCAAGTAATGGTGGGCATGAGTTTGCATCATGGCTGCATGATGGATCATGTATGTGGGAAAAGACTTCAGTTCTCAAATCTCTTTGGCCAGAGGTGAAAGTTTTAGAACAATATAGTGAAGGGAAAGAATTGCCTTTGCCGTGTACATTCTGCCCTTTTAAGTAACAGAATCCCTGACTTCTTTTCTTTCTTTTCTTTTATTTTTTTTGATGGCCTGGCTTCATGGTTTTTTGGGTTTTTTTTTCCCCTCCATCATGCCTCTTTTGTTTATATTTATTATCATCCATCTTTTTATTCTTTGGCACGTATGGGCCTCCCATTGCAGTGGCCTCTTCCTTTACAGAGCACCAGCTCTGGGTGCATATGCTCCAGAGTGCTGGCTCCTAATTTGTCCAGCTGCTCCACAGCACGTGGGACCTTCCTGGGCCAGGGATCAAGCCCCTTGCACTTCAAGGCAGACTCTTTACCCACTGGACCATCAAGGAAGCCCCCCTGATTTCTTAATAGTTGGACATCCTCTCTGAATATAGGTTACAGTATTCTATCATCCTGTAGCTGGATACAGGCATATGATCCACTTATGGCTACAGTTTATGGGGTTTCTCAAAGTCAACTCTATTGACAATTTGGGTGAGATAATTCTTTACTCTGTGAGGGTCTCCTGGGACTTGTGCAAAGTTAAGCAGTATCCTCGACCTCCACTCACTAGATACAAGTAGGGTCCTACTTCTGGGATTCCCAAGTAACCCAACGGTAAAGAATCCTCTTGTGCAGGAGACACAAGAGATGTAGATTCAGTCCCTGGGTTGGGAAGATTCCCCTGGAGTAGGAAACGGCAACCAGCTCCATTATTCTTGTCTGAAAAATTCCATGGACAGAGGAGCCTGGCAGGCTACAGTCCATGGGGTCACAAAGAGTCAAACACGACTGAGCATGCATGCACCCCTACCTCTGGCCTATCAAAATTTTGACAACCAGAAAATGTCCTGAGAGTTTGTCAAATATTGCCAAGAAAATGTCTAAGCTATTAAAATATAACCCCAGCTTCTCAGGAAGAGTAGCCAGAAACGCCTTCATTAAAATTGCCTTATTGTTTATGAAAATGACTGGTTTTGCTTTAAAATTGGCCAAGTAATGGTGGGCATGAGTTTGCATCATGGCTGCATGATGGATCATGTATGTGGAAAAGACTTCAGTTCTCAAATCTCTTTGGCCAGAGGTGAAAGTTTTAGAACAATATAGTGAAGGGAAAGAATTGCCTTTGCCGTGTACATTCTGCCCTTTTAAGTAACAGAATCCCTGACTTCTTTTCTTTCTTTTCTTTTATTTTTTTTGATGGCCTGGCTTCATGGTTTTTTGGGTTTTTTTTTCCCCTCCATCATGCCTCTTTTGTTTATATTTATTATCATCCATCTTTTTATTCTTTGGCACGTATGGGCCTCCCATTGCAGTGGCCTCTTCCTTTACAGAGCACCAGCTCTGGGTGCATATGCTCCAGAGTGCTGGCTCCTAATTTGTCCAGCTGCTCCACAGCACGTGGGACCTTCCTGGGCCAGGGATCAAGCCCCTTGCACTTCAAGGCAGACTCTTTACCCACTGGACCATCAAGGAAGCCCCCCTGATTTCTTAATAGTTGGACATCCTCTCTGAATATAGGTTACAGTATTCTATCATCCTGTAGCTGGATACAGGCATATGATCCACTTATGGCTACAGTTTATGGGGTTTCTCAAAGTCAACTCTATTGACAATTTGGGTGAGATAATTCTTTACTCTGTGAGGGTCTCCTGGGACTTGTGCAAAGTTAAGCAGTATCCTCGACCTCCACTCACTAGATACAAGTAGGGTCCTACTTCTGGGATTCCCAAGTAACCCAACGGTAAAGAATCCTCTTGTGCAGGAGACACAAGAGATGTAGATTCAGTCCCTGGGTTGGGAAGATTCCCCTGGAGTAGGAAACGGCAACCAGCTCCATTATTCTTGTCTGAAAAATTCCATGGACAGAGGAGCCTGGCAGGCTACAGTCCATGGGGTCACAAAGAGTCAAACACGACTGAGCATGCATGCACCCCTACCTCTGGCCTATCAAAATTTTGACAACCAGAAAATGTCCTGAGAGTTTGTCAAATATTGCCTGAAAGGCAAAACCTTCCCCGGTTAAGAGCCACTGAATTAAGGGGATGTCAAGTATCTGTTCTAGTTCTAGGACATGCCTTTAAATGGTTCAGTCTTTGTCTTTTTTCTTTCCTGCTGTGATGGTTGGAGCTTGAGCTGCTGTTTTGGACAAATGTGAGGAATAGCAATATTAAAGTCAAAAAGCAACAAAATGGGTGGGACAGGGTCCCTATGATCAGTGGAGCCATTCTATAGCCATGTCTACCCATCTAGGACCATTTCACATAACAGCAACATAAACTTCTGTCCCCCTACTTCTTTGCTATGCTGGGTTCCTTAATGGAGACATAATTTCCCCACCACATCTTCAATCATTTTCTATAACATGGTAATCTCAAGAGAGAAACATTTATGTTCACAACTCAGAAGCAATTGACTTTTCATTAAGGAATCCACCTTTAGAGCTGCCTCCCCACTCACAGAAGTTTTTGATAAGCTAACTTTGAGATGCTGCATGTTAGACTTTCCTGGAGAGTTTTTAAAAATCTTAAAGTCCAGGCTGCACCCCAAACAACTTCCATCAGAATGTTAGGGAGTAGGATCCGGGCATCGGTATTTTGTAAACTTCTTCAGGTAATTCCAATGTGCAGCCAAGTTTGAGAACCATTCATCTTGAGCATTTTCTTTCAAGTTCTGATTGTAATTAATTAACCTTTGTTTCTCTATTTGCTTTGGAAAAGTAAGGCATGTGTTCTGCTCTGTCCCAGAGACATTCTTTTTCAAGGTATTATGTTTCCACTTCTGGCTATGCTCACATTTGCTGTACAAATGGTGAGCATGAGTCAGACACAATTTTGTACCAGTCAGCAAACTTTGGCTGGAGAAATATTTTGATATTTCATGTTTTTGAAAATATTTAAGCTTATTCAAGGTTAAATGTATGTTCTCACTCTTCTCAACACACCCACATGTACTCTCTCTCTCTCTCTCAATGTAATCAGTGAGCCAGGTAAGTTGGGAGAAACTAGTTTCGTTCTTACAATTAAAAACTAAATGCATAGCCTTTGAAATTTAGGTGCCATCCTCTGTTAAATGGGATGAAAAGTACCCAGATCGTAGAGTTGTTTTGGGAGTTAGCTGTGATTATAGCTATGTAAGTCCCTGGCTTGGAGAAGCATCTTTTGGTCTAAAGGGTCACACCAATCTTCTCTAGTAGGAATGTCTTTGCAATAGAAACACATCTGCAGTAAGGAATTAAAGAACTTTAAATAAAAGTAAACTAAATGCAGAGAGTATGAAAATATACAGAAGTCCTCTTTAGGTGGGTATGGGGCTGCTGCTGGGTCTATATACATTTTGAAACTCAACTAGATTGTTTAAATTTCTCCTAGAGGAGTAATCAGAACAACTCAAAGTGAGGGTTCAGCATCAGCCACAGTGCAGTTCTGGAATAAGGAGTCTTTAACACCATCAAAAACCCTTTTTAGGGCTTCCCTGGTGGTCCAGTGGGTAAAGACACTGCCTTGCAGTGCAAGGGGCGCCAGTTCAATCCCTGGCCTAGGAAGATCGCACGTGCTGCAGAGCGGCTGAACCATGTGTCCAATTACTGAGCCAGTACTGTGGAGCACATGCGCCCAGAGCCAGTGCTCTGCAGCAAGAGAGGCCACTGCAATGGGAGGCCCACATAGGTCAAAGAACAAAGATAGATGAAAATAAATAAATGAAAGACCAATAGAAGTGCCCCCCCCCAAAAAAAAGATAAAAATACAAAACAACAACAAATAAAATCCTGTGTATCCCTAAGGACCATCCCCATCAGGAGGGCAAAAGAAAATTGGCACCATTATTTGCCATTTGTCCACTATTGTTGATGAATCAGTCCTGTTTTTTTTCAGTGTTTATTGTTAAAGCATTCTTAAGTCACAACATGTGACTGATGTAAGAAAAATTACAAGACTATCATCACAGAATGGCTATCCCCTGGTATCTCAGCTGGTAAAGAATCTACCTGCAATGCAGGAGACTCCAGTGTGATTCCTGGGTCAGGAAGATCCCCCGGAGAAGAGACAGGCTGCCCACTCCAGTATTCTTGGGCTTCCTTGGTGGTTCAGATGGTAAAGAATCTGCCTACAGTGTGGGAAATCTGGGTTTGATCCCTGGGTCAGGAAGATCCCTTGGAGGAGGGCATGGCAACCTACTCTAGTATTCTTGCCTGGAGAATCCCCATAGACAGAGGAGCCTGGCTGACTACAGTCCATGAGGCTGCAAAGAGTCAGACACAACTGAGTGACTAAGTACAGCACACAGCATCATCTTAGAAGCTATTCTCCAATAATGGGGTTTTTCTTAATACTAAAAGGGGAAAAGGAGGAAGAAGGAAGGAAAGGGAACAAAACCACATTACATTCCTACTATAAGTCAACAATTGTAGCAAACAACTGACTTGTGTTATCTTTTGAAAGCAATTTCAAAGCAATATTCACATGTAAAGATGCTTCTCAAGATGTTTATGACTCAAGCCCTCACTTTGAGTCACAGCAAGATGAAGATGGAGATGAAATAAACCTGAGAGATCATCTACAGACGAGAAAATTGGTGATTTTCCCAAGTTCACTCTGCTGGCTGGAACAAATTTGGATCCAGAATAATGACCTTCCTACCTCAAGTTGGGAGTTCTTATTTCCTGCCTCCCTCCCATCTCCCATCCTTAATTGTCACTATTAGCCAGTACTGTGGAGCACATGCGCCCAGAGCCAGTGCTCTGCAGCAAGAGAGGCCACTGCAATGGGAGGCCCACATAGGTCAAAGAACAAAGATAGATGAAAATAAATAAATGAAAGACCAATAGAAGTGCCCCCCCCCAAAAAAAAGATAAAAATACAAAACAACAACAAATAAAATCCTGTGTATCCCTAAGGACCATCCCCATCAGGAGGGCAAAAGAAAATTGGCACCATTATTTGCCATTTGTCCACTATTGTTGATGAATCAGTCCTGTTTTTTTTCAGTGTTTATTGTTAAAGCATTCTTAAGTCACAACATGTGACTGATGTAAGAAAAATTACAAGACTATCATCACAGAATGGCTATCCCCTGGTATCTCAGCTGGTAAAGAATCTACCTGCAATGCAGGAGACTCCAGTGTGATTCCTGGGTCAGGAAGATCCCCCGGAGAAGAGACAGGCTGCCCACTCCAGTATTCTTGGGCTTCCTTGGTGGTTCAGATGGTAAAGAATCTGCCTACAGTGTGGGAAATCTGGGTTTGATCCCTGGGTCAGGAAGATCCCTTGGAGGAGGGCATGGCAACCTACTCTAGTATTCTTGCCTGGAGAATCCCCATAGACAGAGGAGCCTGGCTGACTACAGTCCATGAGGCTGCAAAGAGTCAGACACAACTGAGTGACTAAGTACAGCACACAGCATCATCTTAGAAGCTATTCTCCAATAATGGGGTTTTTCTTAATACTAAAAGGGGAAAAGGAGGAAGAAGGAAGGAAAGGGAACAAAACCACATTACATTCCTACTATAAGTCAACAATTGTAGCAAACAACTGACTTGTGTTATCTTTTGAAAGCAATTTCAAAGCAATATTCACATGTAAAGATGCTTCTCAAGATGTTTATGACTCAAGCCCTCACTTTGAGTCACAGCAAGATGAAGATGGAGATGAAATAAACCTGAGAGATCATCTACAGACGAGAAAATTGGTGATTTTCCCAAGTTCACTCTGCTGGCTGGAACAAATTTGGATCCAGAATAATGACCTTCCTACCTCAAGTTGGGAGTTCTTATTTCCTGCCTCTCCCCTCCCATCTCCACCCATCCTTAATTGCTCACTATTTAGAAAATCTAGTCAGCAGGGTTTTTTTCCTATTCACCAGGAACAGATGAAGGAAACCGGTTCAAACTGTAACACAAAGAATTTAGGCAAGCTGCAAGATAAATTTCCTGGTTCTAGAATCTGCTTGTCATAAGAGGAAGTTGTGGAATATCCTTTCCTAGATTGCTCTCTTTTTTTATTTTTTTGTGGTTTACTACCACACATTCACCTGAATCCACCATAGGTATGCATATGTCCTAGATCACTTTTAAGATATAATTCATTGCCGTCCACTGTGAGAGTAAAGCACAGCAGCCTCACCTAAAGGTAGAATGGGTGTTCTAGTGCAACACTTCCATGAGCCAGCTGCACCACAGACAAAATGTACACAAAGTGCCAAGAGCTCTGCCTGGGCTTGACTCGTCACCATGTGCCTGGTGCTGGTCAAGGATGGCCTCCTCATCACAGTTTACCCACAACCACTATCAAGACTAGCTAATTTATTTCACACTCATTATGGGCTAGCTCTGTTCATGGCACTTAACATGTTCTTCTTACTATTCTCATTTTATAAATGAAGAGGCTTAAGTAACTTGCCTAAGGTTATGCAATGCAGCCAACAAGAAGTGGGAGCAGTATTCAAATTCATGTATCAGTGTCTACAGGTCTAACTTTAAATTGCTCTGCAGTTCTGCCTCCTATTGGGAACTATGTCAAATACAATGATAGTATCTATTAATAATAGTATTAGCATTATTTAGTGGCTAAGTTGTATCCATTACTTTTGTGACCCCATGGATTGTAGCCTACCAGGCTCCCTACATGGGATTTCCCAGGCAAGAATATTGGAGGGGATTTGGGATTTCGCAAGTATTCACATGTAAAGATGCTTCTCAAGATGTTTAATGACTCAAGCCCTCACTTTGAGTCACAGCAAGATGAAGATGGAGATGAAATAAACCTGAGAGATCATCTACAGACGAGAAAATTGGTGATTTTCCCAAGTTCACTCTGCTGGCTGGAACAAATTTGGATCCAGAATAATGACCTTCCTACCTCAAGTTGGGAGTTCTTATTTCCTGCCTCTCCCCTCCCATCTCCACCCATCCTTAATTGCTCACTATTTAGAAAATCTAGTCAGCAGGGTTTTTTTCCTATTCACCAGGAACAGATGAAGGAAACCGGTTCAAACTGTAACACAAAGAATTTAGGCAAGCTGCAAGATAAATTTCCTGGTTCTAGAATCTGCTTGTCATAAGAGGAAGTTGTGGAATATCCTTTCCTAGATTGCTCTCTTTTTTTATTTTTTTGTGGTTTACTACCACACATTCACCTGAATCCACCATAGGTATGCATATGTCCTAGATCACTTTTAAGATATAATTCATTGCCGTCCACTGTGAGAGTAAAGCACAGCAGCCTCACCTAAAGGTAGAATGGGTGTTCTAGTGCAACACTTCCATGAGCCAGCTGCACCACAGACAAAATGTACACAAAGTGCCAAGAGCTCTGCCTGGGCTTGACTCGTCACCATGTGCCTGGTGCTGGTCAAGGATGGCCTCCTCATCACAGTTTACCCACAACCACTATCAAGACTAGCTAATTTATTTCACACTCATTATGGGCTAGCTCTGTTCATGGCACTTAACATGTTCTTCTTACTATTCTCATTTTATAAATGAAGAGGCTTAAGTAACTTGCCTAAGGTTATGCAATGCAGCCAACAAGAAGTGGGAGCAGTATTCAAATTCATGTATCAGTGTCTACAGGTCTAACTTTAAATTGCTCTGCAGTTCTGCCTCCTATTGGGAACTATGTCAAATACAATGATAGTATCTATTAATAATAGTATTAGCATTATTTAGTGGCTAAGTTGTATCCAATACTTTTGTGACCCCCATGGATTGTAGCCTACCAGGCTCCCTCTGCACATGGGATTTCCCAGGCAAGAATATTGGAGTGGGTTGCAATTTCTTCCTCCAGGGGATCTTCCCTACTCAAGAATCAAGCCCACGTCTCCTGCTTGGCAGGCAGATTCTTTGTCATCTGAATCACTTGGAAAGCCCATCTAATAGAATTAATGTTGCTCTAAAAAAGACATGTGACCCTAAAGGTTATATTTTGAGTTATACCAAGATAATCAAAGAACTAGATTATTTCTAAAATCACAGTTAATCACTCTTTAAAAGTATCCTATCAAAAATGAAATAGACAGTGATGGCCAGGGTTTGTACTTCCATGCTAGTACTGGAGTAGCAGAATCTGCCTTTGGTCAGAAGATGACTTTGGTCAGGATGATTCTTCAGGGTTTGAACCTTGTTTTCTTTTGGCAGCTGACTTGGTGAGAGATTAGCCTTTAGGAGGGGCAAAAACTGGAGGGAATAAAGCGCACAGAGATTGGAAAAAGGGTTCCCTGAATCTTATCTCTAGGTAAGAAACAAGACCCTCTAGGTCCCCATTTTCCTTACTCACAGAGAACTTGGACCTGTTGGCAACTGACAAGTCCAAAGCAAGCAAATGACAGAGAAATTCTAGCTCATTTAGTGTGTTTCCCTCAACACCTGCTATGCGCTGAGAGGATTGGGAAATGCAATGGGTAGAGGGGTGCACAGACTTGGCACCAGATGGTGGATTGGACAAAGCAGCCTCAAAGCTCTGTTTCAGTCCAGAGTCCTGTAGGCCGAAAGGAAATAGAGAATTAAGGTAATAATGCTACCCAATCTGGGTATAACACAACAAAGCCAACACTACAACCCCAAGACACTTTTATATGCGATGCCTAAGAAATAGAGAAGGTATGTTTTTGTGGTCCATGGTGCGTCAGCATTCTGTGAGCCCAGCAGCCATCTGAGCACACAGTGGCATGACTGAAAGCTCAAGCCCTTCAGTACTGTTTTCCTGAGCTTAATGCCTACTGATTTAAACACATGTTCTCAAAGTGCTAAATGAAATCTTATTCCCAAATTATGAAACTAAATATTTTCCTTAGACATATCTCACATTGCTCTGTATGCCAGGGAAGTTTCCCATGACCCTTGGAGTCACCTTCATTTTTCTGTTCTCATGCACACTTCTTCTGGGACGTAAGACAATCCGGTTGAAGGCTAATGTATAAGTATCCAGTGGCATGTCCAACAAAGCTGTTATTTTATCAGGAAGAAATGAAAGCTCATTTCAGAAACTGAAGCTTCTCAGGAATGAAGTAAATGGTTTGGTAGACATGCTTTGAAGCCTATCAGAAAATTATGAGTATTGTTTTGTTAGGAGATAGGAATTAACTAATGTTTCTAAAATGCCTGAGTTTTAGATCAAGAATTTCAGCAACTTGATGCACTCAAGATAGAGAACCCAATTAAAAAAAAAATGCCACCCTCACAGCTTTCTTAACTATAAGAACAAGGAATGGGTTTAAGCTATTATATTAACAGAGATTTGAAGATACACTAGGAAGAAGATTGCATTTCAAGCAGCCAACACCCCAAAAGAGGTTAAATTTGCTTTAATTGTTGATTGCTTTTCATAGGCAGAGGCAGAGAATTAATTAAAGTCAATACTCAGTAGACATAGTTGTTATTAAGTAGCATTTGAAATCTAATTTAACTCACAAAGTGGCTGATGGAAAGAACAGTCTAATTTTTCAAATCAAGCAAAATTTATTATCAAACTCACTGATAAACCTTTAGATCTAATGAGTTAGAGAATACAAACACATACAAGTGGAAAAACCAATTTAAAATCCACAAAGATGAACAGTAATTATTAAAGTAAGTGACAATGGTAAATATTTCAGTGATATAACAGCAGGGGTTATTTTGCTGAGTACATTCAGTTCAAGCTGTCTAGTCACCTAAATTTAGCCTGTCATCTCAAAGTATCCTGTGTCTTTCTTATCTTTTCATTTATTTATTTATTTTATTTTTGCCTTCAGGAAAAATAAAATCATTTGCTTCATCTCTAAAGCTAAGAAACCAGACTGAAAGAAATTAATAATTATAGCAATTTATTCAAGCTTGATGGTGGGGAGTGTTGTTGACTATGGAATAGAAAACATTTAAAAATATTATTCCACATGTTTTCATCCTTCTTATTAGACTCATTTTCACATAACATGTTGTCTAACAAAAGTATCTGTCCTCAAGACTTTTCCCAAATGTCCACAACCAAATTTCTGAATTAACCCCCTCATGTTTTATGTCCTAGGTTTTAGTGCTCCAAATGTATTTCATCTTTGTCTTATTCTTTCTGCAATTATTTCTTTGAGTATTGGTCATGATAAGATGACAAAGGATACATAAAATTTCTAAATTTCAACACCAAGTTTTCTATTTAATTTATCTATGGTTAGGGATGGGCAAAACATATACACAATTCCTATTCTTCACACTTTTGGTCTTGAGAATGTGCTGTAGTTTTAAATGTGCTTGATATGGTGAGATTATATGTATTCAGTATTTTCTGTAGCATATTAGATTCTATGTTATTTGATCAAGAATTTCAGCAACTTGATGCACTCAAGATAGAGAACCCAATTAAAAAAAAAATGCCACCCTCACAGCTTTCTTAACTATAAGAACAAGGAATGGGTTTAAGCTATTATATTAACAGAGATTTGAAGATACACTAGGAAGAAGATTGCATTTCAAGCAGCCAACACCCCAAAAGAGGTTAAATTTGCTTTAATTGTTGATTGCTTTTCATAGGCAGAGGCAGAGAATTAATTAAAGTCAATACTCAGTAGACATAGTTGTTATTAAGTAGCATTTGAAATCTAATTTAACTCACAAAGTGGCTGATGGAAAGAACAGTCTAATTTTTCAAATCAAGCAAAATTTATTATCAAACTCACTGATAAACCTTTAGATCTAATGAGTTAGAGAATACAAACACATACAAGTGGAAAAACCAATTTAAAATCCACAAAGATGAACAGTAATTATTAAAGTAAGTGACAATGGTAAATATTTCAGTGATATAACAGCAGGGGTTATTTTGCTGAGTACATTCAGTTCAAGCTGTCTAGTCACCTAAATTTAGCCTGTCATCTCAAAGTATCCTGTGTCTTTCTTATCTTTTCATTTATTTATTTATTTTATTTTTGCCTTCAGGAAAAATAAAATCATTTGCTTCATCTCTAAAGCTAAGAAACCAGAC
This sequence comes from Tragulus kanchil, assembly GCA_022376925.1. Classification (NCBI taxonomy): domain Eukaryota; kingdom Metazoa; phylum Chordata; class Mammalia; order Artiodactyla; family Tragulidae; genus Tragulus; species Tragulus kanchil. The sequence goes on along the minus strand of JAIOJX010000026.1, from coordinate 7,277,839 downwards.
TGAAAGAAATTAATAATTATAGCAATTTATTCAAGCTTGATGGTGGGGAGTGTTGTTGACTATGGAATAGAAAACATTTAAAAATATTATTCCACATGTTTTCATCCTTCTTATTAGACTCATTTTCACATAACATGTTGTCTAACAAAAGTATCTGTCCTCAAGACTTTTCCCAAATGTCCACAACCAAATTTCTGAATTAACCCCCTCATGTTTTATGTCCTAGGTTTTAGTGCTCCAAATGTATTTCATCTTTGTCTTATTCTTTCTGCAATTATTTCTTTGAGTATTGGTCATGATAAGATGACAAAGGATACATAAAATTTCTAAATTTCAACACCAAGTTTTCTATTTAATTTATCTATGGTTAGGGATGGGCAAAACATATACACAATTCCTATTCTTCACACTTTTGGTCTTGAGAATGTGCTGTAGTTTTAAATGTGCTTGATATGGTGAGATTATATGTATTCAGTATTTTCTGTAGCATATTAGATTCTATGTTATTAGCTGATCATAGATTTCTTGAAAATTGCTTTTTCAAACACTGACACTTGGTGCCACAGTATTTCCTCCAGTGTACAGACCCATATATTTTGTACCATTTGCTTCCATTGCTAACCATTGCTAGATCACTGGAGATCTTCCATTTTCACCTACAGAGCATTTCACGACCCTTTCCCCTTTTGGTCTCTGCCCTGGTAGAGGCTGGTCCATAGGGACTGCACCAGTGGGTTCTCTTGCCCTCTGTCCTCCTATTAGGTTTGACTGCTGGCAGTAAATCAGAAAGCAAGGAAAAGGCAAAGTTGAGATATTTATTCTCCCTATATGTGCTATTCACTTTTTTCAGGAGCTGTATTGATAATCAGGCAGAATGTATTTTCATTTGCTTGAATTTTTTTTTAAATACGTGATAAATAACTTTTAGTCCATGGTATGTTCTGTGAAGGATTTGGCATGTTTTGAAGCAATGTATCAACTATACAAGATAAGATGAAATGAATATTGATAAGAAAAAAATGAGGCAAAGGAGAAATAAGGGGTGAGGACTGAACTGGAACTAGAACTATGTTAGCAAATAAAGTGAAGACAAAAAAACACTGTGCATTTGCTTAAGTCATCTTTGAACTTCGTAATAGACAAAAAGAGAAATCTGTTTTCAAGATCTTTACAGAAATAAAAAATTCTTCATACCAAGAACAGAGATATTTCCATTAAGATAAAGAAGAAGCAATAAATGCAGTAAATGATATCTTTAACCACATTCTCAACAACTCATTGAATCACAAGAGAATATTTTCCTATGCTGCTTTATTCTCCAAAACATCAAAACATTTGACCGCTATGATCTTTTTCTAAGGGGAATCTGTATGTAGTCTACTAACAAAGTCTTGTGTTCATTTTTGTGGGGCAAAGGGAGGGGAACAGTGAGAGGGTTAGAGAAGATAACTTGAATGAGACTTAACTTTTAATAAGCTATAATGATGAGTGTTTGGAGTAATAAGATATTGATGAGTGTCTGGAGTAATAAGATATATGCCTATTTTGTTTAAAAGATTCAAAAATTCATTGGTTACCTCTAAAATGATCAGAAGCCAAGATGAATGAAGTCAGATTAAAGTTATATTGCACTAAAATACTTAGTCAACCCAGCTTTGAAATGATCAGATGAGCAGAATTGTGATGTGGGATAGACTTATAAGCTACAAGTTAGGGAATCTTAAAAATAATTTTTCTTTTTAAAAATCTTGCAGTTAATACGATAGCCCACTGATGGCACTAATTTACACAGACTTGAAGACTTCTAAAATATAAACTTGTGCATCATAATAGATCCATATGGTGCTTTACAATGTTAAGAGTACTTATGACACATACTGTTTGAACCCTACATAGTTTGATAAGACAGGTACTGTTGTCCTTATTTTGCAAATTAAAAGAATGAGATACAGAGAGGTAATGTGATTTGCCCAACGTTTTACAGATGGTACATGGAGGAGCTCAGAGTAGAATCCAGGAGGTCTGTCAACTTTAATCTAGCTTCCCAGGTGGCACTAGTGGTAAAAGAACCTACCTGCAATTGCAAGAGACTTAAGAGATGTGGTTTTGATCCCTGGGTAGGAAAGATCATCTGGAGAAGGGAATGGAAACCCAGTATTCTGAGTGGAGCCTGGCAGAGGAGCCTGGCAGGCTATAGTCCACAGGGTCACAGAGTCAGACATGAGTGAAGTGACTTAGCACACATGCACTGTTTACTATATCATGGTCTGACTCAATGCTTAGTTTATTATATCATGGTCTACTATTCAATGTTTAAGAAAATTGGGGGAAATTTGTGTGTGAAAAAAAACAGTGCTACATTCAACACATTGAAAGAAAAGATCTGAGTGTATAAGCTCCTGAGACAAAAGTTTAGAAAGAATTTTAGAAATTAGTTTAGCCACACACTTTTCTACTGAAGAAATGGCTGAATCTCAAAATAGCTTCATCATTGTTCCGTTCCATTGATTTGTAACAGTTATCTCAAAGGAGTACTAAGCCAAGTGAAAGAGTCTCTCAAATATATATAAAGCTCTGAATAATCAAGCTAGCAGTTTTGAATGCAATTTTTCATTAGGCATTTTGTTAATTAAAAGTAATCACATTTTGCTCCTCTAGTGGGTTAGGAGTCCCAGTGGCAACGCTGCCTCAAACCACAGATCCCATACTGCACTGAGGTGTCCCAGGGTCACAGAGGAAATTCACAAGGGTTATACTGGGTATTTCCAATTTCAGAGCAAAACACAATTGTAATTGACATCTGTTGACACAATGAGAACTGTTAGATCTAGATAGTTCATAGTTTTAACATTAGATCATGCTACATTCATTTAAATGATAGATTATTATTATAAAGCTGAGGTTTTGGCAGGTGCCATCATAAAAAGGAAATGTAGTGCCATAATCAATGTGAATCCGAAGTCAGGGTAGTGACATCTAACCTGATTCTGAGATTTGAAATGCAAAGTCCATATCACATTAGCAAGTAATCGTGGCTGTGTAAGAATGAACTACCATAGCTTATCTTTCACTGCATATGCATTCTTTGAAAAAATGGTTAGTAGGTTGTAGTAAAGTGGATAAATTTAGAATTCTGTTATACAGAATGAAATGAGTCAAAAAGAGAAAAATGAATATTAACACACACACACACATATATGGAACCTAAAAAAATGGTACCGATGAACCTATTTGCAGGACAGGAATAGAGATGCAGACATAGAGAATGGACATGTGGACAAAGCAACAGAAGGAGAGGATGGGACAAATTGAGACTATGTATACACTGCCATGTGTAAAATAGAGAGCTAGTGGGAAGCAGCTGTATACCACAGAGAGCTCACCTCAGTGCTCTGTGATGACCTAGAGTGGTGGGATGGGAGGGAGGCTGGGAGCCTCAAGAAGGAGGAGATAAACTTACATATATATATATATATATATATATATACACTTATACCTGATTCACATTGTTATAGAGAAAAAACTTACACAACATTGTAAAGCAGTTATCTTCCAATTAAAAATTCTAAAAATGGCTAGCATACTGTTAGCATATAAAATCAATTTTTAAAAAAATATTTATTTATGTATGTATTTGGCTGCACTGGGTCTTAGTTGCAGCATGCACCATCCTCAATCTTCATTGCAGCATGCAGGATCTTTAGTTGCAGCATGTGGGATCTAGTTCCCTGACAAGGAACACGGAGCCTTAGTCACTGGACCACCAGGGAAGTTCCAAAAATCAAATTGCTTTGATTCAATTATTTAATAAATGAAACACATTTTTTTTCCAGTTGCTTTGGGAACAATGTTAAGAAAAAACTTCTGAGATACCAAGGATGCCATGAACCAAATATTTGGGAATCTTTGTCTCAGTTTCACTCCTTACCAGGCGTGGCACTTTGAATGCCTCCATGTCTTCATCTATAAAATGGAGATGATAATGGGACATTACCTAGTGAGTAATTGTGTGAATTAATTAAGTCAGAATATGCAAAACCAGTAGAAGAGTCAGGCACAGAATCAATGCTCTCAGTATCAAACATTCTGCTTTTAAGATGAGCCTTAACCCAAAGCTGTCTGGTTGCAGTGTCTACTTGCTGCTGCAGCTCTTGAATGCAGATGGCAAGAGCTTGGGAATCTAAGTGTGTGAGGCCCATGAGCTAGAGAATTTCCCTCCTCTGTTACTTCTTTTTTCCCTGCTGTATATGAGAGGAAACGTGCCAGAAATTTTTGGAGAAGTTTCAACTAGTGTTGAGTGTTCTCTTGGTCATGATTCCAGAAAAGGTAAGGAACTTAATGTCCCACACGTACCATCAAGAGCTCTTTTTGTGGCCCTACTGTTCCATAAACAGAGCTGAGACAACTTTAGGCCCTGTGCTAGAATAGTAGAGTGTCTGGACTGATCATTCCATGGAGGAAATTTAACACTAGCTTTCTTTTCTTTGGATCCTTAAAGCTATTTATAACTATATTTTGGAAATGTCATATCTCTTAAGTTGTGTTTTATCTGATTTCCCCATGTAATTATTAGTTTCTAAAAGAGAAGTATATTTGAATTTCCCTTAATTTTTTTCTAACAATTACTCTGTTACACTTTACACTCAAAGCAATATAATGACTTCTAGACCATAAAAATTTCTCCTTGAAATATTATACAAAATAAGACAGGATATATTCTGTCAGAGCTATGTGAATTAATTATAGAAATGCACATTATAAGTCATGGTTTTAGAGGTTATTTCATGGCATTCTAAAACATAATATAACCATAAGTAAAAGGCAGGATGTTTTTGTTGATCACTAAGTCATATCCGACGCTGTGCAACCCCATGGCCTGTAGTTTGACAAGTTCCTCTGTCCATGGGATTTCCCAGTGAGGAATACTGGGGAAGGTTGCCATTTTCTTCTCCAGGGGAACTTTCCAACCCAGTGATCAAACTCCCATCCTCTGTATTAGCAGGCGATTCTTTATTGTTGAGTCACCAGGGACATGACTTAGTGACTGTATCTACAACAACATGAATATTTAATAACTTTTTACCTACATTCTGGTTTGGATATAATTATTTTGACTGAAGAAAACAAAATCTACACTTTATATGGCCTAAATAATAATATTTCACCATCACAGGTGTCTGAAGATCTGTGATTCAAGTGGTTGGTTGAGCAGGGTAACCATATAAAATGTTCAGATTAATGTTTCTAGATTCTCTTGATCTGTCCCCTGCAGAGCAAGTTGGTCACAACAGCTCTAGCACCATATTTTCTGATGACAATGTTCAAAGCAGGGAGGAAGGGAACATGCAGCCCCTCTTAGGCAGTCCTCTATTTTCATCAGTGAAGTAAATATTTCCACAAAGCCTGTCAGTCCTTACATAACACTGGCTCAAACTGGGTCATATGTCCTTCCTGGACATAAGGTTATCACACGTGTTATACAGCAATTGTGATTCATTCCTGCGTGCTAGGCATTGGGAAAAAGTCAAGGTTACGTTGCCAAGGAGGACAAGGAGAACTGCTGCAGGACAGGCAATTAATCAGAGACCCTATATTTTTAAAATGTATTTCCCAAATAGCCTGCAGTGGTCAAGTGATTTCGATCCATTTATTTTATTCAGTATTTTATGAAAACTAAAAGAGAAGTATATTTGAATTTCCCTTAATTTTTTTCTAACAATTACTCTGTTACACTTTACACTCAAAGCAATATAATGACTTCTAGACCATAAAAATTTCTCCTTGAAATATTATACAAAATAAGACAGGATATATTCTGTCAGAGCTATGTGAATTAATTATAGAAATGCACATTATAAGTCATGGTTTTAGAGGTTATTTCATGGCATTCTAAAACATAATATAACCATAAGTAAAAGGCAGGATGTTTTTGTTGATCACTAAGTCATATCCGACTGTGCAACCCCATGGCCTGTAGTTTGACAAGTTCCTCTGTCCATGGGATTTCCCAGTGAGGAATACTGGGGAAGGTTGCCATTTTCTTCTCCAGGGGAACTTTCCAACCCAGTGATCAAACTCCCATCCTCTGTATTAGCAGGCGATTCTTTATTGTTGAGTCACCAGGGACATGACTTAGTGACTGTATCTACAACAACATGAATATTTAATAACTTTTTACCTACATTCTGGTTTGGATATAATTATTTTGACTGAAGAAAACAAAATCTACACTTTATATGGCCTAAATAATAATATTTCACCATCACAGGTGTCTGAAGATCTGTGATTCAAGTGGTTGGTTGAGCAGGGTAACCATATAAAATGTTCAGATTAATGTTTCTAGATTCTCTTGATCTGTCCCCTGCAGAGCAAGTTGGTCACAACAGCTCTAGCACCATATTTTCTGATGACAATGTTCAAAGCAGGGAGGAAGGGAACATGCAGCCCCTCTTAGGCAGTCCTCTATTTTCATCAGTGAAGTAAATATTTCCACAAAGCCTGTCAGTCCTTACATAACACTGGCTCAAACTGGGTCATATGTCCTTCCTGGACATAAGGTTATCACACGTGTTATACAGCAATTGTGATTCATTCCTGCGTGCTAGGCATTGGGAAAAAGTCAAGGTTACGTTGCCAAGGAGGACAAGGAGAACTGCTGCAGGACAGGCAATTAATCAGAGACCCTATATTTTTAAAATGTATTTCCCAAATAGCCTGCAGTGGTCAAGTGATTTATCCAAAATCAGAATTTATAAACAGAATATTATAAAATAACAGAAAGTCAAGAAACATCAATCTAATTTTTAAAATAACTAATTATAGGATAAGAGAAATAGGACATAGGAAAATGTGATTACTTTTCATTCTTCTACAGGCACATCAGGTAGAATAGATATGGAAAATCCTGCCATTGTATGTGGCACACTTACCTATTATCTATGATCCTATTACTTCTTATAAATAACTGCAACCGCTTGAACATCTCATGAGTTGACAAAAGCTGGTCCCAAACCAACAAATACTCTCATAAATTCTAAAGGAAAAGGGTTGCTTTCTAAGTACTAACATGCTAGGAAAGCTTTCTCTCAGGCATAATAGACTAAGATATCAGCTAACTGGGCTGCTGAAAGAAAAAAGATTAGTAAAATGTTGGGTATCATCAGAAAACATTGTAAATTTCCAGTAAAATGACTTAGTGCCTTGGAATAAAATAGTGTATCGAGTTTAGAAATGTATACTTCATTTAGTGGTAACAGACAAATAAGTGCTGGGATAATTAATTATTGTAGTTTTTCAGTCTCTAAGTTGTGTCTGACTCTTTGCAACACCATGGACTGCAGCATGCCCATCCCCGTCTTTCACTGTCTCCCGGTGTTCGCTTAGAGTCATGTCCATTGAGATGGAAATGCTATCCAACCATCTCATCCTCTATCATTTCCTTCTCCTCCTGCCTTCAATCTTTCTCAGCATCAGGGTCTTTTCCAATGAGTTGTCTCTTCACATCAGGTGACCAAAGTATTGGAGCTTCAGTTTCAGCATCGGTCTTTCCAATGAATATTTAGAGTTGACTTTCTTTATGATTGACTGGTTTGATCTTCTTTATGTCCAAGGAACTCTCCAGTACCATAGTTTGAAAGCATCAATTACTTGGCCCTCAGCCTTCTTTATGGTCCAATTCTCACATCTGTACATGACTACTGTATAACTAATAGGGTCATTAATAGGGTATGAAAATAGTTTAGAAATCTATTTTTATAAAAATTCTGGGCCAGAATGATGCCTAAACCAAATTCTAGGACTCTAGAACATCAGGCAGCCTTGAACTGACGTGACTCACAGCCTTTTTTTTTTTTTCAAACTTTTAAGTACTAACTAAGAGGCAGGCTTTCGTGTTGGCTTCCATGCCCAGTGAAGAAGTCAGTCTCAGAGATGTAGCTAAAACCATCAGATGACTCTGCAAAGCAAAAGTACAAGTTAGAGAAGAAACAACAGTAAATGACAAAAAAGCACCTAAGGCAGATATTGTCAGGAGAGGAGAGTTCCAACATGGAATGAAACAGTAAATTAAAAATTAGACCAATATTATAGTGGGAAGGAACCATAGGACTGTATGAAAACTGAACAGACACCGCTTTTCTAGTTTGTAGAGTTTCTTCAGTTGTTGGTTCCTGGCTTTTTTCCTGTACTCCAGAGCACCCAAGGTACCTCCCAGAAGTATTTGTACCACACGAGGGAAAGTTTACGGTTCAGGTAATTTTATGAGTGAGTGATGTACCACTGGGGATGATTTAGATTATATTCTTTATTTTGGTTATTATAATTTAAAAGCAATTTTTCTTAGGCTCTCTATTAATATTTGTTCACTTAACAAGTAACAATTGAATATCTATACTATTTCAGGACCTATGCTATGCTCTGAGGCTGGTGCAATGATACATCAAAGTTCCCACACATGGGCAGGATCAGGGATGTGTGTGTGTGTGTATGTGCTCAGTTGTACAGTTGTGTCTGACTCTCTGTGACCCTGTGGATTATAGCCCATTAGGGTCCTCTGTCCATAGGATTTTTTAGGTAAGAAAACTGGAGTGGGTTGCTATTTCCTCATTCAGGGGATCTTCCTGGCCCAGGGATGTAACATGCATCTCTTGCATTGCAGGTGCATTCTTTACTGCCGAGCCACCAGTGAAGCCACACGATCAGGAATGAAGTGGACTCATTTGGACCCAATGTGACATTTGCTCTGTCCTTAAGTTTACATGTAGCAGAAATAGGGTCCTCTGTCCATAGGATTTTTTAGGTAAGAAAACTGGAGTGGGTTGCTATTTCCTCATTCAGGGGATCTTCCTGGCCCAGGGATGTAACATGCATCTCTTGCATTGCAGGTGCATTCTTTACTGCCGAGCCACCAGTGAAGCCACACGATCAGGAATGAAGTGGACTCATTTGGACCCAATGTGACATTTGCTCTGTCCTTAAGTTTACATGTAGCAGACATTCAAAAAACAAAGTACAGTTCTGCCCTAGCTTCTTCATATTGTTCTTGTTGTTCAGTCACTAAGCTGTGTTTGACTCTTTGCAACCTCACAGACTGCAGCATGCCAGGCTTCCCTGACCTTCACTGTCTCCTGGAATTTGCTCAAACTCATGTCCATTGAGTCAATGACACCATCCAACCATCTCATCCTCTGTCACTCCTTCTCCTCCTGCCCTCAATCTTTTCCAGGTCCGGGGTCTTCATGACCACAGCTAAAAAGGCATGAAGTGCTTATAATAAGACAGTCTACTCTTCCTAGAAGCTTTGCTATTTAGATAATAATTTATTGAAAATTCTCTATGAACAAAGCAAACCCTGTTTGGTTTGTGGAAGTACAAATGAAAAAGGAAGAACATGTTTTTGTCCTGTAGACACTCTCTAATGGGGAGTACAAGCTCATCATGCAATTAAAAAAGACTTGAAGCCTATCAAGGAACTCAAGTATCTCTAAAATGATCAGTAGTGATAGACAGTATATGTACATGTGATCATTTAATTTCTTAAGAAGTTCATCATATAAGTCCATGTGCTTGAGGTTATTGAAAATATGACCTAAAGCAAAGTACCTGCTCTGTAAACCTCTCAGGAAAATGTGTAGTAGAATAAATGAACTGGTTTATAAACTAGGCATTTGTGTACTTATTCTCATATCAAAATCTCAACCAGAGTTAATTGTTTTATTCTATTTGAACATTGAAGCATGACCATAATAAAACTAATGGCATGTGAATGATAAGGCTTCATGATTTGAGGTTATTGCCAAATTGTCCCAACAGATGCTAGTAAGTTTTAATAATGCTGGAATTTTGGTAATAATTTATTTGGCTGATTGGATATTGTGTATGACAACATTAAACTGATGATATTAATTATATACTTTAATTATTTCTAGGCTCTCATAGCTTTTGTTGTTACCTGGAATACCACGAAAATTCAAGATAATAATTAAGTGTGAGCTTTGTTATGCTCCTCAGGGCAGGAAGCGTGTGCAAGGCATGCTTACAAATGATAATAACAATTAACAGTACAAATAATGAATTATGCTATAATGTTAAAACCACAATGGTTGATTTTTTAATATAAAATTCTTTAACGTAGGGAATAATAAAGAAAGCCCTAGTCACTGGGTTAATTATCCACCATTCTGATTTAAAAATGGCAAAGAATTAGTGATATAAGAAATAAAGAAAATGTATTCAGTAAAAAAGTAATGAGCAAGCTAACGAGTATTTTGCCAAATAAGATTTGAGATACAGAATACTTCATGCACCTATATAATTGTGGGTGTGTTATAGAGAAATATTCAAAGCTTAGGTATAGTACTGTGAGATAAAATTATTTCATCCCCCTATTCCATTACAAAAAATGTCAAAAAAATACAGAAAATGTTCAAATATACACAAAATTTGAAAGACGTTTACAGCAAATGCCTATATACCTACTATCTAGGTTTAGGTCATCATATCAAGTGATATGATTTTTCTAATCACTAGAAAGCATTAGAAAAAATATGAGAAATCACTTAAGGTGGCAGTTTAAAATGGACACAATAAATGTGTCCTTTATAAAATATAAGAAATAAAGTTTTAAAAGATACCAAAAATTAATTTCTTAAGAAGTTCATCATATAAGTCCATGTGCTTGAGGTTATTGAAAATATGACCTAAAGCAAAGTACCTGCTCTGTAAACCTCTCAGGAAAATGTGTAGTAGAATAAATGAACTGGTTTATAAACTAGGCATTTGTGTACTTATTCTCATATCAAAATCTCAACCAGAGTTAATTGTTTTATTCTATTTGAACATTGAAGCATGACCATAATAAAACTAATGGCATGTGAATGATAAGGCTTCATGATTTGAGGTTATTGCCAAATTGTCCCAACAGATGCTAGTAAGTTTTAATAATGCTGGAATTTTGGTAATAATTTATTTGGCTGATTGGATATTGTGTATGACAACATTAAACTGATGATATTAATTATATACTTTAATTATTTCTAGGCTCTCATAGCTTTTGTTGTTACCTGGAATACCACGAAAATTCAAGATAATAATTAAGTGTGAGCTTTGTTATGCTCCTCAGGGCAGGAAGCGTGTGCAAGGCATGCTTACAAATGATAATAACAATTAACAGTACAAATAATGAATTATGCTATAATGTTAAAACCACAATGGTTGATTTTTTAATATAAAATTCTTTAACGTAGGGAATAATAAAGAAAGCCCTAGTCACTGGGTTAATTATCCACCATTCTGATTTAAAAATGGCAAAGAATTAGTGATATAAGAAATAAAGAAAATGTATTCAGTAAAAAAGTAATGAGCAAGCTAACGAGTATTTTGCCAAATAAGATTTGAGATACAGAATACTTCATGCACCTATATAATTGTGGGTGTGTTATAGAGAAATATTCAAAGCTTAGGTATAGTACTGTGAGATAAAATTATTTCATCCCCCTATTCCATTACAAAAAATGTCAAAAAAATACAGAAAATGTTCAAATATACACAAAATTTGAAAGACGTTTACAGCAAATGCCTATATACCTACTATCTAGGTTTAGGTCATCATATCAAGTGATATGATTTTTCTAATCACTAGAAAGCATTAGAAAAAATATGAGAAATCACTTAAGGTGGCAGTTTAAAAATGGACACAATAAATGTGTCCTTTATAAAATATAAGAAATAAAGTTTTAAAAAGATACCATTTAATATTATTAAAATATTAAAATGTTATGAAATCAATAAGAAATGCACTGGATATATATGAAGGAAAATATTTCTATTTGACTGACACAATATTAGGCTTGAACAAATAGAAAAGCATATACTTGTTTTTCAGGGAAAAAAAAATCACTCAGCATTTTAAAGATACAAATTCACTTTAAAATAATGTTGAAATTATTTGTAATGTTAGCTTAAAAAATTGAATTATTTTTACAAAAACTAATTTTAAATTTATTAGAAATAATAAATTCATGGAGAATAAAGGAAAATATGAAAAAATAAGGAGAAGAATAATATACAAAATGTTAAAATGTTTCAAAAAAGAATAATATTTAAAGCAATAGGATAGGAATAGATAGGGAGGTCACAGAAAGAGGACGGGACACTCAGAAACATATTCATGGAAAAAAAGAAATTTTCATATATGTTAAAATGGATTTTCAAAACAGTTGGGAAAAGACTTACAATTTAGTAAACATTGGTTCAAATGTTTAGGCACTTAAACAAACACAATATTTTGAAATTTATTTCATAACTGTATTAAAAATCTGAATAGTTTTAGAAGTATAAAATACCTAAGGAAAAACTTAATTCTTTTTTGTAATCTTGAACTATGGAAGACATTTCTTAGCATGGCAAGAAATAAGCTAAGAAATAGAAATAAATGATGTTAAAACTTAGATAAACTTGATTTAGTTATGCTTGACTACTAATATTTATAAACCTTCATGTTTAGTACAAAATATTATAAATAAAATAAAACAATAATATAATAGTCTGGAGAAATAGTTGCCATAGTATGACTCTTAAACAGCTACTTTAATAAGCAAAAACTTTCAATAAATCAATAATAAGAAGACAAATCACCCTGTAGGAAACTGGAGAAAGGATGTAAGAGTGCAGGCCACATAGTAAGACATACAAGTCACCAAAAGCATTATTAAAATTGCACTGCCTTGCTCACAGTAAACATAAGATATGTCACTTAATCTTTTAAGTAAGTATGTTCAATCTAAATCATACAATAGTCAAAAATCAAGAAACTTTAAATGTACTGATGTGGAAAACTGTCCTAAATATAATTGCAAAGGAAAAAAAGCAAGTCATAGAGTAGACTGTGCAGTGAAGGATTGTTTCTGCAAAGAAAAAAGGACATAGCTCCACCCCTATGCATGTTCATATATGGATAGAATGTGTATAGGGAGGCATACACCAAACCCAAAAAAATCACTCAGCATTTAAAACAAATTCACTTTAAAATAATGTTGAAATTATTTGTAATGTTAGCTTAAAAATTGAATTATTTTTACAAACTAATTTTAAATTTATTAGAAATAATAAATTCATGGAGAATAAAGGAAAATATGAAAAAATAAGGAGAAGAATAATATACAAAATGTTAAAATGTTTCAAAAAAGAATAATATTTAAAGCAATAGGATAGGAATAGATAGGGAGGTCACAGAAAGAGGACGGGACACTCAGAAACATATTCATGGAAAAAAAGAAATTTTCATATATGTTAAAATGGATTTTCAAAACAGTTGGGAAAAGACTTACAATTTAGTAAACATTGGTTCAAATGTTTAGGCACTTAAACAAACACAATATTTTGAAATTTATTTCATAACTGTATTAAAAATCTGAATAGTTTTAGAAGTATAAAATACCTAAGGAAAAACTTAATTCTTTTTTGTAATCTTGAACTATGGAAGACATTTCTTAGCATGGCAAGAAATAAGCTAAGAAATAGAAATAAATGATGTTAAAACTTAGATAAACTTGATTTAGTTATGCTTGACTACTAATATTTATAAACCTTCATGTTTAGTACAAAATATTATAAATAAAATAAAACAATAATATAATAGTCTGGAGAAATAGTTGCCATAGTATGACTCTTAAACAGCTACTTTAATAAGCAAAAACTTTCAATAAATCAATAATAAGAAGACAAATCACCCTGTAGGAAACTGGAGAAAGGATGTAAGAGTGCAGGCCACATAGTAAGACATACAAGTCACCAAAAGCATTATTAAAATTGCACTGCCTTGCTCACAGTAAACATAAGATATGTCACTTAATCTTTTAAGTAAGTATGTTCAATCTAAATCATACAATAGTCAAAAATCAAGAAACTTTAAATGTACTGATGTGGAAAACTGTCCTAAATATAATTGCAAAGGAAAAAAAGCAAGTCATAGAGTAGACTGTGCAGTGAAGGATTGTTTCTGCAAAGAAAAAAGGACATAGCTCCACCCCTATGCATGTTCATATATGGATAGAATGTGTATAGGGAGGCATACACCAAACCCCTTACGGAATCTGCTTCTCTGGAGTGAGATGATAAACAGGAGAGAAAAAAGTTCATAATTGTAAAAGAGGACTTATAATTTTCCTTTCATACAATTTTATCCTTTTGAAATTATTAAATTTAGCTTTTTATTATTTTGAGAGGACCATACATTTGAGTTTTTTAAACAATGCGCATTTGTTTCATAATACAAGGACCTTTTAACATTCTGAAACATTTCAAGAATAAAGGACAAATAAAAATAAAATAATTATTGAAAATAGAATCAATTCTGCAGTTTCTTACTAAGGAAAAACTAGACATTAATATCACAGGACAATGCTTATGGTGTCTTGCCACAGCTCATCAGCCGGATGCGTAAAGAATAGCGGGTGTGACGAAACTTTAAGAAATACACACAGACAGACAGAGAGAAAGGATGGGAACGAGGGACTCAAAACCTCTTTGGTCAAGGCCCTGAACACATTCACAGTCCACGTTTATTCAGTGCTGAAGCCTCCAGGTGTTTACAGGCAATGATATTAGCTCAGGTTGGTTTCAGTCACAGCCTTGTTCAATGACTGTTCTCGTGGCTCTGAGGATGGAAAGGGAGTGTTGCATCTGGGGGGCAACTAAATCAGCAAGAAGTTAAGGAGTCTGCACAGACCTGGCATTCCAAAGTCCATAGCAGATCTCTCATCTTTTGCCATCAGTATATCCCCAGCTAATAAGTCCATGTGAATCAAATCACTTGTTTGCCTTAGATCTTTCTAGTACATTTCTCATTACCAATTTACTTTTCTCCTGGATCAGCCAAAGCCACAAAAACCTTCCCTGGTTTGTTTCCCCACAGTGTCTTAATGTGTTTGAGTTAGCTGTGTCGTGACCTGCGTATAATTTTCATTCCTTTGGGTGGATCCAGTCATTTTCAGCTAATAATTCTGTTATCTTCATAAGGTCCTCATTTAAGGCGCATGTCAGGCATTATTATAGATAGGTATCTGAAACTGGAGGACCCCACCTGCCAATTGTGGTTGAGACTGTTGCTCAAGAGGGCAGGACAGAGGCGGCCCCCTGCAGCGGGACACTTCCATAAGCTTCGTCTGCTACTGGGTGTACCACACCTTCAGGTGTTTTTCAGACACTAAAACTGACATTTATAAGAGCTACCCTTTGTTGTGTATGTAGCATGTCAAATACTACCCTAAATTCTTTCTATCACTAATTTGAATCACATTAACCACCCCATCAGATGATTATGTTCTTTATTCTTTTCAGTGTGCAGATAAGGAAACAAGTTAAAGAGGTTCGGTAACTCCCTCAAGGATGCACATCTAGAATAAAAGTTCATAGTCTAATCCAGGGTTGCGTAATTCTAATGTTCAGACTTTGGACCAATGCTCTATGAGGATCCAGTGATAGAGATAGTTTTGAGGTGGGGAGATAAGAAAACAACTTTTGATATATAAACTTTTATGGTGGCTAGAAAGAAAGCTATGGTGGCTAGCACAAAGCTTCTTTAGTTTCTACTCAATTTTCAAAGTTACTATGGCCTGGAAGGGTGGTCTTTACAAATGTCCGATGGCTGGAAAGGGCAGCAGTAGTGCCAGAGAGAAACATTTTTTGATACTAAGAAGAAAAAAAATGGGGTCAGCAGTCTGACCCATATGCTAAGTATCTGAACACCAGGGCTTGCCCTAGTCTTGTTCCCAATAGTTGGCAAGTTCTACCATGAATACAGAGGGGAGCAGAGGCTATCTTGGAATGAGATACCCTTGGATGAAATTTCAAGTCTAAAAATCTCTGGGTGGCTGGGTAAAGACTTTCCCTAATGGAAGTGATTATACTGTGGGTTTTAGACCCAAGCAGCCCTGCTTCAGAAATGAATGATACCCACTGATATGGCTGTTTGAGCCACAGCATTGGATCTCTTTGGTCTGGGTCCTTAGAGGCTTAGCAAGGTCTTCAGCTTGCTGACAAGAGTCAAGATGAGGAGGCAGATGGGTTTTCACTGTAAAGCTGGCCTAAAGAATGGGCTATCATGTTCTCCAACCTCAAGAATATGTGTGGAGTCACATTCCAGTCACTTGGGAGCACACAAGGCTACCCATTTGCATACATGTAAGCCCTTTTCCGATAAGGGACTGTTGCTCAAGAGGGCAGGACAGCGGCCCCTCCCCTGCTACTGGGTGTACCACACCTTCAGGTGTTTTTCAGACACTAAAACTGACATTTATAAGAGCTACCCTTTGTTGTGTATGTAGCATGTCAAATACTACCCTAAATTCTTTCTATCACTAATTTGAATCACATTAACCACCCCATCAGATGATTATGTTCTTTATTCTTTTCAGTGTGCAGATAAGGAAACAAGTTAAAGAGGTTCGGTAACTCCCTCAAGGATGCACATCTAGAATAAAAGTTCATAGTCTAATCCAGGGTTGCGTAATTCTAATGTTCAGACTTTGGACCAATGCTCTATGAGGATCCAGTGATAGAGATAGTTTTGAGGTGGGGAGATAAGAAAACAACTTTTGATATATAAACTTTTATGGTGGCTAGAAAGAAAGCTATGGTGGCTAGCACAAAGCTTCTTTAGTTTCTACTCAATTTTCAAAGTTACTATGGCCTGGAAGGGTGGTCTTTACAAATGTCCGATGGCTGGAAAGGGCAGCAGTAGTGCCAGAGAGAAACATTTTTTGATACTAAGAAGAAAAAAAATGGGGTCAGCAGTCTGACCCATATGCTAAGTATCTGAACACCAGGGCTTGCCCTAGTCTTGTTCCCAATAGTTGGCAAGTTCTACCATGAATACAGAGGGGAGCAGAGGCTATCTTGGAATGAGATACCCTTGGATGAAATTTCAAGTCTAAAAATCTCTGGGTGGCTGGGTAAAGACTTTCCCTAATGGAAGTGATTATACTGTGGGTTTTAGACCCAAGCAGCCCTGCTTCAGAAATGAATGATACCCACTGATATGGCTGTTTGAGCCACAGCATTGGATCTCTTTGGTCTGGGTCCTTAGAGGCTTAGCAAGGTCTTCAGCTTGCTGACAAGAGTCAAGATGAGGAGGCAGATGGGTTTTCACTGTAAAGCTGGCCTAAAGAATGGGCTATCATGTTCTCCAACCTCAAGAATATGTGTGGAGTCACATTCCAGTCACTTGGGAGCACACAAGGCTACCCATTTGCATACATGTAAGCCTCCTAGGTGAATTCTTGGAATACTGAAGAGGGAATATCCATAGACAAGGGAGACCAGGATTTCTGTTTGTCTAAACTGAAGGATGGACTTCTCAAGTGGCTCATAGGTAAAGAGTCCACCTGCCAAGGCAGGAGATGCAGGTTTGATCCCTGGGTAGGGAAGATCCCTGGGAGGAAGAAATGGCAACCTACTCCAATATTCTTGCCTGAAAAATCCAGTGGACATAGGAGCCTGGTGGGCCACAGTCCATAGGGTCACAGAGTCAGACATGACTGAATGACTGTGCACATGTTCATGAAAACTGGAGGATACTGAATAATGTACTCTGGGAAAAATTATTCACAAACCACATTGTGAAATAGCATACCCTAGATACATTCCTCATGGGATGTGTGAAGGCACAAAATCTGTCCTACATTAAGGATCCCCCTATTGCAAATTTTGAGGAGAAAAAATGGTATCTGATGGCTAGGAATTGTGACCATTTAATCCCTAAACATTAAAATGACTTTCTGATTTGGCTTAAATTCCAGAGTATTGATCATAATCAAATCACAGATAAGTGAACCTTGTCACAAATAAGGAATTTAACCTGAGTCACACAGGCACTGATCTGTGAGCAGTGAGTGAATGATACCCACTGTTCAGCATACAATATGGCTTAATGGAATACAGCAAAGTGACAAGTAATTAAAACTCATTTCTAACAATTACGTACGAGATGCCCCACAGGAAGGATATTTTCTGGAAAGCTGACCACAAAGCTCAGGGACCTCCTTCACTAAACAACAAGTTGCTATACTTATTCTCCAGTAAAGTTCTTTCTTCTTAGCCATCTCCATTGAATGCCAGTCTGAAGGTTCCATGCAGCAATTCAATTGACCTTTGTGCAACTTGTAAGTGGTGTATATTTAGCCTTCATTTTCCACCCTTCACCTTCTTCCAGTCCCTGTCCTTGTTACCAACAATATGATGTAATTCCTCTGTGTGCTGAACACCTCCTTTTGTGATAAGTGCAATGAGAAACATACCCACTGCACTGAAAGTGATCCACTATGAAAATTAGGTCACACATGGTGTACCTGTGTTGTAAACACAAATGCTACTTGGATGTTGTCTTAAGACAGCATTGCTTATCTTCTTTTCGCTTGTGTGAAGTCTTTCATAAAGTCTTGATGGCTTTCTGCCCTTGCCTCCCTCAACAGATACATCCCTAAACTGGAATTACTGAGTGCTAATCTGTTTCTCTCAAGATTGGCATGACTTCCAGTCTTTGGTTTATGTCAACCCTTTGAAAATCCAGTGGACATAGGAGCCTGGTGGGCCACAGTCCATAGGGTCACAGAGTCAGACATGACTGAATGACTGTGCACATGTTCATGAAAACTGGAGGATACTGAATAATGTACTCTGGGAAAAATTATTCACAAACCACATTGTGAAATAGCATACCCTAGATACATTCCTCATGGGATGTGTGAAGGCACAAAATCTGTCCTACATTAAGGATCCCCCTATTGCAAATTTTGAGGAGAAAAAATGGTATCTGATGGCTAGGAATTGTGACCATTTAATCCCTAAACATTAAAATGACTTTCTGATTTGGCTTAAATTCCAGAGTATTGATCATAATCAAATCACAGATAAGTGAACCTTGTCACAAATAAGGAATTTAACCTGAGTCACACAGGCACTGATCTGTGAGCAGTGAGTGAATGATACCCACTGTTCAGCATACAATATGGCTTAATGGAATACAGCAAAGTGACAAGTAATTAAAACTCATTTCTAACAATTACGTACGAGATGCCCCACAGGAAGGATATTTTCTGGAAAGCTGACCACAAAGCTCAGGGACCTCCTTCACTAAACAACAAGTTGCTATACTTATTCTCCAGTAAAGTTCTTTCTTCTTAGCCATCTCCATTGAATGCCAGTCTGAAGGTTCCATGCAGCAATTCAATTGACCTTTGTGCAACTTGTAAGTGGTGTATATTTAGCCTTCATTTTCCACCCTTCACCTTCTTCCAGTCCCTGTCCTTGTTACCAACAATATGATGTAATTCCTCTGTGTGCTGAACACCTCCTTTTGTGATAAGTGCAATGAGAAACATACCCACTGCACTGAAAGTGATCCACTATGAAAATTAGGTCACACATGGTGTACCTGTGTTGTAAACACAAATGCTACTTGGATGTTGTCTTAAGACAGCATTGCTTATCTTCTTTTTCGCTTGTGTGAAGTCTTTCATAAAGTCTTGATGGCTTTCTGCCCTTGCCTCCCCTCAACAGATACATCCCCTAAACTGGAATTACTGAGTGCTAATCTGTTTCTCTCAAGATTGGCATGACTTCCAGTCTTTGGTTTATGTCAACCCTTTGAAACCTTCTCAACGTCTCCCATCTTCCACTACACCCCCAGAGTCTTGCCTCCTACCCCACAGCATCCTCCTCTCCCTGCCTTCTCCCTGCCTCCATCACAGTATGAAGCCTGAACTGTCAAGGAAGCCACACTCCAGCCTCCTGCACCAGGCAGTCAACGTGGGAAATTCAGGTTCATTTTAGTCTATTTTCTCAGGAAAAATGGATCTCTAATCTTTCTTGGTGGTAGGCAAAGGAATGCACTCAAACAGAGCTGTGGAAAGGAAGTGAATCCTATTCAAGTTAATAATTACTATCCTAGGGCATTCATTTGGGACTTTAGGTGCTTTTTCGTTATTGATGTTGTTGCTGTCTTTGTCCTTTGGGTTTGGGCTACATTTTTAAAGTTACTTTGTAACAATGATTAGTTTGTAGGTTTTTTTCAGAATGTTTGTCCTTATATTAATTCACCCTAAACCACATCATACTATAGGAGTATGAGATTTTGTCTTATATAAATGTTTTATCACTAGGTTTGCCTCTGGGTTGTTTTGGTGTAGAAAGAATTGTAATTCTGTATCCTATGGAAACATCTCTTCCAACCTTGTTCCTTCTCTCTGCTGTGTCCAATGGTTGCTAGCTACATGATCAGGCCATATAATACAAATCATTCCCTTAATGGCTATAGATTTCACATGGAGAACTCAAACATATGTTTCCCATTTTTCTCTCTTTGCTTATTTTTTTGGTAATGGGGGAGATGCCAGAATATTTACAAGATCATGAATAGTTTTATTGGGTAATGGAATTTGCTTTTTTTTTTACCAACAATATGATGTAATTCCTCTGTGTGCTGAACACCTCCTTTTGTGATAAGTGCAATGAGAAACATACCCACTGCACTGAAAGTGATCCACTATGAAAATTAGGTCACACATGGTGTACCTGTGTTGTAAACACAAATGCTACTTGGATGTTGTCTTAAGACAGCATTGCTTATCTTCTTTTCGCTTGTGTGAAGTCTTTCATAAAGTCTTGATGGCTTTCTGCCCTTGCCTCCCCTCAACAGATACATCCCCTAAACTGGAATTACTGAGTGCTAATCTGTTTCTCTCAAGATTGGCATGACTTCCAGTCTTTGGTTTATGTCAACCCTTTGAAACCTTCTCAACGTCTCCCATCTTCCACTACACCCCAGAGTCTTGCCTCCTACCCCACAGCATCCTCCTCTCCCTGCCTTCTCCCTGCCTCCATCACAGTATGAAGCCTGAACTGTCAAGGAAGCCACACTCCAGCCTCCTGCACCAGGCAGTCAACGTGGGAAATTCAGGTTCATTTTAGTCTATTTTCTCAGGAAAAATGGATCTCTAATCTTTCTTGGTGGTAGGCAAAGGAATGCACTCAAACAGAGCTGTGGAAAGGAAGTGAATCCTATTCAAGTTAATAATTACTATCCTAGGGCATTCATTTGGGACTTTAGGTGCTTTTTCGTTATTGATGTTGTTGCTGTCTTTGTCCTTTGGGTTTGGGCTACATTTTTAAAGTTACTTTGTAACAATGATTAGTTTGTAGGTTTTTTTCAGAATGTTTGTCCTTATATTAATTCACCCTAAACCACATCATACTATAGGAGTATGAGATTTTGTCTTATATAAATGTTTTATCACTAGGTTTGCCTCTGGGTTGTTTTGGTGTAGAAAGAATTGTAATTCTGTATCCTATGGAAACATCTCTTCCAACCTTGTTCCTTCTCTCTGCTGTGTCCAATGGTTGCTAGCTACATGATCAGGCCATATAATACAAATCATTCCCTTAATGGCTATAGATTTCACATGGAGAACTCAAACATATGTTTCCCATTTTTCTCTCTTTTATGCTGCATACTTGTGCTGAATAGTTTTATTGGTAATGGGGGAGATGCCAGAATATTTACAAGATCATGGTCACGGGAGTAAGCTGTTATTTGGGCTATGTCTGGATAATGCCAACATAATCAATCAAAACGGAAACATTTGGTCAAATAAGCACTTTTTAAAATGCTTAGCATTATGCTAATAGCTTTGACTATTTAACCAGCCTTAGAGTTATTATGATGTGATACAGAATAGCTGAACATTATAAAAACTTCTCTTTCTAAGACGTGAAGAAATTTTGTTAGAATTTTGTGTAGTTAGAACATCCCTCAGGAAAACAGGGTTCTATGTCTGTGTCACTGGGACTCTGGAGGATGAGTAGGTTGCTTAAACACGATGTGGATCAGCTTTCTCCTTCCTAAATAAGTGCTTCTTAATCTTATTTCTTCTTGGACACGTTTGAAAATATAATGTAATCTATCAACCACCCTCCCCTCAATACATACACATAGAAAATTTGCAAACAACTTCAATAATATAATCATTTCAAACTCAAAATAGGGTTTTGGTAAGAATTCTTGGGGCAGTTCGTCTTTAGGTAGACTTACTCAGCTTAAAATTTTATGACAGCATAAACTTTCTCTTTCGCAATGCTAAGGGACTTGTATATCCCCAACCATTCCTCCAACACAAATTCTCCTTTTACGTGGGAGTTGTGGATATGGTAAAACATGATGTCTATTGCCACACCAGAAATGCTTTTTTTTGCCCTGGCTTCTTTTAGGGAGGGAAACACATTTAAGAGTCAGGGTATATTTTAGTCCTTCCTCACAACCAGCCAGGAGTGACTGACAAGCACCACCTTCTGGAGGAAATGTGCAGTAAATGTCAGAGTGGATGATCTCTGACACAGCTGTGCTGTTCTTGGGTGTATGTATGTTACACACATTCAGTCGTGTCTGGCTCTTTGTGACCCCATGGACTGTAGTCCACCAGTTTCCTCTGTCCATGGGATTTTCCAGACAAGAATACTGGCATGGGGCAGCCATTCCCTTCGCTAGATCTTCCTGATCCAGGGATCAAACCCAGGTATGCTGTATTGCAGGCAAATTCTTCACCATCTGAGCCACCAGTGAAGCCCACTGTTCTTGGCTGTCCAAGGCTAAATCTCTCCCTGCCTTCAGTCTCAGTCTTCCCCCACATTTCTTGAGCAATCTCATTTCCCTTTATTCTAACCAAGGGTGAATCTGCCTTTGGCTTCTGGGAGACTTGAACAGGTTTTTCTTTCTTTCTTTTTTTAAAATGATGCCTCTGTTTTTCTTTTCTTTTTTTATTTTTTGGCCTCTTTTATTGGTTTTGCATTTATTTATTTTCATCCGTCTTTATTCTTTGGTCTGTGTGGGCCTCCCATTGCAGCGGCCTCTCTGACTTCAGAGCACTGGCTCTGGACATAGGCACTCCAGAGCGCTGGTTCGTAGTTGGACACAGAAGTTCAGCCTCTCTTCAGCATGCGGGATCTTCCCAGGCCAGGGATAGAACCAGTGCCCCTTGCATTGCAAGTTGGACTCTTACCCACTGGACCACCAGGGAAGCCCTTGAACAGACTTTTTAAGGCTGAAAATTAATTTTGCTAAATGGAAGAGTTCTACTTTTCACTAGAAATCTCACAGTAACAAAATTTAGATCATTTTAAGACACTGGGCTGTAGTTTACAGTAAAAGCTTTTGTCATGGGACTTAAATATGATTTATCATTAAAATGTCAGTGAAGCAAGTTAAAGTATTTACCCAGAGTGAATAGGGAAGGTACTAAGAAAACATGCTTTTGGTAAATGTAACAATTAATTAATTAAAACAATGCTCCACCATAGCCTCAACCAAAATGAAGCATCAAAAGATTGGTTTAAAAGATTTATCTTAAATGTGCAAAATACATTTTTTGATAAAAGTTAAACCTACTTTTTCATGAGTATGATAACACACATGTATATTACCATAAATGTGTATGTATACATACTTTGCATGTAATTGTAAAATGTGAAATTTTTGAATAATAGAATTGCCCCAAAATTAATCTGTTCATTAAAATCTTCATTATAATTCATAAGACTTATATTTCTTTCATGATTTTCATAGAACCCCTGTTTTTCTCTAGTCTTTTTCTCTGATCCACTGGGGACAGACCAATGTTAACATGAAACCATTTGGTCTATAGGAATTTCTAAAGATGTTCTAAAAGGTTTGCTCCACTGCCAAATTGAAAAACCCCTTATCCTGTTTAAATCTTTGTTTCTTTGTTTGTTTTTAATCTAGAGGTGCAAGGGTGATTATGTTTCCTGAGAAATGGCTCTTCTCTTCACCAAAAAAGAGCAAATTCTCTAAAACTCATTTGTGATGCATCTTAGAATCCTTTTGAGAGTTGAGTCAACTAGTAGAGTATTCCTTTAAGCTGATCATATCCCAGAGCTGGGTTAGTTTTCCAGGGACAGAAATTGAGTACAATAAAGTTTACTGCGGAAGAGTTACAGAAATGAATCCTTGGAAATACAGACCCTGAACACATTATTAAGTTTCTCCTAGCAATTTTTAATGAAAAAGTAGGTGTTGATTATTTACCTCCAGACAAAATTCTGTATCCAGTACCTAAAAATTCTCAGTCTGCCAAGTGCTGTGCTTCTCCCATGGGGCTATTATTCATTCCATAGAGTTTATTTTTTTTTAACTTACTTTCCAGATGGACATACACACCGTTTCATTAAAGCCAAATGTGGTTTATGAAATTTGAGAATAATAATTAATCATGCCAGTGAGAGCACTTGGGTAAGACAGACTGAGAAAAATCAATAATAAAAGTGAAAGTGGCTACCATTTGGGGGGTACTTACTATATTTCAAGTACTTCTTACATATGAATATATCTCAACTATAATCTTTCTCAGTAAATATTATTATTCCCTTTTTATAAATTCGTCTCATGGAGAGATGAAACCCTGAGAGTTAGGAAATGGTAGAATCAGAATCCTAGTGTGTCTGCCCTAGGGGTCACATACTTTTCTTTCTGCAACACTGCCTCTTGAAGTTAAGGGTTCTGACCTGACAATCTTACTAGCTTCCAAATTACATGGATTCCCTACACCTGGTAACTGCAAAGTAGATAATTATTCAAATTCTACATTGTTCATCCATAGACAATATTTTCTTTAAATAATATGACTGCTGGTAGAATAGCAAATACCTTTTATTAGTACTATTTGTCAACCGCTTCAGAGTTTTATTTTTTTAACTGAAAAGTCTTAAGTGTCAACACATATCAAGATATAATACATCATTTCCTTAGGAGTCCATTTAGAACTAATTCCTTTTAAAGTACAATGACAAAAAGAGAATCGTAAATGCGGCTAAACCAACAGGGTCTCATGATGAAACAATGACAAGAACAAGAGTAATCCAAGGCAAAGAACTTGTTCGTGATGATGAAAGCAATGATAGACATACTTCAACCCACTTTAGGGTAAAGGATTTTACAAAATGAACATAGTTTACTGGAAGAGTTACAGAAATGAATCCTTGGAAATACAGACCCTGAACACATTATTAAGTTTCTCCTAGCAATTTTTAATGAAAAAGTAGGTGTTGATTATTTACCTCCAGACAAAATTCTGTATCCAGTACCTAAAAATTCTCAGTCTGCCAAGTGCTGTGCTTCTCCCATGGGGCTATTATTCATTCCATAGAGTTTATTTTTTTTTAACTTACTTTCCAGATGGACATACACACCGTTTCATTAAAGCCAAATGTGGTTTATGAAATTTGAGAATAATAATTAATCATGCCAGTGAGAGCACTTGGGTAAGACAGACTGAGAAAAATCAATAATAAAAGTGAAAGTGGCTACCATTTGGGGGGTACTTACTATATTTCAAGTACTTCTTACATATGAATATATCTCAACTATAATCTTTCTCAGTAAATATTATTATTCCCTTTTTATAAATTCGTCTCATGGAGAGATGAAACCCTGAGAGTTAGGAAATGGTAGAATCAGAATCCTAGTGTGTCTGCCCTAGGGGTCACATACTTTTCTTTCTGCAACACTGCCTCTTGAAGTTAAGGGTTCTGACCTGACAATCTTACTAGCTTCCAAATTACATGGATTCCCTACACCTGGTAACTGCAAAGTAGATAATTATTCAAATTCTACATTGTTCATCCATAGACAATATTTTCTTTAAATAATATGACTGCTGGTAGAATAGCAAATACCTTTTATTAGTACTATTTGTCAACCGCTTCAGAGTTTTATTTTTTTAACTGAAAAGTCTTAAGTGTCAACACATATCAAGATATAATACATCATTTCCTTAGGAGTCCATTTAGAACTAATTCCTTTTAAAGTACAATGACAAAAAGAGAATCGTAAATGCGGCTAAACCAACAGGGTCTCATGATGAAACAATGACAAGAACAAGAGTAATCCAAGGCAAAGAACTTGTTCGTGATGATGAAAGCAATGATAGACATACTTCAACCCACTTTAGGGGTAAAGGATTTTTAGAAAAGGGTAAAGCCTTACATATACTGGAAAGATAAACTCCAGTAGAAAGAAATCCCTACCACATTTCTGTCACCATGCATCTGGGAAAAGTGTTGATTGTTACTTCAGGGCAAATGGTGGAGGTTGTATTGTTTTAAAAAATAGAGACTAGTCCAAAGAGAAGGAAGTCTGTGGCCTGCCAGCAACCAGTGCCCAGAGAAGAAACAGATGTAAACACAGAAAACTGTTCAAATTTGCTAGCAGAACCTATCAGCCCATCAGCCAGCAGTCAAAGTCCAGAAAATAAGCAGAAATGCTTTCCTATAAACAAAGAGAATTGGACAGGATATGGGAAACTAACAGCCACATTTTGAAAGTGCTGAAAATGGAGAGAATGTGCTAGGCATTCACATAGACCAAAGACACGCATGTCACAGAGGCAGCATGGTGAGTGTGGCAGAGGTGGGCCAGGTGCCGTGCCTCCTCCGAGGAATTTGAGGCTGAGACCAAGCAGACCTGAAGGGAAGGGCATGTGAAATGAATGGGCATGGATGCCAGGATCATTCACTCAGTTCATCACAATGAGAAAATTTTACAGAACTGCATCCCTGGGAATGGTTTACAAAACTTCAGCATGTCTCTTTCTGGAATAAGAACTTAGAATGTTCACAAACTGAAAAACAAAATTCATTTTTGTTGGGAGAGTTCATGTTGTAGTATTGTAGGTTTCAGTTTCCAAGTTCACTGCTCAAAGACCGCCTTTCTTCTGCTAAGGTATTTTGCTTTGGTTGCATCTACATAGAATAGAACTGGAATCTTTTGGAATTTCCAGGATATCTACAGAACTTTGGTTAACCAAGAAAAAAATTGATACCTTTTTTAACTCATTTAAAACTCAAAATAAGAATTCTTTCATAAAGTTAAAAGGCAACATTAGAGAGCATTTAAAAAATATGTTATAAAAATATAACCATAGTAAAACTGGGCCTTGCTATGACCCATCTCAGCATGTATCATACACAAAGGAAACACCCAGCAAGGTACTGAAAAACAATTTTAAATGAAGTCTCATGAAGAGGCAGCCAAGAGATCTCTATTCACAAAACCACTTAGGGTAAAGGATTTAGAAAAGGGTAAAGCCTTACATATACTGGAAAGATAAACTCCAGTAGAAAGAAATCCCTACCACATTTCTGTCACCATGCATCTGGGAAAAGTGTTGATTGTTACTTCAGGGCAAATGGTGGAGGTTGTATTGTTTTAAAAAATAGAGACTAGTCCAAAGAGAAGGAAGTCTGTGGCCTGCCAGCAACCAGTGCCCAGAGAAGAAACAGATGTAAACACAGAAAACTGTTCAAATTTGCTAGCAGAACCTATCAGCCCATCAGCCAGCAGTCAAAGTCCAGAAAATAAGCAGAAATGCTTTCCTATAAACAAAGAGAATTGGACAGGATATGGGAAACTAACAGCCACATTTTGAAAGTGCTGAAAATGGAGAGAATGTGCTAGGCATTCACATAGACCAAAGACACGCATGTCACAGAGGCAGCATGGTGAGTGTGGCAGAGGTGGGCCAGGTGCCGTGCCTCCTCCGAGGAATTTGAGGCTGAGACCAAGCAGACCTGAAGGGAAGGGCATGTGAAATGAATGGGCATGGATGCCAGGATCATTCACTCAGTTCATCACAATGAGAAAATTTTACAGAACTGCATCCCTGGGAATGGTTTACAAAACTTCAGCATGTCTCTTTCTGGAATAAGAACTTAGAATGTTCACAAACTGAAAAACAAAATTCATTTTTGTTGGGAGAGTTCATGTTGTAGTATTGTAGGTTTCAGTTTCCAAGTTCACTGCTCAAAGACCGCCTTTCTTCTGCTAAGGTATTTTGCTTTGGTTGCATCTACATAGAATAGAACTGGAATCTTTTGGAATTTCCAGGATATCTACAGAACTTTGGTTAACCAAGAAAAAAATTGATACCTTTTTTAACTCATTTAAAACTCAAAATAAGAATTCTTTCATAAAGTTAAAAGGCAACATTAGAGAGCATTTAAAAAATATGTTATAAAAATATAACCATAGTAAAACTGGGCCTTGCTATGACCCATCTCAGCATGTATCATACACAAAGGAAACACCCAGCAAGGTACTGAAAAACAATTTTAAATGAAGTCTCATGAAGAGGCAGCCAAGAGATCTCTATTCACAAAACATAACAGAACTTCCTAAAAATTCTCTTTCCCAGGACTTCTAGCAGAATTGATACCTTGGGGAGTTTTCTCCACCCATGTTCAATCTTTCTGTCTCCCAGTTAAACCAATGTTGGCTCTTCCCTCTCCAGTTCTCCCTTTGTCTCCCCTCCACCTACTCTCTCTCACACATTCACACCCAGAAAAGAAAAGTACTTACTCTTTGTAACGAAACGGTATGTGCCTTCTAGTGGAAATTAGTTTAGCCCTTTCAGCACTATGAATTGTACATCTGTCCTTCATACCAGATTAGAACAGCAGAAAGCCCAGAACCAGAATGACCTCTTCCACTGGGAAGAGATCAGTTCGTCCTCCCAGACTTCGTTGCACCCCCTGCTTTCCTGGCCCTTCTCTCCTCTGCTCTGAACCTAGGGAGGCTCACTCCACAGGCTGGATCTCCCAGGATCCCTCACATGCTGATTAATAGACAATGGAAATCATTGGTAGACAGCTGGAGGATAGGAGGGAGAGAGAATCAGAGCACGTCTCCTGCTATGACATTTCATTTAGGCAACAAATCATTTGGTGGCCAAATTAGGTCAGAACTAACAAGAGGCCATTTATCATTCATTTTTTTATAACTCCACTTTGGATGACTATGTGCACAATTTGCTGAATTTAATCTTAGAGTGTTGCTTCTGATCCTACTAGGGTTGTGACATAATCTATGATATGTGCATCACACTGCTTTCCTCCAATCTGGAAAACTGAGTTTTGAAAGTTATGGGCCCCAAGGAGTTTCTGAGAAGGAAGTGAAGGCATGCAGTTTGCAAACTTTGTTTGATATTTAATTCACAAAAACGTTAGGCATGTAATTGAACATTACATTTGATTTTATCCTGTTGTTTGGCTTTTCAGAGAGAAAAATGCAACAGTCTAAATCAGATGCTAGACCACCTATGGAAGATTCATACTTGGAGTTTATGATACTTATTCTGTCAAGACGAGCCCATCATCCACTGCTACAGAAGATAAGACAGATAAATATTAAGGCTTCTTTAAAGGAAGAGCTGCTGGACATTCATTCCTCCCCACTCATGGAGGAAATGAGGGACAAGTTAACCAAAAATTAGTTTTTCCAAGGACTTCTAGCAGAATTGATACCTTGGGGAGTTTTCTCCACCCATGTTCAATCTTTCTGTCTCCCAGTTAAACCAATGTTGGCTCTTCCCTCTCCAGTTCTCCCTTTGTCTCCCCTCCACCTACTCTCAAACATTCACACCCAGAAAAGAAAAGTACTTACTCTTTGTAACGAAACGGTATGTGCCTTCTAGTGGAAATTAGTTTAGCCCTTTCAGCACTATGAATTGTACATCTGTCCTTCATACCAGATTAGAACAGCAGAAAGCCCAGAACCAGAATGACCTCTTCCACTGGGAAGAGATCAGTTCGTCCTCCCAGACTTCGTTGCACCCCCTGCTTTCCTGGCCCTTCTCTCCTCTGCTCTGAACCTAGGGAGGCTCACTCCACAGGCTGGATCTCCCAGGATCCCTCACATGCTGATTAATAGACAATGGAAATCATTGGTAGACAGCTGGAGGATAGGAGGGAGAGAGAATCAGAGCACGTCTCCTGCTATGACATTTCATTTAGGCAACAAATCATTTGGTGGCCAAATTAGGTCAGAACTAACAAGAGGCCATTTATCATTCATTTTTTTATAACTCCACTTTGGATGACTATGTGCACAATTTGCTGAATTTAATCTTAGAGTGTTGCTTCTGATCCTACTAGGGTTGTGACATAATCTATGATATGTGCATCACACTGCTTTCCTCCAATCTGGAAAACTGAGTTTTGAAAGTTATGGGCCCCAAGGAGTTTCTGAGAAGGAAGTGAAGGCATGCAGTTTGCAAACTTTGTTTGATATTTAATTCACAAAAACGTTAGGCATGTAATTGAACATTACATTTGATTTTATCCTGTTGTTTGGCTTTTCAGAGAGAAAAATGCAACAGTCTAAATCAGATGCTAGACCACCTATGGAAGATTCATACTTGGAGTTTATGATACTTATTCTGTCAAGACGAGCCCATCATCCACTGCTACAGAAGATAAGACAGATAAATATTAAGGCTTCTTTAAAGGAAGAGCTGCTGGACATTCATTCCTCCCCACTCATGGAGGAAATGAGGGACAACCCGCCCCTCAATCCAAGTGAAGGTGGCTTCAGGAGGAGAGAATTTGACCTCTGAACAGCTAGAAGATGTGAGGACTGAAATCTGACTCATCCCCAGAAAGTGTCAATGCACAGAGCTGAATGTGGAGTATGTCCTGTTGTTGGCAGAGAAGGGACAGGTTTGAGTTGAGACAAACCTATACTTTCACAGTTTGGAAAAGCAAACAAATCGTGCTTGTGATTCAGACACCAACCTTTGGAAGTATCCTTGAGAGGGACTCTGCAGGGAGGGGTGAGGAGACCTAAGGATAAAAATGGACTACTCAAAGCTTAAGGGGTCCCAGCAGGTGGGAGGATGGGTCTGAAAAGCACCAGGTATTTGGGGATATCATTGACTATCCCATAGGCCTCTAGTGAAATGTCCAGTCACATAAAACTTGATCTGACACATAAACTTCTCTGATCTTAAACATTTTAACTAGCACTAGAAAATGGGAGATAAACACTGCATATGTAGTAGAGTTATGAAAGAAGACTGGATACATCTTTCTTTTGTACTGCAAGTTTCCTAGCTTAAAGGAGTCTCAAACAAGAGAGAAATTTTAAATTTACTGAGACTATAAAGTGATATTGTGCTGGATTAGGCATTTTGAAGAAGGAAATGGCAACCCACTCCAGTATTCTTGCCTGGGAAATTCCATGGATAGAGAAACCTGGAGAGTTACAGTGCATGGGGTCTCAAATATGTCTATATCTATATCTATATCTATATCTCTAAGCCTATAATTAGCTTCCCTGATAGCTCGGTGATGAGGACTATGCCTGGATGCAGGAGACCCAGTTTCCATCCCTGGGTGGGGAAGATTCTCTCGGAGGGCATGGCAACCCGCTCCAGTATTCTTGCCTGGAGGGTTCCATAAACAGAGGAACCTGATGGGCTGCAGTCCATGGGGTCACACAGAGTCAGACATGACTGAAGTGACTAAGCAATAGGCATTTTAACACTGGGAATAAGAAGAGACTACTTGTTTCAAGGCAGCCCCATGAATAAGTGACAATAAGCAATGTCCCATAGGTCCTGTCTAGGCAGTGTTTGTGGAGGCTGCCTACATCTTACAGCTCTGGGCCAAGGGGTATGCTGTGACCAGGCTGAATGGGAAGATGGAGTTGCCATGACCATGTGGACTTGAGGTGGGAGCAAGGTGGAGAGGCAAACATGCCATGTACTTCTCATCTGTAGGTGAGGGAATGGAAGAATAGGTGAGGGACCTGATGCTCTCAGAACCATGAGAGCCCTTTGAGGGAGGTGTAAATAGGACCTAACAGAGTAAGTACTCAAAAATTCTTGTTAAATGAGAATAATGTGAGCAGTGGAGCAAATCCACAAATTTCATATTCTAAAAGATTCTTTGCACATCTGACCACAAACTTCTGCTAAAGAGGAAAATTGCTTTCAACATCAGTTGAATGTAAGAATAACCATCATTACTGATAGCTTGATTTGCCTAAGATGAAGCACGCCCTGGTCCATAGAGCTTATGTTTCCCTGGACCAGACTCTCCTGAGGAGTTATTATTGAAAAATGATTAGCAACTCCACAGCTATGATTTACCAATAAGGCAAGCCCAGTATTTAGACAAGGTCTCTGAGATGAGGCAATTCAAGCAGTAAGGCACCAGAAGCAGAGGTGGGTTGCTAAGGTACCCTAAGTGTTCTTTCTTTATGCCCCCAACCTCAGCTCATTGTTGGGTACTTGAAAACAACTCATACACTGATAGGTCAGATTCTTTGCACCACGAAAAATACCTAAAGGGACCAATTCCCTTTCTTAAATCCATCCTGTACCCACTCATCAGTTGTATTTTCCTATAACACTCATTGTTTGTATTTCTTCCTGCTTAAAAAATACTCAATAGCTGTTCATTGCTTAGAAAATAGAATCTAAAGTCCTTAGTCATTCAGAGATCTCTGCAAACAATTTTAGCTCAACCTACTTCTCCAGACTGAACTTCTGCTCCACCCATCCAGCCCAGGTGTAGGCATACCACTTTCTCTAGGCATTTCTTATGCCTCCTCTTTCTTCCCTTGGCTCATCATATTTCTGCTACAGAAAGTACACTGCCTTCCTCTGCCTGCTCTTTAGTCCATCAGTTGAAGCCTGTCTGAAACACCACCTACTTGGTGAAGATTATCACACCCATCCTACTGACATCCACATGTCAGAAGTTAGCTTTCCTTTAGTTGGAGTTATCTTTTTAAAAATAGACTTTATTGCATATTTTCTTATATTTTAAGAAGAAAATGGCCAAGACCCCTACTAATCATTTGATTCTTAAGGCATTAACCATATTTCATTTTTATTTATACAGTTATTGTACCTGGTGCGACAGGGTTTGTATGTAGAGCAATAAATGCATAACTTAATTTAAGATTGAATTAATGGGAACTTCGCTAGTGATCCAGTGGTGAAGTCTGCCTTGCAATGCAGGGGACACAGGTTCAACCCATGGTCCTGGAACTAAGCCATGGGGCAACAGAGTCCATGCGCCAACCACCTAGTCCAAGCTCTAGACCCAGGAGCTTCAACTAGAGTTTAGCTCTTACTCACCACAACTAGAGAAAGCCCGTGCACCACAATGAAGACTCAGCACAGCCAAAAAATAATAGTGAATTAATGTTTAGGGTGAGAAAATGTTTTAGAATAAGAGGTAGTGATTGCATAATATTGCGAATGCATTAAGGGACACAATTGTTTCGTTTTATATGTTTGATTTTGTGCTACTTGAATTTCACCTTAATATTTTCTGAAAGAATGAATTATGATTAAACGAATTATTATACCTTTCTAGCATTTGGCTGTCAAATTGGAATCAGTTCTCTCTGCCTTCTTCCATTTCACCAAAGAGAATAACATGAACATGTAACTGTATTTCCATATCAGTAGCATGTGTGTGCTCAGTCACTTCAGTCATGTCCAGCTCTTCGCGACCTTATGGACTGTAGCCCACCAGGCTCCTCTGTCCATGGGATTCTCCAAGCAAGAATGCTGGAATGGGTTGCCATTTCCTTCTCCAGGGGATCTTCCTGACCCAAGGATGGCAGCTGGGTCTCCTGAGTCTCCTAAAGTCAAGCACTGCCTTCTCTCTGCCTCGCTCTTTAGCATCCATTCAGGCTTCGGATCATATTTCTGCCACAGAAAGTACACTGCCTTCCTCTGCCTGCTCTTTAGTCCATCAGTTGAAGCCTGTCTGAAACACCACCTACTTGGTGAAGATTATCACACCCATCCTACTGACATCCACATGTCAGAAGTTAGCTTTCCTTTAGTTGGAGTTATCTTTTTAAAAATAGACTTTATTGCATATTTTCTTATATTTTAAGAAGAAAATGGCCAAGACCCCTACTAATCATTTGATTCTTAAGGCATTAACCATATTTCATTTTTATTTATACAGTTATTGTACCTGGTGCGACAGGGTTTGTATGTAGAGCAATAAATGCATAACTTAATTTAAGATTGAATTAATGGGAACTTCGCTAGTGATCCAGTGGTGAAGTCTGCCTTGCAATGCAGGGGACACAGGTTCAACCCATGGTCCTGGAACTAAGCCATGGGGCAACAGAGTCCATGCGCCAACCACCTAGTCCAAGCTCTAGACCCAGGAGCTTCAACTAGAGTTTAGCTCTTACTCACCACAACTAGAGAAAGCCCGTGCACCACAATGAAGACTCAGCACAGCCAAAAAATAATAGTGAATTAATGTTTAGGGTGAGAAAATGTTTTAGAATAAGAGGTAGTGATTGCATAATATTGCGAATGCATTAAGGGACACAATTGTTTCGTTTTATATGTTTGATTTTGTGCTACTTGAATTTCACCTTAATATTTTCTGAAAGAATGAATTATGATTAAACGAATTATTATACCTTTCTAGCATTTGGCTGTCAAATTGGAATCAGTTCTCTCTGCCTTCTTCCATTTCACCAAAGAGAATAACATGAACATGTAACTGTATTTCCATATCAGTAGCATGTGTGTGCTCAGTCACTTCAGTCATGTCCAACTCTTTGAGACCCTATGGACTGTAGCCCACCAGGATTCTCTCTCCATGGGATTCTCCAAGCAAGAATACTGGAATGGGTTGCCATTTCCTTTTCCAGGGAATCTTCCTGACCCAAGGATGGCAGCTGGGTCTCCTGAGTCTCCTGCATTGCTGGTACATTCTGTCTTGCTGAGCCACTGGGGAAGCCCCATCAGCAGCTCTAAAGTCAACTCTAGATGTGCTCTAAAATCTCTCTCTTTTAGTCAGATTATCTTTGAAGAGTGGTGGTTTCAATGACCCCAGTAAACAGATGACATTATTCTCTGCATCTCCATGCTGATTGAATCAAGCTTCATGGGACTTCAGTCAGACTCTCTGAGGGAGAACTTCACCATCTAACATAAAAATAGGAGAAAAGGTTTGAAGGTAGTTGCATTTCTCCTTAGTTTGAAAGAAAGTTAATCCAAGTTCATAGAGCAGGTATTGTTTTTTAATCTACCAGTGCAAATTACTGTCAATTACAAATTCTCTTCAACAGAAATGCAACCTGAGAATATCTTTTACCAAGAAGATGACATTTTAAAATGACATTTAAACAAAATACTTAATGTAGTCTGAACAGGTTTTGAGTAGCATCACTTCACCTGCAGTGAGACTATAGCCACCATGAATGATCTTCCTTCAAATACTGTTAGAATGGATAAACCCATGATGTCCACCTCTAGTTTCTCCCTCTCTAATATACTCGGCATAATGTCATCCCATGTATCTTTCTCATACATTCCCACATCCATAAACATTACTAGCTACTCAGTGTGTGTGTGTGTGTGTATGTATGTGTGTGTGTGTATGCTCAGTCAGTCGAAACTCTTTGCAATCCCATGGACCATAACCTGCCAGGCTCCTCTGTTCATGGGATACTCCAGGCAAGAATACTGGAGTGGGTTGCCATGAGCTCCTTCAAGGGTTTTTCCCAAATCAGGGACCAAACCTGTGTCTCTTTTGTCTCCTGCATCGGTAGACAGATTCTTTACCAACTGTGCCAGCTGGGAAGCCTGCTACATATTACTTACCCACAAAAGCCCTGACTGCTTAGATCAATGGTTGTTAACCTTGGCTGCACATTAGAATCACCTGGTAAATGTTTTACATGAAATGATGCCTGGATTGTCTGCGTCAGAAATGCTAAGCAGTGAGGTCCAAATATCAGTAGTTATTCAAGCTTCCTCTGGTGATTCTAGTGTACAATCAGATTCAAGAGCCACCATCTTGGATGATCTTTCGTAAACTCAGTATAGAAAATGACAGTGGCAGAGACATGGAATATATGATAAGAAATGGGTAAGAAAGAAAGAGAAATTGTGTACAACCAAAGAAGAAAATGGAGCCAATTCCAATGTTGCTTGCTAATGTCCTAGTATGAGGGGGATAGTCTTTCCTTTTTGACAACAAACAGAAAATGAGTCCCACGACAAGACATTGACAGTCTTTTATCTCAGGTGTTGGCAGAAAAATCAGTAATGTAGCCTTATTGTAGGTTCCCAATGCATCTTTAAAGGCCACTATTACCTGTATGTCCCAAACCAGCCCTTGCCTAGGGGACTGGATCCCTGAGAGGTATTACTACAAAAGCCAGACATTATGGGATGATTGTTCACCCACCACATAAAGATAGAAGAGGGTGACAGTGTTCTGTCTACCATAACTTCTCAAAAGGCTCTTTCCTCCCTGAGGGGAATTTGGTCACTAGTCTACCTGCTAGGATTTCTGTCCCAAAATGAAACTGAGAGTCTTGAAGAACATGAATGATGCTCCTTTGCATGAGTAGAGACATTCTGTGCCTCCTGACTCCTTTTAGGAGGGATTCATGTCCCGGTTTTGCTATAAGACTGAGAGTGGGCTTTATCGAAGCACTTTATGACTGTGCTTTTGAAAATGTTTTCCTCTAGTCATCATTATGAGGTAATGTATTAGGTAATGTCTTGAAAAATGGCCAGAGGGCTAACGTGTCAGCTTTATAGCTCACATACCTGAAAATAACAATGTTGATTTATTACTTTTTACAACAGTATCTTCGGAATGCCTCATAAACAGAAATTAATGGTGACAACTCTGTCTCTGTGCTTAAACACAGCCCCACCAACACACGATGCTAAGAAAAATCAAGGCCACTGACTGACGCTTTCAAGAAGAATTTCTGTTCTTATTATTCCAGCTAGGGTACATCTCTCGCCTCTTTGTCTCAGCCATCACAGCCAAGGTAAATGTTTTACATGAAATGATGCCTGGATTGTCTGCGTCAGAAATGCTAAGCAGTGAGGTCCAAATATCAGTAGTTATTCAAGCTTCCTCTGGTGATTCTAGTGTACAATCAGATTCAAGAGCCACCATCTTGGATGATCTTTCGTAAACTCAGTATAGAAAATGACAGTGGCAGAGACATGGAATATATGATAAGAAATGGGTAAGAAAGAAAGAGAAATTGTGTACAACCAAAGAAGAAAATGGAGCCAATTCCAATGTTGCTTGCTAATGTCCTAGTATGAGGGGGATAGTCTTTCCTTTTTGACAACAAACAGAAAATGAGTCCCACGACAAGACATTGACAGTCTTTTATCTCAGGTGTTGGCAGAAAAATCAGTAATGTAGCCTTATTGTAGGTTCCCAATGCATCTTTAAAGGCCACTATTACCTGTATGTCCCAAACCAGCCCTTGCCTAGGGGACTGGATCCCTGAGAGGTATTACTACAAAAGCCAGACATTATGGGATGATTGTTCACCCACCACATAAAGATAGAAGAGGGTGACAGTGTTCTGTCTACCATAACTTCTCAAAAGGCTCTTTCCTCCCTGAGGGGAATTTGGTCACTAGTCTACCTGCTAGGATTTCTGTCCCAAAATGAAACTGAGAGTCTTGAAGAACATGAATGATGCTCCTTTGCATGAGTAGAGACATTCTGTGCCTCCTGACTCCTTTTAGGAGGGATTCATGTCCCGGTTTTGCTATAAGACTGAGAGTGGGCTTTATCGAAGCACTTTATGACTGTGCTTTTGAAAATGTTTTCCTCTAGTCATCATTATGAGGTAATGTATTAGGTAATGTCTTGAAAAATGGCCAGAGGGCTAACGTGTCAGCTTTATAGCTCACATACCTGAAAATAACAATGTTGATTTATTACTTTTTACAACAGTATCTTCGGAATGCCTCATAAACAGAAATTAATGGTGACAACTCTGTCTCTGTGCTTAAACACAGCCCCACCAACACACGATGCTAAGAAAAATCAAGGCCACTGACTGACGCTTTCAAGAAGAATTTCTGTTCTTATTATTCCAGCTAGGGTACATCTCTCGCCTCTTTTGTCTCAGCCATCACAGCCAAGGTTTGTGAAAACTCATGGATAATCACTTATATTTTTAAAAGAATTTAAAACTCTGCTCCCATCTTATCAGATTTCCCAAGAAGCCACAGCAACATGACTTCTTGTACCCAATCCTAAAAACAAAAAGAATGGCTTGAAATGTGAGATTGCTAGCAAAGAAATAACCAAATCTTTTTTTTTTTTTTTTTTGGCCACTTCTACTGGTCTTTCATTTATCTATTTCCATACATCTTTGTTCTTTGGTCTGTGTGGGCCTCCCTTCGCAGTGGCCTCTTTCACTGCAGAACACTGGCTCTGGGTGCATGCGCTCCAGAACTCCAGCTCTGTAGCTGGACACATTGGTCCAGTCGCTCCACGGCACGTGGGATCCTCCCAGGCCAGGGATCGAATGGGCGCCCCTTGGTGTCTCTACACACTGGATCACTAGGAAAGCCCCCATATCATTTTTAATCCACAAATATATTTTTAATTCATTTCTTTTCTTTCTTTACTTTCATATCAGGGATTCAGTGCTGATTGTTATTTTCTGGAATTTTTAAAGAGTTATTAACAAATGAAAAGACAACCCAAAATCTGCTCAATATGGATTTTAGAAACATTATTTTGGATTGGTCCTGTGTAGAAATCTCTGTAGGAAGAAAATAAGAGTTTGGACCTTTCTACTAAATAACACTCTTCATTATTTAAAAATAAATTGTTAAAATCAAACAACATTGATCAATAAAATATGAATTAAACATATACTATGTACAAAGCACTATGTGCTCATGAAACTTTGAGCAGAGTTGCATGTGCTGTATAGTAGATCTTTGTGGGTTTTCTTATGCATATAAAGTAGTATCTTTAAAATCCTAAATTCTGGGAGATTTGTATTTAATTGCAGAGATGAATTTATTCACCTGTGAAATTTCAATGGACCCTCAATAAAACTGCAAAAAATTTAATGTTCTTTTTTTTTTTTTTTTTTTTTTTGGTCACTTCTATTGGTCTTTCATTTTATCCATTTTTCATCCATCTTCATTTTTTGGCCTGTGTAGGCCTCCCATCGCAGTGACCTCTCTCACGACAGAGCACTGGCTCTGGGTGCATGGACCCCAGAGCTCCGACTCAGTAGTTAGACACATCTGTCCAGCCACTCAGCAGCACATGGGGTCCTCCCAGACCAGGAAATGAACTGGCGCCCCCTGCACTGCAAGGTGGTGTCCTCACCCACTGGACCACCAGGTTAACCCAAATGTAATGTTCTTATACTACATTAATCAAATTATTCATTTCCATGAATGTCCATCTGGTGGAGGTTAAGAACTACATGATATTCATGAAACCCAGTGCCTCATGTAGGTAACTAATTCACATGAGGTAATATATATTTGTTGAATCCACTGGTAGAATGTGTGTATATGTCAGACATATGTATGTATATGTATATGCATACAGGTATAGATATATGCATATATACATTATTTAGTTGATTGATATTTATTTATGGAGAACTTGGTATGTGTGTAAAATTAGAAGGAAGTAAATGACAGATGTAGCATAACATTTCCATCATGCCAATGTTAAGAAAACAGGGCCTTTCTCAGTTGATCCTGTGATGTTATTTTATAGTGCAAGTCATAAACTATGAAAATATGTGAGAGGGAATTGGTTTCCTCTGCATTTCAACTGAATCCCCGGCATAATAATGCTCTTTATTACACTTCTCTGGACACACTTTAAAAGATTTTATCCATGAGGCAGATGTTGGCATTGATGCTTTTTTAGTGAGGTCCTGAAAACTGCGATGAAAAGAAAGGCAATCTCCATCCTAATATGTATTTCTGTTTTACACATAAATATACAATAAAACATGTGATATATATATTTTTTATTACCTGAATTACATATTGTGAGGTCCTAAGACTGAAAAAGAGGTTCTAATTTATTGCTTCCAGCCTCCATGAAGGCAAATGTCCTTTAAAATTCGCTCATCATGAGAATGGAATGTGCTCAGAAATCAGCTGAAAATTTAAAAAATGAAAGCCATGCAGCGGTGTCTATGGGCTTAGGCTCAGTAGAAGAGGACAGGCCCCTTCTGACCATCCTGCAGGTTCTGATGAGCTCCCCAGGGACTCACAAACAATATTCCCTGCACTGGTGAAGCCCCAAGCAGGTTCTGAGCCAAATGGATGCAGGTGTATAATAATAAGATATTATATTTGCATAGTACATTATAATCTGCTTCTCACTACAGTCTTCTGAATTAGGCAAAAGAGATGTATTCCCAAGTTGTAGACAAGGAAACCGAAGTTTGGCAAGGTTAAGTGGTATGAGATGACAGAAAAAAAAACAAACAAACGTGTATTAGTCTATGTCCTTTTTCCTGGCTCCTGAAACCCTTGTAATTTCCGAAGTGATAAGAGCTCTAAGAGCCTCGTTTGTTCTAACATTTGGTCTTTCATCTGGTTCCTGATTTCCAGCTCTGAATTTCCTGGATGACAGGAGCATCTTTTGTTCTAAAGAGGTGATTCTGGATAGGCTTCTAGATGGAGCACTCCTTACTTAGTGTTGGGGTTAACACTAGCCGATTAACAAACAATGTTATGATAGTTTCAGGTGAACAACAAAGGGACTCAGCCTGCTTATACATGTATCCATTCTTCCCCAATCTCCCCTCCCATCCAGGCTGCTACTTTACATTGAGCAGAGTTCCATGTACTATATAGGAGGTTCTTGTGGGTTATCCATCATAAATATAGCAATGTGTACATGTCCATGGCTTTTGGATGAGGGCCAGTCACAAAATCACGACTAGAGGCTTAGAATTTTCAGTCACATTCTCCAACCTTTATGGGAGAGGAGTTAGAAATCGATTAATGATCAGTGAGGTCCTGAAAACTGCGATGAAAAGAAAGGCAATCTCCATCCTAATATGTATTTCTGTTTTACACATAAATATACAATAAAACATGTGATATATATATTTTTTCTTACCTGAATTACATATTGTGAGGTCCTAAGACTGAAAAGAGGATCTAATTTATTGCTTCCAGCCTCCATGAAGGCAAATGTCCTTTAAAATTCGCTCATCATGAGAATGGAATGTGCTCAGAAATCAGCTGAAAATTTAAAAAATGAAAGCCATGCAGCGGTGTCTATGGGCTTAGGCTCAGTAGAAGAGGACAGGCCCCTTCTGACCATCCTGCAGGTTCTGATGAGCTCCCCAGGGACTCACAAACAATATTCCCTGCACTGGTGAAGCCCCAAGCAGGTTCTGAGCCAAATGGATGCAGGTGTATAATAATAAGATATTATATTTGCATAGTACATTATAATCTGCTTCTCACTACAGTCTTCTGAATTAGGCAAAAGAGATGTATTCCCAAGTTGTAGACAAGGAAACCGAAGTTTGGCAAGGTTAAGTGGTATGAGATGACAGAAAAAAAAAAAAACCCGTGTATTAGTCTATGTCCTTTTTCCTGGCTCCTGAAACCCTTGTAATTTCCGAAGTGATAAGAGCTCTAAGAGCCTCGTTTGTTCTAACATTTGGTCTTTCATCTGGTTCCTGATTTCCAGCTCTGAATTTCCTGGATGACAGGAGCATCTTTTGTTCTAAAGAGGTGATTCTGGATAGGCTTCTAGATGGAGCACTCCTTACTTAGTGTTGGGGTTAACACTAGCCGATTAACAAACAATGTTATGATAGTTTCAGGTGAACAACAAAGGGACTCAGCCTGCTTATACATGTATCCATTCTTCCCCAATCTCCCCTCCCATCCAGGCTGCTACTTTACATTGAGCAGAGTTCCATGTACTATATAGGAGGTTCTTGTGGGTTATCCATCATAAATATAGCAATGTGTACATGTCCATGGCTTTTGGATGAGGGCCAGTCACAAAATCACGACTAGAGGCTTAGAATTTTCAGTCACATTCTCCAACCTTTATGGGAGAGGAGTTAGAAATGGATTAATGATCAATCATGCCTATGTGATGAGCCTCCTTAAAAATTCCAGAAGTGTGGGATGTAGAGTTTCTTGGATTGCCAAACAAGTGGAGGAGTGGGAGAGTGGTACCCCCAGAGAGGGCAGGGAAATTCTGTGCCCTATGACTACCTAAGCATCTCTTCCATCTGGATGTTCAGCTGTATCCTTTATCATACACTTTAAAAAAATAATTTATTAATTAGATTGCACCAGGTGTTAGTTACAGCACATGGGATCTTCAGCTGTGGCATGTGTGGGATCTAATTTCCTGTGTGGACTGACTCCCCTTGCTTTTTGGGAGCACAGAGTCAGCCTCCGGACCACCAGGGAAGGCCCTACCATATCCTTTCATAATAAACTGGTGAAAAATAAACTGTTTTCCTGAATTCTGTGAGATGCTCTAGCAATTTAAATGAACCCACAAAGGGGACTGTTGTAACTTCAGGTTGACAGCCAATGAGTCAGAAGCTCAGGTGACAAACTGGATTTGGGATTAGAATCTGAAGTGGGAGGATGGGGGTACAGTCTTGTAGGAATGAACCCATTATCTGTGGGATCTAACATTCTCTCTAGGGTGGAAAGTGTCGGAATTGAGTTAAACTGAGGCACATCCAACCATTGTCGCAGAATTTCTTGGTCTGAGAAAAACCCCTCACACATATGGTGGCACATATTGTGGATGTGGTTGTTGTGTGAGAGTAAAGGAGAAACACAGGAGGATGACTGAGTTTTGACTACCTAAGTGCTATGGTAGGAAAGGGTAAAATTGGAAATATGACCTGTAGAAGCTATCAAATCTCTTCTAGAGGTCCAAGAACGTAAATGTAGTCTTAAGCAGCCTTGTCAATAAAAGAGAATAAAAATATCTCATGTTGTTGCTCTAAGAATGAAATAATATGTGGGAATAGTTCTGTCAACAGCAAAGTCTGTACTATTCAAAGTTCAAGTCATAACCTTTCACTCCCCTATAAACAGTAATTATAGATATACAGAAGCATTCAGTTTAAAAAAAAGAAAAACAGGTACACAATCTATTATCTGGAATTCAGAAATCCCCGAAGCTCTAAACCCCAAAGTATTTCTAACTCATTTAACAGTTAAGTCTTTCCTGAACAGATAAGTCTATTTATATCTTGTTTCTCCTTATTTAGTGTGAACAGAGATTGTTTCACAGCAGAAATATAATTACAAGGTTATGAGTTGTTGCCTCATACCTATAGGTGTTTTGCAATTGTTGGCATAATGTATTATCTCTCTAAAATCCGAACATCCTACATCCCAGTGCTTATCTGGTCTTAGAGATTTTGGAGGGATAATGGGGTTTGTGTGTGAAGTGGAATGCCACTGACCCAGTTTAGAGACCAGTCAATAACAAGATTCAATTCTGGGTAATGATTATGTGGATGGATGTCAGAGGTTGGGTGGTGCTGGGGTCAGTCATCCATAGGGTCTATTCCAGAGCACACTTAGGACAACATTGGAAGTGTCACACATTCAGCCCCAAGCTGTATCTTGATCCTTGGCCCTGAAATTAATATAGTTTTTGAACAATTCTTCTTAGAACAACACATGCAAGTGCTAGAACTAGAAGCTGTGGTGGAAAATGGATGATCAAAGACTTTGGTCAACATAGATCTGAGTCAGAACACTTGACCTACTGTTTATCAGCTCTGAATCTTTGACAAGTTTATCAAGGATTTAAAATCTCAGTTTGTCACCCTTGGAATGGGAATTTTAACATAATTTTGAAGGCCATGGTGGAATTTAAATGCACAATGTATGTAGAAGTGCTCTGTATGATCACTAATTGATCCTGAATGTCTAGCTGTGCATAGATTCCAGTCTCTTTTCCTTTTCTAGCATTTTCATGGTAGTTCCATTAACAGAAATCTCCACCACATGGCTATTTGTGCAGTTTTTCTTCAAATTGCTGATTGTTTTGGTTATTAATTAAAATAGCTGAGGGCTGCTATTATTTTTTTTTTCCTGAATCTTGGTCTGGATCTGTGCCATTATAAAGTCCAGAAAGTTGAATTTTTGGTTTAATTCCAATATTATTCTGCCAAGTTATTTTTTTTAGAAAACAAACTGCTTTAATAATGTATGAGGTTTATAATGCACGTGTTTTACAGTTTGCAGGAAAAAAAGCAAAACACCCCTAAGTGATAAAGTGTGTTTATTGTAGGTCAACTAATTACATTTCTCAATCCTGGGATATTTGAAATCTGATGGTTGGCTCTCATCTGTACCTTGGCTGCGATTTATTCTGAAGGCTGAAGCTCGTGATAATAGTATGTGAGCCTTGGCAGGTGTTTTGCAATTGTT
Source organism: Tragulus kanchil (assembly GCA_022376925.1). Classification (NCBI taxonomy): domain Eukaryota; kingdom Metazoa; phylum Chordata; class Mammalia; order Artiodactyla; family Tragulidae; genus Tragulus; species Tragulus kanchil. Next base: position 7,233,743 of record JAIOJX010000026.1, on the reverse strand, counting down.
GGCATAATGTATTATCTCTCTAAAATCCGAACATCCTACATCCCAGTGCTTATCTGGTCTTAGAGATTTTGGAGGGATAATGGGGTTTGTGTGTGAAGTGGAATGCCACTGACCCAGTTTAGAGACCAGTCAATAACAAGATTCAATTCTGGGTAATGATTATGTGGATGGATGTCAGAGGTTGGGTGGTGCTGGGGTCAGTCATCCATAGGGTCTGTTCCAGAGTGCACTTAGGACTACATTGGAAGTGTCACACATTCAGCCTCAAGCTGTATCTTGATCCTTGGCCCTGAAATTAATATAGTTTTTGAACAATTCTTCTTAGAACAACACATGCAAGTGCTAGAACTAGAAGCTGTGGTGGAAAATGGATGATCAAAGACTTTGGTCAACATAGATCTGAGTCAGAACACTTGACCTACTGTTTATCAGCTCTGAATCTTTGACAAGTTTATCAAGGATTTAAAATCTCAGTTTGTCACCCTTGGAATGGGAATTTTAACATAATTTTGAAGGCCATGGTGGAATTTAAATGCACAATGTATGTAGAAGTGCTCTGTATGATCACTAATTGATCCTGAATGTCTAGCTGTGCATAGATTCCAGTCTCTTTTCCTTTTCTAGCATTTTCATGGTAGTTCCATTAACAGAAATCTCCACCACATGGCTATTTGTGCAGTTTTTCTTCAAATTGCTGATTGTTTTGGTTATTAATTAAAATAGCTGAGGGCTGCTATTATTTTTTTTTTCCTGAATCTTGGTCTGGATCTGTGCCATTATAAAGTCCAGAAAGTTGAATTTTTGGTTTAATTCCAATATTATTCTGCCAAGTTATTTTTTTTAGAAAACAAACTGCTTTAATAATGTATGAGGTTTATAATGCACGTGTTTTACAGTTTGCAGGAAAAAAAGCAAAACACCCCTAAGTGATAAAGTGTGTTTATTGTAGGTCAACTAATTACATTTCTCAATCCTGGGATATTTGAAATCTGATGGTTGGCTCTCATCTGTACCTTGGCTGCGATTTATTCTGAAGGCTGAAGCTCGTGATAATAGTATGTGAGCCTTGGCATGACTAGTTCACTTATAGTTTTAAATAGGTTTGAGTCAAAACGTTCTCTCCAAAGTTTAATTATCACAAGTCATAAATGCACAGGGAGAGATTCCCTCCAGTGCTCGAATTTCCCCCTACTGTTGTGTCAGGCAGCTTGAGAGCCCACTCACAGGCCATCAGGGAACCTCACAGTGTTGTATAAATGTTGCTCTCAGTTCCTTCTTCTTGAGTGCAAGAGTTTAGTTGCAAAAGGAAGGCCGGTGTGTTTATAGAAGATGCATGTAGGCCATAGCCTGAAGGACCATTCAATACATGAATACAAAGTCACAATAAAATTTAAATATTGATAAAATTTAAAGCCTCACTAATGTGGAGGAAATCAAAACCAGGCAAAGTTAAGACTGCCCCCAAGAACAGGAAAATCTTTAGTTAAAAAACACAGGAAACTTCTATCCTGTATGACCTCAAAATGGGAGTCATACCAGAAAAAAATGTGTGAACAATAAAGGAAAATATTGCCAAATTTTACTATTTTAAAATGTCTGTTTTTGTCTAATGTCTGTAGAACAAAAAGCACCAATAAATTTAGAAGATAGGATACAGATTGGGGTATACAACTACCAAAAGATTATTACCTGGATAAAGTAAAGTTGTTCAATAGATGAATACAAAGAATAAATGACCTAGCAGAAAAATGAGGAAAGGATGTGAATCACAGAGGAGGAAAACTTACTGGCCAATCAATACATTAAAAGATGCTTAATGTGACCAATAACTAGGGAAACACAAAGGTAAACAGATTTGGTGAAATATTCAAAATTCAGCATGTCCTGGGATGGATTTAATGTTTTCTGAATGCTGAGTTTTATGCCACCTTTAAGGTTCTCTAGTTTCTCTTTGTTTTCTGCCTTTAGGGTGGTATCATCTGCATATCTGAGGTTGTTGATATTTCTCCCAGCACTCTCCAGTGCTAGGTGTCAGTTCCATAAGGCTAGGACACTGTCTCCAACAGTTTGCAGGAAAAAGCAAAACACCCTAAGTGATAAAGTGTGTTTATTGTAGGTCAACTAATTACATTTCTCAATCCTGGGATATTTGAAATCTGATGGTTGGCTCTCATCTGTACCTTGGCTGCGATTTATTCTGAAGGCTGAAGCTCGTGATAATAGTATGTGAGCCTTGGCATGACTAGTTCACTTATAGTTTTAAATAGGTTTGAGTCAAAACGTTCTCTCCAAAGTTTAATTATCACAAGTCATAAATGCACAGGGAGAGATTCCCTCCAGTGCTCGAATTTCCCCCTACTGTTGTGTCAGGCAGCTTGAGAGCCCACTCACAGGCCATCAGGGAACCTCACAGTGTTGTATAAATGTTGCTCTCAGTTCCTTCTTCTTGAGTGCAAGAGTTTAGTTGCAAAAGGAAGGCCGGTGTGTTTATAGAAGATGCATGTAGGCCATAGCCTGAAGGACCATTCAATACATGAATACAAAGTCACAATAAAATTTAAATATTGATAAAATTTAAAGCCTCACTAATGTGGAGGAAATCAAAACCAGGCAAAGTTAAGACTGCCCCCAAGAACAGGAAAATCTTTAGTTAAAAAACACAGGAAACTTCTATCCTGTATGACCTCAAAATGGGAGTCATACCAGAAAAAAATGTGTGAACAATAAAGGAAAATATTGCCAAATTTTACTATTTTAAAATGTCTGTTTTTGTCTAATGTCTGTAGAACAAAAAGCACCAATAAATTTAGAAGATAGGATACAGATTGGGGTATACAACTACCAAAAGATTATTACCTGGATAAAGTAAAGTTGTTCAATAGATGAATACAAAGAATAAATGACCTAGCAGAAAAATGAGGAAAGGATGTGAATCACAGAGGAGGAAAACTTACTGGCCAATCAATACATTAAAAGATGCTTAATGTGACCAATAACTAGGGAAACACAAAGGTAAACAGATTTGGTGAAATATTCAAAATTCAGCATGTCCTGGGATGGATTTAATGTTTTCTGAATGCTGAGTTTTATGCCACCTTTAAGGTTCTCTAGTTTCTCTTTGTTTTCTGCCTTTAGGGTGGTATCATCTGCATATCTGAGGTTGTTGATATTTCTCCCAGCACTCTCCAGTGCTAGGTGTCAGTTCCATAAGGCTAGGACACTGTCTCCATTTTATTCACTTCTACATTCTCAGAGCATGAAATAATATGAAGTGCAGGAGATAGTCAAATTATTTTCAATATTGAATGAATATCCATTTTGTGTATTTTTACACATAATGTGAAGAAAAGCAGGTTGAAAATAGATATCATGGTACAATTTTTATAAAGAGTGAAAACATGCCAAATATGCCAATAGATTACTAATGTATACTATGTATGTATAATAGTATAAAAGGATACACACCAAATTCTGGAATTACTGGAGTTACCAGAGTGACCACAGCAGGGGAAAAGAAAGAGTGATACACAGGGCTTCAGTTGTGCCTGTAATATTCCTTTCAGAAGATGACATGAGTATGGCAGATATGTTCATACCCAATAGATTTGCATAGTGGATTCAGAGGGGTTTTTGTATTTTAGTATTCTCTTATATGTTTGAAAAGAGCTCTAATGTATATATAATGGAAAAATATTCTTCTTAGCCATAACCTCATTTATTTTTCCTAAGTTTTAGGTAAGACAAAGACTGGAGAAGTTTACCACTGATGGACATGGGCTCTCCTTCTGTCACTGGAGGGACCCAGAAAGTTTCAGCCTCCTGATGACGGTTCCGAGGGTTCTGTAATGCTCACTTTGCTCCTCTTCCTGACCAGTTCCCATATCCTGGGATTTCCCACATCCTGGGAGTCTGACTTCTGGGATGCACTGGTGCATGGCAGAAGGACGGTCACTGACACTGGGCTGCACACAGGGGAATGTGCACACCAGTGCTGTGTCCCATTCTCCGAGGCTAACAGCCCTTTCTGTCTTTTAATAGACAGCGGTAGGAGGAACTGGAGGCTGAGGTTAGGTTGTTCACTTGTATGCCTGCCTCAGCCAGACTTGCATCTGGCACCAAGCCTACCATTTAGTCAGATGGTATTGTTTTCTGTTATACACACACACACACATCCATGAGCTCAAGCCATTCAAGCCATATGTCTCTATGCCTGCAAGTCACATCACACTGGCCAAGATTATATTTAACCACACTCTGAGGTATATGCTCAAAATACATGTTCACTGGCATCTATAAAACCATGTCAAATGAGGCTCAGTGTTTTCCAAGATGACTGCAGAATTCAGTTGGTAGGTGAAACTCCCTTCAAATGAAGTCTATTATCTTTATTGAAAAGGACTTGCAAATTGTGGTGGGAGGCTTCATTCAAACACTCTCTCACACACAGAGCATTTGGCACCTTTCTTCTGGACGCTTCAATGATGCAACCAGAACTCTCCAAATCTCCCCCATCCCAGACACATAAAGGTGGCAATGATGAGCATAAAACCAAGCCCTCTTCTTCAACCCTTCTGTGGCTGTTTTCTGGGTTAAAAGTCTTCCCAGAATGCATTAAGAACTTCCCTCTCACGCCCAACAGTCACTCCAGAGATCTGAGAACTAAGAGAGCAGAGACTGATAAACCATGGCTCCATGAACACAGCAATGTCTATTTCTTGACAAATTGAGCATCACTGTTTTCATACTGCAATGGCAAGATTTAATAGTGCTGAAACCATACAGCCACAAAGCCTAAAATAGTCACTATCTGGCCCTTCATTGAAAAAGTATGCTGACTCCTTGGTAGTAAAATCCCATGGCTGGCAGGACTGACTAGATTGCATGTCACAGGCAAGAAATAGCAGGTCACAAATATGACTGTATTTAATTTATACCAGGTTTATACCAAGCTAGCAACAAAACCAAGGGCCAAACGACCTTGCATTTTTAAAATATTACAAAAATCAGAGAAGCACTCATCCGTCCCATAGTCCTTTCCTTAATTAGAAATTGTTCCTCACTGCCCTATTATTTTCCTCAACATGAACAAAGAAATAGCACCAGCCTTTGGCTTCTTGGCAGTTTGTCCTCTCTGCTAAAGCTGTGGTTGCTTGCTAGACTTGTCTCCCCACACCTGATAGCTGGGGCCCAAGATGACCATGACACTTGCATAGCCCAGGGTGCTTGGGCAGGCTGATTTCACATGAATAGTTAAATGTCCTTCTATAGGAAACACTAACAAGCTCTAGGTCATTTGTTCATCACCAGTTTGTGACTACTATGGTTGCTCTGGTTTTTGAAGAAAATGTCAGCCAATTCTGATTGAACACAGAAGACAAATAATACACTTAGTGTGTTTATGCAAATCTATGAGTTCCAAAACCACCTATATTATCCAAGATTCAGGAATATGGCTATTTCAAAGACCTTCCATCCATGAATTAATGTAATTAATGATGTTGGTTTCCAGACAGATCATAACTACTTATATTACATGCATAATAATGTATTCAGCAAAGTTACTAATGCAAGAAGAATCTGTTCTGGGTCATCTGCTTTGTGGTGACTGGACTGAGGGCAGGAGATGGAAGTCACATGGCTCAGGACATGTTATGCAACCTCTTTGAATTCCAGTTTGACTCTGGAAGTGAAGAGTTTGGACCAAATAAGAAAATCAACTTCCTAATCTACTTAGCACTTTCACAAGTGTACCCCTGTGCTGTTATTCTATGATTTAGATAAGTCATGTAACTCTGCTGTACTTTGATACCATTCAGAATGATGGAACCAGTTTGACAGCCATGCAATAATGTAGAAACAGAAGGTCGAAGTGCAACTCTTGCTTCCCATTCTGTTCTTCTTAAAATGAAGATATTGCTCAAACATTAGGGGATTTTGAAGGTTTGGGTTTCATTTTCTTATTATCACTAACTTATTGCTTGTCTTGTCCTCTCAGTACACTCTTGGATAACCAGCCTTGGTTAGTTGCTGCCATTGACCAAAGATTAGAGCAAAGCTAAGAAATCCTGCAGACACTGTAAAAATATCTCCAGCCTACAGCCTGAATCTAAGGATCACAGAAAGGTTGAGAAGATGCTGCAGCATGTCTGAGCTGTAGGTGCTTCCCCTCCTCCACTCTGTTAAATGTGTGGGAAGCATTTCATCCATCTGAAACTCTCTTTCCCAGGCAGTTGTGTTAATCCTGGTGGAGACTGTGGGGAAAATCTCAGACTCTGCTTTTGTTTTCAGAATTCCTGTGAAGAAACATAGAGACACTCTAACTGTATGGACACAGGAGTGAAGTTTGTGGATTCCTGTCTATATTTTTGGGATGAGGCTTGTGGTGTATGAATTCATTCCGTGTTGGAGTGCTAAACAGAACATGGAGGTGTCAAGACACCCTCTGTTGAGGCCCTTCCAAGTCACCAAATGTTTTCTCTAAAGTCTGGCTTGCCTCCACGGATTTTCTCAGCTGGTTGTATTTGGACCTCTGTGGGAGTGTACCTGAGCAGTTGGTACCAAATAACTGGCATAAAAATCTTTTGGGACAATGATTAAAGAAAGATGTAAAATCTCCCTGCCCAGCAGCTGAGAGCTTGATGTGGAAAGAAAAAAATGTTAATTTCCAACTTGGCTTCTTGTTCAGTAACATTCTGCTAGTCAAGCCAGTCATCCAATCCCAAGCACTTAGGGACTTTGATGTGTGTTTGGTGTTTTAGAAATTAAGTATAGGAGTCAAATATCAGAAGGCTTTGTAAAATGCTAAATCCTAGATAAAAACAAGAATTAAATTGTAAAAATACTAGTTGTTTTTCCAATCTCTTCCTGATAGGTTAGTTTATTTTATATGCCTTGAAAGAGGAAAAAAAAATGTTGCAGTCAGTTAGAAAACCAAGTAAGTTGCAGTGCACATGTATTGTACCAAATATCAACTTTGAGGATGTTTTTGAGATCTTAAAAAAATGAACTCAAGTAGCACAGATTTTTTTTTGGAGCACAGCACTTAAGTAGATCCTCTTGGATTGGTTTGATAGACTTTTACTGGGGATAATTAGGTTTCCTAGTCAGTTGGGACCCAAACAACATTCATGTGTTTCAACCAAAGATGCTCCCTTTTATTCTTCTTGCCTTTTGATACTGTGATTCCATTTGAAGAAAAGCTCCCACTGCTAAAAAGAACTAGAGAAACACTGGCTTCAGCTATTTTTGAGGATCCTACGGTGTCTCTAGCCAATATGATGCAAAGAAAAAGGAGGTGAATTAGGGATAGGAAAGTATGACAGCCACTACTGTTATTCTCCTTGCTCCTAATCCCCACTTTGCTTCCATCCTCTCTTTGCATGCTGTCAGATCTCTGACTTTGTTCTGATGTCTGGATCAGCCATGGGTTCAGGTATAGAAGCCATGTCTAGCTCAAAGGTAGATCTCTATTAATCTATGCCATTCTAGGTAGCCTCAGTCTCTGGCCAGTCATTGCCTTAAGCATGGAATGTGCTCTAAATCTGGTTATGTAAAACTAGAATCTAGGGGAAGATTTCACCAGCTCCCCAACAGAATCACCAGAACTAATCAAGAAAAGAACCACCACCAACAAACCAGCCACTAGACGACAGAAGAATTCCATAGGTCCACGAGAGTAGAAGAGTGGCATAAAAATCTTTTGGGACAATGATTAAAGAAAGATGTAAAATCTCCCTGCCCAGCAGCTGAGAGCTTGATGTGGAAAGAAAAATGTTAATTTCCAACTTGGCTTCTTGTTCAGTAACATTCTGCTAGTCAAGCCAGTCATCCAATCCCAAGCACTTAGGGACTTTGATGTGTGTTTGGTGTTTTAGAAATTAAGTATAGGAGTCAAATATCAGAAGGCTTTGTAAAATGCTAAATCCTAGATAAAAACAAGAATTAAATTGTAAAAATACTAGTTGTTTTTCCAATCTCTTCCTGATAGGTTAGTTTATTTTATATGCCTTGAAAGAGGAAAAAAAAATGTTGCAGTCAGTTAGAAAACCAAGTAAGTTGCAGTGCACATGTATTGTACCAAATATCAACTTTGAGGATGTTTTTGAGATCTTAAAAATGAACTCAAGTAGCACAGATTTTTTTTTGGAGCACAGCACTTAAGTAGATCCTCTTGGATTGGTTTGATAGACTTTTACTGGGGATAATTAGGTTTCCTAGTCAGTTGGGACCCAAACAACATTCATGTGTTTCAACCAAAGATGCTCCCTTTTATTCTTCTTGCCTTTTGATACTGTGATTCCATTTGAAGAAAAGCTCCCACTGCTAAAAAGAACTAGAGAAACACTGGCTTCAGCTATTTTTGAGGATCCTACGGTGTCTCTAGCCAATATGATGCAAAGAAAAAGGAGGTGAATTAGGGATAGGAAAGTATGACAGCCACTACTGTTATTCTCCTTGCTCCTAATCCCCACTTTGCTTCCATCCTCTCTTTGCATGCTGTCAGATCTCTGACTTTGTTCTGATGTCTGGATCAGCCATGGGTTCAGGTATAGAAGCCATGTCTAGCTCAAAGGTAGATCTCTATTAATCTATGCCATTCTAGGTAGCCTCAGTCTCTGGCCAGTCATTGCCTTAAGCATGGAATGTGCTCTAAATCTGGTTATGTAAAACTAGAATCTAGGGGAAGATTTCACCAGCTCCCCAACAGAATCACCAGAACTAATCAAGAAAAGAACCACCACCAACAAACCAGCCACTAGACGACAGAAGAATTCCATAGGTCCACGAGAGTAGAAGAGTGAATAGCCAGAAATTTCCCGGAGCTAGGGTTCTAAGAATCCTCTATCCTAACCCCCACGCTGGACCGCACCGACGGAGAGCGCTCCAGCAAGTGCCCTAAAAGGGAGCCTAAGCAGAGCCTCAGGGGAGAGAGGGCAGCGCTCAGCGTGAAAACTCCAAGAATCCACCTGGATCGCTGGCAGAAATTAAGATACTGCGAATATAGGATACCGGAGCAGGGCCGAGCAGAACGCGCTTGCTGCCTAGCGACCTCAGGCCGGACTGAATGCGGAGAGCGGTGCCTAGAGACCAACCGGGAGACGGGAGGGAGCGCCCAGTGTGAGAATCGCGCCGCTCGGCCGGGCGAAAATCGCGACTTTCCGCCTGGCACTGGGTGAGTTCAAACACTCCTAGTGGGGGACTGGCTGAAGGGGAAGTCGCCCACAGATTGCTGACCAGGGACCGGGCTCGAGCCAGACGGGGAACCTTGTGCCTGCCTTTGGGACTTGGAGGCGCAACCGGCAGTGCGCGCACGCCGGTGGCGGAGGAGCCCCTGCACCCCCATAGCTGCACCCCCATAGCTACACCCACAGCGGAGGAAGTCGGGAGAAGGGCAGGTATCAGAGGCTACCTGCAGGTGCGCTGCAGAGCCAGGACGCCCCCGCACAACACTGGATTGTGCGCGCGCCACTGCCCCCCGCCGGATGGACTGGGATCAGCCCGCGCCCCCGCCCAACCCGGGACAGCGCTTGCCGCGCCCCTCGCCCGACACACTGGGATCAGTCCACGCCCCCGCCCAACCCGGGACAGCGACCGCACCGCGGTCCCCCGCCCGATGGACAGAGATCAGCCCGCGGTCCTGGTCAGCACCTGAGCTTGCAGACCGGTGCCATAAGGAAAAGGCTGCATCATCAAGACAACACCATCCAGAACAGACTGGCTTCCAGACAGATGAGAGGATAAAACCCAGGGACAGTATTTAGCTTTTTTACTTATCTGTTGCAGAGGGTTCTGCTTATTCGTTTGATTGGTCAGGTTTGTTTTTTTTTTTTTCCTCTCTCTTTTGTCTCTTCTCATTAAGTTTCTCTTCCCTTTTTTAATTTTTAATTTTTTTGATTTGTAATTGTTAATTTTTTTATTATTAATTTTTATTTAAATTTTAATTCTTGAACTTCTAATTTTCTTTCCTCTTTCCCACTCCTTCCTCCCTCTATGTTCTAAATCTAAAACTTTCTCCTATATACCACTACCCCCTAGATAAATATTTCCTACTTCCTGTCTCCACTATTCTCTTCCAGCTGCACTAAACAATACAACACAATAATCTTGGCTACATAACCCTATAAAATCCTTCCAAGTCGAATCTATTCCTTCTCATTACCCATACATTTTCCACCTCCTCACCCCCAACACATATCTTAGTTAAAAATTGCTTTCAATGACAAAATAGTCTAAGCCAGGACCTTACCCAAGATCTATTTTTCCAGGCACTATTTTAATTAACTCAGAGCTTAACGGGCAAGTACCATCTTTGATTGTGTTGTTTGCCAGGAAAATTTCCTATGCTTTGTCACTGTAAGACTGGTTAGATGTGGTTATTGCTGTGTATGTATGTATATCTTATGACTAGGTTAGAAAACATCTGTATGCTTTTATGACTGTCACCCATTAGGGACACGCCTCTTGCTCCTCAGATGCTAGTATTTGAACTAATATCACAGAACACCATAGCAAACCAGGCATAGAGCCTACACCCCATGATCAATCATCAAACCAAGGATCCTCAGACTAGAAGCCCTGATTCCAAGACCCCACACTATCAAAGAACATACAACACTAGAGATGAAACGACAGAGAAACACTGCACAAATGAAGGACCAAGCTAGAGAAACACCACTTCAAATGACAGAGGAGGAGATAGACAAACTATCTGAAAGAGAATTCAGAAAAGCTATACTAATGAGGATGCAAAACACCGAAAACAGAATATTAGAGGAAATTAGTGCATTGAGAAAAGACATGCAGGAAATGAAAAATAAGCAAATAGAGACCACCAACTCAATTGCTGAACTCAAAAATACGATAGAAGACCTCAACAGTAGACTATCTGAGGCTGAAGAACAGATAAGCGTGCTGGAAGATAGACTGGTGGAAATAACTGGTGAGGAACAGAAGAAAGCTGAAAGAATTAAAAGAACTGAGGATAGCCTCAGGGACCTATGGGACAATATCAAACACACCAACATTAGAATTATAGGAGTCCCAGAGGAAGAAGAAGGGAAGAAAGGCTATGAAAAGATTCTTGAAGAGGTTTTAGGTGAAAACTTCCCCAGCATGGGAAAGGAAATAGTCAACCATGTCCAAGAAGCACAAAGAGTTCCACACAGGATAAACCCTAGAAGTAACACACCAAGGCACATTCTAATCAAACTAATGCAGACTAAATATAAAGACAGATTACTAAAAGCAGCTAGAAGCAAACAACAAATAACATCTAAAGGAAACCCCATACGTCTAACTGCGGATCTCTCAACAGAAACCCTGCAGGCCAGAAGAGAATGGCAAGACACATATAAATGGCTAAAAGAGAATAACCTCCAACCAAGAATTCTCTACCCAGCAAAAATCTCATTCAGAATTGATGGAGAAGTCAAAAGCTTCTCAGACAGACAAAAGCTAAAAGAATTCTGTACCACAAAACCAGCCCTACAACAAGTGTTAAAGGGCCTGATATAGCCAATAAATAACAAGAGTAGAAGAAGTCCTACAAATCAAACCCCAGACTTCTAAGAAGACTACAATAGAAACATTCGTATCAATAATTACTTTGAACATAAATGGATTAAATGCTCCAACCAAACGACACAGGTTGGCTGAATGGAACAAAAAACATGACCCATATATATGCTGTTTACAAGAGACCCACTTCAGACCTAGAGACACTCATAGACTGAAAGTGAAAGGCTGGAAAAAGATATTCCATGCAAATGGAAATCAAAAGAAAACTGGAGTAGCAATCCTCATATCAGACAAAATAGATTTTAAAGTAAAGAAGATTCTAAGAGACAAGGCAGGTCACTACATCATGATTAAAGGATCCATCCAAGAGGAAGACATAACAGTCATGAACATCTATGCACCCAACACAGGGGCACCTCAATACATAAGACAGATACTTTCAGACTTAAAAGAAGAAATCAATAATGACACAATAATAGTAAGAGACTTTAACACTCCTCTCAGACCAATGGATAGATCATCTAAACAGAAAATTAATAAAGAAACACAAGCCTTAAAGGCCACACTAGAAAAGATGGACCTCATCGATATCTTTAGGACATTCCATCCAAAAGCAGAAGAATATACTTTCTTCTCAAGTGCTCACGGAACATTCTCCAAGATAGACCACATCTTGGGCCACAAATTTAACCTCAGTCAATTCAAGAAAACTGAAATTATATCAACCATCTTCTCTGACCACAATGTAATGAGACTAGAGATCAACTACAGGAAAAAAAAACTGCTAAAAATACAAACACATGGAGATTAAACAACACTTACCTAAAAAACCAACTGATCACTGAGGAAATCAAAGGAGAAATTTAAAAATTCCTAGAAGAAAATGACAATGAATATACGACCATGCAAAACTTATGGGATACCGCAAAAGCAGTTCTATGGGGGAAATTTATAGCAATACAATCCCACCTAAAGAAACTAGGAAAATATGAAGCAGATGACTTAACCCTCCACTTAAAACAATTGGAAAAAGAAGAACAGAAACATCCCAAAGCCAGCAGAAGACGAGAAATTATAAAGACTAGGGCAGAAATAAATCAGAAAGAAATGAAAGAAACTATAGTTCGGATAAATAAAACAAAAAGCTGGTTCTTTGAAAAGGTAAACAAAATTGACAAGCCTCTGGTGAGACTCATCAAGAAAAAGAGGGAGAAGAACCAGATCAACAAAATCAAAAGAAAACTGGAGTAGCAATCCTCATATCAGACAAAATAGATTTTAAAGTAAAGAAGATTCTAAGAGACAAGGCAGGTCACTACATCATGATTAAAGGATCCATCCAAGAGGAAGACATAACAGTCATGAACATCTATGCACCCAACACAGGGGCACCTCAATACATAAGACAGATACTTTCAGACTTAAAAGAAGAAATCAATAATGACACAATAATAGTAAGAGACTTTAACACTCCTCTCAGACCAATGGATAGATCATCTAAACAGAAAATTAATAAAGAAACACAAGCCTTAAAGGCCACACTAGAAAAGATGGACCTCATCGATATCTTTAGGACATTCCATCCAAAAGCAGAAGAATATACTTTCTTCTCAAGTGCTCACGGAACATTCTCCAAGATAGACCACATCTTGGGCCACAAATTTAACCTCAGTCAATTCAAGAAAACTGAAATTATATCAACCATCTTCTCTGACCACAATGTAATGAGACTAGAGATCAACTACAGGAAAAAAAAACTGCTAAAAATACAAACACATGGAGATTAAACAACACTTACCTAAAAAACCAACTGATCACTGAGGAAATCAAAGGAGAAATTTAAAAATTCCTAGAAGAAAATGACAATGAATATACGACCATGCAAAACTTATGGGATACCGCAAAAGCAGTTCTATGGGGGAAATTTATAGCAATACAATCCCACCTAAAGAAACTAGGAAAATATGAAGCAGATGACTTAACCCTCCACTTAAAACAATTGGAAAAAGAAGAACAGAAACATCCCAAAGCCAGCAGAAGACGAGAAATTATAAAGACTAGGGCAGAAATAAATCAGAAAGAAATGAAAGAAACTATAGTTCGGATAAATAAAACAAAAAGCTGGTTCTTTGAAAAGGTAAACAAAATTGACAAGCCTCTGGTGAGACTCATCAAGAAAAAGAGGGAGAAGAACCAGATCAACAAAATCAAAAACGAAAAAGGAGAGATTACAACAGATCATGCAGAAATCCAAAGGATTCTAAGAGACTATTATGAGCAACTCTATGGCAACAAACTGGACAACCTGGAAGAAATGGACAGTTTCTTGGGGAAGAGCAACCTCCCAAGACTGAGCCAGGAAGAAACAGAAACTTTGAACAACCCAATCACAAGCTCAGAAATCGAATCTGTGATTAAAAATCTACCCAAAAATAAAAGCCCAGGACCAGATGGCTTCACAGCCAAATTCTACCAAACATTTAAAGAAGAGATAATGCCTGTCCTTCTAAAACTCTTTCAAAAAATTGCACAGGAAGGAAAACTTCCAAGCACATTCTACGAGGCCACCATCACCCTGATATCCAAACCAGGCAAAGATAACACAAAAAAGGAAAATTACTGGCTGATTTCTCTGATGAACTTAGATGCCAAGATCCTCAACAAAATCCTAGCAAACAGAATTCAACGACACATCAACAAACTCATACATCATGATCAAGTCGGGTTCATCCCAGGCATGCAAGGATTCTTCAACATCCGCAAATCAATCAATGTGATACACCATATCAACAAATTGAGAGACAAAAAAATCACATGATCATCTCAATAGTTGCAGAAAAAGCCTTCGACAAAGTACAATACCCATTCATGATAAAAACTCTTCAGAAAATGGGCATAGAAGGAACCTATCTCCACATAGTGAAAGCCATATATGAGAAGCCCACAGTGAACATTGTCCTCAACGGTGAAAAACTGAAAGCATTCCCTCTAAGATCAGGAACAAGACAGGGGTGTCCACTTTCACCACTACTATTCAACATAGTCCTGGAAGTCCTAGCAACAGCAATAAGAGAAGAGAAAGAAATCAAAGGAATCCAGATTGGAAAGGAAGAAGTCAAGCTCTCCCTTTTTGCAGATGACATGATATTATACATAGAAAATCCCGAAGACTCTATTACAAAGCTACTAGAGCTAATCAACGAATTCAGCAAAGTTACAAGATACAAAGTCAACACACAGAAACACTGGCATTCCTATGCACAAACAATGACAAATCAGAAAATGTAATCAAAGAGGCAGTCCCCTTCACCATTGCAACCAAAAGAATCAAATATCTAGGAATAAACCTACCCAAAGAAACAAAAGAATTGTACACAGAAAATTACAAGCTCAGAAATCGAATCTGTGATTAAAAATCTACCCAAAAATAAAAGCCCAGGACCAGATGGCTTCACAGCCAAATTCTACCAAACATTTAAAGAAGAGATAATGCCTGTCCTTCTAAAACTCTTTCAAAAAATTGCACAGGAAGGAAAACTTCCAAGCACATTCTACGAGGCCACCATCACCCTGATATCCAAACCAGGCAAAGATAACACAAAAAAGGAAAATTACTGGCTGATTTCTCTGATGAACTTAGATGCCAAGATCCTCAACAAAATCCTAGCAAACAGAATTCAACGACACATCAACAAACTCATACATCATGATCAAGTCGGGTTCATCCCAGGCATGCAAGGATTCTTCAACATCCGCAAATCAATCAATGTGATACACCATATCAACAAATTGAGAGACAAAAAAATCACATGATCATCTCAATAGTTGCAGAAAAAGCCTTCGACAAAGTACAATACCCATTCATGATAAAAACTCTTCAGAAAATGGGCATAGAAGGAACCTATCTCCACATAGTGAAAGCCATATATGAGAAGCCCACAGTGAACATTGTCCTCAACGGTGAAAAACTGAAAGCATTCCCTCTAAGATCAGGAACAAGACAGGGGTGTCCACTTTCACCACTACTATTCAACATAGTCCTGGAAGTCCTAGCAACAGCAATAAGAGAAGAGCAAGAAATCAAAGGAATCCAGATTGGAAAGGAAGAAGTCAAGCTCTCTCTTTTTGCAGATGACATGATATTATACATAGAAAATCCCGAAGACTCTATTACAAAGCTACTAGAGCTAATCAACGAATTCAGCAAAGTTACAAGATACAAAGTCAACACACAGAAACACTGGCATTCCTATGCACAAACAATGACAAATCAGAAAATGTAATCAAAGAGGCAGTCCCCTTCACCATTGCAACCAAAAGAATCAAATATCTAGGAATAAACCTACCCAAAGAAACAAAAGAATTGTACACAGAAAATTACAAGGCTCTCATGAGAGACATTAAGGAAGACTTAAACAGATGGAGAGATATTCCATGTTCCTAGGTCGGAAGAATCAATATTGTGAAAATGACCATACTACCAAATATCATCTACAGATTCAATGCAATACCTATTCAACTACCATTGACATTTTTCACAGAGCTAGACCAAAGAATCACACAGTTCATATGGAAACACAAAAGACCTCGAATAGCCAAAGCCATCCTGAGAAAGAAAAACGGAGCTGGAGGGATCAGCCTCCCTAACTTCAGACTTTACTACAAAGCAACAGTCATCAAGACAGTATGGTACTGGCACAAAAACAGAACTATAGACCAATGGAACAAGATCGAGAACCCAGAGATAAACCCACACACCTATGGGTACCTTATTTTTGACGAAGGCGGCGAAACTATAAAATGGGAGAAAGACAGCCTCTTCAACAAGTGGTGCTGGGAGAATTGGACAGCTACATGCAAAAAAATGAAATTGGAACATTCCCTGACACCATGCACTAAGATCAACTCAAAATGGATTAAAGACCTAAATGTAAGACCAGAAACCATCAAACTCTTAGAGGAGAATATAGGCATAACTCTCAAGGACATCAATCAAAGCAAAATCTTCTCTGACCCACCAACTAAAATAGCGGAACTGAAAAGAAAAGTGAACACGTGGGACCTCATGAAACTTAAAAGCTTTTGTACAGCCAAAGAAATTACAAAAAAGCTCAACAGACACCCCACAGAGTGGGAGAAAATCATAGCAAATGAAACAACAGACAAAGAATTAATCTCCAAAATCTACAAGCAACTCAGACAACTCAGCACAGGGAAAACAAACAACCCAATCAAAAAATGGGAAAAAGATCTAAAGAGACGCCCCTCCAAAGAGGACATACAGATGGCCCAAGAGCACATGAAACGATGCTCAACCTCGCTTATTATTAGAGAAATGCAAATTAAAACTTCAATGACATATCACCTCACACCCGTCAGAATGGCCATCTTCAAATTTCTGCAGACAATAAATGCTGGAGAGGGTGTAGATAAAAGGGAATCCTCTTGCATTGCTGGTAGGAATGTCAATAAACAAAAGAATTGTACACAGAAAATTACAAGGCTCTCATGAGAGACATTAAGGAAGACTTAAACAGATGGAGAGATATTCCATGTTCCTAGGTCGGAAGAATCAATATTGTGAAAATGACCATACTACCAAATATCATCTACAGATTCAATGCAATACCTATTCAACTACCATTGACATTTTTCACAGAGCTAGACCAAAGAATCACACAGTTCATATGGAAACACAAAAGACCTCGAATAGCCAAAGCCATCCTGAGAAAGAAAAACGGAGCTGGAGGGATCAGCCTCCCTAACTTCAGACTTTACTACAAAGCAACAGTCATCAAGACAGTATGGTACTGGCACAAAAACAGAACTATAGACCAATGGAACAAGATCGAGAACCCAGAGATAAACCCACACACCTATGGGTACCTTATTTTTGACGAAGGCGGCGAAACTATAAAATGGGAGAAAGACAGCCTCTTCAACAAGTGGTGCTGGGAGAATTGGACAGCTACATGCAAAAAAATGAAATTGGAACATTCCCTGACACCATGCACTAAGATCAACTCAAAATGGATTAAAGACCTAAATGTAAGACCAGAAACCATCAAACTCTTAGAGGAGAATATAGGCATAACTCTCAAGGACATCAATCAAAGCAAAATCTTCTCTGACCCACCAACTAAAATAGCGGAACTGAAAAGAAAAGTGAACACGTGGGACCTCATGAAACTTAAAAGCTTTTGTACAGCCAAAGAAATTACAAAAAAGCTCAACAGACACCCCACAGAGTGGGAGAAAATCATAGCAAATGAAACAACAGACAAAGAATTAATCTCCAAAATCTACAAGCAACTCAGACAACTCAGCACAGGGAAAACAAACAACCCAATCAAAAAATGGGAAAAAGATCTAAAGAGACGCCCCTCCAAAGAGGACATACAGATGGCCCAAGAGCACATGAAACGATGCTCAACCTCGCTTATTATTAGAGAAATGCAAATTAAAACTTCAATGACATATCACCTCACACCCGTCAGAATGGCCATCTTCAAATTTCTGCAGACAATAAATGCTGGAGAGGGTGTAGAGAAAAGGGAATCCTCTTGCATTGCTGGTGGGAATGTCAATTGATACAGCCTCTATGGAAGACAGTCTGGAGATTTCTTAAAAAACTAAAAATAGAAGCACCCTATGACCCAGCAATCCCACTATTCGGCTTATATCCTGATGAAATCAAAACTGAAAGAAGCACCTGCACCCCAATGTTCATTGCAGCTCTCTATGCAATAGCCAGAACATGGAAGCAACCTAGATGTCCATCGACGAATGAATGGATCCTGAAGCTCTGGTACATATATACAATGGAATACTACTCAGCTGTTAAAAGAAATGCAGAAGACTCAGTCCTAATGAAGTGGCTGGCTCTAGAACCTATCCTAAAAAGTGAAGTAAGTCAAAAAGAGAAAGACGAGTACAGCATACTAACACATATATATGGAATCTAGTAGGACGGTCTTGATATCACACGCAGGGAACTCATGGAAAAATAGACAGAGCATAGACATAGGGACATCGTGGTGAAGAAATAGGGAGGGGGAAGCATGGAGGAAGTAACAAGGAAACCTATAGTGTTATGTGTGGAAAAGATAGCTAGTGTCATTGTGCTAAGGGAATAGGAGTGCTTACAATGGCTTGGGGCGAAAGTCTGGAGGGGTGGTATGGAGGGATCTGGGTGGGTGGGGACCATGGATATGCATATGACTGATCTGGGAACATACATGTCTGTGAACAACAAAACTCTGTAAAACCTTAAAAATAAAGAATAATAAATAAAAAAAAGAATGACTGAAATAATTCAGCTGTAGAGAAATGGATTTGAACTAATGTGATATAAAGTGTAATAAAATGGAAATTATATGGACTTGCCCCAAATTCTGAGTTTGTAAGAACACATCATTTTTTTGGCATCAAGTGCTTACATTAATTTTAATAAAATAATTAATAAAAATAAAAATAAAAACTAGAATCTACCAGGAGTGTTTGCAACAGACTCCTTGATAGAAGAGATGCACAGAAAAGTCTGTTTCCGTTGCTAGAACCCTGCATAAGGGGCAGCTGTATACTTTGTGTATGTATCTGTGTGTGTGTGCACATTTGCAGTCTCTCAGTCATGTCCAGCTCTTTGTGACTCTATGAACTGTAGCCCATCAGACTCCTCTGTCCATAAGATTTTCTAGATGGAGACCACAGAGCATTAGCCCCCATGCAAAAGATTTACTGAACCTGGAGCCCCAGGTAACTCTACTGACTGCAGGCCTATAAAGTTGGTCTTCATGTCTCCATGTACTACCTGGATCTGCTTCAGTCATCTTGAGGCCACAAGTGAAACATAGCCACATTATAGAAGAGAGACAAAAGCACGCAGGCCCTTGACATTATTTAGTTCCTACATTACCCAACCGTAGAAAGTGCTCATACCCAGGAATTCTTGTTATACGAGGTAATAAACCCCTTGTTTTACAGACCACTTTTACTTGGGTCTTTCACTAGTCCTAACTGAAAGTATTCTAATTGATAGGAATGGTCACATATTGATCAAGTCTACAAAGGAACTGGAAAGAGGTGGTCAAGCTAGAGGAGATTGTGTCCCACTCTTTCCTTCCCCCACTATGTCCACAAGTCAGTTCTCAACATCTCTGCCTCTATTCCTGCCCTACAAATAGATTCATCAGTACCATTTTTCTATGTTCCATATATATGTGCTAATATATGATATTTGTTTTTCCCTTTCTGACTTCCTTTACTCTGTATGACAGACTCTAGGTTTGTCCACCTGAGTTCAACTGACTCAAATTTGTTCCTTTCTATGCCTGAATAACATTCCACTGCATCTATGTACCACATCTTCTTTACCCACTACTTTGTCAATGGACACTCAAGTCTGTCATACAGAGTGAATTAAGCCAGAAAGAGAAAAACTAATACCGTATATTAGTGAATGTGTGTGGAATCTAGAAGAATGGAACAGAGGAACCTAGTTCCAGGGCAGGAAAAGAGAATTATAGAGAATCAATTTGTGGACCACACATCGATTGTGGGGGAGGGTGGGATGAATTGAGAGAGTAGCATTGATATATATACATTACCATGTGTAAAAAAGATAGCTACTGGGAAGCTCCTATATAATATTGGGAGTACAGCTCCATGCTCTGTGATGACCTACAGGGGTGGTATGGGGAGAGGCAGGTGTGAGGGAGGCCCAAAAGAGAGGGGATATATGCATATTTATGGCAGATTCATATTGATGTATGACAGAAACTAATACAATACTGAAAAGCAATTATCCTCCAATTTAAAAATAAAAAAGTTAAACTAGTTACCATATGACTCAGCAATTTCAGACTAAGAGAACTGAAAACATATGTGTACACAAAAACCTGTACACAAATGTTCATAGTAGCATTATAGATCAAAATAAAAAGTGCAAAGAAAAAATACCTAGAGGAATATTCTTCTAACATTCAAATCTAGAGCTACTCCCCTAGAGAACACTGTTTCTGCTTTTCCCTAACACCTCTGCGTGGCATGAGAGGGCCAGTGTGTTCTTTGGAACCTGCACACAGACAATGATGATCTCACCTACATTCCACCCCCTCGCATTTCTCCACTCTTAGGAGGTTTAACTAGTTCAAGGAGGACAAGTATTGGAAAACTATGACACAATGCATGATACAAAGGAACTGGAAAGAGGTGGTCAAGCTAGAGGAGATTGTGTCCCACTCTTTCCTTCCCCCACTATGTCCACAAGTCAGTTCTCAACATCTCTGCCTCTATTCCTGCCCTACAAATAGATTCATCAGTACCATTTTTCTATGTTCCATATATATGTGCTAATATATGATATTTGTTTTTCCTTTCTGACTTCCTTTACTCTGTATGACAGACTCTAGGTTTGTCCACCTGAGTTCAACTGACTCAAATTTGTTCCTTTCTATGCCTGAATAACATTCCACTGCATCTATGTACCACATCTTCTTTACCCACTACTTTGTCAATGGACACTCAAGTCTGTCATACAGAGTGAATTAAGCCAGAAAGAGAAAAACTAATACCGTATATTAGTGAATGTGTGTGGAATCTAGAAGAATGGAACAGAGGAACCTAGTTCCAGGGCAGGAAAAGAGAATTATAGAGAATCAATTTGTGGACCACACATCGATTGTGGGGGAGGGTGGGATGAATTGAGAGAGTAGCATTGATATATATACATTACCATGTGTAAAAAAGATAGCTACTGGGAAGCTCCTATATAATATTGGGAGTACAGCTCCATGCTCTGTGATGACCTACAGGGTGGTATGGGGAGAGGCAGGTGTGAGGGAGGCCCAAAAGAGAGGGGATATATGCATATTTATGGCAGATTCATATTGATGTATGACAGAAACTAATACAATACTGAAAAGCAATTATCCTCCAATTTAAAAATAAAAAAGTTAAACTAGTTACCATATGACTCAGCAATTTCAGACTAAGAGAACTGAAAACATATGTGTACACAAAAACCTGTACACAAATGTTCATAGTAGCATTATAGATCAAAATAAAAAGTGCAAAGAAAAAATACCTAGAGGAATATTCTTCTAACATTCAAATCTAGAGCTACTCCCCTAGAGAACACTGTTTCTGCTTTTCCCTAACACCTCTGCGTGGCATGAGAGGGCCAGTGTGTTCTTTGGAACCTGCACACAGACAATGATGATCTCACCTACATTCCACCCCCTCGCATTTCTCCACTCTTAGGAGGTTTAACTAGTTCAAGGAGGACAAGTATTGGAAAACTATGACACAATGAATAAACACAACCCTCACACTGATTTTTAGGTAAGCGAGAACTGAGAAGATGGAACAAGAGGTCACAGTGAGATTCAGAAATAGTTTGAGGCAAAATTATAAAACAGATGAGACTTGTTTGGTACTCACCTACTCAGGAATAGACTTCTACATCCTTCAGAGATCCTCCCTTAGGTAAATACCTTGGGTTCTGGGTCATTCCTGCTTGAAGTGTTAACTAATAATTTTAAGGCACCATTTTGCACAAAGGTTTGATTGACTAGTGCCTAAAGGCTCTTCAAGCTTTGTGATTTTATGAGTCTTCACTGGCAGCTCTGTGTCTCTCTTACATGGAGATCCTGGGACAGCAGACTTTTGGGGAGCTCGAGAAGTTCCAATTCCATGAAACTCTCCCATGCAACTATGGGGTTGAATATCAATAACATTCCCTGGTAAAAATAGCTTCAAGGAGAATGCAGTATGAGAGGAGGGCCTTAAAGGATGCATATTTGAAAACTTCTCTGGAAGGAAAACAATTCCATCCAAGAGACCAGTAAGCACAGATATTTTTTTGTGCCTGAAGAAGTGGGATATAATGCTTAGAAGCTTCTCACCCTTGTCCTCAGAAACAGTCAAGCATTAACCATACTTCTCAGACATTTCTGGATGCAAGAGCTGGAAAGAGAGGGTTCTATAAATTATGCATTTTTTATGGGATAGAATAGCATTCCTTTAAAATGTATGTCCTCCTAGAACTCAGAATGTGACCTTATTTAGAAACAAGTATAACAAGATGAAGTCATTTTGGATTCAGGTAAGCCCTAAATCCAATAATTAATGTCCTTATAAAAGGTATGTGAAGATACACAAGGGAGATGGTGATGTGAAGACAAAGGCAGAGGTGGAGTTATGCTGCCCAAACCAAGGAATACTAGGATACGCCAGAAATTGGAAAAGGCAAGGAAGACTCCTAGAGTATTCAGAGAGAGCATGCCTTTGCCAACACCTTGATTTTGGACTTAGAACTTCCAGAAACACAAGAGGATAACTTTCTGTTTTGTTGACCCATCTGGTTTGTAGGAATTTATTGTGGTAGCCCTAGGCCACCAACACACAGGCCTCCTCATGGGTGCCACTGACTCTGTGGAATGGTAAGGTTGGAGAGCTGTTCACTGATTGGGCTGTCAATTTCAGACGGGGAAAAGGAGGAGGTACTCTCTCAATGGAACATCTGGTCACCACTGTGCATGGGGGTGGGGGCAGGGCTAATATTTCCATCTAAAATGAGCCTACGAGGTGAGTGGTATTAAATTGGATGTTTCAGAGGTCAGTGCTCCTGGCTCCTGTATGCCTACACATATGCCTCTGGAGCTTTCTCACTCCTACCTTTTCACCCCAACCCTCTGCCAAACAAAATCGGATGACAAGGTCTTCCTGTTTGAACTAGTGGGTTTTCTCAGTGACATCAGTCGGCTGGAAGCTCCCTCCATACTAGACAAGCAGCACATGGGTGAAACCAAGCTCATACATTATTCAGAGGGGAAAAATCTGGGCTTTGACTGAACTTTGAAGGAATCAGTAGCTATTCCGGAGGAGAGTGACCTATTGTTCTACTTCACAGAACTCCAAGGGCGAGCGGCATTCCTCACAGCATAGCTAATGGAGTTTGCGCAGACACTGTGATGAACTGGCCGGTTGACATCTTTTCCCAGTTCTGAGGTTCTGTGCAAAGTCCCCTGTTGCTGATCAGAGAAAGGATGTTCACACTTTTCTTGTTTCTATAAGGTTACAACTCGGTAATACTCAAGGTCAGGAGTTTGTGATTAAAATGGTGTTGTCTGTGGAGTATGTACTTATCAACAGCACCAACGTCGCCTTGGCAGGGCCACCAGCCAGATTAGACTGACATTTATACCATTTTCTGTCTGATCCTTCACTGAAATGCTGGAAACTTTTTCTGCATGGTGGAGAAGAAGATTAAAAACATTCCTCACCATGTTTTATTTGAAACTAGAAAAGCATCTTCTAAAAACAGCAGAAGGAAATTCTGATCAAAAGGATCAAGGGAAGGTTAGCAGGGCCTTTTGTCTAGGGCATTTGCAAAGATTCTGAATTGACTTCTGGTGAAGGTTCTTTCACTCAGTAACTAAATTTTAAATATTCTGGAAAGAATATAGAACAAACGCTGAAACTGCAAATATTTATTTGAATTCTGTGTTACTACCATGGATTTTAATAAGTACTACCAAAAAATATTATCTTGTTTATATGTTTTTTTGGCAAAAAATATCTCAATCTGTGGATTAACTTGATCTGCCATATTAATTGTCTTCCTTTTAAAAGAGAGAAAACTGGTCTATTAAAAAAAGAATACACTGATAGTACAAATTTGATTTTTAAAATTCCCTTTTCTTATAATAGTGTTTATAGGTGTTTCAAATTAAATAGTTCAATTCAACTCATGTAGTAGCACTACTCATGTAGAAACTACAGAAAGTTAACTACAGAAAGTAAGTTTATTTGGTAAACTTATCTAACAATATCTATAATGCTGAAGGTTCTTATGTAAAGTATATCTTAGGAATTAGGCAATATTTGGGGAAACTACATGAGACATTCCAGGTCACCAGATTTGCTTAATAAAACTATCTTTAGCATTTCTAGCATAAGACTTATTTACAATTCAATACTTCATCCCACATTACAATCCATTCACTCAACAGACAGTATTTAGCTCCTACCACGTTCGAAGTTCTATACTGATAACTAGGCATAAAGACAAAACTGGACTAGATGCAGTCATTCACATGAATATTTGAATCAAGAAATATGTTCCCCACATTAGCAAAGGAACTCGAAGACTTCCCCTCTGATGATATATTTGAATCCATAATGCTGAAAGATAAATTATTATTATTCTACCTCAAGAACCTGTCATTAGAAGTTTATATACAGTTTTTTAAGAACATAATTTGTTTGACTTCATAAGTGTTCATTACTTAATTATAATTTTAGTTAATTATTTTGGATAACCATAAACAAAGTAATGAGCAAGTATGTAGCTTCCTATTGTGTGGATTAAAACATTCCTCACCAGTTTATTTGCTAGAAGTCTTCTAAAAACAGCAGAAGGAAATTCTGATCAAAAGGATCAAGGGAAGGTTAGCAGGGCCTTTTGTCTAGGGCATTTGCAAAGATTCTGAATTGACTTCTGGTGAAGGTTCTTTCACTCAGTAACTAAATTTTAAATATTCTGGAAAGAATATAGAACAAACGCTGAAACTGCAAATATTTATTTGAATTCTGTGTTACTACCATGGATTTTAATAAGTACTACCAAAAAATATTATCTTGTTTATATGTTTTTTTGGCAAAAAATATCTCAATCTGTGGATTAACTTGATCTGCCATATTAATTGTCTTCCTTTTAAAAGAGAGAAAACTGGTCTATTAAAAAAAGAATACACTGATAGTACAAATTTGATTTTTAAAATTCCCTTTTCTTATAATAGTGTTTATAGGTGTTTCAAATTAAATAGTTCAATTCAACTCATGTAGTAGCACTACTCATGTAGAAACTACAGAAAGTTAACTACAGAAAGTAAGTTTATTTGGTAAACTTATCTAACAATATCTATAATGCTGAAGGTTCTTATGTAAAGTATATCTTAGGAATTAGGCAATTTTTGGGGGAAACTACATGAGACATTCCAGGTCACCAGATTTGCTTAATAAAACTATCTTTAGCATTTCTAGCATAAGACTTATTTACAATTCAATACTTCATCCCACATTACAATCCATTCACTCAACAGACAGTATTTAGCTCCTACCACGTTCGAAGTTCTATACTGATAACTAGGCATAAAGACAAAACTGGACTAGATGCAGTCATTCACATGAATATTTGAATCAAGAAATATGTTCCCCACATTAGCAAAGGAACTCGAAGACTTCCCCTCTGATGATATATTTGAATCCATAATGCTGAAAGATAAATTATTATTATTCTACCTCAAGAACCTGTCATTAGAAGTTTATATACAGTTTTTTAAGAACATAATTTGTTTGACTTCATAAGTGTTCATTACTTAATTATAATTTTAGTTAATTATTTTGGATAACCATAAACAAAGTAATGAGCAAGTATGTAGCTTCCCTATTGTGTGGAATCATATCCATACTCTACCACTCAGCAACTTTTGATGAATAATTGAACAGCCCTGAATCTCAGTTTTCTCATCTGTAAAATGCAAATAATAATGGTCTGTACCTCCTAGGGCTGTGGTAATGATTAAACAATTGAATATGTACAGAGCACTTGGAATATAATAAACCCATAGAAACATCTTTATTTGATTCTCTACAGTTAATGACATGGCATCAGTTATATACAATAATATGAGAGGGAGCAACCAAGCAGGTTGCGGTTGAGGAGTACTGACCTCAGTTTCAGGAGCACCGAGGTTGAAACCCAGCACTGCTGCAGTAAACAGTGCTTATCTGAATTGGGAAAATAGAGTACCTGCATCCTTTCAATTGTCTCTTCTTTCTCTGTCTTAGGAACTCAGCCTGCTTTCTGCTACTCATGTGGCAATGATGAAATTAGTCAGACTATATGTTCTCTAATACCTTCTCCATATCAAAAATTCTGTGAAACTGTGATTTCAATGGGTCCATAATTCATGGGACCATAGTTCATAGGATCACATTCATAATGCATAAGAAATATTTTCTTAATGAACCATTTGGTTAGAAATGTATTTCTTTCCAAGTGGGATTTAAGACATTGTTGAAGGATACTCCTCTGACTGAGGCTTTTTTCTGTAAATTAAAGCAAGGTAGTAGATGTTCAGACTGGTGAAATAATCTTGACATATATTTAGCCATCCTAATAAACTCTTCTTTAGAATCCAGGGACTTAGAACTGTCCTGGATGAAGAATTGAGAAAGTGTTCTGATAGCATGCCAAATATGTATATACCTCTTTAAATTCTTCAGAGTGCTTTTGTATCTATTATTTCTTTTTTTTTTTTCTCTTTTGATGAGCTTTCAGAAAAATTCTGCACAAGAAACCTGATATCTCAGATTTCCCTTCAATTATATCACTGATTTCTGAGCAACAGATCACTTAAATCTTTGGGTCAACTTTCTTATGTTTCTGTCTTTCTCTTGTGAGCATTAGTTTTCTTTTAAGTTACTTGGGAAAAGTTAGTTTTCAAATAGTCAAGTCGCAGTTATAAAAGGAAATATGAATTACACCCCCAAGCACATTCTTGAGACTTAGCAGCCTTTGTAAGCAGCAGTTTTAGTTCCATACATAGATTTTTAATCACTGGCACATCCTACTCAAAAGCTATATGCTGAGGACTATATAATTATCTGAAACATTACCATGGTATTTAGATACATATAAGTAAACAGATTGGGCTAAAATGAAACATACTTGTGAGAAGATGAAAATGTTCAGTTGTCCTGCACTGCCTTGAGATTTTCTTATTAATAGTCCTTAAATTATTGTGACGCATTTAGGATACAGCTAAATTTTAAAAACTTAAGGAAGTTTCAGTTTAGTAGCTTGGCTCTGTTTGGACTGAACATCATTGTGTCTGTAAAATCAACAAATAAATTGTCAGGTAGTCATCATAATAAGGAAGAGAAATACTTAACAAAAAGAATGGTCAATGCAGTCTTATACCTCACAAATTATTAATTTTCAAATAAGCAAAGATAAAATTAAATCCAACTTCTCTGCCAGCAGATAATATATAGAACATCTGTTACATTCTTTTACCTATACAAAACCTCCTGGATTAAGATAATGTAAGTGATACAATATCTTACCATATGATAAGATATGGAGTAAGATCTATCACTGTTTTCAGTATGGTTGGAGAGGTCATGCATTAAAACACAAAACAATCCCTCCAACTTCACTACTATCACCCCAGCCCAAGACACGATCATCCCACACCTAGATTTCTAGACACTCTTTCTGCTCCTACTTTTTCCCTCCTACAATCATTGTTCCACATATAAGTGAGTGATGATCAACTACACTTAAGATGAAATCTATACTGTCTAGCCTAATGAAGGGGAAAAAGGAGAAGAGGATGAGGATGAGAAGGAAGAGAAAAAATCATGCTATTTTTCTTAGCTTCATAGTTTTCCAATTCTTCCCACTTTAGCCCTGCCTACTTTTCTTATCTCAACTCCTATCACTTCTCACCTTGTTGAAATACAGACTATCTTGTCCTACCAGAATTGAACCCCATAAGAGTATATGTCCTTACTTGTCTTGCTTTTTGTTTCTCTATTGTCCAGAATAATAGAAATCATGTAGAGGGCATATAATAAATATTTGTTGATAATAATGAGCTACGCTGCTAGAAGAGTATTATATCCTTTATATACTGTGATATATTAAATTTGCAAACTGAGTGCATGCATTGAAGAACACCAATTTTTTAATCTTTTTGCAAAGGGCTTCACTATATAATTATCTGAAACATTACCATGGTATTTAGATACATATAAGTAAACAGATTGGGCTAAAATGAAACATACTTGTGAGAAGATGAAAATGTTCAGTTGTCCTGCACTGCCTTGAGATTTTCTTATTAATAGTCCTTAAATTATTGTGACGCATTTAGGATACAGCTAAATTTTAAAAACTTAAGGAAGTTTCAGTTTAGTAGCTTGGCTCTGTTTGGACTGAACATCATTGTGTCTGTAAAATCAACAAATAAATTGTCAGGTAGTCATCATAATAAGGAAGAGAAATACTTAACAAAAAGAATGGTCAATGCAGTCTTATACCTCACAAATTATTAATTTTCAAATAAGCAAAGATAAAATTAAATCCAACTTCTCTGCCAGCAGATAATATATAGAACATCTGTTACATTCTTTTACCTATACAAAACCTCCTGGATTAAGATAATGTAAGTGATACAATATCTTACCATATGATAAGATATGGAGTAAGATCTATCACTGTTTTCAGTATGGTTGGAGAGGTCATGCATTAAAACACAAAACAATCCCTCCAACTTCACTACTATCACCCCAGCCCAAGACACGATCATCCCACACCTAGATTTCTAGACACTCTTTCTGCTCCTACTTTTTCCCTCCTACAATCATTGTTCCACATATAAGTGAGTGATGATCAACTACACTTAAGATGAAATCTATACTGTCTAGCCTAATGAAGGGGAAAAAGGAGAAGAGGATGAGGATGAGAAGGAAGAGAAAAAATCATGCTATTTTTCTTAGCTTCATAGTTTTCCAATTCTTCCCACTTTAGCCCTGCCTACTTTTCTTATCTCAACTCCTATCACTTCTCACCTTGTTGAAATACAGACTATCTTGTCCTACCAGAATTGAACCCCATAAGAGTATATGTCCTTACTTGTCTTGCTTTTTGTTTCTCTATTGTCCAGAATAATAGAAATCATGTAGAGGGCATATAATAAATATTTGTTGATAATAATGAGCTACGCTGCTAGAAGAGTATTATATCCTTTATATACTGTGATATATTAAATTTGCAAACTGAGTGCATGCATTGAAGAACACCATAATCTTTCATGGGCTTCCTAGGTGGACTAGTTGTAAAGAACAACCCTGCCAATGCAGGAGATGCACGAGACAAGGGTTCAATCCCTTGGTCAGGAAGATCCCCTGGAGGAGAGCATGGTGACTCACTGCAGTATTCTTGCTTAAAGAATTTCATGACAGAGGACCCTGGTAGGGTATTGTCCCCAGGGTAAGAAAGAATTGTACACAACTGAAGTAACTTAGCACACAAGCATGCATAGTCTTAAGGGCATATACAGAGAAATTTCAAAAAGAAAATAACTTTTTTTATGAGGTGGACAATAAATATGAGGTTGACCTAAAAGAATGTCATGCCTTGAAATGGGCTTAGAATAATAATTTGAATTTCAATTGGGGAATGTAAAGGACAAAGTATAACATTCTCAGTCAGTAAAAGATCAAAAGTGATTCAGGAGTGTAACCAACCAGTGGATATAGATGAATGAGGCCAATGTGGGGGCCAAAGTGACAAATCAGGCATTCAGAGTAAGAAACAGTAGACACTAAATTGTAGCGAAGAACAGCCAATCAGAGGACTTGAAAAGATTAACCAAGAACACTAGAATTGATTAAGGAGGAAAATTTAGGGGATTAAATGTTTTTGAGGAGACAGCTGTCATGACAAAAGGGATTTTTTAGGAAGACTCCTCTTGTAACATATGCATGGTGAAGTTAAGGAGCTAAGAAATTCTACATAAGACAACCTTGTAGCCACTAATAAGGAAAAGAAAAGAAGAGGATGAGGATGAGAAGGAAGAGAAAAAATCATGCTATTTTTCTTAGCTTCATAGTTTTCCAATTCTTCCCACTTTAGCCCTGCCTACTTTTCTTATCTCAACTCCTATCACTTCTCACCTTGTTGAAATACAGACTATCTTGTCCTACCAGAATTGAACCCCATAAGAGTATATGTCCTTACTTGTCTTGCTTTTTGTTTCTCTATTGTCCAGAATAATAGAAATCATGTAGAGGGCATATAATAAATATTTGTTGATAATAATGAGCTACGCTGCTAGAAGAGTATTATATCCTTTATATACTGTGATATATTAAATTTGCAAACTGAGTGCATGCATTGAAGAACACCATAATCTTTCATGGGCTTCCTAGGTGGACTAGTTGTAAAGAACAACCCTGCCAATGCAGGAGATGCACGAGACAAGGGTTCAATCCCTTGGTCAGGAAGATCCCCTGGAGGAGAGCATGGTGACTCACTGCAGTATTCTTGCTTAAAGAATTTCATGACAGAGGACCCTGGTAGGGTATTGTCCCCAGGGTAAGAAAGAATTGTACACAACTGAAGTAACTTAGCACACAAGCATGCATAGTCTTAAGGGCATATACAGAGAAATTTCAAAAAGAAAATAACTTTTTTTATGAGGTGGACAATAAATATGAGGTTGACCTAAAAGAATGTCATGCCTTGAAATGGGCTTAGAATAATAATTTGAATTTCAATTGGGGAATGTAAAGGACAAAGTATAACATTCTCAGTCAGTAAAAGATCAAAAGTGATTCAGGAGTGTAACCAACCAGTGGATATAGATGAATGAGGCCAATGTGGGGGCCAAAGTGACAAATCAGGCATTCAGAGTAAGAAACAGTAGACACTAAATTGTAGCGAAGAACAGCCAATCAGAGGACTTGAAAAGATTAACCAAGAACACTAGAATTGATTAAGGAGGAAAATTTAGGGGATTAAATGTTTTTGAGGAGACAGCTGTCATGACAAAAGGGATTTTTTAGGAAGACTCCTCTTGTAACATATGCATGGTGAAGTTAAGGAGCTAAGAAATTCTACATAAGACAACCTTGTAGCCAATTTGGGAATAAGGTGATAAACAGCCATATAAGATAATGGGGCTTCCCAGGTGGCTCAGTGGTAAAGAATCGACTTGTCAATGAAGGAGACATAGGAGACCCAGGTTCGATTCCTGGGTCAGGAAGATCCCTTGGAGGAGGGCATGGCAACCCACACTAGTATTCTTGCCTGGAGAATCCCAGGGACAGAGAAGCCTGGCAAGCTACAGGTCCACTGGGTCACACAGAGCCAGACATGACTGAAGCCACTTAGCAAGTACACACATATAAGATAATGAGGGAGAAAAAGTCAAACTAAAGAGGGAAAAAATAACTGATGGTCAAAATTTGCATGAGTGAGAAGGGAGAGAGACAGCTAAAGCTAAGAAGATACCATGGGAACTAGGAAATGTCCTTTCTTCTATCCAACATGAAACTGGTAAAATGTGAAGCCATACTACTTAAAAGTCGTCATTCTATCCCCAAACATAAGGGTTTCCTGTGTGACTTGGTTTCCTACATCCTTTGTATTGGACAGAGCTAAAGTATGTCCCTCTAGAACCCTGTTACTAGAATATGGCTCTTTCAAAGTCTTTCAGTGAGTTATCCATCTATATCTATAGGATTTCTTATTATGAATTGGCACATAAAGGCTTTCAGTAGAAATTCATAGGCTGCGTGTGATAAGCATCCATTAACATATGTGCAAAGTACCTCTTCTCTGCCTGCTCCACTCACAGAAGAGGACTGAACACTGACTGAGCACTGACATGGACATCAAACTCAAACTGTTCAAACAGAATTGTGGTTTGAGACTTTTAACCAACAAACAATATGGAGAAAGGAAATGACCCATGTTCATTCTGGATCTCTAGAGAAAAAGCCTACAAATTTGGAATAGATTTGTCTTCATTTTTTCTAATGCTTCATCATTCAAGTTTTCTTTGATGTCTTAGAATACCTCCAGCACATTTCTTTTGCATTTTCTTACCTTTTTAAAAAACATATAATTCAAAGAAACCTAATCAATAACTAAAGTAAAATATTTTCAGAACTGGTATCAAATGCAGATGCAGATATTTCTGGTGGAAATGATAAATGAGAGCAAGATAACTGTAGCTTGGAAAGAAAGGTTGTACACTAATAAGACCCTTCAGAAAACTCATCTAAGACAAGCAACATTTGACTCATGAATACAGAATTAGATTTCTGTTTGTCTTTCTCCTTCCAGATGGGTAATATTTTTGGTAGTAGACATTTTTTCTTTTATATTTCTCCATCTTATCACCTCCTTCCTCAAAGGGAAATTTATAAACTTGGAGGGTGTAGAACAGATCCACTGTGGTCCTATTTTAAAAAGTGAAAGGGTGGCATGCCATTACAGGAAGCTGTGAAACTGGGGAGGACAAGATAGCATAAGTCCTTACAGGAGAAGTTAGATTACCAGAAATAGTATGTGAGTTGAGACAGAACAGTTTAACCAAAGGTATTGCTAGGTTCCCCTGATAATTGCGATTCTAACAGCACAAATTCTTAATAGCAAGATTATAACAACCACTCTGCTATAGGTTGAAAGCCTATGAAAAGAAAACAGCCTAGTTTTGTAAGTGATATCTGAGGAGGCTTCTGTCACCCCATAATAGAATTAAATCCATTAACTAAAGTACTTTTGTGTTGTGGTTGATTTGTTTTGTGTCCATTTACTTCAGAATATTTTGACATGCTCATAGAAGTAGGCTAAAGAAGCTTTTTTAAAAATAGGAATCCTTTTTATGCCTGAGTATTATTTTATTGTATATATGTACCATATCTTCTTTATCCATTCATATATTGATGGACACTAGAATCTGCCATACAGAGTGAAGTAAGGCAGCAAAGAGAAACAAATATCGTATAGTAACACATGTATGAGGAATCAAGAAAAATGGTACAGATGCCCCAGTTCCAGGGCAGGAATAGAGATGTATAAGTAGAAAATGGATATATGGGCACAGGGAGGGAAGTGGGAGATGGGATTAATTGGGAGATTTGGTTTGACATATATCCACTACATGTATAGAATAGATTGCTAGTGAGAAGCTGTTGTAAGGCACCATGAGCTCAGTTCAGTGACTCTGTGATGACCTAAAGTAAAATATTTTCAGAACTGGTATCAAATGCAGATGCAGATATTTCTGGTGGAAATGATAAATGAGAGCAAGATAACTGTAGCTTGGAAAGAAAGGTTGTACACTAATAAGACCCTTCAGAAAACTCATCTAAGACAAGCAACATTTGACTCATGAATACAGAATTAGATTTCTGTTTGTCTTTCTCCTTCCAGATGGGTAATATTTTTGGTAGTAGACATTTTTTCTTTTATATTTCTCCATCTTATCACCTCCTTCCTCAAAGCGAAATTTATAAACTTGGAGGGTGTAGAACAGATCCACTTTGGTCCTTTTTTAAAAAAGTGAAAGGGTGGCATGCCATTACAGGAAGCTGTGAAACTGGGGAGGACAAGATAGCATAAGTCCTTACAGGAGAAGTTAGATTACCAGAAATAGTATGTGAGTTGAGACAGAACAGTTTAACCAAAGGTATTGCTGGGTTTCCCCCTGATAATTGCGATTCTAACAGCACAAATTCTTAATAGCAAGATTATAACAACCACTCTGCTATAGGTTGAAAGCCTATGAAAAGAAAACAGCCTAGTTTTGTAAGTGATATCTGAGGAGGCTTCTGTCACCCCATAATAGAATTAAATCCATTAACTAAAGTACTTTTGTGTTGTGGTTGATTTGTTTTGTGTCCATTTACTTCAGAATATTTTGACATGCTCATAGAAGTAGGCTAAAGAAGCTTTTTTAAAAATAGGAATCCTTTTTATGCCTGAGTATTATTTTATTGTATATATGTACCATATCTTCTTTATCCATTCATATATTGATGGACACTAGAATCTGCCATACAGAGTGAAGTAAGGCAGCAAAAGAGAAACAAATATCGTATATTAACACATGTATGTGGAATCTAGAAAAATGGTACAGATGCCCCAGTTCCAGGGCAGGAATAGAGATGTATAAGTAGAAAATGGATATATGGGCACAGGGAGGGAAGTGGGAGATGGGATTAATTGGGAGATTTGGTTTGACATATATCCACTACATGTATAGAATAGATTGCTAGTGAGAAGCTGTTGTAAGGCACCATGAGCTCAGTTCAGTGACTCTGTGATGACCTAGAGGGGTGGGAAAGGGGAGGAAAGGGAAGTCCAAGAGGGTGGAGACACATGTATACATATAACTGATTCACCTCATTATGTAGCAGAAATGAGCTCAACACTATAAAGCAACTATATTCCATTAAAAAAATAAAAATAAATAAAGTTTATTCTAGCATCTCCTCCCTTTCAAACAAGAATCAACAAGAGGGAACTAAGAGTATTCATTCACTTGTTAATTCATTCAAAAATATTTATCATCCAGCTTGGTATCCTACTAGAAGGGGATTTTATGAGTTGGTCGTTTTAAGAATGCAGTTCCTACTTGTATGAGTGTAGAGAGGAAAACAGTTACCAAAGGACCATATAAATATGATTGTAAGTACTGACAAATATACTGATGATAAAGTACATGACATGTACTTTTTATGATATGAGATATTGATGGAAACAGTGACAGACTTGATTTTCTTGGGCTCCAAAATCACTGAGGACAGTGACTGTAGCCATGAAATTAAAAGGCACATGCTCTTTGGAAGGAAAGCTATGGCAAATCTAGACAGTGTAATAAAAAGAAGAGAAATCACTTTGTCAAAAAAGGTTGGCAAAGCTGTATAGTATAGTCAAAGGTATGGTTTTCCAAGTAGTCATGTATGGATGTGAGAGCTAGACCATAAAGAAGGCTGAAATGCCTAAGAACTGGGGTGTTGGAGAAGACACTTGAGAGTCCCTTGGACAGTAAAGAGATCAAACCAGTCAATCCTAAAAGAAATCAACCCTGGATAGTCATTGGAAGGACTGGTGCTGACGCTGAAACTCCAATACTTTGACTACCTGATGTGAAGAGCCGACTCATTGGAAAAGATCCTGATGCTGGGGAAGACTGAGAACAGGAGGAGAAGGGGGTGACAAGAAGATAAAATAGATGAGTGACATCATTGATTCGGTGGCCATGAGTTTGAGAAAACTCTGGGAGATAGGGAAGGACAGTGAAGCCTGGCATGCTGCAGTCCATAGGGTTGAAAATAGTCAGACATGATTTGGATGAACAACAATATTCAACAATATTTAAACAACAATATTTAAACAATAACCAATAGAGATGTAATTAGTAAAGATGATTAGAGAAATCCTCTCTGAGGAAGACTTGAGTCTGGAAGACTGATGATGTCTTAAGCCAAGAAAAGGGGAACAGAGTGGGCTGGGAGGCAGAAAAAGGGCATTCCAGAGAGACTGAACAGTATGTACAAAGGTCTTGTGACAGGAAAGCACTTAGTGCCTTTGAACAAATGAACTAGGGTCCAGGATGGTTGGTCCATAGTTGGGCAGGGTGGCATGTCATTAGAAGGGGCTGGAAAATTGAGGTGGACAAGACATATAAGTCCTTACAGGTTAGGATAGGGAGTCGGGGTTTTATCTTAAATATGAGGAAGCCACTGAAGTGGCAGGTGCTGGTATGAATATCATTTATATGTTGTAAAGACTACTCAGACTGCTGTGTTGAGAATGCTTGTTTCAGTAGGCCAACAGCATAATTAGGGAGACCAGTTTGAAGGTAAAGGCAGCAAGTTCAGGGGAAGGATGAGAACTATCAATGCAGCACAATGACTGAAAAATGAGAGCTAAGTTTGGAGGTTAATCATTTACTTTAGATCTTCTGGAGTTGGTTACTGCTTAGCTTGGGAAACTACCTACTTTAAAAAAGCATATAAACTGTTGATACTATCTATACAGTAGATAACCAATGAGGACATAATGTATAGCACAGGAAACTCTGCTTAATGAACTGTGTTGACCTGAATGGGAAGGAAGTCCAGAAAAGGGAGAGAATATATGTATATGTGTGGCTGATTCACTTTTCTGTAGAGTAGAAACTGACACAATATTGTACAGCAACTATACTCCAATAAAAAGCAATTAAAAAACTAAAAAGGCATAATAGTGATAATTATGTGGTATTCCTTCAGCTACTATTTCATCTGAAGTGGTTTCGTTTAAATATATTTTTTGTTTTAATATTTTAATGTTTTCTACCAAAAGTTGAAAACTACAAAGATGCATAGAAAAAGAAAACAGAAGCCTATATTATTTATCAATAGATGTATACTCACATATACACATACATTTATTTAAAATGTGAAATCACATTTTGGAGACTGATTGTCACCTGTGTTTTACATTTAACAACATGGTGTAAGCATGTTCCTTTGTCAGGATCTGCAGGTCTCATGTTTCTAATAGATACAGCCTTCTTACTGTACGAATGAGCCACAATTTATTTATTAAATTTTTGACTAATAATTATTGAGATTGTTTCTAATTTTTCATTATTACAAATAAAGCTGCATTTTCATTATTACAAATAGTGCTGCAGGGACCATCCTAATGATCTATCTGCATACATTTAAACATACTTTTAGGAAAGATTTGATAAAATTAACTACTAGGAATAGAATTGATGAGTTGAAGAGTTAACACATTATATATATTTATAACCACTGGAAAATTGCCTTCCAAACTGTTTGTTTTGATATATTTTACTCCTGGTTTTAGTATACTTTAAAAACACTATAGACTTTTATCAATCTCATAAAGTAAACATGACAACTTGCAGCTGATTTAGTTTTTATTTCTCTAATCATGGAATAGTGGAACATTTTCTGTATGTTGATAAACTACTTCCGTTTTCTGTCTGAATTTCCTATACTGTCTTACTCCCCCTTTTAATTGTCTTTTTTGTCTTTTTATTATCTTGTGGGAACTATTCATATATTGGGGGCTTCCCTGGGGGCTCAGTGGTAAAGAATCTGCCTATAATGCAGGAGACATGGAGATGCAGATTCGATCCATGGGTTGGGAAGATCCCTTGGAGAAGGAAATGGCAACCCACTTTAGTATTCTTGCCTGGAGAATCCCTTGGTCAGCAGAGCCTAGAGGGCTACAGTCCAGGGGGTCACAAAGAGTTGGACGCAACTGAAGCAACTTAGCATGCATACACAATAGAATTACTGTAATGATAAATTACAATTATAATTGCTTCTGCGAAGAAAAGCTATGACAAACCTATATAGCATATTAAAAAGCAGAGATATCACTTTTCTGACAAATGTCTGTATAGTCAAAGCTATAGCTTTCCCAATCTTCATGTATGGATGTAAGAGCTGGACCATAAAGAAGGCTAAAGATCCATATACAATTTAAAAATGTGAAATCACATTTTGGAAAGACTGAAAACTACAAAGATGCATAGAAAAAGAAAACAGAAGCCTATATTATTTATCAATAGATGTATACTCACATATACACATACATTTATTTAAAATGTGAAATCACATTTTGGAGACTGATTGTCACCTGTGTTTTACATTTAACAACATGGTGTAAGCATGTTCCTTTGTCAGGATCTGCAGGTCTCATGTTTCTAATAGATACAGCCTTCTTACTGTACGAATGAGCCACAATTTATTTATTAAATTTTTGACTAATAATTATTGAGATTGTTTCTAATTTTTCATTATTACAAATAAAGCTGCATTTTCATTATTACAAATAGTGCTGCAGGGACCATCCTAATGATCTATCTGCATACATTTAAACATACTTTTAGGAAAGATTTGATAAAATTAACTACTAGGAATAGAATTGATGAGTTGAAGAGTTAACACATTATATATATTTATAACCACTGGAAAATTGCCTTCCAAACTGTTTGTTTTGATATATTTTACTCCTGGTTTTAGTATACTTTAAAAACACTATAGACTTTTATCAATCTCATAAAGTAAACATGACAACTTGCAGCTGATTTAGTTTTTATTTCTCTAATCATGGAATAGTGGAACATTTTCTGTATGTTGATAAACTACTTCCGTTTTCTGTCTGAATTTCCTATACTGTCTTACTCCCCCTTTTAATTGTCTTTTTTGTCTTTTTATTATCTTGTGGGAACTATTCATATATTGGGGCTTCCCTGGGGGCTCAGTGGTAAAGAATCTGCCTATAATGCAGGAGACATGGAGATGCAGATTCGATCCATGGGTTGGGAAGATCCCTTGGAGAAGGAAATGGCAACCCACTTTAGTATTCTTGCCTGGAGAATCCCTTGGTCAGCAGAGCCTAGAGGGCTACAGTCCAGGGGGTCACAAAGAGTTGGACGCAACTGAAGCAACTTAGCATGCATACACAATAGAATTACTGTAATGATAAATTACAATTATAATTGCTTCTGCGAAGAAAAGCTATGACAAACCTATATAGCATATTAAAAAGCAGAGATATCACTTTTCTGACAAATGTCTGTATAGTCAAAGCTATAGCTTTCCCAATCTTCATGTATGGATGTAAGAGCTGGACCATAAAGAAGGCTAAAGATGCCTTTGAACTGTGGTGTTGAAGAAGACACTTGAGAGTCCCTTGGACAGCAAGGAGATAAAACCAGTCAATCCTAAAAGCAATCAATATTGAATATTCATTGGAAGGACTGATGCTTAAGCTGAAGCTCCAATACTTTGACCACCTGATGCAAAGAGTGGAAGAAAAGACCTTGATTCTGGGAAAGACTGAAGGCAAGAGGAGAAGGAGACAATGGAGGCTGAGATGGTTGGATGGCATCTCCGACTCGATGGACATGAGTTTGAGCAAACTCTGAGAGATGGTGAAGGACAGAGAAGCTGGGCATGCTGCAGTCCTGGGGTCGCAAAATATTCAGATACAACTGAGTGACTGAACGAGTTACAAAAAGGGCAACAGACCCATATGCAAGTACACACACAGGCATGCAAGTTTAGTACTTGGCTCACTTGAGGGGTGCAATAGATGAGTGATTGATTTTTTTCTTCTTCCATGGTACTGCAAAGAGTTGGACATAACTGAATGACTACGCAGTAACGAGTCATATATTTAGGGTATTATTAGCCCTTTGATCATGATATTTGTTACACAGATTTTTTTGATGTTTTATCTTTTCATGGGCCTTGGTCTCTTATGGGTTATTTTTGTAGTATGTAAGTTTCCATTTCATATTTTAGGGAGCTAAATTTTATTCCCTTCATAAATCTTTTGACTTTGAGGTTTCATGACAAAATCTCCCCTACCTACCACTTATTAAATATTTCCAAACAAGGAGAAACATGTATACTGAGTTGACGGTTCTAAAAGCAGCTGGCTTAGTATTTCTGGAAAAGAATTAAGAACATGAGAACATTAAGCCTGGTCACTTCAGTCCTCATTAATTCTTAATTATTATAAGCATGGAAACAGTTCTCTTTCATTGATATAATTTTCTATTTATAGACACCTTTCACTGAATTCTATTGAAGACCTAACTGAAAAGTTCAAGTTGATGTTATCCAAAAGTCTTAAGAGAACTACTCTTGCTTCATGAGTATAATTACTTCTTTTTACAAGGGATGTTATGTATTGTGAACTTAAGAAATGCCTGATGACACAGACAAAAGTCCCTCTTACAGTCTAATGATAAATGTCGCTTGTGGCTTCTGTCTCCAGTTTCCAATTTCTAAACTGGTTCATATCAGAATCTTCCTCCATTTATTTAAACTAGTGCCAACTGAACACATCCTATTAAATCTGTGACAAATAAGGAAGTAATTTAATTTTATGTTAATCTCAACTAAACAAAAATAATTTCCACTACTGTTCTCTTGATGTGCCAAGTAAATGCATTAGAAACAGTATCAGGCCTTTTGCTGCAACTGCAATGTAGGAGTTCTTCAAAACATGACCCCTCATGCTCCTGATTTCATGCTCCTCAATGAAAAATGTTTTTAGACAATACAGTGTATCCTTTACCACTGCGTTCTCTTTGATGATTCAGTGTAAAATGGCAAATCTATTTAAAAGTTTATAGGATCATGTTTGATAAATTTAATCAGGTCCTAAGTATTTTTGAAAGCAAACGATACTATTTATTTGACTCATTAAAGCATATATACATGTATATTTATATATATATATATATCATGTACATATATGTATTTGACAATAGTATGGCTCATTTACAGTGTGACTTAAAACTCAACATTCAAAAAACAAAAACCATGGCATCCAGTCCTATCACTTCATGGCAAATAGATGGGCAAGCAATGGAAACAGTGACAGATTTTATTTTCTGGGGTTCAAGAATCATTGCAAACAGTGACTGCAGCCATGAAATGAAAAGGCCCTTTCTCCTTGGGAGAAAAGCTATGACAAGCCTAGATAGTGTATTACAAAGCAGAGACATCACCTTGCTGACAACGGTCTGTATAGTCAAAGTTATAGTTTACCCAGAAATCATGTATGGATGTGAGAGTTGGACCATAAAGCAGAATTGATGTCTTTCAACTGTGGTGTTGGAAAAGAAGAACTGGTGCGAAAGAACTGATGCCTTTCAACTGTGGTGCTGGAAAAGACTCATGAGGGTCCCTTGGCCAGCAAGGAGATCAAACCAGTCCATTCTAAAGGAAATCAACCCTGAATACTGATTGGAAGGACTGATGTTGAAGCTGAAGCTCCAATACTTTGGCTACCTTATGCGAAGAGATGACTCATTAGAAAAGACCTTTATGCTGTGAAAAACAGAAGGCAGGAGGAGAAGACAACAGAGGATGTGATGGTTGGATGGCATCACTGAGTCAATGGACACGAGTTTGAGCAAGCTCTGGGAGATATTGATGGACAGGGAATCTTGGCGTGCTGCAGTCCATCTGAGACTGGATTTTATGTTAATCTCAACTAAACAAAAATAATTTCCACTACTGTTCTCTTGATGTGCCAAGTAAATGCATTAGAAACAGTATCAGGCCTTTTGCTGCAACTGCAATGTAGGAGTTCTTCAAAACATGACCCCTCATGCTCCTGATTTCATGCTCCTCAATGAAAAATGTTTTTAGACAATACAGTGTATCCTTTACCACTGCGTTCTCTTTGATGATTCAGTGTAAAATGGCAAATCTATTTAAAAGTTTATAGGATCATGTTTGATAAATTTAATCAGGTCCTAAGTATTTTTGAAAGCAAACGATACTATTTATTTGACTCATTAAAGCATATATACATGTATATTTATATATATATATATATCATGTACATATATGTATTTGACAATAGTATGGCTCATTTACAGTGTGACTTAAAACTCAACATTCAAAAAACAAAAACCATGGCATCCAGTCCTATCACTTCATGGCAAATAGATGGGCAAGCAATGGAAACAGTGACAGATTTTATTTTCTGGGGTTCAAGAATCATTGCAAACAGTGACTGCAGCCATGAAATGAAAAGGCCCTTTCTCCTTGGGAGAAAAGCTATGACAAGCCTAGATAGTGTATTACAAAGCAGAGACAT
The DNA here is from genome assembly GCA_022376925.1 of Tragulus kanchil. Classification (NCBI taxonomy): domain Eukaryota; kingdom Metazoa; phylum Chordata; class Mammalia; order Artiodactyla; family Tragulidae; genus Tragulus; species Tragulus kanchil. The sequence continues at coordinate 7,191,988 of JAIOJX010000026.1, read as the reverse complement.
CACCTTGCTGACAACGGTCTGTATAGTCAAAGTTATAGTTTACCCAGAAATCATGTATGGATGTGAGAGTTGGACCATAAAGCAGAATTGATGTCTTTCAACTGTGGTGTTGGAAAAGAAGAACTGGTGCGAAAGAACTGATGCCTTTCAACTGTGGTGCTGGAAAAGACTCATGAGGGTCCCTTGGCCAGCAAGGAGATCAAACCAGTCCATTCTAAAGGAAATCAACCCTGAATACTGATTGGAAGGACTGATGTTGAAGCTGAAGCTCCAATACTTTGGCTACCTTATGCGAAGAGATGACTCATTAGAAAAGACCTTTATGCTGTGAAAAACAGAAGGCAGGAGGAGAAGACAACAGAGGATGTGATGGTTGGATGGCATCACTGAGTCAATGGACACGAGTTTGAGCAAGCTCTGGGAGATATTGATGGACAGGGAATCTTGGCGTGCTGCAGTCCATGAGACTGCCAAGAGCTGGACATGACTGAGTGGCTGAATTAAACTGAAGATAGTGTTATTAGTTTAAAATCTGAAAACTCCTGAAGCCTCAGGAAGAAACATTTCCATGATTCTACTAGGAAACAAGCAAGAAAGATAAAAGTGTCACCCTCTTCCTCTCTGGTGATTCCATTCTGTTTCTCAACTGTATGCCACAGAGAATTCCTAAAGCAATATTTGTAGGACACATACACATAAGACTCTTAGTTAAATAAGTTTGAAAAATATGGGAATAAAATTAAAAGCAGAGAGACATATCACCAAAACAATTTCAGGACCCCAAAGATGATGATGCCCTTTTAAATCTCTAAGATTCTAAGTTGGAATACTATTTTATGTTTTCTGAAAATTGAACTTATTTTTCAAAGAATAGTACACATACTTCTGAACATTGCATGGGTTTTAACAACAACAATTTTGGACATGCTGACCTAGGGCATCCATTTGCCTTAAATATACTGGCTTCATATCGTTCCTGTAAAAACTAGGTAGAAATTAGCTTTTACATCCTCTCCTTTAAGATTCATCCCAGGTCTGCCATGCTATTCACGATCTGTTCTGTGTCACCTTTTAATTTTCCTCCTTTGTCCTTCTCTTCATTTGAAACTTCTAGGATATATGCCTTCACTGTACCGATCCAGTTGTGTATGCATATATTTCACTGCCCATTTTATCGTATTAACTAGTGGTATTTATTTTTACTTTGTGTGTTCTATTAAATAATTAGTATCTGTAGGTTAATAAAATGTACTCTCTATTTTTGGTGTTACTCATTCTCTATCCTTCACCACTGGGACACACGTACACAGTCTAGACCAGTTCTCTGCCCAGAGTTGATTCTAGAAAATGTAGCTTCCTGCCCTTATTTGAGAGCAACAGGCAGGTGCTGTGTGGGATGCATGAGAATGAGTCTGCATGTGTTGTTGATAGTGACACAGAACAGAATCAATACTCAGCAAAGTCATTTCTTTGGCCGCTGAAATGAACCTGCAGGAACCTTGCTGTCACTGATACATTCTTAGATGCCTGCAACTGTAAATCCACACACCCACCTGCACAACTGAAGAGAAATAATTCCCTCAGCTTTGGAATACATCCTCCTCCAGGTGAGTCAGAAAACAAGCCTTAAAGGGACACAGTAAGGAGCAATGAGAGACTGAGAAAACAGAATCCAGATGATACCGGCAGGGCCCTGTAGTGGGCAGGGTGTAATTACTGGATTCAGGCTTATGCTCCTGATTATTCACTTTTTTTGCTGCCTCCTATCTCCTTACTTTGTCTCATCATCACCAGATAAGAAATCTCCTTTTATTTGAGTAGTTACATAATGGGAGGCTTTGGTTTATCTAATATTCTGATTCCTAGGTCCTGCCACAATAGGTGAATAGTTCATTTTAGTTCACAACTATTCTGTATTTTACTGTAAGTCTTTGGAAGTAGGTACCTGGGGGAATCACAAAGATATTCAAGGGGTTGCAAGGACAGGAGCATCATTAGAAAAACCAACTTGCCATTCAGTGTTATACACATAGAAAACAAGATGAAACTCTTCTGATCATACCATGTATCAGAGAAATTGTTAATCTGGGAAAAAAATCTTATTTCCACTTGTTTACTTTGTCTGCATCACTCACACAAAAGTGAACTATGAATGAACCTTTTCTCTGTGCAATTTAGTTGATGTCTCCTTTGTTGGGTAGTCATGTAAAGTGGGAATTTATTTTCAATTAAGTGGTTTTTATGTGACAATAATAAGCCTATCATTGCTTTCTAATTTTCAACTGAAGTGTTCTCATCCCAGAGGAGGCTCTTGTTCAGGAGGAGGGATTGTTGTCCCTGCCTGGAATTCTTTTGACTTTCATCGGAAATGTGTGCCTCCAAACACTGACCCAACTCAACCCCACTTAGTTTCTCAGGGAAGATGAGCTCATATCCTGGTGGGGTGGTACTTTACACTGCTCTGTACGGGTCCAATAATCTGACCATTACTTGTGTATAAAATGAAGCTCAGAATTTTAGATTGTACAGCTAGCTAACAGAGAAGGGTACTGTCTGTGCAGGAACCTTGCTGTCACTGATACATTCTTAGATGCCTGCAACTGTAAATCCACACACCCACCTGCACAACTGAGAGAAATAATTCCCTCAGCTTTGGAATACATCCTACTCCAGGTGAGTCAGAAAACAAGCCTTAAAGGGACACAGTAAGGAGCAATGAGAGACTGAGAAAACAGAATCCAGATGATACCGGCAGGGCCCTGTAGTGGGCAGGGTGTAATTACTGGATTCAGGCTTATGCTCCTGATTATTCACTTTTTTTGCTGCCTCCTATCTCCTTACTTTGTCTCATCATCACCAGATAAGAAATCTCCTTTTATTTGAGTAGTTACATAATGGGAGGCTTTGGTTTATCTAATATTCTGATTCCTAGGTCCTGCCACAATAGGTGAATAGTTCATTTTAGTTCACAACTATTCTGTATTTTACTGTAAGTCTTTGGAAGTAGGTACCTGGGGGAATCACAAAGATATTCAAGGGGTTGCAAGGACAGGAGCATCATTAGAAAAACCAACTTGCCATTCAGTGTTATACACATAGAAAACAAGATGAAACTCTTCTGATCATACCATGTATCAGAGAAATTGTTAATCTGGGAAAAAAATCTTATTTCCACTTGTTTACTTTGTCTGCATCACTCACACAAAAGTGAACTATGAATGAACCTTTTCTCTGTGCAATTTAGTTGATGTCTCCTTTGTTGGGTAGTCATGTAAAGTGGGAATTTATTTTCAATTAAGTGGTTTTTATGTGACAATAATAAGCCTATCATTGCTTTCTAATTTTCAACTGAAGTGTTCTCATCCCAGAGGAGGCTCTTGTTCAGGAGGAGGGATTGTTGTCCCTGCCTGGAATTCTTTTGACTTTCATCGGAAATGTGTGCCTCCAAACACTGACCCAACTCAACCCCACTTAGTTTCTCAGGGAAGATGAGCTCATATCCTGGTGGGGTGGTACTTTACACTGCTCTGTACGGGTCCAATAATCTGACCATTACTTGTGTATAAAATGAAGCTCAGAATTTTAGATTGTACAGCTAGCTAACAGAGAAGGGTACTGTCTGTGCAGGGAACACTGCATGATTCATATTTTCTTTGAAAAATTGAAGTCATATTTCTTTGATGTGTCAACAATAAGGACTGGGAGCCAATTGCAGAGTCTTTGTACAAAACTGGAAGGAGAAAAGGAGAGGGAGGGAGGAGGAGAAAAGCAAGTGAGAGACTTCTCTGAGATCAAACAGGGAGAGTCACACTCCCAGACAGTATCCTATACCAAGTGCACAGCCCTTGGAATGTAATAGTACACAGCCTAATAACATGAGAGAAGAAACTGAGAGAGGAATATGTAAATAGAAATAATTATTTTTGGATAATGAGTGAAACACATGGACTGAGACCCTGGGAGCGTCTGAAGGTCTGTGTGATGCGAGAAAACAAGGACACACGTTGAGTAAACAGGCAGGCAGAGGAAGGTACTGCTCCAGAGTATTTGGTGCCATGATGCAAGGGCTGTGCTGAGGTTCTCTTGTTTTCTCTCTCCTTCCTCTGGTGTCATTTGTCTGTGATCCTGTCACATCAATTCAAAAATGTAAATCTCAGTTGACCCCTATGCCAAATAGGTATCAGCCCTGCCAAGATAAGAGGTGAGAAAACAAGCTCTATGTACAACTAGTTCCTCTAACTTCATTAAAAACAATCAAATTCTAGGGTCCTTGAAGGGAAGTGGGTGGCAGATGGCAGGTGGCTGTCCTCCCAAGGATGTGGAAGGTTTGGGAAAAAGTTAAAAGAGAGAAGGAAGGTGATTCATCCTCTTTCTGTTAAAAGAGAGAAACTTTCAAAAGGATCTTTGTCTTATGGATGGCCATAGTTTATGATTCCATCAATGTCTCACCTTGTCATTCATTGAAGAGCTGAATTTCAGCACTTGATGACCTCATTTCACCACCAGGCTTCTGGAAGCGTCAGTGGACATGTTACTGAATGGTCCAGGTCCCTTTGTCAGTGATTTTGTAGTCAAGCCAAGGTTGGGACAGAACCTCAGAGGGACTCGCGGGAAACCAGCTCCATGCACTCCTGCATCCATGAGCACTCAGTAAGGAGAAAGAGGAACTCATGGTTCCCTCAGGGACCACAGAGTATGCCAACATTTCATGAGGAACCACAAGATGCTCCAAGGTAGCTGCTGCCCCACTTCTAGACAAGGCATACTTTCTCTAACAAGGCTCTCCAACAATTAAAAGCTGGCACAGTACGGGCAATCAGAATCCTATCTGAGAAAAAGAGCTCGGAAAATAGATCAAGCTGAATGCAGGAGTTTCAGCTACAGTAGTGAACTTAAAGGCACTATATATAACATTAGTCCCTCTGAGCTGAATCAAATGCAATTCACCTGCTGAGGCCTCAGTTATTTTTGAAAAATAGTGCCAGGAATGACTGGATGTCCCAGCACATCAGTAACATAGAGCTGTTCTTACTAAAGTCTGAAAATACATTTAGTAAATGCAGTTAGAAAGAATAACTGGCAAGGCTTCCTCCATTGCTTTCCAAGAAGCATTACAAAATGGCGGGGGTGGGAGCCATCCCAAATTATAGACTCTCATGCTGACAGTTCTAGTATCATTGCTTGCAAAGGCCTCATTGAATGTGACGGGCTGGAAATCTAGGTGGGATAATGAGGCACATGCACAGTATTTTCAAGGGTGCTAGTAGCTATTTCATGGCTCTTTCCCCCTAAGGCAAGTAAGCTTCCCAAATTCATCTGTCTATTTTCATCTATTTAAACAAGCTCTATGTACAACTAGTTCCTCTAACTTCATTAAAAACAATCAAATTCTAGGGTCCTTGAAGGGAAGTGGGTGGCAGATGGCAGGTGGCTGTCCTCCCAAGGATGTGGAAGGTTTGGGAAAAAGTTAAAAGAGAGAAGGAAGGTGATTCATCCTCTTTCTGTTAAAAGAGAGAAACTTTCAAAAGGATCTTTGTCTTATGGATGGCCATAGTTTATGATTCCATCAATGTCTCACCTTGTCATTCATTGAAGAGCTGAATTTCAGCACTTGATGACCTCATTTCACCACCAGGCTTCTGGAAGCGTCAGTGGACATGTTACTGAATGGTCCAGGTCCCTTTGTCAGTGATTTTGTAGTCAAGCCAAGGTTGGGACAGAACCTCAGAGGGACTCGCGGGAAACCAGCTCCATGCACTCCTGCATCCATGAGCACTCAGTAAGGAGAAAGAGGAACTCATGGTTCCCTCAGGGACCACAGAGTATGCCAACATTTCATGAGGAACCACAAGATGCTCCAAGGTAGCTGCTGCCCCACTTCTAGACAAGGCATACTTTCTCTAACAAGGCTCTCCAACAATTAAAAGCTGGCACAGTACGGGCAATCAGAATCCTATCTGAGAAAAAGAGCTCGGAAAATAGATCAAGCTGAATGCAGGAGTTTCAGCTACAGTAGTGAACTTAAAGGCACTATATATAACATTAGTCCCTCTGAGCTGAATCAAATGCAATTCACCTGCTGAGGCCTCAGTTATTTTTGAAAAATAGTGCCAGGAATGACTGGATGTCCCAGCACATCAGTAACATAGAGCTGTTCTTACTAAAGTCTGAAAATACATTTAGTAAATGCAGTTAGAAAGAATAACTGGCAAGGCTTCCTCCATTGCTTTCCAAGAAGCATTACAAAATGGCGGGGGTGGGAGCCATCCCAAATTATAGACTCTCATGCTGACAGTTCTAGTATCATTGCTTGCAAAGGCCTCATTGAATGTGACGGGCTGGAAATCTAGGTGGGATAATGAGGCACATGCACAGTATTTTCAAGGGTGCTAGTAGCTATTTCATGGCTCTTTCCCCCTAAGGCAAGTAAGCTTCCCAAATTCATCTGTCTATTTTCATATATTTTCTTTCTCTTCATTGTTCTTCTCCTTATATCTAATGCACTCACATTCAGTGGGTTGTGCCAGATTTCAAATATATACATCCCTTCAGGAAACAAAATACTCAGACTTCTGGGCCATTTGAATTAAAAGTGAACATCTTACTAGAGGATACATGATCAAAATAGTTGTTTTCTGAAGACACTCTCATGTAAGATGCAATGGCTTGTTTTATTTAGGAATTATATTTCATTTGAAATAATGCTAACTTGAATCAACACTTCACAATTATTTTAATTAATGTAACAAATCATCAAAGTTCATCTAAGACAAGTACCTATGATATCTGTTATTTTAGAAATGGTTGACAGAGAGTAAGATTGAAGCTGTAAATAAGAAGGCTGATTGTGGACTGAAGCAGGATTATATAACTGAGATGTCCCAGTTTTCTGCAGAGGCTGACCTCAATTACACACAGGATGAAGTTATCAGAGTTTGCAACTTCCCTGATGCACAATTAAAAACAATGTTATAGCATAAATGTAGAAAAATTATATTCACATAAATGCAAAGGAAAATAGATAAATCATGACTTTCCTCTTTTCATTTCATAGATAATCACTCAAACATTTAACCACTCAGCTTTGTTGTTCAACAGATTAAAAGTTTCATTTGTAAGAGGACACTACCTGAAAGTTTTCTTCCAAGTAAAGTCTTTAGTCACACAAATAACCCCCTGGGACAACCACACAGCCCTTTTCTCTTTGTGGAATAGTAAGAGCTGGACGTTGAAAGAGATCCCTGATCCAGCTGGCATTTTAGATATTCACGTACTTTGTGGGGAGAAAGGTAGGATTTAGTACAATGAGCAAGAAATTTTAAGTTAGTTGGTCTGAATGGAAGATCCATTTCCTGCCTTCTTCAGTTTCTCCATCTATAAAATGGGAATCATAACTGCTTTCTCATAGGGTGCTGGCTGTGAGACTCTCTGAGACACCTTCTCTGCTTTCGTCAATGCTCGTTCTATTTCTCTTTCTCCTCGCTTGATTTGTCACTTGTTCTGTTAAAAAAAAAAAAAAGAAAAATATATATATATATATATATATATATATATACACACACACACACACACACACATATATATATATATATATATATATATTTATATCTTTTTCTGTCTTAAGTTTTCTTTTTTTAATATTGGAGTATAACTGTACAACAACATGAATCAACTGGTGGTGTGTATACATGCATCCCCTCCCTCTTGAACCTCCCTCCCTCCCCTCCATCCCATTCATCTAGGTCATCACTGAGCTCCCTGCGCTATCCAGTAGCTTCCCACAAGCTATCTACTTTACACATGGTAGTGTACACGTGTCAATTATAATAGCCAGGACATGGAAGCAACCTAAATGTCCATCAACAGATGAATGGATAAAGAGGATGCGGTAATACATACAATGGTATGTTAGCCATAAAAAGGAACACAATTGGGTCATTTGCAGAGATGTAGATGGACCTAGAGTCTGTCATACAGAGTGAAGTTAAGTCAGAAAAAGAACAAAATGCCTATGTGCATTATCTTCTGACTCAGAAAAGGAACTTCCAGTGTGTAGGCAGGCAGGATAGGAGAAAAACCACAGAATACAGGAACTGTTCCCAAGGAAATTATTCTGCTGATATGCCCCTAGATCCTGGAGGCTTAGTTCTGCTAACCCCATGATGAGCCTCATGGCTTCTTTCACTTGAGGTTTGGATGGAGCCTAGTTTCACTACCTCAGGCACTTTTTATCCTATGTCCTCTGGAGGATTTCCTAGAAAACGCTGAATGCTGGGAACTATGTTTTATAGAATATTACACTTTCTCCTATTCTCACACGGGGCAGAGAGATAGGAAGCAAGGTTTTGGTGTCTTGTCTAATAAGGGCACTAATCCCATCATGAGGGTTTCTTTCCCATAACTCAATTACTACTCAGAGGCCCATCTCCACATATCATTGCATCCACACACTGGGGATTAGAGTTTCAGCATATGAAATTGGAGTGGGGACACAAGCATTCAGTGGAAGACTACTGTGGAATAAATATGTGAATGGACTTTGCAAATTTACACGTGTGATTTACAAAAATTTTTTTTAATTTTGGCCCTTTTATTAGTTTTACATTTGTTTACTTTCCTCCCATCTCTACTCTCTGGCCTACGTGGGCCTCCTTCTGCAGTGGCCTCTCTCATTGGAGAGCACAGGCTCTGGGCGCATGCACTTCAGAGAGCGTATTTGGACACACCCATCCTGCCGCTACGCTGGCACGTGGGATCTTCTCATGCCAGGGATTGAACTGGTGACCTTTGCACTGCAAGGAGGACTCTTTACCCACTGGACCACCAGGGAAGCCCCTCAAGTGTGATATTAACTGAAAGTGTTATGGTTATAAGGAATGAATAAAATCAGACATAAAAGACTATAATAAAAGGAGCTAACTTTTAAGTGCTCACTTCATACAAGTCATTGTACATAATATCTCATTTAGTCTTCAGATGAGTCTGGAACTCCGTTGATATTATTTTCTCATAATAGAAAATATTCCCCAAAGTAGATTGATCACACTCAGATTATGTTCTTCAGAAAAGACACTGAAATAAACATGTTTCTGACTTGCGTGGCGGCCAAGCAGAAACACAAAACAAAACAGAGAAAGCATAAAAATATGAGGAAGGAAAAGATAGTGAAATCACAGAACAGCAGATATAATAAAGTTGAATTGAATGTTGTTCACTTGTATATACTCCATTAATGAAAATAAACCTGGACACTTTGCAGCTAGATACAGATTAGCAAATTCAAGCAATAGAGAAAGTAGAATAGAAATACAGGACTAAGGATTGCTAGCAGTCATTACCTCTGACCAGAGGAGTGGGAGTGGGCCCCAAGGAAACACAGCACATTCAGCTCTGTAATCACTAGCACTAGCTTACGGGAGGGAACTTTCTTTCCCTTTAAGGGAGAGATAGGAAGCAAGGTTTTGGTGTCTTGTCTAATAAGGGCACTAATCCCATCATGAGGGTTTCTTTCCCATAACTCAATTACTACTCAGAGGCCCATCTCCACATATCATTGCATCCACACACTGGGGATTAGAGTTTCAGCATATGAAATTGGAGTGGGGACACAAGCATTCAGTGGAAGACTACTGTGGAATAAATATGTGAATGGACTTTGCAAATTTACAAGTGTGATTTAAAAAAAAAAATTTTTTTTAATTTTGGCCCTTTTATTAGTTTTACATTTGTTTACTTTCCTCCCATCTCTACTCTCTGGCCTACGTGGGCCTCCTTCTGCAGTGGCCTCTCTCATTGGAGAGCACAGGCTCTGGGCGCATGCACTTCAGAGAGCGTATTTGGACACACCCATCCTGCCGCTACGCTGGCACGTGGGATCTTCTCATGCCAGGGATTGAACTGGTGACCTTTGCACTGCAAGGAGGACTCTTTACCCACTGGACCACCAGGGAAGCCCCTCAAGTGTGATATTAACTGAAAGTGTTATGGTTATAAGGAATGAATAAAATCAGACATAAAAGACTATAATAAAAGGAGCTAACTTTTAAGTGCTCACTTCATACAAGTCATTGTACATAATATCTCATTTAGTCTTCAGATGAGTCTGGAACTCCGTTGATATTATTTTCTCATAATAGAAAATATTCCCCAAAGTAGATTGATCACACTCAGATTATGTTCTTCAGAAAAGACACTGAAATAAACATGTTTCTGACTTGCGTGGCGCCAAGCAGAAACACAAAACAAAACAGAGAAAGCATAAAAATATGAGGAAGGAAAAGATAGTGAAATCACAGAACAGCAGATATAATAAAGTTGAATTGAATGTTGTTCACTTGTATATACTCCATTAATGAAAATAAACCTGGACACTTTGCAGCTAGATACAGATTAGCAAATTCAAGCAATAGAGAAAGTAGAATAGAAATACAGGACTAAGGATTGCTAGCAGTCATTACCTCTGACCAGAGGAGTGGGAGTGGGCCCCAAGGAAACACAGCACATTCAGCTCTGTAATCACTAGCACTAGCTTACTCGTGGATAAGTCTTCTAATCAGGGGGACATATTCAAGACTAGTTTTAATTTTTCAAACACAGATAAAGAATCTGTGTGGCACTGTCACATAAAATTTGAATTTTAACCTTCTTCTAGGACAGCTATTCAGACTCTGAAAATCATCAGTAAGTGAAACGAGAAACAGAAAAATAATTGCAACACAGTTCACGGCATCTGAAAACAAAATTAAGCCCCTTTTACTTTCTGGCCCAGGAAAACTTTGACTTTTGTTTCAGTCATCTGAGTTTTGTCTGTCTGAAATCAGTTCATATGTAAAAGCATTCTTTAGTGAATAGATAAATTCCTCAAGATCTGCCTACAACTCTGAAAAAATGTCTCTCTGCCCTGGGAATGGTTATTTAGTGTTTATATGTTCTTTTTTCACATTTTAAAAATGCACTTTATAATGACTTTATATGATAAAAACCAGTTTAATTGCATATTTACAAGGTACCTCAAGAGAGGTCCTGAATCGCCTGACCTATCCTCTTCTATCACGATCACCTTGAACTTCTAGTAGCTATAAGAATAGCTGATTTTCATGTCATTCTTTTATTTTACATGTTTTCAATTAGCATTCACTGGCTGTTACAAGCACAAAAGAGTAGAATTGCATTGAGTAGGGTTTGGGGGCTTTTTAGAGGTGGAGATGGTGACTCTCTCAGTCAGAGTTCAAGTAACCCTCTTTGGAGGAGTTTTTCCACCATCATAACCTATGATAACAAAATGAATTGAATGTTGTTCAGAAGACATGAATAAACATGTTTCTGACTTGCGTGCCAAGCAGAAACACAAAACAAAACAGAGAAAGCATAAAAATATGAGGAAGGAAAAGATAGTGAAATCACAGAACAGCAGATATAATAAAGTTGAATTGAATGTTGTTCACTTGTATATACTCCATTAATGAAAATAAACCTGGACACTTTGCAGCTAGATACAGATTAGCAAATTCAAGCAATAGAGAAAGTAGAATAGAAATACAGGACTAAGGATTGCTAGCAGTCATTACCTCTGACCAGAGGAGTGGGAGTGGGCCCCAAGGAAACACAGCACATTCAGCTCTGTAATCACTAGCACTAGCTTACTCGTGGATAAGTCTTCTAATCAGGGGCACATATTCAAGACTAGTTTTAATTTTTAAAACACAGATAAAGAATCTGTGTGGCACTGTCACATAAAATTTGAATTTTAACCTTCTTCTAGGACAGCTATTCAGACTCTGAAAATCATCAGTAAGTGAAACGAGAAACAGAAAAATAATTGCAACACAGTTCACGGCATCTGAAAACAAAATTAAGCCCCTTTTACTTTCTGGCCCAGGAAAACTTTGACTTTTGTTTCAGTCATCTGAGTTTTGTCTGTCTGAAATCAGTTCATATGTAAAAGCATTCTTTAGTGAATAGATAAATTCCTCAAGATCTGCCTACAACTCTGAAAAAATGTCTCTCTGCCCTGGGAATGGTTATTTAGTGTTTATATGTTCTTTTTTCACATTTTAAAAATGCACTTTATAATGACTTTATATGATAAAAACCAGTTTAATTGCATATTTACAAGGTACCTCAAGAGAGGTCCTGAATCGCCTGACCTATCCTCTTCTATCACGATCACCTTGAACTTCTAGTAGCTATAAGAATAGCTGATTTTCATGTCATTCTTTTATTTTACATGTTTTCAATTAGCATTCACTGGCTGTTACAAGCACAAAAGAGTAGAATTGCATTGAGTAGGGTTTGGGGGCTTTTTAGAGGTGGAGATGGTGACTCTCTCAGTCAGAGTTCAAGTAACCCTCTTTGGAGGAGTTTTTCCACCATCATAACCTATGATAACCAGACAGTTAATTAGCCTGTGTGAGCTAAATAGCATCAGTGTTCACTGATGAGGCAAAACATAATCAAAATGTTGAGAACTGAGTAATGAGAGGAAATACCTATTAAATATTTAAACTATCAACTTACACGTGTCAGAATGGCCATCATCAACAAATCAACAGACAATAAATGCTGGAGAGGGTGTGGAGAAAAGGGAACACTCTTGCATTGCTGGTGGGGATGTAAATTGATACAGCCTCTATGGAAGACAGTATGGAGATTTCTTAAAAAACTAAAAATAGAGGCACCATACGACCCAGCAATCCCACTATTAGGCTTATACCCTGATGAAATCAAATCTGAAAGAAGCACCTGTACCCCAATGTTCATTGCAGCTCTCTATAAAATAGCTAGAACATGGAACCTAGATGTCCATTGATGAATGAATGGATACAGAAGCTTTGGTACATATATACAATGGAATACTATTCAGCTATTAAAAGAAATGCAGAGGAATCAGTCCTAATGAGATGGTTGGAGCTAGAACCTATCATAAAAAGTGAAGTAAGTCAAAAAGAGAAAGACAAATACAGTATAATAACACATATATATGGAATCTAGTAAAAGGGTAATGATAACACACACAGTGAAACCATGGAAAAACAGACAGAGAATAGTCATATGGACATTGTGGGGAATGAACAGTGGGTGGGAGGCACAGAGGGAGTAACATGGAAATGTGTATTATCATGTGTGAAAAAGATAGTTACTGTCATTTTGCTAAGAGAAAAGGAGTACTTATAATGGCTTGGTATGATGGCCTGGAGGGGTGGAATGGGGAGGCTTTGGAGCTGGGGAAAGGGGCCAGGGATATGCATATGACTGATCTGGGAACATGCATGTCTGTGAACAACAAAACTCCGCAAAAACTTTAAAATAATGAAATAAATTATAATATATATATATATATAAAATCACAGAAAAAAATTTAAACAATGTGTCAAACTCTATTTCTTTACCTGGCCCTCATAATAATCTACTAGAAAAGGAGCTATTCTAATTTTTTTTTAATGGACAAGCAAACTGGGTGATAGAAAACTTAAACAACTTGCTCAAGGTCACACAGCTCCAGCTCAAGTTGGAATCTAAAGCTTTCAGGCAGTCAGACTTCAAAATCTTTACTTATAATTCTCTAATCTACTTTTAAATTCTCTAATAGTCAGTATGGGGGCTCCTTGGTGGCTTGGACAGTAAAGAATCTGCCTGCAATGCAGGAGACCCAGGTTCAATCTCTGAATCCAAGGAAGCTACCCACTCCAGTATTTTGCCTAATAAGAATCTGGAGAGGGTGGAGAAAAGGGAACACTCTTGCATTGCTGGTGGGGATGTAAATTGATACAGCCTCTATGGAAGACAGTATGGAGATTTCTTAAAAAACTAAAAATAGAGGCACCATACGACCCAGCAATCCCACTATTAGGCTTATACCCTGATGAAATCAAATCTGAAAGAAGCACCTGTACCCCAATGTTCATTGCAGCTCTCTATAAAATAGCTAGAACATGGAACCTAGATGTCCATTGATGAATGAATGGATACAGAAGCTTTGGTACATATATACAATGGAATACTATTCAGCTATTAAAAGAAATGCAGAGGAATCAGTCCTAATGAGATGGTTGGAGCTAGAACCTATCATAAAAAGTGAAGTAAGTCAAAAAGAGAAAGACAAATACAGTATAATAACACATATATATGGAATCTAGTAAAAGGGTAATGATAACACACACAGTGAAACCATGGAAAAACAGACAGAGAATAGTCATATGGACATTGTGGGGAATGAACAGTGGGTGGGAGGCACAGAGGGAGTAACATGGAAATGTGTATTATCATGTGTGAAAAAGATAGTTACTGTCATTTTGCTAAGAGAAAAGGAGTACTTATAATGGCTTGGTATGATGGCCTGGAGGGGTGGAATGGGGAGGCTTTGGAGCTGGGAAGGGACCAGGGATATGCATATGACTGATCTGGGAACATGCATGTCTGTGAACAACAAAACTCCGCAAAAACTTTAAAATAATGAAATAAATTATAATATATATATATATATAAAATCACAGAAAAAAATTTAAACAATGTGTCAAACTCTATTTCTTTACCTGGCCCTCATAATAATCTACTAGAAAAGGAGCTATTCTAATTTTTTTTTAATGGACAAGCAAACTGGGTGATAGAAAACTTAAACAACTTGCTCAAGGTCACACAGCTCCAGCTCAAGTTGGAATCTAAAGCTTTCAGGCAGTCAGACTTCAAAATCTTTACTTATAATTCTCTAATCTACTTTTAAATTCTCTAATAGTCAGTATGGGGGCTCCTTGGTGGCTTGGACAGTAAAGAATCTGCCTGCAATGCAGGAGACCCAAGTTCAATCTCTGAATCAGGAAGATCCCCTGGAGAAGGGAATGGCTACCCACTCCAGTATTTTTGCCTAGAGAAGTTCATGGATAGAGGAGCCAACTGAGTGACTAACATTTTCACTTTCAATAGTCACCATACATCATTGCTCATGCTGAGTCACTCAGTTGTGTCTAACCTTTTGCAACCCTATGGACTGTAGTCTGCCAAGTTACTCTGTCCATGGAATTCTCCAGGCAAGAATACTGGAGTGGGTTGCCAGTTCTTCCTCCATGGGATTTTCCCAACCCAGGTATGGAACTCACATGTCCTGCATTGCAGGTTGTTTCTTTACCACTGAGCTACCAGGGAAGCCTCACTATACATCAGGATAACTTTATTTTTATTAGCTAATAAAGAGACAATTCTTCCCACCCTTTATTACTGTACACGTATGCCTCAGTCTTCTGAAACAGCAACACTGCAAAATTACCACAAGTTCAAATTAGCTTTGAAGACAATGAATGACGTAGAACCTGGTACCAGGTGATATCAATTGAGGTTTATGAGTTGTGACAGTCAACACAATACCATATGTAAGGCATTAGCTTGCTGGAATGTACATATCAGCTTCCTGGCACTCAGCCATCCTATATGTTTTCCATTTTGCTCACCTCGTTGCAGATGGGCTTGTTTTAATAAGGGAGATACCTGAGTATACAATCAATAACATGAAAGTAGAACCTGGCATCTATCTATGTCATAGTAAGTTTTCTTGTAGTCATGCATGTGCCCACAGACACACAGAACCCAACAGCAAAACCATCGAGATAATGCATATGCTTAGAAGACATTTGATGATTAATAGTATCACCTCTAGTGATCGCATCTTGTGATCAATTAATAGTATCACCATGAGTTGGGGTCCAGTTTAGATTTTCTTGCATCAGGTTAGAATACTAATGGAATGACACACGTAAAAAAATATACCAACCAGGGCCTCATACCTTTCCCATGCATTTATTGATAGCGTTTATTTTAATACTGCTTCTTCTGGTAGGAATACTGTTTTAAGATGACAAGTTAAAAACATAATACAAATGCAAATGGAATGGAATCAGCATAAGAATAAATGCTATGTTTTATGTATTTTGGAAAACTTACTGAAGAAGATGAACTATAATTTATGACCAAAGTTCAGCAAATCAAGGTTCTGCCTTTCAGAGAATATAGGAAAAGTCACAAACAACATTTCATCTTTTATATGTATGGATGTACTTTTTCTTTTTTTTTAAAGATTTATTTATTTATTTATTTATTTTGGGTGGGGTTGGGTTGGGGAGGGAGGGGAGCAGGCGGGCCACTTCTATTGGTCTTTCATTTCTCTATTTTCATTCATCTTTGTTCTTTGGCTCCTGTGGGCCTCCCATCGCGGTGGCGTCTGTTGTCGCAGAGCGCCAGCTCTGGGCGCGTGTGCCCCAGAGCTCCGCCTAGGCAATTGGACACATCAGTCCAGCCGCTCCGTGGCACGTGGGATCTTCCCAGGCCAGGGATCAACGCACACTCAAAAAATTACCACAAGTTCAAATTAGCTTTGAAGACAATGAATGACGTAGAACCTGGTACCAGGTGATATCAATTGAGGTTTATGAGTTGTGACAGTCAACACAATACCATATGTAAGGCATTAGCTTGCTGGAATGTACATATCAGCTTCCTGGCACTCAGCCATCCTATATGTTTTCCATTTTGCTCACCTCGTTGCAGATGGGCTTGTTTTAATAAGGGAGATACCTGAGTATACAATCAATAACATGAAAGTAGAACCTGGCATCTATCTATGTCATAGTAAGTTTTCTTGTAGTCATGCATGTGCCCACAGACACACAGAACCCAACAGCAAAACCATCGAGATAATGCATATGCTTAGAAGACATTTGATGATTAATAGTATCACCTCTAGTGATCGCATCTTGTGATCAATTAATAGTATCACCATGAGTTGGGGTCCAGTTTAGATTTTCTTGCATCAGGTTAGAATACTAATGGAATGACACACGTAAAAAAATATACCAACCAGGGCCTCATACCTTTCCCATGCATTTATTGATAGCGTTTATTTTAATACTGCTTCTTCTGGTAGGAATACTGTTTTAAGATGACAAGTTAAAAACATAATACAAATGCAAATGGAATGGAATCAGCATAAGAATAAATGCTATGTTTTATGTATTTTGGAAAACTTACTGAAGAAGATGAACTATAATTTATGACCAAAGTTCAGCAAATCAAGGTTCTGCCTTTCAGAGAATATAGGAAAAGTCACAAACAACATTTCATCTTTTATATGTATGGATGTACTTTTTCTTTTTTTTTAAAGATTTATTTATTTATTTATTTATTTTGGGTGGGGTTGGGTTGGGGAGGGAGGGGAGCAGGCGGGCCACTTCTATTGGTCTTTCATTTCTCTATTTTCATTCATCTTTGTTCTTTGGCTCCTGTGGGCCTCCCATCGCGGTGGCGTCTGTTGTCGCAGAGCGCCAGCTCTGGGCGCGTGTGCCCCAGAGCTCCGCCTAGGCAATTGGACACATCAGTCCAGCCGCTCCGTGGCACGTGGGATCTTCCCAGGCCAGGGATCGAACTGGCGTCCCTTGCACTGCAAGGCGGTGTCCTTATCCACTGAACCACAAGGGGAAGCCATGGATGTACTTTTGAAATGTGTGTGGATATATTGTGCCTGGTTGTGTATGAAAAATGCTCTATGAGAGGAGAGGAATAAACCTCCTGTCAGCTAACTGCAGGAAGCTATGGCAGAAATACTACAAAGCTACAGGTAATCTGATCACTAATCCTCTGAAATAAGCAAGAATACCTTTGCACTAATATTCACAACACAAACACACTCCCTGCAAAGTAGATCTTATTTCTAAATTTCACTTGGACACAATCCAAAGCAAGTGACTCCTTGAAGTTAAAGAAATAACTGCATTACAAATTGGTTTGGCCTCTAAGTAGAGTCTATGGCATCCCAATGAAAATGGCATTGCTTCTGAAGTAAAAATTTCCATTTGGGGATAACATTGCTGTCATCTGCAAGTGTTTGAATGGCTTAGAAGACTTTGCACACTATAGACACATTTGGCTCAAATTCCAAACTCTGCCTATTACACTGTACATCCTTGGCTCAGACTGAGTTGCCACTCTTTCCTTGTTCCTCTTTGCTGATCTCACTCAACACTGAACTCTGCAGTTCCATGAGGTCTGACCCAGATCCATTGGGAAAGTTCAAGATGACTGCTATTCCCAATGCCAAGAAACTTCCCAAAGTAGGGCAACATCACACTCCTCCTGGCCCCTTGCCTCTCCTATTAGCTCCCTCCAATCCATCTTCCATGCTTGTTGCCAAACTCAGAGTATCCAATGTGAAATATATAACTGTGAAACCTTGGCTTAAAGCCTTTAAAATGCTCCCCTAGTGTCTACAGAGTAAACTGTAAACATCTTTACTTGGCATACAAAGAACTTAAGATCTGGCCACTGCTGAAATGTCAAGTCTCGTCTGTCATTTCCTGCCTTGCTCTTTGCAAGGCAGAAATATTGAACTACTTAAAGAGTTATCTGAACGTACCAAGCTCTGGCCTGGCACCCTGCCTTTACATGTGCTCTCCCTGGAACAGTCCTGCCTACTTGTGTGCCTGATAAATTCACTCATTCTTCAAGCCTCGGTTTAAATGCCACCTCTTCTGAGAAGGCTTCCTTGGCTCCCGAAGAAGCTAACTGTGCCACTTTCTCTGGTAATCTCACTCAGGTTTGTGCACATATCTTTTTTTTTTTTTTTTTAATTTTGGCCTATTTTTTAATTGTTTTTTTCTTTTTTCATCCATCTTTATTCTTTGGCTTGTACGGGCCTCCCATTGCTGTGGCCTCTCTCATTGCAGAGTACCAGCTCTGGGCGCATGCATTCCAGAGCACTGGCTCATAATTGGACACACCAGTCCAGTCACTCTGCATCATGTGGGATCTTCTCAGGTTGGGGATCGAACCAGTGCCCCCTGTACCGCAAGGCAGACACTTTACCCAATGGACCACCAGGGAAGCTCATGTGCGCATATCTTTAAAAGAGTCATCCTAGTGCTCAATGGCACATTTTTCACCTCTATTTAAGTTGTACAAGGGCAGGGGCTATCTCTTTCTGTTTTTCTTCTGTAGCATCTTGGATACAGCCTGGTATGTTACTGAGTGAAGGAATGAAAGAATGATGCATAGCTGTTCTCCTCAAGCGAACAGTTCAGCAAGTAGAAGCAGTTCAGACTCTAAGGACTTGATTGGGGTACACAAGGCAATGTATGGGAGCTAACTAACTTTGAAAGATCAGTGTATAAATGACACATTTTAATGGCTTTGCCGTCATTTCTTTGCAGTGAACGGTTTGAGAGAGATTGTCCACTCAACCTGTTCAGAGCCATCTGCAGTTCCATGAGGTCTGAACATTGGGAAAGTTCAAGATGACTGCTATTCCCAATGCCAAGAAACTTCCCAAAGTAGGGCAACATCACACTCCTCCTGGCCCCTTGCCTCTCCTATTAGCTCCCTCCAATCCATCTTCCATGCTTGTTGCCAAACTCAGAGTATCCAATGTGAAATATATAACTGTGAAACCTTGGCTTAAAGCCTTTAAAATGCTCCCCTAGTGTCTACAGAGTAAACTGTAAACATCTTTACTTGGCATACAAAGAACTTAAGATCTGGCCACTGCTGAAATGTCAAGTCTCGTCTGTCATTTCCTGCCTTGCTCTTTGCAAGGCAGAAATATTGAACTACTTAAAGAGTTATCTGAACGTACCAAGCTCTGGCCTGGCACCCTGCCTTTACATGTGCTCTCCCTGGAACAGTCCTGCCTACTTGTGTGCCTGATAAATTCACTCATTCTTCAAGCCTCGGTTTAAATGCCACCTCTTCTGAGAAGGCTTCCTTGGCTCCCGAAGAAGCTAACTGTGCCACTTTCTCTGGTAATCTCACTCAGGTTTGTGCACATATCTTTTTTTTTTTTTTTTTAATTTTGGCCTATTTTTTAATTGTTTTTTTCTTTTTTCATCCATCTTTATTCTTTGGCTTGTACGGGCCTCCCATTGCTGTGGCCTCTCTCATTGCAGAGTACCAGCTCTGGGCGCATGCATTCCAGAGCACTGGCTCATAATTGGACACACCAGTCCAGTCACTCTGCATCATGTGGGATCTTCTCAGGTTGGGGATCGAACCAGTGCCCCCTGTACCGCAAGGCAGACACTTTACCCAATGGACCACCAGGGAAGCTCATGTGCGCATATCTTTAAAAGAGTCATCCTAGTGCTCAATGGCACATTTTTCACCTCTATTTAAGTTGTACAAGGGCAGGGGCTATCTCTTTCTGTTTTTCTTCTGTAGCATCTTGGATACAGCCTGGTATGTTACTGAGTGAAGGAATGAAAGAATGATGCATAGCTGTTCTCCTCAAGCGAACAGTTCAGCAAGTAGAAGCAGTTCAGACTCTAAGGACTTGATTGGGGTACACAAGGCAATGTATGGGAGCTAACTAACTTTGAAAGATCAGTGTATAAATGACACATTTTAATGGCTTTGCCGTCATTTCTTTGCAGTGAACGGTTTGAGAGAGATTGTCCACTCAACCTGTTCAGAGCCATCTGCACAGAATCACTTGCAGCTGACCACAAAATCAACTCATAAATACCCATTTTCTGGGTGGTCACTGCTCTCCATTACCCTGGCAATGAAAGAAAAGCAGGAGAACACAGTGTTTAAGAGCATACCTGCAGGGGAGGGCCGCAGAATGAATTCTGACTCCATCACATGCTCTTCATGCCTCTGGATGAATCTGTAAATGAGGGACACTGATAATACTTGCCTCAGAGGCTTGTTGCGAAGATTAAATCAAGTGTATATATGTAACAATCACTTAGAACAGTTATCACATAATAAGGAAATGGCAACCTATTTAAGTATTCATTTTTTAAATTTTAATTATTTTAATTGCTTTATAATATTGTCTTGTTTTTTGCCATACATCAACATCAATCAAGATTCACTTTTTAAAGGAATCTTTTTTAAAATTTTGGTCTATTTTATTGTTTTCTTATTTATTTATTTTCATCCATCTTTATTCTTTGGCCTGTGTGGGCCTCCCATTGCAATGGCCTCTCTCACTGCACTGTACCGGCTCTGGCGCATGTGCTCCAGAGTGATGGCTCCCAATTGGACACACCAGTCCAGCTGCTCCACAGCACGTGGGATCTTCCAGGGCCAGGGATCGAACCAGTGTTCCTTGCACTGCAAGGCAGACTCTTTACCCACTGGACCACCAGGAAGCCCCCCATTCAAGTATTCTTGACTGAGAAATCTCATGGACAAAGAGTCAGACACGACCTAGCAATTAAAACAAAAACAACAAAGCTCTAAATAAGTGTAGTAATTATCATCCTTTGAAAAAACCTACCTCTATTTAAGTTGTACAAGGGCAGGGGCTATCTCTTTCTGTTGTTCTTCTGTAGCATCTTGGATACAGCCTGGTATGTTACTGAGTGAAGGAATGAAAGAATGATGCATAGCTGTTCTCCTCAAGCGAACAGTTCAGCAAGTAGAAGCAGTTCAGACTCTAAGGACTTGATTGGGGTACACAAGGCAATGTATGGGAGCTAACTAACTTTGAAAGATCAGTGTATAAATGACACATTTTAATGGCTTTGCCGTCATTTCTTTGCAGTGAACGGTTTGAGAGAGATTGTCCACTCAACCTGTTCAGAGCCATCTGCACAGAATCACTTGCAGCTGACCACAAAATCAACTCATAAATACCCATTTTCTGGGTGGTCACTGCTCTCCATTACCCTGGCAATGAAAGAAAAGCAGGAGAACACAGTGTTTAAGAGCATACCTGCAGGGGAGGGCCGCAGAATGAATTCTGACTCCATCACATGCTCTTCATGCCTCTGGATGAATCTGTAAATGAGGGACACTGATAATACTTGCCTCAGAGGCTTGTTGCGAAGATTAAATCAAGTGTATATATGTAACAATCACTTAGAACAGTTATCACATAATAAGGAAATGGCAACCTATTTAAGTATTCATTTTTTAAATTTTAATTATTTTAATTGCTTTATAATATTGTCTTGTTTTTTGCCATACATCAACATCAATCAAGATTCACTTTTTAAAGGAATCTTTTTTAAAATTTTGGTCTATTTTATTGTTTTCTTATTTATTTATTTTCATCCATCTTTATTCTTTGGCCTGTGTGGGCCTCCCATTGCAATGGCCTCTCTCACTGCACTGTACCGGCTCTGGCGCATGTGCTCCAGAGTGATGGCTCCCAATTGGACACACCAGTCCAGCTGCTCCACAGCACGTGGGATCTTCCAGGGCCAGGGATCGAACAGGTGCCCCTTGCACTTCAAGGCAGACTCTTTACCCACTGGACCACCAGGGAAGCCCCCCATTCAAGTATTCTTGACTGAGAAATCTCATGGACAAAGAGTCAGACACGACCTAGCAATTAAAACAAAAACAACAAAGCTCTAAATAAGTGTAGTAATTATCATCCTTTTGAAAAAAACCTACCCTATTCCTTCTGACCTTCACACACATCAGACAACAGTGGCCCTGTTCTGCCTTGTCATGAAGCCCTGAAACAAGTCCATCCTCCCCTCACACTGAAAGTAAAAGATCAGCTAAAAATGTCCAAGGTCACCTGCAACAACTGCCTGGGATGCTGTGTTTTGTTCTCAGTAAGCTGCTACTCTGAGCTGAGCTGTGTCTGGCCTCAAAGTCTTGGTTCATCAACCAGAGCTACTTCTGACCACTAGCCCTTGGGATTGTGTTTGTGTTGTGTCTTCTTAGAAATCTAATGAAAATATGCTCACAGACTCTGCTGTGGCTTGCACTCTGGCTCTCTAGGCCTGTGTTACCTCAAGCAGAATTTTTAATAGGAGAACTTTCTCAGAACTCTGCCAGGACAGGCTACCATTACCAACAACCCTGCACTCCCATCCACCAAAAATGGGAAGGAGTTAATGCAAAGAGGAAATCTCCGACCATGCATGTAGCAACTGACTCACAAAATACAGTGAAGAATGACTTGAAAGTCCTCCTGTAGATTCCCTAGCATAAATGTAGTCACAACCAATCCTTAGAGCTGACATTTACTTGGCAGAAAAAATCAAAACAAAATCAAAAGCTTCCCAAGAAACCCTAAGGATGGACTGGTTTCTTTAAACAGTGAATACACACTAGATAAAAATGGCTTCTTTTTTTGGGTTACAATCCCTGGGTTAGATTTTCTGGGCTTGTCCTATGTAAAGGAAATGGTGTTCTTAGAGTACTGTGTGGGCCTCCCATTGCAATGGCCTCTCTCACTGCACTGTACCGGCTCTGGCGCATGTGCTCCAGAGTGATGGCTCCCAATTGGACACACCAGTCCAGCTGCTCCACAGCACGTGGGATCTTCCAGGGCCAGGGATCGAACAGGTGCCCCTTGCACTTCAAGGCAGACTCTTTACCCACTGGACCACCAGGGAAGCCCCCCATTCAAGTATTCTTGACTGAGAAATCTCATGGACAAAGAGTCAGACACGACCTAGCAATTAAAACAAAAACAACAAAGCTCTAAATAAGTGTAGTAATTATCATCCTTTTGAAAAAAACCTACCCTATTCCTTCTGACCTTCACACACATCAGACAACAGTGGCCCTGTTCTGCCTTGTCATGAAGCCCTGAAACAAGTCCATCCTCCCCTCACACTGAAAGTAAAAGATCAGCTAAAAATGTCCAAGGTCACCTGCAACAACTGCCTGGGATGCTGTGTTTTGTTCTCAGTAAGCTGCTACTCTGAGCTGAGCTGTGTCTGGCCTCAAAGTCTTGGTTCATCAACCAGAGCTACTTCTGACCACTAGCCCTTGGGATTGTGTTTGTGTTGTGTCTTCTTAGAAATCTAATGAAAATATGCTCACAGACTCTGCTGTGGCTTGCACTCTGGCTCTCTAGGCCTGTGTTACCTCAAGCAGAATTTTTAATAGGAGAACTTTCTCAGAACTCTGCCAGGACAGGCTACCATTACCAACAACCCTGCACTCCCATCCACCAAAAATGGGAAGGAGTTAATGCAAAGAGGAAATCTCCGACCATGCATGTAGCAACTGACTCACAAAATACAGTGAAGAATGACTTGAAAGTCCTCCTGTAGATTCCCTAGCATAAATGTAGTCACAACCAATCCTTAGAGCTGACATTTACTTGGCAGAAAAAATCAAAACAAAATCAAAAGCTTCCCAAGAAACCCTAAGGATGGACTGGTTTCTTTAAACAGTGAATACACACTAGATAAAAATGGCTTCTTTTTTTGGGTTACAATCCCTGGGTTAGATTTTCTGGGCTTGTCCTATGAGAGTGTTACAAAGCTTGAACACATGGGCTTAGGAGAAAGTTCCAAGTTGGCAAGACATTCTAACTTGGTACCAACTCTGCTATAGCCCAGGCCTGCAATCAGATGAAAAAGAGGGATTCCTGTGTTAATCCGATTTACCAAGGGTCAAAGCTCAGTAATGTGAGTGTACACTGTATTGATCAATGTTCACTCTCAGATCTTCCTCACGAATCTGCAGCAGTTGTAGGTTGCATCACCAGTCTGGGGGTTTTGGATTTCCCTGATAGATTCTAATGTGGATTAGAATCTGCCTGCCAATCAAACATGGGTTTGATCCCTGGGAAGATCCCACAAGCTTCAGAGCAACTAAGCCCATTCACCACAACTACTGAGTCCACGGTCTAGAGCCCATGAGCAACAACTACTGAAGGCTGTACCTAGAGCCTGTGCTCTGCAACAAGAGAATCCACCACAATGAGAGGCCTGCACATCACAAGAAGAGCAGTCCCTGCTTGCTGCAACTAGAGAAAAGCCCACGCAAATCAATGAGGATCCACCACAGACCAAAATAGATAAATTTAAAAAAATAATTTAAAAAAGTATTTGAGGATTTTGAATCTCAGCCAGCACAATTTTCAGATATTGGTATTGTTTGACAGTTGGAATTTCATCCATTGTCCAAGGACAGTTTGCTCAGAGAGCCAACTCATTTCTTGAGATGATAAAACCTCATAACTGGGGCTTCCCTGGTGGTCCAGTGGGTAAGGACACTACCTTGCATTGCAAGGGGCGCTGGTTCGATCTCTGGCCTGGGAAGATCCCATGTGCCGCAGAGCGGCTGGACTCATGTGTCCAAGTACCGAGCCAGAGCTCTGGAGCACATGCACCCAGAGCCGGTGCTCTGTGACAACAGAGGCCACTGCGATGGGAGGACCACCCAGGCCAAAGAACAAAGATGGGTGAAAATAGATAAATGAAAGGCCAGTAGAAGTGGCCCACCCGCCCACCTCCCTCCCCAACCAGCCTCCCCACCCCCCCAAAAAGAACTTCATGACTGGAAACTACCTAAAGGTACACTATTGGATGTAGGTCCATTTGCTCGGTTGGCTGATGCTGCTAAATTCTAGCATAACAAGTAAAGGTTGCATTAACACTGTTCTTAAAGACTTTCACAGAGACTGTCCCTGACCTCATGTGTCAGTGGGCAGGTGTTCATTTAGCATTGTGTGAGACTGTATAAAATATATCCAAGAAGGAAGACACAACATAAGTTGTAGATCTATAAATCTAATTATGACCAAGGCTATGTATGCCAATTTCACACTTAATACTTTATTTTTAGAATTCTGAGTCCCTAAAACCATTTTTTCCTGCTTAAAATATTTTCTTTTGTCAGTGCTTTGACAAAATGACCTAAGCATTTTTCATCCTGAGTTTTTCATAGCCTTCTAGTAGTTTGCCAACTGATAGCCATTTGGACATCCAATGAGAATTTTGTTCATAATTTATACCATCCCATTCTATTACACTTAGCTCCAAATAATTTTTAAGCATTAGGATCCCCTCTGGCTAAATCTAAAATTTACTCATAAAATCTACATGCCTGGAAAAATTGAGTAGAAGTGAGAATTATAACCTAGCAATACTGTACATCTTGATTGCTGCATATCATCACACCTCATATAAATTGGCCCAATATGCAGCACCCATTTCAAATTGACTAATGCAAATGTGATAAGGACAGGTGGTAATCTAATTAGAATTTATAAATGAACTGGCTGGATATTAGGTTTTACTTCATAATGGACAAGGAAAATACAAAAGAAAGATTTAGCTAAACATTAACTAAAAATGATAAGACTTCAGAGGATGGCAATCATCCAATGTCCTCACTCAGTCCAAGGTTAAATTAGAAGTAGACAGTTAATAACTTTTTTGGTTTCTTCAGGGAATGTTTTCTGTAACAGGCTTCTCAGTTGAAGTGACATTTCCAATGTTTTTCCTAAGGCCACCTTTAATGACGACCTCATAAAAAATTTGTTAAAACCAAGCCTTGGAATTCCAAAAATTAATATGGGTTTATAACAAAGATGATTGCTTTTTATAAAAAAAGATGACTGCTTAAATGGATTCTCCATAGGGAGCTTCCTCCTAGAATGATTATTTTCATTGAATAAATTAAGACTTCTCATATGATGAAACCATTTGACTATTAAATAAAGCTACATTATTAATAACCAAGCTATCAGAACTGTCCATTCATAAAAGGCACATTTCTATATACCTTGTCTTTATATAAAGTTGAAATACAAAAGTTAAGGATGAATTATCTGCTGATTATCAGTTGCATTTAGAACCATTTTAGTTTCCAAAACTGTGATGGTGCCAAGACTTAAAGCTCCTGCCATAAGAGACAAACCACGATGCTACTAAAGAGAAAGTATCTGGGGCAATTTGGCTTGGCCAGGATTATATAATGTCAACTAAATTTCTCTGAGGGTCTGATTTTAAAATGAGGCTAACCACAGAAATCCTAAATAACTAACAGACTCCTTCACCTAAATGTTTTTCATAAATATAACTCAAAGCTATCCCAAACTGAATCTATTATTTTCCCCCAATCATATTTTCTATAGCTCTGTGCTTTTTTAGCTCAGTTATAAAGGTGTTACCAACTCAAGGACACATGAGTATTCAGTATACAATAAAAGTACACTTCCAGTCAGTTAAAAAAAAAAAATCTTATTAAATAAATACTGTCAGAAAATAATAAGCCATTTGGAGAAAAAAGAAAACAAAATCGGGTATCAGTATTGACTCCACTCCTTAAATTACTTTAAAGGCTAAAAAAGGATTAAAAGAAAAACATGGGATATTTTTATTACCATATAATGGAAATGATACTTATATAAAAGACACACAATTCAAACTGTATTAAATTTTTCGTGGTCAATAAAATGACACAGAACTTAAAATTTATATTTAACACATTTGAAACAAATTATTTTTCATCTTTAAGGCTTTAATAAATTCTTGATCTATATAGTAATTCAAGACAAGAAATAGGCAAAGAGTATGAACAAAGGGGTTATACATACACACACAAGCACACACACCTATAAATAGATTATAAATATCTAAAATATGCTCGAAAATCTTTGTAATTATACAAATTTTAAAAAGAATACTATTTTCTAAATGATATTGTTCATTGAATAAATTAAGGACTTCTCCATTTTGGAGCTTCCTCCTAGAATGATTATTTTCATTGAATAAATTAAGACTTCTCATATGATGAAACCATTTGACTATTAAATAAAGCTACATTATTAATAACCAAGCTATCAGAACTGTCCATTCATAAAAGGCACATTTCTATATACCTTGTCTTTATATAAAGTTGAAATACAAAAGTTAAGGATGAATTATCTGCTGATTATCAGTTGCATTTAGAACCATTTTAGTTTCCAAAACTGTGATGGTGCCAAGACTTAAAGCTCCTGCCATAAGAGACAAACCACGATGCTACTAAAGAGAAAGTATCTGGGGCAATTTGGCTTGGCCAGGATTATATAATGTCAACTAAATTTCTCTGAGGGTCTGATTTTAAAATGAGGCTAACCACAGAAATCCTAAATAACTAACAGACTCCTTCACCTAAATGTTTTTCATAAATATAACTCAAAGCTATCCCAAACTGAATCTATTATTTTCCCCCAATCATATTTTCTATAGCTCTGTGCTTTTTTAGCTCAGTTAT
Source organism: Tragulus kanchil (assembly GCA_022376925.1). Taxonomy (NCBI): domain Eukaryota; kingdom Metazoa; phylum Chordata; class Mammalia; order Artiodactyla; family Tragulidae; genus Tragulus; species Tragulus kanchil. The sequence goes on along the minus strand of JAIOJX010000026.1, from coordinate 7,164,046 downwards.
AAAGGTGTTACCAACTCAAGGACACATGAGTATTCAGTATACAATAAAAGTACACTTCCAGTCAGTTAAAAAAAAAAAATCTTATTAAATAAATACTGTCAGAAAATAATAAGCCATTTGGAGAAAAAAGAAAACAAAATCGGGTATCAGTATTGACTCCACTCCTTAAATTACTTTAAAGGCTAAAAAAGGATTAAAAGAAAAACATGGGATATTTTTATTACCATATAATGGAAATGATACTTATATAAAAGACACACAATTCAAACTGTATTAAATTTTTCGTGGTCAATAAAATGACACAGAACTTAAAATTTATATTTAACACATTTGAAACAAATTATTTTTCATCTTTAAGGCTTTAATAAATTCTTGATCTATATAGTAATTCAAGACAAGAAATAGGCAAAGAGTATGAACAAAGGGGTTATACATACACACACAAGCACACACACCTATAAATAGATTATAAATATCTAAAATATGCTCGAAAATCTTTGTAATTATACAAATTTTAAAAAGAATACTATTTTCTAATTAATGGTCTACTTAAATCAGTCTGATTAGAGAGTTTTGAGAAAGCAGGGTCAGCATACTCCACATGTACAACTCCAGGAGCAACTATTTATGTAGGATTGCATGTTGTACATTTTTAGAAGCCATGCAGAAAACAGGCTTTCTCAAATACTCACTGTTAATGACACTGTAAATGAATATACATTCATGTTTTCAATGTTCTAGATTTGGAACTAGTATTTCACATCCTTAAGAAAGTATCTCAACAAAACTCTGTAAAAGTTAAAAGCAAAAAAAAAGAAAGTATCTTACTCATAGCCACTGGGAATGGCCTTGCAGACCCACACACTGCACAACTTCAGGAAGATTCCATTTCTATAGTCTGTGGTGCAAATAACACCCCCATAGGAGTTGGATGGAGTAGTGGCCCTTGACTTGGACAGCTCCTTACACATGTGTGCAAAGACATATGTGCACGGTCCCAGCTTCAAGATTTCCAGTAACCAGAAAACTGGAGGAAAAAAATGTCATTCAATACAGAATTTAATTACTTTTGGTACATACCCAGAATAGAATAAGAGGCAATTATGAGAAGAATGAAGAACAGTCCTATAGGTGTTGATATGGGGAGAGTGCTAAGGTATATTTTTAATTAAAAAAGTAAAATGCAGAACACCACAAATATATGCTTGAGTTGTAATTCTGGTGTGGGTGTGTTTAAAGATATATAAACTTATGGGCTTCCCTGGTGGGCCTAGTGCAAGATCGGGTATCAGTATTGACTCCACTCCTTAAATTACTTTAAAGGCTAAAAAAGGATTAAAAGAAAAACATGGGATATTTTTATTACCATATAATGGAAATGATACTTATATAAAAGACACACAATTCAAACTGTATTAAATTTTCGTGGTCAATAAAATGACACAGAACTTAAAATTTATATTTAACACATTTGAAACAAATTATTTTTCATCTTTAAGGCTTTAATAAATTCTTGATCTATATAGTAATTCAAGACAAGAAATAGGCAAAGAGTATGAACAAAGGGGTTATACATACACACACAAGCACACACACCTATAAATAGATTATAAATATCTAAAATATGCTCGAAAATCTTTGTAATTATACAAATTTTAAAAAGAATACTATTTTCTAATTAATGGTCTACTTAAATCAGTCTGATTAGAGAGTTTTGAGAAAGCAGGGTCAGCATACTCCACATGTACAACTCCAGGAGCAACTATTTATGTAGGATTGCATGTTGTACATTTTTAGAAGCCATGCAGAAAACAGGCTTTCTCAAATACTCACTGTTAATGACACTGTAAATGAATATACATTCATGTTTTCAATGTTCTAGATTTGGAACTAGTATTTCACATCCTTAAGAAAGTATCTCAACAAAACTCTGTAAAAGTTAAAAGCAAAAAAAAAGAAAGTATCTTACTCATAGCCACTGGGAATGGCCTTGCAGACCCACACACTGCACAACTTCAGGAAGATTCCATTTCTATAGTCTGTGGTGCAAATAACACCCCCATAGGAGTTGGATGGAGTAGTGGCCCTTGACTTGGACAGCTCCTTACACATGTGTGCAAAGACATATGTGCACGGTCCCAGCTTCAAGATTTCCAGTAACCAGAAAACTGGAGGAAAAAAATGTCATTCAATACAGAATTTAATTACTTTTGGTACATACCCAGAATAGAATAAGAGGCAATTATGAGAAGAATGAAGAACAGTCCTATAGGTGTTGATATGGGGAGAGTGCTAAGGTATATTTTTAATTAAAAAAGTAAAATGCAGAACACCACAAATATATGCTTGAGTTGTAATTCTGGTGTGGGTGTGTTTAAAGATATATAAACTTATGGGCTTCCCTGGTGGCCTAGTGGGCAAAGAGTCCACCTTGCAGTGCAAGAGGTACCAGTTTGATCCCTGGCCTGGGAAGATCCCACATGCCACAGAGCAGCTGGACCAGTGTGTCCACTTACGAGCTGGCGCTCTGGAGTGCATGCACCCAGAGCCGGTTCTCTGCAACGAGAGAGGCCACTGTAAAGGGAGGCCCACACAGGCCAAATAATAAAGATGGATGAAAATAAATAAAGGAAGGACCAATGAAAGAGGCCAAAATTTAAAAAGAAATAAAGATATATAAACTTTTAAAAGCAGAGAACGTTTTCAAAAAAATGTAAAAGGAATTTACTAATAATCTTGTCCTTAAGAGACTGAAGGGAGGAGGTATTTATCAAAGAATGCATTTTTATGTTCTTTAAAAATGTTTTAAGTATGTATATTACCTTTCAACAAAATAAAGAACTTCAAAAAAATTCAGTTTTTACCATTCAAGTTGAAAATAGCTATATAAGATTAAGAGAGCCCAAGGAAAAATGTTATTGAAGAGGAGAGATGCCTTCCAGAGTTATCTCATTTTTCCTGATTATCCTTCCAGAGAATGTCAAGACACCATTCCCAGCAGCACAGGCACAGATTAGTAATGAAGGCTCAGATAAAACTTTATTAATATCCAATGACTGAGTTTATAGTAAACTAAGGCAATTCAGAAAAAAAAAATGCTTTAATGGGATAGTTCTTAATTCAGCTTTTCATATAGTTCAGTCTTCCATAATTCCTAAGTCATGAATCACTTGAATATGTGTATGTATATATATATATATATATATATATATATATATACATATATACATAAACACTCTCTCTCTCTCTCTGATTCTTCTCTGATTATAAGCTTTGATTTGCCATATATTCTTAAAGAGCTTAGCATGATTATAACATATACCCAAGATTTTAAAATGCTGGCTTACAAGAAAGGGAAGACTAAAGGCATACAGACTACTACCAAGCATGCAAATATATGGCTGTGTGTATTGATCTATCTGTTGGGGGAGGAAGAAGACAAGCAGCAAGAAGACCTCTGCTAAGCAGAGTAACTTCAATGTCTACTTCTCTGCTGAAGAGGAGAATACATTTTATTTGAACAAAGGAAACTGAAGAGGATTTCAAACTGTGCTAAATATCTGTATGTAGAAAAGTTGGCTGCAGGGTTTCTCAAGAAGTCAAAGGAAATACTAATTGTATCACCATGGCAACAGTCTGCCTCATTCTGCGTCTGCCTCTTCATTTTCTTACACTAGTCCTCAACAGTCAAATCTTATATGCCCATTGTATAAACAGACATGAACCACATCATGAAATAATAATCATGCTTTCCACTTTCTCCTATTGATACATGTGCAGAGTATCTTTCAGATTTTAAAATCAAAACCTCTCCTCTAAATAAGAGCTAACTGATCAGGTGGATTGAATTTACCTCTAGTGGCACAACCTTACCAGAACCCTTTTCCCTTGAAGGGTAATGCTTTTGCAGGTTGTGGTAGGAACAAACTATGCCCTCCTCCCTCAAGGTACAGCCACTTCCTAATCCCTATCATGTGAATATTACTTCATATGGAAAAAATGCAAGAGATGTGATTAAGTTAAGGATATTGAAAAGTGGACCTTATCTTGGATTATAGCCAAGTGGACCCTAAATACCATCATAAAATCCCTATAAGGGAGAAGAGCATCTGACAGTTGTGTAAAAAGCAGAATCTGTAAACAAACATCTAAACAAAGTATTGAAAGTGTGGCCTCGCTTCTTCTTGCTGCTCATTGTGAAATGAGAAGAAAGAGGTAGCTTAAGGAAAGAAGTGTTAAATGAAAAGAAACCAGAACTTAAGGATTTGAGAAATTTTCAGCCTCTCCAAATTGCAAACAATGCCAACATCAGGAGATTCACTGTTAGGAAAGCATGCTCTGGAGAGAAGTCTAAAGATACAATTGGATAACCTTTAGCTAAAGAAATTAGGTGTGTGACTCATGGATCTACTAGGAAGCCAGGCACTGAGATGGGATTATCTAGGAAAGATCCATGGATTTATTACCAAAATGAGTTAAGACTTTTGAAGATCCTGGAATGAGCTGCATGTATTTTGTGCGTAGAATAGAGGTGAATCTGGCCGAAATAATATCGTGGAAAACTGAAAAAAAAAGAAAAGGCACCCTAAAAATGTATTCACTTCCTGATCCCTGAACATATGAATGTTACCTTATACAGCAAAAAATGAGTATTATATTTTATGGCAAAAATGTGATGAAGTCAAGGTCTTTAGAGAAGGAGCTTATCTTGGATTATCTAAGTGAGCCCTAAATGCCACTACAAGTACCCCTATAAGAGAGATTCAGAGAGGCACCTGTCACAGACACACAGGAGAGGAGGCAATATGATCCTAGAGGCAGAGATTGGAGTGATGTAGACACAAGTACAAGAATGACAACGGCCACCAGAAGCTGCAAGAGACCAAGAATAGATCCTACCCGAGAGCCTCAACAGGAAATGTGTTTCTGCTGGTATCTTAATTTTGGATCACTGGTCTCCAGAACTGTGAGAGAATAAATTCCTATTGCTTTAAGCTACCCATTTTGTGGAAATGCCTTACAGCAGCCTCAGGAAACTAACATAAAGTAAATAACAAAATTCTTGTTGCTGTTCAGTTGCCCAGTCGTGTCTGACTCTTTGCAAACTCATGGTTAACGGTAGATTTAATTAATGTTATTATTAGAATGTAGAAAGCACTTAAGAAAAAACCCAGGGCTTCCCTGGTGGCCCAGTGGTTAGAGAGTCCACCTTGCAGAGCAAGGGCATGGGTTCCATCTCGCCCAGGAGGATCCCATGTGCTGCAGAGTGGCTGGACTGGTGTGTCCAATCAGAAGAGCATCTGACAGTTGTGTAAAAGAAGAATCTGTAAACAAACATCTAAACAAAGTATTGAAAGTGTGGCCTCGCTTCTTCTTGCTGCTCATTGTGAAATGAGAAGAAAGAGGTAGCTTAAGGAAAGAAGTGTTAAATGAAAAGAAACCAGAACTTAAGGATTTGAGAAATTTTCAGCCTCTCCAAATTGCAAACAATGCCAACATCAGGAGATTCACTGTTAGGAAAGCATGCTCTGGAGAGAAGTCTAAAGATACAATTGGATAACCTTTAGCTAAAGAAATTAGGTGTGTGACTCATGGATCTACTAGGAAGCCAGGCACTGAGATGGGATTATCTAGGAAAGATCCATGGATTTATTACCAAAATGAGTTAAGACTTTTGAAGATCCTGGAATGAGCTGCATGTATTTTGTGCGTAGAATAGAGGTGAATCTGGCCGAAATAATATCGTGGAAAACTGAAAAAAAAAGAAAAGGCACCCTAAAAATGTATTCACTTCCTGATCCCTGAACATATGAATGTTACCTTATACAGCAAAAAGTGAGTATTATATTTTATGGCAAAAATGTGATGAAGTCAAGGTCTTTAGAGAAGGAGCTTATCTTGGATTATCTAAGTGAGCCCTAAATGCCACTACAAGTACCCCTATAAGAGAGATTCAGAGAGGCACCTGTCACAGACACACAGGAGAGGAGGCAATATGATCCTAGAGGCAGAGATTGGAGTGATGTAGACACAAGTACAAGAATGACAACGGCCACCAGAAGCTGCAAGAGACCAAGAATAGATCCTACCCGAGAGCCTCAACAGGAAATGTGTTTCTGCTGGTATCTTAATTTTGGATCACTGGTCTCCAGAACTGTGAGAGAATAAATTCCTATTGCTTTAAGCTACCCATTTTGTGGAAATGCCTTACAGCAGCCTCAGGAAACTAACATAAAGTAAATAACAAAATTCTTGTTGCTGTTCAGTTGCCCAGTCGTGTCTGACTCTTTGCAAACTCATGGTTAACGGTAGATTTAATTAATGTTATTATTAGAATGTAGAAAGCACTTAAGAAAAAACCCAGGGCTTCCCTGGTGGCCCAGTGGTTAGAGAGTCCACCTTGCAGTGCAAGGGGCATGGGTTCCATCTCTCGCCCAGGAGGATCCCATGTGCTGCAGAGTGGCTGGACTGGTGTGTCCAATCATGAGTCAGCGCTCTAGAGTGCGTGCACCCAGAGCTGGTTCTCTGCAGTGAGAAAGGCCACTTGCAATGGGAGGCCCACACATGCCAAAGAATAAAATAATGGATGAAAATAAATAAATAAATAAATAAATAAATAAATATGGCATGATGGGGAAAATTTTAAAAAAAGAAGAAACTCATATTTAAAACACTGCTCTTCACTCTGACAAAATGTCTTTCTTGATACTATGACAAGTAGAAATTGTTGAGAAGATTACAACCTGTTTCTGGTCATGAGGAGGAAAATAACTGCCTACAGACTACAATAATTGAACATCGAAATTTTCTTTTCCTTTTACTTCCCAACAATGATACTAAGGCAAGATCTGCAGAAACATCTTTACTAAGTTAAAATTTATACTAAGCTTCTGGAGTCTAGAAAGAACAAAGGCAGGGTTCAGCTGTAGACAAAATACTTTTATGATTTCCAGTTATTTGATCTGGAAAAGGCATTTTCCTTTTATGAATCTCCATTGAAATGAGGATGGTGAATTAATCTCATGGGGTAGCTATAAGGTTTATATGACAGCAAAAGCAGCACATAACAGGCATTCAAAAATATCATTAGCTCTATCATCAACTGGATAAAAAGATTATATTTCCTTTTTGCTTTGACTTCTAGGAGCCTCAGAAAAAAAAAATTGTTTTGTTTTAGTAGCTTATTCACCTGAGTGATGAATATATGGTGATCTATTTTTCTAATAATCTCTGTTAATTTTAACAGCTTTATTATGTATTTTCTTTTCATAATCTGCTGTATGGAAACAGATTAGATAGCTCCAATTAAGAAACAATGAATTATGATCTGTTCATATTATCTGTGAAGTTGCTTGTTTATACTTCCTGTCCTGTGTTTGGCTGCTTTGGTGGTGGGTAGGGAGCTCAGAACATTTCGCAGAGAAAAATGCTTCCTTTCTTTAAACAATCACTGTTCAGTTGCCCAGTCGTGTCTGACTCTTTGCAAACTCATGGTTAGGAAAAAAAAAGGGCACTTAAGAAAAACCCAGGGCTTCCTGGTGGCCCAGTGGTTAGAGAGTCCACCTTGCAGTGCAAGGGCATGGGTTCCATCTCTCGCCCAGGAGGATCCCATGTGCTGCAGAGTGGCTGGACTGGTGTGTCCAATCATGAGTCAGCGCTCTAGAGTGCGTGCACCCAGAGCTGGTTCTCTGCAGTGAGAAAGGCCACTTGCAATGGGAGGCCCACACATGCCAAAGAATAAAATAATGGATGAAAATAAATAAATAAATAAATAAATAAATAAATATGGCATGATGGGGAAAATTTTAAAAAAAGAAGAAACTCATATTTAAAACACTGCTCTTCACTCTGACAAAATGTCTTTCTTGATACTATGACAAGTAGAAATTGTTGAGAAGATTACAACCTGTTTCTGGTCATGAGGAGGAAAATAACTGCCTACAGACTACAATAATTGAACATCGAAATTTTCTTTTCCTTTTACTTCCCAACAATGATACTAAGGCAAGATCTGCAGAAACATCTTTACTAAGTTAAAATTTATACTAAGCTTCTGGAGTCTAGAAAGAACAAAGGCAGGGTTCAGCTGTAGACAAAATACTTTTATGATTTCCAGTTATTTGATCTGGAAAAGGCATTTTCCTTTTATGAATCTCCATTGAAATGAGGATGGTGAATTAATCTCATGGGGTAGCTATAAGGTTTATATGACAGCAAAAGCAGCACATAACAGGCATTCAAAAATATCATTAGCTCTATCATCAACTGGATAAAAAGATTATATTTCCTTTTTGCTTTGACTTCTAGGAGCCTCAGAAAAAAAAAATTGTTTTGTTTTAGTAGCTTATTCACCTGAGTGATGAATATATGGTGATCTATTTTTCTAATAATCTCTGTTAATTTTAACAGCTTTATTATGTATTTTCTTTTCATAATCTGCTGTATGGAAACAGATTAGATAGCTCCAATTAAGAAACAATGAATTATGATCTGTTCATATTATCTGTGAAGTTGCTTGTTTATACTTCCTGTCCTGTGTTTGGCTGCTTTGGTGGTGGGTAGGGAGCTCAGAACATTTCGCAGAGAAAAATGCTTCCTTTCTTTAAACAATCACTAAGGAGAATTACTCCCACCTCAGAGAAGGACATGTTCCTTTAGTAGGAATGTGTTCAGAAATACAGGAAGGCATGGACACTTTCTATGCATGGAAGAAAAACTTCTGCTAGGAAACACTAAAGAGTTGCTTGTGGGCATGTAATGCTTACAATAAGTACAGAAATGCATGTTAAAGGGAAATAAAGTTTACATTCTAAATTCACAAAGATTTCCTTCATTTTATTCCCAGACCTCTCTTATATCTTCCTCCTGTCTCCGGTACTCCTTATCCCTCTTTCTCTGGTTTATCTTTCTCCATATCATTTATCACCATTCAGTACATATATACTACATATTATACATATTCATTCTGCATATTGTCTGTCTCTCTCCAGTAGAGCATAAGCTCCACAAATGAAGAGGTTTTGTCTGTTGTGCTCACAGTGTTAGACACACAGTAGGTGACACTCAATCTCTTTTGAGTGTATGAATCATATCATGACACCTGTGTATATGAGTCAGCTCCGATGGCCATGACAAAATATCACAGAACATGTGATTTGCACAAGAGAATTCATTTTCTCACAGTTCTGGAAAAGTCCAAGATTAAGGTGCCAGGGTTGGTTTGTGGTGAAGTATCTCTTCTGGTTTATAGACAACCGCCTTCTCGCTGTGTCCTTACATGTCATTACTGTATCCTTTCCTCGATGATTCCACAGAAAGGGAGAAATCTCTATGGTCTCTTCCTCTTCTGATAAAGATGTCACTTCTATCAAATCAAGGCCCCGCCTTTATGACTTCACTTGAACT